>CM077674.1:332088811-333312874 GCA_039707655.1 Elymus sibiricus | reverse complement strand
GGATAATCTGATCATAATATCACAATTCATCGGATCCCAACAAACACACCGCAAAAAGTGATTACATCGGATAGAACTCCAAGAACATCGAGGAGAACATTGTATTGAAGATCAAAAAGAGAGAAGAAGCCATCTAGCTACTAACTATGGACCCGAAGGTCTGTGGTAAACTACTCACGCATCATCGGAAGGGCAGCAAGGTTGATGGAGAGCCCCTCCATGATCGAATCCCCCTCCGGCAGAGTGCCAGAAAAGGCCTCCAGATGGGATCTCTCCAGAACAGGAACTTGCGGCGGCGGAAAAAGTATTTCGTGGACCCCTCTGTTGGTTTCCCAATTTTAGAGTATTTATAGAGGTGGAATTAGGTTAAACGGAGCAGGGGTGGGCCCACGAGGCACCAGGGCGCGCCACCCCCCCGGGGCGCGCCCTAGTGGCTCGTGGCCACCTCCTCTGTCTTCTAGCCCTCTCCCGAAGCTTCTAGTGTCTCATATGTCCAGAAAAAAATCTCCAAAAAGTTTCATGGCATTTGGACTTGTTTGGTACTGATATTCTGAAAAACCAAAAATAGGCAAAAAACAGCAACTGGCACTGGGCACTAAGTTAATAGGCTAGTCCCAAAAAATGATATATAATTGCTTGTAAATGTATATAAAACATCCAAGATTGATACTATAATAGCATGGAACAATAAAAAATTATAGATACGTTGGAGACGTATCAATGGGTTGCTAGAGTGACAGAAGCTTAAACCCTAGTTTATGCGCTATTCCGTAAGGGGCTGATATGGATCCATATGTTTCATGCTATGGTTAGAGTTATCTTAATTCTTCTTTCGTAGTTGCGGATGCTTGCGAGAGGGGGTAAACATAAGTGGGAGGCTTGTTCAAGTAAGAACAACACCCAAGCACCGGTCCACCCACATATCAAATTATCAAAGTAGCGAACGCGAATCAAACAAACATGATGAAAGTGACTAGATGAAATTCCCATGTGTCCTCGAGAACGCTTTGCTTATTATACGAGTTCGTTCCTGCTTGTCCTTTGCTGGAAAAAGGATTGGGCCACCTTGCTGCACTTTTTGTTACCGTTACTACTTGTTACTTGTTACAAATTATCTTGCTATCAAAACTATCTGTTATCGCTACTTTTAGTACTTGCAGAGAATACCTTGCTGAAAACCGCTTGTCATTTCCTTCTGCTCCTCGTTGGGTTCGACACTCTTACTTATCGAAAGGACTACGATTGATCCCCTATACTTGTGGGTCATCAAGACTCTTTTCTGGCGCCGTTGCCGGGGAGTGAAGCGCCTTTGGTGAGTGGAATTTGATAAGGAAACATTTATATTACGTGCTGAAATTTATTGTCACTTGTCACTATGGAAAGTAATCCTTTGAGGGGCTTGTTCGGGGTATCTTCACCTCGACCGGAAGCAATAAGAGTTGCTTCTCAACCTTTTGAACCTACTTAAGATATTTATTATGAAATTCCTTAGGGTATGATAGAGAAACTGCTAGCTAATCCTTATGCATGAGATGGAATGGTACATCCTGATATGCACTTGATCTATGTGGATGAAATTTGTGGATTGTTTAAGCTTACAGGTTTATCTGGAGATGGATTTAAGAAGAAAGTATTTCCTTTATCTTTGGAGGGAAAGGCATTGACATGGTATAGGCTATGTGATGATACTGAAACATGGGACTGGAACCGGCTGAAGCTGGAATTCCACCAGAAATTTTATCCTATGCATTTGGTTCATCGTGATCGGAATTATATATATAATTTTTGGCCTCGTGAAGGAGAAAGTATCGCTCAAGCTTGGGGGAGGCTTAAGTATATGTTGCACACATGCCCCAATCATGAGCTCTCAAGAGAAATAATTCTTCAAAACTTTTATGCTCGGCTTTCTCATATTGATCAATCCATGCTTGATACTTCTTCTGCTGGTTCCTTTATGAAGAGAACTATTGAATCCAGATGGGATCTTCTTGAAAGAATTAAATGCAATTATGAAGATTGGGAAATCGACAAAGGTAATGAGTCAGGTATAAATCTTAAGTTTGATTGTGTTAAATATTTTATGGAAACTGATGCTTTTCGTAAGTTTAGTACTAAATATGGACTTGACTCTGAGATAGTAGCTACCTTTTGTGAATCTTTTGCTGCTCATGTTGATCTCCCTAAGGAGAAATGGTTTAAATATCATCCACCTATTGAATTGAAAGAAGAACCTGTTGGTGTTAAAGAAGAAACAATTGTTTACCATGTTGATCCAGTTGTGCCTACTACTTATATTGAGAAACCTCCTTTCCCTCTTAGGATTAAGGAACATGCTAAAGCTTCAACTGTGGTTAATAAGAGTAATATTAGAGCACCTAGACCTTCTGAACAAATTAAATTTGAACCTAGTGTTGCAATGGTTAAAGATCTTTTGGTTGATAACATTGATGGGCATGTGATATATTTCTGTGATGAAGCAACTAGAATTGCTAAGCCAGACACTAAAGATAAATACAAACCTGTAGTTGGCTTGCCTGTTGATACGTCTCCAACGTATCTATAATTTTTGATTGTTCCATGCTGTTATATTATCAATCTTGGATGTTTTTATAAGCATTTACATCAATTATATATCATTTTTGGAGATTAACCTATTAACTTAGTGCCCAGTGCCAGTTGCTGTTTTCTGCCCTGTTTTTGTTTTACAGAAAATCAATACCAAACGAAGTCCAAATGCCACAAAACTTTTTGGAGATTTTTTATTGGCCAAGATAAACACTAGAAGCTTCGGGAGGAGGCCAGAAGCCCCACGGGGTGCCCACGAGGCACCAGGGCGCGCCTGGGGGGGAGCAGGCGCGCCCTGGTACCTCATAGGGCCCACAGAGCTCCGTTTGACCTAATTCCTCCACTATAAATTCAGAAAAAATCAGAAACCCTCAAGGGAGTCCACGAAATACTTTTTCTTCCACCGCAAGTTTCTGTTCTCGAGAGATCCCATCTGGAGGCCTTCTCCGGTACTCCGCCGGAGGGGGAATCGATCACGGAGGGGCTCTACATCAACCTTGCTGCCCTTCCGATGATGCGTGAGTAGTTTACCATAGACCTTCGGGTCCATAGTTAGTAGCTAGATGGCTTCTTCTCTCTTTTTGATCTTCAATACAATGTTCTCCTCGATGTTCTTGGAGTTCTATCCGATGTAAGCACTTTTTGCGGTGTGTTTGTTGGGATCCGATGAATTGTGAGTTTATGATCAGATTATCCATGAATATTATTTGAGTCTTCTCTGATCTCTTTTATGCATGATTATTATAGCTTCGTATTTCTTCTCCGATCTATTGATTTGGTTTGGCCAACTAGATTGTTTTATCTTGCCATGGGAAGAGGTGCTTTGTAATGGGTTCGATCTTGCGGTGCTCAATCCCAGTGACAGAAAGGGACATGACACGTATGTAACGTTGCTATTAAGGGTAAAAAGACGGGGTTTATTCAGACGTGAGTTTATCTTGTCTACATCATGTCATCTTGCTTAAGGCGTTACTCCGTTCTTTATAGACTTAATACACTAGATGCTTGCTGGATAGCGGTCGATGTGTGGAGTAATAGTAGTAGATGCAGGCAGGAGTCGGTCTACTTGTCTCGGACGTGATGCCTATATACATGATCATTGCCTTGGATATCGCCATGATTATTTGCTTTTCTATCAATTGCCCAACAGTAATTTGTCTACCCACCGTATGCTATTTTCTTGAGAGAAGCGTCTAGTGAAAACTATGGCCCCAGGGTCTATCTAAATCATATATAAAAAACCCTAAGAATACTTTCTGCACTTTTTTTATTTTATTTTATTTTGTATTTTTGTTTCAATCTATCAATCTATCACATACAATTTAATCTTGAAATTTACCGCCGAGGGATTGACAACCCCTCATTTGCGTTGGGTGCAAGGGTTTGTTGTTTGTGTGCAGGTACTGCTAACGAGGTGTTGTGTGATTCTCCTACTGGTTCGATAACCTTGGTTTCATAACTGAGGGAAATACTTATCTCTACTGTGCTGCATCATCCCTTCCTCTTCGGGGATAATACCAACGCAAGCTACAAGTAGGAGGAAGAATTTCTGGCGCCATTGCCGGGGAGACATCATCAACATCTATCAAGTACCTTTGCATAAACTCTCATCTCCTTGCATTTACTTTATTTGGATTTGCCTCTCGTTTTCATCTCCCCCACTTCTAAAATGTTTTTACAAAAATACAAAAATATTTTCCGTTTGCCTTTTTCTCGTTTGCTTGTTTGCTATCTTGTTTGCGTAGTCACGATGTCTCAAGAAAATACAAAATTGTGTGATTTTTCCAATACTAATAATAATGAATTTACTAGTACTCCAATTGCTCCTCCCGCCGCTAGTGCGGAGACTTGTGATATTAATGCTGCTTTGCTAAATCTTGTTACGAAAGATCAATTTTCTGGTAGTCCTAATGAAGATGCTGCATCCCATCTAAACACTTTCGTAGAATTGTGTGACATGCAAAAGAAAAAAGATGTGGATAATGATATTGTGAAATTAAAATTATTCCCATTCTCATTGCGGGACCGTGCAAAAATTTGGTTTTCATCTTTACCATGAAATAGTATCGATTCTTGGGATAGGTGTAAAGATGCTTTTATTACTAAGTATTTTACTCCCGCGAAAATTATTTCACTTAGAAATCAAATTATGAATTTTAAGCAACTTGATCATGAACATGTTGCCCAATCTTGGGAATGGATGAAATTAATGATAAGAAATTGCCCTACTCATGGTTTAAATTTATGGATGATCATACAAAATTTTTATGCGGGATTGAATTTTGTTTCTAGAAATCTTTTAGATTCTGCCGCGGGTGGTACTTTTATGGAAATTACTTAGGGAGAAGCTACTAAATTGCTTGATAATATTATGGCAAATTATTCACAATGGCATACTGAAAGAGTTCCTACAAGCAAAAAGCTGAATTCTGTTGAAGAAATTAATACTTTGAGTGATAAAGTTGATGCGCTTATGAAATTGGTTGCTAGCAAAAATGCTACTATTGATCCTAATGATGTGCCTCTATCCACTTTGATTGAGCAAAATAATGATCCCGTAGATGTGAATTTTGTCTCGCGAAACAATTTTAATAATAATGCTTATAGAGGTAATTTCAATGCTAGACCGTTTCCTGGAAATTCTTCTAATAATTATGGCAATCCTTATGGTAATTCTTATAATAATAATAATAGGATGCCCTCTGATCTTGAAAGTAATATTAAATAATTTATTAATGCTCAAAAAGTTTTCAACACTACGATAGAAGAAAAATTGAGTAAACTTGATGATATGTCTAGGAACATTGATAGAATTATTCATGATGTGGAAAATCTTAAGACTAAAATTTTGCCACCGAAAATTGATATTAATGAATCAATTAAAGCTTTATATGTCTCCATGGATGAGAGTAAGAAAAGAACCGCCATGCTAAAAGCCAAACGAGAATTTTTAGAAAAAGCGACTCCTCCTGATTTTTATCGTAGTAATGATGAGGATATTAAAATGATTGGTGTTTCATCTATTGATTCTTTGTTTAGAAATATAAAACTTGATGAAAAGGGGACTGAAGAAGAGTCAACTTTAGCTAGTAGGTGTTCCCATAATTCGGAGGGTGAAAATCTTGATAAGAAAATTGATAAAAGTGGGTTCGGAGAAGTAAAAACTTTAAATAGCGATGTGCCCACTCTTTTGGATTACAAATATTTTAATTATGACAATTGTTCTTTGATTGAGTGCATTTCTTTGTTACAATCCATGCTAAATTCACCCAACGCTTATGAGCAAAACAAGGCTTTTACTAAACATATGGTAGAAGCAATGATGAAAGCGTTAAAAGAAAAGCTTGAACTAGATATTTCAATTCCTAGAAAATTATATGTTGAATGGGAACCCACCATTAAAGTTAAAATTAAAAATTATGAGTGCAATGCTTTATGTGATTTGGGTGCTAGCGTTTCCACAATTCCAAAATCTCTATGTGATGTGCTAGGTTTCACCAATATAGATAAATGCTCTCTTAATTTGCATCTTGCGGATTCTACTATTAAAAAGCCCTTGGGTAGGATTAATGATGTTCTGATTCTTGCAAATAGGAACTATGTGCCCGTTGATTTTATCGTACTTGATATTGAATGTAATTCTTCTTGCCCAATAATACTTGGTAGACCGTTCTTACGAACCATAGGTGCCGTTATTGACATGAAAGAAGGGAATATAAAATTTCAATTTCCATTAAAAAAGGGTATGGAACATTTCCCTAGGAAGAAAATTAAAGCACCATATGAATCCATTATGAGGGCCACTTATGGAATCAACTTGAAAGATGACAACACTTGAAACTATGCATTATGCCTAGCTAGGGGCATAAAACAATAGCGCTTGTTGGGAGGCAACCCAATGAATAAAATAAATTTTTATTATAAGTTTCTATTATGGTGTGTTTTTACTGTCATGCTACTGTCATGATTGAGTTTTTGTGTTTTTAATTAGTGTTTGTTCCTAGTAGAACCTTTGGGATGATTTGGAAGATAATATAATTGATGCTGTTTGGAAAACAGAAAGTTTTGCGTCCAGTGCCTGAATTTTGTTTCTGTACTGGAGCGTCAAAAAAATCTGAAATTTTTACACAGTATTGGTATATGAATTTCCCACGTTGTCCTAATTTTTAAGAATGTTTGGAGTTACAGAAGTATGGATTTTAAATAGGTTGCTACAGACTGTTCTGGTTTTGACAGATTCTGTTTTTGATGTGTTGCTTGCTTGTTTTGATGGAACTATGGATTGTATCAGGGGGTATAAGTCATAGAGAAGTTAGAATACAGTAGGTTTAATGCAAAAATAAAATATGAATGGGTTTGCAACAGTACCTAAGTAGTCATTTATTTTGATATACTAACGGATCTCACGAAGGTTTTGTTGAGTTTTGTGTGATTGAAGTTTTCAAGTTTTGGGTGAGATCACGATGGATGAAGGAATAAGGAGTAGCAAAAGCCTAAGATTGGGGATGCCCGAGGCGCCCCAAGGTAATATTCAAGGAAGACTCAAGCGTCTAAGCTTGGGGATGCCCCGGAAGGCACCCCCTCTTTCTTCTACCAACCATCGGTAATTTTACTTGGAGCTATATTTTTATTCGTCACATGATATGTGTTTTGCTTGGAGCGTCGTGTATTATATGAGTCTTTGCTTTGTTTTCTTTTTAGTTTGTCACAATCATCTTTGTTGAACACACCTATCTTGAGAGAGCCACACGTTTATCATCATAATTTGTTAGAATACTCTATGTGCTTCACTTCAATTTTTTGAGCTAGGCAGTTGCTCTAGTGCTTCACTTAAATCTTTTTGAGCACGGTTGTGGCTAAATTTTGAAGAAATGAACTCTCATGCTTCACTTATATTATTTTGAGAGTTGATTGAAATTTTGAAGAAATGAATTCTCATGCTTCACTTATATTATTTTGAGAATTGACAAGATTAAAATTTTGAAGAAATGAATTCTCATGCTTCACTTATATTATTTCGAGAATTGATAAGACTAAAATTTCGAAGAAATATTTGCACTCTCATGCTTCACTTAAATCTTTTTGAGAGTTGACAATAGTAACGGTAATTTGCATAAGATATGAATTTGGTCCCAAAGTGATGAATATTCAAGAGGGATATAATAAAAACTTTCATATAGATCATTGGATATGAGAAGTGTGATTCCTTGCAATAGTTTTGCGATATGGAGATGATGATATGTGAGTCATGTTAGTGAGTAATTGTGATTTAGTAAGAATATTAGTGTTAAGGTTTGTTATTCTCTATGCATGCACGTCAAGTCAATAGTTATGCAAAGAAATTATATCCTACTTATGGTGCATTATTCGGTGTTAGTTATGTTCAATGCATGCTTATGACCGTTTTTCGTTTTTTGGTTGGTTGCTTCTCAATCTATTTGCTAGCCTTCATTTGTACTAAGCAGAAATACTGCTTGTGCATCCAAAATCCTTAAACCCAAGTTTTGCCAAATGAGTCCACTATATCTACCTATATGCGGTATTTCAATGCCGTTCCAAGTAAATTTGCGTGTGCCAACTCTAATTTTCAAAATATTTTTTCTGTTTTGTGTGCCCGTACCGCTCATGAAGCAGCAGGGGGTGGCCAATATTTTCCATGCTAGGTGTGTTATTCTCATGATGAGTGTTTATTCACTTGTCATTGCACGAGAGTATGGTTGGTAATAGGGATGCCCAGTCCCACAATGAAATCAAAATTAATAACAACAAAATTCCTTGGAAAGTGTTGGTATGGAGGGCACCCGTGGATACGGCTAGCCATGGATTGTGAAAGAATTGGTGGAAAGGAAATAAACTTTACTTTCTGTTTGGGAACCACCTATGATGTGTCTAGCATGGAAAATATTGGGAATTCTCGGTCGTTTTCGTTGACAGGAAAAGCATGCCTCTCAAAATATTTTTTCTCTTTAATTTCAGCTTTGAGCTCTGGCACGTTTGACAAATCTATGCTTCCTTCTGCGAAGGGCCTATCTATTTACTTTTTTGCAATTTTTATTTTTCTTGATTCTCCATCTTCTCTTATAAAGCACCAACTAGAGAGCACTATTGTCATACTTGTGCATTGGATGTAGCTAATATTCGAGTGTGTTTCATGAATGGATCAATGATTGAGCATAATGGGCTAGGGATAACTTTCTTTAGCGTTGATATTTTGAAAGACATGGTTGCTTGTTAGTATGCTTGAGTATCTATGTTTTCATGTCAAATTATAGACTATTGCTTTGAATCATCCTAGTCCAATGTCCATGCTATAAAAGAAAAGAATATGTGATGAATATGTTAGGCAGCATTCCACATCAAAAATTCTGTTTTTATCTTTTACCGACTCGAGGACGAGCAGGAATTAAGCTTGGGGATGCTGATACGTCTCCAACATATCTATAATTTTTGATTGTTCCATGCTGTTATATTATCAATCTTGGATGTTTTTATAAGCATTTACAGCAATTATATATCATTTTTGGAAACTAACCTATTAACTTAGTGCCCAGTGCCAGTTGCTGTTTTCTGCCCTATTTTTGTTTTACAGAAAATCAATACCAAACGAAGTCCAAATGCCACGAAACTTTTTGGAGATTTTTTATTGGCCAAGATAAACACTAGAAGCTTCGGGAGGAGGCCAGAAGCCCCAGGGGGTGCCCACGAGGCACCAGGGCACGCCTGGGGGGGGGGGGCAGGCGCGCCCTGGTACCTCGTGGGGCCCACAGAGCTCCGTTTGACCATATTCCTCCACTATAAATTTCAGAAAAAATCAGAAACCCTCATGGGAGTCCACAAAATACTTTTTCCGCCGCCGCAAGTTTCTGTTCTCGAGAGATCCCATCTGGAGGCCTTCTCCGGTACTCCACCGAAGGGGGAATCGATCACGGAGGGGCTCTACATCAACCTTGCTACCCTTCCGATGATGCGTGAGTAGTTTACCACAGACCTTCGGGTCCATAGTTAGTAGCTAGATGGCTTCTTCTCTCTTTTTGATCTTCAATACAATGTTGTCCTCGATGTTCTTGGAGTTCTATCCGATGTAATCACTTTTTGCGGTGTGTTTGTTGGGATCCGATGAATTGTGAGTTTATGATCAGATTATCCATGAATATTATATGAGTTTTCTCTGATCTCTTTTATGCATGATTATTATAGCTTCGTATTTTTTCTCCGATCTATTGATTTGGTTTGGCCAACTAGATTGATTTATCTTGCCATGGGAAGAGGTGCTTTGAAGTGGGTTCGATCTTGCGGTGCTCAATCCCAGTGACAGAAAGGGACATGACACATATGTATCGTTGCTATTAAGGGTAAAAAGATGGGGTTTATTCATACGTGAGTTTATCTTGTCTACATCATGTCATCTTGCTTAAGGCGTTACTCCGTTCTTTATAGACTTAATACACTAGATGCATGCTGGATAGCGGTCGATGTGTGGAGTAATAGTAGTAGATGCAGGCAGGAGTCGGTCTACTTGTCTCAGACGTGATGCCTATATACATGATCATTGCCTTGGATATCGTTATGATTATTTGCTTTTCTATCAATTGCCCAACAGTAATTTGTCTACCCACCGTATGCTATTTTCTTGAGAGAAGCCTCTAGTGAAAACTATGCCCCCCGGGTCTATCTAAATCATATATAAAAAACCCTAAGAATACTTGCTGCACTTTTTCTTTATTTATTTTATTTTGTATTTTTGTTTCAATCTATCAATCTATCACATACAATTTAATCTTGCAATTTACCACTAAGGGATTGACAACTCCTCGTTTGCGTTGGGTGCAAGGGTTTGTTGTTTGTGTGCAGGTACTGCTAACGAGGTGTTGTGTGATTCTCCTACTAGTTCGATAACCTTGGTTTCATAACTGAGGGAAATACTTATCTCTACTGTGTTGCATCATCCCTTCCTCTTCGGGG
This sequence comes from Elymus sibiricus, assembly GCA_039707655.1. Lineage (NCBI taxonomy): Eukaryota > Viridiplantae > Streptophyta > Magnoliopsida > Poales > Poaceae > Elymus > Elymus sibiricus. The sequence continues at coordinate 333,302,347 of CM077674.1, read as the reverse complement.
ATAATACCAACGCAAGCTACAAGTAGCACCTGTTATTTCTGTTAAAATTGGAGATCATTGCTATCATGGTTTATGTGATATTTGTGCTAGTGTGTGTGCTGTTCCGTTTACTCTCTATCAAGAAGTCATGAATGATATTACACCTGTTGAGATTGAAGATATTGATGTTACTATTAAGCTTGCAAATAGAGACACTATTTCACCACTTGGGATTGTTAGAGATGTTGAAGTCTTGTGTGGTAAGATCAAATACCCTACTGATTTTCTTGTTCTTGGATCACCACAAGACGATTTTTGTCCCATTATATTTGGTAGACCCTTCTTGAATACTGTTAATGCTAAGATTGATTACACTAAAGAAATTGTTAGTGTTAATTTTGGTGAGATGTCTCATGAGTTTAATTTCTCTAAGTTTCGTAGACAACCTCATGATAAAGAATTGCCTAGTAAAGATGAAATTATTGGTCTTGCTTCTATTGCTGTGCCTCCTACTGATCCTTTAGAACAATATTTGCTTGAGCATGAGAATGACATGAATATGAATGAAAGAAATGAAATAGATGAATTATTCTTTAAACAAGCACCTATCCTTAAACATAATTTGCCTGTTGAAACCTTGGGAGATCCACCTCTACCCAAGGGTGATCCTGTGTTTGAATTGAAGCAATTACCTGATACTCTTAAATATGCTTATCTTGATGAAAAGAAGATATATCCTGTTATTATTAGTGCTAACATTTCAGAGCATGAAGAAAAGAGATTACTTAAAACTATTGGATATACTCTTGATGATCTTAAGGGCATTAGTCCCATTTTATGTCAGCATAAAATTCATATGGAGCCAGATGCCAAACCCGTTGTTGACCATCAAAGAAGGTTGAATCCTAGAATGAAAGATGTGGTAAGAACTGAAATATTAAAGCTTCTGGAAGCAGGTATAATTTATCCCATAGCTGATAGTAGATGGGTAAGTCCTGTTCATTGTGTTCCTAAGAAAGGAGGTATTACCGTTGTTCCTAATGATAAAAATGAACTTAACCCACAAAGAATTGTAACTGGTTATAGGATGGTAATTGATTTCAGGAAATTAAATAAAGCTACTAGAAAATATCATTACCCCTTGCCTTTTATTGATCAAATGTTAGAAAGATTGTCTAAGCATATACACTTTTGTTTCCTAGATGGTTCTTCTGGTTTCTCTCAAATACCTGTATCACCTGATGATCAAGAGAAAACCACCTTTACTTGTACTTTTGGAACTTATGCTTATCGTCGTATGCCTTTTGGTTTATGTAATGCACCTGCTACCTTTCAAAGATGTATGACTGCTATATTCTCTTACTTTTGTGAAAAGATTGTTGAGGTTTTCATGGATGATTTCTCCGTTTACGGAACTTCTTTTGATGATTGCTTAAGCAACCTTGATCAAGTTTTGCAGAGATGTGAAGAAACTAATCTTGTCTTGAATTGGGAGAAGTGCCACTTTATGGTGAATGAAGATATAGTCATTGGGCATAAAATTTCTGAAAGAGGTATTGAAGTTGATAAAGCTAAAGTTGATACTATTGAGAAAATGCCATGTCCTAAAGATATCAACGCTTTACATATCAACAAAAGAAAAAGTTTTTCTTTGATTTAAGACATTACTTTTGGGATGACCTACATCTATATAAAGAAGGAGTAGATGGTATTATTAGACGTTGTGTACCTGAGCATGAACATGAACAAATCCTACGTAAGTGTCACTCCGAGGCATATGGAGGACACCATGCGGGAGATCGAACTGCACACAAGGTATTACAATCTGGTTTTTATTGGCCTACTCTTTTCAAGGATGCCCATAAGTTTGTCCTTTCTTGTGATGAATGTCGAAGAATTGGTAATGTTGGTAGACGTCAGGAAATGCCTATGAATTATTCACTTGTTATTGAACCATTTGATGTTTGGGGTTTTGATTATGTGGGACCTTTTCCTAAATCCAATGGGTATACTCATATTTTAGTTGCTGTTGATTATGTTACTAAGTGGGTAGAAGCTATTGCAACTAGTAGTGCTGATCATAACACTTCTATTAAAATGCTTAAAGAAGTTATTTTCCCGAGGTTTGGAGTCCCTAGATATTTAATGACTGATGATGGTTCACATTTTATTCATGGTGCTTTCCGTAAGTTTCTTGCTAAATATGATGTTAACCATAGAATTGCATCTCCTTATCATCCTCAGTCTAGTGGTCAAGTTGAATTAACTAATAGAGAAATAAAATTGATTTTACAAAAGACCGTTAATGGACCCAGAAAGAATTGGTCTAAGAAACTTGATGATGCATTATGGGCTTATAGAACTGCATATAAAAATCCTATGGGTATGTCTCCGTATAAAATGGTTTATGGGAAAACATGTCATTTACCTCTTGAGTTAGAACATAAAGCATATTGGGCAACTAAAGAACTTAACTATGATTTTAAACTTGCTGGTGAAAAGAGGTTATTTGATATTAGCTCTTTAGATGAATGGAGAACCCAAACCTGTGATAATGCTAAGTTGTTTAAAGAAAAAGGTTAAAAGATGGCCTGACAAAAGAATTCAAAAATAGGAATTCAAAGTAGGTGATCATGTTCTATTATACAATTCTTGTTCGAGATTCTTTGCAGGAAAACTTCTCTCTAAATGGGAAGGGCCATATATCATCGAAGAAGTTTATCGCTCTGGAGCAATCAAAATAAATAACTCTGAAGGCAATAATCCGAGAGTGGTGAATGGGCAAAGAATTAAGCATTATATTTTAGGTACTCCCATTAATGTTGAAACTAATATTATTGAAACAATTACACCGGAAGCGCACATCAAAGAGTCCTTCCGAAACGCTCCAGAACCCTGAAAAGGGGTAGGTATGTGATACGGTAAGTAAACCGACTCCAAAAATTCCATAAAAAATATTTCTGTCAGTTTTGTAATATTAGAAAAATTACAAAAATAAGAAACAGCCGAGGGGACCCACGTGTCGCCCACAAGGCAACATGGCACGACGTGATGCCTTGTGGGCCCCACATGTGCCTTCCCGACTCCGTTTTCTACCCGTATGCTTGTTTTGCAAGATTAAAATTCTCTATATATACTTCCGTGTGTTTTGACCACCATATCGCGAGTTTCTCATCTATTCTTGTTTCGGGCTATTTTTCTGACAGATCTAGGTCACCATGACGTCCCCAAGCTCATCCAAGGACAAGTTCTATGAGAAGGTCATCAACCCGTACCTATCGGAGGGGATGAAGCACCCTCAAGCCATTGAGATGCATGAGGGGGTGCTCCACATCCGGGACGTTCAAGGACCTAAGAAGACCTGGAGCGAGAAGGCCAGGTTGGAAACGGTGGAACAAGAGATCTTCAAGTGCCAGGGCTTGGTGGAGCGTGGACTTTGTGCTAGCCACTCCATGATCACGGAATTCATCCGTGAGCATAAGGTGGACGGCAAGAATATTGGGGACGTCATCTTCAAGCTCAATGATCGGATTGATTATCTTCAGGCCCAAATATATGATCTATAAAACCAAAATTTTGAGTATGAGGCCAAGTTCAAAGGTATGAGTTTAGCTACAAATTTCAGGACTCCGGAAACACGTTTGTCCTTTTATGATGGAGATCCTATGCCTTGGAAGACGGAGGACAAGCCCACCACTTCATCACCACCATCACCGAAGAAGGAGACTTGAGTACATGGGTATGGGCACTCCCCTTGGCTTGTGCCAAGCTTGGGGGAGGCGCCCCGGTATCGTATCACCATCACTTTTTCATCATCATTATCTATCTTAGTTTGATCCTTAGTTATTTCGTGATTTAGAGGAATAAAATTTTAGTATGATTTAGTTTCGAGTGCTTGCTTTGTGATCTATCTATCTATGTAATCGTGTGTTAAAGTTATATAATAAAGAGTAGTTTGAGTTGAGTTGTTTTACTTCTCTTGATCCAATCTTAGAAATAAAGAAAGAATAAAATCATATGCTAGTCCCATGGGGAGTGATGACTTCACATAAAAGAAGTATAATTGATAAAACTTGTTGGAAGTTGACAAACATAGCATTTGTCAATGTAGCAATTCATGAAAAAGTAATAAAGGAAGAGAGGTCTCACATATAAATACACTATCTTGGACATCTTTTATGATTGTGAGCCCCCATCAAATAATCTATGTCAATTAGTTAACGTTGGACAAGGAAGACAACGTAATGGGTTATGTTTGCTTATATTCACATAGAAGTTATATTGTTTTGGATCCTCTAACATGTGGTGTTTGCCCCCTATCTTTGCCAGCCAAAAATCCGCACCAAGTAGAGATACTACTTGTGCATCCAAAAACCCTTAAACCCAATTTCATGCCATGAGAGTCCACTATATCTACCTATGGATTGAATAAGATCCTTCAGGTAAGTTGTCATCGGTGCAAAAGCAATAAAAATTGCTCCTAAATATGTATGAGCTTTCATTGTAAGGGAAAATAAGCTTTGTATGATCTTGTGATGGTGGAGCAATAAAAGTGACAGACTGCATAATAAAGGTCGCTATCACAAGGGGCAATATAAAGTGACGTTCCTTTACATTAAGAGCTCGCACATCCAAAAACAAAAGTGCATGACAACCTCTGCTTCCCTCAGCGAAGGGCCTATCTTTTACTTTATGTATTTACTTTCGTGCAAGAGTCAATAGTATTCTTCTCTATTCCGTTTTATTTTCTCTTTTGGCAAACATCATGTGGTGGGGATTGATCCATGCATATATATCCAGTTGAATGTAGGTGATCATGAGTTATTATTGTTGACATTATGCTTGAGGTAAATACGTTGGGAGGCAAAATTATAAGCCCCTATCTTTCTATGTGTTTGACTGAAACTTTTGCCCCATAAGTATGACGTGAGTGTCAGCAATCATAGAAGATTAAATGATAGTTGAGTATGTGAACTTGCTAATCAAAGCTCTTACATAGACTCGTTCTGACAATATGATGAATTCAATTGCTTCAATGGCTGAGATCATAGTTTGTTAGTTTTCAATTTGGTTTATGGTTCATACTTTAACTTGTGGATGAATTGTCACTTTTTCATCAGAAGTTTTATGATGATATATTGCTGTTACAATAAAGATCATGATGCTCCATGTCCGTATTTTATTTTTATCGACGTCTCACTCTCTAAACATGTGGTCATGATTATCGATTTCGACTTTTCGCTTGAGGGCAAGTGAGGTCTAAGCTTGGGGTAGTTGATACGACCAATTTGCATCATGATTTCCTACTGTTATTTATTATGTTTTTGATCATTTTTTCGCTTTATGGTACAATTCTTATGTCTTTTCTCTCTTAATTTGCAAGATTTACATGAAGAGGGAGAATGCCGGCAGCTGGAATTCTGGACCTGAAATAGCCACATCAGAGATACCTAATCTACAGAGCTCCAATTGACCTGAAATTTCACGGAGATTTTTTATTGAATATATAAAAAATACTGGAGAAAAGAAATACCAGAGGGGACCCACCAGTTGCCCACAAGGCAACAGGGTGCGCCCCCCTGAGCGTGCCCTGATGCCTTGTGGGGCCCACAGCTGGCCTCTAGCCTCCTCCTTCTGATATATGAAGCCATTTGCCCTAGAAAAAAATAGGAGAAGACTTTCAGGACGAAGCGCCGCCGTCTCCCGGCGGAACCTGGGTAGGAGCTATTTTGCTCTCCGGCGGAGCGATTCCGCCGGGGATACTTCCCTCTGGGAGGGGGAAATCGAAGCCATCGACATCACCAACGATCCTCTCATCGTGGGAGGACCAATCTTCATCAACATCTTCACCAGCACCATCTCATCTCAAACCCTAGTTCATCTCTTGTATTCAATCTTTGTCTCAAAACCTCAGATTGGTACCTGTGGGTTGCTAGTAGTGTTGATTACATCTTGTAGTTGATGCTAGTTGGTTTATTTGGTGGAAGATTATATGTTCAGATCCTTAATGCTATTCAATACTCCTCTGATCTTGAACATGAATATGATTTGTGAGTAGTTACTTTTGTTCTTGAGGACATGGGAGAAGTCTTGTCATAAGTAATCATGTGAATTTGGTATTCGTTCGATATTTTGATGCTAGGTATGTTGTTGCTTCCTTTAGTGGTGTCGTGTGAACGTCGACTACATGACACTTCACCATCTTTGGGCCTAAGGGAAGGCATTTTGGAGTAGTAATTAGATGATGAGTTGGTAGAGTGACAGAAGCTTAAACCCTAGTTTATGCGCTATTCTGTAAGGGGCTGATTTGGATCCATATGTTTCATGCTATGGTTAGAGTTATCTTAATTCTTCTTTCGTAGTTGCGGATGCTTGCGAGAGGGGGTAATCATAAGTGGGAGGCTTGTTCAAGTAAGAATAGCACCCAAGCACCGGACCACCCACATATCAAATTATCAAAGTAGCGAACGCGAATCAAACAAACATGATGAAAGTGACTAGATGAAATTTCCATGTGTCCTCGAGAACGATTTGCTTATTATACGAGTTCGTTACGGCTTGTCCTTTGCTACAAAAAGGATTGGGCCACCTTGCTGCACTTTTTATTACCGTTACTACTTGTTACAAATTATCTTGCTATCAAAACTATCTGTTACCGCTACTTTCAGTACTTGCAGAGAATACATTGCTGAAAACCGCTTGTCATTTCCTTCTGCTCCTCGTTGGGTTCGAAACTCTTACTTATCGAAAGGACTATGATTGATCCCCTATACTTGTGGGTCCTCAGGGATGCTTGATACGTCTCCAACGTATCTATAATTTTTGATTGTTCCTTGCTATTATAGTATCAATCTTGGATGTTTTATATGCAATTATATGCATTATATATTATTTTTTGGGACTAACCTATTAACCCAGTGCCCAATGCCAGTTGCTGTTTTCTGCTTGTTTTTGCCTTTTCAGCAAATCATAATCAAAAAGTGGCTAAACGAGAAAAAAACTTTGGATTATTTTTTTCTGGACCAGAAGAGACCCACGAAGCTTCGGGAGAAGACCAGAACAGCCACGTGGAGGCGACAAGCTTGGTGGGCGCGCCCCAGGAGGGTAGTGCGCGCCCCCCAGGCTTGTGGGCCCCTCGTTGCCCCTCCTGACCTAATTCCAGCGCTATAAATTCTAAAATATTCCCAATATACCAAAGAGATAGAAGAGAAAACATTTCCACCGCCGCAAGTCTCTATCTTCTGCGATCCCATCTGGAGGCCTTTTCTGGTACTCTGCCGGAGGGGGAATCGATCATGGAGGGCTTCTTCATCAACCTTGCTGCCCTTCCGATGATGTGTGAGTAGTTTACCACAGACCTAAGGGTCCATAGCTAGTAGCTAGATGGCTTCTTCTCTCTCTTTGATCTTCAATACCATGTTCTCCTCAATGTTCTTGGAGTTCTATCCGATGTAATCTTCTTTTGTGGTGTGTTTGTTGGGATCCGATGAATTGTGGGTTTGTGATCAGATTATTCATGAGAAATATTTGAGTCTTCTCTAAACTCTTTTATGCATGATTGTTATAGCTTTGTATTTCTCTCCGATCTATCGATTTCGTTTGGCCTACTAGATTGATTTGTCTTGCAATGGTAGAGGTGCTTTGTGATGGGTTCAATCTTGCGGTGCTCAATCCCAGTGACAGAAGGGGACATGACACGTATTTGTATTGTTGCCATAAGGATAAAAAGATGGGGTTTAATCATATTGCTTGAGTTTACTTTGTCTACATCATGTCATCTTGCTTAAGGCGGTACTCTGTTTCATACTTAATACCCTAGATGCATGCTGGATAGCGGTCGATGGGTGGAGTAATAGTAGTAGATGCAGGCAGGAGTCAGTCTACTTGTCTCGGATGTGATGCCTATATACATGATCATTGCCATGAATCTGTCATAATTATTTGCTTTTCTATCAATTGCCCAACAGTAATTTGTTTACCCACCGTATACTATGTGTTCGAGAGAGAAGCCTCTAGTGAAAACTATGGCCCCCGGGTCTACTTTATCATATATAAAAAACCTAAAAATACCTTACTGCAATTTATTTACTTTTATTTTAATTAGTATTTTAGTTTATCTATTTATCTCTATAAGATTTAATCCTTGCAAATAACCGCTAAGAGGATTGACAACCCTCTTATTTGCGTTGGGTGCAAGTGTTTGCTCTTGTGTGTGCAGGTGCGCTTAATGGAATTTTGCTTGGTTCTCCTACTGGATTGATAACCTTGGTTCTTAACTGAGGTAAATACTTATCTCTACTATACTGCATCATCCTCTCCTCTTCGGGGAAATACCAACGCAGTCTACAAGTAGCACTCCACACTCGGGGGACTTAGCTGCGAACCAGATTTCGCCTAAGGTAAAAACTATCCGAGTGCGAACATTCTCCACACTCGGGGGCTTAGTTGCGAACCAGATTTCGCCTAAGTTAAAAACTATCCGAGTGTAGACACGCTCCACAGTCGGGGGCTTAGCTGCGAACCAGATTTCGCCTAAGTTAAAAACTATCCGAGTGCGGACACGCTCCACACTCGGTTGCGAACCAGATTTTGCCTAAGTTAAAAACTATCCGAGTGCGGACATGCTCCACACTCAGGGGCTTAGCTGCGAACCAGATTTCACCTAAGTTAGAAACTATCCGAGTGCGGACACGCTACACACTCGGGGGGCTTAGCCGCGAACCAGCCTTCGCCTAAGTTAAAAACTATCCGAGTGCGGACACGCTCCACACTCGGGGGCTTAGCCGCGAACCAGCCTTCGCCTAAGTTAAAAACTATCCGAGTGCGGACATGCTCCACACTCGGGGGCTTAGCTGCGAACCAGCCTTCGCCTATGTTAAAAACTATCCGAGTGCGGACGCGCCCCGCACTCGGGGACTTAGCTGCGAACTAGCCTTCACCTAAGTTAGAAAAAATAACATTTGCGAACGTTATAAGAATTCAAGCATTCGAGTAAACTCCGATCCGTTTGAGTTTCTCCTAGGAAAAAGCAAAGTACGCGAGCCCAAGGCTCGATAAAGTATCACGGTTACATCAACCACTCGGCATTCCGAGGCAAATCAGGATTTAAATGTTTTTTACTCCGCTGCGGAAGGATTGACCCGGTCGGCGAAGGTGTCCAGGTCAATGCCGTCTGCGATCCGAGTCCCGGCCTCGATGAACGTCTCCATGAAGTCTTCAAACTTGAGCTTCTTCTTGTTGGCAACCTTCAGCGACTTCAACTTCTCCTCGTCCACATCCTTGCAGTGGACGCGGACGAGTGCGAGAGCCATGTCAGCGCCGCAGCGAGCAGCGGACTTCTTCCAGGCTTGCACATGGCTCGGGATATCCTTCAGCCGAGTCATCATGGACTCCACGTCATTCTGAAGCTCTTCTCCGGGGAGTAGTTCTTGATCGATCTTGGACAGGGTGGACCTCAGTCGGATAAGGTACCCCACGGCGCTTTCGAGACGCTCCTCCAGACGGATAATGGCCATGGCGGCACTGTCCTTGAGGATCTGTCTGGAAGGGTCCAGGTCCTTCTCCACTCGATCAGTCTCCAGCTCAAAGTTATAGCAGAAATCTCTCAAAGGAAAATGGCTTGAGTCAGGGAAGGCGGAAGACTCTAGAGAAAACGGATAAAATCCACTCGGTAGCGCGGCTTACCTTCAAGTGTTTTGCCCATGTCCTCACCAAACTCTAGGACGTACTGCTCCAGCTCACCCTTCTTCTCAAGAAGCTTCATGATCTGGTCATTCAGGGTTTTCTTCTCCTCTTTAAAGACGCTCGCTTGTGTGCTATGCTTCACCTCCCACTCGGCGTTGGCCTTCCTGAGCTCGAAAATTTCATTCTTGGCCGTTTTAGCAGCAGCCTTCAGGGTCCCGATCTCCTCCTCAAGCTTGCTGACCGAAGCCAGTTTCTATTCAGCAGCCTTGGTCTTGCTCCTAGCTTCCTTCTGCGCCATTGCCAGCTCCTTCTCCTTGTCATCCAGGGCCTGCTTCATGGTGTCTAAAGAAATAGAAGTCCTCAGCCTCATTACAAGTTGAGCATTCTCACCACGGACATCTGAAGAAGCAATTGACTCGGATCAAAAGAAAAACATGACTCGGCTAATGGTCAAACAACGGGGCTTACCTCCAAGGGTGTTCTTATCCTTCTCAAGGCGACTGCTCCTGTGCTTCTCCGCATCCAAGTCCACTCTGAGCTGCACCACCTCCTTCTTCAAGTCGGCATAGCGGGTTCCCAGCTCGCAGGCCCTCTGTTTCAAAACAAGGAAGTTGTCAGTCGGATGAAGGAACAAGCTTGACCAGTATCAGACCCTGAAGTACCCTCTTACAAATAAGTCAACAATGAAGAAGATCAAAGACAACAACACACTGGTCTTCATCATCGTCCTCAAGGCAGACAAGCTCGATCAGCTCGAAGCTTCCCAGTTTGTCAAGTTTCCCACTCGGCCCGCCGAGTGGGGAAGGACACTCCGAGTGTTATATAAAAAAAACTCTAAGACTATCGTCGACTGCTTCCAGTCGACGGTAATCTCAGGGACTACACCCACTGGGTGCACTCAGCGTGCCCCCACTGGAAAGTGACTTGTGTTGAGCTAAAAAAAAGAGGCCTATGAATGAGTTCTATCAGACTCCCACCGATTGCCCGCAATCAATAGTAGTCTCGGGGACTACACCCAGTGGGTGCACTCAGCGTGCCCCCACCACAAAGAACACACTCAGTAAAGACTCCGGTCGACCCGAGTGGAAATAATGACGGTACAGAATTCTAAGACTCCAGCCGAGTATTTCCAGTCAACGGGAGCCTCGGGGACTATACCCAGTGGGTGCACTCAGCGTGCCCCCACTGGAGAAAAACGAACACCCAGTGGGTGTGCCCCGTGCAATCCCACTGACAGAAGTTTAGTTTCAAATTCAAAACAAAAACTTCGAACAACACTTACAATGGTACTTACTCGGACATTGGTCTTCAGTGCCTCGCTGGCGTCGTACGCTTCCCTCTGCCGGTTGTTCATCACCTCCACCTGGATCAAGGCCTGTCCAAGGCGAAAGCAGTAGCAGGAGCCGAGTGTGGCATGAGTGTGGGTTCAGGAGGCGGCGCAGTGAGCACCAACGAAGAGCTGGCTTGCGCCGAAGGACTTGGACCAGCGGGCTTGCTGGCAGCCTTAGCAGGAGAAACTCGGGTCTTCTGGCCGGGCGAAGCCTCCCGCATCACGATGTCCGTACCAGTTGGCACCACCCTGTCGACCTCTGGGTTTGGTAGGTTAGCCTTGTCGTGCTCGTCCAGATGGATGACTTCGGTCGGGGCTCTGAGGACATTCGGGAGATAATGTCAAATTATAAACCACTCGGTCAAGACTCAAGTCGAATGACAATCAGAAAAAACCTTACCCTTGGAAGTAGCAGCGTCGGCAGCATCACCCTCAGTCTGGCCTCGCTTTGGGGCGTCCGGGTCTGGTGAAGTAATTGAAGTCTCATTGCTACAAGATAGGAGATCACTCGGTAACTCGGACGAATGAAAATTATGCGACAAAGAGAGCTGGTCCCAAGTACTTATGTTGAAGCCAGTGGCACCACCACTTTGATCTTCGGCACCACCGCCTTCCGGGGCTTGGCAGTGACTTGCTTCGGCTGTTTGGGCTGTTTCTCTACCGAGTCAGCAGCCTCCGCCCTCAGGCGCTTCGCTCCGCGCGAAGAAGCCGAAGCAGTCGGCCTTGAATCACTCGATGCCCAAGTGCTCTTCGCTTTGGTACTTGGGTCGTTCTTTTCCTTGGTGCGGTTCTCCCGAGGAACAGTCTCAGACGGGGAAGACTCAGCTTCCTCACCCTCCTTAGTGTCGCTCGCGTCTTAGTCGCTTTCCTCCTCTTCTTCGTCGTTGCCCTCCTCCTCCTCGTCACTGTCATCCGGGTGCTGGCGCTCGGTGTCGCTCGTCACGTCCTCTGGGTCACGGTCGACGGCCGGCACCTGCGAAAGCATCTTCTGGAAACTCTGCAAAAAGAAGCCACCTGTCAAAACATAAGCAGGCACGAAAGGACTATCGTATAGCGCACTCGGGCGAAGAGTGAACTTACATCGATCGGCTGATTGTCCAAGTCGTACGGGGGTACCCTCCTGGCTCCACGCGGATTGTCTCGCACTGAGGTGATCGCCTTGATCTTGCCCTCGAGGGCCTTCACCGACAAGATGCCAGGATGCACTCGAGTGGGGTCACTCGGCCCCTGGTACTGCCACATAGGGTGCGCTCTATCCTGCAGCGGCTGGATCCGCCGACTAAGGAACGCCTCCAGCAGGTCCACCCCGTCGACTCCGGCCCGCACCACTCCCACCAGAGCGTCCACCAAGATTCCCTCGTCCACCTTCTCCTCCTTGGCGCCGAGTACGGAGGCAACCCAATTGAGCTCCCTTCACTCGGGACGTCCTTGCAGTAGAACCAGTTGTCCTGCCAGCCCTTGACGGAGTCGGGGAAGTGATGTCTACTACACAACTTATTCTTGTAGACTCGTGTTGGGCCTCCAAGCGCAGAGTTTTGTAGGACAGTAGCAATTTTCCCTCAAGTGGATGACCTAAGGTTTATCAATCCGTGGGAGGCATAGGATGAAGATGGTATCTCTCAAACAACCCTGCAATCAAATACAAGAAATCTCTTGTGTCCCCAACACACCCAATACAATGGCAAATTGTATAGGTGCACTAGTTCGGCGAAGAGATGGTGATACAAGTGTAGTATGGATAGTAGATATAGGTTTTTGTAATCTAAAAATAAAAAAACAGCAAGGTAGCAAGTGATAAAATGGAGCACAAACGGTATTGCAATGCTTAGAAACAAGGCCTAGGGTTCATACTTTCACTAGTGCAATCTCTCAACAGTGCTAACATAGTTGAATCATGTAACAATCCCTCAACGTGCGATAAAGAATCACTCCAAAGTTCTTATCAAGCGAAGAACATAAGATGAAATTGTTTGTAGGGTACGAAACCACCTCAAAGTTATCCTTTCCGATCAATCTATTGAGCTATTCCTATAAGTGTCACAAACAGCCCTAGAGTTCGTACTAAAATAACACCATATGATACACATCAACCGACTCTAATGTCACCTAGATACTCCAATGTCACCACAAGTATCCGTGAGTTGATTATACGATATGCATCAAACAACTTCAGATTCATAATATTCAATCCAACACAAAGAACTTCAAAGAGTGCCCCAAGATTTCTACCGGAGAAAGTAGGACGAAAACGTGCATCAACCCCTATGCATAGATTACCCCAATGTCACCACGGGAATGCCCGAGTTGAGTGCCAAAACATACATCAAGTGAATCAATATAATACCACATTGTCACCACGGGTATTCATATGCAAGACATACATCAAGTGTTCTCAAATCCATAAAAGTATTCAATCCGATAATAGTGAAACCTCAAAGGTAAAAACTCAATTCATCACAACAAGATAGAGAAGGGAAAAACACCATATGATCCAACTATATTAACAAAGCTCGCGGTACATCAAGATCGTGCCAAATCAAGAACACGAGAGAGAGATCAAAGACATAGCTACTTGTACATACCCTCAGCCCCGAGGGTGAACTACTCCCTCCTCGTCATGGAGATCACCGGGATGATGAAGATGGCCTCCGGTGATGATTTCCCCCTCCGACAGGGTGCCAAAAAAGGGCTGTAGATGAGATCGTGGAGGTACAGAGGCTTGCGGCGGCGGAGTCGAAGTTCTAGGGTTATTTCTGGGGGTTTTGGTATTTATAAGAATTTTTGGCATTGGAATCACATGAAGAGGGGCCACAGGGAGCCCACGAGGCACCAGGGCGCGCCAGGGGGGAGTGGCGTGCCCAGGTGGCTTGTGGGGCCCCTGTGGGGCTTCTGCTGCTCCCCCGAAGCTTCCTAGGTCTGTTTCCTTCTAAAAAAAATCGTCAAAAAGTTTCGCTGCATTTGGACTTCATTTGATATGGATTTTCTGAAAAACCAAAAACAAGCAGAAAACAACAACTGGCACTGAGCACTAGGTCAATATGTTATGATATAAAAATCATATAAAAGCCATATAAAAGTGCACCAAAATCATACAAAACAATAATAAACATGGCATGAATACTTCATAAATTATAGATACGTTGGAGACGTATCTGGAAGCTCATCTTGGGGAAGGCCGAGTGCCCCCTGAGCTGGATCCCCAATCCCCCACACTGCTGCATCACACTGGTCTTGGCGCCCCTGGGCGAGTCCTTCTTCACCGTCATCGACCGACAGGTGAAAATATGCTTGAACAACCCCCAATGGGGGTAGCAGCCGATGAAGTTCTCACACAGCGAGACGAACGCTGCGAAGTAGACCACCGCATTCGGTGGAAGGTGGTGGAGCTGCACCCCAAAGAAATCTAAGAACACACGAAGGAAAGGGTGTGGCGGAACTCTCAATCAAAGCCAGATCTGGAGTCCGTTCAGGGCTCCGGAGAGGGGGATCTTCCGGCATCGTCATCATCAACCATCCTTCATCACCAATTTCATGATGCTCACCGCCGGGAGTGAGTAATTCCTTCGTAGGCTTGCTGGACGGTGATGAGTTGGATGAGATTTATCATGTAATTGAGTTAATTTTGTCTGAGATTGATGTTTCTATGACTTTGCTATGCTTAATGCTTGTCACTAGGGCCCGAGTGCCATAATTTCTGTCGGGCCCATGGAACCCGGGGTACCCAGGCCCGTCTGCCTTTGGCCCAGGGCGCGACGCCTGGAGTGTGCCCGGCGGGCCATCGCCACCAAGTGTCTCGCCATGCCCCCTCATGGGGCCCTAGCCTCCTGAGGCCCCCTCCTCAGAGAGTAGTAGGCAACGCTTAGCACCACTGTAAACGGCCTCGCGAAGTCCCCTCACGAGGCGGCTTCCCGAGTGGCCTCACGAGGCGGCTTCCCGAGGTGGCCTTCCGAGGCCCCCTCCCGCAGGCGCTCGAGGAGAAGACCGTTCGGCGTGTCGCGCGGACTGGAGCCCATCACGTGGGTGACGCGCGCGGTGACGAGCAGCAGCAGAGGCCGCGCCAGCAGCCGCGGATGCAGATGGTTTCCTCTTTTGTGCTACGGAAGCAGGGCCAGATATCTACTCCCCAAAGTAACCCCAAAGGTTGCCCGATCGGCGAAGAAAGACCAAGACGGCGGGCGCGCAGGGTGGAGGTCATCACCGAGCCCACCGGCGCGTCATGGATCATGCTTTGGCAGGCGAAGACCACCTTTAGTCAGGATAGCCTGAGCGCCTGTCCCCTTTGAAAAACGCCAAGTGTGGCAACCCTTCCCGCCTAAGTTTCGAGGGGGAAGAGGACCACGGCGGCATAAAAGGGGCAGTGCAGCCACCGTAGCGAGGGGATGGATCATCTTCAAACTTGTACGCAAGAACTCTCTCATCCACGATAATCTCAACCACAAAGCAGGAGTAGGGTCTTACACCGCAAGGTGGCCCGAACCTGGGTAAACCGCCATGCCTTTGCCCGTCCTACGCTAGCGCGCTCTCGCCGTAGTTTCGCCGTAGCACTGCCGTGGTAGGGGAAGAAGTAGGAGAACGAGCTCACCCCAGTGTTCGAACCTTTGGGTCCCCGGAACCCCACTTCCGACATTTGGCGCGCCAGGTAGGGGTGCGCTACTGTTCCTCTGCTCGACCTTCAGCTCCACCAGTCCCATGGCGGACGCACGTCGCGAGCGCAGGCTGGCCGCGTGGCCCAGACGGAGCCGGTGGCCCACGGCAATCGCCGCCGCCCCGACGCCGAGGCTGTCGCCGCCACCGACCCCGCTGCCCGCGAGCAGCAGGCCTCCTCCCTGCACCCCTCCGTGCAGGCGGACGGCCACACCACCATGGCCTCCTCCCTCGCCAACCATGGGCCGCCGAACCCGCAGGCCGCGCTGCTCATGGCACGCGAGCTACTCCGCTACAATCCTGATGACGCCGGCTATGACGCCTGGCTTGGTCGCATCACCGAGCTCGTCAACGTCGCAGGGGACGCTACGGCGCCTTCTCACTCGCTCCGCCCTCCACCGTCACGTGCTGGGGACCCGGCGTACGGCGCGCCCCCGCCGCCTCCTCTGCGTGACCAGCGCGCCGGGCCCCAGCGCAGCGCGCGGGCTCGTGAGCCGTCCCGCGGCACGTCTTCTCCGGACCACTGCGAGCCCAGCTGCCAGATCATCCGCTGCGCGCCCCCCGACGCGCGAGTGCTCCTCGAGCACCAGCGCCAGTGCCAGGACCAGGCCGTTCAAGACGTTGCAGCGGCCGGGCGTCAAAACCGCGCCGCCCTCACTGGCGGCGTCCCCTCGAGCTGCGTCGCGTGGTCTGGCCCGCGAAGTTCAAGCCTGAGCTGCCTCCGCGCTACGACGGCAGCCCCAACCCCACGGAGTTCCTCCAGCTCTACGCGCTGAGCGTGGAGGCGGCGAACGGCGACGACAAGCTCATGGCGAACTGGTTCCCCATGGCCCTCAAGGACGGCCCGCGCTCCTGGCTCATGAACCTCCCCGAGGCTTCCATCTCGTCGTGGGCCGAGCTCTGCAGCCAGTTCATCGCCAACTTCAAGGGCACACAGGACCGCTCCCTCACCATCAACGACCTGCGGCGCGTTCGACAGCGCCCAGACGAGACCCTCCGTAAGTACATCCAGCGCTTCAGCCAGGTGCGTAACAAGATCCCGCGCGCTTCCAACGCGGCCGTCATCTCCGCGTTCTCCACCGGCGTCACGGACATCAAGATGCGCGAGAAGCTCGCCATCAACGGTGAGCTCGACTCCGTGCTCGAGCTGCTCGACCTCGCCGACAAGTGCGCCAAGGCTAAAGAAGGCCGCCTCTTCGTCCACAACGACCCCGACGCGGCGCTCGACGCACCAAGGCCAAGAGCAAGGACGTCAAGAGCAAAGGCCCTGCCGTGCTTGCGGCAGAGCCCGAGCAGAAGCGCGGCCGCGACCTCGACGAACCCAGGAAGGACAACCGGCCGCTTTGCGCCTTTCACAATGTCCGCTCCCACAGCACCGAAGACTGTCATGAGCTCAAGCTGCTCCGCGACGAGCGCCAGAGCCGCCGAAACGACCGCAACGGCTGTGGCGCCGGCCGCGGAGGTGTCCGCAGCGGCAACCGCTGGGACAGCCGCAACAATAACAGCAACTACGGCCAGGGTTGGCGCGATCAGCCTCGTGAGGCCGCCTGGCGCGACCAGCCTCGTGACGCGAATCCTCAGGCTAATGCCGCTCTCCCGCTGCTGCCTCCGCCTCCTCGGAGGAACGACGTCAACCAGCCCGACGAGGGCGCTGGGGCTACAAAGAGCCTCGCGCGGTCGCCTGCATCCTTGGCGGGTCCCAAGCCCTGGCGTCCGTCCGCCACTTCAAGCAACTCTCTCGCGAGGTGTATGCCACCCTCCCGAGGCCTGAGGTCACGCGGCCCCTCAAGTGGTCGCTGTACGCCATCACCTTCAACTCCAAGGACCACCCCAAGTCCACGGCCTCCACAGGCGCGCTCCCCATGCTGTGCACTCCCACCATCTGCAACGTCGCGGTCACCAAGACCCTCATCGACGGGGGTGCCGGCCTCAACGTGCTCTCCATCGAAACCTTCGAGACGCTCCAGGTGCCCTACGACCAGCTGATGCCGACCAGGCCTTTCTCCGGAGTGACCGATGGCTCCACCATTCCGCTGGGGCAGGTGCGCCTCCCCGTCACCTTCGGCGCCCGCAAGAACTACCACACCGAGCTCATCGACTTCGACGTGGCGCACATCGGCCTGCCCTACAATGCCATCTTGGGCTACCCAGCTCTCACCAAGTTCATGGCGGCCACTCATCACGCCTACAACGTCCTCAAGATGCCCGGCTGCAGCGGCATCATCACCGTCGTCTGCGATGAAAAGGACGTGGCCAGCACCCTCGAGCGCGCCTACAAGGCTGCCGCTGTCGCGCACCCAGCCGACGAGGACGCGGCCGAGCCTTCCGAAGCCACGCCCGCAAAGAAGAAGCAGCTGTTCTCTCAGGACCGCGCCGAGACGAAGAAGGTGTCGGTGGACGGCAGCGGCTCCGGCCCCGCCTTCACCATCGGCACAGGCCTCCCTCCTGCATAGGAAAGCGTGCGCGTCACCTTCCTTTGGGCAAACTCGGATGTTTTCGCCTGGAAAGCATCCGACTTGTCCGGTGTGCCGAGGGAGGTGATAGAGCACCACTTAGCGGTGTGCCCCAATGCACGCCCGGTCAAGCAGAAAGCGCGGCGCCAGGCGCCAGAGAAGCAAGAGTTCATCGTCAGAGAAGTTCAGAAGCTCCAAGAAACCGGAGTCGTTCGTGAGGTGCTCCATCCCGAATGGCTCGCCAACCCAGTAGTCGTCGCCAAGAAAGGTGGCAAGGAGCGCGTGTGCGTCGACTTCACCAGCCTCAACAAGTCCTGCCCTCGTGACCCCTTTCAGCTGCCGCGAGGCGGTCAGGGCGTTTGTCCCACCGTCGGCGGCACGTGCATG
This sequence comes from Elymus sibiricus, assembly GCA_039707655.1. Lineage (NCBI taxonomy): Eukaryota > Viridiplantae > Streptophyta > Magnoliopsida > Poales > Poaceae > Elymus > Elymus sibiricus. Next base: position 333,283,870 of record CM077674.1, on the reverse strand, counting down.
CCCTTCGGGCTGAGGAACGTCGGCGCCTCTTTCCAGAGGCTGGCGCCCTTCGCACCAGGGCCTCGTGAGCCTCCCGCTCCTCGCGAGCTCCCGGCGCCTCGCGGGCCCCCTGGCTCTGAAGGAGCAGACTCCCTTGGCGCGCCGTGCCGAGTGGTCTAACGTCACTACAGTGCGGTCCTGCCGGGCACGCCCGGCGCGTCGCCCCGCGCGACCCGCACTCCTTCCCGCCGCGCCTCTCGAGCTTCGCTCCCGGAACCTTATCCTTTTGGTCGTGTAATGGATTTTACTGACTTTTACTTTGATGAATTATATTACCTACTCAATTGCCTGCTAATTTCTATGATAAATTCGACGCCGCCCGAGAGCGCCTCACGCTCGCGACCCCTCCCCTGACCAATCCCGTGAGCGGGGGCTAGGCACGGTGCCTGTGCTCGGGTCCGTCCCTGCAGCGTTGCCAAATCCATGCGACTGAGCTCTGGCTCGCGGGCCTGCTCCCGCGCACGTCACCTCACCAAGGTCCTTGGTGCCTTATCTCCTCACGCAACGGCCATGGGTGAGTTAGCAAGCACGTGCCGCTCCCCCTATCGTGAGATTTTTTGACATACAGCCCTTCAGGAGTCGAGCTGCGAAGGCCTCGCGGGCAGCCTCTCACGAGCCGGCCTCGCGAGGCGAAGACGCTTCGAACACCAGGCCTCGCGAGCACGCCTCGCGAGCTGCGTGGGCCCCTCATGAGCCGTGGCTCATCCAACACCGCTATCCGCCAAAAGCTAAGTGTGACTGCCTCATGAGGCGCCCTTACCATCACTCAAGCTCTCTCCCCTCCCGATTCCATGGGTGCCGGCATTTTTCTTCTGCGTAAGCCGCTTGCACGCCAAAGGGGGGCTCCCTGAGCATCGCGCCTCAGGAGCCTTCACTAGCTCACGGTGCCCCTCACCTCCTGGCCTTGTCCCGGCATCGCGACCGGATATACCAGCGACGGCTGAGGCCCGCTCGGGGGCTGGGTCCTGACGGCGTAGAGCGCCGAGGCGAGCAAAGAAAAAAAACCCAGCCTCACGGGAGGACTTCGGGAGAGAATGCATGCAACCCCACGTCACAAAAGTATTAAGTTCAACACAAGAAGATACTGTTTCACGCCCCCACGGGGTTTACATCGGTTCAATGCAGGAGAACGAAAAGAAAGAAAGGCCTAGGCGAGTGCGGCCCCGTCACCGTGCGCACGGTGTCCCGGCTCCAGAGTCGTCGTCGCGCGCGCCTAGTCGGAGTCCTCGTCCTCGCCCTTGACGCGGGGGGAGCCGCCATCGCCTCCGCCCCCGCCGGAGGGGGCGACACCGTCGGAAGAGTCATCCTCGCTGGAGGAGCCGCTGTAGCTGTCCTCGCTCTCTGCGCAGCACGCCAGGCGGCTACCGAAGAGCCCGAAGATCTTCACGAAGAGCGTGGCGGCCCCGTCGTACTTGAACTGGAGGACGTGCCCACGCTTCAGGCCGCGGGCGAGGGCGAACGACTTCCACCCCTGCCTCAAGAACATGAAGCCCGAGGCGGTAAGCTCCATCGCCACCCAGGAGGGGCCGTTGCAGCAACCGTCGGCCTACACCCACAGGCCCAAGGGCGCGCGGTCCGCCATCGCCGCCGCGAAGGAGTCTGGGAGCCGAAGCCAGGTGCAGGGGCTGCGGTGCATGTTCACAATGAACTCGCATGCCGCCTCCGCCGAGTGGCTCCCCGCCTGGGGCGGAAGCGCAGCCGCTCCGACGTGGCCGCCTCGGCCTTGCGAGCCTCGCCCGCCGCGCCCGCAGGCGGTGCCCCTTCCGCGACTATTGGGCCCGGCGCCGGCGGCCGTCGAGGATCGATCACGCCCCCGGGGCGGGACCTGTGATGCGGCGGCGGAGGCACGGCCACGCCCTTGTCCTCTCGCCATCTCTTCGGCAATTCTAGCAAGGAGACAAGGAAGCTGGAGGAAGGAGAAGATGAGTGGGGGCTCCGGCTCTCCCTTCCCCCCTTTTTTTATCTCGGCGTGGGACTCCCCTCGTCGCTCCGCCTTCTCCGGCGCCAAGATTTATGTCAGCACGGCAGTTCCCGAGGCGTCGTGGGGATGTGGGGGTGTCGCCCAACACATCGTGCGCCACGCGTCGCGCCTGGCCGCAGGCGGTTAGGGCCCGCGCCGTTTCGCCCCTCCGTAGGCGGGAACGTGCGCGCCGCGGGCCCGGGGGCTACTGTCGGGCCCATGGAACCCGGGGTACCCAGGCCCGTCTGCCTTTGGCCCAGGGCGCAATGCCTGGAGTGTGCCCGGCGGGCCATCGCCACCAAGTGTCTCGCCATGCCCCCTCATGGGGCCCTAGCCTCCCGAGGCCCCCTCCTCAGGGAGTAGCAGGCAACGCTTAGCACCACCATAAACGGCCTCGCGAAGTCCCCTCACGAGGCGGCTTCCCGAGTGGCCTCACGAGGCGGCTTCCCGAGGTGGCCTTCCGAGGCCCCCTCCCGCAGGCGCTCGAGGAGAAGATCGTTCGGCGTGTCGCGCAGACTAGAGCCCATCATGTGGGTGACGCGCGCGGCGACAAGCAGCAGCAGAGGCCGCGCCAGCAGGCGCGGATGCAGATGGTTTCCTCTTTTGTGCTAGGGAAGCAGGGCCAGCTATCTACTCCCCAAAGTAACCCCAAAGGTTGCCCGATCGGCGAAGAAAGACGAAGACGGCGGGCGCGCAGGGCGGAGGTCATCACCGAGCCCACCGGCGCGTCATGGATCATGCTTTGGCAGGCGAAGACCACCTTTAGTCAGGATAGCCTGAGCGCCTGTCCCCTTTCAAAACCGCCAAGTGTGGCAACCCTTCCCGCCTAAGTTTCGAGGGGGAAGAGGACCAAGGCAGCATAAAAGGGGCAGTGCAGCCACCGTAGCAAGGGGATGGATCATCTTCAACCTTGTACGCAACAACTCTCTCATCCACGATAATGTCAACCACAAAGCAGGAGTAGGGTCTTACACCGCAAGGTGGCCCGAACCTGGGTAAACCACCGTGCCTTTGCTCATCCTACGCTAGCACGCTCTCGCCGTAGTCCCGCCGTAGCACTGCCGTGGTAGGGGAAGAAGTAGGAGAACGAGCTCACCCCAGTGTTCGAACCTTTAGGTCCCCGGAACCCCACTTTCGACAATTTCAGATCTGAACCCTTTATGTTTTCATCAATATATTTGTGTTCTTAATCTGATCTTGCAAGTTGTATGCACCTGCTATGTGTTATGATCCGCATAGCCCAAGGTGACAATAATTGGGATTCTTTCCGGTGATTGCCGTAGTTTGAGGAGTTCATGTATTCACTAAGTGTTTGAGGAGCTCTGTTTGACCTAATTCCTCCACTATAAATTCAGAAAAAATCAGAAACCCTTAGGGGAGTCCACGAAATACTTTTTCCGCCGCCGCAAGTTTCTGTTCTCGAGAGATCCCATCTGGAGGCCTTTTCCGGTGCTCCGCCGGAGGGGGAATCGATCACAGAGTGGCTCTACACCAACCTTGCTGCCCTTCCGATGATGCGTGAGTAGTTTACCATTGACCTTCGGGTCCATAGTTAGTAGCTAGATGGCTTCTTCTCTCTTTTTGATCTTCAATACAATGTTCTCCTCGATGTTCTTGGAGTTTTATTCGATGTAATCACTTTTTGCAGGTGTGTTTGTTGGGATCCGATGAATTGTGAGTTTATGATCAGATTATCCATGAATATTATTTGAGTCTTTGCTACACTCTTTATGCATGATTATTATAGCCTCGTATTTCTTCTCCGATCTATTGATTTGGTTTGGCCAACTGAGTTGATTTATCTTGCCATGGGATGAAGTGCTTTGTAATGGGTTCGATCTTGCGGTGCTCAATCCCAGTGACAGAAAGGGACATGACACATATGTATCATTGCTATTAAGGGTAAAAAGATGGGGTTTATTCATACATGAGTTTATCTTGTCTACATCATGTCATCATTCTTAAGGCATTACTTCGTTCTTTTATGGACTTAATACATTAGATGCATGCTGGATAGCGGTCGATGTGTGGAGTAATAGTAGTAGATGCAGGCAGGAGTCGGTCTACTTGTATTGGACGTGATGCCTATATACATGATCATTGCCTTGGATATCGTCATGATTATTTGCTTTTCTATGAATTGCCCAACAGTAATTTGTCTACCCACCGTATGCTATTTTCTTGAGAGAAGCCTCTAGTGAAAATTATGGCCGCCGGGTCTATCTAAATCATATTACTAAAACCCTAAAAATATTGCAATTTTATTTATTTTATTTTGTATTTTTGTTTCAATCTATCAATCTATAACATACAATTTAATCTTGCAATTTACCGCCGAGGGATTGACAACCCCTCATTTGTGTTGGGTGAAGGGTTTGTTGTTTGTGTGCAGGTACTGCTAACGAGGTGTTGTGTGATTCTGCTACTAGTTCGATAACCTTGGTTTCATAACTGAGGGAAATACTTATCTCTACTGTGCTGCATCATCCCTTCCTCTTTGGGGATAATACCAACGCAAGCTACAAGTAGCAACTACCTAGATAGTTGTGCGAGTTGTGTTTTCAGGGAACGGACTATTGAACAAGCTGAGGAATTATTGAATAATATATTGAAGAATGATAATGATTGGACACTTCCTAAACCACCGCCTAAACCCACTCCGAAGAAGAGGGGTATCTTATATCTCAGTCCTGAAGATATGCAAGATTCAAAGAAATGCCAGAAAGAAAAAGGTATTAAAGCTGAGGATGTTAAGAATTTACCACCTATTGAAGAAATACATGGTCTTGACAAACCGACACAGGTAGTAGAGGTAAATTCTCTTATAAAGTTTGATGAACGTGATATTCCTTATAACAAACCTCCTAGTCAATGCTTGTATCATTTCAATGCAAATGTTATGAAACAATTGAAACGAAATGCCTATATGATTGATCGCTTGAGTGATTTGTTATTTAGAATGGCTAATGATATTAAATGTGTAAGTAAACATGCATCTATGGTTCAAACCCAATTAGAACAAGTTGCTAAATCTCAGAGTGAATTGCTTAATGAAATGAATAACAATATGAATGATCATGCTGTCAGAGTAATGACTAGAGGAGGTAGAATGACTCAGGAGCCACTTTATCCTGAGGGTCACCCTAAAAGAATTGAACAAGACTCTCAAAGAATTAATGTTGATGCACCTAGTCCATCTAAAAAGAAAAAGAAAAATGATAGGACTTTGCATACTTCTAGTGAACCCGAGGTAGAAAAATCCTTGGAGGATAGTAATGATGTTTCTATTTCTGATGCTGAAACACAATCTGGTAATGAACATTCACCTGATGATAATAATAATGATGATGCTAATGTGGATACCCAACCAGATAATGATAAAGAACCCGATAATGATGTTGAAATAGAACCTGATGTTGATCTTGATAACCCAGCTTCTAAAAATAAACGCTATGATAAAAGAGATTTCGTAGCTAGAAAACATGGTAAAGAAAGAGAACCATGGGTTCAAAAACCCATGCCCTTCCCTCCTAAACCATCTATGAAAAAGGATGAGAAAGAATTTGAACGTTTTGCTGAAATGCTTAGGCCAGTCTTTTTGCGTAATCGTTTGACTGATATTTTAAAGATGGCCCCTTATGCTAAATATATGAAAGACATTGTCACAAATAAAAGGAAGATACCTGAAGCTGAAATTTCTACCATGCTTGCAAATTATTCTTTTAAGGATGGAGTACCTAAGAAACTAGGAGATCCGGGAATACCAACTATACCATGCTCCATTAAACGAAATTATGTTAAAACTGCTTTGTGTGATTTAGGAGCCGGTGTTAGTGTTATGCCTTTCTCTTTATATAAAAGACTTGATTTGAATAAACTCACTCCCACTGAAATATCATTGCAAATGGCTGACAAATCAACTGCCATTCCTATCGGCGTTTGTGAGGATGTGCCCTTTGTAGTTGCAAACGTTACTATTCTAACAGACTTTGTTATACTTGATATGCCTTAGGATGACAACATGTCAATTATCCTTGGTAGACCCTTTCTGAATACTGCAGGGGCTGTTATTGATTGCAACAAAAGCAAGGTCACTTTTTATATCAATGGTAATTAACATACGGTGCACTTTCTGAAGAAACAATTTCAAGTAAATGGTATTCATATTATTGAGAAGGCTCCAACAATTACTATTGGAAATTTTCAACTCCCTCTTCCTACTGTTAAAAAGAAATATGAAACTCTTATTATTGGGGAGATGCATATCCCCGTTGAGGTAACCTAGTGTTATAGGAAAATTCTTCGGTTTCATGTCACTCGGAAATGGTTTGTTAATAAGACCTGATCAACCTTATTAATGGATTCTTTTTGAGAGGCATGTGGTCGATGAATTTAGTAAGCACAACCTTCTGTACCCACTTTTTTTTTGTTATTCTTAGTTAAATAAAATAAAATGACACGATTATCCTGTTTTCTGAATTATCCGTGCAATAAAAAAGTGCCCAGAAATAAAAGTGCTCAGAATGCAATAAAATTTTGAAATGATTTTTTATATAATATTTAAGAATTTTTGGCACAAAAATAATACCAGGGGGGTGCCCCAGGTGCCCACGAGGCACCAGGGCGCGCCACCCCCTTGGCGCGCCCAAGTACCTCGTGGGCCCCATAGGGACCCCATCACTTATCCCTTCAGCTCACTTCATCTCTTACCTCTAGCAAAAATTCCTGGTAGCTCTTTCTCTCGTGTTCTTGCTCACAAACCTGAAATTTTTGATCTCTTTGCTCAGAGCTCCGTTTCCGAAACTGTTTTGGGAGATTGCTCCTTGGTATGTGACTCTTCCATTGCTCCAATTAGTTTTTGCTTTAGTGGATTATATTTTGCATAATTAGCTGCTCTTGGTGCTACTAAAAATGAGCTTGCATGTTGAATTCTTTGAGTTCCAAGTAGTTTGAATGCTTGATATAGCCTCTAGGCATCCATATGAGTAGTTGCTATCAATCTTGTGAAGTTTCATTGATATCATTTTGTGACCCAATAATTTTCAGAAATTTGTTCTTAGGAAAATGAACATCTTCCGGAGGAATTCTTCGAGGAGGAGGTCCACCGAGGCATCATCTAGCCAAGACCCCGCAGGCCAATCTTACGTTGAACCAAGGGCAAGTTCGGTGCGAGGTGCTGAAGCAAAATCATGTAGATGGCCGTGCAATGAGTTCATGCTAGGTGTAGGCATGAAGGAAGAATTTGATCAATATATTCACAACGCCGAGCTCTCCGCCTTCATCGCAGATAAGCCACCACAGCACTATTACCTCACTCATTCATTCACTCAACACTTTGGGTATCATCCGCCCACTTCTAGAGTTTTATTTCACCTCTATGATAGGTCCTATAGAATGTCTTTAGAACAATTCTGTGATGCATGCAAAATTCCATATTGGGGCTCGTTAGATGAACCACAAAAATCTGATTATGAGCCATTTCTTAATAGTCTTTGCAATGGTGAGGATAGGGGAGTTACGCAGGCTAGAATAGTTAGCATCCTTTTTCCTGCTATTCGATATTTTGCACTCTTTAATGGTAAATGCATTGTTGGTAAGCAAGACTGTAGTACGCTTTGCACCCCTGATCTGAGTCTTATTCATACGGCTTTGACCGGCATCAAGTATTGTAATCTTGGGGCTATTGTTGCACGTAGGCTGTAGTGTAACGCGGGTAATGGTGACTTGTATGGAGGAATTTATGCCTCCTCCGTAGCTGCAAGGTTAGGGGTTTCGCCCAAGTCCGATGATCCCCTCTTACCTTACAAATATTTGAACTTTGAAGCAATGCGAGAACACAAGTTTTTGAAACGCAATGCACAGGGATATGAATATAACCTAGTTTTTAATAAATCTCGAATTGTGTATGTTGTTTTGCCTGCTCCTGCCCTCTTTGATTTTCAGAGCAGACAGAGATACTATCTATTGGAGAGCGAGGTGCACGAGTACAAGGCGGCGGTCGAGGCTGCCCGTCTGGCTGAGGAGGCGGCTTAGAACGCTTCTATGAGCTACCACTTCAATTATTACCCAGGCCAGGGATGGCGATGACCAAGCTAGGCCAAAAGCCTAAGCTTGGGGGAGTACGTATTTCTCACCGACATTACATTCATGTCCACACATTTCATTCCAGTTGTCGGTGTTCATACTTTTTCATTGTATAATCCATGTTTGTTTTATTTTCTCGCTTCCTTCTTGTGCATTTGAAAAACTTTGAGAAAATCCAAAAACATTTCTCGTTTCTTTTCGGTTTTTCTTTCTAGCTTAGTTTGTAGTAGTATTAAAAGAAAACCCAAAAAGATTTCCCATTTCTTCTTTTGCTTGTTGGGAGCTCTCCCGTGTAAATAGTTTTCTTTTCTCGTTTTTCGTTTCTTTCTTTTTGCTTTCTTCAGAAAACTAAAAACTTCAAAAATATTTCAGTGTCTTTCTCTGAAATTATTTTCTTTTGTTGAGTCATTGTAAGGAGAAGACCACGATGAAAATGATGAGTGGTTCTCATATGCATTATTGTTGATCTAACAAAGAGCCCATTTTACCTTGTCTTCTCCTTTGAATAAAATGCTTGCAGATTCCAGCTTAGTCCACGGCACACTTGCACTATTTTTATTTTCATACCATTCGGTCGTGCAAGTGAAAGGCAATAATGACGATGATTTGATGAAGTGACTGTGGCAAGGGAAAGCGGGTATGAACTCAACTTGTTCTTTGTTTTTGTAAATATGTTTAACTCAGTATCCATGATTCAGCATATTATGATTAAACATGTTTGTGATGACAATTAGAGATTAAGTTGCTCATGCCATGCTTAAGTAGCTAGGAGTGGATAATGATTTTATCTTGAGTGTCAACATGCATTAAAATGTTCATGATGTAGTATGATGATATGGTATCCTCCTCTGAATGTTTCAAGTGGCTTGACTTGGCACATGTTCACGCATGTAGTTGATTCAAAACCAACATAGCCTCCACGATATTTATGTTCATGGTGTTTATATCCTACTCATGCTAGTATTCAATGTTGATTATTCATAATGCATGATTATGACCGTTTTCGCTCTCTAGCTGGTCGCTTCTCAATCTATTTGCTAGCCTTTGCCTGTACTAAGTGGGAATACTGCTTGTGCATCAAAACCCTTAAACCAAAGTTATTCCAGATGAGTCCACTATATCTACCTATATGCGGTATTACTCTGCCGTCCTAAGTAAATTTGCATGTGCCACCGCTAACTATTCAAATGAACATCTGTTTTGTGTGCCTGTACCGCTCATGGAGCGATAGGGGGCGGTCAGTATCTTCCATGCTAAGCGGGTTATTCTCCTGATGAGTGTTTACTCACTTGTCCTTGCACGAGAGGGGCTAGTAATCGGGATACCCAGTCCCATTATTAAAAATGCAAAATAATAAAACAAACTCCCCCGGAAAGTTGTTGGTATGGAGGGCACCCGAGGATTCGGCTAGCCATGGCTTGTGATTGTTGGTGGAGGGGGAGTAAACTTTACTTTACCGCTTGGGAACCGCCACTAATGTGTTTAGCATGGAAGATATTGAAAACTCTTGGTCGTGACGTTGACAAGAAAGGCATACCTTCCAAAATTTTATTTACCTCTGATTTAAGCTTCGAGCTCTGGCACCTCTGCAAATCCATGCTTCCCTCTGCGAAGGGCCTATCTATTTACTTTTATGTTATTTTACTTTTATTGTTGAGTCATCACCTTCTCAAACAAGCACCAGACCTGAGAGCACTATTGTCATTCTCATGCATTGTGCATAGTTAATGTTGTGTGCATCATGACTGGATCTCTGCTACCATGAATTACAATGTTTAGTCACTGCTTGAACTTTGGAGGTGCTCTGCATTTATGTTTTGCGGTCTCAGAAAGGGCTAGCGAGATACCATGCTGTCATATTATATCATGATCGTTTTGACAAAGTGTTGGCACTTGAGATATCTTATCATTACTCGCTAGTTGATTATGCCATTGATATGAGTGAATATAATTTCTAAGAGTTATCATTTGCATGGTTAGTTATAACCTTTGTTGAAAACTTGGGCACTACTTAAGCATATATACAGATACAAGAACAAAAGAGTTTGTATAAGTTTTTCTTTATCACTTTCAGTTTGTCAACTGAATTGCTTGAGGACAAGCAATGAGTTAAGCTTGGGGGAGTTGATACGTCTCCGTCGTATCTACATTTCCAAACACTTTTGCTCTTGTTTTGGCCCCTAATTTGCATGATTTGAATGAAACTAACCCGGACTGACGCTGTTTTCAGCAGAATTGCCATGGTGTTGTTTTTGTGCAGAAATCAAAGTTCTTGGAATTGGATGAAACTTTTTGGAGAATTTTTATGTAATATATAAAAATTATTGGTGCAAGAATCAACAGAAGGGGGGTCACCCAGTGCCCACGAGGCACCAGGGCGCGCCACCCCCCCAGGCGCGCCCTGGTACCTCGTGGGGCCCACATGGCTCCGTCTGACCTAATTCCAATGCTATAAATTCACTTTCCCGAAGAAAAAAATAAGAGAGGATGTTTTATTGCGTTTAATGATACGGAGCCGCCGCCACCTCCTGTTCTTCATCGGGAGGCCAGATCTGGATTCCGTTCAGGGCTCCGGAGAGGGGGATCTTCCGGCATCGTCATCATCAACAATCCTTCATCACCAATTTCATGATGCTCACCGCCGGGAGTGAGTAATTCCTTCGTCGGCTTGCTGGACGGTGATGAGTTGGATGAGATTTATCATGTAATCGAGTTAGTTTTGTTAGGGCTTGATCCCTAGTATCCACTATGTTCTGAGATTGATGTTGCTATGACTTTGCTATGCTTAATGCTTGTCACTAGGGCCCGAGTGCCATGATTTCAGATATGAACCCTTTATGTTTTCATCAATATATTTGTGTTCTTGATCTAATCTTGCAAGTTGTATGCACCTGCTATGTGTTATGATCCGCATACCCCAAGGTGACAATAATTGGGATTCTTTCCGGTGATTGCCGTAGTTTGAGGACTTCATGTATTCACTAAGTGTTAATGCTTTGTTCTGGTTCTCTATTAAAAGGAGGCCTTAATATCCCTTAGTTTCCTTATGGACCCCGCTGCCACGGGAGGGTAGGAAAAAAGATGTCATGCAAGTTCTTATCGCAAGCACCTATGACTATATACGGAATACATGCCTACATTACATTGATGAATTGGAGCTAGTTCTGTGTCGCCCTAGGTTATGACTGTTACATGATGAATGTTATCCAACATAAGTCAACGATCCAATGCCTATGAGCTTTTCACATATTGTTCTTGCTAAATTACTATTGTTACTACTGCTGTTACTATTGTTACTACTGCTGTTACTGTTACTGCTACTATTACTATCATTGCTACTCCTATCAAACTATCATACTACTGTGCTACTGATCACTCTGCTGCAGATATTTAGTCTCCAGGTGTGATTGAATTGACAACTCAACTGCTAATACTCGCGAATATTCTTTGGCTCCCCTTGTGTCGAATCAATAAATTTGGGTTGAATACTCTACCCTCGAAAACTATTGCGATCCCCTATACTTGTGGGTTATCACACCCTTCCCGCCTTCTTCGCCCTCTCTAGCCTGGCCATCGTGAACTTCACCATGGTTTTGGGAGCTCGGGAGCTCGAGGCGGAAGAGCGAGAGGAAGAGGAGAGTGGACAACGCGAGGAGAAAAGGGGATCTGGCATTTACCCTAGCCCAGGCGGACTTTATACCGCGGGTAAAAATTCGTCAGGCGAAATCTCGGCCACAAATCTCTGGATCGGATGGAGCTCACGGCGGGAGTGCGCGCAGACATATCGGAACACGTAGCGGTTGTCAGGGCGAAAATCGAGGTGCTACGCCCCACTTTCCCCACTAGCCGCGACGTAACCGCTTTTGCGCGCGCACGAGCGATTTCGAATCCCGGAAATCCCGCAGCGAATCTGCCTGACAGATCGCATCCGCATCGTTTCCTAAGAAACACTCGTCGGCCCGACCGACCACCTTCCACAGGTCTCCGTGCACTCGGACACGTTAAACACCGAACTGGAGTCACCTCCAGGATTGCGAAAGGACGAGCTCGACGCCCCTCCGCGGGTTAACTTGGCCCTTTCACTAGGCTCCAAGGCGCGTGTCTCGTAAATTTGGACTCGGAGCTGGCCTGCGCTGGCGTTCCTCCGGGATATGGAGTGGAATCTCTCCGGAGACTCTGTCCACGCGCCGGCGTCGTCACTCGAGTTTCATGGCATGCCTTCACTCGGCCCCAAGCCCCTCTCTCCTGAGAGACATGCGGATGCCACCAAGTTTTGCCTAGCAATCGGCACCATCTGATCATTCGGAAGTTCTCTAGTCCAGAATCCGTTGCGGCTTCTCCCAAGGATAACCGCGGGATGAGCGGAGGTCGAGTGCCTCCGAAGCACTGGGACCGCTCCGAAAGCTCAACCCACTCGTCCTGTTAAGCCTCAACCGATTCGAGGGCTAATGATGGGGTCACCTACCACCAGTAGGGACAATCAAGGACCTGACATTTAGGGCCCACCTAAGGCCCACACTATTATTAAGAGACCCTTGGGACACAAGTGCAACCGGATGCATGCTACTTGTAGCTTGCGATGGTATTATCCCCGAAGAGTAAGGGTTGATGCAGCACAGTAGAGATAAGTATTTCCCTCAGTTATGAAACTAAGGTTATCGAAGCAGTAGGAGAATCACACAACACCTCATTAGCAGTACCTGCACACAAACAACAAACCCTTGCACCCAACGCAAACGAGGGGTTGTCAATCCCTCAGCGGTAAATTGCAAGATTAAATTGTATGTGATAGATTGAAACAAAAATACAAAATAAAATAAATAAAAGAAAATGGCAACAATATTTTTAGGGTTTTAGTAATATGATTTAGATAGACCCGGGGGCCATAGTTTTCACTAGAGGCTTCTCTCAAGAAAATAGCATACGGTGGGTAGACAAATTACCGTTGGGCAATTGATAGAAAAGCAAATGATCATGACAATATCCAAGGCAATGATCATGTATATAGGCATAACATCCAATACAAGTAGACCGACTCATGCCTGCATCTACTACTATTACTCCACACATCGACCGCTATCCAGCATGCATCTAGAGTATTAAGTCCATAAAAGAATGGAGTAACGCCTTAAGAACGATGCCATGATGTAGATGAGATAAACTCACATATGAATAAACCCCATCTTTTTACCCTTAATAGCAATGATACATACGTGTCATGCCCCTTTCTATCAGTGGGATTGAGCACCGCAAGATCGAACCCATTACAAAGCACCTCTTCCCATGGCAAGATAAATCAACTCGGTTGGCCAAACCAAATCAATAGACCGGAGAAGAAATACGAGGCTATAATAATCATGCATAAAAGAGTGCAGCAAAGACTCAAATAATATTCATGGATAATCTGATCATAAACTCACAATTCATCGGATCCCAACAAACACACCGCAAAAAGTGATTACATCGGATAGAACTCCGAGAACATCGAGGAGAACATTGTATTGAAGATCAAAAAGAGAGAAGAAGACATCTAGCTACTAACTATGGGCCTGAAGGTCTGTGGTAAACTACTCACGCATCATCGGAAGGGCAGCAAGGTTGATGTAGAGCCCCTCCGTGATCGATTCCCCCTCCGGCGGAGTACCGGAGAAGGCCTCCAGATGGGATCTCTCGAGAACAGAAACTTGCGGCGGCGGAAAAAGTATTTCGTGGACTCCCCTGAGGGTTTCTGATTTTTTCTGAATTTATAGTGGAGGAATTAGGTCAAACGGAGATCTGTGGGCCCCACGAGGTACCAGGGCGCGCCTGCCCCCCCCCCCCCCCAGGCGCGCCCTGGTGCCTCGTGGGCACCCCCTGGGGCTTCTAGCCTCCTCCCAAAGCTTCTAGTGTTTATCTTGGCCAATAAAAAATCTCCAAAAAGTTTCGTGGCATTTGAACTTCTTTTGGTATTGATTTTCTGTAAAACAAAAATAGGGCAGAAAACAACAACTGGCACTGGGCACTAAGTTAATAGGTTAGTCTCCAAAAATGATATATAATTGCAGTAAATGCTTATAAAAACATCCAAGATTGATAATATAACAGCACGGAACAATCAAAAATTATAGATACGTTGGAGACATATCAATGCACACCGCAAAGGATTCACTCGGACCCTGCACGGACATCACTCGGACCGACGTCTACTCTCCAGTCGGCCAGTCATCATCACTCGGACACAGGAGACGCACGGACAGCGTGGAGCTGCAACGGTCGAGTAGTCCTCAACTAGACTTTAATCATAGTTATGGCTACCGTTACCAGTAACTGCCATAGTCATGGCTGTTTTAAACAGTCTTAAACGCCATTAACCGCTGTACTTAGTGGCATTAATACCCAGCGACATGGTGGCTGAGAGGCTGTGGCGTACTCCTATATAAGCTACCCTCCCCCTCTATCGCAAGGGTTGAGCACTCATTGTAATCAGATACCCACAGAGAAAACAAGCCTCAGGGCACGAGACGTAGGGATTTTATCTCCTCCGGGACGGGCCTGAACTCGCTAAATCCGAATGTCACACCTGTGCTGTAGCTAGGCTCCGCTCCTCATTCGTACCCATAGTACTTGCTGTCAGACTAGTAACCACAACACTAAGCACGACGGGCTATATGATTTTGTAGGGGCTCGTCACCGTGTGCTTGATGTCGCTCCACATGATCGACCCGAACGTGTACTCCTTGATGCTCCCCGCAGCTCGGATAGCGAAGGTGACCAGGTACTCTTGTGTGTTGTGTGTTGTGTTGAACCGCAGCTTCCGTGGCTTCACGGTGATGCGCATGTCGGCGGGGCTGGTGATCGTGGCTCGGTACGTCGCATCGACATTGCTGCCGATGTTGCCCATGACGCGGTGCAGCGTGATGGTCTCGTTGCGCGAGGTGAACACCGCCATGAAGGCAGGGTAGTTGTGGTCTCCCACATAGGTGGAACCCGGGGGCGTCGAGCAGTTGGTTGAGGAGCCATCTCTCGTGAAGATGGCAACCTCATCGGCGGTGTAACCGAGCGCGCACAGGAAGGTGATGTAGTCGTCGGTGCCGGCATCGTACACAAGGCCTGGGTCAAGGGCGCGGTTGGGGTTCACATGACCTGCCCAGCACGCGAACGTCGTGGACGCCTTGTCGGTGGCCATGTCTCTCATGACGTGGCCGTCGCTGTCCACGTTGTACGCGATAGTCATCAAGGCGGACTTGATCGCAGCGGAACTCCACTCCGGCCTCGCCTACCGGCGCATTGCGGCGATGCCGCTCACGTGCGGACAAGCCATGGAAGTGCCCTATAGGACATTGTAGTGCACTCGTCTCGAGTCGCTGTCAAGGCCCGAGGGTGAGGCGGCGCCGGTCCAGGCCGCGAGGATCTCCACGCCGGGGGCCGTGACGTCTGGCTTGAGGATCTCCGGCGCATGGAGGTTTGGCCCGCGGCTCGAGAAGGGTGCCATTCTAGGGGAAGGAGGCGTCAGGCCGATGACCGTGCCGTGGAACACGATCGTCGCGGCCAGGGATGTAGTGGTGCTTATGTACGTTTTAATCCTTTTCGCGACAGCGAAGGTGACGGTTGTGGCAGGAAAGGTATCGAGGCTTCTGACGACCAGCTCTCCGAAATCTTTGATGATCGTGAGGATTGCTCCGACGCCACCGGCAAGTCTGACGATCTCTCCTTGCGCAGCAATCACGCCGGGGTCGCCCAAAACAATCTTCCCGGCGACCAAGCTGGCGTTGATGTTCAGGCAAGAGAAAACCCACACGGAGATGCAGCGCGACGGGGCAGAGTCCACAGCATTTACAAGTCAAACACGAGCCTACACGTATGGTTCACTGGTGTGGACTGAGCCACTGAGCACCAAGTGCACATGTGCACTACTATACCGCGGCAACTCCGCGAGAGCACTAGTAGAAAACTGACCTTTCGTCCGGAGCACTAGTCCCGGCCGGGTTTGGGCCCGGGACTAATGTGAGCATTAGTCCCGGTTCCAAAGGCTAGGAGCGGATGGGGGCACGGCCAGGATTAGTCCCGGTTCAAATGGGACCTCTAGTCCCGGTTGGTGATACCAACCGGGACTAAAGGGGTTGCCGCAGGCTGGGGCCCCTGCGAGCCCCTTTAGTCCCGGTTGGTATCACCCACCGGGACTAAAGATAGACCTTTAGTCGCAGTTGGTATCACCAACCGGGACTAAAGTCTTCCCTATATAAAGCTGCTTCGTCCAGCCCGAGTCCATGCTTTCTCTCCTCTCTGTTTCCTTCCAAGCTCGAGTTCATCCTCCATTTTTGCCAAGATTTGTTAAGATTGGAAGCACCCCATCTATCCAAGGGTTCTAAAAGGTTAGCAACTTCATCCTTTCATCTCTCATTGCTAGTTTAGCTCGTTTCATGCTCTATAAGTATAGTGATTTGTGGGTTTTAGTTTGGGAGTAATTTTGTGGGAGTTTATTTGATTTATATGCAATTTGCGCTCAAATTAACTTCTTAGTTTGCATATGTGTAGGTGTGGTTTACTTAGTGCCTTCCCGTCCCCGTCCTCACCGCCGTCGATCGCCCGCGCCATCCCGTCGCCGGCACCACCTTGGTGAGCCTCTTGTTCTTATCCTTTTTGTAAAAAAAAAAATCTTATTTGTATGATTTAGATAGTTACTTGTATAATTTTCTTACTTGTATGATTGTTTGTTATATATAGTGCCATGGTTTTGATATCCGTCCCCGTCGGCCCTCGTCCGGTTTATGATTCGGATGTGTTATATTATCTTTTATAACTATTTGTTTCATTTCGTGTTTATGACAATTATGCCCATCAAGTTGACATAGATATTTTTATCTAGGAGGTATGTGAACCGGAAATGGCAACCGACCCTCTTGTCGAGAAGTTAAATTTAGTTGAAAAAGAAAATGATTATTTGAAAGAAAAATTGAAAAGAATTGAAGAAGAGAAGATGAAATTGGAGTTGTATGTTGCCGATGTCGTCGATGATCACAAGATCAAGATGGATGTAATGCGCTTGAAGATTAGAAAGATTAGAAAATATGCCATTAATAAAGAGGCTTGGTATCATTATGCTGTTGGATCAATTATTACCTTAGTTGCGATTTTGATCGCATTTGTTGTTGCATTTAAATGCTTTAGATAGTTGTATGTTGTTTTATGAGAAGTATGTATGAACTTTATGTATATATTTTTGCAGTAATAACATTTGGTCACTACTCTACTTTGGTTTTAATGTGATGAACTTGTATTAATTTGGTCACTTCGATGTTGTGTAATGAAGATGAGCCGGCAATGGATGTACGATGACCGACGCTCTCCCAAGTTCATTAATGGCCTGCATAATTTTATGCGTGTGGCTGAGGCAAACAAGCGGAATGGTTTTATGTGTTGTCCATGTGGTGTCTGTAAGAATAATAAGGATTACTCTACCTCAAAAATCCTTCACAGCCACCTGCTTCAGTCCGGTTTCATGTCCGGCTATAACTGTTGGACCAAGCACGGAGAAAGAGGGGTTATAATGGAAGGCAATGAAGAAGAAGAGGATGATGACAACTATCCTAGGTTCCCTGAATATGATGGTACTACAATGGGGGAAGCTGAAGAAGAGGCATCGGATGAGCCCGCTGTTGATCTTGGTCGGGCCATTGTTGATGCAAAGAGAAACTGTGAAAGTGAAAAGGAGAGGTTGAAGTTGGAGCGCATGTTAGAGGATCACAAAAAATTGTTGTACCCAAATTGCAAAGATGACAAGAAAAAGTGGGGTACCACACTGGAATTGCTGCAATGGAAGGCAGAGAATGGTGTATCTGACAAGGGATTTGAAAAGTTGCTGAAAATGATAAAGAAGACGCTTCCAAAGGATAACGAATTGCCCGACAGTACGTACGAAGCAAAGAAGGTTGTCTGCCCTCTAGGATTAGAGGTGTAGAAGATACATGCATGCCCTAATGACTGCATCCTCTACCGCGGTGAGGAGTACGATAATTTGAATGCATGCCCGGTATGCGGTGCATTGCGCTATAAGATCAGCCGCGATGACCCTGGTGATGTTGAGGGTGAGCACCCCAGGAAGAGGGTTCCTGCCAAGGTGATGTGGTATGCTCCTATAATACCACGGTTGAAACGTTTGTTCCAAAACAAAGAGCATGCCAAGTTGTTGCGATGGCACAAAGAAGACCGTAAGAAAGACGCTATGTTGAGAGTACCCACTGATGGGTCGCAGTGGAGAAAAATCAAGAGAAAGTGGCTAGGCTTTGCAGATGACGCAAGGAACTTATGGTTTGGTCTAAGTACAGATAGCATGAATCCTTTTGGGGAGCAGAGCTGCAGTCATAGCACCTGGCCTGTGACTCTATGTATCTATAACCTTCCTCCTTGGTTGTGCATGAAGCGGAAGTTCATTATGATGCCAGTGCTCATCCAAGGCCCTAAGCAACCCGGCAACGACATTGATGTGTACCTAAGGCCATTAGTTGAAGAACTTTTACAGTTGTGGGATATAAAAGGTGTACGTGTGTGGGATGAGCACAAACAGGAGGAATTTGACCTACGAGCGTTGCTGTTTGTAACCATCAATGATTGGCCTGCTCTTAGTAACCTTTCAGGACAGACAAACAAGGGATACATTGCATGCACGCACTGTTTAGATGAGACTGAAAGTATATATTTGGATAAATGTAAGAAGAATGTGTACCCGGGACATCGTCGATTTCTTCCGATAAGGCATCCCTTAAGAAAGAAAGGCAAGCATTTCAAAGGTGAGGCAGATCACCGGAAGAAGCCTGGCCACCGTACTAGTGATGATATATTTGATATGGTCAAGGATTTAAATGTAATCTTTGGAAAGGGTCCTGGCGGACAATCTGTTCCGAATGACGCTAACGGACACGCACCCATGTGGAAGAAGAAATCTATATTTTGGGAGCTACCCTATTGGAAAGTCCTAGAGGTCCGCTCTGCAATCGACGTGATGCACGTGACGAAGAATCTTTGCGTGAACCTGCTAGGCTTCTTGGGCGTGTATGGGAAGACAAAAGATACACCGGAGGCACGGGAGGACCAGCAACGTATGAACGAAAAAGACGGCATGCATCCAAAGCAGTATCAAGGTCCTACCAGCTACGCTCTTACCAAAGAAGAGAAGGAAATTTTTTTGAATGCCTGAGCAGTATGAAGGTCCCGTCTGGCTTCTCGGCGAATATAAAGGGAATAATAAATATGGCAGAGAAAAAATTCCAAAACCTAAAGTCTCAAGACTGCCACGTGATTATGACGCAATTACTTCCGGTTGCATTGAGGGGGCTTCTACCGGAAAAGGTTCAATTAGCCATTGTGAAGCTATGTGCATTCCTCAATGCAATTTCTCAGAAGGTAATCGATCCAGAAATCCTACCAAGGTTACAAAATGATTTGGTCCAATGTCTTGTCAGTTTCGAGTTGGTGTTCCCACCATCCTTCTTCAATATTATGACGCACGTCCTAGTTCACCTAGTCGAAGAGATTACCATTCTGGGTCCTGTATTTCTACACAATATGTTCCCCTTTGAGAGGTTCATGGGAGTCTTAAAGAAATATGTTCATAACCGTGCTAGGCCAGAAGGAAGCATCTCCAAGGGCTGTGGAACAGAGGAGGTTATTGAGTTTTGTGTTGACTTTATTCCTGACCTTAAGCCGATTGGTGTTCCTCAATCGCGGCATGAGGGGAGACTGAGTGGAAAAGGCACGCTAGGAAAGGAAGCAGTAATAAGTATGGACGGGCATTCTTTCACTCAAGCACACTACACATTTTTACAAAATTCCACCATGGTGGCTCCGTATATCGAGGAACACATGGATATTGTACGCTCCAAGAACCCGGAGCAGTCTGACTCCTGGATTAAACGTACACACATGGCGACTTTCGGCGGTTGGTTGCAAACACATCTCATCAATAACACCACTATTGGAGATCAGCTGTACTTGTTGGCCAAGTCACCATCTTCGACTATATTGACTTTCCAAGGGTACGAGATAAATGGGAATACATTTTACACGATCGCCCAAGATAAAAAGAGCACCAACCAAAACAGTGGTGTCTGTTTTGATGCAACAAACAACCATAGGAAAAAGGACACATATTATGGTTACATAGAGGAGATATGGGAACTTGACTATGGACCTTCTTTTAAGGTCCCTTTGTTTCGGTGCAAATGGGTCAATCTGACAGGAGGCGGGGTAAAGGTAGACCCGCAGTATGGAATAACAACAGTGGATCTCAACAATCTTGGGTACACAAATGAACCATTCGTCCTAGCCAATGATGTGGCTCAGGTTTTCTATGTGAAGGACATGTCTACCAAACCGAGAAAAAGAAAAGATAAGGAAGCGAATACATCATACGATGAGCCAAAGCGCCACATAGTTCTTTCAGGTAAAGGAAACATCGTGGGAGTGGAGGACAAGACAGACATGTCAGAAGATTATAATAAGTTTGATGAAATTCCTCCCTTCACAGTGAACACTGACCCAAGCATCCTGTTAAATGATGAAGATTCTCCATGGTTACGGCGCAATCATAAGCAAGGGACATACGCGAAGAAAAAGTTTTATACCCCAAGATCCCACTCTGGGATGTGACCGGCTTCACCGTCATCACTTTCTCTCTAGTGAGTTTTCAGACTTATAGCTGGAAAGTCCCACTTCGGACAAACCGGAGGGAATCTTTGTAAGAGTTAGGGTATATATGTGTTTTGGGTGTTCCTAGGTGGACTCCGGAGCGTCGGAATCCAACCAAAAAGCTAGGGCATTTTGGCATTTGAAACTTGATTTTTGAATAATTATTTATTAAGTTATAAATTTTCAATTATTCCTGTCCTTTTAGTATTTTAATTATACAGAGGTGTTAATCAATGCAATTATGTCCAAACAACTATTTAAAATATCCTAAAAATTCTCAAATTGAACATACTGATAAAACACAGTAATATTAAACAGCAAGAAAAAGAATCACTCAAAAATCTATTTTTAAACTAAAGCTATTCACAAACTAGTGATTCACACAAATATCAAAGAATTCTAATTTAAACTATTCAAATTTGAAAACTACTGGCACTAAAAGAAAGTTTGTAATTTTTGTGACCTAAAGCAAAAAGATTCAGTCAAAAACTCTAAATATTCTAAGAGTTTTACCTAAAGTTACCTAAAGTTTTCTACACAAAAAGAATCACTTTAAAAAGACACCTTTAGTCCCGGTTGCAACCACGAGCCGGGACTAAATGTTTCAGCTCCCGCGTGGAATTTTGGCCGCCGAAGAGGTTGGCCTTTAGTCCCGGTTCGTGGCTCGAGCCGGGACGAAAGGACCTTTAGTCCCGGTTCGTGGCTGGAGCCGGGGCTAAAGGTCCCGCGTATATAAGTGGTGTCCCGGGGCCAGCCACCGCCCGGGAGAACAGATCGAACCACCACGCCGCCAGGCTGCCGGAGATCGCCGTCGATTCGAGCCGCCCCGGCTGCCACTTCAGCTACTAAGCCTCCCACCGGCCACCGTGTGCCACCCGGTGAGCCCCCTGCTCCTCCTTCCTCGCTCCCCCGCTCCGTCCTCTAGCCGCCGTAGCCGACATGGCCGAGCTCGCCACTTCCCTGCCTATGGCCGCCGCCCGCGCTCGACGCCGACGCAGCTCCGGTCGCTCCCTGCCCAAACCAACACCGCAGGGCGATGCACGACGCAGCGCTCGTTCGAAAACGACCGGCCGCATCCCAAATGGGCGCTCTGGCCGCGCTTTGTGCATGCTCTGGCCGCGCTCTGTGCATGCCCTCAGGGTGTTTGATGAAATGCTAATGGCATTCATATTGATCCAATCGAGCTATAACTTGTCAGGATGTTGTTAATGGTTATGAAAAGGTTGATGGACATGCTGGATTGACAAGGAGAACAAGTTCCATATGTAGTTTAGAGGGTTGCATACTTTCTGCCATGCACACAAGGTGTTTGGTGAAATGCCACAGTGGCCTAGGAAATTTTGTTGATGACCAAAATTTACAGAATGATGCCTCATTGCATCATAGAGAGGGTGGTATGTTTAGTTTGGAAGAATAAACAACTTGCAAGTGCAAGTTTTGGTGAAATTCAGTTCTGGACCAAAACTACAGGGAATAATTTGGTGAACTTAAGAGATGCAAATGGAGCTGATCTTCTAGACTTAAGAGTTTAGCTGGAAGGACTATAAGATGGAAAGATTTCAGAATTTATTGAGATAGGAAAAATGGGGGTGTAGTTATAACATAAGAATGGGACAGAATTGAAAAGAAGATGTTTTGCTCAATATTTCCAAAAGACCAAGTTGGGTTTTTGCATGAAAGTGATCTATAGGCATCAGAGGACCTCTCAAATTTTTTTTGTGGCATTTTAAAAGAATTATTTAAAAGGGTCTTAGTGCAACAGAAGAATTTCAGAGTTTGAAAATACTATTAAAAGAAATATTTTGGGCAAACTTTTATTATGAAAATATTTACTACTGAATTTTAAAAGTTCAATGAAATTATTAAGAAAAACTTTGAAACCCATAATATTTTCAAAAGTTTCTATATGGAGGGAAGGTTTTTTTTGAAAACAGAAAAGATTCTAAAATTAATAAGATACCTAATATAATTCCAAATTTAATTTCTGTCAAAATTTTACTTAATAAAAACATAGTTAATATTTTGGTAGCATTAGTTATGGCTTTTGAGCAAGTTTTGGAGCATGTCATTTTTTACATAACTTGCCATTTTGTTATTTTTGTGGGATTTTATGCAATCATCATATGAGTAGACTTTGTGCATGGAGTGGAGCATTTTGATGTCATCTTGCTGGTAGAATTTAGTTCATGCCATGATATGCCCTGAGGTGACTACTATAAGCTTGTTTTCATGCCAATATGATGTTGCTGATTTACACTTGATCAAATCTGCTAAGTCTGAAACTGCCTGAATTAAAACTTGCCATGTTTACAGGATGTTAGTTGCATAAGCTCAAACCACATCATATCTCCATGTCATGATCATGCATCATATTGTTGCATTGCTGTGTATTGATTGCATCTCCGGTATTGTTCTTCTCGATACTATGATTCAGTTTTTTCTTATTGAATGCATTCTAATTTAAATACTAAATTGTTTTATCTTTCTTCTGGACTAGTTAAGCTATGGACGATAGCGGCAGATACCATGAAGAGGACATATTCGACATCATACGCTCCTCCCAAAACCAAGAGCATGAACAAGATGACAGCTCACAATTTCTGAACGACTCCGGTGAGGGACTTGAGCAAGAACCAAGAGACGAAGGGCAAACAAACAACGATGGCGAAGAAAATGTTAGACAATTAACAAAGTCCGGCGAGGTATATATATATTAAGCCTCTGGTGATCATTAGATGTATTAATTGATTTGTATATATATATTAACAAATGTTTCTTCTTTAAGCCCTCTGGATCGAGCCAACCTCCTAGAAGGGTACGAGGCCGGGCCAAAAAGTTGGGCGATGACATAAAGTTCAACATCGATGAAGTCGCAGAAGATGGCGAACCGATTGCTCCTGAACAGAATGCCCGTAAATTTATAAATCAATGCGGAGTTATTGTTAGGGACAACATCCCGATCACCATTCGATAATAAGCCAAAGGAAGATCGAGGAGTTAGTTATGTCGACGAAAGATCAAAAAATTTGCTTTGGGATACGCTCATGTCACATTTCAACCTACCAGAGGGTCTCACAGATGGCCAACGGTTGAAAGTCAAGCAGTTTGCTCTTAAGAAGATGGCCACACAATTCCAAAGTTGGAAGAAAAGATTATACAACAACTACATCAAGGCAAAAAAGAAGACTCCAGAATTCACTGGAGCACTAGAGAAGATAAAAGATCACTGGGACGCATTTGTGGAGTACAAGGAATTGGATGAAGCTCTGGAAAGATCGAGAAGAAATAAGATAAATGCTGCGAAAAAAGAGTATCACCATGTTCTGGGGACAGGTGGCTACAAGAGAGCCGTGCCTAAGAGGGAAGCAGCTGAGGCCAAGATGCTTGCTGAAGGGGTCATTCCAGCTACAGCGGATTGGCCCGAGAGGTCTAAGAATTGGTTTTATGCGCATGGGGGACAGTTGGACCCAGCGACAGGGCAGATTATTGAAAAGGCAGATCTTAAAACAGCCTCGGACGCTTTACTTGAAGCAATAGAAGCTGCTCGAAAGGGGTTGTTCCAGCCCGAGAGAGAGAATGACGAGTTTACACGCGCCCTCAAGAATCCTGAACACGGAGGATGAACACGAGGCAAAGGCGTTGTTCTGTGGGTTCAGGGTTTTTCGGAGTGGAACGACACTTACAGAAGTTGTCAGAGAAAAAAGAAGCAGGATGCAGACCGGCTTCAGAAGATAGAAACAAAGAACGAGGAGTTGGAACGCATGTTAAAGCGGCAGCAGGAGCAAATGGACAGAATTAGCCAGCAAAGGGCATCTCCGCGGCAGGAGCAAGCAGATCCAACATTGGATAGTACCGTCCCATCTATGCAGAAAAGCAGCGTGGGTTCCACGGGGGTCCGGGCCGATGATGCACTGCTGGCTCGCTACCCCGTGGATGATTGTAGGGTAACGCAGCAGAAAACAAAAAATTTCCGACCTACGCACCAGCCCAGGACCACTATGGAGACTGCATACAAGGTTTGATCATTATCGTTACTGTTGGAAATATGCCCTAGAGGCAATAATAAATTGGTTATTATTATATTTCCTTGTTCATGATAATCGTTTATTATCCATGCTATAATTGTATTGATTGGAAACTCAAATACATGTGTGGGTACATAGACAACACTGTGTCCCTAGTAAGCCTCTAGTTGACTAGCTTGTTGATCAAAGATGGTTAAGGTTTCCTAGCCATGGACATGAGATGTCATTTGATAACGGGATCACATCATTAGGAGAATGATGTGATGGACAAGACCCAAACTGTAAACGTAGCATTTGATCGTGTCAGTTTATTGCTATTGTTTTCTGCATGTCAAGTATCTGTTCCTTTGACCATGAGATCATGCAACTCACTGACACCGGAGGAATACCTTGTGTGTATCAAACGTCGCAACGTAACTGGGTGACTATAAAGGTGCTCTACAGGTATCTCCGAGGGTGTCTGTTGGGTTGGCATGGATCAAGACTGGGATTTGTTACTCCGTATGACGGAGAGGTATCTCAGGGCCCACTCGGTAATACAACATCACAATGAGCCTTGCAAGCAATGTGACTAAAGTGTTAGCCACGAGATCTTGTATTACGGAACGAGTAAAGAGACTTGCCGGTAACGAGATTGAACTAGGTATAGTGATACCGACGATCGAATCTCGGGCAAGTAACATACCGAAGAACAAAGGGAACAGCATACGGGATTAACTGAATCCTTGATATAGAGGTTCGACCGATAAAGATCTTCGTAGAATATGTAGGAGCCAATATGGGCATCCAGGTCCCGCTATTGGTTATTGGCCGTAGAGGTGTCTCGGTCATGTCTACATAGTTCTCGAACCCGCAGGGTCTACACACTTAACGTTTGGTGACGATTAGTATAATTGAGTTATTATGTTGGTGACCGAAAGTTGTTCGGAGTCTCGGATAAGATCCCGGACATGACGAGGATCTCCGGAATAGTCCGGAGGTAAAGATTGATATATGTGATAATAGTGTTTTGATCTCCGGAAGAGTTCCGAAGTTCACCGGAAGAGGTTCCGGATGTTTACCGAAGTGTTCGGGTGCAGCAACACTTTATATGAGCCAAAGGGATAAAGCCCACGAGGTATTGGAAAGTGCAAAAGTAGTTTTGCTGCCGCGTAAGCGGTACTACCGCTTGGTGAAGCGGTACTACCGCCGGAGCGGTACTACCGCTTGTGTGAAGCGGTACTACCGCCCAAGCGGTACTACCGCTTGTGTGAAGCGGTACTACCGCTTGTGCGCGGCTGTGCACGGTTCGGCAGGGATCCGAGTTGGACTCTTTCCCTGCGGGCCAAACCGACCTTGTGCGGGCAAAACCGACCTAGAGGAGGCTTTTACTCCAAGTTTAGACCCCAAGGCTCAACATATAAATAGAGGGGCAGGGCTAGCACACGGGACACATCAGGATTTCCCAAGCCGTGTGCCGGCAACCCTAGCCCTCTAGTTCCTCCGTCATAATCTCCGTAGCGCTTGGCGAAGCCCTGCAGAGATTGTTCCTCACCACCATCACCACGCCGTCGTGCTGCTGGAACTCAACCACTACTTCATCATCGCTCGCTGGATCGAGGAGGTGAAGGCGTCATCAAGCCGTACGTGTGTTGAACGCGGAGGTGCCGTCCGTTCGGCACTAGATCGGAAGGATCGTGATTGGATCGCGGGACGCTTGGCGATTTGGATCGCGAAGACGTTCGACTACATCAACCGCGTTTATTAACGCTTCCGCTTAGCGATCTACAAGGGTATGTAGATTCACTCTCCCTCTCGTAGATGCTCATCACCATGGATAGATCTTATGTGTGCGTAGGAAAATTTTTGTTTCCCATGCAACGTTCCCCAACAGTGGTATCAGAGCTAGGTCTATGCGTAGATGAGATCTCGAGTAGAACACAAACGAGTTGTGGGCGTGGGTGTATACATATTGCTTGCCGTTACTAGTTGATACTTGATTCCGCGGTATTGTGAGATGAAGCGGCCCGGACCGACATTACGCGTACGCTTACGCGAGACTGGTTTCACCGCTGCGTGCACTTGTTGCATAAAGGTGACTGGCGGGTGTCTGTCTCTCTCACTTTAGTTGAATCGGTTCAATGAAGAGGGTTCTTTTAGAAGATCAAAAAGCAATCACTACACCACGTTGTGGTTTTGCGTAGGTAAGAACGGTTCTTGCAAACCCGTAGCAGCCACGTAAAATTTGCAACAACAATTAGAGGACGTCTAACTTGTTTTTGCAGGGTATGTTGTGATGTGATATGGCCAATTACATGATGAGATATATGTGATGTATGAGATGATCATGTTTTGTATAGAATATCACGACTTGCATGTCGATGAGTACGGCAACTGGCAGGAGCCATAGAGTTGTCTTTAATTATTGTATGACCTGCGTGTCAATCATTAAGCGCTATGTAATGCTTTACTTTATCGCTAAACGTTAGCTATAGTCGTGGAAGCAACAGTCGGCGCGACAACCTTATGGCAACACGTTGATGGAGATCAAGATGATGGAGATCATGGTGTCATGCCGGTGACGATGGAGATCATGCCGGTGCTTTGGAGATGGAGATCAAAAGCACAAGTTCATGGCCATATCATGTCACTTATGATTTGCATGTGATGTTAATCCTTTTATGCATCTTATTTTGCTTAGGACGACGGTAGCATTATAAGGTGATCCCTCACTTAAATTTCAAGATAAATTGTGTTCTCCCCAAGTGTGCACCGTTGCGAAAGTTCGTCGTTTCGAGACACGCCGTGATGATCGGGTGTGATAGACTCTACGTTCGCATACAACGGGTGCAAGCGATGTTGCACGTGCGGAACACTCGGGTTAAACTTGACGAGCCTAGCATGTACAAACATGGCCTCGGAACACAAGAGACCGAAAGGTCGAACATGAGTCATATAGTAGATATGATCAACATGAAGATGTTCACCATTGAAACCACCTCAACTCACGTGATGATCGGACTTGAGTTGGTGGATTTGGATCATGTAACACTCGAATGATCGGAGGGATGTCAATTTGAGTGGGAGTTTTTAAGTAATATGATTAACTAAACTCATTATCTAGAACAATAGTCTAAGTTGTCTTTGCTATATTTATGTTGTAGATCATGGCTCGCGCAGTAGCACCCCTGAATTTTAATGCGTTCCTAGAGAAAGCTCAGTTGAAAGATGATGGAAGTAACTTTGTGGACTGGGCCCGTAATCTAAGGATTATCCTTACGGCTTCCCAGAAGGCTTATGTCCTTGATGCACCTCTTGGTGATCCACCCGCTCCAGTTGAGTCTCTAGACGTTGTGAACGCCTGGCAGGCTCGTTCTGATGATTACTCAATAGTTCAATGTGCAATGTTGTATGGCTTAGAACCGGGACTTCAAAGACGTTTTGAACGTCATGGAGCATATGAGATGTTCCAGGAGTTGAAGTTTATCTTTCAGAAGAATGCCCGGATCGAGAGATATGAGATCTCCGATAAGTTCTATGCTTGCAAGATGGAGGAGAACGGGTCTATCAGTGATCACGTGCTCAGAATGTCTGGGTACTCCACCCGTCTGGCTGAGTTAGGGATGCCCCTTCCGCCAGAGGCTATCACTGACAGAGTTCTTCAATCATTGCCACCTAGCTACAAGAGCTTCGTGTTGAACTATAACATGCACGGGATGAACAAGTCAGTCGCCGAGCTGTTTGCGATGCTGAAAGCCGCTGAGTCTGAAATTCAGAAGGAGCATCAAGTGTTGATGGTCAATAAAACCACTAGTTTCAAGAAAAATGGCAAGGGTAAGAAGGGTAACTCCAAGAAGAGTGGCAAAGCAGTTGCTCCTCTCGTGAAGAAACCCAAGGCTGGACCCAAACCAGAAACTGTGTGTTTTCATTGCAAGGGAACTGGACACTGGAAGCGGAATTGCCCCAAGTATTTGGCTGACAAGAAGGCGGCCAACAACAAACAAGGTATATATGATATACATGTTATTGATGTGTACCTTACCAACTCTCGTTGTAGTGCCTGGGTATTTGATACCGGTGCGGTTGCTCATATTTGCAACTCAAAACAGGAACTGCGGAATAGACGGAGGCTGGCAAAGGACGAAGTGACGATGCGCGTGGGAAATGGTTCCAAGGTTGATGTGATCGCCGTCGGCACGCTCGCTCTTCGATTACCGTCGGGATTAGTGATGAACCTAAATAAGTGTTATTTGGTGCCTGCGTTAAGCATGAACATTATATCTGGATCTTGTTTATTGCGAGACGGTTACTCATTTAAATCAGAGAATAATGGTTGTTCTATTTATATGAGTAATATCTTTTATGGTCATGCACCCAATGTGAGGGGTTTATTCTTGTTGAATCTCGATAATAATGATACACATGTTCATAACATTGATGCCAAAAGATATAGAATTGATAATGATAATACCACTTTCTTGTGGCACTGCCGTTTAGGTCATATTGGCGTAAAACGCATGAAGAAGCTCCATGCTGATGGACTTTTGGAGTCACTTGATTTTGAATCACTTGACACATGTGAGCCATGCCTCATGGGCAAGATGACTAAAACGCCGTTCTCTGGAACAATGGAACGGGCAAGTGACTTATTGGAAATCATACATACTGATGTGTGCGGTCCGATGAGTATTGAAGCGCGCAGTGGTTATCGTTACTTTCTCACCTTCACTGATGACTTAAGTAGATATGGGTATATTTACTTAATGAAACACAAGTCTGAAACATTTGAAAAGTTCAAACAATTTCAGAGTGAAGTTGAGAATCATCGTAACAAGAAGATTAAATTCCTACGATCTGATCGAGGAGGAGAATATCTGAGTTATGAGTTTGGCAGTCACTTAAGACAGTGTGGAATTGTTTCACAATTGACACCGCCTGGAACACCACAGCGTAATGGTGTGTCCGAACGTCGTAATCGAACTTTATTGGATATGGTGCGATCTATGATGTCTCTTGCCGATTTGCCACTATCGTTTTGGGGTTATGCATTAGAGACAGCTGCATTCACTTTAAATAGGGCACCATCGAAATCCGTTGAGACGACGCCATATGAACTTTGGTTTGGCAAGAAGCCAAAGCTGTCGTTTCTTAAAGTTTGGGGATGTGATGCTTATGTCAAAAAGCTTCAGCCTGAAAAGCTGGAACCCAAAGCGGAGAAATGCGTCTTCATAGGATACCCAAAAGAGACAGTTGGGTATACCTTCTACCTCAGATCCGAAGGCAAAGTGTTTGTCGCTAAAAACGGAACATTTCTTGAGAAAGAGTTTCTCTCGAAAGAATTGAGTGGGAGGAAGATAGAACTTGATGAGGTTATTGAACCTTTACTTCAACCTGAGAGTAGCGCAGCGCAGAAAGTTGTTTCTGTGGAGCCTACATTAGCTGAAGAGGAAGTTAATGATGATGATCATGAAGCTTTGGATCAAGTTGCTATCGAACCTCGTAGGTCGACAAGGACGCGTACTACTCCTGAGTGGTACGGCAACCCTGTCTTAGAGGTCATGTTGTTAAACAACGATGAACCTACGAGCTATGGAGAAGCGATGATGGGCCCGGATTCCGAGAAGTGGTTAGAGGCCATGAAATCCGAGATGGGATCCATGTATGAAAACAAAGTATGGACTTTGGAAGTATTACCTGAAGGGCGTAAGGCCATTCAGAACAAATGGATCTTTAAGAGGAAGACGGACGCGGACGGTAATGTCACCGTCTATAAAGCTCGACTTGTGGCAAAGGGTTTTTCACAAGTTCAAGGAGTTGACTACGATGAGACCTTCTCACCCGTAGCGATGCTTAAGTCCGTCAGAATCATGTTAGCAATAGCTGCCTTTTTCGATTATGAAATTTGGCAGATGGATGTCAAAACAGCGTTCCTTAACGGTTACCTTAAGGAAGAGTTGTATATGATGCAACCAGAAGGTTTTGTCGATCCAGAGAATGCTGACAAAGTTTGCAAACTCCAGCGATCCATTTATGGACTGGTGCAAGCATCTCGGAGTTGGAATCTTCGTTTTGATGATGTGATCAAAGCGTTCGAGTTTATACAAGTTTACGGAGAAGCTTGTATTTACAAGAAAGTGAGTGGGAGCTCTATAGCGTTTCTAATATTATATGTGGATGACATATTGCTGATTGGAAACAATATAGAAATGCTGGAAAGCGTAAAGGAATATTTGAACAAGAGTTTTTCAATGAAGGACCTAGGAGAAGCTGCTTTCATATTAGGCATCAAGATCTATAGAGATAGATCAAGACGCTTAATAGGACTTTCACAAAGCACATACCTTGATAAGATTTTGAAGAAGTTCAAAATGGATCAGTCCAAGAAGGGGTTCTTGCCTGTTTTGCAAGGTGTGAAGTTGAGTAAGACTCAATGCCCAGTGACTGCAGAAGATAGAGAAAAGATGAGTGTCATCCCCTATGCTTCGGCCATAGGCTCTATCATGTATGCAATGCTGTGCACAAGACCCGATGTCAGCCTTGCCATAAGTATGGTCGGAAGGTTTCAAAGTGATCCAGGAATGGAACACTGGACGGCGGTCAAGAATATCCTGAAGTACCTGAAAAGGACTAAGGACATGTTTCTCGTTTATGGAGGTGATCAAGAGCTCGTCGTAAAGGGTTACGTCGATGCAAGCTTTGACACTGATCCGGATGACTCTAAGTCGCAAACCGGATACGTATTTATTCTTAATGGGGGTGCGGTTAGCTGGTGCAGTTCCAAGCAAAGCGTGGTAGCAGATTCTACATGCGAAGCGGAGTACATCGCAGCCTCGGAGGCGGCGAAGGAAGGTGTCTGGATGAAGGAGTTCATGACAGATCTTGGAGTAGTGCCTAGTGCGCTTAACCCAATGACTCTGTTTTGTGATAATACTGGTGCCATTGCTCTAGCCAAGGAACCAAGATTTCACAAGAGAACCAGACACATAAAGCGACGTTTCAATTCCATCCGCGATTACATCAAGGAGGACGACATAAATATTTGCAAAGTACACACGGATCTAAATGTTGCAGATCCGATGACTAAACCTCTTCCAAAGGCTAAACATGAACAACACCAGAACTGCATGGGTGTTCGATTCATTACAATGTAAATCACATAGTGATGTGAACTAGATTATTGACTCTAGTGCAAGTGGGAGACTGTTGGAAATATGCCCTAGAGGCAATAATAAATTGGTTATTATTATATTTCCTTGTTCATGATAATCGTTTATTATCCATGCTATAATTGTATTGATTGGAAACTCAAATACATGTGTGGGTACATAGACAACACTGTGTCCCTAGTAAGCCTCTAGTTGACTAGCTTGTTGATCAAAGATGGTTAAGGTTTCCTAGCCATGGACATGAGATGTCATTTGATAACGGGATCACATCATTAGGAGAATGATGTGATGGACAAGACCCAAACTGTAAACGTAGCATTTGATCGTGTCAGTTTATTGCTATTGTTTTCTGCATGTCAAGTATCTGTTCCTTTGACCATGAGATCATGCAACTCACTGACACCGGAGGAATACCTTGTGTGTATCAAACGTCGCAACGTAACTGGGTGACTATAAAGGTGCTCTACAGGTATCTCCGAGGGTGTCTGTTGGGTTGGCATGGATCAAGACTGGGATTTGTTACTCCGTATGACGGAGAGGTATCTCAGGGCCCACTCGGTAATACAACATCACAATGAGCCTTGCAAGCAATGTGACTAAAGTGTTAGCCACGAGATCTTGTATTACGGAACGAGTAAAGAGACTTGCCGGTAACGAGATTGAACTAGGTATAGTGATACCGACGATCGAATCTCGGGCAAGTAACATACCGAAGAACAAAGGGAACAGCATACGGGATTAACTGAATCCTTGATATAGAGGTTCGACCGATAAAGATCTTCGTAGAATATGTAGGAGCCAATATGGGCATCCAGGTCCCGCTATTGGTTATTGGCCGTAGAGGTGTCTCGGTCATGTCTACATAGTTCTCGAACCCGCAGGGTCTACACACTTAACGTTTGGTGACGATTAGTATAATTGAGTTATTATGTTGGTGACCGAAAGTTGTTCGGAGTCTCGGATAAGATCCCGGACATGACGAGGATCTCCGGAATAGTCCGGAGGTAAAGATTGATATATGTGATAATAGTGTTTTGATCTCCGGAAGAGTTCCGAAGTTCACCGGAAGAGGTTCCGGATGTTTACCGAAGTGTTCGGGTGCAGCAACACTTTATATGAGCCAAAGGGATAAAGCCCACGAGGTATTGGAAAGTGCAAAAGTAGTTTTGCTGCCGCGTAAGCGGTACTACCGCTTGGTGAAGCGGTACTACCGCCGGAGCGGTACTACCGCTTGTGTGAAGCGGTACTACCGCCCAAGCGGTACTACCGCTTGTGTGAAGCGGTACTACCGCTTGTGCGCGGCTGTGCACGGTTCGGCAGGGATCCGAGTTGGACTCTTTCCCTGCGGGCCAAACCGACCTTGTGCGGGCAAAACCGACCTAGAGGAGGCTTTTACTCCAAGTTTAGACCCCAAGGCTCAACATATAAATAGAGGGGCAGGGCTAGCACACGGGACACATCAGGATTTCCCAAGCCGTGTGCCGGCAACCCTAGCCCTCTAGTTCCTCCGTCATAATCTCCGTAGCGCTTGGCGAAGCCCTGCAGAGATTGTTCCTCACCACCATCACCACGCCGTCGTGCTGCTGGAACTCAACCACTACTTCATCATCGCTCGCTGGATCGAGGAGGTGAAGGCGTCATCAAGCCGTACGTGTGTTGAACGCGGAGGTGCCGTCCGTTCGGCACTAGATCGGAAGGATCGTGATTGGATCGCGGGACGCTCGGCGATTTGGATCGCGAAGACGTTCGACTACATCAACCGCGTTTATTAACGCTTCCGCTTAGCGATCTACAAGGGTATGTAGATTCACTCTCCCTCTCGTAGATGCTCATCACCATGGATAGATCTTATGTGTGCGTAGGAAAATTTTTGTTTCCCATGCAACGTTCCCCAACAGTTACCAACTCGTAGCGCAGCGGAAGTAGAGTCGATGACGATCGGCGGTGCAGATCCCCGCAGCTAGGATTTACAACCTCCCAACCGCGAGGATGTATACCCTCATCCGCCCCTCGGACAGCCCTCCGGGAGGCGGTCGAATAGTCCCCCGGACGGTGTCGCGGACAGCCCTTCGGGAGGACCTTCGAAACTCGGACAGTCACTCGGACAGCCCTTCGGGAGGCACTCACAAACTAAGACCGAAACTATGATCTCTCTACAGAGTTGCACACATACGGTGTCATCTATCCGGCAGGGCTTCGCCATCCAGAACTAGTTCCCACCGGAACCCAGACAGCCTTTCGGCACTACGAAACTATTTCGTGGGAGGGAGAGAGAATGCCAGATCATGCATGGCTTGTGTGAGAGAGTTGGAGTGGGGATGGAGAGCTCCTCTCCACCTCCTTATATAGTGGTGGAAGGGGTGAGGGGGGGCTGAAATTCAGCCCACTAAACATGCACCCACCAAACAAGCAAAACATGTTCCCACCAAACATGGAGAAAACATGTTCCCTTGTCCATGGTGTTCCCCCATGGGGCCCCACCTTCCTCCCAACACTCTCCACCATTTGTGGGGGCTTCCCCCCACCATGGGGGGCCACCCAACACTTTGTCCAGCCACAAGGGGCTGCCCCCCAAGGGGAGGCGCCCCAAAACAGCCCCCACGCTTCGTGGGATCTTGTCCCCTCACGCTGGGACAAGATGTTTTCCGTGACTATTACTTCTGAAAAATTCCGGAAGGTCCCAGAACATTTCCAGCACCCTCTAAAATTATCTGGACGTGCTCCGGAACATTTCCGGTATGGTGGTTTAATTTAAAACCATCTTCGTTTACCCGGTAAACAATTCCGGCAGCTCCGAAAACCTTTTTCGGTTTTTTCTCCGAAAAAATTCCAGAAATTACCAGACCAATCTGGCAACCTCCAAAACATTCCCGGTGCTTGCCGAAACCTTTTTGGATCAATGGTTTTATCCAAAACAACTTTTCGGTTTTACCGAAACTTTTTCGGTGTTCTCTCCAGAACTTTTTCGTTGTCTCCGAAACTTTTCCAGTGACTTTCTCTCGGACTCCTTGTCTAGTATTCAGCAGATAGATGACCCTTAAGCGTGTGACCCTATAGGTTCGGTGAAGTATAGACATGACCCGGAACCCCTTCCAATCAATGATCAACATCGGAGCCGTGGACACCCATATTGACCCCTATACCCACACGAATGAATATTCGAGTGAACCTCCAGTTGCCGTGTGCTATTCCTGTTGCTTCGCGATATGTTACAAATACCCGAGGTGAGACATGTTGGCATCCCCGTGGATCAACACCTTGTCCACTATGCCAGTTACCTCGTTGCCGGTATTGTTCTCTTTTCTCGTTCCCGTGTTCCGGCATCCCTGTGATCAAATCACCCTGTGTCTGGCCAGACGATGATGGATACCGTAACACCGAGAGGGCCCAGAGATATCTCTCCATCGTCGGAGGAGCAAATCCCAATCTTGAGCTATCAAGTTACTTGACATACTTTTCCATGAACCCGTAAGCCGCCGTAATAGCCACCCATTTACGGATGACGTTTAACAAACCCCAAAGTTCATGAAGCAAGCATGAAGAAACTCGATACTCTCATGGTCTAAGGAATTATGCAAACATTAACTTCCTGTGTTATTAACCATTAACTTATGACGAATGTATCTCATAGCATAACATCAATTTGGGTCGATTCAACACAAGTGTTCTACCAACAATTGTGCCCTCAAAATTGCCGGCATAGTCATGCCCATGATCAGGAAAACAGGATCATCATGCAATACTTGAGCCAGTCATAGAGGCTTGACTAGGAATACATTTTAACGTTTATTATCCCACACGTGCACATGAGTTTCCCTCCAAGCCTCGTTTTATTTGTAGACTCGAGAATCATTGCAGTTATAGCATGGAACATAAACATAATTATGAACAGGGAGATAATCAATAACATTTATTATTGCCTCTAGGGCATATCTCCTACAGACTCCCACTTGCACTAGAGTCAATAATCTAGTCAATGCTAATGCACTTTACACCTATGGCATACTGGTGTAAAATATGCTTCGCATGTGGTATAGCCTGATGTCCAACGGATCTGACAACTTCAGCTCCGTGTGTAACTTTGCATATCCTCGCGTTTTCACGCTTTCACAAAATTCATATTTTGTGTGGACTTGGCTTTGCATATGTGTGAATCATTGGTCGAAACCTGATTCCTCAGACTGAGCTATGGAGCAACTATCTGCTATAGTGTCCCATAGACCAAAGCCTTCTTGGAACCATACTAAGTTCATGAATGAACTATATGATTCAACAACTTCTTTGTCACTTCTTAAGCGTCAACATACTTAGCCTTTGTTATAGAATTCGCCACAGTATCTTGTTTGGAACAATTTCCAACTACCGTGCCACCATATTGTGTATTACACAAAACCCTTAACCTAAATCGAAAATCGCATGGAGCATTAATGAAGACTGTATCGATGTAATTACTTACAACGAGACTTCATAATCTCTGCTTGCGAGAAAACATGTCATCAGCACTACTCTAGTACTCAATGACATCTTTCACTGTTGTCCCATGATCAGTACTTTGATCACTATGGTATCTATACTCGCAACAACTTTGGAGTATTGGACATATCTGGTTGTTTTTACATACCATGGAATACATGATTAATCCAAACACAAGAGTGTGTGGAATCACCATCATGTATTTTGCTCATCGGTGTTTTGGGACACCAAGTCTTGCATAAAACTCTTTCCATGTGACTTCGGCAAGAATCACTCCTTGACGGTTTTTCAATGCTAAAAGGTTTTAGCATCTTGTCAATATGTATTCATTGCTTAGCCCCATTAGGTAAATCTATCTCCATAGATCACCATGCCTAATATTGAGGCTATTTAGCCTACGCACTTTATCGAAAAACTATTTTCAAATGAAGTCCTAATTCGTGTCAAGAAATTTATTTCCAATTAACAATGTGTCAAGTACACACGGTTTTTAGAAATATTATTATGCTCCCACTTACTTTCTTGAATCACAAGCATCTTCGATACCCATTTGATGAAGTCAAACTCTTTTGACCATTTTATCAAAAACGAAGATTCCAACTCCACTTTGCTCTCTTCTGTCCATCGCTGGAACTCTGAAGTTTGCATACTTACTAGCATCCTCTGGATCGACAAATTACTTTGGACTGTATCACATATAAGTCCTAGGTATCATTTCCATCAGATGGAAGTCCCTTTGTCATCCATGTTTCATATCTCATGATTGAAATATGTATTAATTGCTAGTTCAACCCGAACCGACTTCAAGCATCGCTACGGTGAAACAACCTCATCGCAGTCAACTCCTTGAACTTGTTATTTCAACAAGTCGAGCTTTATGGATAAAACATTTTTATCCGTTTCAATTTTTAGTTCCATAAATATTCGTTTAGACTCTAAGTCTTCCGAAAGGTGTATCAAGGTTTTAATCTTGAAACATTTATATGGAAACTATCTCGGATTGTATTGGCATTTAGCCAATTCCGGAGTCAGGGCCCATCAACGCTTCCTTGTGTATCGTAGGTATACTGTTGTCCAACAACAATATCTCGTTTGCGCACCTGAGAGGTTTGCACGAGCCTTGCCTACGGGGTTCAGTTGCAAGTTCGACTGAAGTCCATACATTTTATTGTAGAGACTTCCGTATCAGTCGTAGTAGGAAACTCCGGAATCACTTCCAAGGTTTCTTTCCTTTGATCTGATGACGAAGATACTGGTTATCTCGTCGAGTTGCACTGTCCTCCCACTCACCTTTTGAAAGAACTATTATCTTCAAAAAGCATACCGTTCTTTGTGGCAAACCTATTTGCCTCGGTATAGTGGTGGGGGAATACCCAATGACTTGGGATAACCTACAAAGTAGCACTTGTCTGATTTGGAATAGGTTTGTAACCTTTTACACAAGCCCCATATTCCAAATGTTAAGAAAAGATATAACATGGTTGGGCGTACCATACCATGACGTCATTTCAACAGACCCGATGGAGCTCTTTTCAGTGTAAAAGCCGCAGTCTCTAAAGCATCACTTTAAAAGGGATAATGGCAAATTTATTTATGTCATCTTTGATCTTACCATGTCATAAATGGTTCGATTACATCTACACGGACTCTCCACTTGTAGTGGTGTTCCGGGAGGTGCAAGTTATGAAACCCCTTTCACAACTCATCAGACATTCGCTAAACTTGTAACTCAAATATTCCTTTCTGCAATCGAATTGTAGAAACATAATTTTCTTGTTACAATATTTTCTTCTTCGTATCGAAAACCTTTCGAATGATTTCAAAAAATCCAGACTTACGTCTCATCAAGTAAATATCCATATATCTACTTGAGTCATTTCTGAAGATAGATAAATCCACTACTTGCAACAACATTTATTGGACTACACACATCATAATGTATGATCACCAATATGTTCTTTGCTCGTTCCTTATGGCCTGTGAACGGTATTTCAGTCACTTCACTTTTCAGAGGAAAGTTGCAAGTGTCAGATGATTCAAAATCAAACGACTTCAAAATCCATCATAATGGAATTTTCCATGCGGGTTTCTCCAATGTGACCAAATGCAGTGCCACACTTGTGTGGTATTCTTTTAGTCTTGCGACATTTAGCGTCAGTGTTATGGATGTAACATATTACCATCAATATTCATAGCATACATCCCATCCTGTATGGAAGCATGGCCCTTCATGTTATTCATAACACCGAACATCAAAAGTTCTCTTATGAATAACCTTCTTGCAAAATACCTTATGCAAAGCGCTAGAGTGTATGAAACTCTAAATGAATTATGAAAGTAAATACAGAGGTAATGTATTAATATCAATATTCATAACATACATCTCATTCATAATGAAAGTATGGCCCTTATGTTATTCATAACATCGAACATCAAAAGTTCTCTTATGAATAACCTTCTTGCAAGATACTTTATGCAATGGGCAAGAGTGTAAAACTCTAAAATGAATTATGAAAGTAAATACATAGGGAATACACTAATGGAAGGTATAGTAACATTTACTATGTTCCCTGTGTGTATCTAAACCTCATTCCTGGCTAGTCTTTCAGGCCATAGTAGTTCTTACATCGAGTTGCAACAGAATGCAATCGAGCGGGTATCTTTGTGATTAACTCACAATACCCAAGAATTAGTGATTAACATGTTTAACCATAATTTTCAAGAACTATATCTTTGACCAGCCTTTTATACATCAAAAACTTGTATGACATTCATACATGAGCTGGATATTCCAGTCTTCTTTCCTTTTGCCTTTATACTTCTAACAGTTTAACTTTCAGTATTTCTCCTACTCTCAGAAGAAGCACCCAACTTAAGAGTGGCGTTAGCCCCGGACTTCCTAGGCGTGAAAGTCTTACTAACACCCTTCGGACACTTCCTTTCTCTTTAAGTTGTTGTTTTATTCACCTTTCATCATATGACAGGCGTTCTCCTGGATCCCTCTCTTATCAGTCTTAAGCATAGTAAACTCCTTTACTAATAGTTTGCAAACAAACATTGCTTTGGATATCTCATATCTTTTAGCCTTTGTCTATCTCTGAAAATAATTTTCAGATTCCATGAATATCACATAACTATCCAAACTTTCGAAGTTCGGGTCTCATGGAAGCAAACATATTGTATTTGACTGAAAAGGAATTCTAGCTTTTGGATCGAAGGACGAGAGTCACATGATCCATAGCATTAGCGGGAGAATACCAAAAGCATGCGATAGGACAAAGTCCTTCTTGGCACTCTTGAGGACAATCCTCACATTACGTTACCAACCGTAAAGTTTTAACCAGATATTTAACAGCTATTCAATTTTAATAGGGAAGGTGGAAACACGAGCCATTATTCTACAACTATTATGCAAACCACATTTAGACAGTGTTCAAAATTAATTGCACTGAGAATTAAACAAGTTAATTCTATAGTGCGCTCCCACTCAAATCAATATCTCTCATAATTGATTGTGAGTGATTCAAGACCCGCATATCCATTCAACGTCACGGTTCGAGATGAACACCCATGGCGTGAACTTCAATCGGTAGGCAAACTTGCCGATCACATCTCTATGCGATTCTTGTTCATCTTTCGATGCGTGTGTTCCGAGCTCATGACTTTCATGCCTGAACGTCAAGACAACCAAGTGATCTTGCTGCGAGGTCTCAACTCACCCGCCTCACACATCCCTAATCGTTCGCGCCCATGGAGAT
The DNA here is from genome assembly GCA_039707655.1 of Elymus sibiricus. NCBI lineage: Eukaryota > Viridiplantae > Streptophyta > Magnoliopsida > Poales > Poaceae > Elymus > Elymus sibiricus. The sequence goes on along the minus strand of CM077674.1, from coordinate 333,243,723 downwards.
CATGCAATGCCCCGAAAAGTTAGGTGCCGTGACGGTGCTACACTTGGGAGAACACTAACTACTTGATATTTCAGTGAGAGATCACCCTAATAAAAAGCGACTACTGCGCAATCAAGAAGGGTGCATCATAAGGGATAAACATCTCAGGCAATTCATAATAGCATGATATGGTATAGCCCTTTCTGACGGAGAAGTCTTTCATTTCTTCGTCTCCGGCATTCGCGTCGGTGTTCACCTTCGGGAAGATTGCCACCACCTTGTCGATGCACAAGATAATATTGCTATCTCTATAGCTAATAAAATAAGTGCATTACATAAGGTTGACACGCAGGTCATTAAAGTGCAATCATATGGCTCCAGCCATCATGCCGAATCATGACACGCAGGTCATGTTAATCAATTTACATCATATAGTCATCTCATACATAATCAATTTATTATGAACACAGCTATACCACATCACATGCACATGCAAACCATCCTGCAAGACCAAGTTAGACGCCTCTAATCGGTTCATGCGAAATTTTATTTTACGTGGCTTCTAAGGTTTCGAAAAAACCGAAGCTACCAACGTCCATCATCAAGCATGATAATCCAAGTCGCTAGATTAACATTCCAGGGTGTATGAAACATGAGATAATAAAATCTCGAGCCCCATACTAAACTTCGTCATACGCGTGACCCCCGTGCAGATCACTTCTGCATTGCCCTTTCGTCTGCAAAATTTCATCTTTCTTTTTAACTATGGTGGAATTCAATGAACTGTTAGCACTTCGTTGATCAATCAGGATCGCGGATTGCCAGAACATTGAAACTCCACCATACTGTTATCAAGATCAGAAATATGCAAATTCCAGGGAAGCAACAAGAAATATCAGATAACAGATTTCATCTGCTACCCGCACAAATAATTTTCAGCAATAGATCTCATCTACTACCTAATTATATTGTGCAACACCCATACATCTCTATGTATTCTAGATCGCAACCTGCATCTACGCATAGCACGGCTCTTGATGCCACTGTAGGGTAACGTAGCAGAAAACAAAAAATTTCCGACCTACGCACCAGCCCAGGACCACTATGGAGACTGCATACAAGGTTTGATCATTATCGTTACCGACTCGTAGCGCAGCGGAAGTAGAGTCGATGACGATCGGCGGTGCAGATCCCCGCAGCTAGGATTTACAACCTCCCAACCGCGAGGATGTATACCCTCATCCGCCCCTCGGACAGCCCTCCGGGAGGCGGTCGAATAGTCCCCCGGACGGTGTCGCGGACAGCCCTTCGGGAGGACCTTCGAAACTCGGACAGTCACTCGGACAGCCCTTCGGGAGGCACTCACAAACTAAGACCGAAACTACGATCTCTCTACAGAGTTGCACACATACGGTGTCATCTATCTGGCAGGGCTTCGCCGTCCAGAACTAGTTCCCACCGGAACCCAGACAGCCTTTCGGCACTACGAAACTATTTCGTGGGAGGGAGAGAGAATGCCAGATCATGCATGGCTTGTGTGAGAGAGTTGGAGTGGGGATGGAGAGCTCCTCTCCACCTCCTTATATAGTGGTGGAAGGGGTGAGGGGGGGCTGAAATTCAGCCCACTAAACATGCACCCACCAAACAAGCAAAACATGTTCCCACCAAACATGGAGAAAACATGTTCCCTTGTCCATGGTGTTCCCCCATGGGGCCCCACCTTCCTCCCAACACTCTCCACCATTTGTGGGGGCTGCCCCCCACCATGGGGGGCCCCCCAACACTTTGTCCAGCCACAAGGGGCTGCCCCCCCCAAGGGGAGGCGCCCCAAAACAGCCCCCACGCTTCGTGGGATCTTGTCCCCTCACGCTGGGACAAGATGTTTTCCGTGACTATTACTTCTGAAAAATTCCGGAAGGTCCCAGAACATTTCCAGCACTCTCTAAAATTATCTGGACGTGCTCCGGAACATTTCCGGTATGGTGGTTTAATTTAAAACCATCTTCGTTTACCCGGTAAACAATTCCGGCAGCTCCGAAAACCTTTTTCGGTTTTTTCTCCGAAAAAATTCCAGAAATTACCAGACCAATCTGGCAACCTCCAAAACATTCCCGGTGCTTGCCGAAACCTTTTTGGATCAATGGTTTTATCCGAAACAACTTTTCGGTTTTACCGAAACTTTTTCGGTGTTCTCTCCAGAACTTTTTCGTTGTCTCCGAAACTTTTCCAGTGACTTTCTCTCGGACTCCTTGTCTAGTATTCAGCAGATAGATGACCCTTAAGCATGTGACCCTATAGGTTCGGTGAAGTATAGACATGACCCGGAACCCCTTCCAATCAATGATCAACATCGGAGCCGTGGACACCCATATTGACCCCTATACCCACACGAATGAATATTCGAGTGAACCTCCAGTTGCCGTGTGCTATTCCTGTTGCTTCGCGATATGTTACAAATACCCGAGGTGAGACATGTTGGCATCCCCGTGGATCAACACCTTGTCCACTATGCCAGTTACCTCGTTGCCGGTATTGTTCTCTTTTCTCGTTCCCGTGTTCCGGCATCCCTGTGATCAAATCACCCTGTGTCTGGCCAGACGATGATGGATACCGTAACACCGAGAGGGCCCAGAGATATCTCTCCATCGTCGGAGGAGCAAATCCCAATCTTGAGCTATCAAGTTACTTGACATACTTTTCCATGAACCCGTAAGCCGCCGTAATAGCCACCCATTTACGGATGACGTTTAACAAACCCCAAAGTTCATGAAGCAAGCATGAAGAAACTCGATACTCTCATGGTCTAAGGAATTATGCAAACATTAACTTCCTGTGTTATTAACCATTAACTTATGACGAATGTATCTCATAGCATAACATCAATTTGGGTCGATTCAACACAAGTGTTCTACCAACAATTGTGCCCTCAAAATTGCCGGCATAGTCATGCCCATGATCAGGAAAACAGGATCATCATGCAATACTTGAGCCAGTCATAGAGGCTTGACTAGGAATACATTTTACCGTTTATTATCCCACACGTGCACATGAGTTTCCCTCCAAGCCTCGTTTTATTTGTAGACTCGAGAATCATTGCAGTTATAGCATGGAACATAAACATAATTATGAACAGGGAGATAATCAATAACATTTATTATTGCCTCTAGGGCATATCTCCTACACTGATATCAAAGAGAGGACAAATTGTGAGCTACACCAGAAAATGAAGAACATATCCATGAAGGTGGCGGTCGGCGTTGCTTTACCGAATGCACCTGAAGCAACCATCCATGGCAATCCGATTCCAGCTGGCTATGCTCGTGTCGGGGTGGATGAAGTTCTGCCGGGATATGACTCACTAGAGCTTGACATTCCTGGAGGTGAAGGGGAGCAGACACTGGGAGAAGTCATACATGGTGTCATTGTATGGAGAAAGGAATGCATCGTGTTTACAAACTCGGTGCCAAGGCCACCGACTCCTCCGAGTAGCAATACACCTCTAAGTCCACCCCACCTCGAGAGGGATCCCAGCGCGAGTCCACCATATCGATCTCCGCCGCGTCAGCCGACTCCACCCCCTATATCCCAGCAGCAGGGCCAAAAGTGGAAGAAAGATAGAAAGAATAAAGCCAACGACAAGCCTCCTGCCAAAAAGAAGTTAGCATACGATATGACTGATGAGGAAACCAGAGCGGTCGTGGAGTCTGAAGTGAAGTCCCATTTTGCACCGAAACCGCCCCCGCCGCCAAAGGAGAAAATACCTACGAAAACCATAAAGCACTTTGTGGAACTTCTTGAGCGACCCCCGGCACATGTGCAGAATAGGCCATCAGACTATGACCGCTCTATTAGGAAGTCATATGAGGAACAAATGCAGCAGTCGAGACGTACAAGTAGTAATAAAAGAGGGAAAACAGTTCCCCAGCTCAAAGAACAGGCAATGCAATCGATCCCACCGCTCAAGGTGATTACCGATAAGGTAACCGACGCTGCTAGAGAGTTTGGTATCAGTGTTGAGCAACTCCTAGGCACCGAGGAAGTACCCGTGGCTGATGTAGCATGGCAATATGCCCCCGGGAAAACTCTGGTCAGACCTGAGCAGGTCCCGCATCTATCAACACAAATGCGAAGATTGCATGAGTGGTACATGAAAGAAGTAAAGAACGGGCGAGAGATGCTCATGGTGAAAGTCAAGGAAGTGCATTACTTCTATGAAAACTACCTATGCATTGAGTTTCCAGAAATTTTTTAGTTATACAATCAAGACGCACTCGACAAATCTATCGTCAGTTGCTATTGTCTGTAAGTGATTTCTTTCTGTAATCTAAGTCTCTAGCTCAGCTCGTTCATTGCCTGTAATTATCCTCACTATATTCTTTTGTACGCTATTATGCAGAATGAAGATTCTCGAAGGCAAAAGAGAGGGAATCTATGACATTGGGTTCGTTGACCCATATATCATTAATGAAAAAATGATAGAAGACTACCCCAAAGACACAGAGGCTAACTTGCAAAGGTTTATGAAGGCACAAAATACCAAAACAGAAATACTATTCACAATTTTTTTATGATGATCTAATATATATACACACAACTAATATATTCATATTGATCTCCTTCTTTAAAGATGAAAGAGATGCGGGAGAAGCTCCTACCAGAGAACCACATACGAGTAATTCAAGAGGAATTTGCGGGATTTTTGCTTAAGGAGGTCATATCTGAAAGCGGAGAATACCATTGCCGCTAATGCCTGCATGTAATGATCTCCAAATTGTAGGAGAAATTGTATATACCAAATTGTGTATATATATATATATATATATGTTGGAAATATGCCCTAGAGGCAATAATAAATTGGTTATTATTATATTTCCTTGTTCATGATAATCGTTTATTATCCATGCTATAATTGTATTGATTGGAAACTTAAATACATGTGTGGGTACATAGACAACACTGTGTCCCTAGTAAGCCTCTAGTTGACTAGCTCGTTGATCAAAAGATGGTGAAGGTTTCCTAGCCATGGACATGAGATGTCATTTGATAACGGGATCACATCATTAGGAGAATGATGTGATGGACAAGACCCAAACTACGAACGTAGCATATGATTGTGTCAGTTTATTGCTATTGTTTTCTGCATGTCAAAGTATCTGTTCCTATGACCATGAGATCATGCAACTCCCTGACATCGGAGGAGTACCTTGTGTGTATCAAACGTCGCAACGTAACTGGGTGACTATAAAGGTGCTCTACAGGTATCTCCGAGGGTGTCTGTTGGGTTGGCATGGATCAAGACTGGGATTTGTTACTCCGTGTGACGGAGAGGTATCTCAGGGCCCACTCGGTAATACAACATCACAATGAGCCTTGCAAGCAATGTGACTAAAGTGTTAGCCACGAGATCTTGTATTACGGAACGAGTAAAGAGACTTGCCAGTAACGAGATTGAACTAGGTATAGAGATGCCGACGATCGAATCTCGGGCAAGTAACATACCGAAGAACAAAGGGAACAGCATACGGGATTAACTGAATCCTTGACATAGAGGTTCGACCGATAAAGATCTTCGTAGAATATGTAGGAGCCAATATGGGCATCCAGGTCCCACTATTGGTTATTGATCGTAGAGGTGTCTCGGTCATGTCTACATAGTTCTCGAACCCGCAGGGTCTACACACTTAACGTTTGGTGAGGATTAGTATAGTTGCGTTATTGTGTTGGTGACCGAAGGTTGTTCGGAGTCCCGGATAAGATCCCGGACATGACGAGGGTCTCCGGAAGAGTCCGGAGGTAAAGATTAATATATGTGATAATAGTGTTTTGATCTCTGGAAGGGTTCCGGAATTCACCGGAAGAGGTTCCGGATGTTTACCGAAGTGTTCGGGTGCAGCAACACTTTATATAGGCCAAAGGGGTAAAGCCCACGAGGTATTGGAAAGTGCAAAAGGAAGTTTTGCTGCTGCCTTAAGCGGTACTACCGCTGGTAAGGCAGTACTACCGCGTAAGCGGTACTACCGCTCAAGCGGTACTACCGCTCGTGAGCGGTACTACCGCTTGTGCGCGATACTGCTGGAATCCGAGTTGGACTCTTTCCCTGCGGGCCAAACCGACCTTGTGCGGGCAAAACCGACCTGGAGGAGGCTTTTACTCCAAGTTTAGACCCAAAGGCTCAACATATAAATAGAGGGGAAGGGCTAGCACACGGGACACATTACGATTTCCCAAGCCGTGTGTCGGCAACCCTAACCCTCTAGTTCCTCCCGTCATAATCTCCGTAGTGCTTGGCGAAGCCCTGCAGAGATTGTTCCTCATCACCATCACCACGCCGTCGTGCTGCCGGAACTCATCTACTACTTCATCATCGCTCGCTGGATCGAGGAGGTGGACGCGTCATCAAGCCGTACGTGTGTTGAACGCGGAGGTGTCGTCCGTTCGGCACTAGTTCGTGATCGGATCGAGGGACGACTTGCGATTTGGATCGCGGAGACGTTCGACTACATCAACCGCGTTTCTTAACGCTTCTGCTTAGCGATCTACAAGGGTTTGTAGATTCACTCTCCCTCTCGTAGATGCTCATCACCATGGATAGATATTGTGTGTGCGTAGGAAAATTTTTGTTTCCCATGCATCGTTCCCCAACAGTGGCATCAGAGCTAGGTCTATGCGTAGATGAGATCTCGAGTAGAACACAAACGAGTTGTGGGCGTGGGTGTATACATATTGCTTGCCGTTACTAGTTGATACTTGATTCGGCGGTATTGTGAGATGAAGCGGCCCGGACCAACATTACTCGTACGCTTACGAGAGACCGGTTCCTTCAACTGACATGTAACTTTGTTGCATAAAGATGGCTAGCGGGTGTCTGTCTCTCTCACTTTAGTTGAATCGATTTCAATGAAGAGGGTTCTTTTAGAAGATCAAAAAGCAATCACTACACCACGTTGTGGTTTTGCGTAGGTAAGAACGGTTCTTGCAAACCCGTAGCAGCCACGTAAAACTTGCAACAACAATTAGAGGACGTCTAACTTGTTTTTGCAGGGTATGTTGTGATGTGATATGGCCAATTACATGATGAGATATATGTGATGTATGAGATGATCATGTGTTGTATAGAATATCACGACTTGCATGTCGATGAGTACGGCAACTGGCAGGAGCCATAGAGTTGTCTTTAATTATTTTCGCCGTTTTTGCTTTACTTTATCGCTATGAGTTAGCTATAGTCGTAGAAGCAACAGTCGGCGCGACAACCTCATGGCGACACGTTGATGGAGATCAAGATGATGGAGATCATGGTGTCATGCCGGTGACGATGGAGATCATGCCGGTGCTTTGGAGATGGAGATCAAAAGCACAAGTTCATGGCCATATCATGTCACTTATGATTTGCATGTGATGTTAATCCTTTTATGCATCTTATTTTGCTTAGGACGACGGTAGCATTATAAGGTGATCCCTCACTTAAATTTCAAGATAAAATTGTGTTCTCCCCGAGTGTGCACCGTTGCAAAAGTTCGTCGTTTCAAGACACCACGTGATGATCGGGTGTGATAGACTCTACGTTCACATACAACGGGTGCAAGCCAGTGTTGCACGTGCGGAACACTCGGGTTAAACTTGACGAGCCTAGCATGTACAGACATGGCCTCGGAACACAAGAGACCGAAAGGTCAAACATGAGTCATATAGTAGATATGATCAACATGAAGATGTTCACCATTGAAACCACCTCAACTCACGTGATGATCGGACTTGAGTTGGTGGATTTGGATCATGTTACACTCGAATGATCGGAGGGATGTCAATTTGAGTGGGAGTTTTTTTTAAGTAATATGATTAACTAAACTCATTATCTAGAACAATAGTCTAAGTTGTTTTTACAATATTTATGTTGTAGATCATGGCTTGCGCAGTAGCACCCCTGAATTTTAATGCGTTCCTAGAGAAAGCTAAGTTGAAAGATGATGGAAGTAACTTTGTGGACTGGGCCCATAATCTAAGGATTATCCTTACGGCTTCCCAGAAGGCTTATGTCCTTGATGCACCGCTTGGTGATCCACCCGCTCCAGTTGAGTCTCTAGACGTTGTGAACGCCTGGCAGGCTCGTTCTGAAGATTACTCAATAGTTCAATGTGCAATATTGTATGGCTTAGAACCGGGACTTCAAAAACGTTTTGAACGTCATGGAGCATATGAGATGTTCCAGGAGTTGAAGTTTATCTTTCAGAAGAATGCCCGGATCGAGAGATATGAGATCTCCAATAAGTTCTATGCTTGCAAGATGGAGGAGAACGGGTCTATCAGTGATCGCGTACTCAGAATGTCTGGGTACTCCACCCGTCTGGCTGAATTGGGGATGCCCCTTCCGCCAGAGGCTATCACTGACAGAGTTCTTCAATCATTGCCACCTAGCTACAAGAGCTTCGTGTTGAACTATAACATGCATGGGATGAACAAGTCAGTCGCCGAGCTGTTTGCGATGCTGAAAGCCGCTGAGTCTGAAATTCAGAAGGAGCATCAAGTGTTGATGGTCAATAAAACCACTAGTTTCAAGAAAAATGGCAAGGGTAAGAAGGGTAACTCCAAGAAGAGTGGCAAAGCAGTTGCTCCTCTCGTGAAGAAACCCAAGGCTGGACCCAAACCAGAAACTGTGTGCTTTCATTGCAAGGGAACTGGACACTGGAAGCGGAACTGCCCCAAGTATTTGGCTGACAAGAAGGCGGCCAACAACAAACAAGGTATATATGATATACATGTTATTGATGTGTACCTTACCAACTCTCGTTGTAGTGCCTGGGTATTTGATACCGGTGCGGTTGCTCATATTTGCAACTCAAAACAGGAACTGCGGAATAGACGGAGGCTGGCAAAGGACGAAGTGACGATGCGCGTGGGAAATGGTTCCAAGGTTGATGTGATCGCCGTCGGCACGCTCGCTCTTCAATTACCATCGGGATTAATGATGAACTTGAATAATTGTTATTTAGTGCCTGCGTTAAGCATGAACATTATATCTGGATCTTGTTTATTGCGAGACGGTTACTCATTTAAATCAGAGAATAATGGTTGTTCTATTTATATGAGTAATATCTTTTATGGTCATGCACCCAATGTGAGGGGTTTATTCTTATTGAATCTCGATAGTAATGATACACATGTTCATAACATTGATGCCAAAAGATGTAGAATTGATAATGATAATACCACTTTCTTGTGGCACTGCCGTTTAGGTCATATTAGCGTAAAACGCATGACGAAGCTCCATGCTGATGGACTGTTGGAGTCACTTGATTTTGAATCACTTGACGCATGTGAGCCATGCCTCATGGGCAAGATGACTAAAACGCCGTTCTCTGGAACAATGGAACGGGCAAGTGACTTATTGGAAATCATACATACTGATGTGTGCGGTCCGATGAGTATTAAGGCGCGCGGTGGTTATCGTTACTTTCTCACCTTCACTGATGACTTAAGTAGATATGGGTATATTTACTTAATGAAACACAAGTCTGAAACATTTGAAAAGTTCAAACAATTTCAGAGTGAAGTTGAGAATCATCGTAACAAGAAGATTAAATTCCTAAGATCTGATCGAGGAGGAGAATATCTGAGTTATGAGTTTGGCAGTCACTTAAGACAGTGTGGAATTGTTTCACAATTGACACCGCCTGGAACACCACAGCGTAATGGTGTGTCCGAACGTCGTAATCGAACCTTATTGGATATGGTGCGATCTATGATGTCTCTTGCCGATTTGCCACTATCGTTTTGGGGTTATGCATTAGAGACAGCTGCATTCACTTTAAATAGGGCACCATCGAAATCCGTTGAGACAACGCCATATGAACTTTGGTTTGGCAAGAAGCCAAAGCTGTCGTTTCTTAAAGTTTGGGGATGTGATGCTTATGTCAAAAAGCTTCAGCCTGAACAGCTGGAACCCAAAGCGGAGAAATGCGTCTTCATAGGATACCCAAAAGAGACAGTTGGGTATACCTTCTACCTCAAATACGAAGGCAAAGTGTTTGTCGCTAAAAACGGAACGTTTCTTGAGAAAGAGTTTCTCTCGAAAGAATTGAGTGGGAGGAAGATAGAACTTGATGAGGTTGTTGAACCTTTACGTCAACCTGAAAGTAGCGCAGCGCAGAGAGATGTTTCTGTAGAGCCTACATCAGCTGAAGAGGAAGTTAATGATGATGATCATGAAGCTTTGGATCAAGTTGCTATCGAACCTCGTAGGTCGACAAGGACGCGTACTGCTCCTGAGTGGTACGGCAACCCTGTCTTAGAGGTCATGTTGTTGGACAACGATGAACCTACGAGCTATGGAGAAGCGATGATGGGCCCGGATTCCGAGAAGTGGTTAGAGGCCATGAAATCCGAGATGGGATCCATGTATGAAAACAAAGTATGGACTTTGGAAGTATTACCTGAAGGGCGTAAAGCCATTCAGAACAAATGGATCTTTAAGAGGAAGACGGACGCGGACGGTAATGTCACCGTCTATAAATCTCGACTTGTGGCAAAGGGTTTTTCACAAGTTCAAGGAGTTGACTACGATGAGACCTTCTCACCCGTAGCGATGCTTAAGTCCGTCAGAATCATGTTAGCAATAGCTGCCTTTTTCGATTATGAAATTTGGCAGATGGATGTCAAAACAGCGTTCCTTAACGGTTTCCTTAAGGAAGAGTTGTATATGATGCAACCAGAAGGTTTTGTCGATCCAGAGAATACTGACAAAGTTTGCAAACTCCAGCGATCCATTTATGGACTGGTGCAAGCATCTCGGAGTTGGAATCTTCGCTTTGATGAGGTGATCAAAGCGTTCGAGTTTATACAAGTTTACGGAGAAGCTTGTATTTACAAGAAAGTGAGTGGGAGCTCTATAGCATTTCTAATATTATATGTGGATGACATATTACTGATTGGAAACAATATAGAAATGTTGGAAAGCGTGAAGGGATATTTGAACAAGAGTTTTTCAATGAAGGACCTAGGAGAAGCTGCTTTCATATTAGGCATCAAGATCTATAGAGATAGATCGAGACGCTTAATAGGACTTTCACAAAGCACATACCTTGACAAAGTTTTGAAGAAGTTCAAAATGGATCAGTCCAAGAAGGGGTTCTTGCCTATATTGCAAGGTGTGAAGTTGAGTAAGACTCAATGCCCAGTGACTGCAGAAGATAGAGAAAAGACGAGTGTCATCCCCTATGCTTCAGCCATAGGCTCTATCATGTATGCAATGCTGTGCACAAGACCCGATGTCAGCCTTGCCATAAGTATGGTCGGAAGGTTTCAAAGTGATCCAGGAATGGAACACTGGACGGCGGTCAAGAATATCCTGAAGTACCTGAAAAGGACTAAGGACATGTTTCTCGTTTATGGAGGTGATCAAGAGCTCGTCGTAAAGGGTTACGTCGATGCAAGCTTTGACACTGATCCAGATGACTCTAAGTCACAAACCGGATACATGTTTATTCTTAATGGGGGTACGGTTAGCTGGTGCAGTTCCAAGCAAAGCGTGGTAGCTGATTCTACATGCGAAGCGGAGTACATCGCTGCCTCGGAGGCGGCGAAGGAAGGTGTCTGGATGAAGGAGTTCATGACAGATCTTGGAGTAGTGCCTAGTGCGCTTAACCCAATGACTCTGTTTTGTGATAATACTGGTGCCATTGCTCTAGCCAAGGAACCAAGATTTCACAAGAGGACCAGACACATAAAGCGACGTTTCAATTCCATCCGCGATTACATCAAGGAGGACGACATAAATATTTTCAAAGTACACACGGATCTGAATGTTGCAGATCCGATGACTAAACCTCTTCCAAGGGCTAAACATGAACAACACCAGAACTGCATGGGTGTTCGATTCATTACAATGTAAATCACATAGTGATGTGAACTAGATTATTGACTCTAGTGCAAGTGGGAGACTGTTGGAAATATGCCCTAGAGGCAATAATAAATTGGTTATTATTATATGTCCTTGTTCATGATAATAGTTTATTATCCATGCTATAATTGTATTGATTGGAAACTTAAATACATGTGTGGGTACATAGACAACACTGTGTCCCTAGTAAGCCTCTAGTTGACTAGCTCGTTGATCAAAAGATGGTGAAGGTTTCCTAGCCATGGACATGAGATGTCATTTGATAACGGGATCACATCATTAGGAGAATGATGTGATGGACAAGACCCAAACTACGAACGTAGCATATGATCGTGTCAGTTTATTGCTATTGTTTTCTGCATGTCAAAGTATCTGTTCCTATGACCATGAGATCATGCAACTCCCTGACATCGGAGGAGTACCTTGTGTGTATCAAACGTCACAACGTAACTGGGTGACTATAAAGGTGCTCTACAGGTATCTCCGAGGGTGTCTGTTGGGTTGGCATGGATCAAGACTGGGATTTGTTACTCCGTGTGACGGAGAGGTATCTCAGGGCCCACTCGGTAATACAACATCACAATGAGCCTTGCAAGCAATGTGACTAAAGTGTTAGCCACGAGATCTTGTATTACGGAACGAGTAAAGAGACTTGCCAGTAACGAGATTGAACTAGGTATAGAGATGCCGACGATCGAATCTCGGGCAAGTAACATACCGAAGAACAAAGGGAACAGCATACGGGATTAACTGAATCCTTGACATAGAGGTTCGACCGATAAAGATCTTCGTAGAATATGTAGGAGCCAATATGGGCATCCAGGTCCCGCTATTGGTTATTGATCGTAGAGGTGTCTCGGTCATGTCTACATAGTTCTCGAACCCGCAGGGTCTACACACTTAACGTTTGGTGACGATTAGTATAGTTGAGTTATTGTGTTGGTGACCGAAGGTTGTTCGGAGTCCCGGATAAGATCCCGGACATGACGAGGGTCTCCGGAAGAGTCCGGAGGTAAAGATTAATATATGTGATAATAGTGTTTTGATCTCCGGAAGGGTTCTGGAATTCACCGGAAGAGGTTCCGGATGTTTACCGAAGTGTTCGGGTGCAGCAACACTTTATATAGGCCAAAGGGGTAAAGCCCACGAGGTATTGGAAAGTGCAAAAGGAAGTTTTGTTGCTGCCTTAAGCGGTACTACCGCTGGTAAGGCAGTACTACCGCTCGTGAGCGGTACTACCGCTTGTGCGCGATACTGCTGGAATCCGAGTTGGACTCTTTCCCTGCGGGCCAAACCGACCTTGTGCGGGCAAAACCGACCTGGAGGAGGCTTTTACTCCAAGTTTAGACCCCAAGGCTCAACATATAAATAGAGGGGAAGGGCTAGCACACGGGACACATTAAGATTTCCCAAGCCGTGTGTCGGCAACCCTAACCCTCTAGTTCCTCCCGTCATAATCTCCGTAGTGCTTGGCGAAGCCCTGCAGAGATTGTTCCTCACCAGCATCACCACGCCGTCGTGCTGCCGGAACTCATCTACTACTTCATCATCGCTCGCTGGATCGAGGAGGTGAAGGCGTCATCAAGCCGTACGTGTGTTGAACGCGGAGGTGCCGTCCGTTCGGCACTAGTTTGTGATCGGATCGAGGGACGACTTGCGATTTGGATCGCGGAGACATTCGACTACATCAACCGCGTTTCTTAACGCTTCCGCTTAGCGATCTACAAGGGTTTGTAGATTCACTCTCCCTCTCGTAGATGCTCATCACCATGGATAGATCTTGTGTGTGCGTAGGAAATTTTTTGTTTCCCATGCATCGTTCCCCAACAATATATTTATATATATGTATGTATGGTCGTACGAGAAATTATATGATATATATATCGTCATACGAGAAATTATATTAATTATATATGCATAACGTGTACAGTATGTAGTAGCGTAAAATATGTTTGAAATGAAAAAGAATTGAATGGAAAACACAAAATAAAAAGGAAAAATAAACCATAAACCTTAAACCCCAACGCATAATCCTTAGTCCCGGTTGGTTTCACCAACCGGGACTAAAGGTCCTCCAGCCCCCGGCGCTAGCTCGTGGCCACATGGAGGGGCCTTAGTCCCAGTTGGTGACACCAACCGGGACTAAAGGTCCTCCAGCCCCCGGCGCTAGCTCGAAGCCACGTGGAGGGACTTTAGTCCGGGTTGTGGGGAACCGGGACTAAAGGGTGGGGGCCTTTAGTCCCAATTTCGTTGTCCCGATTGGTGACCCGGGACTAAAGGCCGTTTCCAACCGGGACTAAAGCCCCGTTTTCCACTAGTGGAGGTGTACGCATGTGGCGTTCCGGGCAGTACAGCGAGCAGTGCCGCAAGATGAGGCGGCACATGGGTAGGGCTTGCGTCACCTACGTGCATGTCCTCCTCTGTCTCTTGATTATTTGGCTCGTCGTGCGACCCGTACGACTCCATTCTGGTCTTTGATAAGTGAAGCGAAGGTAGGTGACGATGTTGTCCTTGGTTGGATCGTAGTGTGCACCGGAAGACTCACATGACCACACATCAAGAAAACCGAATGAAGCATGATAACAAAAACGAAAGGATGGTCCCGCAAAAAAAAAGGATGGGCTAAATTAACCAACTATGCTGAATAATTCTCACTTCAATTGACATCGGTATTTCAATATTTCATAGTCTAGAAATGAAACAATGAAAAGTTATGACAACAATCAATGATTGATTCATTACATGGAAAACTTCATGATCAGTATTATTAGCATTTTCAGCAAGATTTTCTTTGACAGTTTCGAGAGGGGCGATGGAGGGTTAGGAACATCTGCAACACTTGTAGTTTCTCTTGAGTGATTAGATCTTGTCCATTCTTCTTGTGTTCCTAGAAGGACTGATGTATCATCCAATCAGACATTTCAGTTTCCCACCCTCGACACTCATATTTACAACCTTCCAAGTACTTGTCTTGAGCCAAAAGATGTTTTACAACCTTCCAAGTACATCTCTAACACCATGATTTTTTACAACCTACTTGCTTTGCTTCAATTATAACAACCTTCCAAGTACTTGTCTTGAGCCAAAAGATGTTTACAGGTTCAAGAATCCTCGGCGCCACCATCCGCCGTGCACGCTTTGCCCGACACCGTCAACCGGCGGCGGTGACGGGAGATAGATCAAGGGGGTGGAGGTGGGTGGGCGGGGGGAGCAGAGAGGCAAATACGAGGCTGCCTCCCATCTCGCCCCTAATGGACGAAGCAGAGCTGGTCTATTGTTTCCAAATTCACCCTTCTTCGATTCATGCATATATGAAGATCTTTAATCTACCTGCAAAAAAAAGATCTTTAATCTAAAATTTATGAAGGAAATTAATTGTTGAGAGCATATGCAGTATGCTGTCATGTACTGATTTTGAATTTGTTGGTTACTAGCAAACTTGCCGCCAATAAATTACTCATGGTTGCTGATGTAAGTGTCTTATGCACATGATTATATGTATAGGGAGTAGACTAAATGATCTTTTTTCCCTTTATAATTGCTGTTTCGAATGCAGCTATTTCAAAATGTGTGGCAACCAGCCCGCAAAAAAAAAGCAAAAAAAAAAAAGTGTGGCAACCAATTAATCTCGGCGCTCTTGAGTTGGGTTCACGACCAGCAAAGCAAGGTGCTCAGCCCCCAGCGGCCACTATTGTGGGTCCTGGCCGCGTAATATATTTCTTTTTCTTTTTTTGATGTACTCTATGGGTTCGGAACTTAATTCACTTTTGCTATATGCCAGTCAGCTGAAAAATCTTTTTGGGTCAGTCGATTTTATGACCGTCGGATTCTGCTTTGAGATGTGTGTTGTTTTCTTTTGTTCTATGTCATTTTGGTGGTGAGTTGGGCTCTGTGGAATCGATTGACCCCTATTTTGGGTCAGTCGAATTGCTTCTTGGCTCGTTTTGCTCTTCTGGGTTGCATTTTATTTTTCCTTTTTCCTTTCCTTTATTGGTTATTTTTTGTTTTTGTGGGTTTTTGGCTGAGTGTAATTATATACATATGAAAAATACTATATAATATGTGCCAAAATTTCATGATTATATGATTATTTTTGCATATTACGATAAAGTGCAATTTTGATGCAAAGTTGTGCGCACATTTTTTTTTAAAAAAATCTCTTCTTAAACGAAATACCAACGCCACTAATTCATTCTTTTTCAGGACAAATCATTATTTTGGTATTGTTTTAGTCTTTACTTAATTTTCATTCTACTTTAAGGTTAATACCAATTCCACTATCATTTTTCTTAGATTTTGTTTTTGCAAAAAGTTCCACTTTTATATGCTTATTCTTGCGTATTTTTAAAAAGCGCAATTTTTATGTATATTTCATGCAAATTTTGTCAGTGTTTGTTTTATATTCTTTTTCCGATTTTCATTGTTCTTAAATGGTAATACCAATGTCACTAATTCATTCTTCTTGGGAAATTTAATTATTTCTTTTGTGGGTATTTTTTCTTTTTTTATTTCAATTTTCTGTTTCTATGCATTTTTATTTTCCTTTTTTATTTCTATTGGTTATTTTTTGTTTTTTGTGGGTTTTTGGCTGAGTGTAATTATATACAAACAATTACTATATAATATGTGCCAAAATTTCATGATTATATGAGTATTTTTGCATATTACGATAAAGTGCAATTTCGGTGCAAAGTTGTACGCAAGTTTTTTTTGTAATTTTCTTTCTTCTTAAAGGAAAATACATTATTTCAGTTACACTATGTGTACATTATAGTAGAATGCGAAAAATGCACCATTATATGCTTATTATTTGCATATTTCAAAAAGTGCAATTTTAGTGCAACTTGTGTGCAAGTTTTGAAAGTTTTTTCTTTTTCATTTTCTTTCTACTTAAAGGGTTTCAGTCTTTCTTAGAAAACTTCATTATTTTGATTTTGTTTTTTTAAGGGTAATACCAATGCCACGAATTCTTTCTTCTATAGAAAACGTCAATTTTTTTATTTTTTTTTTGTTTTTATTTCATTTAGTTATTTTGTTTTAGTTTTCATTTCTTTTCTTTTGTAATGGTAATACCGATGTCACTAATCCATTACTTTTTAAAAAACACTTTTTTTTTGCGGAAATCTCAATATAATATGCTCAGTTTTGCTTTATTTTTTTATTTCTGTTTTCTGTTTCTATATGTTTTTCTTTTTTCATTTTTTCTTTCCTTTATTGGTTATTTTTTGTTTTTTGTGGGATTTTGGTTGAGTGTAATTATATACAAACAAATACTATATAATATGTGCCAAAATTTCATGATTATATGATTATTTTTGCATATTACGATAAAGTGCAATTTCGGTGCAAAGTTGTGCGCAAGTTGTTTTTAATTTTTTTCTTTCTTCTTAAAGGAAATACATCATTCAGTTACACTATGTGTAAATTATAGTAGAATGCGAAAAATGCACTATTATATGCTTATTCTTTGCATATTTCGAAAAGTGCAATTGCAGTGCAATTTGTGTGCAAGTTTTGAATGTTTTTCCTTTTTCATTTTCTTTCTTCTTAAAGGGTTTCATTCTTTCTTAGAAAACTTCTGTCGATGAAAAACGTCTACTTTTCATGCGTTTGATGCTAATGTTTCATCTTGCTTTTTTGTTGCTGCTTTGTCAAATTATTGACAGCTGGATTTTCTTTGTTGTAATCATGTGACTACTTATTTTTTGTTAGTGACTTCAAATGAAATTCATTTAAAATTAATCCACTTAAGTCATAGTAAATATTAAATTTTTACTATTCTACACATGTTTATGCCAAGTATCAAAGAGTGCAAATTTTGTGTAGTTTGTGTCCAGTTTATCATTATATTCAAATTTTATCATATAAGAACAGAATTTGACAATAATATAAGTATTTATTGTTTGTTCATGCTAGGAGTAGTTGTATAATAAAAAAATTATTTTAGATTTCTTGTCATTTTTTTTCAGATTAAACCACTCCCATAAGTTATTCTTCCTTTTAAAAATAGATGTATTTTAAGATTATCTAAATTTGCACTAAAACCCAAGTGCTATTTTCTTTGCAGGGCTAAAAATAGACGTTGTTAAGTGATAGTGTACGAGCTACCTAGCAGCATGCTTTTGATTCTTAATGTCTCACATGGCAGGTACGAGGCTCCCACACACTCTATGTGCTGCCACATGCTACGGTCACGTACAGAACTTGCTGATCTATCCCATTACTTTTTCCATCACTTGCGTCTGGCAACAACGGTCGCTGGAAAAACAAAATCGACTGACCCTTCAAATAATTTCAGGCGACTGATCCCTAGCCGGTCCCAACTTAATTTGGGTAGCTTCACTGGCCCATGCTGCAGAATATTAATTACTCCCTCCGTTTCTAAATATATACCTGTTTAGAGATTTCAACACAGGAGGGAGTACTACTAGATATATGGTTCTTGCTCACCTTTCTTTTTTTCTTTTTCTTATGTTATTATTATTTTGAGAAGGGGTCTTGCTCACCTTCACCAGCCGGTCACTACCATTTTCGCAGTACAAGGTTGTGCTTGTGCCACTGTAGGTAATAAAATCAATTTTTTCTAAAACGGTAGATGGGCGGAATAAACCTTTGCGGTTGAAATTTTATTAAGCAGATACTCTCTCTGAAGCCCTCGACGGTACAGTGCTCTCTGAAAACAACGACGCTCGGTCCATGGCCTGGGGGACTGAGGCTGTTGTGTCTACCGGCGCTCTGTACCGGGCCACGACGCTCCATGGGATCCAGTCCTGATATGCAAGCAAGATTTGGGGATCGAAACTTCCCCGGAAAATCAAGATCTTCATGCTCCTGCTGACTGCTGATCGGCTGAGCACGCGGGTGAACCTGGGCCGGAAAAACTGCTCCCCTTCTGACCAATGTGAGCGCTGCGCGGAGCTCGAAGATGGTGATCACCTCTTTGCTGGTTGCTCTCTTAGCGTCTCTGTCTGAGCTGCTGTTGGCCTGCGGCCGGCACCGGCGACGGTGGGGCTGATCCTGGATGCTCAACCGCCTCTGGATGTGTCCCTGTCATCCTGGGAGGCGGGTTGCATGGTGCTATTCTGGCAGATTTGGAAGGCCAGAAACGATCTGGTATTCAACCACAAAACCTGCACAGGGCGTTAGGTGATTACAAGAACTATTAGTGATCTTGACCTCTGGTCCTGCCGGTTTAAGGATAGCCTTGATAGGGCGGGTCTTGAGAAGGTTTGTTCACACCTTGCTCGTGCGGCTGCTGCTTGACAGCGTCTATGTATTCCTTTCGCCTCCCCCCCTCCCCCCTCATGCTGTAACTGTTCTCATGTATGAACATCTGTACCCGGCGCCCCGTCGGCTTTCGAGAGTATAATAACAAGCGGTGGGGAGTTGTTCCCCCCGTACGACTAAAAAACAAAAACAAAAACAAAAGGATGGGCTAAATTAACCAACTATGCTGAATAATTCTCACTTCTTTTTTTGCGGGAGAATAATTCTCACTTCAATTGACATCTGTATTTCATAGTCTAGAAATGAATATAAGGTTCTTATATTTAACAATGAAAAGTTATGACAACAATCAATAATTGAGTCGTTACATGGAAAACTTCATGATCAGTATTATGAGCATTTTCGGGGAGATTTTCTTTGACAGTTTTGAGAGGGGCGGTGATGGAGGGTTAATTAGGAACATCTGCAACATTTGTAGTTTCTCTTGCGGTGAAAAGACCTTGTCCATTCTTCTTGTGTTCCTAGATGAACTGATGCATCATCCAATCAGTCTTTTTCAGTTTCCCACCCTCGGCACCCATATAGAGCACCTTGATTTTTTACGACCAACTTGCTTTGCTTCAGTTATAACAACTTTCCAAGTACTTGTCTTGAGCCAAAAGATGTTTACGGGTTCAAGAATCCTCGGCGCCACCATACGCCGTGCATGCTTTGCCCGACGACACCGTCAACCGGCGGCGGGGAGGGGAGATAGATAGAAGTGTTGTGGGGTGTGTGTGTGTGTGGGGGGGGGGGGGGGGGGGGGGGGGGGGCAGAGAGGCAAAGACGAGGCTCTGCCTCCCATGTCGCCCCTAATGGACGAAGCAGAGCTGGTCTATTTTCTCCAAATCCTCCCTTCTCCGATTCATGCATATGAACATCTTTAATCTAAAATTTATGAAGGAAGTTAATTGTTGAGAGCATATGCAGTATGCTCTCATGTACTGATTTTGAATGTGTTGGTTACTAGCAAACTTGAGTAGATTAAATGATCTTTTTTCCCTTTATAATTGCTGTTTGGAATGTAGTGATTTCAAACAGTGTGGCAACCAATTGATCTCGGCGCTCTTGAGTTGAGGGTTCACGACCAACAAAGCAAGCTGCTCAGCCCCCAGCGGCCACTATTGTGGGTCCTGGCCACGTAATATACTCTTATCTTTTTTTTTTTGAGCGACTATCTTTTTTCTGAGATGTACTCTATGATCTATGCGTTGGGAACTTACTCACCTTCCTTTTTTCTTTTTCTTATCTTATTTTGAGAGTAGTCTTGCTCACCTTCACCATCCGATCACTACCATTTTCGCAGTACAAGGATGCGCTTCTGTCGCTATAGGTAGTAAAGTCAATTTTTCAAAAAACCGTGGATGGGTGGAATAAACCTTTGCGGTTGAAATTTTATTAGCAAAAATACATGATGGATGCATGCATTTCCAACATTTAATTACACGCGTAGTAAGATTGATCTCTTGTGTCTGGAGGATTACTTGAATTTTGAGTTTAAAGACTACTAGATCTTTGAGAGGAGATGCATAGTGAAGTTGTCATTTCTATTATCCTAGGCACAAAAAGGAAAAGCAGTACTGAACCGCCGCATGCAGTACTACTGATACAGTCGTGCCACATGAAACTGATGAGAGAAGTTGGGGGAGCTCGGTAAGAAAAGAGACAAGAACACACGATGAAATGTGAAAACACACATTCCAGTCTTCAGACAGAACACATCACAGACACACACGCGTTTCAGTAATTAAGCCCATCTCAATCATCACACTAATAATAAATTAATAATACTACTAATTATGCCGATTACAATCACTAAGATCCATGGACATTGTGTTGCTAGGTAGAACCGTAGAAGAAGATAGATCGATGCTGCGAGCTGGCAAACTAAAGCTAGGCTAGAGGGGGCTCCTAGCTTAGCTTATGGCTCTACGTAGTACATGCAAACAGAAATTAACACAACTCACGCTACAAGGCCAGCTTATTTACGCTAAATTAAAGGTGACGGCCGGCGAGGTTAGGCCCAGAGGGTGGCGGCGAGGCTGACGCAGAAGAAGGCGAAGAAGGCGGAGGCGATGGAGATGTGGGTCCAGACGTCGAGGACGTGCCCGCCGGCGCTCTGCCCGCCGGCGACGACTGCCACCATGTAGACGACTCTGCAGAGAAGGTAGGTATTGGTGGCGACGACGACGAGCGCGCTGGCGACGAGGCACCGGCCCAGAAATGTGAGGGAGCCCCCCGCCAGGACCACGACGGCCGCCGCGGCGGTCATCGCCTGAGCCACCCCGAGGAGCACCAGGGTGAGCGCCGCTGCGCGCAGGCGCAGCGCCTCCGCCTCCGTGGCCGCGGCCGCGTGCCCGATCTGCGACTGCATGCATATGGGTAACCATCCAGCAAATTAGTACGTACGATACCGATAGTAGGTGCCGGCGGAGGGATATGCCGGAGATGTGGAGTTACCTGGGCGTGGAACTGGAAGCCTCCCGGGTTGCTGGTGGCGGCAACGAGCCCGATCACGGCTGCCACCAAGCCGAAGACGAAGCAGGCCTTCGCCACCATGAGCACTTGCCTCAGCGCAGGTTGATCGCCACCAGCCATCGATGCTTGTCCCTCTCCCTCTTCCTCTTCCTCTTCTCTCCCTCAGGTGGTGCTGTCCCGATGGAGCTAGCTATCTCTCACGGTCACGGGTCAAGGCAGCGAGGGACGAGAGGTTTCGCCGGCCGGGCCGGCTATATAAGCAAGCACATCAAGTGATAAACGGCTGGCGAGACGTACGCGTGGACAAAGGAAATCACGACACGTATATACGTACCATCGATCTTTGGCAGTGCCCAACTTCTTTGCAATTGCATGTGCAAATGCATGTGCACATCCTGTGACGCGTTCGCCGACCGTTTCACACTTTTAATTTGCTTCCAGAGGATGGCATGAGTTCTTGCACCCGAACGGAGTGGCATGCATGGGGCCATGGCCACGTACGAAAGCAAGCATCGTAGTGCTACATAGTGATAGCAGCAGTTGGCCGGCCTTTAGGGTGTGTTTGGTAGCATTCCCAGTCTAGCATGGTTGTTCTCCTCTGATACATGCTGAGTGTAGACATGCTGAGTACATGCATTTGATGTTGTTTGGTAATGGTGTATGTGCTGAGACATGTTAAGCTGAGACTCTGTTTGGCAGCTTGCATCTGTTTAGACATGTCGGTCGATACTATAGATATCGATACTTTCAAATAAGTGAACAATTTTTTAAAACATGGAAAAAATAATAAAAAATTGAAATTCTAAAGTTTTTTTTGAAAATTTAAACAAAATTTGAAAGTTTGATCTTTTTAAAAATTTAATTTTTTTTGGAAAATGTGAACATTTTTTGAAAAATCAAAATTTTAAAAAATCCTAACTTTTTAAAGAAATTTTAAAGAAAATCTGTAGATTTTTGAAAATTATGAAAATCTAGACTTTTTTTGAAAATTTGAACAAATTTTAAAAATCGGGAATTTTTTGAAATTTTGAACAAATTTTGAAAATCTAAACAATTTTTGGTATTCTAAACATTTTTTTAAAATTAAATTATTTTTTAGAAAATTTGAACATTTTTTAAAACACATTGTCGTTCACTTCGCTCATGCATGCTGACCAGTGAACGGCTGTTGGGGTGTTCTCTCTTCGTGCATGCTAGGAGGTTATTTGGGTTGAGCTCGTGCATGCCGAGGAGGCCCTGTGCAGGCTACCAAACAGCTAAAAGTGGGTCGAGAAGGGAACTGTTGAGCTCATGCACCCTCCATGCACTCTACCAAACACACCCTTAAAGGATCGATGCATGCATGCATCGACGATGGAGACATAAGCTAGGTGGCTGGACGCGGCGGAGTCGACCAAACGACGGGACGACGGGCTGCTGCTATGACCGGCCGGACCTCACGCACTTCTCCACGTCATTCCAGTGCATGACCTTTTTTTTACTGGCAAATGTACGTACAAACTCACAGTGAATTCCTTATTTAACTTTTTCTTGTCCTATCTAACACAAAGTTCAAATTTTGTTCCTTTTGTGATACTTACGTCCATTTTGACTACTAACGATGGTAAATATCACCTGAAAAGATGACTTTACCTCTGATGCAACTTGTGACCAGGATTAATGTGATGAACGGCTGGCGAGATGTATGCGTAGGCAAAGGAAAGCACGACACGTATAATTGGCGGTGCCCAACTTCTTTGCATTTGCAATTGCAATTGCATGTGCATATCCTCCGTGACCGTGAACGCGCAGGTGCGTGGGGCCATGAACTCATGCCATGTGCTGATGTGAAGGAACATTAATATCTCGAGAGAGGCACACGTGCATCATATACAATTCCTAAGGAGAGAAGAGTGTGTAATTGGCCTAGTAAAATCTTAGTTGTAAAAGAGATACTGTAGGTGGCATGTTGCAGACAGCTAGCCATAATCAGAACGTGCATGCATGACGCCGTTCGCCTTGCGTTTCATACTTTTAATTTGCTTCCAGAGGATGGCATCAATTCTTGCACCCAAACGGAGTGGCACGCATGGGACCATGGCCACGTACGAAAGCAAGCATCGTAGTGCTACATAACAGCTGTGGCCGGCCTTTAAAGCTACTACCTCCGTTCCTAAATATAAATCTTTTTTAGTGATTACACTACATACTACACACGGAGTAAAATGAGTGAATCTACACTCTAAAACATGTCTATATACATCCGTATGTAGTCCGTAGTGAAATCTCTGTAAAGACTTATATTTAGGGATCAATGCAGACGATGAAGACATAAGCTAGGTGGCCGCGAGCGTCGGGCTGGACGGTGAGGGTACGTCCCTGATGGATGCTGTTTCCGGCCGGAAACGGAAACCTGCTGAGCCATCACTAGGCACTAGCAAGCGTATGCGTGTCGACGGCGGAGGTCACCTGATCATGAATCGATCGAGCTCTAGTTCATTGCTGCAGTTGCAGGACAGGCTATCCAGGAAGTTTCAGTCGGGAGTGTCGCATGCCTAGTGTTTGATGAATTGCATGACCCAAATGTCAGTTTTGAGGATTAAACTTCAGGGGATTTGCTAGTTGGGCAGTAAGAAAATCGGAAAATGGTATAGGAAGAAGATTTTGGACTTATAGGATAGGGGGTCTGCTATAGGTGCTCTTACCACCGTACAATATACTATGCTAGAATCCCATGCAGGTTCCCTCAAAAAAAATAAAGAATCCCATGCAGGTGCTAGTGACGTCAATCTCCATTTTCTTGTGTTTCATACATTCTATGATGATATCATGTGTTTGTATTTTCACATAAGTATGTCACCGATGACGATGACGTTACCTAATTGAAAATTTTGGATTAGAGAATGCGGTGAAAGGGTTTCCGAGGAATTCCAATAACCTCTCAACTTTGTAAGATTTGGCGAGTACATGTACAGTGTTAATGTTTTTTGCTTGTTCGTTCCATTATCACAAATCCGCGCTCCCAGTTGGACTAGTTTAAGATGTCGAATCCATGTTGAATCACCCATTTGGCCGGATTAGTAGGACTTGTTGGGTCTCTTTCTTGTTCCGGACACCGAACTCACTTATATGTACCAGTTAACCAATTTCTTGACCATGGGCTGAATCCTAAAGAGAATAAAACATGTGTAGTTGATGGAATTGCACAGCCGACTCGTTGATGGAATTGCTCACACAAACAGGTGCAATACATTATGGTATACTTGTCTCAAAAACAAAAAGTACATATGGTATACATGCACTGCTCCATCTGTTTATTTTTTTGCAGTCTACGGGTGGGCTGAGTATTATTGTTACACTTTTGCAACTCTACAAGAGGTGCATGTGGTTGAGAACATGTGAGGGCATGGATCTAAAAGGTTTTACAACATGAGGTGGCACATGGGTCGTACTTGCACATTCCCCTCTGTCTCTTAATTGTTTGGCTCGTTGCGCGACAAGTACGAACGTAGTTACGACTCCATTTTCGTCTTCCATAACAGAAGAAAAGGTGGATGATAACGCCCCGTGATGGATTGTAGTGTGCACTATAAGACTCTCATGACGACAAATCGAGAATCGTCAAAATATTAGAGGACAATAATTTTGCATTTGCCGGCCTTTGATGAGGGGATCATAGAGGCGACAAATCGACATTCATTCGAGAATTAGAGGATAATAGTCGTGCATTTGCCACCCTTGACCCTTTGATGTGGGAGCAAAGGCGTCAGGTTTGTCAATGTACTATGGTACTGTCTTCGATTGAGATTGTGTCGTAGCATTGGGGAGAGAGCGGCAGTCAGATCGTACTTGAGCTAATTCAGAGTTGCTTGGATAGATGATAAATCAGGTACTATGACAGAGGCAGAGTAATTTTCTACATGAATATGCACTGAAACTTCCATCATTTGTGAGAGAAGAATCGTCATTTCTAGGGCGGCAACCTGGAGTTCTTTAGAAAGGCGGAGCTATGTACAGGCCTGGGGGGTGTGGCCCCCCCGCCCAAATGATTTTTTACTAGGTATTAGTAATCTAAGTAATGGGCTAATGACCCACTGTTTAAACTGTTGGAAACTCGGAATTTGGATTCCCCGCCCGTGTGTAGTGTTGCATCTGTACGAGTAGGATAGTGAAATTGGGGAAACAGGGCAGCACTAAAATTTGAAATTTTTGTTGCTTCCTGTAGGAGTTTGATTAGGAATTTAGCAATTAGTATGCCTATTCATCTGATCTAATTGGGGATTTTTTGTGTTTTGCATCACAGATTTGTATTTGTTCTGCTGAGTAGTTGCTACCGGTTGTTCTCAAAAGGAGATTAGACTGATCAAGTGACCATGGTTAAGGGCAGCAGCAGCAACATTCAGTCGTACTTCAAAAGACAAAGGACAGAAGCGGTAGCACAAGATCCTCCACCAGCGCAACCTTTACCCCTACTTCTTGAATTGGAACAACAACATGAAAATCAAGATGAAGAGCCTCAAACAAATAATTCCGTTCCTCTTCCTGTTGTATTTTGAGGTATGGAATTCTTGGAGCGAGAGCCTACATTGTGACCACAAATTTGGCAATACCCACCACATCAAAGAGATAGTGTGCGGAGATCATATTTGTTGTTAGGTCCTATGCAACCAAATCTGAAACAGTATAAAGCTTCTGGTAAAAAGGGCCATCAACGTCGCTTCCAATATAAATGGTTTGAAAAATTCCCATCATGGCTAGAGTACTCAGAGGACAGTCATGGTGCATATTGTTTATTTTGCTTTGTTTCTAGCAGAAATTTCTCATCAAAAGGAGGCTCTGATGTATTCACAGTGCATGGAGGTTCTGTGCACTCTTGGGCCATGAAGGTTCTACACCTTGCTCACCACACAACAATGCAGTCGTAGAACGTCAAGCATTGTTGAATCAGGCTGGCCATTTAGAAAATGTAGTAGCAGCAAAGGGTGATGAAAAGGCAGAAAGAAACCGTTTAAGGCTAAAAGCATCAGTAGCAGTTGTTAGGTGGCTCACATTTCAGTCTTGCGCTTTTAGAGGACATGATGAGAACGCTGAGTCAAAGAATAAAGAAAATTTTCTTGAATTGTTAGAGCTTCTAACAGAGTTCAATCGTGATCTTGCCAAAGTCATTTTGGGGAATTCCCCATACAATTCAAGCATATATCTCAAGGTTGGCGAGAACCTGTTCGTCAGCATCCCCGGGACGTCAAGCATTGGGGCGCCCACTGAAGGAGAGGTCTTGGATGATGAGGTCATCGCCGCTGCCGGGCTCCAAATTGTCAATGAGCCGCGCGCCAACATCAACGAGACTAAAGAGCAGTGGCTCCTCAAGGCCATGGGCAAAAACTTCCAGAAGCTCCAGGCGTGCTACCGCAGCTGTACGGAGAGCTTGGACTCCAGGGCTGCCGTTCTTGGCAAGGCGGAAGAAGAATTCAAGAAGCGTGTGGAGGAGACGCAAGTCTGGTATGCAGAGTGCCTCCAGGATCTCCATGATCGCCACGCCCAGCTTGCCGCCACCAAGGAGCAGTTTGTCTTGGAAAAGGCCGCAGCCGACAAGGCACATGAGGAGGCTGCACAGAAGATAGCAGCAGCTGAAGCAGAGTTGAATGAGCGCAAGATCGGTCTTGACGCCCATGAAGAAGAGCTTGCCGCTCGCGAAGGAGAGCTTGCCGCTAAGCTTCGCAGCAAAGATGATGAGATTCAGGCTCTCATTGCACGACAGACTCAGGAGCTGGAACGAAAGCACAAAGAAGCTATCGAAGCTCAGGCCGCAGAGCATGCTGATACGTCTCCAATGTATCTATAATATTTTATTGTTCCATGCTATTATAGTATCAATCTTGGATGTTTTATATGCAATAATATGCTATTTTATATCATTCTTTGGGACTAACCTATTAACCTAGTGCCTAGTGCCAGTTGCTGTTTTCTGCTTGTTTTTGGTTTTTCAGGAAATCAGTACCAAATGAAGTCCAAATGCCACGAAACTTTTTGAAATTTTTTCTGGACAAAAGAGACCCTGGAAGCTTCGGGAGGAGGCCAGAAGCCTCACGAGGAGATGACAAGGCAACAGGGCGCGGCTCGGGGGGGCACGCCCTGATGCCTTGTGGGCCCCTCGTGGCTCCGTTTGACCTAATTCCAATTCTATAAATTCTCAAATATTGGGAAACCAACAAAGAGCCACCCCTAATAACTTTTCCGCCGCTGCAAGCCTCTGTTCTTCCGTGATCCTATCTGGAGGCCTTTTCCGGTACACTGCCGGAGGGGGAATCGATCACGGAGGGCTTCTACATCAACCTTGCTGCCCTTCCGATGATGTGTGAGTAGTTTACCACAGACCTACGGGTCCATAACTAGTAGCTAGATGGCTTCTTCTCTCTCTTTGATCTTCAATACAATGTTCTCCTCGATCTCCTTGGAGTTCTATTCGATGTAATCTTCTTTTGCGGTGTGTTTGTTGGGATCCGATGAATTGTGGGTTTATGATCAGATTATTCATGAGAAATATTTGAGTCTTTTCTGAACTTATTTATGCATGATTGTTATAGCTTTGTATTTCTCTCGATCTATCCATTTGGTTTGGCCAACTAGATTGATTTATCTTGCAATGGGAGGTACTTTGTGATGGGTTCAATCTTGCGGTGTTCTATATCCCAGTGATAGAAAGGGACAAGACACGTATTTGTATTGTTGCCATTAAGGATAAAAAGAAGGGGTTTAATCATATCGCTTGAGTTTACTTTGTCTACATCATGTCATCTTGCTTAAGGCGTTACTCTGTTTTCATTAACTTAATACCCTAGATGCATGCTGGATAGCGGTCGATGGGTGGAGTAATAGTAGTAGATGTAGGCAGGAGTCGGTCTACTTGTCTCGGACATGATGCCTATATACATGATCATTGTCTTGAATATCGTCATAACTATGCGCTTTTCTATCAATTGCCCAACAGTAATTTGTTTACCCACCGTATGCTATGCGTTCGAGAGAGAAGGCTCTAGTGAAAACTATGGCCCCCGGGTCTACTTTTATCATATATAAAATCCAAAAATACCTTGCTGCAATTTTATTTGTTTTATTTTTATTTTGCAATTTACTTTTCTATCTATCACTATCAGAATTAATCCTTGCAAGTAACCGCCAAGGGGATTGACAACCCTCTTGTTCGCGTTGGGTGCAAGTATTTGCTTTTGTGTGTGTAGGTACTGCTAACGAGGTTCTGTGTGGTTCTCCTACTGGATTGATAACCTTGGTTCTTAACTAAGGGAAATGCTTATCTCTACTGTACTGCATCATCCACTCCTCTTCGAGGAAATCCCAACGCAGCTCACAAGTAGAAGGAAGAATTTCTGGCACCGTTGCCGGGGAGACATCACCAAAACCTATCAAGTACCTTCGCATAAACTATCATCTAGTTGCTCTTATTTTCATTTGCCTTTTATTTGCATTTGCCTCTCGTTTTCATCTCCCCCACTTCTAAAACAATTTTACAAAAAACACAAAAATATTTTCGTTTGCTTGTTTGCTAGTTTGCTTGCTTTGTCGCTATGTCTCAAGAAAACACCAAATTGTGTGACTTTTCAAATACCAATAATAATGATTTTATTAGTACTCCTATTGTTCCTCCCGCCACTAGTGCGGAGTCGAGTGACATTAATGCTGCTTTGCTCAATCTTGTTATGAAAGAACAATTTTCTGGTAGTCCCAATGAAGATGCTGCATCCCATCTTAATACTTTCGTTGAACTTTGTGATATGCAAAAGAAGTAAGATGTGGATAATGATATTGTTAAATTGAAATTATTTCCGTTCTCACTACCAGATCGTGCTAAAACTTGGTTTTCATCCTTGCATCGAAATAGTATTGATTCTTGGGATAAGTGTAAGGATGCTTTTATTGCCAAATATTTTCCTCCCGCTAAGATTATTTCTCTAAGAAATCAAATTATGAATTTTAAGCAACTTGAGCATAAACATGTTGCACAATCTTGGGAGAGAATGAAATTAATGATAAGAAATTGCCCAACACATGGTTTAAGCTTATGGATGATCATACAAAATTTTTATGCGGGACTAAACTTTGTCTCTAGAAATCTTCTAGACTCTGCCGCAGGTGGTACTTTTATGGAAATTACATTGGGAGAAGCTACAAAACTCCTTGATAATATTATGACAAATTATTCTCAATGGCATACTGAGAGAACTCCAACTGGTAAGAAGGTAAATTCTGTCGAAGAAATTAATACTTTGAGTGATAAAATGGATGATCTTATGAAATTGATTGCTAGTAAAAGTACTCATGTTGATCCTAATGATGTGCCATTGTCTACTTTGATTGAGCAAAATAATGATGCTATTGATGTGAATTTTGTCTCTAGAAATAATTTCAATAACAATGCTTATAGGGGTAATTTCAATTCTAGACCGTTTCCCGGAAATTCCTCTAATAATTATGGTAATTCCTATGGTAATTATTATTATTATTATAATAATAATAATAATAATAATAATAATAATAATAGGATACCCTCTGATCTTGAAATAAATATTAAAGAATTTATTAATTCTCAAAATAATTTCAATGCTATGGTAGAAGAAAATTTGAATAAAGTTGATGACATGGCTAGGAACATGGATAGAACTGCTCATGATGTGGATACTCTCAAAGTTAAAATTTTGCCACCCAAGCATGATATAAATGAGTCTATTAAAGCTATCTATGTCTCCATTAATGAAAGTAAAGAAAGAACCGCTAGGTTGAGAGCTAAGCGAGAATTCCTATAAAAAGCTACTCCACCCGGTTTTTACCGTAGTAATGACGATGATCTTAAAATGATTAGTGTGCACCCCAATTTCATTGATATAATAAAGGAACCTATGTATGAAAACAAATTCCTTAATTTTGTGCCTAGGAGTGTGATTGTAAGAAATTTGTATGTTAAATCTCCTAGGAAGAGTGGGTGTGTAATTGAGGATTTGGAAAGTAAGGATGATAATACTTGAAACTATGCATTATGGCTAGCTAGGGGCATTAAACAATAGCGCTTGTTGGGAGGCAACCCAATATTTATCTTAATTTTTTTGTTTTGTTTTCTGTTTTGTGTGTTTACCCAATTGTAGCCTCTGTTATGATTGTGATTTTTATTTTTTAATTAGTGTTTGTGCCAAGTAATGCCTTTGGGATGATTTGGATGATAGTATAATTGATGCTGTTTGGAAAACAGAAAGTTTTGCATCTAGTATTTGATTTTTGGTTCTATACTGGAGCGTAAGAAAAATATGAATTTTTTCCACAGTATTATTATATGAATTGTTTACGTTTTCCTATTTTTTCAGAATTTTTGGAGTTACAGAAGTATGGTTTTTAAATAGATCTTTACAGACTGTTCTGTTTTATACAGATTCTGTTTTTGTTGCATAGTTTACTTATTTTGATGAATCTATGGATCGTATCGGGGGGTATGAGTCATGGAGAAGTTGGAGTACAGTAGCATTATGCCAATATTAAATATAAATCAATTTACAACAGTACCTAAACCTTAAGATTTATTTGTTATACTAACGGATCTCATGAGGTTTCTGTTGAGTTTTGTGTGCTGAAGTTTTCAAGTTTTGGGTGAGACCACGATGGATGAAGGAATAAGGAGCGGCAAGAGCCTAAGCTTGGGGATGCCCAAGGCACCCCAAGGTAATATTCAAGGAAGACCCAAGCGTCTAAGCTTGGGGATGCCCTGGATGGCATCCCCTCTTTCGTCTACAATCTACCAGTATATCACTTGGAGCTATATTTTTATTCATCACATGATATGTGTTTTACTTGGAGCGTCTTGTGTTATAGTTTGTTTGCTTTTGTTTGCTTTTTAGTTTGCCACAATCATCTTTGATGAACACACCTTTTTTAGAGGGACACACATTATTCGTGATTTTTTAGAATACTCTATGTGCTTCACTTATATCTTTTGAGCTAGGCAGTTCCTCTAGTGCTTCACTTATATCTTTTAGAGCACGGTGGTGGTTATATTTTGAAGAAATAGTTTCACTCTCATGCTTAACTTATATCTTTTTGAGAGTCTAATAATTAGCAATGGTAATATGCACGGGTTATGAATTTGGTCCTAATATGATAGGTATTCAAGAGGGATATAATAAAAACTTTCATGTAGACCACTGGATATGATAAGTTTGATTCCTTGCAATATTTTTGCGATATTAAGATGGTAATATGTGGGAGGTATTAGTGAATGATTGTGGTTTAGTAAGAATATTGGTGTTAAGGTTTGTGATTCCCGAAGCATGCACGTATAGTCCTTAGTGTGATGAAGTTGGAGCATGATTTATTATTGATTGTCTACCTTTGCGTGGAGGTTGGGGGCGCGCGAGATTGTCTACCTCTTAGTGCATCCGTTGCATGACAATCCTTACTCTTCGCATTGACATCAATTGATGGGCATCTCCATAGCCCGTTGATTAGCCACGTCGATGTGAGACTATCTTCCTTTTTTTTACTTCCCCTTATTAATCTCTATCATCATTCTATTCCATCCATAGTGCTATATCCATGGCTTGCGCTCATGTATTGCGTGGGGGTTGAAAAAGCTGAAGCGCGTTAAAAAGTATGAACCAATTGCTTGGCTAAAACCGGGGTTGTGCATGATAAATACTTTGTGTTAAGAAGATGGAGCATGATAGGATTATATGATTTTGTAGGGATAATGTTCTTTAGAAATTTTATTTTGAAAGACATTATTGTTTATTAGTATGCCCGAGTATTGATGTCTTTATATCAAATTATAGACTATTGCTTTGAATCATTCGGATCTTATTATTCATACCGTAAGAGAGAGATTACATGATGAAACATGATAGGTAGCATTCCACATCAAAAATTCTGTTTTTATCATTTACCTACTCGAGGGCGAGCAGAAATTAAGCTTGGGGATTGATACGTCCAATTTGCATCATGATTTCCTACTGTTATTTATTATGTTTTTGATCATTATTTCGCTTTATGGTACAATACTTATGCCTTTTCTCTCTTAATTTGCAAGATTTACATGAAGAGGGAGAATGCCGGCAGCTGGAATTCTGGACCTGAAATAGCCACATCAGAGATACCTAATCTACATAGCTCCAATTGACCTGAAATTTCATGGAGATTTTTTATTGAATATATAAAAAATACTGGAGAAAATAAATACCAGAGGGGACCCACCAGTTGCCCACAAGGCAACAGGGCGCGTCCCCTGGGCGCGCCCTGATGCCTTGTGGGGCCCATAGCTGGCCTCTGGCCCCCTCCTTCTGATATATGAAGCCATTTGCCCTAGAAAAAATTAGGAGAAGACTTTCGGGACGAAGCGCTGCCGTCTCGAGGCGGAACCTGGGCAGGAGCTATTTTGCTCTCCGGCGGAGCTATTCCGCCGGGGATACTTCCCTCCGGGAGGGGGAAATCGAAGCCATCGACATCACCAACGATCCTCTCATCGTGGGAGGACCAATCTTCATCAACATCTTCACCAGCACCATCTCATCTCAGACCCTAGTTCATCTCTTGTATTCAATCTTTGTCTCAAAACCTCAGATTGGTACCTGTGGGTTGCTAGTAGTGTCGATTACATCTTGTAGTTGATGCTAGTTGGTTTATTTGATGGAAGATTATATGTTCAGATCCTTAATGCTATTCAATACTCCTCTGATCTTGAACATGAATATGATTTGTTAGTAGTTACTTTTATTCTTGAGGACATGGGAGAAGTCTTGTCATAAGTAATCATGTGAATTTGGTATTCGTTCGATATTTTGATGCTATTTATGTTGTTGCTTCCTTTAGTGGTGTCGGGTGAACGTCGACTACATGACACTTCACCATCTTTTGGCCTAAGGGAAGGCATTATGGAGTAGTAATTAGATGATGGGTGCTACTTGTAGTAATTAGATGTTGGGTGCTACTTGTGAGCTGCGTTGGGATTTCCCCGAAGAGGAGGGGATGATGCAGTACTATACAGATAAGTATTTCCCTCAGTTATGAAACCAAGGTTATCAATCCAGTAGGAGAATCACGCAACAACTCGTTAGCAGTACCTGCACACAAAATAACAAATCCTCGCACCCAACGCGAACAAAGGGTTGTCAATCCCTTGGCGGTTAATTGCAAGATTAAATTGTATGGTGATAGATAGATAGATAGAACAAAAATACAAAATAAAATAACTAAAGTAAAATTGCAGCAAGGAATTTTTGGGATTTTCAATATAAGATAAAAGTAGACCCGGAGGCCATAATTTTCACTAGAGGCTTCTCTCTTGAAAATAGCATACGGTGGGTGAACAAATTACTGTTGGGCAATTGATAGAAAAGCAAATAATCATGACGATATCCAAGGCAATGATCATGTATATAGGCATCACGTCCGAGACAAGTAGACCGAAATGATTCTGCATCTACTACTGTTACTCCACACATCGACCGCTATCCAGCATGCATCTAGAGTATTATGTTCATAAAGAACGGAGTAACGCCTTAAGCAAGATGACATGATGTAGACAAAGTAAACTCACGCATGAATAAACCCCATCTTTTTACCCTTAATAGCAATGATACATACATGTCATGTCCTTTTCTGTCACTGGGATTGAGCACCGCAAGATCGAACCCATTACAAAGCACCTCTCCCATTGCAAGATAAATCAATCTAGTTGGCCAAACCAAATCACTAGATCGGAGAGAAATACAAAGCTATAACAATCATGCATAAAAGAGTTCAGAGAAAACTCAAATAATATTCATGGATAATCTGATCATAAACTCACAATTCATCGGATCCCAACAAACACACCGCAAAAAGTGATTACATCAGATAGAACTCCAAGAACATCGAGGAGAACATTGTATTGAAGATCAAAAAGAGAGAAGAAGCCATCTGATACTAACTATGGACCCGAAGGTTTGTGGTAAACTACTCACGCATCATCGGAAGGGCAGCAAGGTTGATGGAGAGCCCCTCCGTGATCGAATCCCCCTCCGGCAGAGTGCCGGAAAAGGCCTCCAGATGGGATCTCTCGAGAACAGGAACTTGCGGCGGCGGAAAAAGTATTTCGTGGACTCCTCTGTTGGTTTCCCGATTTTAGAGTATTTATAGAGGTGGAATTAGGTCAAATGGATCAGAGGTGGGCCCACGAGGCACCAGGGCGTGCCAACCCCCCTGGGGCGCGCCCTGGTGGGTCGTGGCCACCTCCTCTGTCTTCTGGCCCTCTCCCGAAGCTTCTAGTGTCTCTTATGTCCAGAAAAAAATCTCCAAAAAGTTTCGTGGCATTTGGACTTCGTTTGGTACTGATATTCTGAAAAACCAAAAGCTGGCAAAAAATAGCAACTGGCACTGGGCACTAAGTTAATAGGTTAGTCCCAAAAAATGATATATAATTGCTTGTAAATGTATATAAAACATCCAAGATTGATACTATAATAGCATGGAACAATCAAAAAATATAGATATGTTGGAGACATATCAAGCATCCCCAAGCTTAATTCCTGTTTGTCCTCGAGTAGGTAAATGATAAAAACAGAATTTTTGAAGTGGAATGCTACCTATCATATTCATCATATACTCTTTTCTTTTGTAGCATGGACATTTGGACTTGAATGATTCAAAGCAATAGTCTATAGTTTGACATGAAGACATAAATATTCAAGCAAACTAGCAAGCAACCATGCCTTTCATAATATCAACGCTAAAGAAAGCTATCCCTAGCCCATTATGCTTAATCATTGATCCATTCATGAAACACACTCAATATTAGCTACACACAATGCACAAGTATGACAATAGTGCTCTCTAGTTGGTGCTTTGTAAGAGAAGATGGAGACTCAAAGTAAAAAAAATTGCATAAAAGGTAAATAGATAGGCCCTTCGTAGAGGGAATCAGAGATTTGCAGAGGTGCCAGAGCTCAAAGCTTAAATTAGAGAGGTAAAATTATTTTGAGAGTCATGCTTTTCCTGTCAACGAAAACGACCGAGAATTCCCAATATCTTCCATGCTAGACACATTATAGGCGGTTCCCAAACAGAAAATAAAGTTTATTTCCTTTCCACCATTCTTTCAGAATCCATGGCTAGCCCTATCCACGGGTACCTTCCATACCAACAGTTTCCAAGGAATTTATTATTATCAACATATTAAAAAATTTCATTTCGGGAATGGGCATCCCTATTACCTGCCACTCTCTTGTGCAATGACAAGTGAATAAACACTCATCGTGATAATAACACACCTAGCATGGAAAATATTGGCCACCCCCTGCCGCTTCATGAGCGGTACGGGCACACAAAACGGAAAATTATTTTGAAAAATTAGAGTTGGCACATGCAGATTTACTTGGAACGGCATGGAAATACCGCATATAGGTAGGTATGGTGGACTCATTTGGCACAACTTGGGTTTAAGGAGTTGGATGCACAAGATGCATTCCCGCTTAGTACAAATGAAGGCTAGCAAATAGATTGAGAAGCAACCAACCAAAAAGCAAAAACGGTCATAAACATGCATTGAACATAACTAACACTGAATAATGCACCATAAGTAGGATATAATTTCGTTGCATAACTATTGACTTTATGTGCATGCATAGGGAATCACAAACCTTAACATCAATATTCTTACTAAATCACAATTACTCACTAACATGACTCACATATTGTCATCTCCATATTGCAAAACTATTGCAAGGAATCAAACTTATCATATCCAATGATCTTTCATGAAAGTTTTTATTATATCCCTCTTGAATATTCATCACTTTGGGACCAAATTCATATATTGTGCAAATTACCATTACTATTATCAACTCTCAAAAAGATATAAGTGAAGCATGAGAGTTCAAATATTTCTTCAAAATATAGCCACCTCCGTGCTCAAAAAGATTTAAGTGAAGCACTAGAGCAACTGCCTAGCTCAAAAGATTTAAGTGAAGCACATAGAGTATTCTAACAAATCATGATAAACGTGTGGCTCTCTCAAATAGGTGTGTCCAGCAAAGATGATTGTGACAAACTAAAAAGCAAACAAAGCAAAGACTCATATAATACACGACGCTCCAAGCAAAACTCATGATATGTGACGAATAAAAATATAGCTCCAAGTAAAATTACCGATAGTTGGTAGAAGAAAGAGGGGATGCCTTCCGGGGCATCCCCAAGCTTAGACGCTTGAGTCTTCCTTGAATATTACCTTGGGTGCCTTGGGCATCCCCAAGCTTAGGCTCTTGCCACTCCTTATTCCTTCATCCATCGTGATCTCACCCAAAACTTGAAAACTTCAATCACACAAAACTCAACAAAACCTTCATGAGATCCATTAGTATAACAAACAAATCACTACTTTAAGTACTGTTGCAAACCCATTCATATTTTATTTTTGCATTATACCTACTGTATTCTAACTTCTCCAGGGCTTATACCCCCCCCCCGATACAATCCATAGTTTCATCAAATGTGGCGCCCCGCCTGAATACCACTGTAGTCAGACGGTCACCGCACATACCAGCCCAGGAAAATCACTCTGGCATGCGCCTTTACAACAAGTATCATGAACACAGGCATTTCTATTAATGAATATATCAGTCTTACATGATATATTACAAGGGTGATGACAGCGGAAAAGCTCTATCTAAGGCAGCATGGTCTTGGTGTGGCTCCAATCCACAGGGATCTGACTGGGTTACTCTTCTAGCCCGCGAACACTTTGGCTCCTCGCTAGGGGACGTCGAATCCTTAGGTGAACCTGGCCACATTGAAGGCCGCTGAGTACTTTGGAATGTACTCGCAAGCAAACCAAACCAACATATACACCAAGCAATGCAATCCATGGCATTCAAGCATGCATTCATTAACTTAACAATATTAACTATCATGTATTAGCAGGATTATCTAGCAATATTATATCATAACAGGAATATCTAGCATGATAACTCTCAAAGTAACGGCAGTATGACGAAGATACAACATATTAAGTAATTAATCCATACTCCGAATAATCTTAGGATCCAATCCAAATCTTGAGGTCATCCGACCACTCATCGCATAGCCATCGCGTGGCCAGCATTTCATATACCTGACATCATCTGATGTCCATGCATCTGTACTATAAGTCTGACAAATCATACCTTTCTCTGGTTCAGTCTTAACACTACGTTATATAGTTTGTTCCTCCAGACTCGACACAGACCAAATAGTGGCCTAGTACGAACTGTCCATGACCGAGGACGCGACTATTCGAATAGATTTACACTCTGCTGAGGTTGCGCACTTTACCCACACCATGGAGCTCCTGGCCTCATACTTTAGTACATGTTTCCATTCGGGTGGACCGGTGATGCTCCAACGAAACTTGCCTAACCCGTGACTCCTTTACCGTACCACCGACAATCATACCCTCCCAGGGTCATGTCCTGGGTGGCCCCTGTGTCACCCCGTGACACCTGCCACCGTCGTGGCCAAACAAAACTGTCCCAAACGGGGACTGCGCGCAAACAAACAACTGGGCTCACAAGGTTATCGCCGCCTACCGGGCCAGGGTAGCGCGCAAGCATAACCTTCCCTAATTGGTGGTACCGATAAAAGAGCACGAGGTTAGACCAAGTCAAGGCCGTCCCATACCGGCAAATGTGGCTGCACAAATAAGTCCGGATAGGTGACACTATGACTCAATCCAGCCGACGGAGGAGGTTGTCATTATTAAGTCACATTTCTTAATCATTGCGATAACCACAATAATGCACGATGAAAACATAACAACCTATCTCCATATTGTTACATACGAGTCACTAGTGCAATAACATGACGAGCATTAACGAGTAATGTAAATAGAAAGTTCAACCTAGTTGGAGTTTAATTACTTAACAAGTCTTAGCTGTAAGTGACAACCATCTGAACCCTTGCATGAAACCGGCAAATAAACCAGTAGCCACCAGAACGGTCTTTACAACTCAGATCTGGAAGTTACTGGAATAACTCAACCCCGGCTCAAGACGGCTGAAAAGCAGCTCAGAGCATGAGACGGTGTTGATAAAAAGAGGGTAGCGGTTCCCTAAGACGGCCGAAGAACAGCTCAGAGCATAGGGTCACCGTTACAGAAAGAAATTCAACAGCTGCCCGAGACGGCCGAAAAGCAGCTCAGAACACGGGCCAGTTGTTGAAAATGGAAACATAAAGTCGGCATCCACCCCGGACGGCCGAAAGCAGCACAGAACACAGGCGTGGTGCCGTCATCAAAGAAAGACAAGCATGGGCTCATTAGCGTCACATACAGCTCACTACTACGCATACGAGCATAAGCATATTAATTTAAACACGCAAGAATAACACAGAGCAATGCTTTAGGGCACATATCAAATGGTTGGCTTGCCTGGGGGTGAAGAAATACTCCGGGAGAGGTGTGATCACGCCGCAAAAAATTCGCCGGAAAGGGTTCTCTCTCGGAGGGGCTGATAGAAGGGCAAGGGCAAAATGATCATTTTCAGAAAGTTTAACCATGGTGAAAGTGCCATCATCGGAACGGGCTCGACGAACTGAAGAAGTGGGCTTTGGAATCACCTGATTCGGAGCTACGAGCAAAAAGATATTGCCAATTGATTGCCAGGGACTAATCTGCAGAAGAAATATTTATAGACAAGTCCCTGACTGAAATTCGGCCGAAAAAGGCTAAAGTGCACTGTTGCACTGGGCTGCCTTGGGCCGATTTCGGTGGAGACCCCAGCCACTGCCGCTGCTGCTGATGGGCCGGCCCAACCGCATCCCCCCCCCTACTTGAAAAAAAAGAAGGGAGCGGGTGAGAGGCCGACAGCGCGGGCCCACCTGTCGGGCCATCTTCCTCGTCCGTCAGGGAAACAGAGAGAGACAGAGGGCGCCGGCCGGCGTGCTTCCCGGCGATGAAGGCCGTGGCTACTCCTGGCGCTGACGGGGATGGGTTCCCCACTTCACACCGCGCCCGGGGAAGGTCTTCTCGGCCGCGGGGGTGGCCGGAGGGAGATGTTGTGGCGGTGGCAGTACCGCGGCGGCTCCGGCGAATGGAGGGGCTCCGGTGGGCGATGGGGCTAGGCGAGGGCATGGGCGAGGTCGCCAGAGATCTGCGCACCTATCGGTGAGGTTCATGGGCCCTGGGGATGGCCGGACGCAGGGATTGAGGGCGGAGGCAGTGGCGATCCTCGCTGGACTTCGAGCACTGGGTGGGCTTCGGGAACAAATGGGGAGGGCTAGGGGGGCTACGAGCGGGCGAGGGAGAGAGTGGTGAGCTCTAAGGGCTTGGGGAGGGCCTATAAATAGGCAGGCGACAGAGAGGATAAGCTCGGCCGCGGTGATGCGCTGACTGGAGCTGCAGTGCTCAGACTCAGGGCGGTGGCGGCTAGCTCGGCGCCGCGGCGCTGCCGACCTGACGAAGAGCAGGAGGACGCGATGGCTCGGGGGAGAAGAAGCCAACGGGAGGGAGAGGACAGAAGAGTTTCACGAGTAGGACAGTGCCATGGCGGCGGCTGCCGTGGCGTGAGGAGGAAGGTAGAGAAGGGGGAAAGTGCTGGAGAAGCTGCACGTGGCCACTGCGGAGCCACTAGACACGTCGGGACTCGCCGGAGCTGGCCGGAGAGAGCTACCCGACGAGGTCCGTACTCAGAGTGCCGTTTCTGCGCGGCCGCTACGCGGTCACCACATGCACGGCACGTTGCAATGCCATACTGGCTACCGCACCTTGTCCAACACGATAGGCACTGGTCAAATAGGTAAGCTATGACATTGGATGGACCAGGAAGGCTCCAAAGTGATCAAGAGTATCCAGAACAGTTTCTGGATAGAAACTTGGGGACCAAGCTGAGGTGAAATGGCTTAGTAAATTAGATTGAAATGTTGTCAAAATAAGATGGGGTAGGAAGGAGTAGATTCTGGAAAACTTCCTTCACAAAGCATAATCTGGTCCAAAAACTCAACTTTGAAGCTGCACTCACATGGCTTGATCAAATGAGCTGAATTTTTGTGGGGAGATGTTATTTGGAAATATGGAGGTACTGTGAAAATTTCAGCTCATTTGGATATACCAAAATGGTACTTCCTTCACAGAGCTAAAATCTGGACAGAAACTAGATGTAATTTTTGGGAGAAATTGGCTAGATGAAATGATGTGAATTTTGGCATGCTCACATCATATAGGGAATGTGAGGTCCTGGATTAATTTGAGAATTTTTGAAGTAATATGGATATGAGAAGCTCCACAAATTATTTGGGATTTTTCCTGGCTACCAAAATGGTAACTCCTTTGGAAAGTGCCCAAAATGCAGTATTGGCTTTACATAGGAAAATACAATTTCCCTTATTTAATTATGGCCAATATTTTTATTGGAGCTCAATATGATCACAAAGAATATCTCCACAAGTTTTCATGAACTTTGGAGATGGATAGATAATTCCCTGGATTTAATTCCTTTAACTGGCAGGAAAGGAATTAAGTTTAAATGAAAAATATTGCAAATTACTTGGCAATATTTTTGCATATCCAGGGTTTATAGATGTGGGATGAGCACTGGGAGAAGTTTGGGAGGCAACAGATCAAAGGAAATTGGAGTTCCTTTGTAACGGAAGGAATTAGGGTTTCCCTTCCGGTAGATCGGAAGGTAGGGTTTCGGTGGCAAAATCCCGAGAAGATATCTTGGGTGGCCAAGGTTGGACTAGGGAGAATCCCTGGTTGGTTAGGAAAGGCAAGGCTAAATGACCATCTTCATATACCCAAGAGCGATAGAAAATCCGATAACACCGAAAAAAAAGACGGGAGTCAAATCCCGCGAAGGAAAAATCGAGGAGCGAAAACCAGGGTGTCACAAACCTACCCCCCTTAAGAAAATATTGTCCTCGAGATTTCTGGGCTTACCTCCCGGCTATGGGGGAACATACCTGTGTGCGACTTGGATCCATCAGCTGTCTTGTGTTCGTGGATTTACTGGCCTTTTAACTGCCTCTTCTGATGACTCAGGTGTTGTCTTTTCACACAGCTACCTTGAATCCTTCTCTTTCCTGTCAGGTGTACCTTTTGTCCTGGCAGTGGTGTTGCTTGGTGGGCTAGCTCATAGTATCGACAAATAGCTTGATTTTCATGACCCGAGGCTAACTGCTTCAGATTTTATTGCGATACTTCGTACACTGCCTGCCAAGGGCAAGTCATCTTTTCTTGATACAGGGCTCATGTGCTCGTATGGCCTTGAGTGACTGGGGATGGCTTTCTTTCAGTCTGACTGTGGGTTTCGTACGAGGTGTTCCCTTCTGTCTCTTGCATTCTGACTTCGTCCTCAGATGATTTCCAACTAACATGTCGGGCATGATCACAAAGTAATCATATACGGTAATCTCTGAGGTGGCTCTGCCATATATTGCCTCTGTAGTCCTTGTTATAACCATCGAGATGAACATAATATGGCTAGCATCCGGTGTATCTTTCGGAGCATAGCCCCTTATCTTGGCCCGTATTCAGGATAAATGCGGCAAGCTCACTTGTAACCGCAAGTAGTGCATTGTTGTGGCCGCATATGCAAGAGTCTGACAAAGATTGAGAATATCACCTTGTCTGTGAAATTTCATTTTATTGACCATCATGAAGGTGGTTTGTCCGAAACTTCATTGTTCTTGGGGATTCCTTTTGGGGAACTTGTCATGACCTGCCAACAGGGCTCCTTGGTCATATCCCAGCTTGTTGGGCTTGTATTCACAATTTACTCTTGCATATCTCGTAGGGGTGGCTGTGCTCATATCCTTGCTTTGAACTATGGGGCCGATGTTTCTCTGAACACAGTCATTCCCGTGTACGAGTGGCTCGCATGAACTGATCCACTGGACTGCATGCTCACAACATATGCCGGAGTAGGGTAAATCTTTCACAACCACTGAGTTCTGAGGCGGATGTGTGTCCGAACTAGTTCATGCTTCTGACAGGATTGTTGTGGGCACGATGGCGTGCTGAAGAAAGCTGAATTCCTTATGCTCGAAACTTCTGCCAAGGTAGCATGCCGAAGAAGGCTGGGT
Source organism: Elymus sibiricus (assembly GCA_039707655.1). Lineage (NCBI taxonomy): Eukaryota > Viridiplantae > Streptophyta > Magnoliopsida > Poales > Poaceae > Elymus > Elymus sibiricus. The sequence continues at coordinate 333,201,044 of CM077674.1, read as the reverse complement.
ATCGTATCCCAGAAGCTTTCCCTCATGTGGCTTACTGAGGAAGGTCAGGTGCCTTATGCTGGAAGCTTTTCGCGGTATTGGGCTGAGAAAAACTGGAGTACCGTATCCCAGAAGATTTTCTTCCCAAGTAGTGCAGCGAAGATGATTGGGAGTCTTGCGTCGTAAGCTCTTCCCGATAGCTTGCGGAGGAAGACTGGGTTCCTTATACCAAAAGCCTTTCGCTGTGATATGCGGTCGGGTCTATGGCCGATTTTGGCTTCCTTCTGAAGTATCCGGAATTTACCCATACAAGTGCCAAAACTTGGTATAGGCCACACCTTGACTGGAGAGATTCCGCTGGTCATGCACACCGTTCGTTCTTCTGCTGGTCTGTTCATTGTTGCTGTCGAGGTTGCACAACTGATGCAGACTTCTTGTTGATAATTAATTCGGAATACCCTTTGCATTCGAACCAAGTGTTGCCGGTAGTGAGGAGTTGACGGATAATCCATTCGGTTTAGCTGAACTCCCACGTGTTTGGAATTCTAATTGATTCTGGGCAACCGTGATCTTATCCATATTCCTCGCAAACCTTGTTCACCATGCCCAGAAAATTTGTATATGCATCGGTAAATTCCAAAGTATTCTGAAATTTGTATTAACATACCAGAGTTTTGTCGTTGCTGTCGGCTCATTTGCATTCTTGAAATATGTCTTTTGTGGATAATAAATGATTCTTGAGTCCATTGGGAAAAGACTCAAGGTTCACTCTACTGACCAAAATAATCCTTGTACCGAGGATGGAATAATTTGTCCCTTAGGTGTAATCTATTCTGTGACAAACTCCCTTAGGTATAGTCTGGCCTTGTCTGTTGCACTCAGAGTCTGTTTCTGACCCATCCTTTATTCTTGACAGATCCGGTGATAATGTTTTGAATATCAGGCAGTTGGCTTGACTTGACTCTTGCTGAATTTGGATTATTGGGTATTATCCGAGTAGTGCTCTGGTCTTCCTTGACAGTTCTTGCAGATGGATCCAGTCGGAGTGACAGAACGGGAACGAAAAGAAGCAAGAACCGCGAGAAACCAAAAAGCAAATAAAGCTCAAATTTTTGCGGACCTTACACATGTGGCCGAAGATTCACTAGTATAACTAATATAGCGCACTCAATGCACTGTTGCCCTGACTGAAATTCGGCCGGAAAAGGCTAAAGTGCACTGTTGCCCTGGGCTGCCTTGGGCCGATTTCGGTGGAGACCCCAGCAACTGCCGCTGCTGCTGATGGGCCGGCCCAACCGCATCCCCCCCCTACTTGAAAAAAAAGAAGGGAGCGGGTGAGAGGCCGACAGTGCGGGCCCACCTGTCGGGCCATCTTCCTCCTCCGTCAGGGAAATAGAGAGAGACAGAGGGCGCCGGCCAGCGTGCTTCCCGGCGATGAAGGCCGTGGCTGCTCCTGGCGCTGACGGGGATGGGTTCCCCACTTCACACCGCGCCCGGGGAAGGTCTTCTCGGCCACGGGGGTGGCCGGAGGGGGATGATGTGGCGGTGGCAGTACCGCGGCGGCTCCGGCGAATGGTGGGGCTCCGGTGGACGAGGGGGCTAGGCGAGGGCATGGGCGAGGTCGCCGAAGATCTGCGCACCCATCGGTGAGGTCCATGGGCCCTCGGGTTGGCCGGACGCAGGGATTGAGGGCGGAGGCAGTGGCGATCCTCGCCGGACTTCGAGCACTGGGAGGGCTTCGGGAACAAATGGGGAGGGCTAGGGGGGCTACAAGCGGGCGAGGGAGAGAGTGGTGAGCTCTAAGGGCTCAGGGAGGGCCTATAAATAGGTAGGCGACGGAGAGGATAAGCTCGGCCGCGGTGATGCGCTGACCGGAGCTGCAGTGCTTGGACTCAGCGCGGGGGCGGCTAGCTCGGCGTCGCGGCGCTGCCGACCTGACGAAGAGCAGGAGGACGCGACGGCTCGGGGGAGAAGAAGCCAACGGGAGGGAGAGGACAGAAGAGTTTCACGAGGAGGACAGTGCCATGGCGGCGGCTGCCGTGGCATGAGGAGGAAGGTAGAGAAGGGGGAAAGTGCTGGAGAAGCTGCACGTGGCCACTGCGGAGCCACTAGACACGTCGGGACTCGCCGGAGCTGGCCGAAGAGAGCTACCCGACGAGGTCCGTACTCAGAGCGCTGTTTCTGCGCGGCCGCTACGCGGTCACCACGTGCACGGTGCAGTGCAATGCCAGACTGGCTACCGCACCTTGTCCAACACGATAGGCACTGGTCAAATACGTAAGCTATGACATTGGATGGACCAGGAAGGCTCCAGAGTGATCAAGAGGATCCAGAACAGTTTCTGGATAGAAACTTGGGGACCAAGCTGAGGTGAAATGGCTTAGTAAATGAGATTGAAATGTTGTCAAAATAAGATGGGGTAGGAAGGAGTAGATGCTGGAAAAATTTGAAGGTATTTGGACCAAGTTTGCATATACTTCCTTCACAAAGCATAATCTGGTCCAGAAACTAAACTTTGAAGATGCACTCACATGGCTTGATGAAATTAGCTGAAGTTTTGTGGGGAGAGGTTATTTGGAAATATGGAGGTACTGGGAAAATTTCAGCTCATTTGGATATACCAAAATGGTACTTCCTTCACAGAGCTAAAATATGGACAGAAACTAGATGGAATTTTTGGGAGAAATTAGCTAGATGAAATTATGTGAATTTTGGCATACTCACATCATATAGGGAATTTGAGGTCTTGGATTAATTTGAGAATTTTTTAAGCAATATAAAATATAGTTGCTTCACAACCTCAAAATAAATCCAGAAACAAGAATTGGATGATGTGATCAAAATTTTAACTATGGAACTTGGGTTATTGATGGAATTGGTGAAGATATGGATATGAGAAGCTCCACAAATTATTTGGGATTTTTCCTGGCTACCAAAATGGTAGCTCCTTTGGAAAGTGCCCAAAATGCAGTATTGGCTTTAAATAGGAAAATGCAATTTCCCTTATTTAATTATGGCCAATATTTTTATTGGAGCTCAATATGATCACAAAGAATATCTCCACAAGTTTTCATGAACTTTTGAGATGGATAGATAATTCCCTGGATTTAATTCCTTTAACTGGCAGAAAAGGAATTAATTTTAAATGAAAAATATTGCAAATAACTTGGCAATATTTTTGCATATCCAGGGTTTATAGATGTGGGATGAGCACTGGGAGAAGTTTGGGAGGCAACAAATCAAAGGAAATTGGAGTTCCTTTGTAACGGAAGGAATTAGGGTTTCCCTTCCGGTAGATTGGAAGGTAGGGTTTTGGTGGCAAAATCCCGAGAAGATATCTTGGGTGGCCAAGCTTGGACTAGGGAGAATCTCTGGTTGGCTAGGAAAGGCAAGGCTAAATGACCATCTTCATATACCCAAGAGCGATAGAAAATCCGATAACACCAAAAAAAAGACGGGAGTCAAATCCCGCGAAGGAAAAATCGAGGAGCGAAAACCAGGGTGTCACATCAAAACAAGCAAAACAATGCATCAAAAATAGAATCTGTCAAAAACAGAACAGTCTGTAGAGATCTATTCAAAAGCCATACTTCTTTAACTCCAAATATTCTGAAAAATTAGGACAACATGGGAATTCACATACCAATACTGTGTAAAAATTTCAGATTTTTCTGACTCTCCAGTACAGAATTAAAATTCCAGCACTGGACGCAAAACTTTCTATTTTCCAAACAGCATCTTATATACTATCTTCCAAATCATCCCAAAGGCATTACTTGGCACAAACACTAATTAAAACATAGAAACACAATCATAACAGTATCATAATTATGTAAACACACAAGAACAGAAATAAAAAGCAAAAATTTATTTTATTCATTGGGTTGCCTCCCAACAAGCGCTCTTGTTTTATGCCCCTAGCTAGGCATAATGCATAGTTTCAAGTATTGTCATCTTTCTTCTTCTTTTCTAAGGATGCGTTCTCATCAGGAGACTTTTCAAAGATAATACGAAACACATCATCCATGGGATTTTTAGCATTACTAAGTTGACCATCCTCACTTTTTTCCATACCAAAATCAGCAATGATAGCAACTTCAAGCAAGCGAACAAGAAAACACGCAAAAAGGCAAACGGAAAATATTTTTGTATTTTTGTAAAAAAAAATTAGAAGTGGGGGAGATGAAAACGAGTGGCAAAGGCAAATAAAATAAATGCAAGGAGATGAAAGTTTATGCATAGGTACTTGATAGATGTTGATGATGTCTCCCCGGCAACGGCCCCAGAAATTCTTCCTGTTACTTGTGAGTTGCGTTGGGATTTCCCCGAAGAGGAGGGGATGATGCAGTATAGTAGAGATAAGTATTTCCATCAGTTATGAAACCAAGGTTATCAATCCAGTAGGAGAATCATGCAACAACTCGTTAGCAGTACCTGCACACAAAATAACAAATCCTCGCACCCAACACGAACAAGGGGTTGTCAATCCCTTGGCGGTTAATTGCAAGATTAAATTGTATGGTGATAGATTGATAGATCGAACAAAAATACAAAATAAAATAAATCAAGTAAAATTGCAGCAAGGTATTTTTGGGATTTTCAATATAAGATAAAAGTAGACCCGGGGGCCATAGTTTTCACTAGAGGCTTCTCTGTTGAAAATAGCATACGGTGGGTGAACAAATTACTGTTGGGCAATTGATAGAAAAGCAAATAATCATGACGATATCCAAGGCAATGATCATGTATGTAGGCATCACGTCTGAGAGAGTAGACCAAAACGATTCTGCATCTACTACTATTACTCCACACATCGACCGCTATCCAGCATGCATCTAGAGTATTAAGTTCATAAAGAACGGAGTAACGCCTTAAGCAAGATGACATGATGTAGACAAAGTAAACTCACGCATGAATAAACCCCATCTTTTTACCCTTAATAGCAATGATACATACGTGTCATGTCCTTTTCTGTCACTGGGATTGAGCACCGCAAGATCGAACCCATTACAAAGCACCTCTCCCATTGCAAGATAAATCAATCTAGTTGGCCAAACCAAATCAGTAGATCGGAGAGAAATACAAAGCTATAACAATCATGCATAAAAGAGTTCAGAGAAAACTCAAATAATATTCATGGATAATCTGATCATAATATCACAATTCATCGGATCCCAATAAACACACCGCAAAAAGTGATTACATCGGATAGAACTCCAAGAACATCGAGGAGAACATTGTATTGAAGATCAAAAAGAGAGAAGAAGCCATCTAGCTACTAACTATGGACCCGAAGGTCTGTGGTAAACTACTCACGCATCATCGGAAGGGCAGCAAGGTTGATGGAGAGCCCCTCCATGATCGAATCCCCCTCCGGCAGAGTGCCGGAAAAGGCCTCCAGATGGGATCTCTCCAGAACAGGAACTTGCGGCGGCGGAAAAAGTATTTCGTGGACTCCTCTGTTGGTTTCCCAATTTTAGAGTATTTATAGAGGTGGAATTAGGTTAAACGGAGCAGGGGTGGGCCCACGAGGCACCAGGGCGCGCCACCCCCCCGGGGCGCGCCCTAGTGGCTCGTGGCCACCTCCTCTGTCTTCTAGCCCTCTCCCGAAGCTTCTAGTGTCTCATATGTCCAGAAAAAAATCTCCAAAAAGTTTCATGGCATTTGGACTTGTTTGGTACTGATATTCTGAAAAACCAAAAATAGGCAAAAAACAGCAACTGGCATTGGGCACTAAGTTAATAGGTTAGTCCCAAAAAATGATATATAATTGCTTGTAAATGTATATAAAACATCCAAGATTGATACTATAATAGCATGGAACAATAAAAAATTATAGATACGTTGGAGACGTATCAATGGGTTGCTAGAGTGACAGAAGCTTAAACCCTAGTTTATGCGCTATTCCGTAAGGGGCTGATTTGGATCCATATGTTTCATGCTATGGTTAGAGTTATCTTAATTCTTCTTTCGTAGTTGCGGATGCTTGCGAGAGGGGGTAAACATAAGTGGGAGGCTTGTTCAAGTAAGAACAGCACCCAAGCACCGGTCCACCCACATATCAAATTATCAAAGTAGCGAACGCGAATCAAACAAACATGATGAAAGTGACTAGATGAAATTCCCATGTGTCCTCGAGAACGCTTTGCTTATTATACGAGTTCGTTCCGGCTTGTCCTTTGCTAGAAAAAGGATTGGGCCACCTTGCTGCACTTTTTGTTACCGTTACTACTTGTTACTTGTTACAAATTATCTTGCTATCAAAACTATCTGTTATCGCTACTTTTAGTACTTGCAGAGAATACCTTGCTGAAAACCGCTTGTCATTTTCTTCTGCTCCTCGTTGGGTTCGACACTCTTACTTATCGAAAGGACTACGATTGATCCCCTATACTTGTGGGTCATCAAGACTCTTTTCTGGCGCCGTTGCCGGGGAGTGAAGGGCCTTTGGTGAGTGGAATTTGATAAGGAAACATTTATATTACGTGCTGAAATTTATTGTCACTTGTCACTATGGAAAGTAATCCTTTGAGGGGCTTGTTCGGGGTATCTTCACCTTGACCGGAAGTAATAAGAGTTGCTTCTCAACCTTTTGAACCTACTTAAGATATTTATTATGAAATTCCTTAGGGTATGATAGAGAAACTGCTAGCTAATCCTTATGCATGAGATGGAATGGTACATCCTGATATGCACTTGATCTATGTGGATGAAATTTGTGGATTGTTTAAGCTTACAGGTTTATCTGGAGATGTATTTAAGAAGAAAGTATTCCCTTTATCTTTGGAGGGAAAGGCATTGACATGGTATAGGCTATGTGATGATACTGAAACATGGGACTGGAACCGGCTGAAGCTAGAATTCCACCAGAAATTTTATCCTATGCATTTGGTTCATCGTGATCGGAATTATATATATAATTTTTGGCCTCGTGAAGGAGAAAGTATTGCTCAAGCTTGGGGGAGGCTTAAGTATAGGTTGCACACATGCCCCAATCATGAGCTCTCAAGAGAAATAATTCTTCAAAACTTTTATGCTCGGCTTTCTCATATTGATCAATCCATGCTTGATACTTCTTCTGCTGGTTCCTTTATGAAGAGAACTATTGAATCCAGATGGGATCTTCTTGAAAGAATTAAATGCAATTATGAAGATTGGGAAATCGACAAAGGTAATGAGTCAGGTATAAATCTTAAGTTTGATTGTGTTAAATATTTTATGGAAACTGATGCTTTTCGTAAGTTTAGTACTAAATATGGACTTGACTCTGAGATAGTAGCTACCTTTTGTGAATCTTTTGCTGCTCATGTTGATCTCCCTAAGGAGAAATGGTTTAAATATCATCCACCTATTGAATTGAAAGAAGAACCTGTTGGTGTTAAAGAAGAAACAATTGTTTACCATGTTGATCCAGTTGTGCCTACTGCTTATATTGAGAAACCTCCTTTCCCTGTTAGGATTAAGGAACATGCTAAAGCTTCAACTGTGGTTAATAAGAGTAATATTAGAGCACCTAGACCTTCTGAACAAATTAAATTTGAACCTAGTGTTGCAATGGTTAAAGATCTTTTGGTTGATAACATTGATGGGCATGTCATATATTTCTGTGATGAAGCAACTAGAATTGCTAAGCCAGACACCAAAGATAAAAACAAACCTGTAGTTGGCTTGCCTGTTGATACGTCTCCAACGTATCTATAATTTTTGATTGTTCCATGCTGTTATATTATCAATCTTGGATGTTTTTATAAGCATTTACATCAATTATATATCATTTTTGGAGACTAACCTATTAACTTAGTGCCCAGTGCCAGTTGCTGTTTTCTGCCCTGTTTTTGTTTTACAGAAAATCAATACCAAACGAAGTCCAAATGCCACGAAACTTTTTGGAGATTTTTTATTGGCCAAGATAAACACTAGAAGCTTCGGGAGGAGGCCAGAAGCCCCACGGGGTGCCCACGAGGCACCAGGGCGCGCCTGGGGGGAGCAGGCGCGCCCTGGTACCTCATAGGGCCCACAGAGCTCCGTTTGACCTAATTCCTACACTATAAATTCAGAAAAAATCAGAAACCCTCAAGGGAGTCCACGAAATACTTTTTCTTCCGCCGCAAGTTTCTGTTCTCGAGAGATCCCATCTGGAGGCCTTCTCCGGTACTCCGCCGGAGGGGGAATCGATCACGGAGGGGCTCTACATCAACCTTGCTGCCCTTCCGATGATGCGTGAGTAGTTTACCATAGACCTTCGGGTCCATAGTTAGTAGCTAGATGGCTTCTTCTCTCTTTTTGATCTTCAATACAATGTTCTCCTCGATGTTCTTGGAGTTCTATCCGATGTAATCACTTTTTGCGGTGTGTTTGTTGGGATCCGATGAATTGTGAGTTTATGATCAGATTATCCATGAATATTATTTGAGTCTTCTCTGATCTCTTTTATGCATGATTATTATAGCTTCGTATTTCTTCTCCGATCTATTGATTTGGTTTGGCCAACTAGATTGATTTATCTTGCCATGGGAAGAGGTGCTTTGTAATGGGTTCGATCTTGCGGTGCTCAATCCCAGTGACAGAAAGGGACATGACACGTATGTATCATTGCTATTAAGGGTAAAAAGACGGGGTTTATTCAGACGTGAGTTTATCTTGTCTACATCATGTCATCTTGCTTAAGACGTTACTCCGTTCTTTATAGACTTAATACACTAGATGCTTGCTGGATAGCGGTCGATGTGTGGAGTAATAGTAGTAGATGCAGGCAGGAGTCGGTCTACTTGTCTCGGACGTGATGCCTATATACATGATCATTGCCTTGGATATCGCCCTGATTATTTGCTTTTCTATCAATTGCCCAACAGTAATTTGTCTACCCACCGTATGCTATTTTCTTGAGAGAAGCCTTTAGTGAAAACTATGGCCCCCGGGTCTATCTAAATCATATATAAAAAACCCTAAGAATACTTGCTGCACTTTTTTTATTTTATTTTATTTTGTATTTTTGTTTCAATCTATCAATCTATCACATACAATTTAATCTTGAAATTTACCGCCGAGGGATTGACAACCCCTCATTTGCGTTGGGTGCAAGGGTTTGTTGTTTGTGTGCAGGTACTGCTAACGAGGTGTTGTGTGATTCTCCTACTGGTTCGATAAGCTTGGTTTCATAACTGAGGGAAATACTTATCTCTACTGTGCTGCATCATCCCTTCCTCTTCGAGGATAATACCAACGCAAGCTACAAGTAGGAGGAAGAATTTCTGGCGCCATTGCCGGGGAGACATCATCAACATCTATCAAGTACCTTTGCATAAACTCTCATCTCCTTGCATTTACTTTATTTGGATTTGCCTCTCGTTTTCATCTCCCCCACTTCTAAAACGTTTTTACAAAAATACAAAAATATTTTCCGTTTGCCTTTTTCTTGTTTGCTTGTTTGCTATCTTGTTTGCGTAGTCACGATGTCTCAAGAAAATACAAAATTGTGTGATTTTTTCAATACTAATAATAATGACTTTACTAGTACTCCAATTGCTCCTCCTGCCGCTAGTGCGGAGACTTGTGATATTAATGCTGCTTTGCTAAATCTTGTTATGAAAGATCAATTTTCCGGTAGTCCTAATGAAGATGCTGCATCCCATCTAAACACTTTCGTAGAATTGTGTGACATGCAAAAGAAAAAAGATGTGGATAATGATATTGTGAAATTAAAATTATTCCCATTCTCATTGCGGGACCGTGCAAAAATTTGGTTTTCATCTTTACCACAAAATAGTATCGATTCTTGGGATAGGTGTAAAGATGCTTTTATTACTAAGTATTTTACTCCCGCGAAAATTATTTCACTTAGAAATCAAATTATGAATTTTAAGCAACTTGATCATGAACATGTTGCCCAATCTTGGGAGTGGATGAAATTAATGATAAGAAATTGCCCTACTCATGGTTTAAATTTATGGATTATCATACAAAATTTTTATGCGGGATTGAATTTTGTTTCTAGAAATCTTTTAGATTCTGCCGCGGGTGGTACTTTTATGGAAATTACTTCGGGAGAAGCTACTAAATTGCTTGATAATATTATGGAAAATTATTCACAATGGCATACTGAAAGAGTTCCTACAAGCAAAAAGCTGAATTATGTTGAAGAAATTAATACTTTGAGTGATAAAGTTGATGCGCTTATGAAATTGGTTGCTAGCAAAAATGCTACTATTGATCCTAATGATGTGCCTCTATCCACTTTGATTGAGCAAAATAATGATCCCGTAGATGTGAATTTTGTCTCGCGAAACAATTTTAATAATAATGCTTATAGAGGTAATTTCAATGCTAGACCGTTTCCTGGAAATTCTTCTAATAATTATGGCAATCCTTATGGTAATTCTTATAATAATAATAATAGGATGCCCTCTGATCTTGAAAGTAATATTAAATAATTTATTAATGCTCAAAAAGTTTTCAACACTACGATAGAAGAAAAATTGAGTAAACTTGATGATATGTCTAGGAACATTGATAGAATTATTCATGATGTGGAAAATCTTAAGACTAAAATTTTGCCACCTAAAATTGATATTAATGAATCAATTAAAGCTTTATATGTCTCCATGGATGAGAGTAAGAAAAGAACCGCCATGCTAAAAGCCAAATGAGAATTTTTTAGAAAAAGCGACTCCTCCTGATTTTTATCGTAGTAATGATGAGGATATTAAAATGATTGGTGTTTCATCTATTGATTCTTTGTTTAGAAATATAAAACTTGATGAAAAGGGGACTGAAGAAGAGTCAACTTTAGCTAGTAGGTGTTCCCATAATTCGGAGGGTGAAAATCTTGATAAGAAAATTGATAAAAGTGGGTTCGGAGAAGTAAAAACTTTAAATAGCGATGTGCCCACTCTTTTGGATTACAAAGATTTTAATTATGACAATTGTTCTTTGATTGAGTGCATTTCTTTGTTACAATCCATGCTAAATTCACCCAACGCTTATGAGCAAAACAAGGCTTTTACTAAACATATGGTAGAAGCAATGATGAAAGCGTTAGAAGAAAAGCTTGAACTAGAAATTTCAATTCCTAGAAAATTATATGTTGAATGGGAACCCACCATTAAAGTTAAAATTAAAAATTATGAGTGCAATGCTTTATGTGATTTGGGTGCTAGCGTTTCCACAATTCCAAAATCTCTATGTGATGTGCTAGGTTTCACCAATATAGATAAATGCTCTCTTAATTTGCATCTTGCGGATTCTACTATTAAAAATCCCTTGGGTAGGATTAATGATGTTCTGATTCTTGCAAATAGGAACTATGTGCCCGTTGATTTTATCGTACTTGATATTGAATGCAATTCTTCTTGCCCAATAATACTTGGTAGACCGTTCTTACGAACCATAGGTGCCGTTATTGACATGAAAGAAGGGAATATAAAATTTCAATTTCCATTAAAAAAGGGTATGGAACATTTCCCTAGGAAGAAAATTAAAGCACCATATGAATCCATTATGAGGGCCACTTATGGAATCAACTTGAAAGATGACAACACTTGAAACTATGCATTATGCCTAGCTAGGGGCATAAAACAATAGCGCTTGTTGGGAGGCAACCCAATGAATAAAATAAATTTTTATTATAAGTTTCTATTATGGTGTGTTTTTACTGTCATGCTACTGTCATGATTGAGTTTTTGTGTTTTTAATTAGTGTTTGTTCCTAGTAGAACCTTTGGGATGATTTGGAAGATAATATAATTGATGCTGTTTGGAAAACAGAAAGTTTTGCGTCCAGTGCCTGAATTTTGTTTCTGTACTGGAGCGTCAAAAAAATCTGAAATTTTTACACAGTATTGGTATATGAATTTCCCACGTTGTCCTAATTTTTAAGAATGTTTGGAGTTACAGAAGTATGGATTTTAAATAGGTTGCTACAGACTGTTCTGTTTTTGACAGATTCTGTTTTTTGATGTGTTGCTTGCTTGTTTTGATGGAACTATGGATTGTATCAGGGGGTATAAGTCATAGAGAAGTTAGAATACAGTAGGTGTAATTAAAAAATAAAATATGAATGGGTTTGCAACAGTACCTAAGTAGTTATTTATTTTGATATACTAATGGATCACGATGGATGAAGGAATAAGGAGTAGCAAAAGCCTAAGATTGGGGATGCCCGAGGCGCCCCAAGGTAATATTCAAGGAAGACTCAAGCTTCTAAGCTTGGGGATGCCCCGGAAGGCATCCCCTCTTTCTTCTACCAACCATCGGTAATTTAGTTGGAGCTATATTTTTATTCGTCACATGATATGTGTTTTGCTTGGAGCGTCGTGTATTATATGAGTCTTTGCTTTGTTTTCTTTTTAGTTTGTCACAATCATCTTTGTTGAACACACCTATCTTGAGAGAGCCACACGTTTATCATCATAATTTGTTAGAATACTCTATGTGCTTCACTTCAATTTTTTGAGCTAGGCAGTTGCTCTAGTGCTTCACTTAAAACTTTTTGAGCACGGTGGTGGCTAAATTTTGAAGAAATGAACTCTCATGCTTCACTTATATTATTTTGAGAATTGATTGAAATTTTGAAGAAATGAATTCTCATGCTTCACTTATATTATTTTGAGAATTGACAAGATTAAAATTTTGAAGAAATGAATTCTCATGCTTCACTTATATTATTTCGAGAATTGATAAGACTAAAATTTCGAAGAAATATTTGCACTCTCATGCTTCACTTAAATCTTTTTGAGAGTTGACAATAGTAACGGTAATTTGCATAAGATATGAATTTGGTCCCAAAGTGATGAATATTCAAGAGGGATATAATAAAAACTTTCATATAGATCATTGGATATGAGAAGTGTGATTCCTTGCAATAGTTTTGCGATATGGAGATGATGATATGTGAGTCATGTTAGTGAGTAATTGTGATTTAGTAAGAATATTAGTGTTAAGGTTTGTTATTCTCTATGCATGCACGTCAAGTCAATAGTTATGCAAAGAAATTATATCCTACTTATGGTGCATTATTCGGTGTTAGTTATGTTCAATGCATGCTTATGACCGTTTTTCGTTTTTTGGTTGGTTGCTTCTCAATCTATTTGCTAGCCTTCATTTGTACTAAGCAGAAATACTGCTTGTGCATCCAAAATCCTTAAACCCAAGTTTTGCCAAATGAGTCCACTATATCTACCTATATGCGGTATTTCAATGCCGTTCCAAGTAAATTTGCGTGTGCCAACTCTTATTTTCAAAATATTTTTTCTGTTTTGTGTGCCCGTACCGCTCATGAAGCAGCAGGGGCTGGCCAATATTTTCCATGCTAGGTGTGTTATTCTCATGATGAGTGTTTATTCACTTGTCATTGCACGAGAGTATGGTTGGTAATAGGGATGCCCAGTCCCACAATGAAATCAAAATTAATAACAACAAAATTCCTTGGAAAGTGTTGGTATGGAGGGCACCCGTGGATACGGCTAGCCATGGATTGTGAAAGAATTGGTGGAAAGGAAATAAACTTTACTTTCTGTTTGGGAACCACCTATGATGTGTCTAGCATGGAAAATATTGGGAATTCTCGGTCGTTTTCGTTGACAGGAAAAGCATGCCTCTCAAAATATATTTTTTCTCTTTAATTTCAGCTTTGAGCTCTGGCACATTTGACAAATCTATGCTTCCTTCTGCGAAGGGCCTATCTATTTACTTTTATGCAATTTTTATTTTTCTTGATTCTCCATCTTCTCTTATAAAGCACCAACTAGAGAGCACTATTGTCATACTTGTGCATTGGATGTAGCTAATATTCGAGTGTGTTTCATGAATGGATCAATGATTGAGCATAATGGGCTAGGGATAACTTTCTTTAGCGTTGATATTTTGAAAGACATGGTTGCTTGTTAGTATGCTTGAGTATCTATGTTTTCATGTCAAATTATAGACTATTGCTTTGAATCATAATAGTCCAATGTCCATGCTATAAAAGAAAAGAATATGTGATGAATATGTTAGGCAGCATTCCACATCAAAAATTCTGTTTTTATATTTTACCGACTCGAGGACGAGCAGGAATTAAGCTTGGGGATGCTGATACGTCTCCAACATATCTATAATTTTTGATTGTTCCATGCTGTTATATTATCAATCTTGGATGTTTTTATAAGCATTTACAGCAATTATATATCATTTTTGGAAACTAACCTATTAACTTAGTGCCCAGTGCCAGTTGCTGTTTTCTGCCCTATTTTTGTTTTACAGAAAATCAATACCAAACGAAGTCCAAATGCCACGAAACTTTTTGGAGATTTTTTATTGGCCAAGATAAACACTAGAAGCTTCGGGAGGAGGCCAGAAGCCCCAAGGGGTGCCCACGAGGCACCAGGGCACGCCTGGGGGGGGGGGGCGGCAGGTGCGCCCTGGTACCTCGTGGGGCCCACAGAGCTCCGTTTGACCTAATTCCTCCACTATAAATTCAAAAAAAATCAGAAACCCTCATGGGAGTCCACAAAATACTTTTTCCGCCGCCGCAAGTTTCTGTTCTCGAGAGATCCCATCTGGAGGCCTTCTCCGGTACTCCACCGGAGGGGGAATCGATCACGGAGGGGCTCTACATCAACCTTGCTACCCTTCCGATGATGCGTGAGTAGTTTACCACAGACCTTTGGGTCCATAGTTAGTAGCTAGATGGCTTCTTCTCTCTTTTTGATCTTCAATACAATGTTGTCCTCGATGTTCTTGGAGTTCTATCCGATGTAATCACTTTTTGCGGTGTGTTTGTTGGGATCCGATGAATTGGGAGTTTATGATCAGATTATCCATGAATATTATATGAGTTTTCTCTGATCTCTTTTATGCATGATTATTATAGCTTCGTAATTTTTCTCCGATCTATTGATTTGGTTTGGCCAACTAGATTGATTTATCTTGCCATGGGAAGAGGTGCTTTGTAGTGGGTTCGATCTTGCGGTGCTCAATCCCAGTGACAGAAAGGGACATGACACATATGTATCGTTGCTATTAAGGGTAAAAAGATGGGGTTTATTCATACGTGAGTTTATCTTGTCTACATCATGTCATCTTGCTTAAGGCGTTACTCCGTTCTTTATAGACTTAATACACCAGATGCATGCTGGATAGCGGTCGATGTGTGGAGTAATAGTAGTAGATGCAGGCAGGAGTCGGTCTACTTGTCTCGGACGTGATGCCTATATACATGATCATTGCCTTGGATATCGTTATGATTATTTGCTTTTCTATCAATTGCCCAACAGTAATTTGTCTACCCACCGTATGCTATTTTCTTGAGAGAAGCCTCTAGTGAAAACTATGCCCCCCGGGTCTATCTAAATCATATATAAAAAACCCTAAGAATACTTGCTGCACTTTTTCTTTATTGATTTTATTTTGTATTTTTGTTTCAATCTATCAATCTATCACATACAATTTAATCTTGCAATTTACCACTGAGGGATTGACAACTCCTCGTTTGCGTTGGGTGCAAGGGTTTGTTGTTTGTGTGCAGGTACTGCTAATGAGGTGTTGTGTGATTCTCCTACTAGTTCGATAACCTTGGTTTCATAACTGAGGGAAATACTTATCTCTACTGTGTTGCATCATCCCTTCCTCTTCGGGGATAATACCAACGCAAGCTACAAGTAGCACCTGTTATTTCTGTTAAAATTGGAGATCATTGCTATCATGGTTTATGTGATATTTGTGCTAGTGTGTGTGCTGTTCCGTTTACTCTCTATCAAGAAGTCATGAATGATATTACACCTGTTGAGATTGAAGATATTGATGTTACTATTAAGCTTGCAAATAGAGACACTATTTCACCACTTGGGATTGTTAGAGATGTTGAAGTCTTGTGTGGTAAGATCAAATACCCTACTGATTTTCTTGTTCTTGGATCACCACAAGACCCTTCTTGAATACTGTTAATGCTAAGATTGATTACACTAAAGAAATTGTTAGTGTTAATTTTGGTGAGATGTCTCATGAGTTTAATTTCTCTAAGTTTCGTAGACAACCTCATGATAAAGAATTGCCTAGTAAAGATGAAATTATTGGTCTTGCTTCTATTGCTGTGCCTCCTACTGATCCTTTAGAACAATATTTGCTTGAGCATGAGAATGACATGAATATGAATGAAAGAAATGAAATAGATGAATTATTCTTTAAACAAGCACCTATCCTTAAACATAATTTGCCTGTTGAAACCTTGGGAGATCCACCTCTACCCAAGGGTGATCATGTGTTTGAATTGAAGCAATTACCTGATACTCTTAAATATGCTTATCTTGATGAAAAGAAGATATATCCTGTTATTATTAGTGCTAACCTTTCAGAGCATGAAGAAAAGAGATTACTTAAAACTATTGGATATACTCTTGATGATCTTAAGGGCATTAGTCCCATTTTATGTCAGCATAAAATTCATATGGAGCCAGATGCCAAACCTGTTGTTGACCATCAAAGAAGGTTGAATCCTAGAATGAAAGATGTGGTAAGAACTGAAATATTAAAGCTTCTGGAAGAAGGTATAATTTATCCCATAGCTGATAGTAGATGGGTAAGTCCTGTTCATTGTGTTCCTAAGAAAGGAGGTATTACCGTTGTTCCTAATGATAAAAATGAACTTATCCCACAAAGAATTGTAACTGGTTATAGGATGGTAATTGATTTCAGGAAATTAAATAAAGCTACTAGAAAATATCATTACCCCTTGCCTTTTATTGATCAAATGTTAGAAAGATTGTCTAAGCATATACACTTTTGTTTCCTAGATGGTTCTTCTGGTTTCTCTCAAATACCTGTATCACCTGATGATCAAGAGAAAACCACCTTTACTTGTACTTTTGGAACTTATGCTTATCGTCGTATGCCTTTTGGTTTATGTAATGCACCTGCTACCTTTCAAAGATGTATGACTGCTATATTCTCTTACTTTTGTGAAAAGATTGTTGAGGTTTTCATGGATGATTTCTCCGTTTACGGAACTTCTTTTGATGATTGCTTAAGCAACCTTGATCAAGTTTTGCAGAGATGTGAAGAAACTAATCTTGTCTTGAATTGGGAGAAGTGCCACTTTATGGTGAATGAAGATATAGTCATTGGGCATAAAATTTCTGAAAGAGGTATTGAAGTTGATAAAGCTAAAGTTGATACTATTGAGAAAATGCCATGTCCTAAAGATATCAACGCTTTACATATCAACAAAAGAAAAAGTTTTTCTTTGATTTAAGACATTACTTTTGGGATGACCTACATCTATATAAAGAAGGAGTAGATGGTATTATTAGACGTTGTGTACCTGAGCATGAACATGAACAAATCCTACGTAAGTGTCACTCCGAGGCATATGGAGGACACCATGCGGGAGATCGAACTGCACACAAGGTATTACAATCTGGTTTTTATTGGCCTACTCTTTTCAAGGATGCCCATAAGTTTGTCCTTTCTTGTGATGAATGTCGAAGAATTGGTAATGTTGGTAGACGTCAGGAAATGCCTATGAATTATTCACTTGTTATTGAACCATTTGATGTTTGGGGTTTTGATTATGTGGGACCTTTTCCTAAATCCAATGGGTATACTCATATTTTAGTTGCTGTTGATTATGTTACTAAGTGGGTAGAAGCTATTGCAACTAGTAGTGCTGATCATAACACTTCTATTAAAATGCTTAAAGAAGTTATTTTCCCGAGGTTTGGAGTCCCTAGATATTTAATGACTGATGATGGTTCACATTTTATTCATGGTGCTTTCCGTAAGTTTCTTGCTAAATATGATGTTAACCATAGAATTGCATCTCCTTATCATCCTCAGTCTAGTGGTCAAGTTGAATTAACTAATAGAGAAATAAAATTGATTTTACAAAAGACCGTTAATGGACCCAGAAAGAATTGGTCTAAGAAACTTGATGATGCATTATGGGCTTATAGAACTGCATATAAAAATCCTATGGGTATGTCTCCGTATAAAATGGTTTATGGGAAAACATGTCATTTACCTCTTGAGTTAGAACATAAAGCATATTGGGCAACTAAAGAACTTAACTATGATTTTAAACTTGCTGGTGAAAAGAGGTTATTTGATATTAGCTCTTTAGATGAATGGAGAACCCAAACCTGTGATAATGCTAAGTTGTTTAAAGAAAAAGGTTAAAAGATGGCCTGACAAAAGAATTCAAAAATAGGAATTCAAAGTAGGTGATCATGTTCTATTATACAATTCTTGTTCGAGATTCTTTGCAGGAAAACTTCTCTCTAAATGGGAAGGGCCATATATCATCGAAGAAGTTTATCGCTCTGGAGCAATCAAAATAAATAACTCTGAAGGCAATAATCCGAGAGTGGTGAATGGGCAAAGAATTAAGCATTATATTTTAGGTACTCCCATTAATGTTGAAACTAATATTATTGAAACAATTACACCGGAAGCGCACATCAAAGAGTCCTTCCGAAACGCTCCAGAACCCTGAAAAGGGGTAGGTATGTGATACGGTAAGTAAACCGACTCCAAAAATTCCATAAAAAATATTTCTGTCAGTTTTGTAATATTAGAAAAATTACAAAAATAAGAAACAGCCGAGGGGACCCACGTGTCGCCCACAAGGCAACATGGCACGACGTGATGCCTTGTGGGCCCCACATGTGCCTTCCCGACTCCGTTTTCTACCCGTATGCTTGTTTTGCAAGATTAAAATTCTCTATATATACTTCCGTGTGTTTTGACCACCATATCGCGAGTTTCTCATCTATTCTTGTTTCGGGCTATTTTTCTGACAGATCTAGGTCACCATGACGTCCCCAAGCTCATCCAAGGACAAGTTCTATGAGAAGGTCATCAACCCGTACCTATCGGAGGGGATGAAGCACCCTCAAGCCATTGAGATGCATGAGGGGGTGCTCCACATCCGGGACGTTCAAGGACCTAAGAAGACCTGGAGCGAGAAGGCCAGGTTGGAAACGGTGGAACAAGAGATCTTCAAGTGCCAGGGCTTGGTGGAGCGTGGACTTTGTGCTAGCCACTCCATGATCACGGAATTCATCCGTGAGCATAAGGTGGACGGCAAGAATATTGGGGACGTCATCTTCAAGCTCAATGATCGGATTGATTATCTTCAGGCCCAAATATATGATCTATAAAACCAAAATTTTGAGTATGAGGCCAAGTTCAAAGGTATGAGTTTAGCTACAAATTTCAGGACTCCGGAAACACGTTTGTCCTTTTATGATGGAGATCCTATGCCTTGGAAGACGGAGGACAAGCCCACCACTTCATCACCACCATCACCGAAGAAGGAGACTTGAGTACATGGGTATGGGCACTCCCCTTGGCTTGTGCCAAGCTTGGGGTAGGCGCCCCGGTATCGTATCACCATCACTTTTTCATCATCATTATCTATCTTAGTTTGATCCTTAGTTATTTCGTGATTTAGAGGAATAAAATTTTAGTATGATTTAGTTTCGAGTGCTTGCTTTGTGATCTATCTATCTATGTAATCGTGTGTTAAAGTTATATAATAAAGAGTAGTTTGAGTTGAGTTGTTTTACTTCTCTTGATCCAATCTTAGAAATAAAGAAAGAATAAAATCATATGCTAGTCCCATGGGGAGTGATGACTTCACATAAAAGAAGTATAATTGATAAAACTTGTTGGAAGTTGACAAACATAGCATTTGTCAATGTAGCAATTCATGAAAAAGTAATAAAGGAAGAGAGGTCTCACATATAAATACACTATCTTGGACATCTTTTATGATTGTGAACCCCCATCAAATAATCTATGTCAATTAGTTAACGTTGGACAAGGAAGACAACGTAATGGGTTATGTTTGCTTATATTCACATAGAAGTTATATTGTTTTGGATCCTCTAACATGTGGTGTTTGCCCCCTATCTTTGCCAGCCAAAAATCCGCACCAAGTAGAGATACTACTTGTGCATCCAAAAACCCTTAAACCCAATTTCATGCCATGAGAGTCCACTATATCTACCTATGGATTGAATAAGATCCTTCAGGTAAGTTGTCATCGGTGCAAAAGCAATAAAAATTGCTCCTAAATATGTATGAGCTTTCATTGTAAGGGAAAATAAGCTTTGTATGATCTTGTGATGGTGGAGCAATAAAAGTGACAGACTGCATAATAAAGGTCGCTATCACAAGGGGCAATATAAAGTGACGTTCCTTTACATTAAGAGCTCGCACATCCAAAAACAAAAGTGCATGACAACCTCTGCTTCCCTCAGCGAAGGGCCTATCTTTTACTTTATGTATTTACTTTCGTGCAAGAGTCAATAGTATTCTTCTCTATTCCGTTTTATTTTCTCTTTTGGCAAACATCATGTGGTGGGGATTGATCCATGCATATATATCCAGTTGAATGTAGGTGATCATGAGTTATTATTGTTGACATTATGCTTGAGGTAAATACGTTGGGAGGCAAAATTATAAGCCCCTATCTTTCTATGTGTTTGACTGAAACTTTTGCCCCATAAGTATGACGTGAGTGTCAGCAATCATAGAAGATTAAATGATAGTTGAGTATGTGAACTTGCTAATCAAAGCTCTTACATAGACTCGTTCTGACAATATGATGAATTCAATTGCTTCAATGGCTGAGATCATAGTTTGTTAGTTTTCAATTTGGTTTATGGTTCATACTTTAACTTGTGGATGAATTGTCACTTTTTCATCAGAAGTTTTATGATGATATATTGCTGTTACAATAAAGATCATGATGCTCCATGTCCGTATTTTATTTTTATCGACGTCTCACTCTCTAAACATGTGGTCATGATTATCGATTTCGACTTTTCGCTTGAGGGCAAGTGAGGTCTAAGCTTGGGGTAGTTGATACGACCAATTTGCATCATGATTTCCTACTGTTATTTATTATGTTTTTGATCATTTTTTCGCTTTATGGTACAATTCTTATGTCTTTTCTCTCTTAATTTGCAAGATTTACATGAAGAGGGAGAATGCCGGCAGCTGGAATTCTGGACCTGAAATAGCCACATCAGAGATACCTAATCTACAGAGCTCCAATTGACCTGAAATTTCACGGAGATTTTTTATTGAATATATAAAAAATACTGGAGAAAAGAAATACCAGAGGGGACCCACCAGTTGCCCACAAGGCAACAGGGTGCGCCCCCCTGAGCGTGCCCTGATGCCTTGTGGGGCCCACAGCTGGCCTCTAGCCTCCTCCTTCTGATATATGAAGCCATTTGCCCTAGAAAAAAATAGGAGAAGACTTTCAGGACGAAGCGCCGCCGTCTCCCGGCGGAACCTGGGTAGGAGCTATTTTGCTCTCCGGCGGAGCGATTCCGCCGGGGATACTTCCCTCTGGGAGGGGGAAATCGAAGCCATCGACATCACCAACGATCCTCTCATCGTGGGAGGACCAATCTTCATCAACATCTTCACCAGCACCATCTCATCTCAAACCCTAGTTCATCTCTTGTATTCAATCTTTGTCTCAAAACCTCAGATTGGTACCTGTGGGTTGCTAGTAGTGTTGATTACATCTTGTAGTTGATGCTAGTTGGTTTATTTGGTGGAAGATTATATGTTCAGATCCTTAATGCTATTCAATACTCCTCTGATCTTGAACATGAATATGATTTGTGAGTAGTTACTTTTGTTCTTGAGGACATGGGAGAAGTCTTGTCATAAGTAATCATGTGAATTTGGTATTCGTTCGATATTTTGATGCTAGGTATGTTGTTGCTTCCTTTAGTGGTGTCGTGTGAACGTCGACTACATGACACTTCACCATCTTTGGGCCTAAGGGAAGGCATTTTGGAGTAGTAATTAGATGATGAGTTGGTAGAGTGACAGAAGCTTAAACCCTAGTTTATGCGCTATTCTGTAAGGGGCTGATTTGGATCCATATGTTTCATGCTATGGTTAGAGTTATCTTAATTCTTCTTTCGTAGTTGCGGATGCTTGCGAGAGGGGGTAATCATAAGTGGGAGGCTTGTTCAAGTAAGAATAGCACCCAAGCACCGGACCACCCACATATCAAATTATCAAAGTAGCGAACGCGAATCAAACAAACATGATGAAAGTGACTAGATGAAATTTCCATGTGTCCTCGAGAACGATTTGCTTATTATACGAGTTCGTTACGGCTTGTCCTTTGCTACAAAAAGGATTGGGCCACCTTGCTGCACTTTTTATTACCGTTACTACTTGTTACAAATTATCTTGCTATCAAAACTATCTGTTACCGCTACTTTCAGTACTTGCAGAGAATACATTGCTGAAAACCGCTTGTCATTTCCTTCTGCTCCTCGTTGGGTTCGAAACTCTTACTTATCGAAAGGACTATGATTGATCCCCTATACTTGTGGGTCCTCAGGGATGCTTGATACGTCTCCAACGTATCTATAATTTTTGATTGTTCCTTGCTATTATAGTATCAATCTTGGATGTTTTATATGCAATTATATGCATTATATATTATTTTTTGGGACTAACCTATTAACCCAGTGCCCAATGCCAGTTGCTGTTTTCTGCTTGTTTTTGCCTTTTCAGCAAATCATAATCAAAAAGTGGCTAAACGAGAAAAAAACTTTGGATTATTTTTTTCTGGACCAGAAGAGACCCACGAAGCTTCGGGAGAAGACCAGAACAGCCACGAGGAGGCGACAAGCTTGGTGGGCGCGCCCCAGGAGGGTAGTGCGCGCCCCCCAGGCTTGTGGGCCCCTCGTTGCCCCTCCTGACCTAATTCCAGCGCTATAAATTCTAAAATATTCCCAATATACCAAAGAGATAGAAGAGAAAACATTTCCACCGCCGCAAGTCTCTATCTTCTGCGATCCCATCTGGAGGCCTTTTCTGGTACTCTGCCGGAGGGGGAATCGATCATGGAGGGCTTCTTCATCAACCTTGCTGCCCTTCCGATGATGTGTGAGTAGTTTACCACAGACCTAAGGGTCCATAGCTAGTAGCTAGATGGCTTCTTCTCTCTCTTTGATCTTCAATACCATGTTCTCCTCAATGTTCTTGGAGTTCTATCCGATGTAATCTTCTTTTGTGGTGTGTTTGTTGGGATCCGATGAATTGTGGGTTTATGATCAGATTATTCATGAGAAATATTTGAGTCTTCTCTAAACTCTTTTATGCATGATTGTTATAGCTTTGTATTTCTCTCCGATCTATCGATTTGGTTTGGCCTACTAGATTGATTTGTCTTGCAATGGTAGAGGTGCTTTGTGATGGGTTCAATCTTGCGGTGCTCAATCCCAGTGACAGAAGGGGACATGACACGTATTTGTATTGTTGCCATAAGGATAAAAAGATGGGGTTTAATCATATTGCTTGAGTTTACTTTGTCTACATCATGTCATCTTGCTTAAGGCGGTACTCTGTTTCATACTTAATACCCTAGATGCATGCTGGATAGCGGTCGATGGGTGGAGTAATAGTAGTAGATGCAGGCAGGAGTCAGTCTACTTGTCTCGGACGTGATGCCTATATACATGATCATTGCCATGAATCTGTCATAATTATTTGCTTTTCTATCAATTGCCCAACAGTAATTTGTTTACCCACCGTATGCTATGTGTTCGAGAGAGAAGCCTCTAGTGAAAACTATGGCCCCCGGGTCTACTTTATCATATATAAAAAACCTAAAAATACCTTGCTGCAATTTATTTACTTTTATTTTAATTAGTATTTTAGTTTATCTATTTATCTCTATAAGATTTAATCCTTGCAAATAACCGCTAAGAGGATTGAGAACCCTCTTATTTGCGTTGGGTGCAAGTGTTTGCTCTTGTGTGTGCAGGTGCGCTTAATGGAATTTTGCTTGGTTCTCCTACTGGATTGATAACCTTGGTTCTTAACTGAGGTAAATACTTATCTCTACTATACTGCATCATCCTCTCCTCTTCGGGGAAATACCAACGCAGTCTACAAGTAGCACTCCACACTCGGGGGACTTAGCTGCGAACCAGATTTCGCCTAAGGTAAAAACTATCCGAGTGCGAACATTCTCCACACTCGGGGGCTTAGTTGCGAACCAGATTTCGCCTAAGTTAAAAACTATCCGAGTGTAGACACGCTCTATAGTCGGGGGCTTAGCTGCGAACCAGATTTCGCCTAAGTTCAAAACTATCCGAGTGCGGACACGCTCCACACTCGGCTGCGAACCAGATTTCGCCTAAGTTCAAAACTATCCGAGTGCGGACATGCTCCACACTCAAGGGCTTAGCTGCGAACCAGATTTCGCCTAAGTTAGAAACTATCCGAGTGCGGACACGCTACACACTCGGGGGGCTTAGCCGCGAACCAGCCTTTGCCTAAGTTAAAAACTATCCGAGTGCGGACACGCTCCACACTCGGGGGCTTAGCCGCGAACCATCCTTCGCCTAAGTTTAAAACTATACGAGTGCGGACATGCTCCACACTCGGGGGCTTAGCTGCGAACTAGCCTTCGCCTAAGTTAAAAACTATCCGAGTGCGGACGCGCCCCGCACTCGGGGACTTAGCTGCGAACTAGCCTTCTCCTAAGTTAGAAAAAATAACATTTGCGAACGTTATAAGAATTCAAGCATTCGAGTAAACTCCGATCCGTTTGAGTTTCTCCTAGGAAAAAGCAAAGTACGTGAGCCCAAGGCTCGATAAAGTATCACGGTTACATCAACCACTCGGCATTCCGAGGCAAATCAGGATTTAAATGTTTTTTACTCCGCTGCGGGAGGATTGACCCGGTCGGCGAAGGTGTCCAGGTCAATGCCGTCTGCGATCCGAGTCCCGGCCTCGATGAACGTCTCCATGAAGTCTTCAAACTTGAGCTTCTTCTTGTTGGCAACCTTCAGCGACTTCAACTTCTCCTCGTCCACATCCTTGCAGTGGACGCGGACGAGTGCGAGAGCCATGTCAGCGCCGCAGCGAGCAGCGGACTTCTTCCAGGCTTGCACATGGCTCGGGATATCCTTCAGCCGAGTCATCATGGACTCCAGGTCATTCTGAAGCTCTTCGTCGGGGAGTAGTTCTGGATCGATCTTGGACAGGGTGGACCTCAGTCGGATAAGGTACCCCACGGCGCTTTCGAGACGCTCCTCCAGACGGATAATGGCCATGGTGGCACTGTCCTTGAGGATCTGTCTGGAAGGGTCCAGGTCCTTCTCCACTCGATCAGTCTCCAGCTCAAAGTTATAGCAGAAATCTCTCAAAGGAAAATGGCTTGAGTCAGGGAAGGCGGAAGACTCTAGAGAAAACGGATAAAATCCACTGTGGTCATTCAGGGTTTTCTTCTCCTCTTTAAAGACGCTCGCTTGGGTGCTATGCTTCACCTCCCACTCGGCGTTGGCCTTCCTGAGCTCGAAAATTTCATTCTTGGCCGTTTCAGCAGCAGCCTTCAGGGTCCTGATCTCCTCCTCAAGCTTGCTGACCGAAGCCAGCAGCCTTGGTCTTGCTCCTGGCTTCCTTCTGCGCCATTGCCAGCTCCTTCTCCTTGTCCTCCAGGGCCTGCTTCATGGTGTCTAAAGAAATAGAAGTCCTCAGCCTCATTACAAGTTGAGCATTCTCACCACGGACATCTGAAGAAGCAATTGACTCGGATCAAAAGAAAAACATGACTCGGCTAATGGTCAAACAACGGGGCTTACCTCCAAGGGTGTCCTTCTCCTTCTCAAGGCGACTGCTCCTGTGCTTCTCCGCATCCAAGTCCACTCTGAGCTGCACCACCTCCTTCTCCAAGTCGGCGTAGCGGGTTCCCAGCTCGCAGGCCCTTTGTTTCAAAACAAGGAAGTTGTCAGTCGGATGAAGGAACAAGCTTGACCAGTATCAGACCCTGAAGTACCCTCTTACAACTGAGTCAACAATGAAGAAGATCAAATACAACAACACACTGGTCTTCATCATCGTCCTCAAGGCAGACAAGCTCGATCAGCTCAAAGCTTCCCAGTTTGTCAAGTTTCCCACTCGGCCCGCCGAGTGGGGAAGGACACTCCGAGTGTTATATAAAAAAAACTCTAAGACTATCGCCGACTGCTTCCAGTCGACGGTAGTCTCAGGGACTACACCCACTGGGTGCACTCAGCGTGCCCCCACTGGAAAGTGACTTGTGTTGAGCTAAAAAAAAGAGGCCTATGAATGAGTTCTATCAGACTCCCACCGATTGCCCGCAATCAATAGTAGTCTCGGGGACTACACCCAGTGGGTGCACTCAGCGTGCCCCCACCAGAAAGAACACACTCAGTAAAGACTCCGGTCGACCCGAGTGGAAATAATGACGGTACAGAGTTCTAAGACTCCCGCCGAGTATTTCCAGTCAACGGGAGCCTCGGGGACTATACCCAGTGGGTGCACTCAGCGTGCCCCCACTGGAGAAAAACGAACACCCAGTGGGTGTGCCCCGTGCAATCCCACTGACAGAAGTTTAGTTTCAAATTCAAAACAAAAACTTCGAACAACACTTACAATGGTACTTACTCGGACATTGGTCTTCAGTGCCTCGCTGGCGTCGTACGCTTCCCTCTGCCGGTTGTTCATCACCTCCACCTGGATCAAGGCCTGTCCAAGGCGAAAGCAGTAGCAGGAGCCGAGTGTGGCATGAGTGTGGGTTCAGGAGGCGGCGCAGTGAGCACCAACGAAGAGCTGGCTTGCGCCGGAGGACTTGGACCAGCGGGCTTGCTGGCAGCCTTAGCAGGAGAAACTCGGGTCTTCTGGCCGGGCAAAGCCTCCTGCATCACGATGTCCGTACCAGTTGGCACCACCTTGTCGACCTCTGGGTTTGGTAGGTTAGCCTTGTCGTGCTCGTCCAGATGGATGACTTCGGTCGGGGCTGTGAGGACATTCGGGAGATAATGTCAAATTATAAACCACTCGGTCAAGACTCAAGTCGAATGACAATCAGAAAAAACCTTACCCTTGGAAGTAGCAGCGTCGGCAGCATCACCCTCAGTCTGGCCTCGCTTTGGGGCGTCCGGGTCTGGTGAAGTCATTGAAGTCTCATTGCTACAAGATAGGAGATCACTCGGTAACTCGGACGAATGAAAATTATGCGACAAAGAGAGCTGGTCCCAAGTACTTACGTTGAAGCCAGTGGCACCACCACTTTGATCTTCGGCACCACCGCCTTCCGGGGCTTGGCAGTGACTTGCTTCGGCTGTTTGGGCTGTTTCTCTACCGAGTCAGCAGCCTCCGCCCTCAGGCGCTTCGCTCCGCGCAAAGAAGCCGAAGCAGTCGGCCTTGAATCACTCGATGCCCGAGTGCTCTTCGCTTTGGTACTTGGGTCGTTCTTTTCCTTGGTGCGGTTCTCCCGAGGAACAGTCTCAGATGGGGAAGACTCAGCTTCCTCGCCCTCCTCAGTGTCGCTCGCGTCTTAGTCGCTTTCCTCCTCTTCTTCGTCGTTGCCCTCCTCCTCCTCGTCACTGTCATCCGGGTGCTGGCGCTCGGTGTCGCTCGTCACGTCCTCTGGGTCACGGTCGACGGCCGGCACCTGCGAAAGCATCTTCTGGAAACTCTGCAAAAAGAAGCCACCTGCCAAAACATAAGCAGGCGCGAAAGGACTATCGTATAGCGCACTCGGGCGAAGAGTGAACTTACATCGATCGGCTGATTGTCCAAGTCGTACGGGGGTACCCTCCTGGCTCCACGCGGATTGTCTCGCACTGAGGTGATCGCCTTGATCTTGCCCTCGAGGGCCTTCACCGACAAGATGCCAGGATGCACTCGAGTGGGGTCACTCGGCCCCTGGTACTGCCACATAGGGTGTGCTCTATCCTGCAGCGGCTGGATCCGCCGACTAAGGAACGCCTCCAGCAGGTCCATCCCGTCGACTCCTGCCCGCACCACTCCCACCAGAGCGCCCACCAAGATTCCCTCATCCACCTTCTCCTCCTTGGCGCCGAGTACGGAGGCAACCCAATTGAGCTCCCTTCACTCGGGACGTCCTTGCAGTAGAACCAATTGTCCTGCCAGCCCTTGACGGAGTCGGGGAAGTGATGTCTACTACACAACTTATTCTTGTAGACTCGTGTTGGGCCTCCAAGCGCAGAGTTTTGTAGGACAGTAGCAATTTTCCCTCAAGTGGATGACGTAAGGTTTATCAATCCGTGGGAGGCGTAGGATGAAGATGGTATCTCTCAAACAACCCTGCAATCAAATACAAGAAATCTCTTGTGTCCCCAACACACCCAATACAATGGCAAATTGTATAGGTGCACTAGTTCGGCGAAGAGATGGTGATACAAGTGTAGTATGGATAGTAGATATAGGTTTTTGTAATCTAAAAATAAAAAAACAGCAAGGTAGCAAGTGATAAAATGGAGCACAAACGGTATTGCAATGCTTAGAAACAAGGCCTAGGGTTCATACTTTCACTAGTGCAATCTCTCAACAGTGCTAACATAGTTGAATCATGTAACAATCCCTCAACGTGCGATAAAGAATCACTCCAAAGTTCTTATCAAGCGGAGAACATGAGATGAAATTGTTTGTAGGGTACGAAACCACCTCAAAGTTATCCTTTCCGATCAATCTATTGAGCTATTCCTATAAGTGTCACAAACAGCCCTAGAGTTCGTACTAAAATAACACCATATGATACACATCAACCGACTCTAATGTCACCTAGATACTCCAATGTCACCACAAGTATCCGTGAGTTGATTATACGATATGCATCAAACAACTTCAGATTCATAATATTCAATCCAACACAAAGAACTTCAAAGAGTGCCCCAAGATTTCTACCGGAGAAAGTAGGACGAAAACGTGCATCAACCCCTATGCATAGATTACCCCAATGTCACCACGGGAATGCGCGAGTTGAGTGCCAAAACATACATCAAGTGAATCAATATAATACCCCATTGTCACCACGGGTATTCATATGCAAGACATACATCAAGTGTTCTCAAATCCATAAAAGTATTCAATCCGATAATAGTGAAACCTCAAAGGTAAAAACTCAATTCATCACAACAAGATAGAGAAGGGAAAAACACCATATGATCCAACTATATTAACAAAGCTCGCGGTACATCAAGATCGTGCCAAGTCAAGAACACGAGAGAGAGATCAAACACATAGCTACTTGTACATACCCTCAGCCCCGAGGGTGAACTACTCCCTCCTCGTCATGGAGATCACCGGGATGATGAAGATGGCCTCCGATGATGATTTCCCCCTCCGACAGGGTGCCAAAAAAGGGCTGTAGATGAGATCGTGGAGGTACAGAGGCTTGCGGCGGCGGAGTCGAAGTTCTAGGGTTATTTCTGGGGGTTTTGGTATTTATAAGAATTTTTGGCATTGGAATCACGTGAAGAGGGGCCATAGGGAGCCCACGAGGCACCAGGGCGCGCCAGGGGGGAGTGGCGTGCCCAGGTGGCTTGTGGGGCCCCTGTGGGGCTTCTGCTGCTCCCCCGAAGCTTCCTAGGTCTGTTTCCTTCTAGAAAAAAATCGTCAAAAAGTTTCGCTGCATTTGGACTTCATTTGATATGGATTTTCTGAAAAACCAAAAACAAGCAGAAAACAACAACTGGCACTGAGCACTAGGTCAATATGTTATGATATAAAAATCATATAAAAGCCATATAAAAGTGCACCAAAATCATACAAAACAATAATAAACATGGCGTGAATACTTCATAAATTATAGATACGTTGGAGACGTATCTGGAAGCTCATTGTTGGGGAACGTTGCATGGGAAACAAAAATTTTCCTACGCACACGCAAGATCTATCCATGGTGATGAGCATCTACGAGAGGGAGAGTGAATCTACATACCCTTGTAGATCGCTAAGCGGAAGCGTTAATAAACGCGGTTGATGTAGTCGAACGTCTTCGCGATCCAAATCGCCGAGCGTCCCGCGATCCAATCACGATCCTTCCGATCTAGTGCCGAACGGACGGCACCTCCGCGTTCAACACACGTACGGCTTGATGACGCCTTCACCTCCTCGATCCAGCGAGCGATGGTGAAGTAGTGGTTGAGTTCCAGCAGCACGACGGCGTGGTGATGGTGGTGAGGAACAATCTCTGCAGGGCTTCGCCAAGCACTACGGAGATTATGACGGAGGAACTAGAGGGTTAGGGTTGCCGCACACGGCTTGGGAAATCCTAATGTGTCCCGTGTGCTAGCCCTGCCCCTCTATTTATATGTTGAGCCTTGGGGTCTAAACTTGGAGTAAAAGCCTCCTCCGGGTTGGTTTTGCCCGCACAAGGTCGGTTTGGCCCGCAGGGAAAGAGTCCAACTCGGATCCCTGCCGAACCGTGCACAGTCGCGCACAAGCGGTAGTACCGCTTCACACAAGCGGTAGTACCGCTTGGGCGGTAGTACCGCTTCACACAAGCGGTAGTACCGCTCGGGCGGTAGTACCGCTTCACACAAGCGGTAGTACCGCTCCGGCGGTAGTACCGCTTCACCAAGCGGTAGTACCGCTTACGCGGCAGCAAAACTACTTTTGCACTTTCCAATACCTTGTGGGCTTTATCCCTTTGGCTCATATAAAGTGTTGCTGCACCCGAACACTTCGGTAAACATCAGGAACCCCTTCCGGTGAACTCTGGAACTCTTCCGGAGATCGAAACACTATTATCACACATATCAATCTTTACCTCCGGACTCTTCCGGAGATCCTCGTCATGTCCGGGATCTTATCCGGGACTCCGAACAACTTTCGGTCACCAACATAATAACTCAATTATACTAATCGTCACCAAACGTTAAGTGTGTAGACCCTGCGGGTTCGAGAACTATGTAGACATGACCGAGACACCTCTACGGCCAATAACCAATTGCGGGACCTGGATGCCCATATTGGCTCCTACATATTCTACGAAGATCTTTATCGGTCGAACCTCTATGTCAAGGATTCAGTTAATCCCGTATGCTGTTCCCTTTGTTCTTCGGTATGTTACTTGCCCGAGATTCGATCGTCGGTATCACTATACCTAGTTCAATCTCGTTACCGGCAAGTCTCTTTACTCGTTCCGTAATACAAGATCTCGTGGCTAATACTTTAGTCACATTGCTTGCAAGGCTCATTGTGATGTTGTATTACCGAGTGGGCCCTGAGATACCTCTCCGTCATACGGAGTAACAAATCCCAGTCTTGATCCATGCCAACCCAACAGACACCCTCGGAGATACCTGTAGAGCACCTTTATAGTCACCCAGTTACGTTGCGACGTTTGATACACACAAGGTATTCCTCCGGTGTCAGTGAGTTGCATGATCTCATGGTCAAAGGAACAAATACTTGACATGCAGAAAACAATAGCAATAAACTGACACGATCAAATGCTACGTTTACAGTTTGGGTCTTGTCCATCACATCATTCTCCTAATGATGTGATCCCGTTATCAAATGACATCTCATGTCAATGGCTAGGAAACCTTAACCATCTTTGATCAACGAGCTAGTCAACTAGAGGCATACTAGGGACACAGTGTTGTCTATGCACCCACACATGTATTTGAGTTTCCAATCAATACAATTATAGCATGGATAATAAACGATTATCATGAACAAGGAAATATAATAATAACCAATTTATTATTGCCTCTAGGGCATATTTCCAACAGTCTCCCACTTGCACTAGAGTCAATAATCTAGTTCACATCACTATGTGATTTACATTGTAATGAATCGAACACCCATGCAGTTCTGGTGTTGTTCATTTTTAGCCCTTGGAAGAGGTTTAGTCATCGGATCTGCAACATTTAGATCCGTGTGTACTTTGCAAATATTTATGTCGTCCTCCTTGATGTAATCGCGGATGGAATTGAAACGTCGCTTTATGTGTCTGGTCCTCTTGTGAAATCTTGGTTCCTTGGCTAGAGCAATGGCACCAGTATTATCACAAAACAGAGTCATTGGGTTAAGTGCACTAGGCACTACTCCAAGATCTGTCATGAACTCCTTCATCCAGACACCTTCCTTCGCCGCCTCCGAGGCTGCGATGTACTCCGCTTCGCATGTAGAATCAGCTACCACGCTTTGCTTGGAACTGCACCAGCTAACCGCACCCCCATTAAGAATAAATACGTATCCGGTTTGCGACTTAGAGTCATCCGGATCAGTGTCAAAGCTTGCATCGACGTAACCCTTTACGACGAGCTCTTGATCACCTCCATAAACGAGAAACATGTCCTTAGTCCTTTTCAGGTACTTCAGGATATTCTTGACCGCTGTCCAGTGTTCCATTCCTGGATCACTTTGAAACCTTCCGACCATACTTATGGCAAGGCTGACATCGGGTCTTGTGCACAGCATTGCATACATGATAGAGCCTATGGCTGAAGCATAGGGGATGACACTCATCTTTTCTCTATCTTCTGCAGTCACTGGGCATTGAGTCTTACTCAACTTCACACCTTGCAAAACAGGCAAGAACCCCTTCTTGGACTGATCCATTTTGAACTTCTTCAAAATCTTATCAAGGTATGTGCTTTGTGAAAGTCCTATTAAACGTCTTGATCTATCTCTATAGATCTTGATGCCTAATATGAAAGCAGCTTCTCCTAGGTCCTTCATTGAAAAACTCTTGTTCAAATATTCCTTTACACTTTCCAGCATTTCTATATTGTTTCCAATCAGCAATATGTCATCCACATATAATATTAGAAACGCTATAGAGCTCCCACTCACTTTCTTGTAAATACAAGCTTCTCCGTAAACTTGTATAAACTCGAACGCTTTGATCACCTCATCAAAACGAAGATTCCAACTCCGAGATGCTTGCACCAGTCCATAAATGGATCGCTGGAGTTTGCAAACTTTGTCAGCATTCTCTGGATCGACAAAACCTTCTGGTTGCATCATATACAACTCTTCCTTAAGGAAACCGTTAAGGAACGCTGTTTTGACATCCATCTGCCAAATTTCATAATCGAAAAAGGCAGCTATTGCTAACATGATTCTGACGGACTTAAGCATCGCTACGGGTGAGAAGGTCTCATCGTAGTCAACTCCTTGAACTTGTGAAAAACCCTTTGCCACAAGTCGAGCTTTATAGACGGTGACATTACCGTCCGCGTCCGTCTTCCTCTTAAAGATCCATTTGTTCTGAATGGCCTTACGCCCTTCAGGTAATACTTCCAAAGTCCAGACTTTGTTTTCATACATGGATCCCATCTCGGATTTCATGGCCTCTAACCACTTCTCGGAATCCGGGCCCATCATCGCTTCTCCATAGTTCGTAGGTTCATCGTTGTCTAACAACATGACCTCTAAGACAGGGTTGCC
The DNA here is from genome assembly GCA_039707655.1 of Elymus sibiricus. NCBI lineage: Eukaryota > Viridiplantae > Streptophyta > Magnoliopsida > Poales > Poaceae > Elymus > Elymus sibiricus. The sequence goes on along the minus strand of CM077674.1, from coordinate 333,167,868 downwards.
GTACCACTCGGGAGCAGTACGCGTCCTTGTCGACCTACGAGGTTCGATAGCAACTTGATCCAAAGCTTCATGATCATCATCATTAACTTCCTCTTCAGCTAATGTAGGCTCCACAGAAACAACTTTCTGCGCTGCGCTACTCTCAGGTTGAAGTAAAGGTTCAACAACCTCATCAAGTTCTATCTTCCTCCCACTCAATTCTTTCGAGAGAAACTCTTTCTCAAGAAATGTTCCGTTTTTAGCGACAAACACTTTGCCTTCGGATCTGAGGTAGAAGGTATACCCAACTGTCTCTTTTGGGTATCCTATGAAGACGCATTTCTCCGCTTTGGGTTCCAGCTTTTCAGGCTGAAGCTTTTTGACATAAGCATCACATCCCCAAACTTTAAGAAACGACAGCTTTGGCTTCTTGCCAAACCAAAGTTCATATGGCGTCGTCTCAACGGATTTCGATGGTGCCCTATTTAAAGTGAATGCAGCTGTCTCTAATGCATAACCCCAAAACGATAGTGGCAAATCGGCAAGAGACATCATAGATCGCACCATATCCAATAAGGTTTGATTACGACGTTCGGACACACCATTACGCTGTGGTGTTCCAGGCGGTGTTAATTGTGAAACAATTCCACACTGTCTTAAGTGACTGCCAAACTCATAACTCAGATATTCTCCTCCTCGATCAGATCGTAGGAATTTAATCTTCTTGTTACGATGATTCTCAACTTCACTCTGAAATTGTTTGAACTTTTCAAATGTTTCAGACTTGTGTTTCATTAAGTAAATATACCCATATCTACTTAAGTCATCAGTGAAGGTGAGAAAGTAACGATAACCACCGCGCGCCTCAATACTCATCGGACCGCACACATCAGTATGTATGATTTCCAATAAGTCACTTGCCCGTTCCATTATTCCAGAGAACGGCGTTTTAGTCATCTTGCCCATGAGGCATGGCTCACATGTGTCAAGTGATTCAAAATCAAGTGACTCCAAAAGTCCATCAGCATGGAGCTTCTTCATGCGTTTTACGCCAATATGACCTAAACGGCAGTGCCACAAGAAAGTGGTATTATCATTATCAATTCTACATCTTTTGGCATCAATGTTATGAACATGTGTATCATTACTATCGAGATTCAATAAGAATAAACCCCTCACATCGGGTGCATGACCATAAAAGATATTACTCATATAAATAGAACAACCATTATTCTCTGATTTAAATGAGTAACCGTCTCGCAATAAACAAGATCCAGATATAATGTTCATGCTTAACGCAGGCACCAAATAACACTTATTTAGGTTCATCACTAATCCCGACGGTAATCGAAGAGCGAGCGTGCCGACGGCGATCACATCAACCTTGGAACCATTTCCCACGCGCATCGTCACTTCGTCCTTTGCCAGCCTCCGTCTATTCCGCAGTTCCTGTTTTGAGTTGCAAATATGAGCAACCGCACCGGTATCAAATACCCAGGCACTACAACGAGAGTTGGTAAGGTACACATCAATAACATGTATATCATATATACCTTGTTTGTTGTTGGCCGCCTTCTTGTCAGCCAAATACTTGGGGCAATTCCGCTTCCAGTGTCCAGTTCCCTTGCAATGAAAACACACAGTTTCTGGTTTGGGTCCAGCCTTGGGTTTCTTCACGAGAGGAGCAACTGCTTTGCCACTCTTCTTAGAGTTACCCTTCTTACCCTTGCCATTTTTCTTGAAACTAGTGGTTTTATTGACCATCAACACTTGATGCTCCTTCTGAATTTCAGACTCAGCGACTTTCAGCATCGCAAACAGCTCGGCGACTGACTTGTTCATCCCGTGCATGTTATAGTTCAACACGAAGCTCTTGTAGCTAGGCGGCAATGATTGAAGAACTCTGTCAGTGATAGCCTCTGGCGGAAGGGGCATCCCTAACTCAGCCAGACGGGTGGAGTACCCAGACATTCTGAGCACGTGATCACTGATAGACCCGTTCTCCTCCATCTTGCAAGCATAGAACTTATCGGAGATCTCATATCTCTCGATCCGGGCATTCTTCTGAAAGATAAACTTCAACTCCTGGAACATCTCATATGCTCCATGACGTTCAAAACGTCTTTGAAGTCCCGGTTCTAAGCCATACAACATTGCACATTGAACTATTGAGTAATCATCAGAACGAGCCTGCCAGGCGTTCACAACGTCTAGAGACTCAACTGGAGCGGGTGGATCACCAAGCGGTGCATCAAGGACATAAGCCTTCTGGGAAGCCGTAAGGATAATCCTTAGATTACGGGCCCAGTCCACAAAGTTACTTCCATCATCTTTCAACTTAGCTTTCTCTAGGAACGCATTAAAATTCAGGGGTGCTACTGCGCGAGCCATGATCTACAACATAAATATAGCAAAGACAACTTAGACTATTGTTCTTAGATAATGAGTTTAGTTAATCATATTTAAAAAACTCCCACTCAAATTGACATCCCTCCGATCATTCGAGTGTAACATGATCCAAATCCACCAACTCAAGTCCGATCATCACGTGAGTTGAGGTGGTTTCAATGGTGAACATCTTCATGTTGATCATATCTACTATATGACTCATGTTCGACCTTTCGGTCTCTTGTGTTCCGAGGCCATGTCTGTACATGCTAGGCTCGTCAAGTTTAACCCGAGTGTTCCGCGTGTGCAACATGGCTTGCACCCGTTGTATGCGAACGTAGAGTCTATCACACCCGATCATCACGGCGTGTCTCGAAACGACGAACTTTCGCAACGGTGCACACTTGGGGAGAACACAATTTATCTTGAAATTTAAGTGAGGGATCACCTTATAATGCTACCGTCGTCCTAAGCAAAATAAGATGCATAAAAGGATTAACATCACATGCAAATCATAAGTGACATGATATGGCCATGAACTTGTGCTTTTGATCTCCATCTCCAAAGCACCGGCATGATCTCCATCGTCACCGGCATGACACCATGATCTCCATCATCTTGATCTCCATCAACGTGTCGCCATAAGGTTGTCGCGCCGACTGTTGCTTCCACGACTATTGCTAACGTTTAGCGATAAAGTAAAGCATTACATAGCGCTTAATGATTGACACGCAGGTCATACAATAATTAAAGACAACTCTATGGCTCCTGCCAGTTGCCGTACTCATCGACATGCAAGTCGTGATATTCTATACAAAACATGATCATCTCATACATCACATATATCTCATCATGTAATTGGCCATATCACATCACAACATACCCTGCAAAAACAAGTTAGACGTCCTCTAATTGTTGTTGCAAATTTTACGTGGCTGCTACGGGTTTGCAAGAACCGTTCTTACCTACGCAAAACCACAACGTGGTGTAGTGATTGCTTTTTGATCTTCTAAAAGAACCCTCTTCATTGAAATCGATTCAACTAAAGTGAGAGAGACAGACACCCGCTAGCCATCTTTATGCAACGAAGTTACATGTCAGTTGAAGGAACCTGTCTCGCGTAAGTGTACGCGTAATGTCGGTCCGGGCCGCTTCATCTCACAGTACCGCCGAATCAAAAATCAACTAGTAACGGCAAGCAATATGTATACACCCACGCCCACAACTCGTTTGTGTTCTACTCGAGATCTCATCTACGCATAGACCTAGCTCATGATGCCACTGTTGGGGAACGTTGCATGGGAAACAAAAATTTTCCTACGCACACGCAAGATCTATCCATGGTGATGAGCATCTACGAGAGGGAGAGTGAATCTACATACCCTTGTAGATCGCTAAGCGGAAGCGTTAATAAACGCGGTTGATGTAGTCGAACGTCTTCGCGATCCAAATCGCCGAGCGTCCCGCGATCCAATCACGATCCTTCCGATCTAGTGCCGAACGGACGGCACCTCCGCGTTCAACACACGTACGGCTTGATGACGCCTTCACCTCCTCGATCCAGCGAGCGATGGTGAAGTAGTGGTTGAGTTCCAGCAGCACGACGGCGTGGTGATGGTGGTGAGGAACAATCTCTGCAGGGCTTCGCCAAGCACTACGGAGATTATGACGGAGGAACTAGAGGGTTAGGGTTGCCGCACACGGCTTGGGAAATCCTAATGTGTCCCGTGTGCTAGCCCTGCCCCTCTATTTATATGTTGAGCCTTGGGGTCTAAACTTGGAGTAAAAGCCTCCTCCGGGTCGGTTTTGCCCGCACAAGGTCGGTTTGGCCCGCAGGGAAAGAGTCCAACTCGGATCCCTGCCGAACCGTGCACAGTCGCGCACAAGCGGTAGTACCGCTTCACACAAGCGGTAGTACCGCTTGGGCGGTAGTACCGCTTCACACAAGCGGTAGTACCGCTCGGGCGGTAGTACCGCTTCACACAAGCGGTAGTACCGCTCCGGCGGTAGTACCGCTTCACCAAGCGGTAGTACCGCTTACGCGGCAGCAAAACTACTTTTGCACTTTCCAATACCTTGTGGGCTTTATCCCTTTGGCTCATATAAAGTGTTGCTGCACCCGAACACTTCGGTAAACATCAGGAACCCCTTCCGGTGAACTCTGGAACTCTTCCGGAGATCGAAACACTATTATCACACATATCAATCTTTACCTCCGGACTCTTCCGGAGATCCTCGTCATGTCCGGGATCTTATCCGGGACTCCGAACAACTTTCGGTCACCAACATAATAACTCAATTATACTAATCGTCACCAAACGTTAAGTGTGTAGACCCTGCGGGTTCGAGAACTATGTAGACATGACCGAGACACCTCTACGGCCAATAACCAATTGCGGGACCTGGATGCCCATATTGGCTCCTACATATTCTACGAAGATCTTTATCGGTCGAACCTCTATGTCAAGGATTCAGTTAATCCCGTATGCTGTTCCCTTTGTTCTTCGGTATGTTACTTGCCCGAGATTCGATCGTCGGTATCACTATACCTAGTTCAATCTCGTTACCGGCAAGTCTCTTTACTCGTTCCGTAATACAAGATCTCGTGGCTAATACTTTAGTCACATTGCTTGCAAGGCTCATTGTGATGTTGTATTACCGAGTGGGCCCTGAGATACCTCTCCGTCATACGGAGTAACAAATCCCAGTCTTGATCCATGCCAACCCAACAGACACCCTCGGAGATACCTGTAGAGCACCTTTATAGTCACCCAGTTACGTTGCGACGTTTGATACACACAAGGTATTCCTCCGGTGTCAGTGAGTTGCATGATCTCATGGTCAAAGGAACAAATACTTGACATGCAGAAAACAATAGCAATAAACTGACACGATCAAATGCTACGTTTACAGTTTGGGTCTTGTCCATCACATCATTCTCCTAATGATGTGATCCCGTTATCAAATGACATCTCATGTCAATGGCTAGGAAACCTTAACCATCTTTGATCAACGAGCTAGTCAACTAGAGGCATACTAGGGACACAGTGTTGTCTATGCACCCACACATGTATTTGAGTTTCCAATCAATACAATTATAGCATGGATAATAAACGATTATCATGAACAAGGAAATATAATAATAACCAATTTATTATTGCCTCTAGGGCATATTTCCAACAGTCTCCCACTTGCACTAGAGTCAATAATCTAGTTCACATCACTATGTGATTTACATTGTAATGAATCGAACACCCATGCAGTTCTGGTGTTGTTCATTTTTAGCCCTTGGAAGAGGTTTAGTCATCGGATCTGCAACATTTAGATCCGTGTGTACTTTGCAAATATTTATGTCGTCCTCCTTGATGTAATCGCGGATGGAATTGAAACGTCGCTTTATGTGTCTGGTCCTCTTGTGAAATCTTGGTTCCTTGGCTAGAGCAATGGCACCAGTATTATCACAAAACAGAGTCATTGGGTTAAGTGCACTAGGCACTACTCCAAGATCTGTCATGAACTCCTTCATCCAGACACCTTCCTTCGCCGCCTCCGAGGCTGCGATGTACTCCGCTTCGCATGTAGAATCAGCTACCACGCTTTGCTTGGAACTGCACCAGCTAACCGCACCCCCATTAAGAATAAATACGTATCCGGTTTGCGACTTAGAGTCATCCGGATCAGTGTCAAAGCTTGCATCGACGTAACCCTTTACGACGAGCTCTTGATCACCTCCATAAACGAGAAACATGTCCTTAGTCCTTTTCAGGTACTTCAGGATATTCTTGACCGCTGTCCAGTGTTCCATTCCTGGATCACTTTGAAACCTTCCGACCATACTTATGGCAAGGCTGACATCGGGTCTTGTGCACAGCATTGCATACATGATAGAGCCTATGGCTGAAGCATAGGGGATGACACTCATCTTTTCTCTATCTTCTGCAGTCACTGGGCATTGAGTCTTACTCAACTTCACACCTTGCAAAACAGGCAAGAACCCCTTCTTGGACTGATCCATTTTGAACTTCTTCAAAATCTTATCAAGGTATGTGCTTTGTGAAAGTCCTATTAAACGTCTTGATCTATCTCTATAGATCTTGATGCCTAATATGAAAGCAGCTTCTCCTAGGTCCTTCATTGAAAAACTCTTGTTCAAATATTCCTTTACACTTTCCAGCATTTCTATATTGTTTCCAATCAGCAATATGTCATCCACATATAATATTAGAAACGCTATAGAGCTCCCACTCACTTTCTTGTAAATACAAGCTTCTCCGTAAACTTGTATAAACTCGAACGCTTTGATCACCTCATCAAAACGAAGATTCCAACTCCGAGATGCTTGCACCAGTCCATAAATGGATCGCTGGAGTTTGCAAACTTTGTCAGCATTCTCTGGATCGACAAAACCTTCTGGTTGCATCATATACAACTCTTCCTTAAGGAAACCGTTAAGGAACGCTGTTTTGACATCCATCTGCCAAATTTCATAATCGAAAAAGGCAGCTATTGCTAACATGATTCTGACGGACTTAAGCATCGCTACGGGTGAGAAGGTCTCATCGTAGTCAACTCCTTGAACTTGTGAAAAACCCTTTGCCACAAGTCGAGCTTTATAGACGGTGACATTACCGTCCGCGTCCGTCTTCCTCTTAAAGATCCATTTGTTCTGAATGGCCTTACGCCCTTCAGGTAATACTTCCAAAGTCCAGACTTTGTTTTCATACATGGATCCCATCTCGGATTTCATGGCCTCTAACCACTTCTCGGAATCCGGGCCCATCATCGCTTCTCCATAGTTCGTAGGTTCATCGTTGTCTAACAACATGACCTCTAAGACAGGGTTGCCGTACCACTCGGGAGCAGTACGCGTCCTTGTCGACCTACGAGGTTCGATAGCAACTTGATCCAAAGCTTCATGATCATCATCATTAACTTCCTCTTCAGCTAATGTAGGCTCCACAGAAACAACTTTCTGCGCTGCGCTACTCTCAGGTTGAAGTAAAGGTTCAACAACCTCATCAAGTTCTATCTTCCTCCCACTCAATTCTTTCGAGAGAAACTCTTTCTCAAGAAATGTTCCGTTTTTAGCGACAAACACTTTGCCTTCGGATCTGAGGTAGAAGGTATACCCAACTGTCTCTTTTGGGTATCCTATGAAGACGCATTTCTCCGCTTTGGGTTCCAGCTTTTCAGGCTGAAGCTTTTTGACATAAGCATCACATCCCCAAACTTTAAGAAACGACAGCTTTGGCTTCTTGCCAAACCAAAGTTCATATGGCGTCGTCTCAACGGATTTCGATGGTGCCCTATTTAAAGTGAATGCAGCTGTCTCTAATGCATAACCCCAAAACGATAGTGGCAAATCGGCAAGAGACATCATAGATCGCACCATATCCAATAAGGTTTGATTACGACGTTCGGACACACCATTACGCTGTGGTGTTCCAGGCGGTGTTAATTGTGAAACAATTCCACACTGTCTTAAGTGACTGCCAAACTCATAACTCAGATATTCTCCTCCTCGATCAGATCGTAGGAATTTAATCTTCTTGTTACGATGATTCTCAACTTCACTCTGAAATTGTTTGAACTTTTCAAATGTTTCAGACTTGTGTTTCATTAAGTAAATATACCCATATCTACTTAAGTCATCAGTGAAGGTGAGAAAGTAACGATAACCACCGCGCGCCTCAATACTCATCGGACCGCACACATCAGTATGTATGATTTCCAATAAGTCACTTGCCCGTTCCATTATTCCAGAGAACGGCGTTTTAGTCATCTTGCCCATGAGGCATGGCTCACATGTGTCAAGTGATTCAAAATCAAGTGACTCCAAAAGTCCATCAGCATGGAGCTTCTTCATGCGTTTTACGCCAATATGACCTAAACGGCAGTGCCACAAGAAAGTGGTATTATCATTATCAATTCTACATCTTTTGGCATCAATGTTATGAACATGTGTATCATTACTATCGAGATTCAATAAGAATAAACCCCTCACATCGGGTGCATGACCATAAAAGATATTACTCATATAAATAGAACAACCATTATTCTCTGATTTAAATGAGTAACCGTCTCGCAATAAACAAGATCCAGATATAATGTTCATGCTTAACGCAGGCACCAAATAACACTTATTTAGGTTCATCACTAATCCCGACGGTAATCGAAGAGCGAGCGTGCCGACGGCGATCACATCAACCTTGGAACCATTTCCCACGCGCATCGTCACTTCGTCCTTTGCCAGCCTCCGTCTATTCCGCAGTTCCTGTTTTGAGTTGCAAATATGAGCAACCGCACCGGTATCAAATACCCAGGCACTACAACGAGAGTTGGTAAGGTACACATCAATAACATGTATATCATATATACCTTGTTTGTTGTTGGCCGCCTTCTTGTCAGCCAAATACTTGGGGCAATTCCGCTTCCAGTGTCCAGTTCCCTTGCAATGAAAACACACAGTTTCTGGTTTGGGTCCAGCCTTGGGTTTCTTCACGAGAGGAGCAACTGCTTTGCCACTCTTCTTAGAGTTACCCTTCTTACCCTTGCCATTTTTCTTGAAACTAGTGGTTTTATTGACCATCAACACTTGATGCTCCTTCTGAATTTCAGACTCAGCGACTTTCAGCATCGCAAACAGCTCGGCGACTGACTTGTTCATCCCGTGCATGTTATAGTTCAACACGAAGCTCTTGTAGCTAGGCGGCAATGATTGAAGAACTCTGTCAGTGATAGCCTCTGGCGGAAGGGGCATCCCTAACTCAGCCAGACGGGTGGAGTACCCAGACATTCTGAGCACGTGATCACTGATAGACCCGTTCTCCTCCATCTTGCAAGCATAGAACTTATCGGAGATCTCATATCTCTCGATCCGGGCATTCTTCTGAAAGATAAACTTCAACTCCTGGAACATCTCATATGCTCCATGACGTTCAAAACGTCTTTGAAGTCCCGGTTCTAAGCCATACAACATTGCACATTGAACTATTGAGTAATCATCAGAACGAGCCTGCCAGGCGTTCACAACGTCTAGAGACTCAACTGGAGCGGGTGGATCACCAAGCGGTGCATCAAGGACATAAGCCTTCTGGGAAGCCGTAAGGATAATCCTTAGATTACGGGCCCAGTCCACAAAGTTACTTCCATCATCTTTCAACTTAGCTTTCTCTAGGAACGCATTAAAATTCAGGGGTGCTACTGCGCGAGCCATGATCTACAACATAAATATAGCAAAGACAACTTAGACTATTGTTCTTAGATAATGAGTTTAGTTAATCATATTTAAAAAACTCCCACTCAAATTGACATCCCTCCGATCATTCGAGTGTAACATGATCCAAATCCACCAACTCAAGTCCGATCATCACGTGAGTTGAGGTGGTTTCAATGGTGAACATCTTCATGTTGATCATATCTACTATATGACTCATGTTCGACCTTTCGGTCTCTTGTGTTCCGAGGCCATGTCTGTACATGCTAGGCTCGTCAAGTTTAACCCGAGTGTTCCGCGTGTGCAACATGGCTTGCACCCGTTGTATGCGAACGTAGAGTCTATCACACCCGATCATCACGGCGTGTCTCGAAACGACGAACTTTCGCAACGGTGCACACTTGGGGAGAACACAATTTATCTTGAAATTTAAGTGAGGGATCACCTTATAATGCTACCGTCGTCCTAAGCAAAATAAGATGCATAAAAGGATTAACATCACATGCAAATCATAAGTGACATGATATGGCCATGAACTTGTGCTTTTGATCTCCATCTCCAAAGCACCGGCATGATCTCCATCGTCACCGGCATGACACCATGATCTCCATCATCTTGATCTCCATCAACGTGTCGCCATAAGGTTGTCGCGCCGACTGTTGCTTCCACGACTATTGCTAACGTTTAGCGATAAAGTAAAGCATTACATAGCGCTTAATGATTGACACGCAGGTCATACAATAATTAAAGACAACTCTATGGCTCCTGCCAGTTGCCGTACTCATCGACATGCAAGTCGTGATATTCTATACAAAACATGATCATCTCATACATCACATATATCTCATCATGTAATTGGCCATATCACATCACAACATACCCTGCAAAAACAAGTTAGACGTCCTCTAATTGTTGTTGCAAATTTTACGTGGCTGCTACGGGTTTGCAAGAACCGTTCTTACCTACGCAAAACCACAACGTGGTGTAGTGATTGCTTTTTGATCTTCTAAAAGAACCCTCTTCATTGAAATCGATTCAACTAAAGTGAGAGAGACAGACACCCGCTAGCCATCTTTATGCAACGAAGTTACATGTCAGTTGAAGGAACCTGTCTCGCGTAAGTGTACGCGTAATGTCGGTCCGGGCCGCTTCATCTCACAGTACCGCCGAATCAAAAATCAACTAGTAACGGCAAGCAATATGTATACACCCACGCCCACAACTCGTTTGTGTTCTACTCGAGATCTCATCTACGCATAGACCTAGCTCATGATGCCACTGTTGGGGAACGTTGCATGGGAAACAAAAATTTTCCTACGCACACGCAAGATCTATCCATGGTGATGAGCATCTACGAGAGGGAGAGTGAATCTACATACCCTTGTAGATCGCTAAGCGGAAGCGTTAATAAACGCGGTTGATGTAGTCGAACGTCTTCGCGATCCAAATCGCCGAGCGTCCCGCGATCCAATCACGATCCTTCCGATCTAGTGCCGAACGGACGGCACCTCCGCGTTCAACACACGTACGGCTTGATGACGCCTTCACCTCCTCGATCCAGCGAGCGATGGTGAAGTAGTGGTTGAGTTCCAGCAGCACGACGGCGTGGTGATGGTGGTGAGGAACAATCTCTGCAGGGCTTCGCCAAGCACTACGGAGATTATGACGGAGGAACTAGAGGGTTAGGGTTGCCGCACACGGCTTGGGAAATCCTAATGTGTCCCGTGTGCTAGCCCTGCCCCTCTATTTATATGTTGAGCCTTGGGGTCTAAACTTGGAGTAAAAGCCTCCTCCGGGTCGGTTTTGCCCGCACAAGGTCGGTTTGGCCCGCAGGGAAAGAGTCCAACTCGGATCCCTGCCGAACCGTGCACAGTCGCGCACAAGCGGTAGTACCGCTTCACACAAGCGGTAGTACCGCTTGGGCGGTAGTACCGCTTCACACAAGCGGTAGTACCGCTCGGGCGGTAGTACCGCTTCACACAAGCGGTAGTACCGCTCCGGCGGTAGTACCGCTTCACCAAGCGGTAGTACCGCTTACGCGGCAGCAAAACTACTTTTGCACTTTCCAATACCTTGTGGGCTTTATCCCTTTGGCTCATATAAAGTGTTGCTGCACCCGAACACTTCGGTAAACATCAGGAACCCCTTCCGGTGAACTCTGGAACTCTTCCGGAGATCGAAACACTATTATCACACATATCAATCTTTACCTCCGGACTCTTCCGGAGATCCTCGTCATGTCCGGGATCTTATCCGGGACTCCGAACAACTTTCGGTCACCAACATAATAACTCAATTATACTAATCGTCACCAAACGTTAAGTGTGTAGACCCTGCGGGTTCGAGAACTATGTAGACATGACCGAGACACCTCTACGGCCAATAACCAATAGCGGGACCTGGATGCCCATATTGGCTCCTACATATTCTACGAAGATCTTTATCGGTCGAACCTCTATGTCAAGGATTCAGTTAATCCCGTATGCTGTTCCCTTTGTTCTTCGGTATGTTACTTGCCCGAGATTCGATCGTCGGTATCACTATACCTAGTTCAATCTCGTTACCGGCAAGTCTCTTTACTCGTTCCGTAATACAAGATCTCGTGGCTAATACTTTAGTCACATTGCTTGCAAGGCTCATTGTGATGTTGTATTACCGAGTGGGCCCTGAGATACCTCTCCGTCATACGGAGTAACAAATCCCAGTCTTGATCCATGCCAACCCAACAGACACCCTCGGAGATACCTGTAGAGCACCTTTATAGTCACCCAGTTACGTTGCGACGTTTGATACACACAAGGTATTCCTCCGGTGTCAGTGAGTTGCATGATCTCATGGTCAAAGGAACAAATACTTGACATGCAGAAAACAATAGCAATAAACTGACATGATCAAATGCTACGTTTACAGTTTGGGTCTTGTCCATCACATCATTCTCCTAATGATGTGATCCCGTTATCAAATGACATCTCATGTCAATGGCTAGGAAACCTTAACCATCTTTGATCAACGAGCTAGTCAACTAGAGGCATACTAGGGACACAGTGTTGTCTATGCACCCACACATGTATTTGAGTTTCCAATCAATACAATTATAGCATGGATAATAAACGATTATCATGAACAAGGAAATATAATAATAACCAATTTATTATTGCCTCTAGGGCATATTTCCAACACTCATCTTGGGGAAGGCCGAGTGCCCCTTGAGCTGGATCCCCAATCCCCTGCACTGCTGCGTCACACTGGTCTTGGCGCCCCTGGGCGAATCCTTCTTCACCGTCATCGACCGACAGGTGAAAATATGCTTGAACAACCCCCAATGGGGGTAGCTGCCGATGAAGTTCTCACACAGCGAGACGAACGCTGCGAAGTAGACCACCGCATTCGGTGGAAGGTGGTGGAGCTGCACCCCAAAGAAATCTAAGAACACACGAAGGAAAGGGTGTGGCGGAACTCTCAATCAAAGCCAGATCTGGAGTCCGTTCAGGGCTCCGGAGAGGGGGATCTTCCGGCATCGTCATCATCAACCATCCTTCATCACCAATTTCATGATGCTCACCGCCGGGAGTGAGTAATTCCTTCGTAGGCTTGCTGGACGGTGATGAGTTGGATGAGATTTATCATGTAATCGAGTTAGTTTTGTTAGGGCTTGATCCCTGGTATCCACTATGTTCTGAGATTGATGTTGCTATGACTTTGCTATGCTTAATGCTTGTCACTAGGGCCCGAGTGCCATAATTTCTGTCGGGCCCATGGAACCCGGGGTACCCAGGCCCGTCTGCCTTTGGCCCAGGGCGCGACGCCTGGAGTGTCCCCGGCGGGCCATCTACACCAAGTGTCTCGCCATGCCCCCTCATGGGGCCCTAGCCTCCTGAGGCCCCCTCCTCAGAGAGTAGCAGGCAACGCTTAGCACCACCGTAAACGGCCTCGCGAAGTCCCCTCACGAGGCGGCTTCCCGAGTGGCCTCACGAGGCGGCTTCCCGAGGTGGCCTTCCGAGGCCCCCTCCCACAGGCGCTCGAGGAGAAGACCGTTCGGCGTGTCGCGCGGACTGGAGCCCATCACGTGGGTGACGCGCGCGGCGACGAGCAGCAGCAGAGGCCGCGCCAGCAGCCGCGGATGCAGATGGTTTCCTCTTTTGTGCTACGGAAGCAGGGCCAGATATCTACTCCCCAAAGTAACCCCAAAGGTTGCCCGATCGGCGAAGAAAGACCAAGACGGCGGGCACGCAGGGCGGAGGTCATCACCGAGCCCACCGGCGCGTCATGGATCATGCTTTGGCAGGCGAAGACCACCTTTAGTCAGGATAGCCTGAGCGCCTGTCCCCTTTCAAAACCGCCAAGTGTGGCAACCCTTCCCGCCTAAGTTTCGAGGGGGAAGAGGACCACGGCGGCATAAAAGGGGCAGTGCAGCCACCGTAGCGAGGGGATGGATCATCTTCAAACTTGTATGCAAGAATTCTGTCATGCACGATAATCTCAACCACAAAGCAGGAGTAGGGTCTTACACCGCAAGGTGGCCCGAACCTGGGTAAACCGCCATGCCTTTGCCCGTCCTACGCTAGCGCGCTCTCGCCGTAGTTTCGCCGTAGCACTGCCGTGGTAGGGGAAGAAGTAGGAGAACGAGCTCACCCCAGTGTTCGAACCTTTGGGTCCCCGGAACCCCACTTCCGACATTTGGCGCGCCAGGTAGGGGTGCGCTACTGTTCCTCTGCTCGACCTTCAGCTCCACCAGTCCCATGGCGGACGCACGTCGCGAGCGCGCTGAGCGCAGGGCTGGCCGCGTGGCCCAGACGGAGCCGGTGGCCCGCGGCAATCGCTGCCGCCCCGACGCCGAGGCTGTCGCCGCCACCGACCCCGCTGCCCGCGAGCAGCAGGCCTCCTCCCTGCACCCCTCCGTGCAGGCGGACGGCCACACCACCATGGCCTCCTCCCTCGCCAGCCGTGGGCCACCGAACCCGCAGGCCGCGCTGCTCATGGCACGCGAGCTACTCCGCTACCGTCCTGATGACGCCGGCTACGACGCCTGGGTTGGTCGCATCACCGAGCTCATCAACGTCGCCGGGGACGCTACGGCGCCTTCTCACTCGCTCCGCCCTCCACCGTCACGTGCTGGGGACCCGGCGTACGGCGCCCCCCCGCCGCCTCCTCTGCGTGATGAGCGCGCCGGGCCCCAGCGCAGCGCGCGGGCTCGTGAGCCGTCCCGCGGCACGTCTTCTCCGGACCACTGCGAGCCCAGCTGCCAGATCATCCGCCGCGCGCCCCCCGACGCGTGAGTGCTCCTCGAGCGCCAGCGCCAGTGCCAGGACCAGGCCGTTCAAGACGTTGCAGCGGCCGGGCGTCAAAACCGCGCCGCCCTCGCTGGCGGCGTCCCCTCGAGCTGCGTCGCGTGGTCTGGCCCGCGAAGTTCAAGCCTGCGCTGCCTCCGCGCTACGACGGCACCCCCAACCCCACGGAGTTCCTCCAGCTCTACGCGCTGAGCGTCGAGGCGGCGAACGGCGACGACAAGGTCATGGCGAACTGGTTCCCCATGGCCCTCAAGGACGGCCCGCGCTCCTGGCTCATGAACCTCCCCGAGGCTTCCATCTCATCGTGGGCCGAGCTCTGCAGCCAGTTCATCGCCAACTTCAAGGGCACACAGGACCGCTCCCTCACCATCAACGACCTGCGGCGCGTTCGACAGCGCCCAGACGAGAGCCTCCGTAAGTACATCCAGCGCTTCAGACAGGTGCGTAACAAGATCCCGCGCGCTTCCAACGCGGCCGTCATCTCCGCGTTCTCCACCGGCGTCACGGACATCAAGATGCGCGAGAAGCTCGCCATCAACGGTGAGCTCGACGCCGTGCTCGAGCTGCTCGACCTCGCCGACAAGTGCGCCAAGGCTAAAGAAGGCCGCCTCTTCGTCCACAACGACCCCGACGCGGCGCTCGACGGCACCAAGGCCAAGAGCAAGGACGTCAAGCGCAAAGGCCCTGCCGTGCTTGCGGCGGAGCCCGAGCAGAAGCGCGGCCGCGACCTCGACGAACCCAGGAAGGACAACCGGCCGCTTTGCGCCTTTCACAATGTCCGCTCCCACAGCACCGAAGACTGTCATGAGCTCAAGCTGCTCCGCGACGAGCGCCAGAGCCACCGAGACGACCGCAACGGCCGTGGCGCCGGCCGCGGAGGTGTCCGTAGCGGCAACCGCTGGGACAGCCGCAACAATAACAGCAACTACCGCCAGGGTTGGCGCGATCAGCCTCGTGAGGCCGCCTGGAGCGACCAACCTCGTGACGCGAATCCTCAGGCTAATGCCGCTCTCCCGCCGCTGCCTCCGCCTCCTCGGAGGAACGACGTCAACCAGCCCGACGAGGGCGCTGGGGCTACAAAGAGCCTCGCGCGGTCGCCTGCATCCTTGGCGGGTCCCAAGCCCTGGCGTCCGTCCGCCACTTCAAGCAACTCTCTCGCGAGGTGTATGCCACCCTCCCGAGGCCTGAGGTCACGCGGCCCCTCAAGTGGTCGCTATACGCCATCACCTTCGACTCCAAGGACCACCCCAAGTCCACGGCCTCCACAGGCGCGCTCCCCATGCTGTGCACTCCCACCATCAGTAACGTCGCGGTCACCAAGACCCTCATCGACGGGGGTGCCGGCCTCAACGTGCTCTCCATCGAATCCTTCGAGACGCTCCAGGTGCCCTACGACCAGCTGATGCCGACCAGGCCTTTCTCCGGAGTGACCGATGGCTCCACCATTCCGCTGGGGCAGGTGCGCCTCCCCGTCACCTTCGGCGCCCGCAAGAACTACCACACCGAGCTCATCGACTTCGACGTGGCGCACATCGGCCTGCCCTACAATGCCATCTTGGGCTACCCAGCTCTCACCAAGTTCATGGCGGCCACTCATCACGCCTACAACGTCCTCAAGATGCCCGGCTGCAGCAGCATCATCACCGTCGCCTGCGACGAAAAGGACGTGGCCAGCACCCTCGAGCGCGCCTACAAGGCTGCCGCTGTCGCGCACCCAGCCGACGAGGACGCGGCCGAGCCTTCCGAAGCTGCGCCCACAAAGAAGAAGCAGCTGTTCTCTCAGGACCGCGCCGAGACAAAGAAGGTGTCGGTGGACGGCAGCGGCTCCGGCCCCGCCTTCACCATCGGCACAGGCCTCCCTCCTGCATAGGAAAGCGTGCTCGTCACCTTCCTTCGGGCAAACTCGGATGTTTTCGCCTGGAAAGCATCCGACTTGTCCGGTGTGCCGAGGGAGGTGATAGAGCACCACTTAGCGGTGTGCCCCAATGCACGCCCGGTCAAGCAGAAAGCGCGGCGCCAGGCGCCAGAGAAGCAAGAGTTCATCGTCAGAGAAGTTCAGAAGCTCCAAGAAACTGGAGTCGTTCGTGAGGTGCTCCATCCCGAATGGCTCGCCAACCCAGTAGTCGTCGCCAAGAAAGGTGGCAAGGAGCGCGTGTGCGTCGACTTCACCAGCCTCAACAAGTCCTGCCCTCGTGACCCCTTCCAGCTGCCGCGAGGCGATCAGGGCGTTTGTCATACCGTCGGCGGCACGTGCATGCCCTTCAGGCTGAGGAACGTCGGCGCCTCTTTCCAGAGGCTGGCGCCCTTCGCACCAGGGCCTCGTGAGCCTCCCGCTCCTCGCGAGCTCCCGGCGCCTCGCGGGCCCCCTGGCTCTGAAGGAGCAGACTCCCTTAGCGCGCCGCGCCGAGTGGTCTAACGTCACTACAGTGCGGTCCTGCCGGGCACGCCCGGCGCGTCGCCCCGCGTGACCCGCACTCCTTCCCGCCGCGCCTCTCGAGCTTCGCTCTCGGAACCTTATCCTTTTGGTCGTGTAATGGATTTTACTGACTTTTACTTTGATGAATTATATTACCTACTCAATTGCGTGCTAATTTCTATGATAAATTCGACGCCGCCCGAGAGCGCCTCACGCTCGCGACCCCTCCCCTGACCAATCCCGTGAGCGGGGGCTAGGCACGGTGCCTGTGCTCGGGTCCGTCCCTGCAGCGCTGCCAAATCCATGCGACTGAGCTCTGGCTCGCGGGCCTGCTCCCGCGCAGGTCACCTCACCAAGGTCCTTGGTGCCTTATCTCCTCACGCAACGGCCATGGGTGAGTTAGCAAGCGCGTGCCGCTCCCCCTATCGTGAGATTTTTCGACATACAGCCCTTCAGGAGTCGAGCTGCGCGAAGGCCTCGCGGGCAGCCTCTCACGAGCCGGCGTCGCGAGGCGAAGACGCTTCGAACACCGGGCCTCGCGAGCACGCCTCGCGAGCTGCGTGGGCCCCTCATGAGCCGTGGATCATCCAACACCGCTATCTGCCAAAAGCTAAGTGTGACTGCCTCATGAGGCGCCCTTACCATCACTCAAGCTCTCTCCCCTCCCGATTCCATGGGTGCCGGCATTTTTCTTCTGCGTAAGCCGCTTGCACGCCAAAGGGGGGCTCCCTGAGCATCGCGCCTCAGGAGCCTTCACTAGCTCACGGTGCCCCTCACCTCTTGGCCTTGTCCCGGCATCGCGACCGGACATACCAGCGACGGCTGAGGCCCGCTCGGGGGCTGGGTCCTGACGGCGTAGAGCGCCGAGGCGAGCAAAGAAAAAAAAACCAGCCTCACGGGAGGACTTCGGGAGAGAATGCATGCAACCCCACGTCACAAAAGTATTAAGTTCAACACAAGAAGATACTGTTTCACGCCCCCGCGGGGTTTACATCGGTTCAATGCAGGAGAACGAAAAGAAAGAAAGGCCTAGGCGAGTGTGGCCCCGTCACCGTGCGCACGGTGTCCCGGCTCCAGAGTCGTCGTCGCGCGCGCCTAGTCGGAGTCCTCGTCCTCGCCCTTGACGCGGGGGGAGCCGCCATCGCCTTCGCCCCCGCCGGAGGGGGCGACACCGTCGGAAGAGTCATCCTCGCTGGAGGAGCCGCTGTAGCTGTCCTCGCTCTCCGCGCAGCACGCCAGGCGGCTACCGAAGAGCCCGAAGATCTTCACGAAGAGCGTGGCGGCCCCGTCGTACTTGAACTGGAGGACGTGCCGACGCTTCAGGCCGCGGGCGAGGGCAAACGACTTCCACCCCTGCCTCAAGAACATGAAGCCCAAGGCGGTAAGCTCCATCGCCACCCAGGAGGGGCTGTTGCAGCAACCGTTGGCCTACACCCACAGGCCCAAGGGCGTGCGGTCCGCCATCGCCGCCGCGAAGGAGTCCGGGAGCCGAAGCCAGGTGCAGGGGCTGCGGTGCATGTTCACAATGAACTCGCATGCCGCCTCCGCCGAGTGGCTCCCCGCCTGGGGCGGAAGCGCAGCCGCTCCGACGTGGCCGCCTCGGCCTTGCGAGCCTCGCCCGCTGCGCCCGCGGGCGGCGCCCCTTCCGCGACTATTGGGCCCGGCGCCGGCGGCCGTCGAGGATCGATCACGCCCCCGGGGCGGGACCTGTGATGCGGCGGCGGAGGCACGGCCGCGCCCTTGTCCTCTCGACATCTCTTCGGCAATTCTAGCAAGGAGACAAGGAAGCAGAAGGAAGGAGAAGATGAGTGGGGGCTCCGGCTCTCCCTTCCCCTCTTTTTTTATCTCGGCGTGGAACTCCCCTCGTCGCTCCGCCTTCTCCGGCGCCAAGATTTATGTCAGCACGGCAGTTCCCGAGGCGTCGTGGGGAAGTGTGGGTGTCGCCCGTCACATCGTGCGCCACGCGTCGCGCCTGGCCGCAGGCGGTTAGGGCCCGCGCCGTTTCGCCCCTCCGTAGGCGGGAACGTGCGTGCCGCGGGCCCGGGGGCTACTGTCGGGCCCATGGAACCCGGGGTACCCAGGCCCGACTGCCTTTGGCCCAGGGCGCGACGCCTGGAGTGTGCCCGGCGGGCCATCGCCACCAAGTGTCTCGCCATGCCCCCTCATGGGGCCCTAGCCTCCTGAGGCCCCCTCCTCAGGGAGTAGCAGGCAACGCTTAGCACCACCGTAAACGGCCTCGCGAAGTCCCCTCACGAGGCGGCTTCCCGAGTGGCCTCACGAGGCGGCTTCCCGAGGTGGCCTTCCGAGGCCCCCTCCCGCAGGCGCTCGAGGAGAAGACCGTTCGGCGTGTCGCGCGGACTGGAGCCCATCATGTGGGTGACGCGCGCGGCGACGAGCAGCAGCAGAGGCCGCGCCAGCAGGCGCGGATGCAGATGGTTTCCTTTTTTGTGCTAGGGAAGCAGGGCCGGCTATCTACTCCCCAAAGTAACCCCAAAGGTTGCCCGATCGGCGAAGAAAGACGAAGACGGCGGGCGCGCAGGGCGAAGGTCATCACCGAACCCACCGGCGCATCATGGATCATGCTTTGGCAGGCGAAGACCACCTTTAGTCAGGATAGCCTGAGCGCCTGTCCCCTTTCAAAACCGCCAAGTGTGGCAACCCTTCCCGCCTAAGTTTCAAGGGGGAAGAGGACCAAGGCAGCATAAAAGGGGCAGTGCAGCCACCGTAGCGAGGGGATGGATCATCTTCAACCTTGTACGCAACAACTCTCTCATCCACGATAATGTCAACCACAAAGCAGGAGTAGGGTCTTACACCGCAAGGCGGCCCGAACCTGGGTAAACCGTCGTGCCTTTGCTCGTCCTACGCTAGCACGCTCTCGCCCTAGTCCCGCCGTAGCACTGCCGTGGTAGGGGAAGAAGTAGGAGAACGAGCTCACCCCAGTGTTCGAACCTTTGGGTCCCTGGAACCCCACTTCCGACAATATCAGATCTGAACCCTTTATGTTTTCATCAATATATTTGTGTTCTTGATCTGATCTTGCAAGTTGTATGCACCTGCTATGTGTTATGATCCGCATAGCCCAAGGTGACAATAATTGGGATTCTTTCCGGTGATTGCATTAGTTTGAGGAGTTCATGTATTCACTAAGTGTTTGAGGAGCTCTGTTTGACCTAATTCCTCCACTATAAATTCAGAAAAAATCAGAAACCCTTAGGGGAGTCCACGAAATACTTTTTCCGCCGCCGCAAGTTTCTGTTCTCGAGAGATCCCATCTGGAGGCCTATTCCGGTGCTCCGCCGGAGGGGGAATCGATCACAGAGGGGCTCTACACCAACCTTGCTGCCCTTCCGATGATGCGTGAGTAGTTTACCATTGACCTTCGGGTCCATAGTTAGTAGCTAGATGGCTTCTTCTCTCTTTTTGATCTTCAATACAATGTTCTCCTCGATGTTCTTGGAGTTTTATTCGATGTAATCACTTTTTGCAGGTGTGTTTGTTGGGATCCGATGAATTGTGAGTTTATGATCAGATTATCCATGAATATTATTTGAGTCTTTGCTGCACTCTTTTATGCATGATTATTATAGCCTCGTATTTCTTCTCCGATCTATTGATTTGGTTTGGCCAACTGAGTTGATTTATCTTGCCATGGGATGAGGTGCTTTGTAATGGGTTCGATCTTGCGGTGCTCAATCCCAGTGACAGAAAGGGACATGACACATATGTATCGTTGCTATTAAGGGTAAAAAGATGGGGTTTATTCATACATGAGTTTATCTTGTCTACATCATGTCATCATTCTTAAGGCATTACTTCGTTCTTTTATGGACTTAATACATTAGATGCATGCTGGATAGCGGTCGATGTGTGGAGTAATAGTAGTAGATGCAGGCAGGAGTCGGTCTACTTGTATTGGACGTGATGCCTATATACATGATCATTGCCTTGGATATCGTCATGATTATTTGCTTTTCTATGAATTGCCCAACAGTAATTTGTCTACCCACCGTATGCTATTTTCTTGAGAGAAGCCTCTAGTGAAAATTATGGCCGCCGGATCTATCTAAATCATATTACTAAAACCCTAAAAAAATTGCAATTTTATTTATTTTATTTTGTATTTTTGTTTCAATCTATCACATACAATTTAATCTTGCAATTTACCGCCGAGGGATTGACAACCCCTCATTTGTGTTGGGTGCAAGGGTTTGTTGTTTGTGTGCAGGTACTGCTAACGAGGTGTTGTGTGATTCTGCTACTAGTTCGATAACCTTGGTTTCATAACTGATGGAAATACTTATCTCTACTGTGCTGCATCATCCCTTCCTCTTCGGGGATAATACCAACGCAAGCTACAAGTAGCAACTACCTAGATAGTTGTGCGAGTTGTGTTTTCAGGGAACGGACTATTGAACAAGCTGAGGAATTATTGAATAATATATTGAAGAATGATAATGATTGGACACTTCCTAAACCACCGCCTAAACCCACTCCGAAGAAGAGGGGTATCTTATATCTCAGTGCTGAAGATATGCAAGATTCAAAGAAATGCCAGAAAGAGAAAGGTATTAAAGCTAAGGATGTTAAGAATTTACCACCTATTGAAGAAATACATGGTCTTGACAAACCGACATAGGTAGTAGAGGTAAATTCTCTTATAAAGTTTGATGAACGTGATATTCCTTATAACAAACCCTCCTAGTCAATGCTTGTATGAATTTGACAATTATATTATTAAGCAAGATCATTTCAATGCAAATGTTATGAAACAATTGAAACGAAATGCCTATATGATTGATCGCTTGAGTGATTTGTTATTTAGAATTGCTAATGATATTAAATGTGTAAGTAAACATGCATCTATGGTTCAAACCCAATTAGAACAAGTTGCTAAATCTCAGAGTGAATTGCTTAATGAAATGAATAACAATATGAATGATCATGTTGTCAGAGTAATGACTAGAGGAGGTAGAATGACTCAGGAGCCACTTTATCCTGAGGGTCACCCTAAAAGAATTGAATAAGACTCTCAAAGAATTAATGTTGATGCACCTAGTCCATCTAAAAAGAAAAAGAAAAATGATAGGACTTTGCATACTTCTAGTGAACCCGAGGTAGAAAAATCCTTGGAGGATAGTAATGATGTTTCTATTTCTGATGCTGAAACACAATCTGGTAATGAACATTCACCTGATGATAATAATAATGATGATGCTCATGTGGATACCCAACCAGATAATGATAAAGAACCCGATAATGATGTTGAAATAGAACCTGATGTTGATCTTGATAACCCAGCTTCTAAAAATAAACGCTATGATAAAAGAGATTTCGTAGCTAGAAAACATGGTAAAGAAAGAGAACCATGGGTTCAAAAACCCATGCCCTTCCCTCCTAAACCATCTATGAAAAAGGATGAGAAAGAATTTGAACGTTTTGCTGAAATGCTTAGGCCAGTCTTTTTGCGTAATCGTTTGACTGATATTTTAAAGATGGCCCCTTATGCTAAATATATGAAAGACATTGTCACAAATAAAAGGAAGATACCTGAAGCTGAAATTTCTACCATGCTTGCAAATTATTCTTTTAAGGATGGAGTACCTAAGAAACTAGGAGATCCGGGAATACCAACTATACCATGCTCCATTAAACGAAATTATGTTAAAACTGCTTTGTGTGATTTAGGAGCCGGTGTTAGTGTTATGCCTTTCTCTTTATATAAAAGACTTGATTTGAATAAACTCACTCCCACTGAAATATCATTGCAAATGGCTGACAAATCAACTGCCATTCCTATCAGCGTTTGTGAGGATGTGCCCTTTGTTGTTGCAAACGTTACTATTCTAACAGACTTTGTTATACTTGATATGCCCGAGGATGACAACATGTCAATTATCCTTGGTAGACCCTTTCTGAATACTGCAGGGGCTGTTATTGATTGCAACAAAAGCAAGGTCACTTTTTATAACAATGGTAATGAACATACGGTAAACTTTCTGAAGAAACAATTTCAAGTAAATGGTATTCATATTATTGAGAAGGCTCCAACAATTACTATTGGAAGTTTTCAACTCCCTCTTCCTACTGTTAAAAAGAAATATGAAACTCTTATTATTGGGGAGATGCATATCCCCGTTGAGGTAACCTAGTGTTATACGAAAATTCTTCGGTTTCATGTCACTCGGAAATGGTTTGTTAATAAGACCTGATCAACCTTATTAATGGATTCTTTTTGAGAGGCATGTGGTCGATGAATTTAGTAAGCACAACCTTCTGTACCCACTTTTTTTGTTATTCTTAGTTAAATAAAATAAAATGACACGATTATCCTGTTTTCTGAATTATCCGTGCAATAAAAAAGTGCCCAGAAATAAAAGTGCTCAGAATGCAATAAAATTTTGAAATGATTTTTTATATAATATTTAAGAATTTTTGGCACAAAAATAATACCAGGGGAGTGCCCCAGGTGCCCACGAGGCACCAGGGCGCGCCACCCCCTTGGCGCGCCCAAGTACGTCGTGGGCCCCATAGGGACCCCATCACTTATCCCTTCAGCTCACTTCATCTCTTACCTCTAGCAAAAATTCCTGGTAGCTCTTTCTCTCGTGTTCTTGCTCACAAACCTGAAATTTTTGATCTCTTTGCTCGGAGCTCCGTTTCCGAAACTGTTTTGGGAGATTGCTCCTTGGTATGTGACTCCTCCATTGCTCCAATTAGTTTTTGCTTTAGTGGATTATATTTTGCATAATTAGCTGCTCTTGGTGCTACTAAAAATGAGCTTGCATGTTGAATTCTTTGAGTTCCAAGTAGTTTGAATGCTTGATATAGCCTCTAGGCATCCATATGAGTAGTTGCTATCAATCTTGTGAAGTTTCATTGATATCATTTTGTGACCCAATAATTTTCAGAAATTTGTTCTTAGGAAAATGAACATCTTCCGGAGGAGTTCTTCGAGGAGGAGGTCCACCGAGGCATCATCTAGCGAAGACCCCGCAGGCCAATCTTACGTTGAACCAAGGGCAA
Source organism: Elymus sibiricus (assembly GCA_039707655.1). Lineage (NCBI taxonomy): Eukaryota > Viridiplantae > Streptophyta > Magnoliopsida > Poales > Poaceae > Elymus > Elymus sibiricus. Next base: position 333,143,555 of record CM077674.1, on the reverse strand, counting down.
GTTCGGTGCGAGGTGCTGAAGCAAAATCATGTAGATGGCCGTGCAATGAGTTCATGCTAGGTGTAGGCATCAAGGAAGAATTTGACCAATATATTCACAACGCCGAGCTCTCCGCCTTCATCGCAGATAAGCCACCACAGCACTATTACCTCACTCATTCATTCACTCAACACTTTGGGTATCATCCGCCCACTTCTAGAGTTTTATTTCACCTCTATGATAGGTCCTATAGAATGTCTTTAGAACAATTCTGTGATGCATGCAAAATTCCATATTGGGGCTCGTTAGATGAACCACAAAAATCTGATTATGAGCCATTTCTTAATAGTCTTTGCAATGGTGAGGATAGGGGAGTTACGCAGGCTAGAATAGTTAGCATCCATTTCCCTGCTATTCGATATTTTGCACTCTTTAATGGTAAATGCATTGTTGGTAAGCAAGACTGCAGTACGCTTTGCACCCCTGATCTGAGTCTTATTCATACGGCTTTGACCGGCATCAAGTATTGTAATCTTGGGGCTATTGTTGCACGTAGGCTGTAGTGTAACGCGGGTAATGGTGACTTGTATGGAGGAATTTATGCCTCCTGCGTAGCTGCAAGGTTAGTGGTTTCGCCCAAGTCCGATGATCCCCTCTTACCTTACAAATATTTGAACTTTGAAGCAATGCGAGAACACAAGTTTTTGAAACGCAATGCACAGGGATATGAATATAACCTAGTTTTTAATAAATCTCGAATTGTGTATGTTGTTTTGCCTGCTCCTGCCCTCTCTGATTTTCAGAGCAGACAGAGATACTATCTATTGGAGAGCGAGGTGCACGAGTACAAGGCGGCGGTCGAGGCTGCCCGTCTGGCTGAGGCGGCGGCTCAGAACGCTTCTATGAGCTACCACTTCAATTATTACCCAGGCCAGGGATGGCGATGACCAAGCTAGGCCAAAAGCCTAAGCTTGGGGGAGTACGTATTTCTCACCGACATTACATTCATGTCCACACATTTCATTCCAGTTGTCGGTGTTCATACTTTTTCATTGTATAATCCATGTTAGTTTTATTTTCTCGCTTCCTTCTTGTGCATTTGAAAAACTTTGAGAAAATCCAAAATATTTCTCGTTTCTTTTCGGTTTTTCTTTCTAGCTTAGTTTGTAGTAGTATTAAAAGAAAACCCAAAAAGATTTCCCATTTCTTCTTTTGCTTGTTGGGAGCTCTCCCGTGTAAATAGTTTTCTTTTCTCGTTTTTCATTTCTTTCTTTTTGCTTTCTTCAGAAAACTAAAAACTTCAAAAATATTTCAGTGTGTTTCTCTGAAATTATTTTCTTTTGTTGAGTCATTGTAAGGAGAAGACCACGATGAAAATGATGAGTGGCTCTCATATGCATTATTGTTGATCTAACAAAGAGCCCATTTTACCTTGTCTTCTCCTTTGAATAAAATGCTTGCAGATTCCAGCTTAGTCCACGGCACACTTGCACTATTTTTATTTTCATACCATTCGGTCGTGCAAGTGAAAGGCAATAATGACGATGATTTGATGAAGTGACTGTGGCAAGGGAAAGCGGGTATGAACTCAACTTGTTCTTTGTTTTTGTAAATATGTTTAACTCAGTATCCATGATTCAGCATATTATGATTAAACATGTTTGTGATGACAATTAGAGATTAAGTTGCTCATGCCATGCTTAAGTAGCTAGGAGTGGATAATGATTTTATCTTGAGTGTCAACGTGCATTAAAATGTTCATGATGTAGTATGATGATATGGTATCCTCCTCTGAATGTTTCAAGTGGCTTGACTTGGCACATGTTCACGCATGTAGTTGATTCAAAACCAACATAGCCTCCACGATATTTATGTTCATGGTGTTTATATCATACTCATGCTAGTATTCAATGTTGATTATTCATAATGCATGATTATGACCGTTTTCGCTCTCTAGCTGGTCGCTTCTCAATCTATTTGCTAGCCTTTGCCTGTACTAAGTGGGAATACTGCTTGTGCATCAAAACCCTTAAACCAAAGTTATTCCAGATGAGTCCACTATATCTACCTATATGCGGTATTACTCTGCCGTCCTAAGTAAATTTGCATGTGCCACCACTAACTATTCAAATGAACATCTGTTTTGTGTGCCTGTACCGCTCATGGATCGACAGGGGGCGGTCAGTATCTTCCATGCTAAGCGGGTTATTCTCCTGACAAGTGTTTACTCACTTGTCCTTGCACGAGAGGGGCTAGTAATCGGGATACCCAGTCCCATTATTAAAAATGCAAAATAATAAAACAAACTCCCCCGGAAAGTTGTTGGTATGGAGGGCACCCGAGGATTCGGCTAGCCATGGCTTGTGATTGTTGGTGTAGGGGGAGTAAACTTTACTTTACCGCTTGGGAACCGCCACTAATGTGTTTAGCATGGAAGATATTGAAAACTCTTGGTCGTGACGTTGACAAGAAAGGCATACCTTCCAAAATTTTATTTACCTCTGATTTAAGCTTCGAGCTCTGGCACCTCTGCAAATCCATGCTTCCCTCTGCGAAGGGCCTATCTATTTACTTTTATGTTATTTTACTTTTATTGTTGAGTCATCACCTTCTCAAACAAGCACCAGACCTAAGAGCACTATTGTCATTCTCATGCATTGTGCATAGTTAATGTTGTGTGCATCATGACTGGATCTCTGCTACCATGAATTACAATGTTTAGTCACTGCTTGAACTTTGGAGGTGCTCTGCATTTATGTTTTGCGGTCTCAGAAAGGGCTAGCGAGATACCATGCTGTCATATTATATCATGATCGTTTTGACAAAGTGTTGGCACTTGAGATATCTTATCATTACTCGCTAGTTGATTATGCCATTGATATGAGTGAATATAATTTCTAAGAGTTATCATTTGCATGGTTAGTTATAACCTTTGTTGAAAACTTGGGCACTACTTAAGCATATATACAGATACAAGAACAAAAGAGTTTGTATAAGTTTTTCTTTATCACTTTCAGTTTGTCAACTGAATTGCTTGAGGACAAGCAATGAGTTAAGCTTGGGGGAGTTGATACGTCTCCGTCGTATCTACATTTCCAAACACTTTTGCTCTTGTTTTGGCCCCTAATTTGCATGATTTGAATGAAACTAACCCGGACTGACGCTGTTTTCAGCAGAATTGCCATGGTGTTGTTTTTGTGCAGAAATCAAAGTTCTTGGAATTGGATGAAACTTTTTGGAGAATTTTTATGTAATATATAAAAATTATTGGTGCAAGAATCAACAGAAGGGGGGTCACCCAGTGCCCACGAGGCACCAGGGCGCGCCACCCCCCCAGGCGCGCCCTGGTACCTCGTGGGGCCCACATGGCTCCGTCTGACCTAATTCCAATGCTATAAATTCACTTTCCCGAAGAAAAAAATAAGAGAGGATGTTTTATTGCGTTTAATGATACGGAGCCGCCGCCACCTCCTGTTCTTCATCGGGAGGCCAGATCTGGATTCCGTTCAGGGCTCCGGAGAGGGGGATCTTCCGGCATCGTCATCATCAACAATCCTTCATCACCAATTTCATGATGCTCACCGCCGGGAGTGAGTAATTCCTTCGTCGGCTTGCTGGACGGTGATGAGTTGGATGAGATTTATCATGTAATCAAGTTAGTTTTGTTAGGGCTTGATCCCTAGTATCCACTATGTTCTGAGATTGATGTTGCTATGACTTTGCTATGCTTAATGCTTGTCACTACGGCCCGAGTGCCATTATTTTAGATATGAACCCTTTATGTTTTCATCAATATATTTGTGTTCTTGATCTAATCTTGCAAGTTGTATGCACCTGCTATGTGTTATGATCCGCATACCCCAAGGTGACAATAATTGGGATTCTTTCCGGTGATTGCCGTAGTTTGAGGAGTTCATGTATTCACTAAGTGTTAATGCTCTGTTCTGGTTCTCTATTAAAAGGAGGCCTTAATATCCCTTAGTTTCCTTATGGACCCCGCTGCCACGGGAGGGTAGGACAAAAGATGTCATGCAAGTTCTTATCGCAAGCACGTATGACTATATACGGAATACATGCCTACATTACATTGATGAATTCGAGCTAGTTCTGTGTCGCCCTAGGTTATGACTGTTACATGATGAATGTTATCCAACATAAGTCAACGATCCAATGCCTATGAGCTTTTCACATATTGTTCTTGCTAAATTACTATTGTTACTACTGCTGTTACTATTGTTACTACTGCTGTTACTGTTACTGCTACTATTACTATCATTGCTACTCCTATCAAACTATCATACTACTGTGCTACTGATCACTCTGCTGTAGATATTTAGTCTCCAGGTGTGATTGAATTGACAACTCAACTGCTAATACTCGCGAATATTCTTTGGCTCCCCTTGTGTGGAATCAATAAATTTGGGTTGAATACTCTACCCTCGAAAACTGTTGCGATCCCCTATACTTGTGGGTTATCACACCCTTCCCGCCTTCTTCGCCCTCTCTAGCCTGGCCGTCGTGAACTTCACCATGGTTTGGGGAGCTCGGGAGCTCGTGGCGGAAGAGAGAGAGGAAGAGGAGAGTGGACAACGCGAGGAGAAAAGGGGATCTGGCATTTACCCTAGCCCACGCGGACTTTATACCGCGGGTAAAAATTCGTCAGGCGAAATCTCGGCCACAAATCTCTGGATCGGATGGAGCTGACGGCGGGAGTGCGCGCAGACATATCGGGACACGTAGCGGTTGTCAGGGCGAAAATCGAGGCGCTACGCCCCACTTTCCCCACTAGCCGCGACGTAACCGCTTTTGCGCGCGCACGAGCGATTTCGAATCCCGGAAATCCCGCAGCGAATCTGCCTGACAGATCGCATCCGCATCGTTTCCTAAGAAACACTCGTCGGCCCGACCGACCACCTTCCACAGGTCTCCGTGCACTCGGACACGTTAAACACCCAACTGGAGTCACCTCCAGGATTGCGAAAGGACGAGCTCGACGCCCCTCTGCGGGTTAACTTGGCCCTTTCACTAGGCTCCAAGGCGCGTGTCTCATAAATTTGGACTCGGAGCTGGCCTGCGCTGGCGTTCCTCCGGGATATGGAGTCGAATCTCTCCGGAGACTCAGTCCATGCGCCGGCGTCGTCACTCGAGTTTCATGGCATGCCTTCACTCGGCCCCAAGCCCCTCTCTCCTGAGAGACACGCGGATGCCACCAAGTTTTGCCTAGCAATCGGCACCATCTGATCATTCGGAAGTTCTCTAGTCCAGAATCCGTTGCGGCTTCTCCCAAGGATAACCGCGGGATGAGAGGAGGTCGAGTGCCTCCGAAGCACTGGGACCGCTCCGAAAGCTCAACCCACTCATCCTGTTAAGCCTCAACCGATTCGGGGGCTAATGATGGGGTCACCTACCACCAGTAGGGACAATCAAGGACCTGACATTTAGGGCCCACCTAAGGCCCACACTATTATTAAGAGACCCTTGGGTCACAAGTGCAACCGGATGCATGCTACTTGTAGCTTGCGATGGTATTATCCCCGAAGAGTAAGGGTTGATGCAGCACAGTAGAGATAAGTATTTCCCTCAGTTATGAAACTAAGGTTATCGAAGCAGTAGGAGAATCACACAACACCTCGTTAGCAGTACTTGCACACAAACAACAAACCCTTGCACCCAACGCAAACGAGAGGTTGTCAATCCCTCGGCGGTAAATTGCAAGATTAAATTGTATGTGATAGATTGAAACAAAAATACAAAATAAAATAAATAAAAGAAAATGGCAACAATATTTTTAGGGTTTTAGTAATATGATTTAGATAGACCCGGGGGCCATAGTTTTCACTAGAGGCTTCTCTCAAGAAAATAGCATACGGTGGGTAGACAAATTACCGTTGGGCAATTGATAGAAAAGCAAATGATCATGACAATATCCAAGGCAATGATCATGTATATAGGCATAACGTCCAATACAAGTAGATCGACTCCTGCCTGCATCTACTACTATTACTCCACACATCGACCGCTATCCAGCATGCATCTAGAGTATTAAGTCCATAAAAGAATGGAGTAACGCCTTAAGAACGATGCCATGATGTAGATGAGATAAACTCACGTATGAATAAACCCCATATTTTTACCCTTAATAGCAACGATACATACGTGTCATGCCCCTTTCTGTCACTGGGATTGAGCACCGCAAGATCGAACCCATTACAAAGCACATCTTCCAATGGCAAGATAAATCAACTCGGTTGGCCAAACCAAATCAATAGATCGGAGAAGAAATACGAGGCTATAATAATCATGCATAAAAGAGTGCAGCCAAGACTCAAATAATATTCATGGATAATCTGATCATAAACTCACAATTCATCGGATCCCAACAAACACACCGCAAAAAGTGATTACATCGGATAGAACTCCAAGAACATCGAGGAGAACATTGTATTGAAGATCAAAAATAGAGAAGAAGCCATCTAGCTACTAACTATGGACCCAAAGGTCTGTGGTAAACTACTCACGCATCATCGGAAGGGCAACAAGGTTGATGTAGGGCCCCTCCGTGATCGATTCCCCCTCCGGCGGAGTACCGGAGAAGGCCTCCAGATGGTATCTCCCGAGAACATTAACTTGCGGCGTTGGAAAAAGTATTTCGTGGACTCCCCTGAGGGTTTCTGATTTTTGTCTGAATTTATAGTGGAGGAATTAGGTCAAACGGAGCTCTGTGGGCCTCACGAGGTACCAGGGCGCGCCTGCCCCCGCCCCCAGGCACGCCCTGGTGCCTCGTGGGCACCCCCTGGGGCTTCTGGTCTCCTCCCGAAGATTCTAGTGTTTATCTTGGCCAATAAAAATCTCCAAAAAGTTTCGTGGCATTTGGACTTCGTTTGGTATTAATTTTCTGTAAAACAAAAATTGGGCAGAAAACAGCAACTGGCACTGGGCACTAATTTAATAGGTCAGTCTCCAAAAATGATATATAATTGCTGTAAATGCTTATAAAAACATCCAAGATTGATAATATAATAGCATGGAACAATAAAAAAATATAGATACATTGGAGACGTATCAGCATCCCCAAGCTTAATTCCTGCTCGTCCTCGAGTAGGTAAATGATAAAAATAGAATTTTTGATGTGGAATGCTGCCTAACATACTCATCACATATTCTTTTCTTTTATAGCATGGACATTGGACTTGAATGATTCAACGCAATAGTCTATAGTTTGACATGAAAACATAGATACTCAAGCATACTAACAAGCAACCATGTCTTTCAAAATATCAATGCTAAAGAAAGTTATCCCTAGCCCATTATGCTCAATCATTGATCCATTCATGAAACACACTCGAATATTAGCTACATCCAATGCACAAGTATGACAATAGTGCTCTCTAGTTGGTGCTTTATAGGAGAAGATGGAGACTCAAAGAAAAATAAAAATTGCATAAAAGTAAATAGATAGGCCCTTCGCAGAGGGAAGCAGAGATTTGTCAAATGTGCCAGAGCTCAAAGCTGAAATTAAATAGAAAAATATTTTGAGAGGCATGCTTTTCCTGTCAACGAAAACGACCAAGAATTCCCAATATTTTCCATGCTAGACACATCATAGGCGGTTCCCAAACAGAAAGTAAAGTTTATTTTCTTTCCACCATTTCTTTCACAATACATGGCTAGCCGTAACTACGGGTGCCCTCCATACCATCACTTTCCAAGGAATTTTGTTGTTATTAATTTTGATTTCATTGTGGGACTGGCCATCCCTATTACCAACCATACTCTCGTGCAATGACAAGTGAATAAACACTCATCGTGAGAATAACACACCTAGCATGGAAAATATTGGCCACCCCTTGCCGCTTCATGAGCGGTACGGGCACACAAAACAGAAAAATTATTTTGAAAATTAGAGTTGGCACACGCAAATTTACTTGGAACGACATGGAAATACCGCATATAGGTAGATATAGTGGACTCATTTGGCACAACTTGGGTTTAAGGATTTTGAATGCACAAGCAGTATTTCCGCTTAGTACAAATGAAGGCTAGCAAATAGATTGAGAAGCAACCAACCAAAAAACAAAAACGGTCATAAACCGAATAATGCACCATAAGTAGGATATAATTTCTTTGCATAACTATTGACTTGACGTGCATGCATAGGGAATCACAAACCTTAACACGAATATTCTTACTAAATCACAATTACTCACTAACATGAATCACATATCATCATCTCCATATCGCAAAACTATTGCAAGGAATCACACTTATCATATCCAATGATCTATATGAAAGTTTTTATTATATCCCTTTTGAATATTCATCAGTTTGGGACCAAATTCATATCTTGTGCAAATTACCGTTACTGTTGTCAACTCTCAAAAAGATTTAAGTGAAGTATGAGAGTGCAAATATTTCTTCAAAATTTCAATCTTATCAATTCTCAAAATAATATAAGTGAAGCATGAGAATTTATTTCTTCAAAATTTTAATCTTGTCAATTCTCAAAATAATATAAGTGAAGCATGAGAATTCATTTCTTCAAAATTTCAATTAACTCTCAAAATAATATAAGTGAAGCATGAGAGTTTATTTCTTCAAAATTTCAATCAACTCTAAAAATAATATAAGTGAAGCATGAGAGTTTATTTCTTCAAAATTTAGCCACCACCATGCTCAAAAAGATTTAAGTGAAGCACTAGAGCAACTGCCTAGCTCAAATAATTTAAGTGAAGCACATAGAGTATTCTAACAAATTATGATGATAAACGTGTGGCTCTCTCAAGATAGGTGTGTTCAGCAAAGATGATTGTGACAAACTAAAAAGCAAACAAAGCAAAGACTCATATAATACACGACGCTCCAAGCAAAACACATATCATGTGACGAATAAAAATATAGCTCCAAGTAAAATTACCGATGGTTGGTAGAAGAAAGAGGGGATGCCTTCCGAGGCATCCCCAAGCTTAGACGCTTGAGTATTACTTGAATATTACCTTGGGGTGCCTCGGGCATCCCCAAGCTTAGGCTTTTGCTACTCCTTATTCCTTCATCCATCGTGATCTCACCCAAAACTTGAAAACTTCAATCACACAAAACTCAACAAAACCTTCGTGAGATCCGTTAGTATAAAAAAAAAATCACTACTTAGGTACTGTTGCAAACCCATTCATATTTTATTTTTGCATTATACCTACTGTATTCTAACTTCTCCATGGCTTATACCCCCCGATACAATCCATAGTTCCTTCAAAACAAGCAAGCAACACATCAAAAACAGAATCTGTAAAAAACAGAACAGTCTGTAGCAACCTATTTAAAAGCCATACTTCTGTAAATCGAAAAATTCTGAAAAATTAGGACAACGTGGGAAATTCATATACAAATACTGTGTAAAAATTTCAGAATTTTTTGATTCTCCAGTACAGAACAAAATTCGGGCACTGGACACAAAACTTTTTGTTTTCCAAACAGCATCAATTATATTATCTTCCAAATCATCCCAAAGGCTTTACTTGGCACAAACACTAATTAAAAACACAAAATCTCAATAATAACAGTAGAATAATTTTGAAAACACACAATAACAGAAAAAAATTATTTTATTCATTGGGTTGCCTCCCAACAAGCACTATTGTTTTATGCCCCTAGCTAGGCATAATGCATAGTTTCAAGTGTTGTCATCTTTCAAGTTGATTCCATAAGTGGCCCTCATAATGGATTCATATGGTGATTTAATTTTCTTCCTAGGGAAATGCTTCATACCCTTATTTAGTGGAAACTGAAATTTTATATTCCCTTCTTTCATATCGATAACGGCACCTATAGTTCGTAAGAACGGTCTACCAATTATTATTGGGCAAGAAGAATTGCATTCAATATCAAGTACGATAAAATCAACGGGCACATAGTTCCTATTTGCAAGAATAAGAACATCATTAATTCTTCCCAAAGTCTTTTTAATAGTAGAATCCACAAGATGCAAATTAAGAGAGCACTCATCTATATTGGTAAAACCTAGCACATCACATAGAAACTTTGGAATTGTGGAAACGCTAGCACCCAAATCACATAAAGCATTGCACTCATAATTTTGAATGTTAACTTTAATTGTGGGTTCCCATTCATCATATAATTTTCTAGGAATTGAAATTTCTAGTTCAAGCTTTTCTTCTAACGCTTTCATCATTGCTTCTACTATATGTTTACTAAAAGCCTTGTTTTGCTCATAAGCGTTGGGTGAATTTAGCATGGATTGTAACAAATAAATGCACTCAATCAAAGAACAATTGTCATAATTAAAATCTTTGTAATCCAAAAGAGTGGGCACATCGCTATTTAAAGTTTTTACCTCTCCGAACCCACTTTTATCAATTTTCTTATCAAGATTTTCACCCTTCGAATTATGGGAACGCCTACTTGCTAAAGTTGACTCTTCTTCAGTCCCCATTTCATCAAGTTTTATATTGCTAAACAAAGAATCAATATATGAAACACCAATCATTTTAATATCCTCATCATTACTACGTTCTAATGATTCCGGCTTAGCTGCCATTTGATTTACTAGCGTAGCTTGTGCATCAGAAATTTTTTCTAGCAAATTTTCAGTAAGAGCAAATTGGGATTGAAGACTAGCAACTTCTTTGCTAACATTATCGACTTGTTTTGCAATAGCATCCAATAAAATAGAGTGTTCTTTGAGTTCCTTGGAAAAAAAATTGTTGTGCTCAAACTACGTAGTCATGTAACCTTTAGTGTTTTTCTCAATTTCGGACAAAATTTTATAATAAGAAGTATCATGATAATTTTCTTGAGGCATCATGATTAGACAAACAAGAAGGCAATCAAGCAAACAAGAAACAAGAAAAAGGCAAACGAAAAGAATATTTTTGAATTTTTGTAAATACTTTTTAGAAGTGGGGGAGATGAAAACGAGAGGCAAATCCAAATAAAGTAAATGCAAGGAGATGAGAGTTTATGCAAAGGTACTTGATAGATGTTGATGATGTCTCCCCGGCAACGGCGCCAGAAATTCTTCCTGCTACTTGTAGCTTGCGTTGGTATTATCCCCGAAGAGGAAGGGATGATGCAGCACAGTAGAGATAAGTATTTCCCTCAGTTATGAAACCAAGGTTATCGAACCAGTAGGAGAATCACACAACACCTCGTTAGTAGTACCTGCACACAAACAACAAACCCTTGCACCCAACGCAAACGAGGGGTTGTCAATCCCTCGGCGATAAATTGCAAGATTAAATTGTATGTTATAGATTGATAGATTGAAACAAAAATACAAAATAAAATAAATAAAAGAAAATGGCAGCAATATTTTTAGGGTTTCAGTAATATGATTTAGATAGACCCGGGGGCCATAGTTTTCACGAGAGGCTTCTCTCAAGAAAATAGCATACGGTGGGTAGACAAATTACTGTTGGGCAATTGATAGAAAAGCAAATAATCATGACGATATCCAAGGCAATGATCATGTATATAGGCATCACGTCCAATACAAGTAGACCGACTCATGCCTGCATCTACTACTATTACTCCACACATCGACCGCTATCCAGCATGCATCTAGTGTATTAAGTCCATAAAAGAACGGAGTAACGCCTTAAGAATGATGACATGATGTAGACGAGATAAACTCACGTATGAATAAACCCCATCTTTTTACCCTTAATAGCAATGATACATATGTGTCATGTCCCTTTCTATCACTGGGATTGAGCACCACAAGATCGAACCCATTACAAAGCACCTCTTCCCATGGCAAGATAAATCAACTCAGTTGGCCAAACCAAATCAATAGACCGGAGAAGAAATACGAGGCTATAATAATCATGCATAAAAGAGTGCAGCAAAGACTCAAATAATATTCATGGATAATCTGATCATAAACTCACAATTCATCGGATCCCAACAAACACACCGCAAAAAGTGATTACATCGGATAGAACTCCAAGAACATCGAGGAGAACATTGTATTGAAGATCAAAAAGAGAGAAGAAGCCATCTAGCTACTAACTATGGGCCTGAAGGTCTGTGGTAAACTACTCGCGCATCATTGGAAGGGCAGCAAGGTTGATGTAGAGCCCCTCCGTGATCGATTCCCCCTCCGGCGGAGTACCGGAGAAGGCCTCCAGATGGGATCTCTCGAGAACAGAAACTTGCGGCGGTGGAAAAAGTATTTCGTGGACTCCCCTGAGGGTTTCTAATTTTTTCTGAATTTATAGTGGAGGAATTAGGTCAAACGGAGATCTGTGGGCCCCACGAGGTACCAGGGCGCGCCTGCCCCCCCCCCCTGGCGCGCCCTGGTGCCTCGTGGGCACCCCCTGGGGCTTCTGGCCTCCTCCCAAAGCTTGTAGTGTTTATCTTGGCCAATAAAAAATCTCCAAAAAGTTTCGTGGCATTTGGACTTCGTTTGGTATTGATTTTCTGTAAAACAGAAATAGGGCAGAAAACAACAACTGGCACTGGGCACTAAGTTAATAGGTTAGTCTCCAAAAATGATATATAATTGCAGTAAATGCTTATAAAAACATCCAAGATTGATAATATAACAGCACGGAACAATCAAAAATTATAGATACGTTGGAGACGTATCAATGCACACCGCAAAGGATTCACTCGGACCCTGCACGGACATCACTCGGACGGACGTCTACTCTCCAGTCGGCCAGTCATCATCACTCGGACACAGGAGACGCACGGACAGCGTGGAGCTGCAACGGTCGAGTAGTCCTCAACTAGACTTTAATCATAGTTATGGCTACCGTTACGAGTAACTGCCATAGTCATGGCTGTTGTAAACAGTCTTAAACGCCATTAACCGCTGTACTTAGTGGCATTAATACCCAGCGACATGGTGGCTGAGAGGCTGTGGCGTACTCCTATATAAGCTACCCTCCCCCTCTATCGCAAGGGTTGAGCACTCATTGTAATCAGATACCCACACAGAAAACAAGCCTCAGGGCACGAGACGTAGGGATTTTATCTCCTCCGGGACGGGCCTGAACTCGCTAAATCCGAATGTCACACCTGTGCTATAGCTAGGCTCCACTCCTCATTCGTACCCATAGTACTTGCTGTCAGACTAGTAACCACAACACTAAGCACGACGGGCTATATGATTTTGTAGGGGCTCGTCACCGTGTGCTTGATGTCGCTCCACATGATCGACCCGAACGTGTACTCCTTGATGCTCCCTGCAGCTCGGATAGCGAAGGTGACCAGGTACTCTTGTGTGTTGTGTGTTGTGTTGAACCGCAGCTTCCGTGGCTTCACGGTGATGCGCATGTCGGCGGGGCTGGTGATCGTGGCTCGGTACGTCGCATCGACATTGCTGCCGATGTTGCGCATGACGCGGTGCAGCGTGATGGTCTCGTTGCGCGAGGTGAACACCGCCATGAAGGCAGGGTAGTTGTGGTCTCCCACATAGGCGGAACCCGGGGGCGTCGAGGAGTTGGTTGAGGAGCCATCTCTCGTGAAGATGGCAACCTCATCGGCGGTGTAACCGAGCGCGCACAGGAAGGTGATGTAGTCGTCGGTGCCGGCATCGTACACAAGGCCTGGGTCAAGGGCGCGGTTGGGGTTCACATGACCTGCCCAGCACGCGAACGTCGTGGACGCCTTGTCGGTGGCCATGTCTCTCATGACGTGGCCGTCGCTGTCCACGTTGTACGCGATAGTCATCAAGGCGGACTTGATCGCAGCGGAACTCCACTCCGGCCTCGCCTACCGGAGCATTGCGGCGATGCCGCTCACGTGCGGACAAGCCATGGAAGTGCCCTATAGGACATTGTAGTGCACTCGTCTCGAGTCGCTGTCAAGGCCCGAGGGTGAGGCGGCGCCGGTCCAGGCCGCGAAGATCTCCACGCCGGGGGCCGTGACGTCTGGCGTGAGGATCTCCGGCGCATGGAGGTTTGGCCCGCGGCTCGAGAAGGGTGCCATTTTAGGGGAAGGAGGCGTCAGGCCGATGACCGTGCCGTGGAACACGATCGTCGCGGCCAGGGATGTAGTGGTGCTTATGTACGTTTTAATCCTTTTCGCGGCAGCGAAGGTGACGGTTGTGGCAGGAAAGGTATCGAGGCTTCCGACGACCAGCTCTCCGAAATCTTTGATGATCGTGAGGATTGCTCCGACGCCACTGGCAAGTCTGACGATCTCTCCTTGCGCAGCAATCACGCCGGGGTCGCCCAAAACAATCTTCCCGGCGACCAAGCTGGCGTTGACGTTCAGGCAAGAGAAAACCCACACGGAGATGCAGCGCGACGGGGCAGAGTCCACAGCATTTACAAGTCAAACACGAGCCTACACGTATGGTTCACTGGTGTGGACTGAGCCACTGAGTACCAAGTGCAGATGTGCACTGCTATACCGCGGCAACTCCGCGAGAGCACTAGTAGAAAACTGACCTTTCGTCCGGAGCACTAGTCCCGGCCGGGTTTGGGCCCGGGACTAATGTGAGCATTAGTCCCGGTTCCGAAGGCTAGGAGCGGATGGGGGCACGGCCAGGATTAGTCCCGGTTCAAATGGGACCTCTAGTCCCGGTTGGTGATACCAACCGGGACTAAAGGGGTTGCCGCAGGCTGGGGCCCCTGCGAGCCCCTTTAGTCCCGGTTGGTATCACCCACCGGGACTAAAGATAGACCTTTAGTCGCAGTTGGTATCACCAACCGGGATTAAAGTCTTCCCTATATAAAGCTGCTTCGTCCAGCCCGAGTCCAAGCTTTCTCTCCTCTCTGTTTCCTTCCAAGCTCGAGTTCATCCTCCATTTTTGCCAAGATTTGTCAAGATTGGAAGCACCCCATCTATCCAAGGGTTCTAAAAGGTTAGCAACTTCATCCTTTCATCTCTCATTGCTAGTTTAGCTCGTTTCATGCTCTATAAGTATAGTGATTTGTGGGTTTTAGTTTGGGAGTAATTTTGTGGGAGTTTATTTGATTTATATGCAATTTGCGCTCAAATTAACTTCTTAGTTTGCATATGTGTAGGTGTGGTTTACTTAGTGCCTTCCCGTCCCCGTCATCACCGCCGTCGATCGCCCGCGCCATCCCGTCGCCGGCACCACCTTGGTGAGCCTCTTGTTCTTATCCTTTTTGTAAAAAAAAATCTTATTTGTATGATTTAGATAGTTACTTGTATAATTTTCTTACTTGTATGATTGTTTGTTATATATAGTGCCATGGTTTTGATATCCGTCCCCGTCGGCCCTCGTCCGGTTTATGATTCGGATGTGTTATATTATCTTTTATAACTATTTGTTTCATTTCGTGTTTATGACAATTATGCCCATCAAGTTGACATAGATATTTTTATCTAGGAGGTATGTGAACCGTAAATTGCAACCGACCCTCTTGTCGAGAAGTTAAATTTAGTTGAAAAAGAAAATGATTATTTGAAAGAAAAATTGAAAAGAATTGAAGAAGAGAAGATGAAATTGGAGTTGTATGTTGCCGATGTCAACGATGATCACAAGATCAAGATGGATGTAATGCGCTTGAAGATTAGAAAGATTAGAAAATATGCCATTAATAAAGAGGCTTGGTATCATTATGTTGTTGGATCAATTATTACCTTAGTTGCGATTTTGATCGCATTTGTTGTTGCATTTAAATGCTTTAGATAGTTGTATGTTGTTTTATGAGAAGTATGTATGAACTTTATGTATATATTTTTGCAGTAATAACATTTGGTCACTACTCTACTTTGGTTTTAATGTGATGAACTTGTATTAATTTGGTCACTTCGATGTTGTGTAATGAAGATGAGCCGGCAATGGATGTACGATGACCGACGCTCTCCCAAGTTCATTAATGGCCTGCATAATTTTATGCGTGTGGCTGAGGCAAACAAGCGGAATGGTTTTATGTGTTGTCCATGTGGTGTCTGTAAGAATAATAAGGATTACTCTACCTCAAAAATCCTTCACAGCCACCTGCTTCAGTCCGGTTTCATGTCCAGCTATATCTGTTGGACCAAGCACGGAGAAAGAGGGGTTATAATGGAAGGCAATGAAGAAGAAGAGGATGATGACAACTATCCTAGGTTCCCTGAATATGATGGTACTACAATGGGGGAAGCTGAAGAAGAGGCATCGGATGAGCCCGCTGTTGATCTTGGTCGGGCCATTGTTGATGCAAAGAGAAACTGCGAAAGTGAAAAGGAGAGGTTGAAGTTGGAGCGCATGTTAGAGGATCACAAAAAATTGTTGTACCCAAATTGCAAAGATGACAAGAAAAAGTGGGGTACCACACTGGAATTGCTGCAATGGAAGGCAGAGAATGGTGTATCTGACAAGGGATTTGAAAAGTTGCTGAAAATGATAAAGAAGACGCTTCCAAAGGATAACGAATTGCCCGACAGTACGTACGAAGCAAAGAAGGTTGTCTGCCCTCTAGGATTAGAGGTGTAGAAGATACATGCATGCCCTAATGACTGCATCCTCTACCGCGGTGAGGAGTACGATAATTTGAATGCATGCCCGGTATGCGGTGCATTGCGCTATAAGATCTGCCGCGATGACCCTAGTGATGTTGAGGGTGAGCACCCCAGGAAGAGGGTTCCTGCCAAGGTGATGTGGTATGCTCCTATAATACCACGGTTGAAACGTTTGTTCCAAAACAAAGAGCATGCCAAGTTGTTGCGATGGCACAAAGAAGACCGTAAGAAAGACGCTATGTTGAGAGTACCCACTGATGGGTCGCAGTGGAGAAAAATCAAGAGAAAGTGGCTAGGCTTTGCAGATGACGCAAGGAACTTATGGTTTGGTCTAAGTACAGATAGCATGAATCCTTTTGGGGAGCAGAGCTGCAGTCAGAGCACCTGGCCTGTGACTCTATGTATCTATAACCTTCCTCCTTGGTTGTGCATGAAGCGGAAGTTCATTATGATGCCAGTGCTCATCCAAGGCCCTAAGCAACCCGGCAACGACATTGATGTGTACCTAAGGCCATTAGTTGAAGAACTTTTACAGTTGTGGGATATAAAAGGTGTACGTGTGTGGGATGAGCACAAACAGGAGGAATTTGACCTACGAGCGTTGCTGTTTGTAACCATCAATGATTGGCCTGCTCTTAGTAACCTTTCAGGACAGACAAACAAGGGATACAATGCATGCACGCACTGTTTAGATGAGACTGAAAGTATATATTTGGATAAATGTAAGAAGAATGTGTACCCGGGACATCGTCGATTTCTTCCGATAAGGCATCCCTTAAGAAAGAAAGGCAAGCATTTCAAAGGTGAGGCAGATCACCGGAAGAAGCCTGGCCACCGTACTAGTGATGATATATTTGATATGGTCAAGGATTTAAATGTAATCTTTGGAAAGGGTCCTGGCGGACAATCTGTTCCGAATGACGCTAACGGACACGCACCCATGTGGAAGAAGAAATCTATATTTTGGGAGCTACCCTATTGGAAAGTCCTAGAGGTCCGCTCTGCAATCGACGTGATGCACGTGACGAAGAATCTTTGCGTGAACCTGCTAGGCTTCTTGGGCGTGTATGGGAAGACAAAAGATACACCGGAGGCACGGGAGGACCAGCAACGTATGAACGAAAAAGATGGCATGCATCCAAAGCAGTATCAAGGTCCTACCAGCTACGCTCTTACCAAAGAAGAGAAGGAAATTTTTTTGAATGCCTGAGCAGTATGAAGGTCCCGTTTGGTTTCTCGGAGAATATAAAGGGAATAATAAATATGGCAGAGAAAAAATTCCAAAACCTAAAGTCTCATGACTGCCACGTGATTATGACGCAATTACTTCCGGTTGCATTGAGGGGGCTTCTACCGGAAAAGGTTCAATTAGCCATTGTGAAGCTATGTGCATTCCTCAATGCAATTTCTCAGAAGGTAATCGATCCAGAAATCCTATCAAGGTTACAAAATGATTTGGTCCAATGTCTTGTCAGTTTCGAGTTGGTGTTCCCACCATCCTTCTTCAATATTATGACGCACGTCCTAGTTCACCTAGTCGAAGAGATTACCATTCTGGGTCCTGTATTTCTACACAATATGTTCCCCTTTGAGAGGTTCATGGGAGTCTTAAAGAAATATGTTCATAACCGTGCTAGGCCAGAAGGAAGCATCTCCAAGGGCTGTGGAACAGAGGAGGTTATTGAGTTTTGTGTTGACTCTATTCCTGACCTTAAGCCGATTGGTGTTCCTCAATCGCGGCATGAGGGGAGACTGAGTGGAAAAGGAACGCTAGGAAAGGAAGCAGTAATAAGTATGGACGGGCATTCTTTCACTCAAGCACACTACACAGTTTTACAAAATTCCACCATGGTGGCTCCGTATATCGAGGAACACATGGATATTGTATGCTCCAAGAACCCAGAGCAGTCTGACTCCTGGATTAAACGTACACACATGGCGACTTTCGGCGGTTGGTTGCAAACACATCTCATCAATAACACCACTATTGGAGATCAGCTGTACTTGTTGGCCAAGTCACCATCTTCGACTATATTGACTTTCCAAGGGTACGAGATAAATGGGAATACATTTTACACGATCGCCCAAGATAAAAAGAGCACCAACCAAAACAGTGGTGTCTGCTTTGATGCAACAAACAACCATAGGAAAAAGGACACATATTATGGTTACATAGAGGAGATATGGGAACTTGACTATGGACCTTCTTTTAAGGTCCCTTTGTTTCGGTGCAAATGGGTCAATCTGACAGGAGGCGGGGTAAAGGTAGACCCGCAGTATGGTATAACAACAGTGGATCTCAACAATCTTGGGTACACAGACGAACCATTCGTCCTAGCCAATGATGTGGCTCAGGTTTTCTATGTGAAGGACATGTCTACCAAACCGAGAAAAAGAAAAGATAAGGAAGCGAATACATCATACGATGAGCCAAAGCGCCACATAGTTCTTTCAGGGAAAGGAAACATCGTGGGAGTGGAGGACAAGACAGACATGTCAGAAGATTATAATAAGTTTGATGAAATTCCTCCCTTCACAGTGAACACTGACCCAAGCATCCTGTTAAATGATGAAGATTCTCCATGGTTACGGCGCAATCATAAGCAAGGGACATACGCGAAGAAAAAGTTTTATACCCCAAGATCCCACTCTGGGATGTGACCGGCTTCACCGTCATCACTTTCTCTCTAGTGAGTTTTCGGACTTATAGCTGGAAAGTCCCACTTCGGACAAACCGGAGGGAATCTTTGTAAGAGTTAGGGTATATATGTGTTTTGGGTGTTCCTAGGTGGACTCCGGAGCGTCGGAATCCAACCAAAAAGCTAGGGCATTTTGGCATTTGAAACTTGATTTTTGAATAATTATTTATTAAGTTATAAATTTTCAATTATTCCTGTCCTTTTAGTATTTTAATTATACAGAGGTGTTAATCAATGCAATTATGTCCAAACAACTATTTAAAATATCCTAAAAATTCTCAAATTGAACATACTGATAAAACACAGTAATATTAAACAGCAAGAAAAAGAATCACTCAAAAATCTATTTTTAAACTAAAGCTATTCACAAACTAGTGATTCACACAAATATCAAAGAATTCAAATTTAAACTATTCAAATTTGAAAACTACTGGCACTAATAGAAAGTTTGTAATTTTTGTGACCTAAAGCAAAAAGATTCACTCAAAAACTCTAAATATTCTAAGAGTTTTACCTAAAGTTTTCTACACAAAAAGAATCACTTTAAAAAGACACCTTTAGTCCCGGTTGCAACCACGAGCCGGGACTAAAGGTTTCAGCTCCCGCGTGGAATTTTGGCCGCCGAAGAGGTTGGCCTTTAGTCCCGGTTCGTGGCTCGAGCCAGGACTAAAGGACCTTTAGTCCGGGTTCGTGGCTGGAGCCGGGGCTAAAGGTCCCGCGTATATAAGTGGTGTCCCGGGGCCAGCCACCGCCCGGGAGAACAGATAGAACCACCACGCCGCCAGGCTGCCGGAGATCGCCGTCGATTCGAGCCGCCCCGGCCGCCACTTCAGCTACTAAGCCACCCACCGGCCACCGTGTGCCACCCGGTGAGCCCCCTGCTCCTCCTTCCTCGCTCCCCCGCTCCGTCCTCTAGCCGCCGTAGCCGACATGGCCGAGCTCGCCACTTCCCTGCCTATGGCCGCCGCCCGCGCTCGACGCCGACGCAGCTCCGGCCGCTCCCTGCCCAAACCAACACCGCAGGGCGATGCGCGACGCAGCGCTCGTTCGAAAACAACCGGCCGCATCCCAAATGGGCGCTCTGGCCGCGCTTTGTGCATGCTCTGGCCGCGCTCTGTGCATGCCCTCAGAGTGTTTCATGAAATGCTAATGGCATTCATATTGATCCAATCGAGCTATAACTTGTCAGGATGTTGTTAATGGTTATGAAAAGGTTGATGGACATGCTAGATTGACAAGGAGAACAAGTTCCATATGTAGTTTAGAGGGTTGCATACTTTCTGCCAAGCACACAAGGTGTTTGGTGAAATGCCACAGTGGCCTAGGAAATTTTGTTGATGACCAAAATTTATAGAATGATGCCTCATTGCATCATAGAGAGGGTGGTATGTTTAGTTTGGAAGAATAAACAACTTGCAAGCGCAAGTTTTGGTGAAATTCAGTTCTGGACCAAAACTACAGGGAATAATTTGGTGAACTTAAGTGATGCAAATGGAGCTGATCTTCTAGACTTAAGAGTTTAGCTGGAAGGACTATAAGATGG
This sequence comes from Elymus sibiricus, assembly GCA_039707655.1. NCBI lineage: Eukaryota > Viridiplantae > Streptophyta > Magnoliopsida > Poales > Poaceae > Elymus > Elymus sibiricus. Next base: position 333,122,894 of record CM077674.1, on the reverse strand, counting down.
AAAGATTTCAGAATTTATTGAGATAGGAAAAATGGGGTTGTAGTTATAACATAAGAATGGGACAGAATTGAAAAGAAGATGTTTTGCTCAATATTTCCAAAAGACCAAGTTGGGTTTTTGCATGAAAGTGATCTATAGGCATCAGAGGACCTCTCAAATTTTTTTTGTGGCATTTTTAAAGAATTATTTAAAAGGGTCTTAGTGCAACAGAAGCATTTCAGAGTTTGAAAATACTATTAAAAGAAATATTTTGGGCAAACTTTTATTATGAAAATATTTACTACTGAATTTTCAAAGTTCAATGAAATTATTAAGAAAAACTTTGAAACCCATAATATTTTCAAAAGTTTCTATATGGAGGGAAGGTTTTTTTGAAAACAAAAAAGATTCTGAAATTAATAAGATACCTAATATAATTCCAAATTTAATTTCTGTCAAAATTTTACTTAATAAAAACATAGTTAATATTTTGGTAGCATTAGTTATGGCTTTTGAGCAAGTTTTGGAGCATGTCATTTTTTACATAACTTGCCATTTTGTTATTTTTGTGGGATTTTATGCAATCATCATATGAATAGACTTTGTGCATGGAGTGGAGCATTTTCATGTCATCTTGCTGGTAGAATTTAGTTCATGCCATGATATGCCCTGAGGTGACTGCTATAAGCTTGTTTGCATGCCAATATGATGTTGCTGATTTACACTTGATGAAATCTGCTAAGTCTGAAACTACCTGAATTAAAACTTGCCATGTTTACAGGATGTTAGTTGCATAAGCTCAAACCACATCATATCTCCATGTCATGATCATGCATCATATTGTTGCATTGCTGTGTATTGATTGCATCTCCGGTATTGTTCTTCTCGATACTATGATTCAATTTTTTCTTATTGAATGCATTCTAATTTAAATACTAAATTGTTTTATCTTTCTTCTGGACTAGTTAAGTTATGGACGATAGCGGCAGATACCATGAAGAGGACATATTCGACATCATACGCTCCTCCCAAAACCAAGAGCATGAACAAGATGATAGCTCACAATTTCTGAACGACTCCGGTGAGGGACTTGAGCAAGAACCAAGAGACGAAGGGCAAACAAACAACGATGGCGAAGAAAATGTTAGACAATTAACAAAGTCCGGCGAGGTATATATATATTAAGCCTATGGTGATCATTAGATGTATTAATTGATTTGTATATATATATTAACAAACCTTTCTTCTTTAAGCCCTCCGGATCGAGCCAACCTCCTAGAAGGGTACGAGGCCGGGCCAAAAATTTGGGCGATGACATAAAGTTCAACATTGATGAAGTCGCAGAAGATGGCGAACCGATTGCTCCTGAACAGAATGCCCGTAAATTTATAAATCAATGCGGAGTTATTGTTAGGGACAACATCCCGATCACCATTCGAGAATGGAATAAGCCAAAGGAAGATCGAGGAGTTAGTTATGTCGACGAAAGATCAAAAAATTTGCTTTGGGATACGCTCATGTCACATTTCAACCTACCATAGGGTCTCACAGATGGCCAACGGTTGAAAGTCAAGCAGTTTGCTCTTAAGAAGATGGCCACACAATTCCAGAGTTGGAAGAAAAGATTATACAACAACTACATCAAGGCAAAAAAGAAGACTCCAGAATTCACTGGAGCACTAGAGAAGATAAAAGATCACTGGGACGCATTTGTGGAGTACAAGGAATTGGATGAAGCTCTGGAAAGATCGAGAAGAAATAAGATAAATGCTACGAAAAAAGAGTATCACCATGTTCTGGGGACAGGTGGCTACAAGAGAGCCGTGCCTAAGAGGGAAGCAGCTGAGGCCAAGATGCTTGCTGAAGGGGTCATTCCAGCTACAGCGGATTGGCCCGAGAGGTCTAAGAATTGGTTTTATGCGCATGGGGGACCTTTGGACCCAGCGACAGGGCAGATTATTGAAAAGGCAGATCTTAAAACAGCCTCGGACGCTTTACTTGAAGCAATAGAAGCTGCTCGAAAGGGGTTGTTCCAGCCCGAGAGAGAGAATGACGAGTTTACACGCGCCCTCAAGAATCCTGAACACGGAGGATGAACACGAGGCAAAGGCGTTGTTCTGTGGGTTCAGGGTTTTTCGGAGTGGAACGACACTTACAGAAGTCGTCAGAGAAAAAAGAAGCAGGATGCAGACCGGCTTCAGAAGATAGAAACAAAGAACGAGGAGTTGGAACGCATGTTAAAGCGGCAGCAGGAGCAAATGGACAGAATTAGCCAGCAAAGGGCATCTCCGCGGCAGGAGCAAGCAGATCCAACATTGGATAGTACCGTCCCATCTATGCAGAAAAGCAGCGTGGGTTCCACGGGGGTCCGGGCCGATGATGCACTGCTGGCTCGCTACCCCGTGGATGATATCAAAGAGAGGACAAATTGTGAGCTACACCAGAAAATGAAGAACATATCCATGAAGGTGGCGGTCGGCGTTGCTTTACCGAATGCACCTGAAGCAACCATCCATGGCAATCCGATTCCAGCTGGCTATGCTCGTGTCGGGGTGGATGAAGTTCTGCCGGGATATGACTCACTAGAGCTTGACATTCCTGGAGGTGAAGGGGAGCAGACACTGGGAGAAGTCATACATGGTGTCATTGTATGGAGAAAGGAATGCATCGTGTTTCCAAACTCGGTGCCAAGGCCACCGACTCCTCCGAGTAGCAATACACCTCTAAGTCCACCCCACCTCGAGAGGGATCCCAGCGCGAGTCCACCATATTGATCTCCGCCGCGTCAGCCGACTCCACCCCCTATATCCCAGCAGCAGGGCCAAAAGCGGAAGAAAGCTAGAAAGAATAAAGCCAACGACAAGCCTCCTGCCAAAAAGAAGTTAGCATACGATATGACTGATGAGGAAACCAGAGCGGTCGTGGAGTCTGAAGTGAAGTCCCATTTTGCACCGAAACCGCCCCCGCCGCCAAAGGAGAAAATACCTACGAAAACCATAAAGCACTTTGTGGAACTTCTTGAGCGACCCCCGGCACATGTGCAGAATAGGCCATCAGACTATGACCGTTCTATTAGGAAGTCATATGAGGAACAAATGCAGCAGTCGAGACGTACAAGTAGTAATAAAAGCGGGAAAACAGTTCCCCAGCTCGAAGAACAGGCAATGCAATCGATCCCACCGCTCAAGGTGATTACCGATAAGGTAACCGACGCTGCTAGAGAGTTTGGTATCAGTGTTGATCAACTCCTAGGCACCGAGGAAGTACCCGTGGCTGATGTAGCATGGCAATATGCCCCCGGGAAAACTCTGGTCAGACCTGAGCCGGTCCCGCATCTATCAACACAAATGCGAAGATTGCATGAGTGGTACATGAAAGAAGTAAAGAACGGGCGAGAGATGCTCATGGTGAAAGTCAAGGAAGAGCATTACTTCTATGAAAACGACCTATGCATTGAGTTTCCAGAAATTTTTCAGTTATACAATCAAGACGCACTCAACAAATCTATCGTCAGTTGCTATTGTCTGTAAGTGATTTCTTTCTGTAATCTAAGTCTCTAGCTCAGCTCGTTCATTGCCTGTAATTATCCTCACTATATTCTTTTGTACGCTATTATGCAGAATGAAGATTCTCGAAGGCAAAAGAGAGGGAATCTATGACATTGGGTTCGTTGACCCATATATCATTAATGAAAAAATGATAGAAGACTACCCCAAAGACACAGAGGCTAACTTGCTAAGGTTTATGAAGGCACAAAATACCAAAACAGAAATACTATTTCCTTACAACTTCAAGTGAGTGTTCCGGGCAGTACTACAAATTCTATTTTGCTTACTCGATGTTAAGTTTAGTTGATGAGTTATGCATGCCTGCTTATATAAACGTGTGCGTAGGTTCCACTGGATCCTGCTAATCATTAAAGTTGACGCTGGAACTGTTGAAACCCTAGACTCACTAGGTAAAGACCCTCGAGAATACAACAGCGTGGTTTTGATGCTCGACGGGTAATTTCAATCATTATCGCACTATATCGGCCTCTTTCGTTCATTTCCTGATATCAAGTAATTCATAACTCCTTTATTCATTTTCTTTGCCGGGCAGGGTTTGGAAACGGTTCATCAATGATGTTGTCGGTGAATGGAAACGGGAGCTGTGATGGCGACAGACCAAGGTAATTAAGTAGTACTAGCTAGGTCCGCGCACCTCTTTAATTCTAGTATCAATACCATTATCATGCTTGATTATTATCTGATTGAATTCTATTCTCGCAAAGTGCATGAGGCAGGAACAGGGGACTAATTTATGTGCATACTACGTTTGCGAGAACATTCGCATGACGACCGAATGTCGCAGAGATGTAAGACAACTTCGTGTACGTAAATACTATTCACAATTTTTTTATGATGATCTAATATATATACACACAACTAATATATTCATATTGATCTCCTTCTTTAAAGATGAAAGAGATGCGGGAGAAGCTCCTACCAGAGAACCACATACGAGCAATTCAAGAGGAATTTGCGGGATTTTTGCTTAAGGAGGTCATATCTGAAAGCGGGGAATACCATTGCCGCTAATGGCTGCATGTAATGATCTCCAAATTGTAGGAGAAATTGTATATACCAAATTGTATATATATATATATATATGTTGGAAATATGCCCTAGAGGCAATAATAAATTGGTTATTATTATATTTCCTTGTTCATGATAATCGTTTATTATCCATGCTATAATTGTATTGATTGGAAACTTAAATACATGTGTGGGTACATAGACAACACTGTGTCCCTAGTAAGCCTCTAGTTGACTAGCTCGTTGATCAAAAGATGGTGAAGGTTTCCTAGCCATGGACATGAGATGTCATTTGATAACGGGATCACATCATTAGGAGAATGATGTGATGGACAAGACCCAAACTATGAACATAGCATATGATCGTGTCAGTTTATTGCTATTGTTTTCTGCATGTCAAAGTATCTGTTCCTATGACCATGAGATCATGCAACTCCCTGACATCGGAGGAGTACCTTGTGTGTATCAAACGTCACAACGTAACTGGGTGACTATAAAGGTGCTCTACAGGTATCTCCGAGGGTGTCTGTTGGGTTGGCATGGATCAAGACTGGGATTTGTTACTCCGTGTGACGGAGAGGTATCTCAGGGCCCACTCAGTAATACAACATCACAATGAGCCTTGCAAGCAATGTGACTAAAGTGTTAGCCACGAGATCTTGTATTACGGAACGAGTAAAGAGACTTGCCAGTAACGAGATTGAACTAGGTATAGAGATGCCGACGATCGAATCTCGGGCAAGTAACATACCGAAGAACAAAGGGAACAGCATACGGGATTAACTGAATCCTTGACATAGAGGTTCGACCGATAAAGATCTTCGTAGAATATGTAGGAGCCAATATGGGCATCCAGGTCCCGCTATTGGTTATTGATCGTAGAGGTGTCTCGGTCATGTCTACATAGTTCTCGAACCCGCAGGGTCTACACACTTAACGTTTGGTGACGATTAGTATAGTTGAGTTATTGTGTTGGTGACCGAAGGTTGTTCGGATTCCCGGATAAGATCCCGGACATAACGAGCGTCTCCGGAAGAGTCCGGAGGTAAAGATTAATATATGTGATAATAGTGTTTTGATCTCCGGAAGGGTTCCGGAATTCACCGGAAGAGGTTCCGGATGTTTACCGAAGTGTTCGGGTACAGCAACACTTTATATAGGCCAAAGGGGTAAAGCCCACGAGGTATTGGAAAGTGCAAAAGGAAGTTTTGATGCTGCCTTAAGCGGTACTACCGCTGGTAAGGCAGTACTACCGCGTAAGCGGTACTACCGCTGGTAAGGCAGTACTACCGCGTAAGCGGTACTACCGCTCAAGCGGTACTACCGCTCGTGAGCGGTACTACCGCTTGTGCGCGATACTGCTGGAATCCGAGTTGGACTCTTTCCCTGCGGGCCAAACCGACCTTGTGCGGGCAAAACCGACCTGGAGGAGGCTTTTACTCCAAGTTTAGACCCCAAGGCTCAACATATAAATAGAGGGGAAGGGCTAGCACACGGGACACATTAAGATTTCCCAAGCCGTGTGTCGGCAACCCTAACCCTCTAGTTCCTCCCGTCATAATCTCCGTAGTGCTTGGCGAAGCCCTGCAGAGATTGTTCCTCACCACCATCACCACGCCGTCGTGCTGCCGGAATTCATCTACTACTTCATCATCGCTCGCTGGATCGAGGAGGTGGACGCGTCATCAAGCCGTACGTGTGTTGAACGCGGAGGTGCCGTCCGTTCAGCACTAGTTCGTGATCGGATCGAGGGACGACTTGCGATTTGGATCGCGGAGACGTTCGACTACATCAACCGCGTTTCTTAACGCTTCTGCTTAGCGATCTACAAGGGTTTGTAGTTTCACTCTCCCTCTCGTAGATGCTCATCACCATGGATAGATCTTGTGTGTGCGTAGGAAAATTTTTGTTTCCCATGCATCGTTCCCCAACAGTGGCATCAGAGCTAGGTCTATGCGTAGATGAGATCTCGAGTAGAACACAAACGAGTTGTGGGCGTGGGTGTATACATATTGCTTGCCGTTACTAGTTGATACTTGATTCGGCGGTATTGTGAGATGAAGCGGCCCGGACCAACATTACTCGTACGCTTACGAGAGACCGGTTCCTTCAACTGACATGTAACTTTGTTGCATAAAGATGGCTAGCGGGTGTCTGTCTCTCTCACTTTAGTTGAATCGATTTCAATGAAGAGGGTTCTTTTAGAAGATCAAAAAGCAATCACTACACCACGTTGTGGTTTTGCGTAGGTAAGAACGGTTCTTGCAAACCCATAGCAGCCACGTAAAACTTGCAACAACAATTAGAGGACGTCTAACTTGTTTTTGCAGGGTATGTTGTGATGTGATATGGCCAATTACATGATGAGATATATGTGATGTATGAGATGATCATGTGTTGTATAGAATATCACGACTTGCATGTCAATGAGTACGGCAACTGGCAGGAGCCATAGAGTTGTCTTTAATTATTTTCATCGTTTTTGCTTTACTTTATCGCTATGAGTTAGCTATAGTCGTAGAAGCAACAGTCGGCGCGACAACCTCATGGCAACACGTTGATGGATATCAAGATGATGGAGATCATGGTGTCATGCCGGTGACGATGGAGATCATGCCGGTGCTTTGGAGATGGAGATCAAAAGCACAAGTTCATGGCCATATCATGTCACTTATGATTTGCATGTGATGTTAATCCTTTTATGCATCTTATTTTGCTTAGGACGACGGTAGCATTATAAGGTGATCCCTCACTTAAATTTCAAGATAAAATTGTGTTCTCCCCGAGTGTGCACCGTTGCGAAAGTTCGTCGTTTCGAGACACCACGTGATGATCGGGTGTGATAGACTCTACGTTCACATACAACGGGTGCAAGCCAGTGTTGCACGTGCGGAACACTCGGGTTAAACTTGACGAGCCTAGCATGTACAGACATGGCCTCGGAACACAAGAGACCGAAAGGTCGAACATGAGTCATATAGTAGATATGATCAACATGAAGATGTTCACCATTGAAACCACCTCAACTCACGTGATGATCGGACTTGAGTTGGTGGATTTGGATCATGTTACACTCGAATGATCGGAGGGATGTCAATTTGAGTGGGAGTTTTTTTTTAAGTAATATGATTAACTAAACTCATTATCTAGAACAATAGTCTAAGTTGTTTTTACAATATTTATGTTGTAGATCATGGCTCGCGCAGTAGCACCCCTGAATTTTAATGCGTTCCTAGAGAAAGCTAAGTTGAAAGATGATGGAAGTAACTTTGTGGACTGGGCCCGTAATCTAAGGATTATCCTTACGGCTTCCCAGAAGGCTTATGTCCTTGATGCACCGCTTGGTGATCCACCCGCTCCAGTTGAGTCTCTAGACGTTGTGAACGCCTGGCAGGCTCGTTCTGAAGATTACTCAATAGTTCAATGTGCAATATTGTATGGCTTAGAACCGGGACTTCAAAAATGTTTTGAACGTCATGGAGCATATGAGATGTTCCAGGAGTTGAAGTTTATCTTTCAGAAGAATGCCCGGATCGAGAGATATGAGATCTCCGATAAGTTCTATGCTTGCAAGATGGAGGAGAACGGGTCTATCAATGATCGCGTACTCAGAATGTCTGGGTACTCCACCCGTCTGGCTGAATTGGGGATGCCCCTTCCGCCAGAGGCTATCACTGACAGAGTTCTTCAATCATTGCCACCTAGCTACAAGAGCTTCGTGTTGAACTATAACATGCATGGGATGAACAAGTCAGTCGCCGAGCTGTTTGCGATGCTGAAAGCCGCTGAGTCTGAAATTCAGAAGGAGCATCAAGTGTTGATGGTCAATAAAACCACTAGTTTCAAGAAAAATGGCAAGGGTAAGAAGGGTAACTCCAAGAAGAGTGGCAAAGCAGTTGCTCCTCTCGTGAAGAAACCCAAGGATGGACCCAAACCAGAAACTGTGTGCTTTCATTGCAAGGGAACTGGACACTGGAAGCGGAACTGCCCCAAGTATTTGGCTGACAAGAAGGCGGCCAACAACAAACAAGGTATATATGATATACATGTTATTGATGTGTACCTTACCAACTCTCGTTGTAGTGCCTGGGTATTTGATACCGGTGCGGTTGCTCATATTTGCAACTCAAAACAGGAACTGCGGAATAGACGGAGGCTGCCAAAGGACGAAGTGACGATGCGCGTGGGAAATGGTTCCAAGGTTGATGTGATCGCCGTCGGCACGCTCGCTCTTCGATTACCATCGGGATTAATGATGAACCTGAATAATTGTTATTTAGTGCCTGCGTTAAGCATGAACATTATATCTGGATCTTGTTTATTGCGAGACGGTTACTCATTTAAATCAGAGAATAATGGTTGTTCTATTTATATGAGTAATATCTTTTATGGTCATGCACCCAATGTGAGGGGTTTATTCTTATTGAATGTCGATAGTAATGATACACATGTTCATAACATTGATGCCAAAAGATGTAGAATTGATAATGATAATACCACTTTCTTGTGGCACTGCCGTTTAGGTCATATTAGCGTAAAACGCATGACGAAGCTCCATGCTGATGGACTGTTGGAGTCACTTGATTTTGAATCACTTGACGCATGTGAGCCATGCCTCATGGGCAAGATGACTAAAACGCCGTTCTCTGGAACAATGGAACGGGCAAGTGACTTATTGGAAATCATACATACTGATGTGTGCGGTCCGATGAGTATTGAGGCGCGCGGTGGTTATCGTTACTTTCTCACCTTCACTGATGACTTAAGTAGATATGGGTATATTTACTTAATGAAACACAAGTCTGAAACATTTGAAAAGTTCAAACAATTTCAGAGTGAAGTTGAGAATCATCGTAACAAGAAGATTAAATTCCTAAGATCTGATCGAGGAGGAGAATATCTGAGTTATGAGTTTGGCAGTCACTTAAGACAGTGTGGAATTGTTTCACAATTGACACCGCCTGGAACACCACAGCGTAATGGTGTGTCCGAACGTCGTAATCGAACCTTATTGGATATGGTGCGATCTATGATGTCTCTTGCCGATTTGCCACTATCGTTTTGGGGTTATGCATTAGAGACAGCTGCATTCACTTTAAATAGGGCACCATCGAAATCCGTTGAGACAACGCCATATGAACTTTGGTTTGGCAAGAAGCCAAAGCTGTCGTTTCTTAAAGTTTGGGGATGTGATGCTTATGTCAAAAAGCTTCAGCCTGAAAAGCTGGAACCCAAAGCGGAGAAATGCGTCTTCATAGGATACCCAAAAGAGACAGTTGGGTATACCTTCTACCTCAAATCCGAAGGCAAAGTGTTTGTCGCTAAAAACGGAACGTTTCTTGAGAAAGAGTTTCTCTCGAAAGAATTGAGTGGGAGGAAGATAGAACTTGATGAGGTTGTTGAACCTTTACGTCAACCTGAAAGTAGCGCAGCGCAGAGAGATGTTTTTGTAGAGCCTACATCAGCTGAAGAGGAAGTTAATGATGATGATCATGAAGCTTTGGATCAAGTTGCTATCGAACCTCGTAGGTCGACAAGGACGCGTACTGCTCCTGAGTGGTACGGCAACCCTGTCTTAGAGGTCATGTTGTTGGACAACGATGAACCTATGAGCTATGGAGAAGCGATGATGGGCCCGGATTCCGAGAAGTGGTTAGAGGCCATGAAATCCGAGATGGGATCCATGTATGAAAACAAAGTATGGACTTTGGAAGTATTACCCGAAGGGCGTAAAGCCATTCAGAACAAATGGATCTTTAAGAGGAAGACGGACGCGGACGGTAATGTCACCGTCTATAAAGCTCGACTTGTGGCAAAGGGTTTTTCACAAGTTCAAGGAGTTGACTACGATGAGACCTTCTCACCCGTAGCGATGCTTAAGTCCGTCAGAATCATGTTAGCAATAGCTGCCTTTTTCGATTATGAAATTTGGCAGATGGATGTCAAAACAGCGTTCCTTAACGGTTTCCTTAAGGAAGAGTTGTATATGATGCAACCAGAAGGTTTTGTCGATCCAGAGAATACTGACAAAGTTTGCAAACTCCAGCGATCCATTTATGGACTGGTGCAAGCATCTCGGAGTTGGAATCTTCGCTTTGATGAGGTGATCAAAGCGTTCGAGTTTATACAAGTTTACGGAGAAGCTTGTATTTACAAGAAAGTGAGTGGGAGCTCTATAGCGTTTCTAATATTATATGTGGATGACATATTACTGATTGGAAACAATATAGAAATGTTGGAAAGCGTGAAGGGATATTTGAACAAGAGTTTTTCAATGAAGGACCTAGGAGAAGCTGCTTTCATATTAGGCATCAAGATCTATAGAGATAGATCGAGACGCTTAATAGGACTTTCACAAAGCACATACCTTGACAAAGTTTTGAAGAAGTTCAAAATGGATCAGTCCAAGAAGGGGTTCTTGCCTGTATTGCAAGGTGTGAAGTTGAGTAAGACTCAATGCCCAGTGACTGCAGAAGATAGAGAAAAGATGAGTGTCATCCCCTATGCTTCAGCCATAGGCTCTATCATGTATGCAATGCTGTGCACAAGACCCGATGTCAGCCTTGCCATAAGTATGGTCGGAAGGTTTCAAAGTGATCCAGGAATGGAACACTGGACGGCGGTCAAGAATATCCTGAAGTACCTGAAAAGGACTAAGGACATGTTTCTCGTTTATGGAGGTGATCAAGAGCTCGTCGTAAAGGGTTACGTCGATGCAAGCTTTGACACTGATCCAGATGACTCTAAGTCACAAAACGGATACATGTTTATTCTTAATGGGGGTACGGTTAGCTGGTGCAATTCCAAGCAAAGCGTGGTAGCTGATTCTACATGCGAAGCGGAGTACATCGCTGCCTCGGAGGCGGCGAAGGAAGGTGTCTGGATGAAGGAGTTCATGACAGATCTTGGAGTAGTGCCTAGTGCGCTTAACCCAATGACTCTGTTTTGTGATAATACTGGTGCCATTGCTCTAGCCAAGGAACCAAGATTTCACAAGAGGACCAGACACATAAAGCGACGTTTCAATTCCATCCGCGATTACATCAAGGAGGACGACATAAATATTTTCAAAGTACACACGGATCTGAATGTTGCAGATCCGATGACTAAACCTCTTCCAAGGGCTAAACATGAACAACACCAGAACTGCATGGGTGTTCGATTCATTACAATGTAAATCACATAGTGATGTGAACTAGATTATTCACTCTAGTGCAAGTGGGAGACTGTTGGAAATATGCCCTAGAGGCAATAATAAATTGGTTATTATTATATGTCCTTGTTCATGATAATCGTTTATTATCCATGCTATAATTGTATTGATTGGAAACTTAAATACATGTGTGGGTACATAGACAACACTGTGTCCCTAGTAAGCCTCTAGTTGACTAGCTCGTTGATCAAAAGATGGTGAAGGTTTCCTAGCCATGGACATGAGATGTCATTTGATAACGGGATCACATCATTAGGAGAATGATGTGATGGACAAGACCCAAACTACGAACGTAGCATATGATCGTGTCAGTTTATTGCTATTGTTTTCTGCATGTCAAAGTATCTGTTCCTATGACCATGAGATCATGCAACTCCCTGACATCGGAGGAGTACCTTGTGTGTATCAAACGTCACAACGTAACTGGGTGACTATAAAGGTGCTCTACAGGTATCTCCGAGGGTGTCTGTTGGGTTGGCATGGATCAAGACTGGGATTTGTTACTCCGTGTGACAGAGAGGTATCTTAGGGCCCACTCGGTAATACAACATCACAATGAGCCTTGCAAGCAATGTGACTAAAGTGTTAGCCACGAGATCTTGTATTACGGAACGAGTAAAGAGACTTGCCAGTAACGAGATTGAACTAGGTATAGAGATGCCGACGATCGAATCTCGGGCAAGTAACATACCGAAGAACAAAGGGAATAGCATACGGGATTAACTGAATCCTTGACATAGAGGTTCGACTGATAAAGATCTTCGTAGAATATGTAGGAGCCAATATGGGCATCCAGGTCCCGCTATTGGTTATTGATCGTAGAGGTGTCTCGGTCATGTCTACATAGTTCTCGAACCCGCAGGGTCTACACACTTAACGTTTGGTGACGATTAGTATAGTTGAGTTATTGTGTTGGTGACCGAAGGTTGTTCGGAGTCCCGGATAAGATCCCGGACATGACGAGGGTCTCCGGAAGAGTCCGGAGGTAAAGATTAATATATGTGATAATAGTGTTTTGATCTCCGGAAGGGTTCCGGAATTCACCGGAAGAGGTTCCGGATGTTTACCGAAGTGTTCGGGTGCAGCAACACTTTATATAGGCCAAAGGGGTAAAGCCCACGAGGTATTGGAAAGTGCAAAAGGAAGTTTTGTTGCTGCCTTAAGCGGTACTACCGCTGGTAAGGCAGTACTACCGCTCAAGCGGTACTACCGCTCGTGAGCGGTACTACCGCTTGTGCGCGATACTGCTGGAATCCGAGTTGGACTCTTTCCCTGCGGGCCAAACCGACCTTGTGCGGGCAAAACCGACCTGGAGGAGGCTTTTACTCCAAGTTTAGACCCCAAGGCTCAACATATAAATAGAGGGGAAGGGCTAGCACACGGGACACATTAAGATTTCCCAAGCCGTGTGTCGGCAACCCTAACCCTCTAGTTCCTCCCGTCATAATCTCCGTAGTGCTTGGCGAAGCCCTGCAGAGATTGTTCCTCACCACCATCACCACGCCGTCGTGCTGCCGGAACTCATCTACTACTTCATCATCGCTCGCTGGATCGAGGAGGTGAAGGCGTCATCAAGCCGTACGTGTGTTGAACGCGGAGGTGCCGTCCGTTCGCTACTAGTTCGTGATCGGATCGAGGGACGACTTGCGATTTGGATCGCGGAGACGTTCGACTACATCAACCGCGTTTCTTAACGCTTCCGCTTAGCGATCTACAATGGTATGTAGATTCACTCTCCCTTTCGTAGATGCTCATCACCATGGATAGATCTTGTGTGTGTGTAGGAAAATTTTTGTTTCCCATGCATCGTTCCCCAACAATATATATATATATATATATGTATGTATGGTCGTACGAGAAATTATATGATATATATATCGTCATACGAGAAATTATATTAATTATATATGCATAACGTGTACAGTATGTAGTAGCGTAAAATATGTTTGAAATGAAAAAGAATTGAATGGAAAACACAAAATAAAAAGGAAAAATAAACCATAAACCTTAAACCCCAACACATAATCCTTAGTCCCGGTTGGTTTCACCAACCGGGACTAAAGGTCCTCCAGCCCCCGGCGCTAGCTCGCGGCCACATGGAGGGGCCTTAGTCCCAGTTGGTGTCACCAACCGGGACTAAAGGTCCTCCAGCCCCCGGCGCTAGCTCGAAGCCACGTGGAGGGACATTAGTCCGGGTTGTGGGCAACCGGGACTAAAGGGTGGGGGCCTTTAGTCCCAATTTCGTTGTCCCGATTGGTGACCCGGGACTAAAGGCCGTTTCCAACCGGGACTAAAGCCCCGTTTTCCACTAGTGGAGGTGTACGCATGTGGCGTTCCGGGCAGTACAGCGAGCAGTGCCGCAACATGAGGCGGCACATGGGTAGGGCTTGCGTCACCTACGTGCATGTCCTCCTCTGTCTCTTGATTATTTGGCTCGTCGCGCGACCCGTACGACTCCATTCTGGTCTTTGATAACAGAAGCGAAGGTAGGTGACGATGTTGTCCTTGGTTGGATCGTAGTGTGCACCGGAAGACTCACATGACCACACATCAAGAAAACCGAATGAAGCATGATAACAAAAACGAAAGGATGGTCCCGCAAAAAAAAAGGATGGGCTAAATTAACCAACTATGCTGAATAATTCTCACTTCAATTGACATCGGTATTTCAATATTTCATAGTCTAGAAATGAAACAATGAAAAGTTATGACAACAATCAATGATTGATTCATTACATGGAAAACTTCATGATCAGTATTATTAGCATTTTCAGCAAGATTTTCTTTGACAGTTTCGAGAGGGGCGATGGAGGGTTAGGAACATCTGCAACACTTGTAGTTTCTCTTGAGTGATTAGATCTTGTCCATTCTTCTTGTGTTCCTAGAAGGACTGATGTATCATCCATTCAGACATTTCAGTTTCCCACCCTCGACACTCATATTTACAACCTTCCAAGTACTTGTCTTGAGCCAAAAGATGTTTTACAACCTTCCAAGTACATCTCTAACACCATGATTTTTTACAACCTACTTGCTTTGCTTCAATTATAACAACCTTCCAAGTACTTGTCTTGAGCCAAAAGATGTTTACAGGTTCAAGAATCCTCGGCGCCACCATCCGCCGTGCACGCTTTGCCCGACACCGTCAACCGGCGGCGGTGACGGGAGATAGATCAAGGGGGTGGAGGTGGGTGGGCGGGGGGAGCAGAGAGGCAAATACGAGGCTGCCTCCCATCTCGCCCCTAATGGACGAAGCAGAGCTGGTCCATTGTTTCCAAATTCACCCTTCTTCGATTCATGCATATATGAAGATCTTTAATCTACCTGCAAAAAAAAGATCTTTAATCTAAAATTTATGAAGGAAATTAATTGTTGAGAGCATATGCAGTATGCTGTCATGTACTGATTTTGAATTTGTTGGTCACTAGCAAACTTGCCGCCAATAAATTACTCATGGTTGCTGATGTAAGCGTCTTATGCACATGATTATATGTATAGGGAGTAGACTAAATGATCTTTTTTCCCTTTGTAATTGCTGTTTCGAATGCAGCTATTTCAAAAAGTGTGGCAACCAGCCCGCAAAAAAAAGCAAAAAAAAAAAGTGTGGCAACCAATTAATCTCGGCGCTCTTGAGTTGAGGGTTCACGACCAGCAAAGCAAGGTGCTCAGCCCCCAGCGGCCACTATTGTGGGTCCTGGCCACGTAATATATTTCTTTTTCTTTTTTTGATGTACTCTATGGGTTCGGAACTTAATTCACTTTTGCTATATGCCAGTCAGCTGAAAATTCTTTTTGGGTCAGTCGATTTTATGACCGTCGGATTCTGCTTTGAGATGTGTGTTGTTTTCTTTTGTTCTATGTCATTTTGGTGGTGAGTTGGGCTCTGTGGAATCGATTGACCCCTATTTTGGGTCAGTCGAATTGCTTCTTGGCTCGTTTTGCTCTTCTGGGTTGCATTTTATTTTTCCTTTTTCCTTTCCTTTATTGGTTATTTTTTGTTTTTGTGGGTTTTTGGCTGAGTGTAATTATATACATATGAAAAATACTATATAATATGTGCCAAAATTTCATGATTATATGATTATTTTTGCATATTACGATAAAGTGCAATTTTGATGCAAAGTTGTGCGCACATTTTTTTTTTAAATCTCTTCTTAAACGAAATACCAACGCCACTAATTCATTCTTTTTCAGGACAAATCATTATTTTGGTATTGTTTTAGTCTTTACTTAATTTTCATTCTACTTTAAGGTTAATACCAATTCCACTATCATTTTTCTTACATTTTGTTTTTGCAAAAAGTTCCACTTTTATATGCTTATTCTTGCGTATTTTTAAAAAGCGCAATTTTTATGTATATTTCATGCAAATTTTGTCAGTGTTTGTTTTATATTCTTTTTCCGATTTTCATTGTTCTTAAATGGTAATACCAATGTCACTAATTCATTCTTCTTGAGAAATTTAATTATTTCTTTTGTGGGTATTTTTTCTTTTTTTTATTTCAATTTTCTGTTTCTATGCGTTTTTATTTTTCCTTTTATATTTCTATTGGTTATTTTTTGTTTTTTGTGGGTTTTTGGCTGAGTGTAATTATATACAAACAATTACTATATAATATGTGCCAAAATTTCAAGATTATATGAGTATTTTTGAATATTACGATAAAGTGCAATTTCGGTGCAAAGTTGTACGCAAGTTTTTTTTGTAATTTTCTTTCTTCTTAAAGGAAAATACATTATTTCAGTTACACTATGTGTACATTATAGTAGAATGCGAAAAATGCACCATTATATGCTTATTATTTGCATATTTCAAAAAGTGCAATTTTAGTGCAACTTGTGTGCAAGTTTTGAAAGTTTTTTCTTTTTCATTTTCTTTCTACTTAAAGGGTTTCAGTCTTTCTTAGAAAACTTCATTATTTTGATTTTGTTTTTTTAAGGGTAATACCAATGCCACGAATTCTTTCTTCTATAGAAAACGTCAATTTTTTTATTTTATTTTTTATTTTTTATTTCATTTAGTTATTTTGTTTTAGTTTTCATTTCTTTTCTTTTGTAATGGTAATACCGATGTCACTAATCCATTACTTTTTAAAAAACACTTTTTTTTTGCGGAAATCTCAATATAATATGCTCAGTTTTGCTTTATTTTTTTATTTCTGTTTTCTGTTTCTATATGTTTTTCTTTTTTCATTTTTTCTTTCCTTTATTGGTTATTTTTTGTTTTTTGTGGGATTTTGGCTGAGTGTAGTTATATACAAACAAATACTATATAATATGTGCCAAAATTTCATGATTATATGATTATTTTTGCATATTACGATAAAGTGCAATTTCGGTGCAAAGTTGTGCGCAAGTTGTTTTTAATTTTTTTCTTTCTTCTTAAAGGAAATACATCATTCAGTTACACTATGTGTAAATTATAGTAGAATGCGAAAAATGCACTATTATATGCTTATTCTTTGCATATTTCGAAAAGTGCAATTGCAGTGCAATTTGTGTGCAAGTTTTGAATGTTTTTCCTTTTTCATTTTCTTTCTTCTTAAAGGGTTTCATTCTTTCTTAGAAAACTTCTGTCGATGAAAAACGTCTACTTTTCATGCGTTTGATGCTAATGTTTCATCTTGCTTTTTTGTTGCTGCTTTGTCAAATTATTGACAGCTGGATTTTCTTTGTTGTAATCATGTGACTACTTATTTTTTGTTAGTGACTTCAAATGAAATTCGTTTAAAATTAATCCACTTAAGTCATAGTAAATATTAAATTTTTACTATTCTACACATGTTTATGCCAAGTATCAAAGAGTGCAAATTTTGTGTAGTTTGTGTCCAGTTTATCATTATATTCAAATTTTATCATATAAGAACAGAATTTGACAATAATATAAGTATTTATTGTTTGTTCATGCTAGGAGTAGTTGTATAATAAAAAAATTATTTTAGATTTCTTGTCATTCTTTTTCAGATTAAACCACTTCCATAAGTTATTCTTCCTTTTAAAAATAGATGTATTTTAAGATTATCTAAATTTGCACTAAAACCCAAGTGCTATTTTCTTTGCAGGGCTAAAAATAGACGTTGTTAAGTGATAGTGTACGAGCTACCTAGCAGCATGCTTTTGATTCTTAATGTCTCACATGGCAGGTACGAGGCTCCCACACACTCTATGTGCTGCCACATGCTACGGTCACGTACAGAACTTGCTGATCTATCCCATTACTTTTTCCATCACTTGCGTCTGGCAACAACGGTCGCTGGAAAAACAAAATCGACTGACCCTTCAAATAATTTCAGGCGACTGATCCCTAGCCGGTCCCAACTTAATTTGGGTAGCTTCACTGGCCCATGCTGCAGAATATTAATTACTCCCTCCGTTTCTAAATATATACCTGTTTAGAGATTTCAACACAGGAGGGAGTACTACTAGATATATGGTTCTTGCTCACCTTTCTTTTTTTCTTTTTCTTATGTTATTATTATTTTGAGAAGGGGTCTTGCTCACCTTCACCAGCCGGTCACTACCATTTTCGCAGTACAAGGTTGTGCTTGTGCCACTGTAGGTAATAAAATCATTTTTTTCTAAAACGGTAGATGGGCGGAATAAACCTTTGCGGTTGAAATTTTATTAAGCAGATACTCTCTCTGAAGCCCTCGACGGTACAGTGCTCTCTGAAAACAACGACGCTCGGTCCATGGCCTGGGGGACTGAGGCTGTTGTGTCTACCGGCGCTCTGTACCGGGCCACGACGCTCCATGGGATCCAGTCCTGATATGCAAGCAAGATTTGGGGATCGAAACTTCCCCGGAAAATCAAGATCTTCATGCTCCTGCTGACTGCTGATCGGCTGAGCACGCGGGTGAACCTGGGCCGGAAAAACTGCTCCCCTTCTGACCAATGTGAGCGCTGCGCGGAGCTCGAAGATGGTGATCACCTCTTTGCTGGTTGCTCTCTTAGCGTCTCTGTCTGAGCTGCTGTTGGCCTGCGGCCGGCACCGGCGACGGTGGGGCTGATCCTGGATGCTCAGCCGCCTCTGGATGTGTCCCTGTCATCCTGGGAGGCGGGTTGCATGGTGCTATTCTGGCAGATTTGGAAGGCCAGAAACGATCTGGTATTCAACCACAAAACCTGCACAGGGCGTTAGGTGATTACAAGAACTATTAGTGATCTTGACCTCTGGTCCTGCCGGTTTAAGGATAGCCTTGATAGGGCGGGTCTTGAGAAGGTTTGTTCACACCTTGCTCGTGCGGCTGCTGCTTGACAGCGTCTATGTATTCCTTTCGCCTCCCCCCCTCCCCCCTCATGCTGTAACTGTTCTCATGTATGAACATCTGTACCCGGCGCCCCGTCGGCTTTCGAGAGTATAATAACAAGCGGTGGGGAGTTGTTCCCCCCGTACGACTAAAAAACAAAAACAAAAACAAAAGGATGGGCTAAATTAACCAACTATGCTGTATAACTCTCACTTCTTTTTTTGCGGGAGAATAATTCTCACTTCAATTGACATCTGTATTTCATAGTCTAGAAATGAATATAAGGTTCTTATATTTAACAATGAAAAGTTATGACAACAATCAATAATTGAGTCGTTACATGGAAAACTTCATGATCAGTATTATGAGCATTTTCGGGGAGATTTTCTTTGACAGTTTTGAGAGGGGCGGTGATGGAGGGTTAATTAGGAACATCTGCAACATTTGTAGTTTCTCTTGCGGTGAAAAGACCTTGTCCATTCTTCTTGTGTTCCTAGATGAACTGATGCATCATCCAATCAGTCTTTTTCAGTTTCCCACCCTCGGCACCCATATAGAGCACCTTGATTTTTTACGACCAACTTGCTTTGCTTCAGTTATAACAACTTTCCAAGTACTTGTCTTGAGCCAAAAGATGTTTACGGGTTCAAGAATCCTCGGCGCCACCATACGCCGTGCATGCATTGCCCGACGACACCGTCAACCGGCGGCGGGGAGGGGAGATAGATAGAAGTGTTGTGGGGTGTGTGTGTGTGTGTGGGGGGGGGGGGGGGGGGGCAGAGAGGCAAAGACGAGGCTCTGCCTCCCATGTCGCCCCTAATGGACGAAGCAGAGCTGGTCTATTTTCTCCAAATCCTCCCTTCTCCGATTCATGCATATGAACATCTTTAATCTAAAATTTATGAAGGAAGTTAATTGTTGAGAGCATATGCAGTATGCTCTCATGTACTGATTTTGAATGTGTTGGTTACTAGCAAACTTGAGTAGATTAAATGATCTTTTTTCCCTTTATAATTGCTGTTTGGAATGTAGTGATTTCAAACAGTGTGGCAACCAATTGATCTCGGCGCTCTTGAGTTGAGGGTTCACGACCAACAAAGCAAGCTGCTCAGCCCCCAGCGGCCACTATTGTGGGTCCTGGCCACGTAATATACTCTTATCTTTTTTTTTTGAGCGACTATCTTTTTTCTGAGATGTACTCTATGATCTATGCGTTGGGAACTTACTCACCTTCCTTTTTTCTTTTTCTTATCTTATTTTGAGAGTAGTCTTGCTCACCTTCACCATCCGATCACTACCATTTTCGCAGTACAAGGATGCGCTTCTGTCGCTATAGGTAGTAAAGTCAATTTTTCAAAAAACCGTGGATGGGTGGAATAAACCTTTGCGGTTGAAATTTTATTAGCAAAAATACATGATGGATGCATGCATTTCCAACATTTAATTACACGCGTAGTAAGATTGATCTCTTGTGTCTGGAGGATTACTTGAATTTTGAGTTTAAAGACTACTAGATCTTTGAGAGGAGATGCATAGTGAAGTTGTCATTTCTATTATCCTAGGCACAAAAAGGAAAAGCAGTACTGAACCGCCGCATGCAGTACTACTGATACAGTCGTGCCACATGAAACTGATGAGAGAAGTTGGGGGAGCTCGGTAAGAAAAGAGACAAGAACACACGATGAAATGTGAAAACACACATTCCAGTCTTCAGACAGAACACATCACAGACACACACGCGTTTCAGTAATTAAGCCCATCTCAATCATCACACTAATAATAAATTAATAATACTACTAATTATGCCGATTACAATCACTAAGATCCATGGACATTGTGTTGCTAGGTAGAACCGTAGAAGAAGATAGATCGATGCTGCGAGCTGGCAAACTAAAGCTAGGCTGGAGGGGGCTCCTAGCTTAGCTTATGGCTCTACGTAGTACATGCAAACAGAAATTAACACAACTCACGCTACAAGGCCAGCTTATTTACGCTAAATTAAAGGTGACGGCCGGCGAGGTTAGGCCCAGAGGGTGGCGGCGAGGCTGACGCAGAAGAAGGCGAAGAAGGAGGAGGCGATGGAGATGTGGGT
The DNA here is from genome assembly GCA_039707655.1 of Elymus sibiricus. Taxonomy (NCBI): domain Eukaryota; kingdom Viridiplantae; phylum Streptophyta; class Magnoliopsida; order Poales; family Poaceae; genus Elymus; species Elymus sibiricus. The sequence continues at coordinate 333,101,783 of CM077674.1, read as the reverse complement.
CCAGACGTCGAGGACGTGCCCGCCGGCGCTCTGCCCGCCGGCAACGACTGCCACCATGTAGACGACTCTGCAGAGAAGGTAGGTATTGGTGGCGACGACGACGAGCGCGCTGGCGACGAGGCACCGGCCCAGAAATGTGAGGGAGCCCCCCGCCAGGACCACGACGGCCGCCGCGGCGGTCATCGCCTGAGCCACCCCGAGGAGCACCAGGGTGAGCGCCGCTGCGCGCAGGCGCAGCGCCTCCGCCTCCGTGGCCGCGGCCGCGTGCCCGATCTGCGACTGCATGCATATGGGTAACCATCCAGCAAATTAGTACGTACGATACCGATAGTAGGTGCCGGCGGAGGGATATGCCGGAGATGTGGAGTTACCTGGGCGTGGAACTGGAAGCCTCCCGGGTTGCTGGTGGCGGCAACGAGCCCGATCACGGCTGCCACCAAGCCGAAGACGAAGCAGGCCTTCGCCACCATGAGCACTTGCCTCAGCGCAGGTTGATCGCCACCAGCCATCGATGCTTGTCCCTCTCCCTCTTCCTCTTCCTCTTCTCTCCCTCAGGTGGTGCTGTCCCGATGGAGCTAGCTATCTCTCACGGTCACGGGTCAAGGCAGCGAGGGACGAGAGGTTTCGCCGGCCGGGCCGGCTATATAAGCAAGCACATCAAGTGATAAACGGCTGGCGAGACGTACGCGTGGACAAAGGAAATCACGACACGTATATACGTACCATCGATCTTTGGCAGTGCCCAACTTCTTTGCAATTGCATGTGCAAATGCATGTGCACATCCTGTGACGCGTTCGCCGACCGTTTCACACTTTTAATTTGCTTCCAGAGGATGGCATGAGTTCTTGCACCCGAACGGAGTGGCATGCATGGGGCCATGGCCACGTACGAAAGCAAGCATCGTAGTGCTACATAGTGATAGCAGCAGTTGGCCGGCCTTTAAAGGATCGATGCATGCATGCATCGACGATGGAGACATAAGCTAGGTGGCTGGACGCGGCGGAGTCGACCAAACGACGGGACGACGGGCTGCTGCTATGACCGGCCGGACCTCACGCACTTCCCCACGTCATTCCAGTGCATGACCTTTTTTTTACTGGCAAATGTACGTACAAACTCACAGTGAATTCCTTATTTAACTTTTTCTTGTCCTATCTAACACAAAGTTCAAATTTTGTTCCTTTTGTGATACTTACGTCCATTTTGACTACTAACGATGGTAAATATCACCTGAAAAGATGACTTTACCTCTGATGCAACTTGTGACCAGGATTAATGTGATGAACGGCTGGCGAGATGTATGCGTAGGCAAAGGAAAGCACGACACGTATAATTGGCGGTGCCCAACTTCTTTGCATTTGCAATTGCAATTGCATGTGCATATCCTCCGTGACCGTGAACGCGCAGGTGCGTGGGGCCATGAACTCATGCCATGTGCTGATGTGAAGGAACATTAATATCTCGAGAGAGGCACACGTGCATCATATACAATTCCTAAGGAGAGAAGAGTGTGTAATTGGCCTAGTAAAATCTTAGTTGTAAAAGAGATACTGTAGGTGGCATGTTGCAGACAGCTAGCCATAATCAGAACGTGCATGCATGACGCCGTTCGCCTTGCGTTTCATACTTTTAATTTGCTTCCAGAGGATGGCATCAATTCTTGCACCCAAACGGAGTGGCACGCATGGGACCATGGCCACGTACGAAAGCAAGCATCGTAGTGCTACATAACAGCTGTGGCCGGCCTTTAAAGCTACTACCTCCGTTCCTAAATATAAGTCTTTTTTAGTGATTACACTACATACTACACACGGAGTAAAATGAGTGAATCTACACTCTAAAACATGTCTATATACATCCGTATGTAGTCCGTAGTGAAATCTCTGTAAAGACTTATATTTAGGGATCAATGCAGACGATGAAGACATAAGCTAGGTGGCCGCGAGCGTCGGGCTGGACGGTGAGGGTACGTCCCTGATGGATGCTGTTTCCGGCCGGAAACGGAAACCTGCTGAGCCATCACTAGGCACTAGCAAGCGTATGCGTGTCGACGGCGGAGGTCACCTGATCATGAATCGATCGAGCTCTAGTTCATTGCTGCAGTTGCAGGACAGGCTATCCAGGAAGTTTCAGTCGGGAGTGTCGCATGCCTAGTGTTTGATGAATTGCATGACCCAAATGTCAGTTTTGAGGATTAAACTTCAGGGGATTTGCTAGTTGGGCAGTAAGAAAATCGGAAAATGGTATAGGAAGAAGATTTTGGACTTATAGGATAGGGGGTCTGCTATAGGTGCTCTTACCACCGTACAATATACTATGCTAGAATCCCATGCAGGTTCCCTCAAAAAAAATAAAGAATCCCATGCAGGTGCTAGTGACGTCAATCTCCATTTTCTTGTGTTTCATACATTCTATGATGATATCATGTGTTTGTATTTTCACATAAGTATGTCACCGATGACGATGACGTTACCTAATTGAAAATTTTGGATTAGAGAATGCGGTGAAAGGGTTTCCGAGGAATTCCAATAACCTCTCAACTTTGTAAGATTTGGCGAGTACATGTACAGTGTTAATGTTTTTTGCTTGTTCGTTCCATTATCACAAATCCGCGCTCCCAGTTGGACTAGTTTAAGATGTCGAATCCATGTTGAATCACCCATTTGGCCGGATTAGTAGGACTTGTTGGGTCTCTTTCTTGTTCCGGACACCGAACTCACTTATATGTACCAGTTAACCAATTTCTTGACCATGGGCTGAATCCTAAAGAGAACAAAACATGTGTAGTTGATGGAATTGCACAGCCGACTCGTTGATGGAATTGCTCACACAAACAGGTGCAATACATTATGGTATACTTGTCTCAAAAACAAAAAGTACATATGGTATACATGCACTGCTCCATCTGTTTTTTTTTTTTTTGCAGTCTACGGGTGGGCTGAGTATTATTGTTACACTTTTGCAACTCTACAAGAGGTGCATGTGGTTGAGAACATGTGAGGGCATGGATCTAAAAGGTTTTACAACATGAGGTGGCACATGGGTCGTACTTGCACATTCCCCTCTGTCTCTTAATTGTTTGGCTCGTTGCGCGACAAGTACGAACGTAGTTACGACTCCATTTTCGTCTTCCATAACAGAAGAAAAGGTGGATGATAACGCCCCGTGATGGATTGTAGTGTGCACTATAAGACTCACATGACGACAAATCGAGAATCGTCAAAATATTAGAGGACAATAATTTTGCATTTGCCAGCCTTTGATGAGGGGATCATAGAGGCGACAAATCGACATTCATTCGAGAATTAGAGGATAATAGTCGTGCATTTGCCACCCTTGACCCTTTGATGTGGGAGCAAAGGCGTCAGGTTTGTCAATGTACTATGGTACTGTCTTCGATTGAGATTGTGTCGTAGCATTGGGGAGAGAGCGGCAGTCAGATCGTACTTGAGCTAATTCAGAGTTGCTTGGATAGATGATAAATCAGGTACTATGACAGAGGCAGAGTAATTTTCTACATGAATATGCACTGAAACTTCCATCATTTGTGAGAGAAGAATCGTCATTTCTAGGGCGGCAACCTGGAGTTCTTCAGAAAGGCGGAGCTATGTACAGGCCTGGGGGGCGTGGCCCCCCAGCCCAAATGATTTTTTTACTAGGTATTAGTAATCTAAGTAATGGGCTAATGGCCCACTTCTTAAACTGTTGGAAACTCGGAATTTGGATTCCCCGCCCGTGTGTAGTGTTGCATCTGTACGAGTAGGATAGTGAAATTGGGGAAACAGGGCAGCACTAAAATTTGAAATTTTTGTTGCTTCCTGTAGGAGTTTGAGTAGGAATTTAGCAATTAGTATGACTATTCATCTGATCTAATTGGGGATTTTTTGTGTTTTGCATCACAGATTTGTATTTGTTCTGCTGAGTAGTTGCTACCGGTTGTTCTCAAAAGGAGATTAGACTGATCAAGTGACCATGGTTAAGGGCAGCAGCAGCAACATTCAGTCGTACTTCAAAAGACAAAGGACAGAAGCGGTAGCACAAGATCCTCCACCAGCGCAACCTTTACCCCTACTTCTTGAATTGGAACAACAACATGAAAATCAAGATGAAGAGCCTCAAACAAATAATTCCGTTCCTCTTCCTGTTGTATTTTGAGGTATGGAATTCTTGGAGCGAAAGCCTACATTGTGACCACAAATTTGGCAATACCCACCACATCAAAGAGATAGTGTGCGGAGATCATATTTGTTGTTAGGTCCTATGCAACCAAATCTGAATCAGTATAAAGCTTCTGGTAAAAAGGGCCATCAATGTCGCTTCCAATATAAATGGTTTGAAAAATTCCCATCATGGCTAGAGTACTCAGAGGACAGTCATGGTGCATATTGTTTATTTTGCTTTGTTTCTAGCAGAAATTTCTCATCAAAAGGAGGCTCTGATGTATTCACAGTGCATGGCTTTGACAATTGGAAGAAGGTGAATGATGGAAAATTCTGTGCACTCTTGGGCCATGAAGGTTCTACACCTTGCTCACCACACAACAATGCAGTCGTAGAACGTCAAGCATTGTTGAATCAGGCTGGCCATTTAGAAAATGTAGTAGCAGCAAAGGGTGATGAAAAGGCAGAAAGAAACCGTTTAAGGCTAAAAGCATCAGTAGCAGTTGTTAGGTGGCTCACATTTCAGTCTTGCGCTTTTAGAGGACATGATGAGAAAGCTGAGTCAAAGAATAAAGGAAATTTTCTTGAATTGTTAGAGCTTCTAACAGAGTTCAATCATGATCTTGCCAAAGTCATTTTGGGGAATTCCCCATACAATTCAAGCAGATATCTCAAGGTTGGCGAGAACCTGTTCGTCAGCATCCCCGGGACGTCAAGCATTGGGGCGCCCACTGAAGGAGAGGTCTTGGATGATGAGGTCATCGCCACTGCCGGGCTCCAAATTGTTAATGAGCCGCGCGCCAACATCAACGAGACTAAAGAGCAGTGGCTCCTCAAGGCCATGGGCAAAAACTTCCAGAAGCTCCAGGCGTGCTACCGCAGCTGTACGGAGAGCTTGGACTCCAGGGCTGCCGTTCTTGGCAAGGCGGAAGAAGAATTCAAGAAGCGTGTGGAGGAGACGCAAGTCTGGTATGCAGAGTGCCTCCAGGATCTCCATGATCGCCACGCCTAGCTTGCCGCCACCAAGGAGCAGTTTGTCTTGGAAAAGGTCGCAGCCGACAAGGCACATGAGGAGGCTGCACAGAAGATAGCAGCAGTTGAAGCAGAGTTGAATGAGCGCAAGATCGGTCTTGATGCCCATGAAGAAGAGCTTGCCGCTCGCGAAGGAGAGCTTGCCGCTAAGCTTCGCAGCAAAGATGATGAGATTCAGGCTCTCATTGCACGACAGACTCAGGAGCTGGAACGAAAGCACAAAGAAGCTATCGAAGCTCAGGCCGCAGAGCATGCTGATACGTCTCCAATGTATCTATAATATTTTATTGTTCCATGCTATTATAGTATCAATCTTGGATGTTTTATATGCAATAATATGCTATTTTATATCATTTTTTGGGACTAACCTATTAACCTAGTGCCCAGTGCCAGTTGCTGTTTTCTGCTTGTTTTTGGTTTTTCAGGAAATCAGTACCAAATGAAGTCCAAATGCCACGAAACTTTTTGAAATTTTTTCTGGACAAAAGAGACCCTGGAAGCTTCGGGAGGAGGCCAGAAGCCTCACGAGGAGATGACAAGGCAACAGGGCGCGGCTCGGGGGGGCACGCCCTGATGCCTTGTGGGCCCCTCGTGGCTCCGTTTGACCTAATTCCAATTCTATAAATTCTCAAATATTGGGAAACCAACAAAGAGACACCCCTAATAACTTTTCCGCTGCTGCAAGCCTCTGTTCTTCCGTGATCCTATCTGGAGGCCTTTTCCGGTACACTGCCGGAGGGGGAATCGATCACGGAGGGCTTCTACATCAACCTTGCTGCCCTTCCGATGATGTGTGAGTAGTTTACCACAGACCTACAGGTCCATAACTAGTAGCTAGATGGCTTCTTCTCTCTCTTTGATCTTCAATACAATGTTCTCCTCGATCTCCTTGGAGTTCTATTCGATGTAATCTTCTTTTGCGGTGTGTTTGTTGGGATCCGATGAATTGTGGGTTTATGATCAGATTATTCATGAGAAATATTTGAGTCTTTTCTGAACTTATTTATGCATGATTGTTATAGCTTTGTATTTCTCTCGATCTATCCATTTGGTTTGGCCAACTAGATTGATTTATCTTGCAATGGGAGGTACTTTGTGATGGGTTCAATCTTGCGGTGTTCTATATCCCAGTGATAGAAAGGGACAAGACACGTATTTGTATTGTTGCCATTAAGGATAAAAAGAAGGGGTTTAATCATATCGCTTGAGTTTACTTTGTCTACATCATGTCATCTTGCTTAAGGCGTTACTCTGTTTTCATTAACTTAATACCCTAGATGCATGCTGGATAGCGGTCGATGGGTGGAGTAATAGTAGTAGATGCAGGCAGGAGTCGGTCTACTTGTCTCGGACATGATGCCTATATACATGATCATTGTCTTGAATATCGTCATAACTATGCGCTTTTCTATCAATTGCCCAACAGTAATTTGTTTACCCACCGTATGCTATGCGTTCGAGAGAGAAGGCTCTAGTGAAAACTATGGCCCCCGGGTCTACTTTTATCATATATAAAATCCAAAAATACCTTGCTGCAATTTTATTTGTTTTATTTTTATTTTGCAATTTACTTTTCTATCTATCACTATCAGAATTAATCCTTGCAAGTAACCGCCAAGGGGATTGACAACCCTCTTGTTCGCGTTGGGTGCAAGTATTTGCTTTTGTGTGTGTAGGTACTGCTAACGAGGTTCTGTGTGGTTCTCCTACTGGATTGATAACCTTGGTTCTTAACTAAGGGAAATGCTTATCTCTACTGTACTGCATCATCCACTCCTCTTCGAGGAAATCCCAACGCAGCTCACAAGTAGAAGGAAGAATTTCTGGCACCGTTGCCGGGGAGACTTCACCAAAACCTATCAAGTACCTTCGCATAAACTATCATCTAGTTGCTCTTATTTTCATTTGCCTTTTATTTGCATTTGCCTCTCGTTTTCATCTCCCCCACTTCTAAAACAATTTTACAAAAAACACAAAAATATTTTCGTTTGCTTGTTTGCTAGTTTGCTTGCTTTGTCGCTATGTCTCAAGAAAACACCAAATTGTGTGACTTTTCAAATACCAATAATAATGATTTTATTAGTACTCCTATTGTTCCTCCCGCCACTAGTGCGGAGTCGAGTGACATTAATGCTGCTTTGCTCAATCTTGTTATGAAAGAACAATTTTCTGGTAGTCCCAATGAAGATGCTGCATCCCATCTTAATACTTTCGTTGAACTTTGTGATATGCAAAAGAAGAAAGATGTGGATAATGATATTGTTAAATTGAAATTATTTCCATTCTCACTACCAGATCATGCTAAAACTTGGTTTTCATCCTTGCATCGAAATAGTATTGATTCTTGGGATAAGTGTAAGGATGCTTTTATTGCCAAATATTTTCCTCCCGCTAAGATTATTTCTCTAAGAAATCAAATTATGAATTTTAAGCAACTTGAGCATAAACATGTTGCACAATCTTGGGAGAGAATTAAATTAATGATAAGAAATTGCCCAACACATGGTTTAAGCTTATGGATGATCATACAAAAATTTTATGCGGGACTAAATTTTGTCTCTAGAAATCTTCTAGACTCTGCCGCAGGTGGTACTTTTATGGAAATTACATTGGGAGAAGCTACAAAACTCCTTGATAATATTATGACAAATTATTCTCAATGGCATACTGAGAGAACTCCAACTGGTAAGAAGGTAAATTCTGTCAAAGAAATTAATACTTTGAGTGATAAAATGGATGCTCTTATGAAATTGGTTGCTAGTAAAAGTACTCATGTTGATCCTAATGATGTGCCATTGTCTACTTTGATTGAGAAAAATAATGATGCTATTGATGTGAATTTTGTCTCTAGAAATAATTTCAATAACAATGCTTATAGGGGTAATTTCAATTCTAGACCGTTTCCCGGAACTTCCTCTAATAATTATGGTAATTCCTATGGTAATTCTTATAATAATAATAATAATAATAATAGTATACCCTCTGATCTTGAAAGAAATATTAAAGAATTTATTAATTCTCAAAATATTTTCAATGCTATGGTAGAAGAAAATTTGAATAAAGTTGATGACATGGCTAGGAACATGGATAGAATTGCTCATGATGTGGATACTCTCAAAGTTAAAATTTTGCCACCCAAGCATGATATAAATGAGTCTATTAAAGCTATCTATGTCTCCATTAATGAAAGTAAAGAAAGAATCTCTAGGTTGAGAGCTAAGCGAGAATTCCTATAAAAAGCTACTCCACCCGGTTTTTACCGTAGTAATGACGATGATCTTAAAATGATTAGTGTGCACCCCAATTTCATTGATATAATAAAGGAACCTATGTATGAAAACAAATTCCTTAATTTTGTGCCTAGGAGTGTGATTGTAAGAAATTTGTATGTTAAATCTCCTAGGAAGAGTGGGTGTGTAATTGAGGATTTGGAAACTAAGGATGATAATACTTGAAACTATGCATTATGCCTAGCTAGGGGCATAAAACAATAGCGCTTGTTGGGAGGCAACCCAATATTTATCTTAATTTTTTTGTTTTGTTTTCTGTTTTGTGTGTTTACCCAATTGTAGCCTTTGTTATGATTGTGATTTTTATTTTTGAATTAGTGTTTGTGCCAAGTAATGCCTTTGGGATGATTTGGATGATAGTATAATTGATGCTGTTTGGAAAACAGAAAGTTTTGCATCTAGTATTTGATTTTTGGTTCTATACTGGAGCGTAAGAAAAATATGAATTTTTTCCACAGTATTAGTATATGAATTGTTTACGTTTTCCTATTTTTTCAGAATTTTTGGAGTTACAGAAGTATGGTTTTTAAATAGATCTTTACAGACTGTTCTGTTTTATACAGATTCTGTTTTTGTTGCATAGTTTGCTTATTTTGATGAATCTATGGATCGTATCGGGGGGTATGAGTCATGGAGAAGTTGGAGTACAGTAGCATTATGCCAATATTAAATATAAATCAATTTACAACAGTACCTAAACCTTAAGATTTACTTGTTATACTAACGGATCTCATGAGGTTTCTGTTGAGTTTTGTGTGCTGAAGTTTTCAAGTTTTGGGTGAGACCACGATGGATGAAGGAATAAGGAGCGGCAAGAGCCTAAGCTTGGGGATGCCCAAGGCACCCCAAGGTAATACTCAAGGAAGACCCAAGCGTCTAAGCTTGGGGATGCCCCGGATGGCATCCCCTCTTTCGTCTACAATCTACCAGTATATCACTTGGAGCTATATTTTTATTCATCACATGATATGTGTTTTACTTGGAGCGTCTTGTGTTATAGTTTGTTTGCTTTTGTTTGATTTTTAGTTTGCCACAATCATCTTTGATGAACACACCTTTTTTAGAGGGACACACATTATTCGTGATTTTTTAGAATACTCTATGTGCTTCACTTATATCTTTTGAGCTAGGCAGTTGCTCTAGTGCTTCACTTATATCTTTTAGAGCACGGTGGTGGTTATATTTTGAAGAAATAGTTTCACTCTCATGCTTAACTTATATCTTTTTGAGAGTCTAATAATTAGCAATGGTAATATGCACGGGTTATGAATTTGGTCCTAATATGATAGGTATTCAAGAGGGATATAATAAAAACTTTCATGTAGACCACTGGATATGATAAGTTTGATTCCTTGCAATATTTTTGCGATATTAAGATGGTAATATGTGGGAGGTACTAGTGAATGATTGTGGTTTAGTAAGAATATTGGTGTTAAGGTTTGTGATTCCCGAAGCATGCACGTATAGTCCTTAGTGTGATGAAGTTGGAGCATGATTTATTATTGATTGTCTACCTTTGCGTGGAGGTTGGGGGCGCGCGATGGTTAACTCCTACCAACCTCCCTCCTAAGGGCATGCGTAGTAGTACTTTGCTTTGAGGGCTAATAGACTTTTGCAATAAGTATGTGAGTTCTTTATGACTAATGTGAGTCCATGGATTATACGCACTCTCACCCTTCCGCAATTTGCTAGCCTCTTCGGTACCGTGCATTGCCCTTTCTCACTTCGAGTGTTGGTGCAAATTTCGCCGGTGCATCCAAACCCCGTGATATGATACACTCTATCACACATAAGTCTCTTTATATCTTCCTCAAAACAGCCACCATACCTACCTATTATGGCATTTCCATAGCCATTCCGAGATATATTGCCATGCAACTTCCACCGTTCTTTTTATATGACACACATCATCATTGTCATATTGCTTTGCATGATCATATAGCTGACATAGTATTTGTGGCTCAACCACCATTCATCATTTTTATACATGTTACGCTAGTATCATTGCACATCCTGGTACACAGCCAGAGGCATTCATATAGAGTCATATTTGTTCTAGTATCGAGTTGTAATATTGAGTTGTAAGTAAATAAAAGTGTGATGATCATCATTATTAGAGCATTGTCCCAGTGAGGAAAGGATGATGGAGACTGTGATTCCCCCACAAGTCGGGATGAGGCTCCGGACGAAAAAAAGAGAGGCCAAAAAGAGCCCAACAAAAAAATGAGAGAAAAAGAGAGAAAGGGCAATGTTACTATCCTTTTCCACACTTGTGCTTTAGAGTAGCACCATGTTTTTCATATAGAAACTCTCCTATGTTGTCATTTTCATATACTAGTGGGAGGTTTTCATTATAGAACTTGGCTTGTATATTCCGATGATGGGCTTCCTCAAATGCCCAAGGTCTTCATGTGCAAGCAAGTTGGATGCACACCCACTTAGTTTTTATTTTGAGCTTTCATACACTTATACCTCTTAGTGCATCCGTTGCATGACAATCCTTACTCTTCGCATTGACCTCAATTGATGGGCATCTCCATAGCCCGTTGATTAGCCACGTCGATGTGAGACTATCTTCCTTTTTTTGACTTCCCCTTATTAATCTCTATCATCATTCTATTCCATCCATAGTGCTATATCCATGGCTTGCGCTCATGTATTGCGTGGGGGTTGAAAAAGCTGAAGCGCGTCAAAAAGTATGAACCAATTGCTTGGCTAAAACCGGGGTTGTGCATGATAAATACTTTGTGTTAAGAAGATGGAGCATGATAGGATTATATGATTTTGTAGGGATAACGTTCTTTAGAAATTTTATTTTGAAAGACATGATTGTTTATTAGTATGCCCGAGTATTGATGTCTTTATATCAAATTATAGACTATTGCTTTGAATCATTCGGATCTTATTATTCATACCGTAAGAGAGAGATTACATGATGAAACATGATAGGTAGCATTCCACATCAAAAATTCTGTTTTTATCATTTACCTACTCGAGGGCGAGCAGAAATTAAGCTTGGGGATTGATACGTCCAATTTGCATCATGATTTCCTACTGTTATTTATTATGTTTTTGAGAGTCATGCTTTTCCTGTCAACGAAAACGACCGAGAATTCCCAATATCTTCCATGCTAGACACATTATAGGCGGTTCCCAAATAGAAAATAAAGTTTATTTCCTTTCCACCATTCTTTCAGAATCCATGGCTAGCCCTATCCACGGGTACCTTCCATACCAACACTTTCCAAGGAATTTATTATTATCAACATATTAATTTTTTTCATTTCGGGAATGGGCATCCCTATTACCTGCCACTCTCTTGTGCAATGACAAGTGAATAAACACTCATCGTGATAATAACACACCTAGCATGGAAAATATTGGCCACCCCCTGCCGCTTCATGAGCGGTACGGGCACTCAAAACGGAAAATTATTTTGAAAAATTAGAGTTGGCACATGCAGATTTACTTGGAACGGCATGGAAATACCGCATATAGGTAGGTATGGTGGACTCATTTGGCACAACTTGGGTTTAAGGAGTTGGATGCACAAGATGCATTCCCGCTTAGTACAAATGAAGGCTAGCAAATAGATTGAGAAGCAACCAACCAAAAAGCAAAAACGGTCATAAACATGCATTGAACATAACTAACACTGAATAATGCACCATAAGTAGGATATAATTTCGTTGCATAACTATTGACTTTATGTGCATGCATAGGGAATCACAAACCTTAACATCAATATTCTTACTAAATCACAATTACTCACTAACATGACTCACATATTGTCATCTCCATATTGCAAAACTATTGCAAGGAATCAAACTTATCATATCCAATGATCTTTCATGAAAGTTTTTATTATATCCCTCTTGAATATTCATCACTTTGGGACCAAATTCATATCTTGTGCAAATTACCATTACTATTATCAACTCTCAAAAATATATAAGTGAAGCATGAGAGTTCAAATATTTCTTCAAAATATAGCCACCTCCGTGCTCAAAAAGATTTAAGTGAAGCACTAGAGCAACTGCCTAGCTCAAAAGATTTAAGTGAAGCACATAGAGTATTCTAACAAATCATGATAAACGTGTGGCTCTCTCAAATAGGTGTGTCCAGCAAAGATGATTGTGACAAACTAAAAAGCAGACAAAGCAAAGACTCATATAATACACGACGCTCCAAGCAAAACTCATGATATGTGACGAATAAAAATATAGCTCCAAGTAAAATTACCGATAGTTGGTAGAAGAAAGAGGGGATGCCTTCCGGGGCATCCCCAAGCTTAGACGCTTGAGTCTTCCTTGAATATTACCTTGGGTGCCTTGGGCATCCCCAAGCTTAGGCTCTTGCCACTCCTTATTCCTTCATCCATCGTGATCTCACCCAAAACTTGAAAACTTCAATCACACAAAACTCAACAAAACCTTCATGAGATCCATTAGTATAACAAACAAATCACTACTTTAAGTACTGTTGCAAACCCATTCATATTTTATTTTTGCATTATACCTACTGTATTCTAACTTCTCCATGGCTTATACCCCCCCCCCCCGATACAATCCATAGTTTCATCAAATGTGGCGCCTCGCCTGAATACCACTGTAGTCAGACGGTCACCGCACATACCAGCCCAGGAAAATCACTCTGGCATGCGCCTTTACAACAAGTATCATGAACACAGGCATTTCTATTAATGAATATATCAGTCTTACATGATATATTACAAGGGTGATGACAGCGGAAAAGCTCTATCTAAGGCAGCATGGCCTTGGTGCGGCTCCAATCCACAGGGATCTGACTGGGTTACTCTTCTAGCCCGCGAACACTTTGGCTCCTCGCTAGGGGACGTCGAATCCTTAGGTGAACCTGGCCACATTGAAGGCCGCTGAGTACTTTGGAATGTACTCGCAAGCAAACCAAACCAACATATACACCAAGCAATGCAATCCATGGCATTCAAGCATGCATTCATTAACTTAACAATATTAACTATCATGTATTAGCAGTATTATCTAGCAATATTATATCATAACAGGAATATCTAGCATGATAACTCTCAAAGTAACTGCAGTATGATGAAGATACAACATATTAAGTAATTAATCCATACTCCGAATAATCTTAGGATCCAATCCAAATCTTGAGGTCATCCGACCACTCATCGCATAGCCATCGCGTGGCCAACATTTCATATACCTGACATCATCTGATGTCCATGCATCTGTACTATAAGTCTGACAAATCATACCTTTCTCTGGTTCAGTCTTAACACTACGTTATATAGTTTGTTCCTCCAGACTCGACACAGACCAAATAGTGGCCTAGTACGAACTGTCCATGACCGAGGACGCGACTATTCGAATAGATTTACACTCTGCTGAGGTTGCGCACTTTACCCACACCATGGAGCTCCTGGCCTCGTACTTTAGTACATGTTCCCATTCGGGTGGACCGGTGATGCTCCAACAAAACTTGCCTAACCCGTGACTCCTTTACCGTACCACCGACAATCATACCCTCCCAGGGTCATGTCCTGGGTGGCCCCTGTGTCACCCCGTGACACCTGCCATCGTCGTGGCCAAACAAAACTGTCCCAAACGGAGACCGTGCGCAAACAAACAACTGGGCTCACAAGGTTATCGCCGCCTACCGGGCCAGGGTAGCGCGCACGCATAACCTTCCCTAATTGGTGGTACCGATAAAAGAGCACGAGGTTAGACCAAGTCAAGGTCGTCCCATACCGGCAAATGTGGCTGCACGAATAAGTCCGGATAGGTGACACTATGACTCAATCCAGCCGACGGAGGAGGTTGTCATTATTAAGTCACATTTCTTAATCATTGCGATAACCACAATAATGCACGATGAAAACATAACAACCTATCTCCATATTGTTACATACGAGTCACTAGTGCAATAACATGACGAGCATTAACGAGTAATGTAAATAGCAAGTTCAACCTAGTAGGAGTTTAATTACTTAACAAGTCTTAGCTGTAAGTGACAACCATCTGAACCCTTTCATGAAACCGGCAAATAAACCAGTAGCCACCAGAACGGTCTTTACAACTCAGATCTGGGAAGTTACTAGAATAACTCAACCCCGGCTCAAGACGGCTGAAAAGCAGCTCAGAGCATGAGATGGTGTTGATAAAAAGAGGGTAGCGGTTCCCTAAGACGGCCGAAGAACAGCTCAGAGCATAGGGTCACCGTTACAGAAAGAAATTCAACAGCTGCCCGAGACGGCCGAAAAGCAGCTCAGAACACGGGCCAGTTGTTGAAAATGGAAACATAAAGTCGGCATCCACCCCGGACGGCCGAAAGCAGCACAGAACACAGGCGTGGTGCCGTCATCAAAGAAAGACAAGCATGGGCTCATTAGCGTCACATATAGCTCACTACTACGCATACGAGCATAAGCATATTAATTTAAACACGCAAGAATAACACAGAGCAATGCTTTAGGGCACATATCAGATGGTTGGCTTGGCTGGGGGTGAAGAAATACTCCGGGAGAGGTGTGATCACGTCGCGAAAAATTCGCCGGAAAGGGTTCTCTCTCGGAGGGGCTGATAGAAGGGCAAGGGCAAAATGATCATTTTCAGAAAGTTTAACCATGGTGAAAGTGCCATCATCGGAACGGGCTCGACGAACTGAAGAAGGGGGCTTTGGAATCACCTGATTCGGAGCTACGAGCAAAAAGATATTGCCAATTGATTGCCAGGGACTAATCTGCAGAAGAAATATTTACAGACAAGTCCCTGACTGAAATTCGGCCGAAAAAGGCTAAAGTGCACTATTGCACTGGGCTGCCTTGGGCCGATTTCGGTGGAGACCCCAGCCACTGCCGCTGCTGCTGATGGGCCGGCCCAACCGCATCCCCCCCCTACATGAAAAAAAAGAAGGGAGCGGGTGAGAGGCCGACAGCGCGGGCCCACCTGTCGGGCCATCTTCCTCCTCCGTCAGGGAAACAGAGAGAGACAGAGGGCGCCGGCCGGCGTGCTTCCCGGCGATGAAGGTTGTGGCTACTCCTGGCGCTAACGGGGATGGGTTCCCCACTTCACACCGCGCCCGGGGAAGGTCTTCTCGGCCGCGGGGGTGGCCGGAGGGAGATGTTGTGGCGGTGGCAGTACCGCGGCGGCTCCGGCGAATGGAGGGGCTCCGATGGGCGATGGGGCTAGGCGAGGGCATGGGCGAGGTCGCCGGAGATCTGCGCACCTATCGGTGAGGTTCATGGGCCCTGGGGTGGCCGGACGCAGGGATTGAGGGCGGAGGCAGTGGCGATCCTCGCCGGACTTCGAGCACTGGGTGGGCTTCGGGAACAAATGGGGAGGGCTAGGGGGGCTACGAGCGGGCGAGGGAGAGAGTGGTGAGCTCTAAGGGCTTGGGGAGGGCCTATAAATAGGCAGGCGACAGAGAGGATAAGCTCGGCCGCGGTGATGCGCTGACCGGAGCTGCAGTGCTTAGACTCAGGGCGGTGGCGGCTAGCTCGGCGCCGCGGCGCTGCCGACCTGACGAAGAGCAGGAGGACGCGATGGCTCGGGGGAGAAGAAGCCAAAGGGAGGGAGAGGACAGAAGAGTTTCACGAGGAGGACAGTGCCATGGCGGCGGCTGCCGTGGCGTGAGGAGGAAGGTAGAGAAGGGGGAAAGTGCTGGAGAAGCTGCACGTGGCCACTGCGGAGCCACTAGACACGTCGGGACTCGCCGGAGCTGGCCGGAGAGAGCTACCCGACGAGGTCCGTACTCAGAGTGCCGTTTCTGCGCGGCCGCTACGCGGTCACCACATGCACGGCACGTTGCAATGCCATACTGGCTACCGCACCTTGTCCAACACGATAGGCACTGGTCAAATAGGTAAGCTATGACATTGGATGGACCAGGAAGGCTCCAAAGTGATCAAGAGTATCCAGAACAGTTTCTGGATAGAAACTTGGGGACCAAGCTGAGGTGAAATGGCTTAGTAAATTAGATTGAAATGTTGTCAAAATAAGATGGGGTAGGAAGGAGTAGATTCTGGAAAACTTTGAAGGCATTTGGACCAAGTTTGCATATACTTCCTTCACAAAGCATAATCTGGTCCAGAAACTCAACTTTGAAGCTGCACTAACATGGCTTGATGAAATGAGATGAATTTTTGTGAGGAGATGTTATTTGGGAATATGGAGGTACTGAGAAAATTTCAGCTCATTTGGATATACCAAAATGGTACTTCCTTCACAGAGCTAAAATCTGGACAGAAACTAGATGTAATGTTTGGGAGAAATTGGCTAGATGAAATGATGTGAATTTTGGCATGCTCACATCATATAGGGAATGTGAGGTCCTGGATTAATTTGAGAATTTTTGAAGTAATATGGATATGAGAAGCTCCACAAATTATTTGGGGTTTTTCCTGGCTACCAAAATGGTAGCTCCTTTGGAAAGAGCCACGAGGAGGCGACAAGCCTGGTGGGCGCGCCCCAGGAGGGTAGGGCGCGCCCCCCAGGCATGTGGGCCCCTCGTTGCCCCTCCTGACCTAATTCCAGCGCTATAAATTCTAAAATATTCCCAATATACCAGAGAGATAGAAGAGAAAACCTTTCCACCGCTGCAAGTCTCTATTCTTCTGCGATCCCATCTGGAGGCCTTTTCTGGTACTCTGCCGGAGGGGGAATCGATCATGGAGGGCTTCTTCATCAACCTTGCTGCCCTTCCGATGATGTGTGAGTAGTTTACCACAGACCTAAGGGTCCATAGCTAGTAGCTAGATGGCTTCTTCTCTCTCTTTGATCTTCAATACCATGTTCTCCTCAATGTTCTTGGAGTTCTATCCGATGTAATCTTCTTTTGTGGTGTGTTTGTTGGGATCTGATGAATTGTGGGTTTATGATCAGATTATTCATGAGAAATATTTGAGTCTTCTCTAAACTCTTTTATGCATGATTGTTATAGCTTTGTATTTCTCTCCGATCTATCGATTTGGTTTGGCCTACTAGATTGATTTGTCTTGCAATGGTAGAGGTGCTTTGTGATGGGTTCAATCTTGCGGTGCTCAATCCCAGTGACAAAAGGGGACATGACACGTATTTGTATTGTTGCCATAAGGATAAAAAGATGGGGTTTAATCATATTGCTTGAGTTTACTTTGTCTACATCATGTCATCTTGCTTAAGGCGGTACTCTGTTTCATACTTAATACCCTAGATGCATGTTGGATAGCGGTCGATGGGTGGAGTAATAGTAGTAGATGCAGGCAGGTGTCAGTCTACTTGTCTCGGACGTGATGCCTATATACATGATCATTGCCATGAATCTGTCATAATTATTTGCTTTTCTATCAATTGCCCAACAGTAATTTGTTTACCCACCGTATGCTATGTGTTCGAGAGAGAAGCCTCTAGTGAAAACTATGGCCCCCGGGTCTACTTTATCATATATAAAAAACCTAAAAATACCTTGCTGCAATTTATTTACTTTTATTTTGATTAGTATGTTAGTTTATCTATTTATCTCTATAAGATTTAATCCTTGCAAATAACCGCTAAGAGGATTGACAACCCTCTTATTTGCGTTGGGTGCAAGTGTTTGCTCTTGTGTGTGCAGGTGCGCTTAATGGAATTTTGCTTGGTTCTCCTACTGGATTGATAACCTTGGTTCTTAACTGAGGTAAATACTTATCTCTACTATACTGCATCATCCTCTCCTCTTCGGGGAAATACCAACGCAGTCTACAAGTAGCACTCCACACTCGGGGGACTTAGCTGCGAACCAGATTTCGCCTAAGGTAAAAACTATCCGAGTGCGAACATTCTCCACACTCGGGGGCTTAGTTGCGAACCAGATTTCACCTAAGTTAAAACTATCCGAGTGTAGACACGCTCCACAGTCGGGGGCTTAGCTGCGAACCAGATTTCGCCTAAGTTAAAAACTATCCGAGTGTGGACACGCTCCACACTCGGCTGCGAACCAGATTTCGCCTAAGTTAAAAACTATCCGAGTGCGGACATGCTCCACACTCAGGGGCTTAGCTGCGAACCAGATTTCGCCTAAGTTAGAAACTATCCGAGTGCGGACACGCTACGCACTCGGGGGGCTTAGCCGCGAACCAGCCTTCGCCTAAGTTAAAAACTATCCGAGTGCGGACACGCTCCACACTCGGGGGCTTAGCCGCGAACCAGCCTTCGCCTAAGTTAAAAACTATCCGAGTGCGGACATGCTCCACACTCGGGGGATTAGCTGCGAACCAGCCTTCGCCTAAGTTAAAAACTATCCGAGTGCGGACGCGCCCCGCACTCGGGGACTTAGCTGCGAACTAGCCTTCGCCTAAGTTAGAAAAAATAACATTTGCGAACGTTATAAGAATTCAAGCATTCGAGTAAACTCCGATCCGTTTGAGTTTCTCCTAGGAAAAAGCAAAGTACGCGAGCCCAAGGCTCGATAAAGTATCACGGTTACATCAACCACTCGGCATTCCGAGGCAAATCAGGATTTAAATGTTTTTTACTCCGCTGCGGGAGGATTGACCCGGTCGGCGAAGGTGTCCAGGTCAATGCCGTCTGCGATCCGAGTCCCGGCCTCGATGAACGTCTCCATGAAGTCTTCAAACTTGAGCTTCTTCTTGTTGGCAACCTTCAGCGACTTCAACTTATCCTCGTCCACATCCTTGCAGTGGACGCGGACGAGTGCGAGAGACATGTCAGCGCCGCAGCGAGCAGCGGACTTCTTCCAGGCTTGCACATGGATCGGGATATCCTTCAGCCGAGTCATCATGGACTCCACGTCATTCTGAAGCTCTTCGCCGGGGAGTAGTTCTTGATCGATCTTGGACAGGGTGGACCTCAGTCGGATAAGGTACCCCACGGCGCTTTCGAGACGCTCCTCCAGACGGATAATGGCCATGGCGGCACTGTCCTTGAGGATCTGTCTGGAAGGTTCCAGGTCCTTCTCCACTCGATCAGTCTCCAGCTCAAAGTTATAGCAGAAATCTCTCAAAGGAAAATGGCTTGAGTCAGGGAAGGCGGAAGACTCTAGAGAAAACGGATAAAATCCACTCGGCAGCGCGGCTTACCTTCAAGTGTTTTGCCCATGTCCTCACCAAACTCTTGGACGTACTGCTCCAGCTCACCCTTCTTCTCAAGAAGCTTCATGATCTGGTCATTCAGGGTTTTCTTCTCCTCTTTAAAGACGCTCGCTTGGGTGCTATGCTTCACCTCCCACTCGGCGTTGGCCTTCCTGAGCTCGAAAATTTCATTCTTGGCCTTTTCAGCAGCAGCCTTCAGGGTCCTGATCTCCTCCTCAAGCTTGCTGACCGAAGCCAGTTTCTATTCAGCAGCCTTGGTCTTGCTCCTGGCTTCCTTCTACGCCATTGCCAGCTCCTTCTCCTTGTCCTCCAGGGCCTGCTTCATGGTGTCTAAAGAAATAGAAGTCCTCAGCCTCATTACAAGTTGAGCATTCTCACCACGGACATCTGAAGAAGCAATTGACTCGGATCAAAAGAAAAACATGACTCGGCTAATGGTCAAACAACGGGGCTTACCTCCAAGGGTGTTCTTCTCCTTCTCAAGGCGACTGCTCCTGTGCTTCTCCGCATCCAAGTCCACTCTGAGCTGCACCACCTCCTTCTCCAAGTCGGCGTAGCGGGTTCCTAGCTCGCAGGCCCTCTGTTTCAAAACAAGGAAGTTGTCAGTCGGATGAAGGAACAAGCTTGACCAGTATCAGACCCTGAAGTACCCTCTTACAACTGAGTCAACAATGAAGAAGATCAAAGACAACAACACACTGGTCTTCATCATCGTCCTCAAGGCAGACAAGCACGATCATCTCAAAGCTTCCCAGTTTGTCAAGTTTCCCACTCGGCCCGCCGAGTGGGGAAGGACACTCCGAGTGTTATATAAAAAAAACTCTAAGACTATCGCCGACTGCTTCCAGTCGACGGTAGTCTCAGGGACTACACCCACTGGGTGCACTCAGCGTGCCCCCACTGGAAAGTGACTTGTGTTGAGCTAAAAAAAAGAGGCCTATGAATGAGTTCTATCAGACTCCCACCGATTGCCCGCAATCAATAGTAGTCTCGGGGACTACACCCAGTGGGTGCACTCAGCGTGCCCCCACCAGAAAGAACACACTCAGTAAAGACTCCGGTCGACCCGAGTGGAAATAATGACGGTACAGAGTTCTAAGACTCCCGCCGAGTATTTCCAGTCAACGGGAGCCTCGGGGACTATACCCAGTGGGTGCACTCAGCGTGCCCCCACTGGAGAAAAACGAACACCCAGTGGGTGTGCCCCGTGCAATCCCACTGACAGAAGTTTATTTTCAAATTCAAAACAAAAACTTCGAACAACACTTACAATGGTACTTACTCGGACATTGGTCTTCAGTGCCTCGCTGGCGTCGTACGCTTCCCTCTGCCGGTTGTTCATCACCTCCACCTGGATCAAGGCCTGTCCAAGGCGAAAGCAGTAGGAGGAGCCGAGTGTGGCATGAGTGTGGGTTCAGGAGGCGGCGCAGTGAGCACCAACGAAGAGCTGGCTTGCGCCGGAGGACTTGGACCAGCGGGCTTGCTGGCAGCCTTAGCAGGAGAAACTCGGGTCTTCTGGCCGGGCGAAGCCTCCCGCATCACGATGTCCGTACCAGTTGGTACCACCTTGTCGACCTCTGGGTTTGGTAGGTTAGCCTTGTCGTGCTCGTCCAGATGGATGACTTCGGTCGGGGCTGTGAGGACATTCTGGAGATAATGTCAAATTATAAACCACTCGGTCAAGACTCAAGTCGAATGACAATCAGAAAAAACCTTACCCTTGGAAGTAGCAGCGTCGGCAGCATCACCCTCAGTCTGGCCTCGCTTTGGGGCGTCCGGGTCTGGTGAAGTCATTGAAGTCTCATTGCTACAAGATAGGAGATCACTCGGTAACTCGGACGAATGAAAATTATGCGACAAAGAGAGCTGGTCCCAAGTACTTACGTTGAAGCCAGTGGCACCACCACTTTGATCTTCGGCACCACCGCCATCCGGGGCTTGGCAGTGACTTGCTTCGGCTGTTTGGGCTGTTTCTCTACCGAGTCAGCAGCCTCCGCCCTCAGGCGCTTCGCTCCGCGCGAAGAAGCCGAAGCAGTCGGCCTTGAATCACTCGATGCCCGAGTGCTCTTCGCTTTGGTACTTGGGTCGTTCTTTTCCTTGGTGTGATTCTCCCGAGGAACAGTCTCAGACAGGGAAGACTCAGCTTCCTCGCCCTCCTCAGTGTCGCTCGCGTCTTAGTCGCTTTCCTTCTCTTCTTCGTCGTTGCCCTCCTCCTCCTCGTCACTGTCATCCGGGTGCTGGCGCTCGGTGTCGCTCGTCACGTCCTCTGGGTCACGGTCGACGGCCGGCACCTGCGAAAGCATCTTCTGGAAACTCTGCAAAAACAAGCCACCTGTCAAAACATAAGCAGGCGCGAAAGGACTATCGTACAGCGCACTCGGGCGAAGAGTGAACTTACATCGATCGGCTGATTGTCCAAGTCGTACGGGGGTACCCTCCTGGCTCCACGCGGATTGTCTCGCACTGAGGTGATCGCCTTGATCTTGCCCTCGAGGGCCTTCACCGACAAGATGCCAGGATGCACTCGAGTGGGGTCACTCGGCCCCTGGTACTGCCACATAGGGTGCGCTCTATCCTGCAGCGGCTGGATCCGCCGACTAAGGAACGCCTCCAGCAGGTCCATCCCGTCGACTCCGGCCCGCACCACTCCCACCAGAGCGTCCACCAAGATTCCCTCGTCCACCTTCTCCTCCTTGGCGCCGAGTACGGAGGCAACCCAATTGAGCTCCCTTCACTCGGGACGTCCTTGCAGTAGAACCAGTTGTCCTGCCAGCCCTTGACGGAGTAGAGGAAGTGATGTCTACTACACAACTTATTCTTGTAGACTCGTGTTGGGCCTCCAAGCGCAGAGTTTTGTAGGACAGTAGCAATTTTCCCTCAAGTGGATGACCTAAGGTTTATCAATCCGTGGGACGCGTAGGATGAAGATGGTATCTCTCAAACAACCCTGCAATCAAATACAAGAAATCTCTTGTGTCCCCAACACACCCAATACAATGGCAAATTGTATAGGTGCACTAGTTCGGCGAAGAGATGGTGATACAAGTGTAGTATGGATAGTAGATATAGGTTTTCGTAATCTAAAAATAAAAAAACAGCAAGGTAGCAAGTGATAAAATGGAGCACAAACGGTATTGCAATGCTTAGAAACAAGTCCTAGGGTTCATACTTTCACTAGTGCAATCTCTCAACAGTGCTAACATAGTTGAATCATGTAACAATCCCTCAACGTGCGATAAAGAATCACTCCAAAGTTCTTATCAAGCGGAGAACATAAGATGAAATTGTTTGTAGGGTACGAAACCACCTCAAAGTTATCCTTTCCGATCAATCTATTGAGCTATTCCTAGAAGTGTCACAAACAGCCCTAGAGTTCGTACTAAAATAACACCATATGATACACATCAACCGACTCTAATGTCACCTAGATACTCCAATGTCACCACAAGTATCCGTGAGTTGATTATACGATATGCATCAAACAACTTCAGATTCATAATATTCAATCCAACACAAAGAACTTCAAAGAGTGCCCCAAGATTTCTACCGGAGAAAGTAGGACGAAAACGTGCATCAACCCCTATGCATAGATTACCCCAATGTCACCACGGGAATGCGCGAGTTGAGTGCCAAAACATACATCAAGTGAATCAATATAATACCCCATTGTCTCCACGGGTATTCATATGCAAGACATACATCAAGTGTTCTCAAATCCATAAAAGTATTCAATCCGATAATAGTGAAACCTCAAAGGTAAAAACTCAATTCATCACAACAAGATAGAGAAGGGAAAAACACCATATGATCCAACTATATTAACAAAGCTCGCGGTACATCAAGATCGTGCCAAATCAAGAACACGAGAGAGAGATCAAACACATAGCTACTTGTACATACCCTCAGCCCCGAGGGTGAACTACTCCCTCCTCGTCATGGAGATCACCGGGATGATGAAGATGGCCTCCGGTGATGATTTCCCCCTCCGACAGGGTGCCAAAAAAGGGCTGTAGATGAGATCGTGGAGGTACAGAGGCTTGCGGCGGCGGAGTCGAAGTTCTAGGGTTATTTCTGGGGTTTTTGGTATTTATAAGAATTTTTGGCATTGGAATCACGTGAAGAGGGGCCACAGGGAGCCCACGAGGCACCAGGGCACGCCAGGGGGGAGTGGCGTGCCCAGGTGGCTTGTGGGGCCCCTGTGGGGCTTCTGCTGCTCCCCCGAAGCTTCCTAGGTCTGTTTCCTTCTAGAAAAAAATCATCAAAAAGTTTCGCTGCATTTGGACTTCATTTGATATGGATTTTCTGAAAAACCAAAAACAAGCAGAAAACAACAACTGGCACTGAGCACTAGGTCAATATGTTATGATATAAAAATCATATAAAAGCCATATAAAAGTGCACCAAAATCATACAAAACAATAATAAACATGGCATGAATACTTCATAAATTATAGATACGTTGGAGACGTATCTGGAAGCTCATCTTGGGGAAGGCCGAGTGCCCCCTGAGCTGGATCCCCAATCCCCCGCACTGCTGCGTCACACTGGTCTTGGCGCCCCTGGGCGAGTCCTTCTTCGCCGTCATTGACTGACAGGTGAAAATATGCTTGAACAACCCCCAATGGGGGTAGCAGCCGATGAAGTTCTCACACAGCGAGACGAACGCTGCGAAGTAGACCACCGCATTCGGTGGAAGGTGGTGGAGCTGCACCCCAAAGAAATCTAAGAACACACGAAGGAAAGGGTGTGGCGGAACTCTCAATCAAAGCCAGATCTGGAGTCCGTTCAGGGCTCCGGAGAGGGGGATCTTCCGGCATCGTCATCATCAACCATCCTTCATCACCAATTTCATGATGCTCACCGCCGGGAGTGAGTAATTCCTTCGTAGGCTTGCTGGACGGTGATGAGTTGGATGAGATTTATCATGTAATCGAGTTAGTTTTGTTAGGGCTTGATCCCTAGTATCCACTATGTTCTGAGATTGATGTTGCTATGACTTTGCTATGCTTAATGCTTGTCACTAGGGCCCGAGTGCCATAATTTCTGTCGGGCCCATGGAACCCGGGGTACCCAAGCCCGTCTGCCTTTGGCCCAGGGCGCGACGCCTGGAGTGTGCCCGGCGGGCCATCGCCACCAAGTGTCTCGCCATGCCCCCTCATGGGGCCCTAGCCTCCTGAGGCCCCCTCCTCAGAGAGTAGCAGGCAACGCTTAGCACCACCGTAAATGGCCTCGCGAAGTCCCCTCACGAGGCGGCTTCCCGAGTGGCCTCACGAGGCGGCTTCCCGAGGTGGCCTTCCGAGGCCCCCTCCCGCAGGCGCTCGAGGAGAAGACCGTTCGGCGTGTCGTGCGGACTGGAGCCCATCACGTGGGTGACGCGTGCGGCGACGAGCAGCAGCAGAGGCCGCGCCAGCAGCCGCGGATGCAGATGGTTTCCTCTTTTGTGCTAGGGAAGCAGGGCCAGATATCTACTCCCCAAAGTAACCCCAAAGGTTGCCCGATCGGCGAACAAAGACCAAGACGGCGGGCGCGCAGGGCGGAGGTCATCACCGAGCCCACCGGCGCGTCATGGATCATGCTTTGGCAGGCGAAGACCACCTTTAGTCAGGATAGCCTGAGCGCCTGTCCCCTTTCAAAACCGCCAAGTGTGGCAACCCTTCCCGCCTAAGTTTCGAGGGGGAAGAGGACCACGGCGGCATAAAAGGGGCAGTGCAGCCACCGTAGCGAGGGGATGGATCATCTTCAAACTTGTACGCAAGAACTCTCTCATCCACGATAATCTCAACCACAAAGAAGGAGTAGGGTCTTACACCGCAAGGTGGCCCGAACCTGGGTAAACCGCCATGCCATTGCCCGACTACGCTAGCGCGCTCTCGCCGTAGTTTCGCCGTAGCACTGCCGTGGTACGGGAAGAAGTAGGAGAACGATCTCACCCCAGTGTTCGAACCTTTGGGTCCCCGGAACCCCACTTCCGACATTTGGCGCGCCAGGTAGGGGTGCGCTACTGTTCCTCTGCTCGACCTTCAGCTCCACCAGTCCCATGGAGGACGCACGTCGCGAGCACGCTGAGCGCAGGGCTGGCCGCGTGGCCCAGACGGAGCCGGTGGCCCATGGCAATCGCCGCCGCCCCGACGCCGAGGCTGTCGCCGCCACCGACCCCGCTGCCCGCGAGCAGCAGGCCTCCTCCCTGCACCCCTCCGTGCAGGCGGACGGCCACACCACCATGGCCTCCTCCCTCGCAAACCGTGGGCCGCCGAACCCACAGGCCGCGCTGCTCATGGCACGCGAGCTACTCCGCTACCGTCCTGATGACGCCGGCTACGACGCCTGGCTTGGTCGCATCACCGAGCTCGTCAACGTCGCCGGGGACGCTACGGCGCCTTCTCACTCGCTCCGCCCTCCACCGCCACGTGCTGGGGACCCGGCGTACGGCGCCCCCCCCGCCGCCTCCTCTGCGTGACGAGCGCGCCGGGCCCCAGCGCAGCGCGCGGGCTCGTGAGCCATCCCGCGGCACATCTTCTCCGGACCACTGCGAGCCTAGCTGCCAGATCATCCGCCACGCGCCCCCCGACGCGCGAGTGCTCCTCAAGCGCCAGCGCCAGTGCCAGGACCAGGCCGTTCAAGACGTTGCTGCGGTCGGGCGTCAAAACCGCGCCGCCCTCGCTAGCG
The DNA here is from genome assembly GCA_039707655.1 of Elymus sibiricus. NCBI lineage: Eukaryota > Viridiplantae > Streptophyta > Magnoliopsida > Poales > Poaceae > Elymus > Elymus sibiricus. The sequence goes on along the minus strand of CM077674.1, from coordinate 333,075,566 downwards.
GCGTCCCCTCGAGCTGCGTCGCGTGGTCTGGCCCGCGAAGTTCAAGCCCGAGCTGCCTCCGCGCTATGACGGCACCCCCAACCCCACGGAGTTCCTCCAGCTCTACGCGCTGAGCGTCGAGGCGGCGAACGGCGACGACAAGGTCATGGCGAACTGGTTCCCCATGGCCCTCAAGGACGGCCCGCGCTCCTGGCTCATGAACCTCCCCGAGGCTTCCATCTCGTCGTGGGCCAAGCTCTGCAGCCAGTTCATCGCCAACTTCAAGGGCACACAGGACTGCTCCCTCACCATCAACGACCTGCGGCGCGTTCGACAGCGCCCAGACGAGACCCTCCGTAAGTACATCCAGCGCTTCAGCCAGGTGCGTAACAAGATCCCGCGCGCTTCCAACGCGGCCGTCATCTCCGCGTTCTCCACCGGCGTCACGGACATCAAGATGCGCGAGAAGCTCGCCATCAACGGTGAGCTCGACTCCGTGCTCGAGCTGCTCGTCCTTGCCGACAAGTGCGCCAAGGCTAAAGAAGGCCGCCTCTTCGTCCACAACAACCCCGACGCGGCGCTCGACGGCACCAAGGCCAAGAGCAAGGACGTCAAGCGCAAAGGCCCTGCCGTGCTTGCGGCGGAGCCCGAGCAGAAGCGCGGCCGCGACCTCGACCAACCCAGGAAGGACAACCGGCCGCTTTGCGCCTTTCACAATGTCCGCTCCCACAGCACCGAAGACTGTCATGAGCTCAAGCTGCTCCGCGACGAGCGCCAGAGCCGCCGAGACGACCGCAACGGCCGTGGCGCCGGCCGCGGAGGTGTCCGCAGCGGCAACCGCTGGGACAGCCGCAACAATAACAGCAACTACCGCCAGGGTTGGCGCGATCAGCCTCGTGAAACCGCCTGGCGCGACCAGCCTCGTGACGCGAATCCTCAGGCTAATGCCGCTCTCCCGCCGCTGCCTCCGCCTCCTCGGAGGAACGACGTCAACCAGCCCGACGAGGGCGCTGGGGCTACAAAGAGCCTCGCGCGGTCGCCTGCATCCTTGGCGGGTCCCAAGCCCCGGCGTCCGTCCGCCACTTCAAGCAACTCTCTCGCGAGGTGTATGCCACCCTCCCGAGGCCTGAGGTCACGCGGCCCCTCAAGTGGTCGCTGTACGCCATCACCTTCGACTCCAAGGACCACCCCAAGTCCACGGCCTCCACAGGCGTGCTCCCCATGTTGTGCACTCCCACCATCAGCAACGTCGCGGTCACCAAGACCCTCATCGACGGGGGTGCCGGCCTCAACGTGCTCTCCATCGAAACCTTCGAGACGCTCCAGGTGCGCTACGACCAGCTGATGCCGACCAGGCCTTTCTCCGGAGTGACCGATGGCTCCACCATTCCGCTGGGGCAGGTGCGCCTCCCCGTCACCTTCGGCGCCCGCAAGAACTACCACACCGAGCTCATCGACTTCGACGTGGCGCACATCGGCCTGCCCTACAATGCCATCTTGGGCTACCGAGCTCTCACCAAGTTCATGGCGGCCACTCATCACGCCTACAACGTCCTCAAGATGCCCGGCTGCAGCGGCATCATCACTGTCGCCTGCGACGAAAAGGACGCGGCCAGCACCCTCGAGCGCGCCTACAAGGCTGCCGCTGTCGCGCACCCAGCCGACGAGGATGCGGCCGAGCCTTCCGAAGCCGCGCCCGCGAAGAAGAAGCAGCTGTTCTCTCAGGACCGCGCCGAGACGAAGAAGGTGTCGGTGGACGGCAGCGGCTCCGGCCCCGCCTTCACCATCGGCACAGGCCTCCCTCCTGCATAGGAAAGCGTGCTCGTCACCTTCCTTCGGGCAAACTCGGATGTTTTCGCCTGGAAAGCATCCGACTTGTCCGGTGTGCCGAGGAAGGTGATAGAGCACCACTTAGCGGTGTGCCCCAATGCACGCCCGGTCAAGCAGAAAGCCCGGCGCCAGGCGCCAGAGAAGCAAGAGTTCATCGTCAGAGAAGTTCAGAAGCTCCAAGAAACTGGAGTCGTTCGTGAGGTGCTCCATCCCGAATGGCTCGCCAACCCAGTAGTCGTCGCCAAGAAAGGTGGCAAGGAGCGCGTGTGCGTCGACTTCACCAGCCTCAACAAGTCCTGCCCTCGTGACCCCTTCCAGCTGCCGCGAGGCGGTCAGGGCGTTTGTCCCACCGTCGGCGGCACGTGCATGCCCTTCGGGCTGAGGAACGCCGGCGCCTCTTTCCAGAGGCTGGCGCCCTTCGCACCAGGGCCTCGTGAGCCTCCCGCTCCTCGCGAGCTCCCGGCGCCTCGCGGGCCCCCCGGCTCCGAAGGAGCAGACTCCCTTGGCGCGCCGCGCCGAGTGGTCTAACGTCACTACAGTGCGGTATTGCCGGGCACGCCCGGCGCGTTGCCTCGCGCGACCCGCACTCCTTCCCGCCGCGCCTCTCGAGCTTCGCTCCCGGAACCTTATCCTTTTGGTCGTGTAATGGATTTTACTGGCTTTTACTTTGATGAATTATATTACCTACTCAATTGCCTGCTAATTTCTATGATAAATTCGACGCCGCCCGAGAGCACCTCACGCTCGCGACCCCTCCCCTGACCAATCCCGTGAGCGGGGGCTAGGCACGGTGCCTGTGCTCGGGTCCGTCCCTGCAGCGCTGCCAAATCCATGCGACTGAGCTCTGGCTCGCGGGCCTGCTCCCGCACACGTCACCTCACCAAGGTCCTTGGTGCCTTATCTCCTCACGCAATGGCCACGGGTGAGTTAGCAAGCGCGTGCCGCTCCCCCTATCGTGAGATTTTTCGACATACATCCCTTCAGGAGTCGAGCTGCGCGAAGGCCTCGCGGGCAGCCTCTCACGAGCCGGCCTCGCGAGGCGAAGACACTTCGAACACCGGGCCTCGCGAGCACGCCTCGCGAGCTGCGTGGGCCCCTCATGAGTCGTGGCTCATCCAACACCGCTATCCGCCAAAAGCTAAGTGTGACTGCCTCATGAGGCGCCCTTCCCATCACTCAAGCTCTCTCCCCTCCCGATTCCATGGGTGCCGGCGTTTTTCTTCTGCGTAAGCCGCTTGCACGCCAAAGGGGGGCTCCCTGAGCATCGCGCCTCAGGAGCCTTCAGTAGCTCACGGTGCCCCTCACCTCCTGGCCTTGTCCCGGCATCGCGACCGGACATACCAGCAACGGCTGAGGCCCGCTCGGGGGCTGGGTCCTGACGGCGTAGAGCGCCGAGGCGAGCAAAGAAAAAAAAACCAGCCTCACGGGAGGACTTCGGGAGAGAATGCATGCAACCCCACGTCACAAAAGTATTAAGTTCAACACAAGAAGATACTGTTTCACGCCCCCGCGGGGTTTACATCGGTTCAATGCAGGAGAATGAAAAGAAAGAAAGGCCTAGGCGAGTGTGGCCCCGTCACCGTGCGCACGGTGTCCCGGCTCCGGAGTCGTCGTCGCGCGCGCCTAGTCGGAGTCCTCGTCCTCGCCCTTGACGCGGGGGGAGCTGCCATCGCCTCCGCCCCCGCCGGAGGGGGCGACACCGTCGGAAGAGTCATCCTCGCTGGAGGAGCCGCTGTAGCTGTCCTTGCTCTCCGCGCAGCACGCCAGGCGGCTACCGAAGAGCCCGAAGATCTTCACGAAGAGCGTGGCGGCCCCGTCGTACTTGAACTGGAGGACGTGCCCACGCTTCAGGCCGCGGGCGAGGGCGAACGACTTCCACCCCTGCCTCAAGAACATGAAGCCCGAGGCGGTAAGCTCCATCGCCACCCAGGAGGGGCCGTTGCAGCAACCGTCGGCCTACACCCACAGGCCCAAGGGCGCGCGGTCCGCCATCGCCGCCGCGAAGGAGTCCGGGAGCCGGAGCCAGGTGCAGGGGCTGCGGTGCATGTTCACAATGAACTCGCATGCGCCTCCGCCGAGTGGCTCCCCGCCTGGGGCGGAAGCGCAGCCGCTCCGACGTGGCCGCTTCGGCCTTGCGAGCCTCGCCCGCCGCGCCCGCGGGCGGCGCCCCTTCCGCGACCATTGGGCCCGGCGCCGGCGGCCGTCGAGGATCGATCACGCCCCCGGGGCGGGACCTGCGATGCGGCGGCGGAGGCACGGCCGCGCCCTCATCCTCTCGCCATCTCTTCAGCAATTCTAGCAAGGAGACAAGGAAGCTGGAGGAAGGAGAAGATGAGTGGGGGCTCCGGCTCTCCCTTCCCCCCTTTTTTTATCTCGGCGTGGGACTCCCCTCGTCGCTCCGCCTTCTCCGACGCCAAGATTTATGTTAGCACGGCAGTTCCCGAGGCATCGTGGGGAAGTGGGGGTGTCGCCCGTCACATCGTGCGCCACGCGTCGCGCCTGGCCGCAGGCGGTTAGGGCCCGCACCGTTTCGCCCCTCCGTAGGCGGGAACGTGCGCGCCGCAGGCCCGGGGGCTACTGTCGGGCCCATGGAACCCGGGGTACCCAGGCCCGTCTGCCTTTGGCCCAGGGCGCGACGCCTGGAGTGTGCCCGGCGGGCCATCGCCACCAAGTGTCTCGCCATGCCCCCTCATGGGGCCCTAGCCTCCTGAGGCCCCCTCCTCAGGGAGTAGCAGGCAACGCTTAGCACCACCGTAAACGGCCTCGCGAAGTCCCCTCACGAGGCGGCTTCCCGAGTGGCCTCACGAGGCGGCCTCCCAAGGTGGCCTTCCGAGGCCCCCTCCCGCAGGCGCTCGAGGAGAAGACCGTTCGGCGTGTCGCGCGGACTGGAGCCCATCATGTGGGTGACGCGCGCGGCGACGAGCAGCAGCAGAGGCCGCGCCAGCAGGCGCGGATGCAGATGGTTTCCTCTTTTGTGCTAGGGAAGCAGGGCCAGCTATCTACTCCCCAAAGTAACCCCAAAGGTTGCCCGATCGGTGAAGAAAGATGAAGACGGCGGGCGCGCAGGGCGGAGGTCATCACCGAGCCCACCGGCGCGTCATGGATCATGCTTTGGCAGGCGAAGACCACCTTTAGTCAGGATAGCCTGAGCGCCTGTCCCCTTTCAAAACCGCCAAGTGTGGCAACCCTTCCCGCCTAAGTTTCGAGGGGGAAGAGGACCAAGACAGCATAAAAGGGGCAGTGCAGCCACCGTAGCGAGGGGATGGATCATCTTCAACCTTGTACGCAACAACTCTCTCATCCATGATAATGTCAACCACAAAGCAGGAGTAGGGTCTCACACCGCAAGGTGGCCCGAACCTGGGTAAACCGCCATGCCTTTGCTCGTCCTACGCTAGCACGCTCTCGCCGTAGTCCCACCGTAGCACTGCCGTGGTAGGGGAAGAAGTAGGAGAACGAGCTCACCCCAGTGTTCGAACCTTTGGGTCCCCGGAACCCCACTTCCGACAATTTCAGATCTGAACCCCTTATGTTTTCATCAATATATTTGTGTTCTTGATCTGATCTTGCAAGTTGTATGCACCTGCTATGTGTTATGATCCGGTGATTGCCGTAGTTTGAGGAGTTCATGTATTCACTAAGTGTTTGAGGAGCTCTGTTTGACCTAATTCCTCCACTATAAATTCAGAAAAAATCAGAAACCCTTAGGGGAGTCCACGAAATACTTTTTCCGCCGCCGCAAGTTTCTGTTCTCGAGAGATCCCATCTGGAGGCCTTTTCCGGTGCTCCGCCGGAGGGGGAATCGATCACGGAGGAGCTCTACACCAACCTTGCTACCCTTCCGATGATGCGTGAGTAGTTTACCATAGACCTTCGGGTCCATAGTTAGTAGCTAGATGGCTTCTTCTCTCTTTTTGATCTTCAATACAATGTTCTCCTCGATGTTCTTGGAGTTTTATTCGATGTAATCACTTTTTGCAGGTGTGTTTGTTGGGATCCGATGAATTGTGAGTTTATGATCAGATTATCCATGAATATTATTTGAGTCTTTGCTGCACTCTTTTATGCATGATTATTATAGCCTCGTATTTCTTCTCCGATCTATTGATTTGGTTTGGCCAACTGAGTTGATTTATCTTGCCATGGGATGAGGTGCTTTGTAATGGGTTCGATCTTGCGGTGCTCAATCCCAGTGACAGAAAGGGACATGACACATATGTATCGATGCTATTAAGGGTAAAAAGATGGGGTTTATTCATACATGAGTTTATCTTGTCTACATCATGTCATCATTCTTAAGGCATTACTTCGTTCTTTTATGGACTTAATACACTAGATGCATGCTGGATAGCGGTCGATGTGTGGAGTAATAGTAGTAGATGCAGGCAGGAGTCGGTCTACTTGTATTGTACGTGATGCCTATATACATGATCATTGCCTTGGATATCGTCATGATTATTTGCTTTTCTATGAATTGCCCAACAGTAATTTGTCTACCCACCGTATGCTATTTTCTTGAGAGAAGCCTCTAGTGAAAACTATGGCCGCCGGGTCTATCTAAATCATATTACTAAAACCCTAAAAATATTGCAATTTTATTTATTTTATTTTGTATTTTTGTTTCAACCTATCAATCTATCACATACAATTTAATCTTGCAATTTACCCTCGAGGGATTGACAACCCCTCATTTGTGTTGGGTGCAAGGGTTTGTTGTTTGTGTGCAGGTACTGCTAATGAGGTGTTGTGTGATTCTGCTACTAGTTCGATAACCTTGGTTTCATAACTGAGGGAAATACTTATCTCTACTGTGCTGCATCATCCCTTCCTCTTCGGGGATAATACCAACGCAAGCTACAAGTAGCAACTGCCTAGATAGTTGTGCGAGTTGTGTTTTCAGGGAACGGACTATTGAACAAGCTGAGGAATTATTGAATAATATATTGAAGAATGATAATGATTGGACACTTCCTAAACCACTGCCTAAACCCACTCCGAAGAAGAGGGGTATCTTATATCTCAGTCCTGAAGATATGCAAGATTCAAAGAAATGCCAGAAAGAAAAAGGTATTAAAGCTGAGGATGTTAAGAATTTACCACCTATTGAAGAAATACATGGTCTTGACAAACCAACACAGGTAGTAGAGGTAAATTCTCTTATAAAGTTTGATGAACGTGATATTCCTTATAACAAACCTCCTAGTCAATGCTTGTATGAATTTGACAATTATATTATTAAGCAAGATCTTTTCAATGCAAATGTTATGAAACAATTGAAACGAAATGCCTATATGATTGATCGCTTGAGTGATTTGTTATTTAGAATTGCTAATGATGTTAAAGGCGTAAGTAAACATGCATCTATGGTTCAAACCCAATTAGAACAAGTTGCTAAATCTCAGAGTGAATTGCTTAATGAAATGAATAACAATATGAATGATCATGCTGTCAGAGTAATGACTAGAGGAGGTAGAATGACTCAGGAGCCACTTTATCCTGAGGGTCACCCTAAAAGAATTGAACAAGACTCTCAAAGAATTAATGTTGATGCACCTAGTCCATCTAAAAAGAAAAAGAAAAATGATAGGACTTTGCATACTTCTAGTGAACCCGAGGTAGAAAAATCCTTGGAGGATAGTAATGATGTTTCTATTTCTGATGCTGAAACACAATCTGGTAATGAACATTCACCTGATGATAATAATAATGATGATGCTCATGTGGATACCCAACCAGATAATGATAAAGAACCCGATAATGATGTTGAAATAGAACCTAATGTTGATCTTGATAACCCAGCTTCTTTAAATAAACGCTATGATAAAAGAGATTTCGTAGCTAGAAAACATGGTAAAGAAAGAGAAACATGGGTTCAAAAACCCATGCCCTTCCCTCCTAAACCATCTATGAAAAAGGATGAGAAAGAATTTGAACGTTTTGCTGAAATGCTTAGGCCAGTCTTTTTGCGTAATCGTTTGACTGATATTTTAAAGATGGCCCCTTATGCTAAATATATGAAAGACATTGTCACAAATAAAAGGAAGATACCTGAAGCTGAAATTTCAACCATGCTTGCAAATTATTCTTTTAAGGATGGAGTACCTAAGAAACTAGGAGATCCGGGAATACCAACTATACCATGCTCCATTAAACGAAATTATGTTAAAACTGCTTTGTGTGATTTAGGAGCCGGTGTTAGTGTTATGCCTTTATCTTTATATAAAAGACTTGATTTGAATAAACTCACTCCCACTGAAATATCATTGCAAATGGCTGACAAATCAACTGCCATTCCTATCGGCGTTTGTGAGGATGTGCCCTTTGTAGTTGCAAACGTTACTATTCTAACAGACTTTGTTATACTTGATATGCCCGAGGATGACAACATGTCAATTATCCTTGGTAGACCCTTTCTGAATACTGCAGGGGCTGTTATTGATTGCAACAAAAGCAAGGTCACTTTTTATATCAATGGTAATGAACATACGGTGCACTTTCTGAAGAAACAATTTCAAGTAAATGGTATTCATATTATTGAGAAGGCTCCAACAATTACTATTGGAAGTTTTCAACTCCCTCTTCCTACTGTTAAAAAGAAATATGAAACTCTTATTATTGGGGAGATGCATATCCCCGTTGAGGTAACCTAGTGTTATACGAAAATTCTTCGGTTTCATGTCACTCGGAAATGGTTTGTTAATAAGACCTGATCAACCTTTTTAATGGATGCTTTTTGAGAGGCATGTGGTCGATGAATTTAGTAAGCACAACCTTCTGTACCCACTTTTTTTTTGTTATTCTTAGTTAAATAAAATAAAATGACAAGATTATCCTGTTTTGTGAATTATCCGTGCAATAAAAAAGTGCCCAGAAATAAAAGTGCTCAGAATGCAATAAAATTTTGAAATGATTTTTTATATAATATTTAAGAATTTTTGGCACAAAAATAATACCAGGGGGGTGCCCCAGGTGCCCACGAGGCACCAGGGCGCGCCACCCCCCTTGGCGCGCCCAGGTACCTCGTGGGCCCCATAGGGACCCCATCACTTATCCCTTCAGCTCACTTCATCTCTTACCTCTAGCAAAAATTCCTGGTAGCTCTTTCTCTCGTGTTCTTGCTCACAAACCTGAAATTTTTGATCTCTTTGCTCGGAGCTCCGTTTCCGAAACTGTTTTGGGAGATTGCTCCTTGGTATGTGACTCCTCCATTGCTCCAATTAGTTTTTGCTTTAGTGGATTATATTTTGCATAATTAGCTGCTCTTGGTGCTACTAAAAATGAGCTTGCATGTTGAATTCTTTGAGTTCCAAGTAGTTTGAATGCTTGATATAGCCTCTAGGCATCCATATGAGTAGTTGCTATCAATCTTGTGAAGTTTCATTGATATCATTTTGTGACCCAATAATTTTCAGAAATTTGTTCTTAGGAAAATGAACATCTTCCGGAGGAGTTGTTCGAGGAGGAGGTCCACCGAGGCATCATCTAGCGAAGACCCCGCAGGCCAATCTTACGTTGAACCAAGGGCAAGTTCGGTGCGAGGTGCTGAAGCAAAATCATGTAGATGGCCGTGCAATGAGTTCATGCTAGGTGTAGGCATCAAGGAAGAATTTGACCAATATATTCACAACGCCGAGCTCTCCGCCTTCATCGCAGATAAGCCACCACAACACTATTACCTCACTCATTCATTCACTCAACACTTTGGGTATCATCCGCGCACTTCTAGAGTTTTATTTCACCTCTATGATAGGTCCTATAGAATGTCTTTAGAACAATTCTGTGATGCATGCAAAATTCCATATTGAGGCTCGTTAGATGAACCACAAAAATCTGATTATGAGCCATTTCTTAATAGTCTTTGCAATGGTGAGGATAGGGGAGTTACGCAGGCTAGAATAGTTAGCATCCATTTTCCTGCTATTCGATATTTTGCACTCTTTAATGGTAAATGCATTGTTGGTAAGCAAGACTGCAGTATGCTTTGCACCCCTGATCCGAGTCTTATTCATACGGCTTTGACCGGCATCAAGTATTGTAATCTTGGGGCTATTGTTGCACGTAGGCTGTAGTGTAACGCGGGTAATGGTGACTTGTATGGAGGAATTTATGCCTCCTGCGTAGCTGCAAGGTTAGGGGTTTCGCCCAAGTCCGATGATCCTCTCTTACCTTACAAATATTTGAACTTTGAAGCAATGCGAGAACACAAGTTTTTGAAACGCAATGCATAGGGATATGAATATAACCTAGTTTTTAATAAATCTCGAATTGTGTATGTTGTTTTGCCTGCTCCTGCCCTCTTTGATTTTCAGAGCAGACAGAGATACTATCTATTGGAGAGCGAGGTGCACGAGTACAAGGCGGCGGTCGAGGCTGCCCGTCTGGCTGAAGAGGCGGCTCAGAACGCTTCTATGAGCTACCACTTCGATTATTACCCAGGCCAGGGATGGCGATGACCAAGCTAGGCCAAAAGCCTAAGCTTGGGGGAGTACGTATTTCTCACCGACAATACATTCATGTCCACACATTTCATTCCAGTTGTCGGTGTTCATACTTTTTCATTGTATAATCCATGTTAGTTTTATTTTCTCGCTTCCTTCTTGTGCGTTTGAAAAACTTTGAGAAAATCCAAAAATATTTCTCGTTTCTTTTCGGTTTTTCTTTCTAGCTTAGTTTGTAGTAGTATTAAAAGAAAACCCAAAAAGATTTCCCATTTCTTCTTTTGCTTGTTGGGAGCTCTCCCGTGTAAATAGTTTTCTTTTCTCGTTTTTCGTTTCTTTCTTTTTGCTTTCTTCAGAAAACTAAAAACTTCAAAAATATTTCAGTGTGTTTCTCTAAAATTATTTTCTTTTGTTGAGTCATTGTAAGGAGAAGACCACGATGAAAATGATGAGTGGCTCTCATATGCATTATTGTTGATCTAACAAAGAGCCCATTTTACCTTGTCTTCTCCTTTGAATAAAATGCTTGCAGATTCCAGCTTAGTCCACGGCACACTTGCACTATTTTTATTTTCATACCATTCGGTCGTGCAAGTGAAAGGCAATAATGACGATGATTTGATGAAGTGACTGTGGCAAGGGAAAGCGGGTATGAACTCAACTTGTTCTTTGTTTTTGTAAATATGTTTAACTCAGTATCCATGATTCAGCATATTATGATTAAACATGTTTGTGATGACAATTAGAGATTAAGTTGCTCATGCCATGCTTAAGTAGCTAGGAGTGGATAATGATTTTATCTTGAGTGTCAACATGCATTAAAATGTTCATGATGTAGTATGATGATATGGTATCCTCCTCTGAATGTTTCAAGTGGCTTGACTTGGCACATGTTCACGCATGTAGTTGATTCAAAACCAACATAGCCTCCACGATATTTATGTTCATGGTGTTTATATCCTACTCATGCTAGTATTCAATGTTGATTATTCATAATGCATGATTATGACCGTTTTCTCTCTCTAGCTGGTCGCTTCTCAACCTATTTGCTAGCCTTTGCCTGTACTAAGTGGGAATACTGCTTGTGCATCAAAACCCTTAAACCAAAGTTATTCCAGATGAGTCCACTATATCTACCTATATGCGGTATTACTCTGCCGTCCTAAGTAAATTTGCATGTGCCACCGCTAACTATTCAAATGAACATCTGTTTTGTGTGCCCGTACCGCTCATGGAGCGACAGGGGGCGGTCAGTATCTTCCATGCTAAGCGGGTTATTCTCCTGACGAGTGTTTACTCACTTGTCCTTGCACGAGAGGGGCTAGTAATCGGGATACCCAGTCCCATTATTAAAAATGCAAAATAATAAAACAAACTCCCCCGGAAAGTTGTTGGTATGGAGGGCACCCGAGGATTCGGCTAGCCATGGCTTGTGATTGTTGGTGGAGGGGGGGTAAACTTTACTTTACCGCTTGGGAACCGCCACTAATGTGTTTAGCATGGAAGATATTGAAAACTCTTGGTCGTGACGTTGACAAGAAAGGCATACCTTCCAAAATTTTATTTACCTCTGATTTAAGCTTCGAGCTCTGGCACCTCTGCAAATCCATGCTTCCCTCTGCGAAGGGCCTATCTATTTACTTTTATGTTATTTTACTTTTATTGTTGAGTCATCACCTTCTCAAACAAGCACCAGACCTGAGAGCACTATTGTCATTCTCATGCATTGTGCATAGTTAATGTTGTGTGCATCATGACTGGATCTCTGCTACCATGAATTACAATGTTTAGTCACTGCTTGAACTTTGGAGGTGCTCTGCATTTATGTTTTGCGGTCTCAGAAAGGGCTAGCGAGATACCATGCTGTCATATTATATCATGATCGTTTTGACAAAGTGTTGGCACTTGAGATATCTTATCATTACTCGCTAGTTGATTATGCCATTGATATGAGTGAATATAATTTCTAAGAGTTATCATTTGCATGTTTAGTTATAACCTTTGTTGAAAACTTGGGCACTACTTAAGCATATATACAGATACAAGAACAAAAGAGTTTGTATAAGTTTTTCTTTATCACTTTCAGTTTGTCAACTGAATTGCTTGAGGACAAGCAATGAGTTAAGCTTGGGGGAGTTGATACGTCTCCGTCGTATCTACATTTCCAAACACTTTTGCTCTTGTTTTGGCCCCTAATTTGCATGATTTGAATGAAACTAACCCGGACTGACGCTGTTTTCAGCAGAATTGCCATGGTGTTGTTTTTGTGCAGAAATCAAAGTTCTTGGAATTGGATGAAACTTTTTGGAGAATTTTTATGTAATATATAAAAAATTATTGGTGCAAGAATCAACAGAAGGGGGGGTCACCCAGTGCCCACGAGGCACCAGGGCGCGCCACCCCCCCAGGCGCGCCCTGGTACCTCGTGGGCCCCACATGGCTCCGTCTGACCTAATTCCAATGCTATAAATTCACTTCCCCGAAGAAAAAAATAAGAGAGGATGTTTTATTGCGTTTAATGATACGGAGCCGCCGCCACCTCCTGTTCTTCATCGGGAGGCCAGATCTGGATTCCGTTCAGGGCTCCGGAGAGGGGGATCTTCCGGCATCGTCATCATCAACCATCCTTCATCACCAATTTCATGATGCTCACCGCCGGGAGTGAGTAATTCCTTCGTCGGCTTACTGGACGGTGATGAGTTGGATGAGATTTATCATGTAATCGAGTTAGTTTTGTTAGGGCTTGATCCCTAGTATCCACTATGTTCTGAGATTGATGTTGCTATGACTTTGCTATGCTTAATGCTTGTCACTAGGGCCCGAGTGCCATGATTTCAGATATGAACCCTTTATGTTTTCATCAATATATTTGTGTTCTTGATCTAATCTTGCAAGTTGTATGCACCTGCTATGTGTTATGATCCGCATACCCCAAGGTGACAATACTTGGGATTCTTTCCGGTGATTGCCATAGTTTGAGGAGTTCATGTATTCACTAAGTGTTAATGCTTTGTTCTGGTTCTCTATTAAAAGGAGGCCTTAATATCCCTTAGTTTCCTTATGGACCCCGCTGCCACGGGAGGGTAGGACAAAAGATGTCATGCAAGTTCTTATCGCAAGCACGTATGACTATATACGGAATACATGCCTACATTACATTGATGAATTGGAGCTAGTTCTGTGTCGCCCTAGGTTATGACTGTTACATGATGAATGTTATCCAACATAAGTCAACGATCCAATGCCTATGAGCTTTTCACATATTGTTCTTGCTAAATTACTATTGTTACTACTGCTATTACTATTGTTACTATTGCTGTTACTGTTACTACTACTATTACTATCATTGCTACTCCTATCAAACTATCATACTACTGTGCTACTGATCACTCTGCTGCAGATATTTAGTCTCCAGGTGTGATTGACTTGACAACTCAACTGCTAATACTCGCGAATATTCTTTGGCTCCCCTTGTGTCGAATCAATAAATTTGGGTTGAATACTCTACCCTCGAAAACTGTTGCGATCCCCTATACTTGTGGGTTATCACACCCTTCCCGCCTTCTTCGCCCTCTCTAGCCTGGCCGTCGTGAACTTCACCATGGTTTTGGGAGCTCGGGAGCTCAAGGCAGAAGAGCGAGAGGAAGAGGAGAGTGGACGACGCGAGGAGAAAAGGGGATCTGGCATTTACCCTAGCCCACGCGGACTTTATACCGCGGATAAAAATTCGTCAGGCGAAATCTCGGCCACAAATCTCTGGATCGGATGGAGCTCGCGGCGGGAGTGCGCGCAGACATATCGGGACACGTAGCGGTTGTCAGGGCGAAAATCGAGGCGCTACGCCCCACTACCCCACTAGCCGCGACGTAACCACTTTTGCGCGCGCACGAGCGATTTTGAATCCCAGAAATCCCGCAGCGAATCTTCCTGACCGATCGCATCCGCATCGTTTCCTAAGAAACACTCGTCGGCCCGACCGACCACCTTCCACAGGTCTCCGTGCACTCGGACACGTTAAACACCAACTGGAGTCACCTCCAGGATTGCGAAAGGACGAGCTCGACGCCCGTCCGCGGGTTAACTTGGCCCTTTCACTAGGCTCCAAGGCGCGTGTCTCGTAAATTTGGACTCGGAGCTGGCCTGCGCTGGCGTTCCTCCGGGATATGGAGTGGCATCTCTTCGGAGACTCAGTCCACGCGCCGGCGTCGTCACTCGAGTTTCATGGCATGCCTTCACTCGGCCCCAAGCCCCTCTCTCCTGAGAGACACGCGGATGCCACCAAGTTTTGCCTAGCAATCGGCACCATCTGATCATTCGGAAGTTCTCTAGTCCAGAATCCGTTGCGGCTTCTCCCAAGGATAACCGCGGGATGAGCGGAGGTCGAGTGCCTCCGAAGCACTGGGACCGCTCCGAAAGCTCAACCCACTCGTCCTGTTAAGGCTCAACCGATTCGGGGGCTAATGATGGGGTCACCTACCACCAGTAGGGACAATCAAGGACCTGACATTTAGGGCCCACCTAAGGCCCACACTATTATTAAGAGACCCCTGGGTCACAAGTGCAACCGGATGCATGCTACTTGTAGCTTGCGATGGTATTATCCCCGAAGAGTAAGGGTTGATGCAGCATAGTAGAGATAAGTATTTCCCTCTGTTATGAAACTAAGGTTATCGAAGCAGTAGGAGAATCACACAACACCTCGTTAGCAGTACCTGCACACAAACAACAAACCCTTGCACCCAACGCAAACGAGGGGTTGTCAATCCCTCGGCGGTAAATTGCAAGATTAAATTGTATGTGATAGATTGAAACAAAAATACAAAATAAAATAAATAAAAGAAAATGGCAGCAATATTTTTAGGGTTTTAGTAATATGATTTAGATAGACCCGGGGGCCATAGTTTTCACTAGAGGCTTCTCTCAAGAAAATAGCATACGGTGGGTAGACAAATTACCGTTGGGCAATTGATAGAAAAGCAAATGATCATGACAATATCCAAGGCAATGATCATGTATTTAGGCATAACGTCCAATACAAGTAGACCGACTCCTGCCTGCATCTACTACTATTACTCCACACATCGACCGCTATCCAGCATGCATCTAGTGTATTAAGTCCATAAAAGAATGGAGTAACGCCTTAAGAACGATGACATGATGTAGATGAGATAAACTCACGTATGAATAAACCCCATCTTTTTACCCTTAATAGCAACGATACATACGTGTCATGCCCCTTTCTGTCACTGGGATTGAGCACCGCAAGATCGAACCCATTACAAAGCACCTCTTCCCATGGCAAGATAAATCAACTCGGTTGGCCAAACCAAATCAATAGATCGGAGAAGAAATACGAGGCTATAATAATCATGCATAAAAGAGTGCATCCAAGACTCAAATAGTATTCATGGATAATCTGATCATAAACTCACAATTCATCGGATCCCAACAAAGACACCGCAAAAAGTGATTACATCGGATAGAACACCAAGAACATCGAGGAGAACATTGTATTGAAGATCAAAAAGAGAGAATAAGCCATCTAGCTACTAACTATGGACCCAAAGGTCTGTGGTAAACTACTCACGCATCATCGGAAGGGCAGCAAGGTTGATGTAGAGCCCCTCCGTGATCGATTCCCCCTCCGGCGGAGTACCGGAGAAGGCCTCCAGATGGTATCTCTCCAGAACAGAAACTTGCGGCGTTGGAAAAAGTATTTCGTGGACTCCCCTGAGGGTTTCTGATTTTTGTCTGAATTTATAGTGGAGGAATTAGGTCAAACGGAGCTCTGTGGGCCCCACGAGGTACCAGGGCGCGCCTGCCCCCCCAGGCACGCCCTGGTGCCTCGTCGGCACCCCCAGGGGCTTCTGGTCTCCTTCCGAAGCTTCTAGTGTTTATCTTTGCCAACAAAAATCTCCAAAAAGTTTCGTGGCATTTGGACTTCGTTTGGTATTAATTTTCTGTAAAACAAAAATAGGGCAGAAAACAACAACTGGCACTGGGCACTAATTTAATAGGTCAGTCTCCAAAAATGATATATAATTGCTGTAAATGCTTATAAAAACATCCAAGATTGATAATATAACAGCATGGAACAATAAAAAAATATAGATACATTGGAGACGTATCAGCATCCCCAAGCTTAATTCCTGCTCGTCCTCGAGTAGGTAAATGATAAAAATAGAATTTTTGATGTGGAATGCTGCCTAACATACTCATCACATATTCTTTTCTTTTATAGCATGGACATTGGACTTGAATGATTCAACGCAATAGTCTATAGTTTGACATGAAAACATAGATACTCAAGCATACTAACAAGCAACCATGTCTTTCAAAATATCAATGCTAAAGAAAGTTATCCCTAGCCCATTATGCTCAATCATTGATCCATTCATGAAACACACTCGAATATTAGCTACATCCAATGCACAAGTATGACAATAGTGCTCTCTAGTTGGTGCTTTATAGGAGAAGATAGAGACTCAAAGAAAAATAAAAATTGCATAAAAGTAAATAGATAGGCCCTTCGCAGAGGGAAGCAGAGATTTGTCAAATGTGCCAGAGCTCAAAGCTGAAATTAAAGAGAAAAATATTTTGAGAGGCATGCTTTTCCTGTCAACGAAAACCACCAAGAATTCCCAATATTTTCCATGCTAGACACATCATAGGCGGTTCCCAAACAGAAAGTAAAGTTTATTTTCTTTCCACCATTTCTTTCACAATCCATGGCTAGCCGTATCTACGGGTGCCCTCCATGCCATCAATTTCCAAGGAATTTTGTTGTTATTAATTTTGATTTCATTGTGGGACTGGCCATCCCTATTACCAACCATACTCTCGTGCAATGACAAGTGAATAAACACTCATCGTGAGAATAACACACCTAGCATGGAAAATATTGGCCACCCCTTGCCGCTTCATGAGCAGTACGGGCACACAAAACAGAAAAATTATTTTGAAAATTAGAGTTGGCACACGCAAATTTACTTGGAACGACATGGAAATACCGCATATAGGTAGATATAGTGGACTCATTTGGCACAACTTGGGTTTAAGGATTTTGAATGCACAAGCAGTACTTCCGCTTAGTACAAATGAAGGCTAGCAAATAGATTGAGAAGCAACCAACCAAAAAACGAAAACGGTCATAAACCGAATAATGCACCATAAGTAGGATATAATTTCTTTGCATAACTATTGACTTGACGTGCATGCATAGGGAATCACAAACCTTAACACGAATATTCTTACTAAATCACAATTACTCACTAACATGAATCACATATCATCATCTCCATATCGCAAAACTATTGCAAGGAATCACACTTATCATATCCAATGATCTATATGAAAGTTTTTATTATATCCCTTTTGGATATTCATCAGTTTGGGACCAAATTCATATCTTGTGCAAATTACCGTTACTGTTGTCAACTCTCAAAAAGATTTAAGTGAAGTATGAGAGTGCAAATATTTCTTCAAAATTTCAATCTTATCAATTCTCAAAATAATATAAGTGAAGCATGAGAATTTATTTCTTCAAAATATTAATCTTGTCAATTCTCAAAATAATATAAGTGAAGCATGAGAATTCATTTCTTCAAAATTTCAATCAACTCTCAAAATAATATAAGTGAAGCATGAGAGTTTATTTCTTCAAAATTTCAATCAACTCTCAAAATAATATAAGTGAAGCATGAGAGTTTATTTCTTCAAAATTTAGCCACCACCATGCTCAAAAAGATTTAAGTGAAGCACTAGAGCAACTGCCTAGCTCAAATAATTTAAGTGAAGCACATAGAGTATTCTAACAAATTATGATGATAAACGTGTGGCTCTCTCAAGATAGGTGTGTTCAGCAAAGATGATTGTGACAAACTAAAAAGCAAACAAAGCAAAGACTCATATAATACACGACGCTCCAAGCAAAACACATATCATGTGACTAATAAAAATATAGCTCCAAGTAAAATTACCGATGGTTGGTAGAAGAAAGAGGGGATGCCTTCCGAGGCATCCCCAAGCTTAGACGCTTGAGTATTACTTGAATATTACCTTGGGGTGCCTCGGGCATCCCCAAGCTTAGGTTTTTGCTACTCCTTATTCCTTCATCCATCGTGATCTCACCCAAAACTTGAAAACTTCAATCACACAAAACTCAACAAAACCTTCGTGAGATCCGTTAGTATAAAAAAATAAATCACTACTTAGGTACTGTTGCAAACCCATTCATATTTTATTTTTGCATTATAACTACTGTATTCTAACTTCTCCATGGCTTATACCCCCCGATACAATCCATAGTTCCTTCAAAACAAGCAAGCAACACATCAAAAACAGAATCTGTAAAAAACAGAACAGTTTGTAGCAACGTATTTAAAAGCCATACTTCTGTAAATCCAAAAAATCTGAAAAATTAGGACAACGTGGGAAATTCATATACAAATACTGTGTAAAAATTTCAGAATTTTTTGATGCTCCAGTACAGAAACAAAATTCAGGCACTGGACACAAAACTTTTTGTTTTCCAAACAGCATCAATTATATTATCTTCCAAATCATCCCAAAGGCTTTACTTGGCACAAACACTAATTAAAAACACAAAATCTCAATAATAACAGTAGCATAATTTTGAAAACACAAAATAACAGAAAAAAATTATTTTATTCATTGGGTTGCCTCCCAACAAGCGCTATTGTTTTATGCCCCTAGCTAGGCATAATGCATAGTTTCAAGTGTTGTCATCTTTCAAGTTGATTCCATAAGTGGCCCTCATAATGGATTCATATGGTGCTTTAATTTTCTTCCTTGGGAAATGCTTTATACCCTTATTTAGTGGAAACTGAAATTTTATATTCCCTTCTTTCATATCGATAACGGCACCTATAGTTCGTAAGAACGGTCTACCAATTATTATTGGGCAAGAAGAATTGCATTCAATATCAAGTACGATAAAATCAACGGGCACATAGTTCCTATTTGCAAGAATAAGAACATCATTAATTCTTCCCAAAGGCTTTTTAATAGTAGAATCCACAAGATGCAAATTAAGAGAACACTCATCTATATTGGTAAAACCTAGCACATCACATAGAAATTTTGGAATTGTGAAAACGCTAGCACCCAAATCACATAAAGCATTGCACTCATAATTTTGAATGTTAACTTTAATTGTGGGTTCCCATTCATCATATAATTTTCTAGGAATTGAAATTTCTAGTTCAAGCTTTTCTTCTAACGCTTTCATCATTGCTTCTACTATATGTTTAGTAAAAGCCTTGTTTTGCTCATAAGCGTTGGCTGAATTTAGCATGGATTGTAACAAATAAATGCACTCAATCAAAGAACAATTGACATAATTAAAATCTTTGTAATCCAAAAGAGTGGGCACATCACTATTTAAAGTTTTTACCTCTCCAAACCCACTTTTATCAATTTTCTTATCAAGATTTTCACCCTCCGAATTATGGGAACGCCTACTAGCTAAAGTTGACTCTTCTTCAGTCCCCTTTTCATCAAGTTTTATATTGCTAAACAAAGAATCAATAGATGAAACACCAATCATTTTAATATCCTCATCATTACTACGTTCTAATGATTCCGGCTTAGCTGCCATTTGATTTACTAGCGTAGCTGGTGCATCAGAAATTTTTTCTAGCAAATTTTCAGTAAGAGCAAATTGGGATTGAAGACTAGCAACTTCTTTGCTAACATTATCGACTTGTTTTGCAATAGCATCCAATAAAATAGAGTGTTCTTTGAGTTCCTTGGAAAAAAATTGTTGTGCTCAAACTACGTAGTCATGTAACCTTTAGTGTTTTTCTCAATTTCGGACAAAATTTTATAATAAGAAGTATCATGATAATCTTCTTGAGGTATCATGATTAGACAAACAAGAAGGCAATCAAGCAAACAAGAAACAAGAAAAAGGTAAACGAAAAAAATATTTTTGTATTTTTGTAAATACTTTTTAGAAGTGGAGGAGATGAAAACGAGAGGCAAATCCAAATAAAATAAATGCAAGGAGATGAGAGTTTATGCAAAGGTACTTGATAGATGTTGATGATGTCTCCCCGGCAACAGCGCCAGAAATTCTTCCTGCTACTTGTAGCTTGCGTTGGTATTATCCCCGAAGAGGAAGGGATGATGCAGCACAGTAGAGATAAGTATTTCCCTCAGTTATGAAACCAAGGTTATCGAACCAGTAGGAGAATCACACAACACCTCGTTAGCAGTACCTGCACACAAACAACAAACCCTTGCACCCAACGCAAACGAGGGGTTGTCAATCCCTCGGCGATAAATTGCAAGATTAAATTGTATGTGATAGATTGATAGATTGAAACAAAAATACAAAATAAAATAAATAAAAGAAAATGGCAGCAATTTTTTAGGGGTTTAGTAATATGATTTAGATAGACCCGGGGGCCATAGTTTTCACGAGAGGCTTCTCTCAAGAAAATAGCATACGGTGGGTAGACAAATTACTGTTGGGCAATTGATAGAAAAGCAAATAATCATGACGATATCCAAGGCAATGATCATGTATATAGGCATCACGTCCAATACAAGTAGACCGACTCATGCCTGCATCTACTACTATTACTCCACACATCGACCGCTATCCAGCATGCATCTAGTGTATTAAGTCCATAAAAGAACGGAGTAACGCCTTAAGAATGATGACATGATGTAGACGAGATAAACTCACGTATGAATAAACCCCATCTTTTTACCCTTAATAGCAATGATACATACGTGTCATGTCCCTTTCTATCACTGGGATTGAGCACCACAAGATCGAACCCATTACAAAGCACCTCTTCCCATGGCAAGATAAATCAACTCAGTTGGCCAAACCAAATCAATAGACCGGAGAAGAAATACGAGGCTATAATAATCATGCATAAAAGAGTGCAGCAAAGACTCAAATAATATTCATGGATAATCTGATCATAAACTCACAATTCATCGGATCCCAACAAACACACCGCAAAAAGTGATTACATCGGATAGAACTCCAAGAACATCGAGGAGAACATTGTATTGAAGATCAAAAAGAGAGAAGAAGCCATCTAGCTACTAACTATGGGCCTGAAGGTCTGTGGTAAACTACTCACGCATCATCGGAAGGGCAACAAGGTTGATGTAGAGCCCCTCCGTGATCGATTCCCCCTCCGGCGGAGTACCGGAGAAGGCCTCTAGATGGGATCTCTCGAGAACAGAAACTTGCGGCGGCGGAAAAAGTATTTCGTGTACTCCCCTGAGGGTTTCTAATTTTTTTCTGAATTTATAGTGGAGGAATTTGGTCAAACGGAGATCTGTCGGCCCCACGAGGTACCAGGGCGCGCCTGCCCCCCCCCCAGGCGCGCCCTGGTGCCTCGTGGGCACCCCCTGGGGCTTCTGGCCTCCTCCCAAAGCTTCTAGTGTTTATCTTGGCCAATAAAAAATCTCCAAAAAGTTTCGTGGCATTTGGACTTCGTTTGGTATTGATTTTCTGTAAAACAAAAATAGGGCAGAAAACAACAACTGGCACTGGGCACTAAGTTAATAGGTTAGTCTCCAAAAATGATATATAATTGCTGTAAATGCTTATAAAAACATCCAAGATTGATAATATAACAGCACGGAACAATCAAAAATTATAGATACGTTGGAGACGTATCAATGCGCACCGCAAAGGATTCACTCGGACCCTGCACGGACAGCACTCGGATGGACGTCTACTCTCCAGTCGGCCAGTCATCATCACTCAGACACAGGAGACGCACGGACAGCGTGGAGCTACAATGGTCGAGTAGTCCTCAACTAGACTTTAATCATAGTTATGGCTACCGTTACCAGTAACTGCCATAGTCATGGCTGTTTTAAACAGTCTTAAACGCCATTAACCGCTGTACTTAGTGGCATTAATACCCAGCGACATGGTGGCTGAGAGGCTGTGGCATACTCCTATATAAGCTACCCTCCCCCTCTATCGCAAGGGTTGAGCACTCATTGTAATCAGATACCCCCAGAGAAAACAAGCCTCAGGGCACGAGACGTAGGGATTTTATCTCCTCCGGGACGGGCCTGAACTCGCTAAATCCGAATGTCACACCTGTGCTGTAGCTAGGCTCCGCTCCTCATTCGTACCCATAGTACTTGCTGTCAGACTAGTAACCACGACACTAAGCACGACGGGCTATATGATTTTGTAGGGGCTCGTCACCGTGTGCTTGATGTCGCTCCACATGATCGACCCGAACGTGTACTCCTTGATGCTCCCCGCAGCTCGGATAGCGAAGGTGACCAGGTACTCTTGTGTGTTGTGTGTTGTGTTGAACCGCAGCTTCCGTGGCTTCACGGTGATGCGCATGTCGGCGGGGCTGGTGATCGTGGCTCGGTACGTCGCATCGACATTGCTGCCGATGTTGCGCATGACGCGGTGCAGCGTGATGGTCTCGTTGCACGAGGTGAACACAGCCATGAAGGCAGGGTAGTTGTGGTCACCCACATAGGCAGAACCCGGGGGCGTCGAGCAGTTGGTTCAGGAGCCATCTCTCGTGAAGATGGCAACCTCATCGGCGGTGTAACCGAGCACGCACAGGAAGGTGATGTAGTCGTCGGTGCCGGCATCGTACACAAGGCCTGGGTCAAAGGCGCGGTTGGGGTTCACATGACCTGCCCAGCACGCGAACGTCGTGGACGCCTTGTCGGTGGCCATGTCTCTCATGACGTGGTCGTCGCTGTCCACGTTGTACGCGATAGTCATCAAGGCGGACTTGATCGCAGCGGGACTCCACTCCGGCCTCGCCTACCGGAGCATTGCGGCGATGCCGCTCACGTGCGGACAAGCCATGGAAGTGCCCTATAGGACATTGTAGTGCACTCATCTCGAGTCGCTGTCAAGGCCCGAGGGTGAGGCGGCGCCGGTCCAGGCCGCGAGGATCTCCACGCCGGGGGCCGTGACGTCTGGCTTGAGGATCTCCGGCGCATGGAGGTTTGGCCCGCGGCTCGAGAAGGGTGCCATTCTAGGGGAAGGAGGCGTCAGGCCGATGACCGTGCCGTGGAACACGATCGTCGCGGCCAGGGATGTAGTGGTGCTTATGTACGTTTTAATCCTTTTCGCGGCAGCGATGGTGACGGTTGTGGCAGGAAAGGTATCGAGGCTTCCGACGACCAGCTCTCCGAAATCTTTGATGATCGTGAGGATTGCTCCGACGCCACCGGCAAGTCTGACGATCTCTCCTTGCGCAGCAATCACGCCGGGGTCGCCCAAAACAATCTTCCCGGCGACCAAGCTGGCGTTGACGTTCAGGCAAGAGAAAACCCACACGGAGATGCAGCGCGACGGGGCAGAGTCCACAACATTTACAAGTCAAACACGAGCCTACACGTATGGTTCACTGGTGTGGACTGAGCCATTGAGCACCAAGTGCACATGTGCACTGCTATACCGCGGCAACTCCGCGAGAGCACTAGTAGAAAACTGACCTTTCGTCCGGAGCACTAGTCCCGGCCGGGTTTGGGCCCGGGACTAATGTGAGCATTAGTCCCGGTTCCAAAGGCTAGGAGCGGATGGGGGCACGGCCAGGATTACTCCCGGTTCAAATGGGACCTCTAGTCCCGGTTGGTGATACCAACCGGTACTAAAGGGGTTGCCGCAGGCTGGGGCCCCTGCGAGCCCCTTTAGTCCCGGTTGGTATCACCCACCGGGACTAAAGATAGACCTTTAGTCGCAGTTGGTATCACAAACCGGGACTAAAGTCTTCCCTATATAAAGCTGCTTTGTCCAGCCCGAGTCCAAGCTTTCTCTCCTCTCTGTTTCCTTCCAAGCTCGAGTTCATCCTCCATTTTTGCCAAGATTTGTCAAGATTGGAAGCACCCCATCTATCCAAGGGTTCTAAAAGGTTAGCAACTTCATCCTTTCATCTCTCATTGCTAGTTTAGCTCGTTTCATGCTCTATAAGTATAGTGATTTGTGGGTTTTAGTTTGGGAGTAATGTTGTGGGAGTTTATTTGATTTATATGCAATTTGCGCTCAAATTAACTTCTTAGTTTGCATATGTGTAGGTGTGGTTTACTTAGTGCCTTCCCGTCCCCGTCCTCACCGCCGTCGATCGCCCGCGCCATCCCGTCGCCGGCACCACCTTGGTGAGCCTCTTGTTCTTATCCTTTTTGTAAAAAAAAATCTTATTTGTATGATTTAGATAGTTACTTGTATAATTTTCTTACTTGTATGATTGTTTGTTATATATAGTGCCATGGTTTTGATATCCGTCCCCGTCGGCCCTCGTCCGGTTTATGATTCGGATGTGTTATATTATCTTTTATAACTATTTGTTTCATTTCGTGTTTATGACAATTATGCCCATCAAGTTGACATAGATATTTTTATCTAGGAGGTATGTGAACCGGAAATTGCAACCGATCCTCTTGTCGAGAAGTTAAATTTAGTTGAAAAAGAAAATGATTATTTGAAAGAAAAATTGAAAAGAATTGAAGAAGAGAAGATGAAATTGGAGTTGTATGTTGCCGATGTCGTCGATGATCACAAGATCAAGATGGATGTAATGCGCTTGAAGATTAGAAAATATGCCATTAATAAAGAGGCTTGGTATCATTATGCTGTTGGATCAATTATTACCTTAGTTGCGATTTTGATCGCATTTGTTGTTGCATTTAAATGCTTTAGATAGTTGTATGTTGTTT
Source organism: Elymus sibiricus (assembly GCA_039707655.1). Taxonomy (NCBI): domain Eukaryota; kingdom Viridiplantae; phylum Streptophyta; class Magnoliopsida; order Poales; family Poaceae; genus Elymus; species Elymus sibiricus. The sequence continues at coordinate 333,050,622 of CM077674.1, read as the reverse complement.
TATGAGAAGTATGTATGACCTTTATGTATATATTTTTGCAGTAATAACATTTGGTCACTACTCTACTTTGGTTTTAATGTGATGAACTTGTATTAATTTGGTCACTTCGATGTTGTGTAATGAAGATGAGCCGGCAATGGATGTACGATGACCGACGCTCTCCCAAGTTCATTAATGGCCTGCATAATTTTATGCGTGTGGCTGAGGCAAACAAGCGGAATGGTTTTATGTGTTGTCCATGTGGTGTCTGTAAGAATAATAAGGATTACTCTACCTCAAAAATCCTTCACAGCCACCTGCTTCAGTCCGGTTTCATGTCCAGCTATAACTGTTAGACCAAGCATGGAGAAAGAGGGGTTATAATGGAAGGCAATGAAGAAGAAGAGGATGATGACAACTATCCTAGGTTCCCTGAATATGATGGTACTACAATGGGGGAAGCTGAAGAAGAGGCATCGGATGAGCCCGTTGTTGATCTTGGTCGGGCCATTGTTGATGCAAAGAGAAACTGCGAAAGTGAAAAGGAGAGGTTGAAGTTGGAGCGCATGTTAGAGGATCACAAAAAATTGTTGTACCCAAATTGCAAAGATGACAAGAAAAAGTGGGGTACCACACTGGAATTGCTGCAATGGAAGGCAGAGAATGGTGTATCTGACAAGGGATTTGAAAAGTTGCTGAAAATGATAAAGAAGACGCTTCCAAAGGATAACGAATTGCCCGACAGTACGTACGAAGCAAAGAAGGTTGTCTGCCCTCTAGGATTAGAGGTGTAGAAGATACATGCATGCCCTAATGACTGCATCCTCTACCGCGGTGAGGAGTACGATAATTTGAATGCATGCCCAGTATGCGGTGCATTGCGCTATAAGATCAGCCGCGATGACCCTGGTGATGTTGAGGGTGAGCACCCTAGGAAGAGGGTTCCTGCCAAGGTGATGTGGTATGCTCCTATAATACCACGGTTGAAACGTTTGTTCCAAAACAAAGAGCATGCCAAGTTGTTGCGATGGCACAAAGAAGACCGTAAGAAAGACGCTATGTTGCGAGTACCCGCTGATGGGTCGCAATGGAGAAAAATCAAGAGAAAGTGGCTAGGCTTTGCAGATGACGCAAGGAACTTATGGTTTGGTCTAAGTACAGATAGCATGAATCCTTTTGGGGAGCAGAGCTGCAGTCAGAGCACCTGGCCTGTGACTCTATGTATCTATAACCTTCCTCCTTGGTTGTGCATGAAGCGGAAGTTCATTATGATGCCAGTGCTCATCCAAGGCCCTAAGCAACCCGGCAACGACATTGATGTGTACCTAAGGCCATTAGTTGAAGAACTTTTACAGTTGTGGGATATAAAAGGTGTACGTGTGTGGGATGAGCACAAACAGGAGGAATTTGACCTACGAGCGTTGCTGTTTGTAACCATCAATGATTGGCCTGCTCTTAGTAACCTTTCAGGACAGACAAACAAGGGATACAATGCATGCACGCACTGTTTAGATGAGACTGAAAGTATATATTTGGATAAATGTAAGAAGAATGTGTACCCGGGACATCGTCGATTTCTTCCGATAAGGCATCCCTTAAGAAAGAAAGGCAAGCATTTCAAAGGTGAGGCAGATCACCGGAAGAAGCCTGGCCACCGTACTAGTGATGATATATTTGATATGGTCAAGGATTTAAATGTAATCTTTGGAAAGGGTCCTGGCGGACAATCTGTTCCGAATGACGCTAACGGACACGCACCCATGTGGAAGAAGAAATCTATATTTTGGGAGCTACCCTATTGGAAAGTCCTAGAGGTCCGCTCTGCAATCGACGTGATGCACGTGACGAAGAATCTTTGCGTGAACCTGCTAGGCTTCTTGGTCGTGTATGGGAAGGCAAAAGATACACCGGAGGCACGGGAGGACCAGCAACGTATGAACGAAAAAGACGACATGCATCCAAAGCAGTATCAAGGTCCTACCAGCTACGCTCTTACCAAAGAAGAGAAGGAAATTTTTTTGAATGCCTGAGCAGTATGAAGGTCCCGTCTGGCTTCTCATCGAATATAAAGGGAATAATAAATATGGCAGAGAAAAAATTCCAAAACCTAAAGTCTCATGACTGCCACGTGATTATGACGCAATTACTTCCGGTTGCATTGAGGGGGCTTCTACCGGAAAAGGTTCGATTAGCCATTGTGAAGCTATGTGCATTACTCAATGCAATTTCTCAGAAGGTAATCGATCCAGAAATCCTACCAAGGTTACAAAATGATTTGGTCCAATGTCTTGTCAGTTTCGAGTTGGTGTTCCCACCATCCTTCTTCAATATTATGACGCACGTCCTAGTTCACCTAGTCGAAGAGATTACCATTCTGGGTCCTGTATTTCTACACAATATGTTCCCCTTTGAGAGGTTCATGGGAGTCTTAAAGAAATATGTTCATAACCGTGCTAGGCCAGAAGGAAGCATCTCCAAGGGCTGTGGAACAGAGGAGGTTATTGAGTTTTGTGTTGACTTTATTCCTGACCTTAAGCCGATTGGTGTTCCTCAATTGCGGCATGAGGGGAGACTGAGTGGAAAAGGCAAGCTAGGAAAGGAAGCAGTAATAAGTATGGACGGTCATTCTTTCACTCAAGCACACTACACAGTTTTACAAAATTCCACCATGGTGGCTCCGTATATCGAGGAACACATGGATATTGTACGCTCCAAGAACCCGGAGCAGTCTGACTCCTGGATTAAACGTACACACATGGCGACTTTCGGCGGTTGGTTGCAAACACATCTCATCAATAACACCACTATTGGAGATCAGCTGTACTTGTTGGCCAAGTCACCATCTTCGACTATATTGACTTTCCAAGGGTACGAGATAAATGGGAATACATTTTACACGATCGCCCAAGATAAAAAGAGCACCAACCAAAACAGTGGTGTCTGCTTTGATGCAACAAATAACCATAGGAAAAAGGACACATATTATGGTTACATAGAGGAGATATGGGAACTTGACTATGGACCTTCTTTTAAGGTCCCTTTGTTTCGGTGCAAATGGGTCAATCTGACAGGAGGCGGGGTAAAGGTAGACCCGCAGTATGGAATAACAACAGTGGATCTCAACAATCTTGGGTGCACAGACGAACCATTCGTCCTAGCCAATGATGTGGCTCAGGTTTTCTATGTGAAGGACATGTCTACCAAACCGAGAAAAAGAAAAGATAAGGAAGCGAATACATCATACGATGAGCCAAAGCGCCACATAGTTCTTTCAGGGAAAAGAAACATCGTGGGAGTGGAGGACAAGACAGACATGTCAGAAGATTATAATAAGTTTGATGAAATTCCTCCCTTCACAGTGAACACTGACCCAAGCATCATGTTAAATGATGAAGATTCTCCATGGTTACGGCGCAATCATAAGGAAGGGACATACGCGAAGAAAAAGTTTTATACCCCAAGATCCCACTCTGGGATGTGACCGGCTTCACCGTCATCACTTTCTCTCTAGTGAGTTTTCAGACTTATAGCTGGAAAGTCCCACTTCGGACAAACCGGAGGGAATCTTTGTAAGAGTTAGGGTATATATGTGTTTTGGGTGTTCCTAGGTGGACTCCGGAGCGTCGGAATCCAACCAAAAAGCTAGGGCATTTTGGCATTTGAAACTTGACTTTTGAATAATTATTTATTAAGTTATAAATTTTCAATTATTCCTGTCCTTTTAGTATTTTAATTATACAGAGGTGTTAATCAATGCAATTATGTCCAAACAACTATTTAAAATATCCTAAAAATTCTCAAATTGAACATACTGATAAAACACAATAATATTAAACAGCAAGAAAAAGAATCACTCAAAAATCTATTTTTAAACTAAATCTATTCACAAACTAGTGATTCACACAAATATCAAAGAATTCAAATTTAAACTATTCAAATTTGAAAACTACTGGCACTAATAGAAAGTTTGTAATTTTTGTGACCTAAAGCAAAAAAGATTCACTCAAAAACTCTAAATATTCTAAGAGTTTTACCTAAAGTTTTCTACACAAAAAGAATCACTTTAAAAAGACACCTTTAGTCCCGGTTGCAACCATGAGCCGGGACTAAAGGTTTCAGCTCCCGCGTGGAATTTTGGCCGCTGAAGAGGTTGGCCTTTAGTCCCGGTTCGTGGCTCGAGCCGGGACTAAAGGACCTTTAGTCCCGGTTCATGGCTGGAGCCGGGGCTAAAGGTCCCGCGTATATAAGTGGTGTCCCGGGGCCAGCCACCGCCCGGGAGAACAGATCGAACCACCACGCCGCCAGGCTGCCGGAGATCGCCGTCGATTCGAGCCGCCCCGGCCGCCACTGCAGCTACTAAGCCACCCACCGGCCACCGTGTGCCACCTGGTGAGCCCCCTGCTCCTCCTTCCTCGCTCCCCCGCTCCGTCCTCTAGCCGCCGTAGCCGACATGGCCGAGCTCGCCACTTCCCTGCCTATGGCCGCCGCCCGCGCTCGACGCCGACGCAGCTCCGGCCGCTCCCTGCCCAAACCAACACCGCAGGGCGATGCGCGACGCAGCGCTCGTTCGAAAACGACCGGCCGCATCCCAAATGGGCGCTCTGGCCGCGCTCGTGCATGCTCTTGCCGCGCTCTGTGCATGCCCTCAGGGTGTTTGATGAAATGCTAATGGCATTCATATTGATCCAATCGAGCTATAACTTGTCAGGATGTTGTTAATGGTTATGGAAAGGTTGATGGACATGCTGGATTGACAAGGAGAACAAGTTCCATATGTAGTTTAGAGGGTTGCATACTTTCTGCCATGCACACAAGGTGTTTGGTGAAATGCCACAGTGGCCTAGGAAATTTTGTTGATGACCAAAATTTACAGAATGATGCCTCATTGCATCATAGAGAGGGTGGTATGTTTAGTTTGGAAGAATAAACAACTTGCAAGTGCAAGTTTTGGTGAAATTCAATTCTGGACCAAAACTACAGGGAATAATTTGGTGAACTTAAGAGATGCAAATGGAGCTGATCTTCTAGACTTAAGAGTTTAGCTGGAAGGACTATAAGATGGAAAGATTTCAGAATTTATTGAGATAGGAAAAATGGGGTTGTAGTTATAACATAAGAATGGGACAGAATTGAAAAGAAGATGTTTTGCTTAATATTTCCAAAAGACCAAGTTGGGTTTTTGCATGAAAGTGATCTATAGGCATCAGAGGACCTCTCAAAAAAAATTTGTGGCATTTTAAAAGAATTAATTAAAAGGGTCTTAGTGCAACAGAAGCATTTCAGAGTTTGAAAATACTATTAAAAGAAATATTTTGGGCAAACTTTTATTATGAAAATATTTACTACTGAATTTTAAAAGTTCAATGAAATTATTAAGAAAAACTTTGAAACCCATAATATTTTCAAAAGTTTCTATATGGAGGGAAGGTTTTTTTTGAAAACAGAAAAGATTCTGAAATTAATAAGATACCTAATATAATTCCAAATTTAATTTCTGTCAAAATTTTACTTAATAAAAACATAGTTAATATTTTGGTAGCATTAGTTATGGCTTTTGAGCAAGTTTTGGAGCATGTCATTTTTTACATAACTTGCCATTTTGTTATTTTTGTGGGATTTTATGCAATCATCATATGAGTAGACTTTGTGCATGGAGTGGAGCATTTTCATGTCATCTTGCTGGTAGAATTTAGTTCATGCCATGATATGCCCTGAGGTGACTGCTATAAGCTTGTTTTCATGCCAATATGATGTTGCTGATTTACACTTGATGAAATCTGCTAAGTCTGAAACTGCCTGAATTAAAACTTGCCATGTTTACAGGATGTTAGTTGCATAAGCTCAAACCACATCATATCTCCATGTCATGATCATGCATCATATTGTTGCATTGCTGTGTATTGATTGCATCTCCGGTATTGTTCTTCTCGATACTATGATTCAGTTTTTTCTTATTGAATGCATTCTAATTTAAATACTAAATTGTTTTATCTTTCTTCTGGATTAGTTAAGCTATGGACGATAGCGGCAGATACCATGAAGAGGACATATTCGACATCATACGCTCCTCCCAAAACTAAGAGCATGAACAAGATGACAGCTCACAATTTCTGAACGACTCCGGTGAGGGACTTGAGCAAGAACCAAGAGACGAAGGGCAAACAAACAACGATGGCGAAGAAAATGTTAGACAATTAACAAAGTCCGGCGAGGTATATATATATTAAGCCTCTGGTGATCATTAGATGTATTAATTGATTTGTATATATATATTAACAAATCTTTCTTCTTTAAGCCCTCCGGATCGAGCCAACCTCCTAGAAGGGTACGAGGCCGGGCCAAAAAGTTGGGCGATGACATAAAGTTCAACATCGATGAAGTCGCAGAAGATGGCGAACCGATTGCTCCTGAACAGAATGCCCGTAAATTTATAAATCAATGCGGAGTTATTGTTAGGGACAACATCCCGATCACCATTCGAGAATGGAATAAGCCAAAGGAAGATCGAGGAGTTAGTTATGTCGACGAAAGATCAAAAAATTTGCTTTGGGATACGCTCATGTCACATTTCAACCTACCAGAGGGTCTCACAGATGGCCAGCGGTTGAAAGTCAAGCAGTTTGCTCTTAAGAAGATGGCCACACAATTCCAGAGTTGGAAGAAAAGATTATACAACAACTACATCAAGGCAAAAAAGAAGACTCCAGAATTCACTGGAGCACTAGAGAAGATAAAAGATCACTGGGACGCATTTGTGGAGTACAAGGAATTGGATGAAGCTCTGGAAAGATCGAGAAGAAATAAGATAAATGCTGAGAAAAAAGAGTATCACCATGTTCTGGGGACAGGTGGCTACAAGAGAGCCGTGCCTAAGAGGGAAGCAGCTGAGGCCAAGATGCTTGCTGAAGGGGTCATTCCAGCTACAGCGGATTGGCCCGAGAGGTCTAAGAATTGGTTTTATGCGCATGGGGGACAGTTGGACCCAGCGATAGGGCAGATTATTGAAAAGGCAGATCTTAAAACAGCCTCGGACGCTTTACTTGAAGCAATAGAAGCTGCTCGAAAGGGGTTGTTCCAGCCCGAGAGAGAGAATGACGAGTTTACACGCGCCCTCAAGAATCCTGAACACGGAGGATGAACACGAGGCAAAGGCGTTGTTCCGTGGGTTCAGGGTTTTTCGGAGTGGAACGACACTTACAGAAGTCGTCAGAGAAAAAAGAAGCAGGATGCAGACCGGCTTCAAAAGATAGAAACAAAGAACGAGGAGTTGGAACGCATGTTAAAGCGGTAGCAGGAGCAAATGGACAGAATTAGCCAGCAAAGGGCATCTCCGCGGCAGGAGCAAGCAGATCCAGCATTGGATAGTACCGTCCCATCTATGCAGAAAAGCAGCGTGGGTTCCACGGGGGTCCGGGCCGATGATGCACTGCTGGCTCGCTACCTCGTGGATGATATCAAAGAAAGGACAAATTGTGAGCTACACCAGAAAATGAAGAACATATCCATGAAGGTGGCGGTCGGCGTTGCTTTACCGAATGCACCTGAAGCAACCATCCATGGCAATCCGATTCCAGCTGGCTATGCTCGTGTCGGGGTGGATGAAGTTCTGCTGGGATATGACTCACTAGAGCTTGACATTCCTGGAGGTGAAGGGGAGCAGACACTGGGAGAAGTCATACATGGTGTCATTGTATGGAGAAAGGAATGCATCGTGTTTCCAAACTCGGCGCCAAGGACACCGACTCCTCCGAGTAGCAATACACCTCTAAGTCCACCCCACCTCGAGAGGGATCCCAGCGCGAGTCCACCATATCGATCTCCGCCGCGTCAGCCGACTCCACCCCCTATATCCCAGCAGCAGGGCCAAAAGCGGAAGAAAGATAGAAAGAATAAAGCCAACGACAAGCCTCCTGCCAAAAATAAGTTAGCATACGATATGACTGATGAGGAAACCAGAGCGGTCGTGGAGTCCGAAGTGAAGTCCCATTTTGCACCGAAACCGCCCCCGCCGCCAAAGGAGAAAATACCTACGAAAACCATAAAGCACTTTGTGGAACTTCTTGAGCGACCCCCGGCACATGTGCAGAATAGGCCATCAGACTATGACCGCTCTATTAGGAAGTTATATGAGGAACAAATGCAGCTGTCGAGACGTACAAGTAGTAATAAAAGCGGGAAAATAGTTCCCCAGCTCGAAGAACAGGCAATGCAATCGATCCCACCGCTCAAGGTGATTACCGATAAGGTAACCGACGCTGCTAGAGAGTTTGGTATCAGTGTTGATCAACTCCTAGGCACCGAGGAAGTACCCGTGGCTGATGTAGCATGGCAATATGCCCCCGGGAAAACTCTGGTCAGACCTGAGCAGGTCCCGCATCTATCAACACAAATGCGAAGATTGCATGAGTGGTACATGAAAGAAGTAAAGAACGGGCGAGAGATGCTCATGGTGAAAGTCAAGGAAGAGCATTACTTCTATGAAAACGACCTATGCATTGAGTTTCCAAATTTTTTTCAGTTATACAATCAAGACGCACTCGACAAATCTATCGTCAGTTGCTATTGTCTGTAAGTGATTTCTCTCTGTAATCTAAGTTTCTAGCTCAGCTCGTTCATTGCCTGTAATTATCCTCACTATATTCTTTTGTACGCTATTATGCTGAATGAAGATTCTCGAAGGCAAAAGAGAGGGAATCTATGACATTGGGTTCGTTGACCCATATATCATTAATGAAAAAATTATAGAAGACTACCCCAAAGACACAGAGGCTAACTTGCTAAGGTTTATGAAGGCACAAAATACCAAAACAGAAATACTATTTCCTTACAACTTCTAGTGAGTGTTCCGGGCAGTACTACAAATTCTATTTTGCTTACTCGATGTTAAGTTTAGTTGATGAGTTATGCATGCCTGCTTATATAAACGTGTGCGTAGGTTCCACTGGATCCTGCTAATCATTAAAGTTGACGCTGGAACTGTTGAAACCCTAGACTCACTAGGTAAAGACCCTCGAGAATACAACAGCGTGGTTTTGATTCTCGACAGGTAATTTCAATCATTATCGCACTATATCGGCCTCTTTCGTTCATTTCCTGATATCAACTAATTAATAACTCCTTTATTCATTTTCTTTGCCGGGCAGGGTTTGGAAACGGTTCATCAATGATGTTGTCGGTGAATGGAAACGGGAGCTGTGATGGCGACAGACCAAGGTAATTAAGTAGTACTAGCTAGGTCCGCGCACCTCTTTAATTCTAGTATCAATACCATTATCATGCTTGATTATTATCTGATTGAATTCTATTCTCGCAAAGTGCATGAGGCAGGAACAGGGGACTAATTTATGTGCATACTACGTTTGCGAGAACATTCGCATGACGACCGAATGTCGCAGAGATGTAAGACAACTTCGTGTACGTAAATACTATTCACAATTTTTTTATGATGATCTAATATATATACACACAACTAATATATTCATATTGATCTCCTTCTTTAAAGATGAAAGAGATGTGGGAGAAGCTCCTACCAGAGAACCACATACGAGCAATTCAAGAGGAATTTGCGGGATTTTTGCTTAAGGAGGTCATATCTGAAAGCGGAGAATACCATTGCCGCTAATGCCTACATGTAATGATCTCCAAATTGTAGGAGAAATTGTATATACCAAATTGTATATATATATATATATGTTGGAAATATGCCCTAGAGGCAATAATAAATTAGTTATTATTATATTTCCTTGTTCATGATAATCGTTTATTATCCATGCTATAATTGTATTGATTGGAAACTTAAATACATGTGTGGATACATAGACAATACTGTGTCCCTAGTAAGCCTCTAGTTGACTAGCTCGTTGATCAAAAGATGGTGAAGGTTTCCTAGCCATGGACATGAGATGTCATTTGATAACGGGATCACATCATTAGGAGAATGATGTGATGGACAAGACCCAAACTACGAACGTAGCATATGATCATGTCAGTTTATTGCTATTGTTTTCTGCATGTCAAAGTATCTGTTCCTATGACCATGAGATCATGCAACTCACTGACATCGGAGGAGTACCTTGTGTGTATCAAACGTCGCAACGTAACTGGGTGACTATAAAGGTGCCCTAAAGGTATCTCCGAGGGTGTCTGTTGGGTTGGCATGGATCAAGACTGGGATTTGTTACTCCGTGTGACGGAGAGGTATCTCAGGGCCCACTCGGTAATACAACATCACAATGAGCCTTGCAAGCAATGTGACTAAAGTGTTAGCCACGAGATCTTGTATTACGGAACGAGTAAAGAGACTTGCCAGTAATGAGATTGAACTAGGTATAGAGATGCCGACGATCGAATCTCGGGCAAGTAACATACCGAAGAACAAAGGGAACAGCATACGGGATTAACTGAATCCTTGACATAGAGGTTCGACCGATAAAGATCTTCGTAGAATATGTAGGAGCCAATATGGGCATCCAGGTCCCGCTATTGGTTATTGATCGTAGAGGTGTCTCGGTCATGTCTACATAGTTCTCGAACCCGCAGGGTCTACACACTTAACGTTTGGTGACGATTAGTATAGTTGAGTTATTGTGTTGGTGAACGAAGGTTGTTCGGAGTCCCGGATAAGATCCCGGACATGACAAGGGTCTCCGGAAGAGTCCGGAGGTAAAGATTAATATATGTGATAATAGTGTTTTGATCTCCGGAAGGGTTCCGGAATTCACCGGAAGAGGTTCCGGATGTTTACCGAAGTGTTCGGGTGCAGCAACACTTTATATAGGCCAAAGGGGTAAAGCCCACGAGGTATTGGAAAGTGCAAAAGGAAGTTTTGCTGTTGCCTTAAGCGGTACTACCGCTGGTAAGGCAGTACTACCGCGTAAGCGGTACTACCGCTGTAAAGCGGTACTACCGCTCAAGCGGTACTACCGCTCGTGAGCGGTACTACCGCTTGTGCGCGATACTGCTGGAATCCGAGTTGGACTCTTTCCCTGCGGGCCAAACCGACCTTGTGAGGGCAAAACCGACCTGGAGGAGGCTTTTACTCCAAGTTTAGACCCCAAGGCTCAACATATAAATAGAGGGGAAGGGCTAGCACACGGGACACATTAAGATTTCCCAAGCCGTGTGTCGGCAACCCTAACCCTCTAGTTCCTCCCGTCATAATCTCCGTAGTGCTTGGCGAAGCCCTGCAGAGATTGTTCCTCACCACCATCACCACGCCGTCGTGCTGCCGGAACTCATCTACTACTTCATCATCGCTCGCTGGATCGAGGAGGTGGACGCGTCATCAAGCCGTACGTGTGTTGAACGCGGAGGTGCCGTCCGTTCGGCACTAGTTCGTGATCGGATCGAGGGACGACTTGCGATTTGGATCGCGGAGATGTTCGACTACATCAACCGCGTTTCTTAACGCTTCTGCTTAGCGATCTACAAGGGTATGTAGATTCACTCTCCCTCTCGTAGATGCTCATCACCATGGATAGATCTTGTGTGTGCGTAGGAAAATTTTTGTTTCCCATGCATCGTTCCCCAACAGTGGCAATAGAGCTAGGTCTATGCGTAGATCAGATCTTGAGTAGAACACAAACGAGTTGTGGGCGTGGGTGTATACATATTGCTTGCCGTTACTAGTTGATACTTGATTCGGCGGTATTGTGAGATGAAGCGGCCCGGACCAACATTACTCATACGCTTACGAGAGACCGGTTCCTTCAACTGACATGTAACTTTGTTGCATAAAGATGGCTAGCGGGTGTCTGTCTCTCTCACTTTAGTTGAATCGATTTCAATGAAGAGGGTTCTTTTAGAAGATCAAAAAGCAATCACTACACCACGTTGTGGTTTTGCGTAGGTAAGAACGGTTCTTGCAAACCCGTAGCAGCCACGTAAAACTTGCAACAACAATTAGAGGACGTCTAACTTGTTTTTGCAGGGTATGTTGTGATGTGATATGGCCAATTACATGATGAGATATATGTGATGTATGAGATGATCATGTGTTGTATAGAATATCACGACTTGCATGTCAATGAGTACGGCAACTGGCAGGAGCCATAGAGTTGTCTTTAATTATTTTCATCGTTTTTGCTTTACTTTATCGCTATGAGTTAGCTATAGTCGTAGAAGCAACAGTCGGCGCGACAACCTCATGGCGACACGTTGATGGAGATCAAGATGATGGAGATCATGGTGTCATGCCGGTGACGATGGAGATCATGCCGGTGCTTTGGAGATGGAGATCAAAAGCACAAGTTCATGGCCATATCATGTCACTTATGATTTGCATGTGATGTTAATCCTTTTATGCATCTTATTTTGCTTAGGACGACGGTAGCATTATAAGGTGATCCCTCACTTAAATTTCAAGATAAAATTGTGTTCTCCCCGAGTGTGCACCGTTGCGAAAGTTCGTCGTTTCGAGACACCACGTGATGATCGGGTGTGATAGACTCTACGTTCACATACAACGGGTGCAAGCCAGTGTTGCACGTGCGGAACACTCGGGTTAAACTTGACGAGCCTAGCATGTACAGACATGGCCTCGGAACACAAGAGACCGAAAGGTCGAACATGAGTCATATAGTAGATATGATCAACATGAAGATGTTCACCATTGAAACCACCTCAACTCACGTGATGATCGGACTTGAGATGGTGGATTTGGATCATGTTACACTCGAATGATCGGAGGGATGTCAATTTGAGTGGGAGTTTTTTTTTTAAGTAATATGATTAACTAAACTCGTTATCTAGAACAATAGTCTAAGTTGTTTTTACAATATTTATGTTGTAGATCATGGCTCACGCAGTAGCACCCCTGAATTTTAATGCGTTCCTAGAGAAAGCTAAGTTGAAAGATGATGGAAGTAACTTTGTGGACTGGGCCCGTAATCTAAGGATTATCCTTACGGCTTCCCAGAAGGCTTATGCCCTTGATGCACCGCTTGGTGATCCACCCGCTCCAGTTGAGTCTCTAGACGTTGTGAACGCCTGGCAGGCTTGTTCTGAAGATTACTCAATAGTTCAATGTGCAATATTGTATGGCTTAGAACCGGGACTTCAAAAACGTTTTCAAGAGATATGAGATCTCCGATAAGTTCTATGCTTGCAAGATGGAGGAGAACGGGTCTATCAGTGATCGCGTACTCAGAATGTCTGGGTACTCCACCCGTCTGGCTGAATTGGGGATGCCCCTTCCGCCAGAGGCTATCACTGACAGAGTTCTTCAATCATTGCCACCTAGCTACAAGAGCTTCGTGTTGAACTATAACATGCACGGGATGAACAAGTCAGTCGCCGAGCTGTTTGCGATGCTGAAAGCCGCTGAGTCTGAAATTCAGAAGGAGCATCAAGTGTTGATGGTCAATAAAACCACTAGTTTCAAGAAAAATGGCAAGGGTAAGAAGGGTAACTCCAAGAAGAGTGGCAAAGCAGTTGCTCCTCTCGTGAAGAAACCCAAGGCTGGACCCAAACCAGAAACTGTGTGCTTTCATTGCAAGGGAACTGGACACTGGAAGCGGAACTGCCCCAAGTATTTGGCTGACAAGAAGGCGGCCAACAACAAACAAGGTATATATGATATACATGTTATTGATGTGTACCTTACCAACTCTCGTTGTAGTGCCTGGGTATTTGATACCGGTGCGGTTGCTCATATTTGCAACTCAAAACAGGAACTGCGGAATAGACGGAGGTTGGCAAAGGACGAAGTGACGATGCGCGTGGGAAATGGTTCCAAGGTTGATGTGATCGCCGTCAGCACGCTCGCTCTTCGATTACCATCGGGATTAATGATGAACCTGAATAATTGTTATTTAGTGCCTGCGTTAAGCATGAACATTATATCTGGATCTTGTTTATTGCGAGACGGTTACTCATTTAAATCAGAGAATAATGGTTGTTCTATTTATATGAGTAATATCTTTTATGGTCATGCACCCAATGTGAGGGGTTTATTCTTATTGAATCTCGATAGTAATGATACACATGTTCATAACATTGATGCCAAAAGATGTAGAATTGATAATGATAATACCACTTTCTTGTGGCACTGCCGTTTAGGTCATATTAGCGTAAAACGCATGAGGAAGCTCCATGCTGATGGACTGTTGGAGTCACTTGATTTTGAATCACTTGACACATGTGAGCCATGCCTCATGGGCAAGATGACTAAAACGCCGTTCTCTGGAACAATGGAACGGGCAAGTCACTTATTGGAAATCATACATACTGATGTGTGCGGTCCGATGAGTATTGAGGCGCGCGGTGGTTATCGTTACTTTCTCACCTTCACTGATGACTTAAGTAGATATGGGTATATTTACTTAATGAAACACAAGTCTGAAACATTTGAAAAGTTCAAACGATTTCAGAGTGAAGTTGAGAATCATCGTAACAAGAAGATTAAATTCCTACGATCTGATCGAGGAGGAGAATATCTGAGTTATGAGTTTGGCAGTCACTTAAGACAGTGTGGAATTGTTTCACAATTGACACCGCCTGGAACACCACAGCGTAATGGTGTGTCCGAACGTCGTAATTGAACCTTATTGGATATGGTGCGATCTATGATGTCTCTTGCCGATTTGCCACTATCGTTTTGGGGTTATGCATTAGAGACAGCTGCATTCACTTTAAATAGGGCACCATCGAAATCCGTTGAGACAACGCCATATGAACTTTGGTTTGGCAAGAAGCCAAAGCTGTCGTTTCTAAAAGTTTGGGGATGTGATGCTTATGTCAAAAAGCTTCAGCCTGAAAAGCTGGAACCCAAAGCGGAGAAATGCGTCTTCATAGGATACCCAAAAGAGACAGTTGGGTATACCTTCTACCTCAAATCCGAAGGCAAAGTGTTTGTCGCTAAAAACGGAACGTTTCTTGAGAAAGAGTTTCTCTCGAAAGAATTGAGTGGGAGGAAGATAGAACTTGATGAGGTTGTTGAACCTTTACGTCAACCTGAAAGTAGCGCAGCGCAGAAAGATGTTTCTGTAGAGCCTACATCAGCTGAAGAGGAAGTTAATGATGATGATCATGAAGCTTTGGATCAAGTTGCTATCGAACCTCGTAGGTCGACAAGGACGCGTACTGCTCCTGAGTGGTACGGCAACCCTGTCTTAGAGGTCATGTTGTTGGACAACGATGAACCTACGAGCTATGGAGAAGTGATGATGGGCCCGGATTCCGAGAAGTGGTTAGAGGCCATGAAATCCGAGATGGGATCCATGTATGAAAACAAAGTATGGACTTTGGAAGTATTACCTGAAGGGCGTAAAGCCATTCAGAACAAATGGATCTTTAAGAGGAAGACGGACGCGGACGGTAATGTCACTGTCTATAAAGCTCGACTTGTGGCAAAGGGTTTTTCACAAGTTCAAGGAGTTGACTACGATGAGACCTTCTCACCCGTAGCGATGCTTAAGTCCGTCAGAATCATGTTAGCAATAGCTACCTTTTTCGATTATGAAATTTGGCAGATGGATGTCAAAACAGCGTTCCTTAACGGTTTCCTTAAGGAAGAGTTGTATATGATGCAACCAGAAGGTTTTGTCGATCCAGAGAATACTGACAAAGTTTGCAAACTCCAGCGATCCATTTATGGACTGGTGCAAGCATCTCGGAGTTGGAATCTTCGCTTTGATGAGGTGATCAAAGCGTTCGAGTTTATACAAGTTTACGGAGAAGCTTGTATTTACAAGAAAGTGAGTGGGAGCTCTATAGCGTTTCTAATATTATATGTGGATGACATATTACTGATTGGAAACAATATAGAAATGTTGGAAAGCGTGAAGGGATATTTGAACAAGAGTTTTTCAATGAAGGACCTAGGAGAAGCTGCTTTCATATTAGGCATCAAGATCTATAGAGATAGATCGAGACGCTTAATAGGACTTTCACAAAGCACATACCTTGACAAAGTTTTGAAGAAGTTCAAAATGGATCAGTCCAAGAAGGGGTTCTTGCCTGTATTGCAAGGTGTGAAGTTGAGTAAGACTCAATGCCCAGTGACTGCAGAAGATAGAGAAAAGATGAGTGTCATCCCCTATGCTTCAGCCATAGGCTCTATCATGTATGCAATGTTGTGCACAAGACCCGATGTCAGCCTTGCCATAAGTATGGTCGGAAGGTTTCAAAGTGATCCAGGAATGGAACACTGGACGGCGGTCAAGAATATCCTAAAGTACCTGAAAAGGACTAAGGACATGTTTCTCGTTTATGGAGGTGATCAAGAGCTCGTCGTAAAGGGTTACATCGATGCACGCTTTGACACTGATCCGGATGTCTCTAAGTCACAAACCGGATACGTGTTTATTCTTAATGGGGGTACGGTTAGCTGGTGCAGTTCCAAGCAAAGCGTGGTAGCTGATTCTACATGCGAAGCGGAGTACATCGCTGCCTCGGAGGCGGCGAAGGAAGGTGTCTGGATGAAGGAGTTCATGACAGATCTTGGAGTAGTGCCTAGTGCGCTTAACCCAATGACTCTGTTTTGTGATAATACTGGTGCCATTGCTCTAGCCAAGGAACCAAGATTTCACAAGAGGACCAGACACATAAAGCGACGTTTCAATTCCATCCGCGATTACATCAAGGAGGACGACATAAATATTTGCAAAGTACACACGGATCTGAATGTTGCAGATCCGATGACTAAACCTCTTCCAAGGGCTAAACATGAACAACACCAGAACTGCATGGGTGTTCGATTCATTACAATGTAAATCACATAGTGATGTGAACTAGATTATTGACTCTAGTGCAAGTGGGAGACTGTTGGAAATATGCCCTAGAGGCAATAATAAATTGGTTATTATTATATTTCCTTGTTCCTGATAATCGTTTATTATCCATGCTATAATTGTATTGATTGGAAACTTAAATACATGTGTGGGTACATAGACAACACTGTGTCCCTAGTAAGCCTCTAGTTGACTAGCTCGTTGATCAAAAGATGGTGAAGGTTTCCTAGCCATGGACATGAGATGTCATTTGATAACTGGATCACATCATTAGGAGAATGATGTGATGGACAAGACCCAAACTACGAACGTAGCATATGATCGTGTCAGTTTATTGCTATTGTTTTCTGCATGTCAAAGTATCTGTTCCTATGACCATGAGATCATGCAACTCCCTGACATCGGAGGAGTACCTTGTGTGTATCAAACGTCACAACGTAACTGGGTGACTATAAAGGTGCTCTACAGGTATCTCTGAGGGTGTCTGTTGGGTTGGCATGGATCAAGACTGGGATTTGTTACTCCGTGTGACGGAGAGGTATCTCAAGGCCCACTCGGTAATACAACATCACAATGAGCCTTGCAAGCAATGTGACTAAAGTGTTAGCCACGAGATCTTGTATTACGGAACGAGTAAAGAGACTTGCCAGTAACGAGATTGAACTAGGTATAGAGATGCCGACGATCGAATCTCGGGCAAGTAACATACCGAAGAACAAAGGGAACAGCATACGGGATTAACTGAATCCTTGACATAGAGGTTCGACCGATAAAGATCTTCGTAGAATATGTAGGAGCCAATATGGGCATCCAGGTCCCGCTATTGGTTATTGATCGTAGAGGTGTCTCGGTCATGTCTACATAGTTCTCGAACCCGTAGGGTCTACACACTTAACGTTTGGTGACGATTAGTATAGTTGAGTTATTGTGTTGGTGACCGAAGGTTGTTCGGAGTCCCGGATAAGATCCCGGACATGACGAGGGTCTCCGGAAGAGTCCGGAGGTAAAGATTAATATATGTGATAATAGTGTTTTGATCTCCGGAAGGGTTCCGGAATTCACCGGAAGAGGTTCCGGATGTTTACCGAAGTGTTCGGGTGCAGCAACACTTTATATAGGCCAAAGGGGTAAAGCCCACGAGGTATTGGAAAGTGCAAAGGAAGTTTTGCTGCTGCCTTAAGCGGTACTACCGCTGGTAAGGCAGTACTACCGCTCAAGCGGTACTACCGCTCGTGAGCGGTACTACCGCTTGTGCGCGATACTGCTGGAATCCGAGTTGGACTCTTTCCCTGCGGGCCAAACCGACCTTGTGCGAGCAAAACCGACCTGGAGGAGGCTTTTACTCCAAGTTTAGACCCCAAGGCTCAACATATAAATAGAGGGGAAGGGCTAGCACATGGGACACATTAAGATTTCCCAAGCCGTGTGTCGGCAACCCTAACCCTCTAGTTCCTCCCGTCATAATCTCCGTAGTGCTTGGTGAAGCCCTGCAGAGATTGTTCCTCACCACTATCACCACGCCGTCGTGCTGCCGGAACTCATCTACTACTTCATCATCGCTCGCTGGATCGAGGAGGTGAAGGCGTCATCAAGCCGTACGTGTGTTGAACGCGGAGGTGCCGTCCGTTCGGCACTAGTTCGTGATCGGATCGAGGGACGACTTACGATTTGGATCGCGGAGACGTCCGACTACATCAACCGCGTTTCTTAACGCTTCCGCTTAGCGATCTACAAGGGTATGTAGATTCACTCTCCCTCTCGTAGATGCTCATTACCATGGATAGATCTTGTGTGTGCGTAGGAAAATTTTTGTTTCCCATGCATCGTTCCCCAACAATATATATATATGTATGTATGGTCGTACGAGAAATTATATGATGTATATATCGTCGTACGAGAAATTATATTAATTATATATGCATAACGTGTACAGTATGTAGTAGCGTAAAATATGTTTGAAATGAAAAAGAATTGAATGGAAAACACAAAATAAAAAGGAAAAATAAACCATAAACCTTAAACCCCAACACATAATCCTTAGTCCCGGTTGGTTTCACCAACCGGGACTAAAGGTCCTCCAGCCCCCGGCGCTAGCTCGCGGCCACATGGAGGGGCCTTAGTCCCAGTTGGTGTCACCAACCGGAACTAAAGGTCCTCCAGCCCCCGGCGCTAGCTCGAAGCCACGTGGAGGGACTTTAGTCCGGGTTGTGGGCAACCGGGACTAAAGGGTGGGGGCCTTTAGTCCCAATTTCGTTGTCCCGATTGGTGACCCGGGACTAAAGGCCGTTTCCAACCGGGACTAAAGCCCCGTTTTCCACTAGTGGAGGTGTACGCATGTGGCGTTCCAGGCAGTACAGCAAGCAGTGCCGCAACATGAGGCGGCACATGGGTAGGGCTTGCGTCACCTACGTGCATGTCCTCCTCTGTCTCTTGATTATTTGGCTCGTCGCGCGACCCGTACGACTCCATTCTGGTCTTTGATAACAGAAGCGAAGGTAGGTGACGATGTTGTCCTTGGTTGGATCGTAGTGTGCACCGGAAGACTCACATGACCACACATCAAGAAAACCGAATGAAGCATGATAACAAAAACGAAAGGATGGTCCCGCAAAAAAAAAGGATGGGCTAAATTAACCAACTATGTTGAATAATTCTCACTTCAATTGACATCGGTATTTCAATATTTCATAGTCTAGAAATGAAACAATGAAAAGTTATGACAACAATCAATGATTGATTCATTACATGGAAAACTTCATGATCAGTATTATTAGCATTTTCAGCAAGATTTTCTTTGACAGTTTCGAGAGGGGCGATGGAGGGTTAGGAACATCTGCAACACTTGTAGTTTCTCTTGAGTGATTAGATCTTGTCCATTCTTCTTGTGTTCCTAGAAGGACTGATGTATCATCCAATCAGACATTTCAGTTTCCCACCCTCGACACTCATATTTACAACCTTCCAAGTACTTGTCTTGAGCCAAAAGATGTTTTACAACCTTCCAAGTACATCTCTAACACCATGATTTTTTACAACCTACTTGCTTTGCTTCAATTATAACAACCTTCCAAGTACTTGTCTTGAGCCAAAAGATGTTTACAGGTTCAAGAATCCTCGGCGCCACCATCCGCCGTGCACGCTTTGCCCGACACCGTCAACCGGCGGCGGTGACGGGAGATAGATCAAGGGGGTGGAGGTGGGTGGGCGGGGGGAGCAGAGAGGCAAATACGAGGCTGCCTCCCATCTCGCCCCTAATGGACGAAGCAGAGCTGGTCTATTGTTTCCAAATTCACCCTTCTTCGATTCATGCATATATGAAGATCTTTAATCTACCTGCAAAAAAAAGATCTTTAATCTAAAATTTATGAAGGAAATTAATTGTTGAGAGCATATGCAGTATGCTGTCATGTACTGATTTTGAATTTGTTGGTTACTAGCAAACTTGCCGCCAATAAATTACTCATGGTTGCTGATGTAAGTGTCTTATGCACATGATTATATGTATAGGGAGTAGACTAAATGATCTTTTTTCCCTTTATAATTGCTGTTTCGAATGCAGCTATTTCAAAAAGTGTGGCAACCAGCCCGCAAAAAAAAGCAAAAAAAAAAGTGTGGCAACCAATTAATCTCGGCGCTCTTGAGTTGAGGGTTCACGACCAGCAAAGCAAGGTGCTCAGCCCCCAGCGGCCACTATTGTGGGTCCTGGCCACGTAATATATTTCTTTTTCTTTTTTTGATGTACTCTATGGGTTCGGAACTTAATTCACTTTTGCTATATGCCAGTCAGCTGAAAATTCTTTTTGGGTCAGTCGATTTTATGACCGTCGGATTCTGCTTTGAGATGTGTGTTGTTTTCTTTTGTTCTATGTCATTTTGGTGGTGAGTTGGGCTCTGTGGAATCGATTGACCCCTATTTTGGGTCAGTCGAATTGCTTCTTGGCTCGTTTTGCTCTTCTGGGTTGCATTTTATTTTTCCTTTTTCCTTTCCTTTATTGGTTATTTTTTGTTTTTGTGGGTTTTTGGCTGAGTGTAATTATATACATATGAAAAATACTATATAATATGTGCCAAAATTTCATGATTATATGATTATTTTTGCATATTACGATAAAGTGCAATTTTGATGCAAAGTTGTGCGCACATTTTTTAAAAAAAAAATCTCTTCTTAAACGAAATACCAACGCCACTAATTCATTCTTTTTCAGGACAAATCATTATTATGGTATTGTTTTAGTCTTTACTTAATTTTCATTCTACTTTAAGGTTAATACCAATTCCACTATCAGTTTTCTTAGATTTTGTTTTTGCAAAAAGTTCCACTTTTATATGCTTATTCTTGCGTATTTTTAAAAAGCGCAATTTTTATGTATATTTCATGCAAATTTTGTCAGTGTTTGTTTTATATTCTTTTTCCGATTTTCATGGTTCTTAAATGGTAATACCAATGTCACTAATTCATTCTTCTTGGGAAATTTAATTATTTCTTTTGTGGGTATTTTTTCTTTTTTTATTTCAATTTTCTGTTTCTATGCGTTTTTATTTTTCCTTTTTTATTTCTATTGGTTATTTTTTGTTTTTTGTGGGTTTTTGGCTGAGTGTAATTATATACAAACAATTACTATATAATATGTGCCAAAATTTCAAGATTATATGAGTATTTTTGAATATTACGATAAAGTGCAATTTCGGTGCAAAGTTGTACGCAAGTTTTTTTTGTAATTTTCTTTCTTCTTAAAGGAAAATACATTATTTCAGTTACACTATGTGTACATTATAGTAGAATGCGAAAAATGCACCATTATAGGCTTATTATTTGCATATTTCAAAAAGTGCAAGTTTAGTGCAACTTGTGTGCAAGTTTTGAAAGTTTTTTCTTTTTCATTTTCTTTCTACTTAAAGGGTTTCAGTCTTTCTTAGAAAACTTCATTATTTTGATTTTGTTTTTTTAAGGGTAATACCAATGCCACGAATTCTTTCTTCTATAGAAAACGTCAATTTTTTTATTTTTTTTAGTTTTTATTTCATTTAGTTATTTTGTTTTAGTTTTCATTTCTTTTCTTTTGTAATGGTAATACCGATGTCACTAATCCATTACTTTTTAAAAAACACTTTTTTTTTGCGGAAATCTCAATATAATATGCTCAGTTTTGCTTTATTTTTTATTTCTGTTTTCTGTTTCTATATGTTTTTCTTTTTTCATTTTTTCTTTCCTTTATTGGTTATTTTTTGTTTTTTGTGGGATTTTGGCTGAGTGTAATTATATACAAACAAATACTATATAATATGTGCCAAAATTTCATGATTATATGATTATTTTTGCATATTACGATAAAGTGCAATTTCGGTGCAAAGTTGTGCGCAAGTTGTTTTTAATTTTTTTCTTTCTTCTTAAAGGAAATACATCATTCAGTTACACTATGTGTAAATTATAGTAGAATGCGAAAAATGCACTATTATATGCTTATTCTTTGCATATTTCGAAAAGTGCAATTGCAGTGCAATTTGTGTGCAAGTTTTGAATGTTTTTCCTTTTTCATTTTCTTTCTTCTTAAAGGGTTTCATTCTTTCTTAGAAAACTTCTGTCGATGAAAAACGTCTACTTTTCATGCGTTTGATGCTAATGTTTCATCTTGCTTTTTTGTTGCTGCTTTGTCAAATTATTGACAGCTGGATTTTCTTTGTTGTAATCATGTGACTACTTATTTTTTGTTAGTGACTTCAAATGAAATTCATTTAAAATTAATCCACTTAAGTCATAGTAAATATTAAATTTTTACTATTCTACACATGTTTATGCCAAGTATCAAAGAGTGCAAATTTTGTGTAGTTTGTGTCCAGTTTATCATTATATTCAAATTTTATCATATAAGAACAGAATTTGACAATAATATAAGTATTTATTGTTTGTTCATGCTAGGAGTAGTTGTATAATAAAAAAATTATTTTAGATTTCTTGTCATTCTTTTTCAGATTAAACCACTCCCATAAGTTATTCTTCCTTTTAAAAATAGATGTATTTTAAGATTATCTAAATTTGCACTAAAACCCAAGTGCTATTTTCTTTGCAGGGCTAAAAATAGACGTTGTTAAGTGATAGTGTACGAGCTACCTAGCAGCATGCTTTTGATTCTTAATGTCTCACATGGCAGGTACGAGGCTCCCACACACTCTATGTGCTGCCACATGCTACGGTCACGTACAGAACTTGCTGATCTATCCCATTACTTTTTCCATCACTTGCGTCTGGCAACAATTGGAAAAACAAAATCGACTGACCCTTCAAATAATTTCAGGCGACTGATCCCTAGCCGGTCCCAACTTAATTTGGGTAGCTTCACTGGCCCATGCTGCAGAATATTAATTACTCCCTCCGTTTCTAAATATATACCTGTTTAGAGATTTCAACACAGGAGGGAGTACTACTAGATATATGGTTCTTGCTCACCTTTCTTTTTTTCTTTTTCTTATGTTATTATTATTTTGAGAAGGGGTCTTGCTCACCTTCACCAGCCGGTCACTACCATTTTCGCAGTACAAGGTTGTGCTTGTGCCACTGTAGGTAATAAAATCATTTTTTTCTAAAACGGTAGATGGGCGGAATAAACCTTTGCGGTTGAAATTTTATTAAGCAGATACTCTCTCTGAAGCCCTCGACGGTACAGTGCTCTCTGAAAACAACGACGCTTGGTCCATGGCCTGGGGACTGAGGCTGTTGTGTCTACCGGCGCTCTGTACCGGGCCACGACGCTCCATGGGATCCAGTCCTGATATGCAAGCAAGATTTGGGGATCGAAACTTCCCCGGAAAATCAAGATCTTCATGCTCCTGCTGACTGCTGATCGGCTGAGCACGCGGGTGAACCTGGGCCGGAAAAACTGCTCCCCTTCTGACCAATGTGAGCGCTGCGCGGAGCTCGAAGATGGTGATCACCTCTTTGCTGGTTGCTCTCTTAGCGTCTCTGTCTGAGCTGCTGTTGGCCTGCGGCCGGCACCGGCGACGGTGGGGCTGATCCTGGATGCTCAGCCGCCTCTGGATGTGTCCCTGTCATCCTGGGAGGCGGGTTGCATGGTGCTATTCTGGCAGATTTGGAAGGCCAGAAACGATCTGGTATTCAACCACAAAACCTGCACAGGGCGTTAGGTGATTACAAGAACTATTAGTGATCTTGACCTCTGGTCCTGCCGGTTTAAGGATAGCCTTGATAGGGCGGGTCTTGAGAAGGTTTGTTCACACCTTGCTCGTGCGGCTGCTGCTTGACAGCGTCTATGTATTCCTTTCGCCTCCCCCCTCCCCCCTCATGCTGTAACTGTTCTCATGTATGAACATCTGTACCCGGCGCCCCGTCGGCTTTCGAGAGTATAATAACAAGCGGTGGGGAGTTGTTCCCCCCGTACGACTAAAAAACAAAAACAAAAACAAAAGGATGGGCTAAATTAACCAACTATGCTGAATAACTCTCACTTCTTTTTTTGCCGGAGAATAATTCTCACTTCAATTGACATCTGTATTTCATAGTCTAGAAATGAATATAAGGTTCTTATATTTAACAATGAAAAGTTATGACAACAATCAATAATTGAGTCGTTACTTGGAAAACTTCATGATCAGTATTATGAGCATTTTCGGGGAGATTTTCTTTGACAGTTTTGAGAGGGGCGGTGATGGAGGGTTAATTAGGAACATCTGCAACATTTGTAGTTTCTCTTGCGGTGAAAAGACCTTGTCCATTCTTCTTGTGTTCCTAGATGAACTGATGCATCATCCAATCAGTCTTTTTCAGTTTCCCACCCTCGGCACCCATATAGAGCACCTTGATTTTTTACGACCAACTTGCTTTGCTTCAGTTATAACAACTTTCCAAGTACTTGTCTTGAGCCAAAAGATGTTTACGGGTTCAAGAATCCTCGGCGCCACCATACGCCGTGCATGCTTTGCCCGACGACACGGTCAACCGGCGGCGGGGAGGGGAGATAGATAGAAATGTTGTGGGGTGTGTGTGTGTGTGGGGGGGGGGGGGGGGGGGGGCAGAGAGGCAAAGACGAGGCTCTGCCTCCCATGTCGCCCCTAATGGACGAAGCAGAGCTGGTCTATTTTCTCCAAATCCTCCCTTCTCCGATTCATGCATATGAACATCTTTAATCTAAAATTTATGAAGGAAGTTAATTGTTGAGAGCATATGCGGTATGCTCTCATGTACTGATTTTGAATGTGTTGGTTACTAGCAAACTTGAGTAGATTAAATGATCTTTTTTCCCTTTATAATTGCTGTTTGGAATGTAGTGATTTCAAACAGTGTGGCAACCAATTGATCTCGGCGCTCTTGAGTTGAGGGTTCACGACCAACAAAGCAAGCTGCTCAGCCCCCAGCGGCCACTATTGTGGGTCCTGGCCACGTAATATACTCTTATCTTTTTTTTTTTGAGCGACTATCTTTTTTCTGAGATGTACTCTATGATCTATGCGTTGGGAACTTACTCACCTTCCTTTTTTCTTTTTCTTATCTTATTTTGAGAGTAGTCTTGCTCACCTTCACCATCCGATCACTACCATTTTCGCAGTACAAGGATGCGCTTCTGTCGCTATAGGTAGTAAAGTCAATTTTTCAAAAAACCGTGGATGGGTGGAATAAACCTTTGCGGTTGAAATTTTATTAGCAAAAATACATGATGGATGCATGCATTTCCAACATTTAATTACACGCGTAGTAAGATTGATCTCTTGTGTCTGGAGGATTACTTGAATTTTGAGTTTAAAGACTACTAGATCTTTGAGAGGAGATGCATAGTGAAGTTGTCATTTCTATTATCCTAGGCACAAAAAGGAAAAGCAGTACTGAACCGCCGCATGCAGTACTACTGATACAGTCGTGCCACATGAAACTGATGAGAGAAGTTGGGGGAGCTCGGTAAGAAAAGAGACAAGAACACACGATGAAATGTGAAAACACACATTCCAGTCTTCAGACAGAACACATCACAGACACACACGCGTTTCAGTAATTAAGCCCATCTCAATCATCACACTAATAATAAATTAATAATACTACTAATTATGCCGATTACAATCACTAAGATCCATGGACATTGTGTTGCTAGGTAGAACCGTAGAAGAAGATAGATCGATGCTGCGAGCTGGCAAACTAAAGCTAGGCTAGAGGGGGCTCCTAGCTTAGCTTATGGCTCTACGTAGTACATGCAAACAGAAATTAACACAACTCACGCTACAAGGCCAGCTTATTTACGCTAAATTAAAGGTGACGGCCGGCGAGGTTAGGCCCAGAGGGTGGCGGCGAGGCTGACGCAGAAGAAGGCGAAGAAGGCGGAGGCGATGGAGATGTGGGTCCAGACGTCGAGGACGTGCCCGCCGGCGCTCTGCCCGCCGGCGACGACTGCCACCATGTAGACGACTCTGCAGAGAAGGTAGGTATTGGTGGCGACGACGACGAGCGCGCTGGCGACGAGGCACCGGCCCAGAAATGTGAGGGAGCCCCCCGCCAGGACCACGACGGCCGCCGCGGCGGTCATCGCCTGAGCCACCCCGAGGAGCACCAGGGTGAGCGCCGCTGCGCGCAGGCGCAGCGCCTCCGCCTCCGTGGCCGCGGCCGCGTGCCCGATCTGCGACTGCATGCATATGGGTAACCATCCAGCAAATTAGTACGTACGATACCGATAGTAGGTGCCGGCGGAGGGATATGCCGGAGATGTGGAGTTACCTGGGCGTGGAACTGGAAGCCTCCCGGGTTGCTGGTGGCGGCAACGAGCCCGATCACGGCTGCCACCAAGCCGAAGACGAAGCAGGCCTTCGCCACCATGAGCACTTGCCTCAGCGCAGGTTGATCGCCACCAGCCATCGATGCTTGTCCCTCTCCCTCTTCCTCTTCCTCTTCTCTCCCTCAGGTGGTGCTGTCCCGATGGAGCTAGCTATCTCTCACGGTCACGGGTCAAGGCAGCGAGGGACGAGAGGTTTCGCCGGCCGGGCCGGCTATATAAGCAAGCACATCAAGTGATAAACGGCTGGCGAGACGTACGCGTGGACAAAGGAAATCACGACACGTATATACGTACCATCGATCTTTGGCAGTGCCCAACTTCTTTGCAATTGCATGTGCAAATGCATGTGCACATCCTGTGACGCGTTCGCCGACCGTTTCACACTTTTAATTTGCTTCCAGAGGATGGCATGAGTTCTTGCACCCGAACGGAGTGGCATGCATGGGGCCATGGCCACGTACGAAAGCAAGCATCGTAGTGCTACATAGTGATAGCAGCAGTTGGCCGGCCTTTAAAGGATCGATGCATGCATGCATCGACGATGGAGACATAAGTTAGGTGGCTGGACGCGGCGGAGTCGACCAAACGACGGGACGACGGGCTGCTGCTATGACCGGCCGGACCTCACGCACTTCCCCACGTCATTCCAGTGCATGACCTTTTTTTTACTGGCAAATGTACGTACAAACTCACAGTGAATTCC
This sequence comes from Elymus sibiricus, assembly GCA_039707655.1. NCBI lineage: Eukaryota > Viridiplantae > Streptophyta > Magnoliopsida > Poales > Poaceae > Elymus > Elymus sibiricus. The sequence goes on along the minus strand of CM077674.1, from coordinate 333,023,440 downwards.
TTATTTAACTTTTTCTTGTCCTATCTAACACAAAGTTCAAATTTTGTTCCTTTTGTGATACTTACGTCCATTTTGACTACTAACGATGGTAAATATCACCTGAAAAGATGACTTTACCTCTGATGCAACTTGTGACCAGGATTAATGTGATGAACGGCTGGCGAGATGTATGCGTAGGCAAAGGAAAGCACGACACGTATAATTGGCGGTGCCCAACTTCTTTGCATTTGCAATTGCAATTGCATGTGCATATCCTCCGTGACCGTGAACGCGCAGGTGCGTGGGGCCATGAACTCATGCCATGTGCTGATGTGAAGGAACATTAATATCTCGAGAGAGGCACACGTGCATCATATACAATTCCTAAGGAGAGAAGAGTGTGTAATTGGCCTAGTAAAATCTTAGTTGTAAAAGAGATACTGTAGGTGGCATGTTGCAGACAGCTAGCCATAATCAGAACGTGCATGCATGACGCCGTTCGCCTTGCGTTTCATACTTTTAATTTGCTTCCAGAGGATGGCATCAATTCTTGCACCCAAACGGAGTGGCACGCATGGGACCATGGCCACGTACGAAAGCAAGCATCGTAGTGCTACATAACAGCTGTGGCCGGCCTTTAAAGCTACTACCTCCGTTCCTAAATATAAGTCTTTTTTAGTGATTACACTACATACTACACACGGAGTAAAATGAGTGAATCTATACTCTAAAACATGTCTATATACATCCGTATGTAGTCCGTAGTGAAATCTATGTAAAGACTTATATTTAGGGATCAATGCAGACGATGAAGACATAAGCTAGGTGGCCGCGAGCGTCGGGCTGGACGGTGAGGGTACGTCCCTGATGGATGCTGTTTCCGGCCGGAAACGGAAACCTGCTGAGCCATCACTAGGCACTAGCAAGCGTATGGTTGTCGACGGCGGAGGTCACCTGATCATGAATCGATCGAGCTCTAGTTCATTGCTGCAGTTGCAGGACAGGCTATCCAGGAAGTTCCAGTCGGGAGTGTCGCATGCCTAGTGTTTGATGAATTGCATGACCCAAATGTCAGTTTTGAGGATTAAACTTCAGGGGATTTGCTAGTTGGGCAGTAAGAAAATCGGAAAATGGTAGAGATGCTCTTAGGATAGGGGGTCTGCTAGATTTGCTAGTTGAAGAAGATTTTGGACTTTTAGGATAGGGGGTCTGCTAGAGATGCTCTTACCACCGTACAATATACTAAGCTAGAATCCCATGCAGGTTCCCTCAAAAAAAATAAAGAATCCCATGCAGGTGCTAGTGACGTCAATCTCCATTTTCTTGTGTTTCATACATTCTATGATGATATCATGTGTTTGTATTTTCACATAAGTACGTTACCTAATTGAAAATTTTGGATTAGAAAATGTGGTGAAAGGGTTTCCGAGGAATTCCAATAACCTCTCAACTTTGTAAGATTTGGCGAGCACATGTACAGTGTTAATATTTTTTGCTTGTTGGTTCCATTATCACAAATCCGCGCTCCCAGTTGGACTAGTTTAAGATGTCGAATCCATGTTGAATCACCCATTTGGCCGGATTAGTAGGACTTGTTGGGTCTCTTTCTTGTTCCGGACACCGAACTCACTTATATGTACCAGTTAACCAATTTCTTGACCATGGGCTGAATCCTAAAGAGAACAAAACATGTGTAGTTGATGGAATTGCACAGCCGACTCGTTGATGGAATTGCTCACACAAACAGGTGCAATACATTATGGTATACTTGTCTCAAAAAAAAGTACATATGGTATACATGCACTGCTCCATCTGTTTTTTTTTTTTTTGCAGTCTACGGGTGGGCTGAGTATTATTGTTACACTTTTGCAACTCTACAAGAGGTGCATGTGGTTGACAACATGTGAGAGCACGGATCTAAAAGGTTTTACAACATGAGGTGGCACATGGGTCGTACTTGCACATTCCCCTCCGTCTCTTAATTGTTTGGCTCGTTGCGCGACAAGTACGAACGTAGTTACGACTCCATTTTCGTCTTCCATAACAGAAGAAAAGGTGGATGATAACGCCCCGTGATGGATTGTAGTGTGCACTATAAGACTCACATGACAACAAATCAAGAATCGTCAAAATATTAGAGGACATTAATTTTGCATTTGCCAGCCTTTGATGAGGGGATCATAGAGGCGACAAATCGACATTCATTCGAGAATTAGAGGATAATAGTCGTGCATTTGCCACCCTTGACCCTTTGATGTGGGAGCAAAGGCATCAGGTTTGTCAATGTACTATGGTACTGTCTTCGATTGAGATTGTTTCGTAGCATTGGGGAGAGAGCGGCAGTCAGATCGAACTTGAGCTAATGCAGAGTCGCTTGGATAGATGATAAATCAGGTACTATGACAGAGGCAGAGTAATTTTCTACATGAATATGCACTGAAACTTCCATCATTTGTGAGAGAAGAATCGTCATTTCTAGGGCGGCAACCTGGAGTTCTTCAGAAAGGCGGAGCTATGTACAGGCCTGGGGGGCGTGGCCCCCCAGCCCAAATGATTTTTTTACTAGGTATTAGTAATCTAAGTAATGGGCTAATGGCCCACTGCTTAAACTGTTGGAAACTCGGAATTTGGATTCCCCACCCGTGTGTAGTGTTGCATCTGTACGAGTAGGATAGTGAAATTGGGGAAACAGGGCAGCACTAAAATTTGAAATTTTTGTTGCTTCCTGTAGGAGTTTGATTAGGAATTTAGAAATTAGTATGCCTATTCATCTGATCTAATTGGGGATTTTTTGTGTTTTGCATCACAGATTTGTATTTGTTCTGCTGAGTAGTTGCTACCGGTTGTTCTCAAAAGGAGATTAGACTGATCAAGTGACCATGGTTAAGGGCAGCAGCAGCAACATTCAGTCGTACTTCAAAAGACAAAGGACAGAAGCGGTAGCACACGATCCTCCACCAGCGCAACCTTTACCCCTGCTTCTTGAATTGGAACAACAACATGAAAATCAAGATGAAGAGCCTCAAACAAATAATTCAGTTCCTCTTCCTGTTGTATTTCGAGGTATGGAATTCTTGGAGCGAGAGCCTACATTGCGACCACAAATTTGGCAATACCCACCACATCAAAGAGATAGTGTGCGGAGATCATATTTGTTGTTAGGTCCTATGCAACCAAATCTGAAACAGTATAAAGCTTCTGGTAAAAAGGGCCATCAACGTCGCTTCCAATATAAATGGTTTGAAAAATTCCCATCATGGCTAGAGTACTCAGAGGACAGTCATCGTGCATATTGTTTATTTTGTTTTGTTTCTAGCATAAATTTCTCATCAAAAGGAGGCTCTGATGTATTCACAGTGCATGGTTTTGATAATTGGAAGAAGGTGAATGATGGAAAATTATGTGCACTCTTAGGCCATGAAGGTTCTACACCTTGCTCACCACACAACAATGCAGTCGTAGAACGTCAAGCATTGTTGAATCAGGCTGGCCATTTAGAAAATGTAGTAGTAGCAAAGGATGATGAAAAGGCAGAAAGAAACCGTTTAAGGCTGAAAGCATCAGTAGCAGTTGTTAGGTGGCTCACATTTCAGTCTTGCGCTTTTAGAGGACATGATGAGAAAGCTGAGTCAAAGAATAAAGGAAATTTTCTTGAATTGTTAGAGCTTCTAGCAGAGTTCAATCCAGATCTTGCCAAAGTCATTTTGGGGAATTCCCCATACAATTCAAGCAGACATCTCAAGGTTGGCAAGAACCTGTTCGTCAGCATCCCTGGGACGTCAAGCATTGGGGCGCCCACTGAAGGAGAGGTCTTGGATGATGAGGTCATCGCCGCTGCCGGGCTCGAAATTGTCGATGAGCCGCGCGCCAAAATCAACGAGACTAAAGAGCAGCGGCTCCTCAAGGCCATGGACAAAAGCTTCCAAAAGCTCCAGGCGTGCTACCGCAGCCGTATGGAGAGCTTGGACTCCAGGGCTGCTGTTCTTGGCAAGGCGGAAGAAGAATTCAAGAAGCGTGTGGAGGAGACGCAAGTCTGGTGTGCAGAGTGCCTCCAGGATCTCCATGATCGCCACGCCCAGCTTGCCGCCACCAAGGAGTAGTTTGTCTTGGAAAAGGCCACAACTGACAAGGCACATGAGGAGGCTACGCAGAAGATAGCGGCAGCTGAAGCAGAGTTGAATGAGCGCAAGATCGGTCTTGACGCCCATGAAGAAGAGCTTGCCGCTCGCGAAGGAGAGCTTGCCGCTAAGCTTCGCAACAAAGATGATGAGATTCAGGCTCTCATTGCATGGCAGACTCAACAGCTGGAACGAAAGCACAAAGAAGCTATCGAAGCTCAGGCCGCAGAGCATGCTGATACGTCTCCAACGTATCTATAATTTTTGATTGTTCCATGCTATTATAGTATCAATCTTGGATGTTTTATATGCAATAATATGCTATTTTATATCATTTTTTGGGACTAACCTATTAACCTAGTGCCCAGTGCCAGTTGCTGTTTTCTGCTTGTTTTTGGTTTTTCAGGAAATCAGTACCAAATGAAGTCCAAATGCCACGAAACTTTTTGATATTTTTTATGGACAAAAGAGACCCTAGAAGCTTCTCGAGGAGGCCAGAAGCCTCACAAGGAGATGACAAGGCAACAGGGCGCGGCCCAGGGGGGGCGCGCCCTGATGCCTGGTGGGCCCCTCGTGGCTTCGTTTGACCTAATTCCACTTCTATAAATTCTCAAATATTGGGAAACCAATAGAGAGCCACCCCGAATAACTTTTCCGCTGCCGCAACCCTCTGTTCTTCTGCGATCCCATCTGGAGGCCTTTTCCGGTACTCTGCCGGAGGGGGAATCGATCACGGAGGGTTCTACATCAACCTTGCTGCCCTTCCGATGATGTGTGAGTAGTTTATCCCAGACCTACGGGTCAATAGCTAGTAGCTAGATGGCTTCTTCTCTCTCTTTGATCTTCAATACAATGTTCTCCTCGATCTCCTTGGAGTTCTATTCGATGTAATCTTCTTTTGCGGTGTGTTTGTTGGGATCCGATGAATTGTGGGTTTATGATCAGATTATTCATGAGAAATATTTGAATCTTTTCTGAACTTATTTATGCATGATTGTTATAGCTTTGTATTTCTCTCGATCTATCCATTTGGTTTGGCCAACTAGATTGATTTATCTTGCAATGGGAGAGGTACTTTGTGATGGGTTCAATCTTGCGGTGTTCTATATCCCAGTGACAGAAAGGGACAAGACACGTATTTGTATTGTTGCCATCAAGGATAAAAAGATGGGGTTTAATCATATTGCTTGAGTTTACTTTGTCTATATCATGTCATCTTGCTTAAGGCGTTACTCTGTTTTCATTAACTTAATACCCTAGATGCATGCTGGATAGAGGTCGATGGGTGGAGTAATAGTAGTAGATGCAGGCAGGAATCGATCTACTTGTCTCAGACGTGATGCCTATATACATGATCATTGTCTTGAATATCATCATAACTATGCGCTTTTCTATCAATTATTGCCCAACAGTAATTTGTTTACCCACAGTATGCTATGCGTTCGAGAGAGAAGCCTCTAGTGAAAACTATGGCCCCCGGGTCTACTTTTATCATATATAAAATGCAAAAATACCTTGCTGCAATTTTATTTGTTTTATTTTTATTTTGCAATTTACTTTTCTATCTAACTATCAGAATTAATCCTTGCAAGTAACCGCCAAGGGGATTGACAACCCTCTTGTTCGCGTTGGGTGCAAGTATTTGCTTTTGTGTGTGTAGGTGCTGCTAACGAGGTTCTGCGTGGTTCTCCTACTGGATTGATAACCTTGGTTCTTAACTGAGGGAAATACTTATCTCTACTGTATTGCATCATCCACGCCTCTTCGAGGAAATCCCAACGCAGCTCACAAGTAGCAGGAAGAATTTCTGGTGCCGTTGCCGGGGAGACATCACCAAAACCTATCAAGTACCTTCGCATAAACTATCATCTACTTGCTCTTATTTTCATTTGCCTTTTATTTGCATTTGCCTCTCGTTTTCATCTCCCCCACTTCTAAAACAATTTTACAAAAAACACAAAAATATTTTCATTTGCTTGTATGCTAGTTTGCTTGCTTTGTCGCTATGTCTCAAGAAAACACCAAATTGTGTGACTTTTCAAATACTAATAATAATGATTTTATTAGTACTCCTATTGTTCCTCCCGCCACTAGTGCGGAGTCAAGTGACATTAATGCTGCTTTGCTCAATCTTGTTATGAAAGAACAATTTTCTGGTAGTCCCAATGAAGATGCTGCATCCCATCTTAATACTTTCGTTGAACTTTGTGATATGCAAAAGAAGAACGATGTGGATAATGATATTGTTAAATTGAAATTATTTCCGTTCTCACTATGAGATCGTGCTAAAACTTGGTTTTCAACCTTGCGTCGAAATAGTATTGATTCTTGGGATAAGTGTAAGGATGCTTTTATTGCCAAATATTTTCCTCCTGCTAAGATTATTTCTCTAAGAAATCAAATTATGAATTTTAAGCAACTTGAGCATAAACATGTTGCACAATCTTGGGAGAGAATGAAATTAATGATAAGAAATTGTCCAACACATGGTTTAAGCTTATGGATGATCATACAATTTTTTTATGCGGGACTAAACTTTGTCTCTAGAAATCTTCTAGACTCTGCCGCAGGTGGTACTTTTATGGAAATTACATTGGGAGAAGCTACAAAAATCCTTGATAATATTATGAAAAATTATTCTCAATGGCATACTGAGAGAACTCCAACTGGTAAGAAGGTAAATTCTGTCGAAGAAATTAATACTTTGAGTGATAAAATAGATGCTCTTATGAAATTGGTTGCTAGTAAAAGTACTCATGTTGATCCTAATGATGTGACATTGTCTACTTTGATTGAGCAAAATAATGATGCTATTGATGTGAATTTTGTCTCTAGAAATAATTTCAATAACAATGCTTATAGGGGTAATTTCAATTCTAGACCGTTTCCCGGAAATTCCTCTAATAATTATGGTAATTCCTATGGTAATTCTTATAATAATAATAATAATAATAATAATATAATATAATAATAATAATAATAATAATAATAATAATAATAATAATAATAATAATAGGATACCCTCTGATCTTGAAAGCAATATTAAAGAATTTATTAATTCTCAAAATATTTTCAATGCTATGGTAGAAGAAAATTTGAATAAAGTTGATGACATGGCTAGGAACATGGATAGAATTGCTCATGATGTGGATAATCTCAAAGTTAAAATTTTGCCACCCAAGCATGATATAAATGAGTCTATTAAAGGTATCTATGTCTCCATTAATGAAAGTAAAGAAAGAACCGCTAGGTTGAGAGCTAAGTGAGAATTCCTATAAAAAGCTATTCCACCCGGTTTTTACCGTAGTAATGACGATGATCTTAAAATGATTAGTGTGCACCCCAATTTCATTGATATAATAAAGGAACCTATGTATGAAAACAAATTCCTTAATTTTGTGCCTAGGAGTGTGATTGTAAGAAATTCCTATGTTAAATCTCCTAGGAAGAGTGGGTGTGTAATTGAGGATTTGGAAACTAAGGATGATAATACTTGAAACTATGCATTATGCCTAGCTAGGGGCATAAAACAATAACGCTTGCTGGGAGGCAACCCAATATTTATCTTAATTTTTTTGCTTTGTTTTCTATTTTGTGTGTTTACACAATTTTAGCCTCTGTTATGATTGTGATTTTTATCTTTTAATTAGTATTTGTGCCAAGTAATGCCTTTGGGATGATTTGGATGATAGTATAATTGATGCTGTTTGGAAAATAGGAAGTTTTGCATCCAGTATTTGATTTTTGGTTCTATACTGGAGCATTAGAAAAATATGAATTTTTTACACAGTATTGGTATATGAATTGTTTACGTTATCCTAATTTTATAGAATTTTTGGAGTTACAGAAGTATGGTTTTTAAATAGATCTTTACAGTCTGTTCTGTTTTATACAGATTATGTTTTTGTTGCATAGTTTGCTTATTTTGATGAATCTATGGATCGTATCGGGGGTATGAGTCATGGAGAAGTTGGAGTACAGTAGCATTATGCCAATATTAAACATGAATCAATTTACAACAGTACCTAAATCTTAAGATTTATTTGTGATACTAACGGATCTCACGAGGTTTCTGTTGAGTTTTGTGTGCTGAAGTTTTCAAGTTTTGGGTGAGACCACGATGGATGAAGGAATAAGGAGCGGCAAGACCCTAAGCTTGGGGATGCCCAAGGCACCCCAAGGTAATATTCAAGGAAGACCCAAGCGTCTAAGCTTGGGGATGCCCCGGATGGCATGCCCTCTTTCGTCTACAATCTATCAGTATATCACTTGGAGCTATATTTTTATTCATCACATGATATGTGTTTTACTTGGAGCGTCTTGTTTTATAGTTTGTTTGCTTTTGTTTGATTTTTAGTTTGCCACAATCATCTTTTCTGAACACACCTTTTTGAGAGGGACACACATTATTCGTGATTTTTTAGAATACTCTATGTGTTTCACTTATATCTTTTGATCTAGGCAGTTGCTCTAGTGCTTCACTTATATCTTTTAGAGCACGGTGGTGGTTATATTTTGAAGATATAGTTTCACTCTCATGCTTAACTTATATATTTTTGAGAGTCTAATAAGTAGCAATGGTAATATGCACGGGTTATGAATTTGGTCCTAATATGATAGGTATTCAAGAGGGATATAATAAAAACTTTCATGTAGACCACTGGATATGATAAGTTTGATTCCTTGCAATAGTTTTGCGATATTAAGATGGTAATATGTGGGAGGTACTAGTGAATGATTGTGGTTTAGTAAGAATATTGGTGTTAAGGTTTGTGATTCCCAAAGTATGCACGTATAGTCCTTAGTGTGATGAAGTTGGAGCATGATTTATTATTGATTGTCTACCTTTGCGTGGAGGTTGGGGGCGCGCGATGGTTAACTCCTACCAACCTCCCTCCTAAGGGCATGCGTAGTAGTACTTTGCTTCGAGGGCTAATAGACTTTTGTAATAAGTATGTGAGTTCTTTATGACTAATGTGAGTCCATGGATTATACGCACTCTCACCCTTCCGCAATTTGCTAGCCTCTTCGGTACCGTGCATTGCCCTTTCTCACCTCGAGTGTTGGTGCAAATTTTGCCGGTGCATCCAAACCCATGATATGATACGCTCTATCACACATAAGCCTCTTTATATCTTCCTCAAAACAGCCACCATACCTACCTATTATGGCATTTCCATAGTCATTCCGAGATATATTGCCATGCAACTTCCACCATTTTTTTTATATGACACACATCATCATTGTCATATTGCTTTGCATGATCATATAGCTGACATAGTATTTGTGGCTCAGCCACCGTTCATCATTTTTATACATGTTATGCTAGTATCATTGCACATCCTGGTACACTGCCAGAGACATTCATATAGAAAAAGAGAGGCCAAAAAGAGCCCAACAAAAAAATGAGAGAAAAAGAGAGAAAGAGAAATGTTACTAACCTTTTCCACACTTGTGCTTCAGAGTAGCACCATGTTTTTCATATAGAAAGTCTCCTATGTTGTCACTTTCATATACTAGTGGGAGTTTTTCATTATAGAACTTGGCTTGTATATTCCGATGATGGGCTTCCTCAAATGCCCGAGGTCTTCATCAGCAAGCAAGTTGGATGTACACCCACGTAGTTTTTATTTTGAGCTTTCATACGCTTATAACTCTTAGTGCATCTGTTGCATGACAATCCCTACTCCTCGCATTGACATCAATTGATGGGCATCTCCATAGCCCGTTGATTAGCCACGTCAATGTGAGACTATCTTCCTTTTTTTGACTTCCCCTGATTAATCTCTATCATCATTCTATTCCACCCATAGTGCTATGTCCATGGCTCGCGCTCATGTATTGCGTGAGGGTTGAAAAAGCTGAAGCGCGTTAAAAAGTATGAACCAATTGCTCGGCTGACATCGGGGTAGTGCATGATTGATACTTTGTGTTAGGAAGACTAAGTGATGGGGTTACCTACCACCAGTAGGGACAAGGACCTGACATTTAGGGCCCACCTAAGGCCCACACTATTATTCAGAGACCCCTGGGTCACAAGTGCAACCGGATGCACACCGCAAAGGATTCACTCGGACCCTGCACGGACAGCACTCGGACGGACGTCTACTCTCCAGTCGGCCAGTCATCATCACTCGGACACAGGAGACACATGGACGGCATGGAGCTGCAACGGTCGAGTAGTCCTCAACTAGACTTTAAGCATAGTTATGGCTACCGTTACCAGTAACTGCCATAGTCATGGCTGTGTTAAATAGTGTTAAACGCCATTAACCGCTGTACTTATTGTCATTAATACCCAGCGTCATGGTGGCTGAGAGGCTGTGGCGTACTCCTATATAAGCCAGCCTCTCCCTCTGTTGCAAGGGTTCATCACTCATTGTAATCAGATACCCCTAGAAAACAAGCCTCAGGGCACGAGACGTAGGGCTTTTACCTCCTCCGAGAGGGGCCTGAACTCGCTAAATCCGAATGTCACACATGTGCTGTAGCTAGGCTCCGCTCCTCATTCATACCCCTAGTACTTATTGTCAGACTAGTAACCAGGACACTAAGCACGACGGGCTATATGATTTTGTAGGACTGCCATAGTCATGGCTCTGTGCTATTTGTAGTCTGCGTTGGTATTTCCCCGAAGAGGAGAGGATGATGCAGTACAATAGAGATAAGTATTTCCCTCAGTTAAGAACCAAGGTTATCAATCCAGTAGGAGAACCAAGCAAAATTCCGTTAAGCGCACCTGCACACACAAAAGCAAACACTTGCACCCAACGCAAATAAGAGGGTTGTCAATCCTCTTAGCGGTTATTTGTAAGGATTAAATCTTATCGAGGTAAATAGATAAACTAAAATACTAATTAAAATAAAAGTAAATAAATTGCAGCAAGGTATTTTTAGGTTTTTTATATGATAAAGATATACCCGGGGACCATAGTTTTCACTAGAGACTTCTCTCTTGAGCACATAAACATACGGTGGGTAAACAAATTACTGTTGGGCAATTGATAGAAAAGAAAATAATTATGACGGATTCATGGCAATGATCATGTATATAGGCATCACGTCCGTGACAAGTAGACCGACTCCTACCTGCATCTACTACTATTACTCCACCCATCGACCGCTATCCAGCATGCATCTAGGGTATTAAGTATGAAACAAAGTAACGCCTTAAGCAAGATGACCTGATGTAGAGAAGCAAATTCAAGCAATATGAATAAACCCCATCTTTTTTATCCTTAATGGCAACAATACAAATACATGTCATGTCCCTTTCTGTCACTGGGATTGAGCACCGCAAGATTGAACCCATCACAAAGCACCTCTCCCATTGCAAGATAAATCAATCTAGTAGGCCAAATTAAACCGATAGATCGGAGAGAAATACAAAGCTATAACAATCATGCATAAAAGAGTTCAGAGATGACTCAAATATTTCTCATGAATAATCTGATCATAAACTCACAATTCATCGGATCCCAACAAACACACCGCAAAAGAAGATTACATCGGATAGAACTCCAAGAACATCGAGGAGAACATTGTATTGAAGATCAAAGAGAGAGAAGAAGCCATCTAGCTACTAGCTATGGACCCGTAGGTCTGTGGTAAACTACTCACACATCATCGGAAGGGCAGCAAGGTTGATGTAGAAGCCCTCCGTGATCGATTCCCCCTCCGGCAGAGTACCGGAAAAGGCCTCCAGATGGGATCGTGGAAGAACAGAGGCTTGTGGCGGTGGAAAGGTTTTCTCTTCTGGCTCTCTGGGGGTTTCCCAATATTTGTGAATTTATAGAAGTGGAATTAGGTCAAACGGACTCACGTGGGCCCCACAAGGTAGCACGGCGCGCCCCCCCTGTGGCGCGCCCTGGAGCCTTGTGAAGCCTCCGTGAGGCTTCTGGCCTCCTCCCGAAGCTTCCCAGGTTTCTTTTGTCCAGAAAAAAATCTCCAAAAAGTTTCGTGGCATTTGGACTTCATTTGGTACTGTTTCTCTGAGAAGCCAAAAACAAGCAGAAAACAGCATATAATGATATATAATTGCATATAATTGCATATAAAAACATCCAAGATTGATACTATAATACAATGGAACAATCAAAAATTATAGATACATTGGAGATGTATCACTGTGTTAAACACGGTTAAACGCCATTAACCGTTGTACTTATTGTCATTAATACCCAGCGATGTGGTGGCTGAGAGGCTGTGGCGTACTCCTATATATGCCACCCTTTCCCTCCGTCGCAAGGGTTGAGCACTCATTGTAATCATATACCCCTAGAGAAAACAAGCCTCAGGGCACAAGACGTAGGGCTTTTACCTCCTCCGAGAGGGGCCTGAACTCGCTAAATCCGAGTGTCACACCTGTGCTGTAGCTAGGCTCCGCTCCTCATTCATACCCCTAGTACTTACTATCAGACTAGTAACCACGACAGTTGCCGCCCACCGTGGGGCAAAGCGTCTAGCGACTTTAGCAATTTAGGTGGAATTCCATCATCACCATGTTAGTCGGCGGCGAAATCCATATCGGAGCTCTTAGCTTCATCGCCAATGACTCAGCGTGGCTCCCGGAGGCCCCGCTGGACGTGGAGTCGTTGCCCATCCGTGGCGCGGCACAGTTCCACGCATCTTCATTCGGAGTTCTCCTTCGGCAGCCATCGGTTCCGTACCGAGTGGCTTCCGTCCTTCTCGCTGGACGTCGTCGCAAGCGCTCCGGGCGTTCCTGGCTCCAGCGCTGGATCAAGCACGTGGTGGCCGTCCAGGCCACGGCGGAGCATGTGGCGGCTCTTGATCCCGACGAGCCCGCCTTAGACCTCTTCGCTGAGCACCACGAGGACTCTGTCAACGAGTTCGAGTGCGAGCGCGTAGAGTCCACCGCCGAGGTTCTCATGGCCGGCACAGAGCCGCGTGGCCCTCCGGGTTATTCCGGTACCCGCGACGGGCACGTGGGCACTTCGCGCGGGAACAACAACGACGATCACGGTAATGACCGTTCGCCTCACCATGATCCTTACATCCCGCAAGCTCTCGCTCGGGAGCAGAGTGACGAGCTCCGGCGGATAAACGAACAAGCTCTGCACACTCCCATCACCGGGACGACTCCCGAGGCCCTGGCCATGGAGTCGGCGCGTTTGGCCACTCTGGCCGAACAAGACCGCCTAGAGCGGCTGCAGAGGGAGTTGGATGACCGCACTCGCCAACAACCCATTTCCAGTCGGCACAAGCACCGGCTGTTCCCGAGTGATCAACCTCGGAAGTACCAGGTGCTGAACACTCCTCTACAAAACCTGGCGGCGGCTACCAGGATCGCTGATTCCATTTAGCCCTCCGATTCCGCGGTCGGGGAAGGGATCTGACAGATCCAAGTGCTCCTGAAGACAGCCCTGTCGCAGAATGCGGCGGCGATCACATCAGTGCGCGCCGAGACTGTCCAGTCGGCTCATAGCCCGCTGGGTTCGAGAAGACGTCGGGCTTCACCTTCCTCCAGAGATCACCACGGGGAGTGGAGGCGCGACCGAGTCATTTCGCCCTGGCGATATGATGATTATGATCGGACCCGGATGCCCCCTCCGCGGGACGTCCCATACGGGCGCCAGGCCTATGGCAACAGGTGCTCTCCCGGGAATGATCGCAGGCCGAGCCCCTCGTATCGTCCGGGTAACCTCCGGGACCCCCAATTCAATGCGAGATCTGTCCTCGCCCAGAACTTGGTCGATAGAGGGAGGGCCCTGAGGGAAGGTCTCGACGCCGATGTTTCGAGTGGTTCCACACCCTCCGGACCCGAGTGTTTCAGCCGGTATATTCGAGCAGCAGATATCCCGCACAACTTCAGATTGGCTCCAGGCATCAGCAAGTTCACTGGCGAGTCAAAGCCAGAGATTTGGTTAGAGGACTATCGAGTGGCCATCCAGATCGGCGGTGGCAACGACAGTGTGGCTATGAAGCATTTGCCACTGATGCTTGAGGGGTCGGCCAGGGCGTGGCTCAACCAGTTAGCACCCGGCAGCATATACTGTTGGGATGATCTAGCCCGAGTCTTCATCAAGACTTTCGAGGGCACGTACAAGCACCCGGGTGGATTGTCAGAGCTACAACATTGTGTCCAGAGGCAGAATGAAACTCTCCGAGAATACATCCAGTGATGGGCCACCCTTCATAACATGGTGGAAAGCGTCACTGAGCACCAGGCGATCTGCGCCTTCAAGGCTGGCGTCAGGTACCGTGAGTTGGCCCTGAAGTTTGGCCGCACTGAGATCCCGACTCTCAGTTGGGAGATGGAAATTGCCAACCGGTACGCCAACGACGAAGAGGAAGACCGACTAAGAAGCGGCAAGGGCCGCGCCGAAGATGCGAATCAGTCGGACAACAACAAGAACAAGAAGCAGAAGTGCAAAGCCGAGGCGGCCAGCAATGCAGAGGCTGCGGCTCTGGCCGGCCAAAGCAAAGGCAAGGGCCCGGCAAAGAAGAAGAAGGAGTGGGTCGGCAAGAAGAAAGCCACCCCAAAAAATGACATCCTTGATCAGCCCTGTCAGATTCACACGAAGAAAGATTAAGAGGGCAACTTGATCCTGCCGAAGCATACCACTCGGGAATGCCGGCTACTCAAGCAAGAGATGCGGCAAGACCCCTCCGAGGGGAAGGATGAGGACGAGGACGACGATGGGGATAAAGGCGCCTCCGGGTACCCCCATGTTGAGAAGGTTCTCATGATTTTTGCTGACGTTGAAAGCAAGAGTCGCCTCAAGGTGATTAACCGAGAGGTCAACTTGGCAGTTCCGACTGTCACCAAGCTCCTAGACTGGGCCCAGACCTCTGTCACCTTCGATCAGTTGGATCACCCAGCTCACATACCGACCCCCGAGCGACAAACGCTGCTGGTCGATCCTGCTGTTGGAGGAGTCCGACTGCGTAAAGTCCTCATGGACGGCGGCAGCGGGCCCAACATTATTTACGCTGATACTCTGGAGGCGATGGGCATTCCGATGTCCCGACTGAGTGCTACTTGTAGACTGCGTTGGTATTTCCCCGAAGAGGAGTGGATGATGCAGTATAGTAGAGATAAGTATTTCCCTCAGTTAAGAACCAAGGTTATCAATCCAGTAGGAGAACCAAGCAAGATCCAGTGAACAACAGCTACACACAAAAAAGCAAACACTTGCACCCAACGCGAATAAGAGGGTTGTCAATCCTCTTAGCGGTTACTTGCAAGGATTAAGTCTGATAGAGATAAATTGATAAAGTAAATTACTAAACTAAATAAGAGTAAATAAATTGCAGCAAGATATTTTTATTTTTTTATATGATAAAGATAGACCCGGGGGCCGTAGTTTTCACTAGAGGCTTCTCTCTCGAGAGCAGAAACATACGGTGTGTAAACAAATTACTGTTGGGCAATTGATAGAAAAGCAAAACATTATGACGGATTCATGGCAATGATCATGTATATAGGCATCACGTCCAAGACAAGTAGACCGACTCCTGCCTGCATCTACTACTATTACTCCACTCATCGACTGCTATCCAGCATGCATTTAGAGTATTAAGTTAATAAAAAATAGAGTAACGCCTTAAGCAAGATGACATGATGTAGAGAAGCAAATTCAAGCAATATGAATAAACCCCATCCTTTTATCCTTAATGGCAACAATACAAATACGTGTCATGTCCCTTTCTGTCACTGGGATTGAGCATCGCAAGATTGAACCCATCACAAAGCACCTCTCCCATTTCAAGATAAACCAATCTAGTTGGCCAAACCAAATCGATAAATCGGAGAGAAATACAGAGCTATACTTAATCATGCATAAAAGAGTTCAGAGAAGACTCAAATATTTCTCATGAATAATCTGATCATAAACTCACAATTCATCGGATCCCAACAAACACACCACAAAAGAAGATTACATCGGATAGACCTCCAAGAACATCAAGGAGAACATGGTATTGAAGATCAAAGAGAGAGAAGAAGCCATCTAGCTACTAGCTATGGACCCGTAGGTCTGTGGTAAACTACTCACACATCATCGGAAGGGCGGGAAGGTTGATGTAGAAGCCCTCCGTGATCGATTCCCCCTCCGGCAGAGTACCGGAAAAGGCCTCCAGATGGGATCGCGGAAGAACAGAGGCTTGCGGCGGCGGAAAGGTTTTCTCTTCTGGCTCTCTGATGGTTTCTGAATATTTGTCAATTTATAGGAGTGGAATTAGGTCAAACGGAGCCACGAGGGCCCCACAAGACATCAGGGCGCGCCCCCCTGGGGCCGCGCCCTGTTGCCTTGTGGAGGCTTCATGAACCTTCTGGCCTCCTCTCCAAGTCTCCAGGGTCTCTTTTGTCCAGAAAAAATCTCCAAAAAGTGTCGTGGCATTTGGACTTCGTCTGGTACTGATTCTCTGAAAAGCCAAAAACAAGCAGAAAACAGCAACTGGCACTGGGCACTAGGTTAATAGGTTAGTCCCAAAAAATGATATATAATTTAATATAAAAAAAATCCAAGATTGATACTATAATAGCATGGAACAATAAAAAAATTATAGATACGTTGGAGACGTATCAAGTATCCCCAAGCTTAATTCCTGCTCGTCCTCGAGTAGGTAAATGATAAAAAACAGACTTTTTGATGTGGAATGCTACCTATCATGTTTCATCATGTCATCTTTCTCTTACGGTATGAATAATAAGATCCAAATGATTCAAAGAAATAGTCTATAATTTGATATAAAGACATCAATACTCAGGCATACTAACAAACAATCATGCCTTTCAAAATAACGATGCTAAAGAAAGTTATCCCTACAAAATCATATAATCCTGTCATGCTCCATCTTCTTCACACAAAGTATTTATCATGCACTACCCCGATGACAAGCCGAGCAATTGGTTCATACTTTTTAACGCGCTTCAGCTTTTTCAACTCCCACTCAATACATGAGCGCAAGCCATGGATATAGCACTATGGTTGGAATAGAGTGTGGTGGTAGAGGTAAATAAGAGAAGTCAAAAATAAGAAGATAGTCTCACATCGACGAGGCTAATCAACGGGCTATGGAGGCTCCCATCAATTGATGTCAATGCAAGGAGTAGGGATTGCCATGCAAAAGATGCACTAAGAGCTATAAGTGTATAAAAGCTCAACATGAAAACTAAGTGGGTGTGCATCCAACTTGCTTGCTCATGAAGACCTCGGGCATTTGAGGAAGCCCGTCATCGGAATATACAAGCCAAGTTCTATAATGAAAAATTCCCACTAGTATATGAAAGTGACAAAATAGGAGACTCTCTATATGAAAAACATGGTGCTACTCTGAAGCACGAGTGTGGAAAAGGATAGTAACATTGCCCCTTCTCTCTTTTTCTCTCATTTTTTTTGTTTTTTTTCATGGCTCTTTTTCGCCTCTTTTTTTTCGTCCGGAGTCTCATCCCGACTTGTGGGGGCATCATGGTCTCCATCATCCTTTCCTCACTGGGACAATGCTCTAATAATAATGATCATCACACCTCTATTTACTTACAACTCAATATTACAACTCGATACTAGAACAAAAACATGAATCTATATGAATGCCTCTGGCAGTGTACCAGGATGTGCAATGAGGCTAGCGTAACTTGTATAAAAATGATGAACGGTGGCTGAGCCACAAATACTATGTCAGCTATATGATCATGCAAAGCAATATGACAATGATGATGTGTGTCATAAAAATGGAACGGTGGAAGTTGCATGGCAATGTATCTCGGAATGGCTATAGAAATGCCATGATAGGAAGATATAAAGAGGCTTATGTGTGATAGAGCATATCATATTGTAGGAGATATGCCCTAGAGGAAATAATAAATGTTATTATTTATCCCCATGTTCGTAATTATGTTTATATTCCGTGCTATAACTGCTATGGTTCTCGAGTCTGCAATAACCACGAGGCTCGAAGGAAGACTCATATGCACGTGTGGAATAATAAACGGTAAAATGTATTCCTAGTCTGGCCTCTAAGACTAGCTCAAGTGTTGCATGATGGTTCTGTTTTCCTGATCATGGGCATGACTATGCCGACAACTTTGAGGACACAATGTTAGAAGAACATTTGTGTTGAATCGACCCAAATTGATGTTATGCTATGAGATACATTTGTCAGAAGTTAATGGTTAATAACACAGAGAAAGTTAACATTTGCATAATTCCTTAGGCCATGAGAGTATCGAGTTTCTTCATGGTTGCTTCATGAACTTTGGGGTTTGTTAAACGTCATCCGTAAATGGGTGGCTATTACGACGGATTACGGGTTCATGGAAACGTATGTCAAGGGACTTGATAGCTCATGATTGGGATTTCCTCCTCCGGCGATGGAGAGATATTCTTTGGGCCCTCTCAGTGTTATGGTATCCATCATCGTCTGGCCAGACACATTGTGATTTGATCACAGGGATGCCGGAACACGGTGATGACCCACAAGTATAGGGGAACAATCGTAGTCCTTTCGATAAGTAAGAGTGTCGAACCCAACGAGGAGCAGAAGGAAATGACAAGCGGTTTTCAGCAAGGTATTTTCTGCAAGCACTGAAATTATCGGTAACGAGTAGTTTGATAGCAAGATAATTTGTAACAAGTGACAAGTAGCAATGGTAACAAAGAGTGCAGCAAGGTGGCCCAATCCTTTTTGTAGCAAAGGACAAGCCGGAACGATCTCTTATAATAAGTAAGCGTTCTCGAGGACACATGGGAATTTCATCTAGTCACTTTCATCATGTTTGTTTGATTCGTGTTCGCTACTTTGATAATTTGATATGTGGGTGGACCGGTGCTTGGGTGCTGTTCTTACTTGAACAAGCCTCCCACTTATGATTACCCCCTCTCGCAAGCATCCGCAACTACGAAAGAAGAATTAAGATAACTCTAACCATAGCATTAAATATATGGATCCAAATCAGCCCCTTACGGAATAGGGCATAAACTAGGGTTTAAGCTTCTGTCACTCTAGCAACCCATCATCTAATTACTACTCCACAATGCATTCCCTTAGGCCCAAAGATGGTGAAGTGTCATGTAGTCGACGTTCACACGACACCACTAAGGGAATCAACAACATACATATCATCAAAATATCGAACAAATACCAAATTGACATGATTACTTATGACAAGACTTCTCCCATGTCCTCAAGAACAAACATAACTACTCACAAATCATATTCATGTCCAAGATCAGAGAGGTGTTGAATAGCATAATAGATCTGAACATATAATCTTCCACCAAATAAACCAACTAGCATCAACTACAAGATGTAATCAACACTACTAGCAACCCACAGGTACCAATCTGAGGTTTTGAGACAAAGATTGAATACAAGAGACGAACTAGGGTTTGAGATGAGATGGTGCTGGTGAAGATTAGTCCTCCCACGATGAGAGGATCGCTGGTGATGTCGATGGCGACGATTTCCCCCTCCTGGAGGGAAGTATCCCCGGCAGAATCTCTCCGCCGGAGAGCAAAAGTGCTCCTGCCCAAGTTCCGCCTCGATACGGCGGCGCACCGTCCCGAAAGTCTTCTCTATATTTTTTCTAGGGCAAATGCACTTATATACCAGAAAATGGGGGCCAGAGGCTGGCCAGGGGCTCCACGAGGTACCAGGGCGCGCCTTGGGGGGGGGGGGTGGGCACCTGGGTGGCCCCCTCTGGTACTTCTTACTTCCAGTATTTTTTATTTATTCCAAAATAAATCTCCGTAAAATTTCAGCTCATTTGGAGATGTGCAGAATAAATATCTATGACATAGCTTTTTCAGGTCCAGAATTCCAGCTGCCGGCAATCTCCCTCCTTGTGTAAATCTTGCATATTAAGAGAGAAAAGGCATTAGAATTGCTCCACAAAGTGTTATATTGATCAAAAACACTATAAATAATAGTAGCAAAACATGATGCAAAATGGACGTATCACACGGGAACGACAAAAGAGAACAAAACCGGTAACGAGGTAACTGGCATTGTGGACAAGTGTTGATCCACGGGTGAAAGGATCGATATCGTTGACTAGAGGGGGGGTGAATAGGCAACTACCAATTTTTAGCTTTTCTTAACAAATTAGGGTTAGCAACAAAATAGGTTGTCTAGATGTGCAACTAAGTGAGCAACCTATATGATGCTAACAACAGTAACATCACAAGCAAGCAAAGGAAACAACACAAGTAAAGCTTGCACAAAGTAAAGGTAAGAAGTAACCACAAGTGTAGCCGGTGAAGACGAGGATGTGTTTCCGAAGTTCCTTCCCTTTGAGAGGAAGTACGTCTCCGTTGGAGCGGTGTGGAGGTACAATGCTCCCCAAGAAGCCACTAGGGCCACCGTATTCTCCTCACGCCCTCACACAATGCGAGGTGCCATGATTCCACTAGTGGTGCCCTTGAAGGCGGCGACCGAACCTTTAGAAACAAGGTTGGGGAAATCTCCACAACTTAATTGGAGTCTCCCAACACCACCACGGAGCTTCACCACAATGGAATGTGGCTCCGAGGTGACCTCAACGGTCTAGGGTGCTCAAACACCCAAGAGTAACAAGATCCGCAAGGGATTAGTGGAGGGAATCAAATTTCTCTTGGTGGAAGTGTAGATCTAGGCCTTCTCAACCAATCCCCAAAGAATCAACAAGTTTGATTGGCTAGGGAGAGAGATCGGGCAAGTTTGAGCTTAGGAGCAACAATGGAGCTTAGGGGAGGAAGAGGTGAGTCACCTTAGAGAAGATGACCCCCTTATATAGTGGGGAAGAAAACCAACCATTATGCACTCACAGCCCGTGCACAAGCGGTAGTACCGCTCGGTCGAGCGGTACTTCTGCTTGAACGGAAGTTCCTGGCACTGCGTTCAACTGAGCAAGTCAGGGAGGCGGTAGTGCCGCCGGAGCGGTACTACCGCTCCCACCAGCGGTACTTCCGCTTAGTGCTGAACAGCAGCCGGAACCAGCGGTAGGAGAAAAAGGCAGGGCGGTAGTGCCGCCCGGGGCGGTACTACCGCTATGAACTACCGCTCTACTTCTGCTCGAGAGACAGAGCTATCCAGAAGCAAAAAACAAGCGGTACTCAGTGCGGTAGAGGAACGGCGGTAGTTCCGCCGGAGCGGTACTACCGCTCCGCACGAGCGGTACTTCCGCTTAGGAGTTAACAGCCCAGTAATGTTGCGGTAGTGGGGTGGTAGTCAGGGCCGTAGTACCACCGGAGCGGTACTACCGCGCTGAACTACCGCTCTACTACCGCCCCAATACAGAACCTAAAACTAAGTGGAAGTGGGAACCGTACTGCACTGCGGCAGTACCGCTGGAGCGGTACTACCGCTAGGCAGGGCGGTACTACCGCTTAAGATGCTCTGGAAAGCTCAAGCACAAAGGAATGGTAAGCTCCATTGCTGGGAAAGAACAAGGGTGCAAAAAGGAATGTGTACATGTTGAATCCACCCAAACCTTTCCGACGCGGACCCCCTCTTGATAGTACGGTGTTCCTACGACTCAAATCCACCGAAAAAGAAATGCAAGAAAAACACCGTCTTCATAATAGCTCCGAGGGGCACGAATCGTCTTGTGCCATATGGTCGATTATCTGAAATGCTCAATGCACACGATTAGTCCGCAAAAGTATTGTCATCAATCACCAAAACCACTAAGGGAGAAATATGCCCTAACAATCTCCCCCTTTTTGGTGGATTGATGACAACAACACAAGATTTGCACAAAGATAGAACAAGATAATATGCAACCCCAACATCTACAAAATATAGATGGGCTCCCCCTAGATGTGTGCACTAATTAAGTTTGCCTTTGGAATGCAAAGTACACACACTAGGATCCACACTCCCCCTATATTTTATAGACCGGCAACACTTGCATCAACTACATAAGAGAGATAAACATGGATGCAAGGGAATAGCATGTGAGCATAAAGATAGGGCACAATATAAATATCAACTCACAAGCTAAAAAGGTACTTGACATAAAGATAAAGATAGCATATGTCTCACACCATATGATAGGAAGGATCCACACAGAAACTAAAGCAAACCAACGAGAAAGAGTTCACGAGAGAACGAAAACAACAACAAAGAAGACACACTCGTGACTCGGCAAATCCCTAAACTCTCTCCCCTTTTGGCATCGAGACACCAAATGGGCAAATAGTACTAAACACGTCCAAGGTGATGAAGAACTTCAAAACATCATAACTCCTCGTGCTCATCCGAGCCCTCATGCTCCTCAGACTCCTCTGTTGCTGCGTCCTGATGCTCCATCTCTGAGTCTGACCACTTGCAATGCAGCGAGATCCACTCGTCCTCATCTGTGACACGCTCCTCAGAGCCACTAGCGATCTCCTGACCCAGAGCCCTCATCATGGACTTATGACGTGTGCGGTCAGCCTTCTCGGCCACATGAGCTCTATACTGACCCTTGGCCTCAATACAAAAGAGCTTCTTCATCTTTGACTTGAGCTTGGAGGCCCAAGAAGGGACCTTCTGAGAAGAAGGAACAAACTCATAGTCAGGCTCTGGCTCATCATCCGAGTCAGTGGGGGCAATCTCCTCATCGGGGGCAGCAGGAGTGGTCCCCCAGTTCTCCTTTTGGCGCAAGCTCAGAACCCCATGAGAAACCATATGCTCTTGTTGATCAAGCCTCATACTGAAAATTATTTGTGCGGGTAGCAGATGAAATCTGTTACCCGATGTTCTTGTTGCTTCCCTGAAATTTGCGTATTTCTGATCTTGATAACGGCATGGTGGAGTTTCAAAGTTCTGGCAATCCGCAATCCTGATTGATCAACGAAGTGCTAACAGTTCGTTGAATTCCACCATAGTTAAAAAGAAAGATGAAATTTCACACACAAAAGGGCAATGCAGATATGATCTGCACGGGGGTCATGCGTATGACGAAGTTCAGTATGAGGCTCGAGATTTTATTATCTCGTGTTTCATACACCCCGCAAAGTTAATCTAGCGACTTGAATAATCATACTTGATGATAAACGTTGGTAGCTGCGGTTTGGTTGAAACCTTAGAAGCCACGTAAAATAAAATTTTGCATAAACCAACTAGAGGCGTCTAACTTGGTTTTGCAGGATGGCATGTGATGTGGTATAGCAGTGCCCATAATAATTTTATTATGTATGAGATGACTATATGATGTAAAATTAACATGACCTCCGTTTCATGATTCGACATGATGGCTGGAGCCATAGGATTGTCACTTTAATGATCTGCGTGTCAACCTTAAGTAATGCACTTATTTTATTAGCTATAGAGATAGCAATATTATCTGGTTCATCGACAAGGTGGTGGCAATCTTCACGAAGGTGAACACCGACGCAAATGCCGAAGACGAAGAAATTAAAGACTTCTCCTTCAGGAAGGGCTATACCATATCATGCTATTATGAATTGCCTGAGATGTTTATCCCTTATGATGCACCCTTTTTGATTGCATGGTAGTCGCTTTTTATTAGGGTGATCTCTCACTTAAAATATCAAGTAGTTAGTGTTCTCCCAAGTGTAGCACCGTCATAGCACTTTTCCTTTCGGGGTGCACCATGGATGCATGGGTACGAACGATTGTATGGGTGTAAGGCGGGTGAGGTCAGACCTCGCAGCGAGATCACTTCGTTGTCTTGATGTTCATGGCAGGATCGTCCTGAGCTCGGAACACACGCATCGAAAGATGAACAAGAGTCACATAGAGATGTGATCGGCAAGTTGGACTACCGATTGAAATCCTCGTCATGAGATGATGATTCTATGACGTTGAATTGATATTCGGATCTTGAATCACTCGCAATCAATTATGAGAGATATTGGTTTGAGTGGGAGCGCACTTTAGAATTAACTTGTTTAATTCTCAGTGCACTTAATTATGAAACTTGTCTAAGTGAAATTTGCATAATAGTTATAGAACAATGGCTCGCGTTTCCACCTTCCCTATTAATTTTGAATAAGCTATTATTTATCTGGTTAAAACTTTACGGTTGGTAACGTAATGTGAGGATTGTCCTTAAGAGTGACGAGAAGGACCTTGTCCTATCGCATGCTTTCGGTATTCTCTCGCTAATGCTATGGATGATGTGACTCTCGTCCTTCGATCCAAAAGCTAGAATTCCGTTACAGTCAAGTGCAATATGTTTGATTCCATGAGACCCGAACTTCAAAAGTTTGGGATAGTTATATGATATTCATGGAACTGAAAATTATTTTTAGATACAGACAAAGGCTAAAAGATATGAAATATCCAAAGCAATGTTTGTTTGCAAAGTATTCGTAAAGTGTTTACTGGGCATTTGACTGATAAGAGAGGGATCCCGAAGAACGCCTGTCATATGATGAAGGTGAATAAAACAACAACTTTAAGAGAAAGGAAATGTCCAAAGGGTGTTAGTGTGACTTACACACCTAGGAAGTCCGGGGATAATGCCACTCTTAAAGTTGGGTGCTTCTTCTGAGAGTAGGAGAAATACTAAAAGTTAAACTGTTAGAAGTATAAAGGCAAAAAGAGAGAAGACTGGAATATCTAGCTCATGTATGAATGTCATACAAGTTATTGATGTATAGAAGGCTGGTCAAAGATATAATTCTTGGGTATTGTGAGTTGACCCAGAGCCCTCATCATGGACTTATGACGAGTGCGGGCAGCCTTCTCGGCCACATGAGCTCTATACTGACCCTTGGCCTCAATACAAAAGAGCTTCTTCATCTTTGACTTGAGCTTGGAGGCCCAAGAAGGGACCTTTTGAGAAGAAGGAACAAACTCATAGTCAGGCTCTGGCTCATCATCCGAGTCAGTGGGGGCAATCTCCTCATCGGGGGCAGCAGGAGTGGTCCCCCAGTTCTCCTTTTGGCGCAAGCTCAGAACCCCATGAGAAACCATATGCTCAGTGGGAAGGGCCTCCCCTGGAAACTCAGCAGCCCATGTCTTCTCAATCAACGTAAACAGATAAGGGCCATATATGGGCACCTTCCGATCAAGCACGGCAAAATGAAGCTCACGCCACATGATGTGGGAGATATCCAAAGTAGATGTCTTGCCCTTCTCCTTGATGCAAAGCAAGAGAAGATCCACCAAATAAGAGAGTACCTGATCCAGGTTCCCAATGCGAGGGCACAGAGTGTTGCGAAAGATACGGTGCATGATGTCCAAGAACGGAATGAGCTCCGTGCGAGTGATCCCCCTGAGAGAAGTCACAGACCTGGAGTAACGGATAAGCTTCGACTTGTGTGTAGGAGTGGTCTCCTTGTGAGGCCGGAGACCAACGGGGTTATCTCCCCCCCCCATCAGCAATGCCCAAACAGTCCATGAAGTTCTTCCAATCAACCTTCAATCTTCTCCCACCAGTCATCCATGTCATAGATCTCTCCTCATTAGCATGAAAGTGAACAGTGGCATAGAATTGAGACACTATCTCAGCATCATAGTCCTTGTTGAATGCGATGAAAGGAATAAGGCCCCACTGGTGACAAAGAGCAAGAGCTTCTCCAAAATAGGCTAGGTCCTTCTCCATGTGAGTGATGTCGATAGACTTGACCGCAACATACAAGTTCTTCTTGGCCTTCAGAATATCCAAATAGATAAGAGATTGCTCCTTGGTCCAGAAGGGACGACCAACAAGAGCCTCATCCTGAGGACGGCGATACGGGTTGCGCACACGGAAAGCAACAAACTCCTCGGCAGTCATCTCATCTGGAGGAGTGCTCTTCTGCTTCTCCTTCTTCTTACTGACGGTTGTCTTCACATTCTGCTTTGGAGGGGCACTGGAACTGGCAGCTGCATCTTCTGATGTGCGATAGCGCTTGGATCCACCGTGACGATCCGGGTTCTTGCGGCGAGCCTGATGAGCGGAGCTACCATCACCTGGAACCCACAAACGCAGAGCGAGGGAAAAGCAGGTGTAAAGCCATTGCATAAGCCAAGAGATAAAAAATGAATATAGAAGTAAGTGCAAAAATTCAGAAAAACTACATCACAGCGGTAGTACCGGGCACAAGAGCGGTAGTACCGCCGTAAGGTAAGCGGTAGTAGCGCTGGAAACGAGCGGTAGTACCGCTTCAAGCGGTAGTACCGTCCGCGTCCCAGCGGTAGTACCGCCCACCCAACGGGGAAACTTCCGCGGATGGATCCGGTAGTACCGGTGACGTAGAATTGCAAAATTTTGGCAAAGACTACTATACCCCTAACTAGCAGTCATTCCACATCCTACTCATGCCTAGATTTAGCCAAAAATCTACGAATACCACATGCATTGCCCTAGAACCAAGATTCAAAAAATAGAACCGTAGGAGAGAAAGACGAGGGCAATACCGGTATCCATGGCAAGAGGAGAGGGTGGGGATCGATCCCACCGGTCGGAAATGGAGAAGACGGCACGGAATCGGAGGGCCGGAGCCGGCCTCTGGAGCAGTTCCTGGTCGCCTAAGAGAGAGAACACGAGAGGAGGGGAAGTGAATGGGCAAGGGGAAGTTAGAACTCCCCGTGCCCACCAATTAACCCCCCTTGCGGGTCCTCGAAGCGGTAGTACCGCTGGGGTAAGCGGTAGTACCGCCTGAGCGGTAGTACCGGTCACTCCAAGCGGTAGTACCGCCCCAGTGCTTCGACAGGAGGTCGGCACACTGCACTCAGCGGTAGTACCGTAGATCGGCGCGGTAGTACCGCCTGAGCGGTAGTACCGTGCCATCAAGCTGTAGTACCGCTTGCTACCAGAAGAACTGCTAGGGACAAATTTGAAAGAGGGGCTTAAGCAATTATAAGAGGTTTGAGGTAGGGAAGGCTTGGGTTGGAGACAAGGAAACACAGCAAATGGAAAGGATTACTCCAAGGTCAAAAAGCAAGTAAACCACAAGCACACATGGAGTAATCCAACACCCAAAAAGCCTAAGACACGAAAGCACAACTCAAACTAAACGAAGCAAAACCTCTAAAAGAGAGGGCGGTGACCGAGGTCACCTATGTTTGAGTCAATTGGTATGGCACCGCGAAGATTTTAACCTTGGGCCCATGACCAAAACTCATCTTTGAAGCACAATTACCATCAAAAATGGCTAATGTGAAAGACTTGATCAATTTAGGCATAATGGGGGAGGGAGAGTTCATTGAGAGAACAACACTCCCCCTATGTCCATGCCTACATCTAGAACAAGATAATCATGATGAATGCGGTGGGGTGTGACGAGATTCAAGACACGTTGCTCGAATCAATGATATTTAGCTCATGCCTTAACTCGCAAAATCTTGCTTCATCCAATGGCTTCATGAAAATATCCGCTAGTTGCTCTTGAGTTCCAACATGAATAATATCAATCTCTCCACTCTTGACGTGATCCCGGATGAAATGATGACGAATCTCAATGTGCTTCGTCTTGCTATGTTGCACCGGATTGAAGGAGATCTTGATTGCACTTTCATTGTCACAGAAAAGAGGCACTTTGTCACAAGTGACATCGTAATCCTTTAAAGTTTGCCTCATCCATAGCAATTGTGCACAACAACTTGCGGCCACTACATACTCGGCCTCAGTGGTGGAGAGAGACACACAATTTTGCTTCTTCGAAGACCAACTCACCAAAGAGCGACCAAGGAATTGGCACCCTCCGGAGGTTGACTTCCTATCCACACGGTCTCCCGCCCAATCTGAGTCCAAATATCCCATGAGATCAAAGCTTGATCCTTTGGGGTACCATAAGCCAAAGTTTGGGGTATGAGCCAAATATCGAAAGATTCGCTTGACCGCCACAAAGTGACTTTCCTTAGGCGCGGCTTGAAACAGTGCACACATTCCCACACTCAACATGATATCCGGCCTAGATGCACAAAGGTAAAGCAAGGATCCAATCATAGAACGATATACCTTTTGATCCACCGCTTTACCATTGGGATCAATGTCGAGTTGGCACTTGGTAGGCATTGGAGTTTTGGCCGGTTTGACATATTCTAGCTTGAATCTCTTGAGCATGTCTTGGGTATATTTGGCTTGGTTGATGAAGGTTCCTTCTCTTCTTTGCTTGACTTCGAACCCAAGAAAGAACTTCAACTCTCCCATCATAGACATCTCAAACTTCTCGGTCATGAGTGCGGCAAAATCATCATTGAAAGCTTTGTTAGGAGAACCAAAGATAATATCATCAACATATAGTTGGCATATGAACAAACCCCCTTTAACCCTCTTAGTAAAAAGAGTGGGATCGATTTTCCCAATTTCAAACCCACGGTCTTGCAACAACTCGGTAAGGTGCTCATACCACGCACGTGGGGCTTGTTTAAGGCCATAGAGTGCCTTATCGAGCTTGTATACATGATTGGGGAACTTGGGATCCTCGAACCCCGGGGGTTGTTTGACATATACCAACTCATTAAGAGGACCATTAAGAAATGCACTCTTCACATCCATCTGTTGCAACTTAAAATCATGATGAGATGCATATGCAAGCAACATACGAATAGATTCAAGATGAGCAATGGGAGCAAAGGTTTCACCGTAGTCGATACCCTTGACTTGGGAGTAGCCTTGTGCCACCAATCTTGCCTTGTTTCGAGTGACAACACCATTCGTATCTTGCTTGTTCTTGAAGATCCATTTGGTTCCAATGACATTATGATTCTCCGTTGGCCTTGACACCAATATCCACACTTTGTTGCGCTCGAAGTTGTTGAGTTCATCATGCATGGCTTCAAGACAATCCGTGTCCTCGAGCGCCTCATGTACCTTTCGAGGTTCAACACAAGAAACAAACGCGTGATGCTCACAAAAGTTTGTTAATTGTCTACGAGTGGTTACCCCCTTCTTTAAGCTTCCATAGACATTCTCCAAGACATGTTGTTGATGCTTGAGTTTGTAAGCAATCTTGGCGGCACGACGCTCCAATAGTTCCTCCGAGGTCACTTGAGGAGGATCATCTTGAGCACCTTGAGCGTCATCTTGAGCTTGCTCTTGATCTTGAGCTTGCACTTGATCTTGAGCTTGCTCGGTGTCGTGATCTTGATCTTGGGCATCATTTGGTGCATCACCATCATCTTGAGGTTGATCTTGCCCTTGATCTTGATCACTAGGTAGAGGGCCTTCGGTTTGTTCTTCGGAAGCGTGTGGGTCAATGGTTGGTGATGGCTCCACTTGCGTAGAGCATTGTCCTTCTCCTTCGGCCACAAGGGGTTCCTCAATGGGGACTATTTGACCAACCCCCATTCTTCTTATGGCTTGGGGAGGAATTTCATCACCTACATCACAAAGACCACTTTGCTCCACTTGGGAGCCATTATTTTCATCAAACTCTACGTTACACGTCTCCTCAATGAGTCCGTTGGACTTGTTGAGGACACGGTAAGCATGAGAGTTTGTAGCATAACCAACAAATATGCCCTCTTGAGCTCTAGATTCGAATTTAGACAAACGTGTACCTTTCTTTAGAATGAAACACTTACATCCGAACACCCGGTGGTACTTGAGGTTGGCCTTGTTACCGGTAAGTATCTCATATGGAGTCTTGTTCAAGCCTTTGCGGAGATAGAGCCGATTGGATGCGTGACATGCGGTGTTGATGGCTTCGGCCCAAAAGTTGTACGGAGACTTGAATTCCGCCATCATGGTCCTTGCCGCGTCCATCAACGTCCGGTTCTTCCTCTCCGCTACACCATTTTGTTGAGGGGTATATGGTGCGGAATATTGATGCTTGATCCCCTCATCACTAAGAAACTCATCCAAGGTGTAGTTCTTGAACTCGGTACCATTGTCACTTCTAATCATCAATATCTTTGCCTCATGTTGACGTTGAGCTTCATTGGCAAAGTCGATGACGGTTTGTTGGGTCTCACTCTTCCTCTTGAAGAAATATACCCAAGTGTATCTTGAATAGTCATCCACAATCACTAAGCAATACTTTCTTCCCCCAAGACTATCAAAGGATGGAGGTCCAAAGAGATCCATGTGAAGGAGCTCCAAGGGCCTCTTCGAGTAGATGATAATCGTGGGTCGGTGAGCCGACTCATGCAGCTTTCCTTCGACACAGGCACTGCAAGCACGATCTTTGGCAAAACTCACATTTGTTAGTCCACGAACGTGATCCCCCTTGAGGAGACTTTGCAAAGATCTCATATTGACATGGGCTAGTCGGCGATGCCAAAGCCACCCTACATCAACTTTAGCCATTAGGCAAGTCGCGGTCTTAGTGGGTCACTCCGAGAAGTTAACCACATAGAGACCGTTCTCTACATGCCCAACAAAAGCTACTTTAAGAGTCTTGCTCCACAAAAGGGCCATGGTATCAAGGTCAAAGAATGTGGCAAAGCCCATAAGTGCAAGTTGACGCACGGAAAGTAAATTGTATGCAAGGGTCTCAACAAGCATGACTTTCTCAATTGATAAATCATGAGAAATCACAACTTTGCCAAGACCCAATACCTTAGATGTTGAGGCATCACCGAATTGAACATGGGTGGGCATAGATGAGCTTGGTTGCACGTCCACCACCAAATGCTTGCTCCCGGTCATATGATTTGTTGCTCCACTATCGAGCAACCATGATCCTCCACTGGAAGCAAACTCCTACAAGAGATCAATGCTTGGTTTTAGGTACCCATTTTTGAATGGGTCCTTTGATGTTAGTAACAAGGGTCTTAGGAACCCAAATAGACCATTCAATGTACTCATAATAAGAACCAACAAATTTTGCATAAACATGTCCATCACTAGCACGGCATAAAACATAAGAAGGGTTAAAGTCGCCGGCTTTATTCGATGGAGTGGGATTGCCCTTGTTGACATTTCCACCCACCACCTTGTTCTTCTTCTCCTTATGAGCACCCTCTCCCTTCTTGATGAATACCTCTTTGAGAGGGAGAAGTTTCTTGGTCTTGTTGTTGTTCTTCTTATTTGACTTGGGTGCAAACCTGAGCCCTTCCTTTGCCACAACCTCCTTTTGATTGCTCAAAAGGTCATTGAGGTTCTTCTCACCTTGTATGCAAGTCACAAGACCTTTCTCGAGTTGCTCTTTCAACTTGGCATTCTCCTCCACAAGATGCTCATGCTCACAACAAGGGTTAGTAGCAATGGCATTATCAATTAAAATGAACATAGGACAAGTGGCTATTTCCGTTGTTAGCTTCACTTGGAGTTGATCATGAGACTCTTTGAGAGAGCCATGAGCACTCTTCAAAACCTTGTGGGCTTTGTCAAGTAGCTCAAACTCCTCCTTGAGTCTAGCATGGCCAACTCCAAGGTCAACCTTGTCGGATTTGAGCACACGAGTAAGAACTTGAGCATGTTCAAGATCTTTCTTTATTTGAGCAAGGTCAACGTTGTGTGACTCCTCAAGAGCCAAACGAAGACATCGCTCTTCCTCAAGAGCAATGGAAATATCCGCAATCTCATTGGCATAATCACGACTATGGCCTTGCTAGTTAGTGATAGTCTCTTCGTGGGACTCAATGATATCATTGGCTTCACCCAATTGTTCCAAGAGAGCAACAAAGTGCTTCTTGGTCTATCCTTTTAGCTTACTCAAGAACTTATCAAACTCGTTCTCATCAACCTTTACCATCTCACTATCATCCACACAATCCAACAATGAAGGAGTAGTAGTGGTAGTGGTTTTTATGTTGGAGGTTACCTTGTTGATACCTTTGGCCATGAGGCACTTGGCAATGATGTTTTCATTGGGGGCGCCGAAGAGAAACACCTTGGTTGGGGAAGAGGTGGCAATGGACACGGTGGCCGTTGCTAACACTTCACCACTTGTATCATCATCATCATCATCGGAGTTGTACTCTTCTTGTGCCACCAAGCCCTTTGGAGGTGCCTTCTTGTTGAAATTGTTCTTGTTGGGGAAGGACTTGGCCTTGTCTTTGCGGATGAGCTTGCCACCATTGTCCTCCCTCTTCTCATACGGACAATCCGCCACAAAGTGACTCACATTGCCACAATTGTAGCAAGTCCTTACTTGTTACTTGCCCTTTGAGTTGCTCTTGGAGGAGTTGGGCCTTGTGTTTCTCTTGTTGCCCCAAAATTGCCTTGACGCAAGAGCCATGTGCTCGTGGTAAGCATATTTGGTGTCTTCGGGGCAACACTCTTCTTCTTCCTCTTCTTCTTCTTCCGGAATACCCTTGGCCTTCAAAGCAAGGTTGGGTGAGGCTTTCTTTGACCGTTGGACATGATCTAGAGCATTGTCGGCGGTCTTGTTCATGATGTTCATGGCAATAAACTCATCCAACACTTCACTTGAACACAAGGTGTGGAAGTCCGGTCTTTGACGGATCACGGAGGACATGGCCTTGTTGAATGGCATGATGGCCTTGAGAAACTTGCGCTTGATCCAATTATCATCCGTATCCTTGCTCCCATGATCTTGAAGAGGGACCGCAAGAGTTGTCAATCTCTGGTAGAGATCCCAAGGATCCTCATCTTCATTCATCACAAACTCATCGGCCTCATTAAGCACCACTTCAAAGTTGGACCGTTGAATGCTTGAACTCCCCTTGTACAAAGATATAATGTGTTCCCACCAATCCTTTGCATGGCAGAAGGGGTGCAAGTGAGCTAGATCTTCGGGAGGCACTGCGGATTGGAGGATGAACAATGCGGAGTGATTGTATTGATTGTCCTCCTCTTCTCTTGGAGTGAGGTTGCTTGGGTCATGAGGATAGAAGCCTTGCTCGATGATTCTCCAAAGATTTGTTGAGCTGTGATTCAAATGAGACTTGATACGAAAAACCCAATTAGAAAAATCACCCTTCACAAGCTTAGGAGGAGGACCAAGGTTGTTAATATGCGGTGTAGGGACCGGTCCTCCATAGACCGGGGGAGGGGGAACCGAGGCGTAGGTTCCCGTCCCATTCTGACCATGAGGGGAAGAGGTTTGAGTGCCTTTAGCCGCTTCCTTGCCGGAATTGGCCTCCGCACCAATGCGGTGGGATTAACCACAAGAAAGGATCGGGGGTAGACTTCAACCCCTCAAGGAGTTCTTTAAGCATGGACTTGACCTCGGCCGTCATAGACGTCTTAAGTGAAGCCATAGCTTCATTTAAGTCGTCTCGGGTGACCGAGTACAACTCCACGGCCTCGGGCACTTCCTCATCCCGATCCCCATCGTCAACCATACTCTTCGGGTGGTGAAACCCTTAATAAAAAGACGAGGCTCTGATAACAATTGAAAGGATCGATACGCTTTACTAGAGGGGGGAGGGTGAATAGGCAACTACCAATTTTTAGCTTTTCTTAACAAATTAGGGTTAGCAACAAAATAGGTTGTCTAGATGTGCAACTAGGTCAGCAACCTATATGATGCTAACAACAGTAACAACACAAGCAAGAAAAGAAAGCAACACAAGTAAAGCTTGCACAAAGTAAAGGTAAGAAGTAACCACAAGTGGAGCCGGTGAAGACGAGGATGTGTTTCCGAAGTTCCTTCCCTTTGAGAGGAAGTACGTCTCCGTTGGAGCGGTGTGGAGGCACGATGCTCCCCAAGAAGCCACTAGGGCCACCGTATTCTCCTCACGCCCTCACACAATGCGAGGTGCCGTGATTCCACTAGTGGTGCCCTTGAAGGCGGCGACCGAACCTTTACAAACAAGGTTGGGGCAATCTCCACAACTTAATTGGAGGCTCCCAACACCACCACGGAGCTTCACCATAATGGAATGTGGCTCTGAGGTGACCTCAACCATCTAGGGTGCTCAAACACCCAAGAGTAACAAGATCCGCAAGGGATTAGTGGGGGGCGGAATCAAATTTCTCTTGGTGGAAGTGTAGATCTAGGCCTTCTCAACCAATCCCCAAAGAATCAACAAGTTTGATTGGCTAGGGAGAGAGATCGGGCAAGTTTGAGCTTAGGAGCAACAATGGAGCTTAGGGGAGGAAGAGGTGAGTCACCTTAGAGAAGATGACCCCCTTATATAGTGGGGAAGAAAACCAACCGTTATGCACTCACAGCCCATGCACAAGCGGTAGTACCGCTCGGTCGAGCGGTACTTCCACTTGAACGGAAGTTCCTGGCGCTGCGTTAAACTGAGCAGGTCAGGGAGGCAGTAGTGCCGCCGGAGCGGTACTACAACTCCCACCAATGGGTGTAGGATCGAAAGTATGTCTAGAGGGGGGGGTGATTAGACTACTTGACCAAATAAAACTTAACCTTTTCCCAGATTTTAGTTGTAGGCAGATTTTAGCAATAGTTCATGTCAAGTATCACCCTACACATGCAATTCTAAGAGTATAGCAGCGGAATGTAAGCAATTGCATATGTATGTAGAGAGTGGATAGGAGATTCCAAACGCAATGAAGACACGGCAGTTTTTGGCGTGGTTCCGATTGGTGGTGCTATCGTACGTCCACGTTGATGGAGGCTTCAACCCACGAAGGGTAACGGCTGCGCGAGTCCATGGAGGGCTCCACCCACGAAGGGTCCACGAAGAAGCAACCTTGCCTATTCCACCATGGCTTACGTCCATGAAGGACTAGCCTTACTCGGGGTAGATCTTCACGAAGTAGGCGATCTCCTTGCCCTTACAAACTTCTTGGTTCAACTCCACATCTGGTTGGAGACTCCCAAGCGACACCTAACCAATCTAGGAGACACCACTCTCCAAAAGGTAATAGACGGTGTGTTGTTGATGAACTCCTTGCTCTTGTGCTTCAAATGATAGTCTTCCCAGCACTCAATCAAGTCCTCACAGATTTGGCTATGGTGGAAAAGAGATTTGAGTGGAAAGCAACTTGAGAAAGGCTAGAGATCAAGGTTCAAATGGTAGGAATGGAATGCCTTGATCTCAACACATGAGTAGGTGGTTCTCTCTCAGAAAATGTATGGTGTAAGTGTAGGCACGTTCTGATGGCTCTCCTTACTGAGAAGGATGGGGTGGAGGGGTATATATAGCCTCCACACAAAATCCAACCGTTACACACTTTTGACCCAACTCGGTGGCACCGAAATGATAATCTCGGTAGCACCGAACTGTGTAAAAGATATGAACTTTAAGAATCTCGGTGGGACCGATACGAACAACTCGGATGGACCGAAGTGCAATGGCTTAGGGCAATCCTCATCTCGGTGGCACCGATTGCATCAACTCGGTTTGACCGAAGTGAAGCAATAAGGCAACAGAGAGTTGGCAAGCCATCTCGGTGAGACCGATTTGCAAACTCGGTGAGACCGAAGTAAATGCAAACGATTACAGAGAGTTGGCAAGGCCATCTCGGTGGGACCGAGATCCATTTCGGTGGATCCGATTTGTTAGGTTTTGGCAGTGGCTAAGTCTTGGATGAACTCGGTGGGGCCAGATTGGAAATTTCGGTGGGGCCGAGTTGGACTTTGGGTTTAGGACATATTTGGGTAGAGATAGTGGTTGAGGGTTTAGGAATACTGTCACTAAGCACTTGAGCAAAAAGACCATTAAGCAACACCTCATCCCCTTTTAATAGTATTGGCTTTCCTATGGACTCAATGTGATCTTGGATCACTAAACCAAAAATGTAGAGTCTTGATCTTTGCCAATTCTTGTCCTTAGCATTTTGAGGGGTCCACATCTCTAGTCCATGCCATGCCAATCATTGAACATCCTGAAATCTTAATCTTGAATGGATATTAGTTCAATGAGATATATGTTGTTATGAATTATCAAAACCACCAAGGGAGCAAACGTGCTTTCAATCTCCCCCTTTTTGGTAATTGATGACAACATATAGATCAAAGCTTCGACAGATGATTAAGTAAATGAAATACATCATCGCTTTGAGAAGTATGTGATAAGCAAGAGCTCCCCCTAAATTTGTGCATTATTAAAAATTTGCGTTTGAATGCAAATGCACAATCGATTAGGCTCATGGGTTACTCTTCCATGTCACATACATCTTGGTGGAGCGCGCAAAATGATATGATTGGAATAATAGGAATAATAGGCACGCATCACCAACATAAGTAATTGATCATACAAGATAATGGTAGAGATAAACATGGAATATCACAATAGGCATAATATGATCAATCGACATCGTATCTCACAGGTATAAACGACAGAATACTGTAGCAACACACACATAACAAGTATCAACGAACAAGCAAACAAGTAGCAAAGGAAACTCTCGAAGCAAATCAAAAAACAAGAACTCTCTCTCTCGAAGCCTATGATCTATAAATATTCTCCCCCTTTGGCAACAAGTACCAAAAAGTTCGAATCGTATAGCACTAGTCGGCTCTCTAGGCACGGTCCTCCGAAGGCGATCTCCCCCTAGCGGCTCCGGTGTGCGTAGACGGCATTGAGATGAGAGCGTGTGCGAATGCTTCTGCTGACGACTGCTGGACTGGTGGAGTGGAGACCTGCTGTGGCACTGTGGCTGTGGCGGCTGGTGCAGATACTATGGTCTGTGGATCCACAACTGGTATCGCAGCTGACCTGGCAGCCCTGGGCACTGACTGAAACTGCTCTGTAGTCGGTCTCTCATCTTCACTGTCATCTGATCTGGCAAGCTTGACAGCATCGACATCTCCTTGCAGCTGTTCCACTAAAGTCTGAATCTCAGTCACTTTGACATCCAAGTCATGAAACTTTGTCTCAATAATCCGCTCAAAACTAGCCTGGGTCTGGGTGAGGTTGGCCAGACTTCGCTCAATCCTCAGAGTGGCTTCAAGCAGATATTGCATTTGGTCTTTTGGTGTCTTGAGATTCGCAATTGGAGCATTGGGAGCTGCTGCTTCCTGAGCTGCTTTAGCTTCCTGTGCTTTGCGGATTTCCTCTTGTGCTTGGGCAGAATTGGGATGCGAAGGATCCATCACTATAACATTGTCCTCAAAGTCTGGACGGAGTGGCAAATGCTCTCGATCAAGAAGATACGTGCTGGTTCCAACCTTGGAATTGATCAACAACTGAATATGTGGAGCATAACCACACGATCTCTTCTGATCTGCTGTTGTCCTCTTGATAGTCTCTACTATCAGGCTCATTAAACTTTAGTTCTAGGTTTTTCACAGAATGCAGTTCGGATGGACCGAGTTGGTAATCTCGGTGACACCGAAGCACACTACAGAGACATGGCACGCCATTTCGGTCTGACCGAGATGGGTTTCGGTGGCTCCGAGATGCTAGGGTTTCACAGAGACGTTACTTTCGGTCTTACCTATTCGCACAACTCGGTGGCACCGAGATGTACTTGTGCTATGGCCAGGGCCAAATCGGTGGGACCGAAAATTCCTATTCGGTCGGTCCGAGATGCATTCGGCGGAAACCTAACCCTAAATTTTTTGCTCGAATCGCGTTCAAACAAACTAATCTGGTGGAAAGTGAATTGCAATCGTGGCAAGATTACAGGCAGTCCAATCGTGCATTGAATAGGAAAAGGGAAGCACGAAAGGGATCGAAACTCACCCTAACTCGGTGGAGTTCCTCTACGGCGGCAACGGCGGTGGAGATTACCGTTGACGGCGATGGAGACCTGCGGCGAGGGCGCACAGGCGACGAAGGCGACGATCCGGAGACCAAAGGGGCGGCAGCAATGGGGCGCGGGCACGTGACGTTTGAAGAAATTTTCAACCGCACGGTTCGCTGGGAATATATACCCATTAGCTGTCGGTGGCACCGAGTGGAACAAATCGGTAGCACCGAGACGTGCAACTGCTTGCAGTTACAGCAACTCGGTCCGACCGAGTTGGTCTAATCGGTAGCACCGAGATGAAAACCTAGATCAATCTAAGTGCTTTCGGTTCGACCGAGTTTGAGTGGGTTGGTCTGACCGAAATCAATTAGAAGGTTTTGGAGGTTCAGCCCTTTCAAATCGGTGGCTCCGAGTGCTCCTCACCCGGAGGGTCCGAAAATGACTTGTTCAATTTTTGTGATGCAGCAAGAATAGAATTAGAGACAAGAAGGCATAGATAGCTAGAGAAGGTTCTTAGGCATTCTTGTACATCCACTTGGCCAGAAAAACCAAGACAATCAAAACAACAAATGGATGTCCTCGAATGATGAAAACATGCAAACCAACATGCTCACACAATAAGATTGCAAATGAAATATGTGTCAAACATGCACAACCAATTCTAGCATCTATCAAGCAATGGCGATGAGTAGGTCATCTATATATGAGTATATTGACTTAGGAGCCAAATGAGAACATTTGATCATAGGTCATACTCATCGTTTAAGCGCAAGTGGGGTTACCGCTTTTACATAAAGCATTAATGTGTTCACACCATTAGAGTTGCTTTAGCTCAATTGTTTAGAGCAAAGCTCCCCCTAGATGTGATATCCCCCCTAAGAGGGTTGAACTAACCTTGGGTTTTGTCGATGATGACTTCATATAGATGTTGAAGATGTGGATGCTCAATGTTGATGTAGACCATCAAAAGTTGGGAGCAATCCTTTGGAGTTTTGTGCTTTCAATACCTACATGGGTTAGTCGCACACAAGGAACATACAAGGATATCCATAGACATAGAGTGAAATACACATATGATGATGTCCATGAATGCATTGATTACCTTGTCCCTTGCCTTACCAACAAGAGGGTTTGTGACTCCATGAACTAGTGCAAGATGTGAAAGTTGGTTGCACAAGTCCTTGCCATAAATAATATGAGTGAAGATTGTTGGCGGAGTCACCCTCAAGAACTCTCTAGTTCTTCTTCTTTTGGACCCACATCAACTTGATGGGAATCCTTGGAGTTGTAGTAGCACTTGATGAAGTAGAACTTGATGAAGTCTTGGGAACCCACTTGACCATGGCTTGAGGAGCTTATTCAAATGAGTCAATCTCTTCTTGAAGCTTGTCCTTGCCTTTTAGCTTGTGGTCTTGTGGTGGAAGGTCTTCTTGAGCTTGTGTTCCCTTGAAGGAAGTAGGATCATACTTCTCTTGTTGAGGAACAAACTTCGTCTTGGGGTATTGACCTTCTTCCCACTCAACTCCATCGGCATTGAACTTTCGTTCAAAACCAACACCTTGGTTCTTCCGATGCCTTCCTTGCTTGCGTACAATTTCCTCAAATTGTTTACTCCCGGCAAGGCTCTTGTAGACACCTTTTTCTATAATTCCTTTCAATAGCATATTTTCTTGCTCAAGTGTAACTTGGCTAAGAGAATCGTTAGTGGAATCAATAGAACTACTAGAAGCAACAATATTGGATTTAGCATTGTTATTGTTACTACTAGAGGTAGAACCATTTTTACACTTGTTGCTAGTTTGCTTAGGTTTAACTTGTGGCATAAAGGTAGACAAGAGTAAACGCTTGGCAAGATATGAAGAACTCTTCTTTCGAAGATCGTCATTGATAGCTTTAAGAAACTCATGCTCTTGCTCTAAATTTACCTTCTCGAAGCGTAGCTTCTCATGAGTTCTTAGAAGTTCTCTATGATCCTCTTGAGTT
Source organism: Elymus sibiricus (assembly GCA_039707655.1). Lineage (NCBI taxonomy): Eukaryota > Viridiplantae > Streptophyta > Magnoliopsida > Poales > Poaceae > Elymus > Elymus sibiricus. The sequence continues at coordinate 332,984,017 of CM077674.1, read as the reverse complement.
GTTTCATGAGCTAACTTAAGAACATTTAGTTCTTTAGTTAGACGCTCAATCTCCTTCATAGCATTGTCACTCGTTTCCTCTTGACTATCATGATTACTAGCATTTTCATTATAGCTCACATCACTAGCCCTATCAATAAGTAAATCATCATCACCAAGCAAATCATCTTCATCACTATTAAAATCAAGATACTCGGGGTGTGATACCTTGGGGCCTTTTGCCATGAAGCATCTTCCAATTCCTGCATTTGGTGAGTCAAATAGATCGTAGGAGTTGGATGACACAAGTGCAAGTCCTGCAACACCTTCATCTTGACTATAGTCGGAGTTGGAGTGATAACTTCTCTCGGAGTGGTTGTCGGAGTCGGAGCCGGAAACCCATTCACCAACGTGAGCTTGATGTCTTCTTCTTGTGTAGCTCCTTGATGACTTGTCCTTCCTCTCCAAATCCTTGCTTCTTCGAGAGTGTCTTCGTTCATAATAATCATCTCTACTCCTTCTCTCTTTACGAGGTGATTCATCTCTTCTATGTCTTCCTCTTGGTGATTCGTCTCTTTTCTTGTAGGGAGCCGTACACTCATTTGAGTAGTGTCCGGGCTTTCCACAATTGTAGCAATTACGGTCACGACTTGATGATCTTCTCTCATAATGTCTTGAGCTAGAGCTTCTTTCTTTTCCTTTGTTCTTGTAGAACTTGTTGAACATTTTCACCATTAGGCTAATCTCTTCATTGGATACTAGCTGGTCACTTGAAGTTGTTGGAGCATCGGTTGAGGCTTTGTAAGCACCACTTGACTTATTGTGCAGCTCCTCATTGTCCTTGAGTGATATTTCATGAGCGACAATCCTTCCAATGACTTCCGTGGGCTTGAGATCTTTGTAATTTGGCATCATTTGGATCAATGTGCAGACGGTATCATATTTTCCATCCAAAGCTCTAAGTATCTTCTTGATGATGAATTTGTCGGTCATCTCTTCACTTCCTAAGCCGGCAATCTCATTTGTGATGAGAGCAAGCCTAGAGTACATCTCTGCGACTCCTTCACCATCCTTCATCTTGAAATTGTCAAGTTGACTTTGAAGCACATCCAACTTAGATTCCTTGACGGACTCGGTACCCACATGCATATCAACCAAAGTATACCAAATTTCCTTTGCATTCTCGAGGCAGCTGATTTTGTTGAATTCTTCGGGACATAGACCGTTGAATAGAATGTCACAAGCCTGAGCATTGTATTGTAACATCTTCAATTCTTCCGTGGTTGCCTCACGATCCGGTTCCTTGCCATCCTCAAAGAAGTCACCTTGCAAGCCAACACGAACAACAGCCCAAACGGCAAGGTTATGACCAAGAATATGCATTTTCATCTTATGTTTCCAACTAGCAAAGTTTGTACCATCAAAATATGGACCTCTACGGTGATAGTTACCCTCACTAGACGCCATACCCTCCTAGGTTGTGAAACCAAGGCTATGATCACCAAAGCTATGGAAATCAAGGCTTACGGAGACCAAAGCTCTGATACCACTTGTAGGATCGAAAGTATGTCTAGAGGGGGGGGGGGTGATTAGACTACTTGACCAAATAAAACTTAACCTTTTCCCAGATTTTAGTTGTAGGCAGATTTTAGCAATAGTTCATGTCAAGCATCACCCTACACATGCAATTCTAAGAGTATAGCAGCGGAATGTAAGCAATTGCATATGTATGTAGAGAGGGGATAGGAGATTCCAAACGCAATGAATACACGACGGTTTTTGGCGTGGTTCCGATAGGTGGTGCTATCGTACGTCCACGTTGATGGAGGCTTCAACCCACGATGGGTAACGGCTGCGCGAGTCCACGGAGGGCTCCACCCACGAAGGGTCCACGAAGAAGCAACCTTGCCTATTCCACCATGGCTTACGTCCACGAAGGACTAGCCTCACTCGGGGTAGATCTTCATGAAGTAGGTGATCTCCTTGCCCTTACAAACTTCTTGGTTCAACTCCACATCTGGTTGGAGGATCCCAAGCGACACCTAACCAATCTAGGAGACACCACTCTCCAAAAGGTAATAGATGGTGTGTTGTTGATGAACTCCTTGCTCTTGTGCTTCAAATGATAGTCTTCCCAGCACTCAATCAACTCCTCACAGATTTGGCTATGGTGGAAAAGAGATTTGAGTGGAAAGCAACTTGGGAAAGGCTAGAGATCAAGGTTCAAATGGTAGGAATGGAATGCCTTGATCTCAACACATGAGTAGGTGGTTCTCTCTCAGAAAATGTATGGTGGAAGTGTAGGCACGTTCTGATGGCTCTCCTTACTGAGAAGGATGGGGTGGAGGGGTATATATAGCCTCCACACAAAATCCAACTGTTACACACTTTTGACCCAACTCGGTGGCACCGAAATGATAATCTCGGTAACACCGAACTGTGTAAAAGATATGAACTTTAGGAATCTCGGTGGGACCGATACGAACAACTCGGATGGACCGAAGTGCAATGGCTTAGGGCAATCCTCATCTCGGTGGCACCGATTGCATCAACTCGGTTGGACCGAAGTGAAGCAATAAGGCAACAGAGAGTTGGCAAGCCATCTCGATGAGACCGATTTGCAAACTCGGTGAGACCGAAGTAAATGCAAACGATTACAGAGAGTTGGCAAGGCCATCTCGGTGGGACCGAGATCCATTTCGGTGGATCCGATTTGTTAGGTTTTGGCTGTGGCTAAGTCTTAGATGAACTTGGTGGGGCTGGTCAAAGATATAATTCTTGGGTATTGCGAGTTGATCACAAAGATACCCGCTCGATTGCATTCTGTTGCGACTCGATGCAAGAACTACTACGGCCTAAAAGACTTGCCGGAGTGAGGTTTAGATACGCGTTGGGAACATAGTAAATGTTACTATACCTTCCATCGGTGTATTACCGTCTGTATTTATTTTCATAATTCATTTAGAGTTTCATACACTCTAGCCCATTGCATAAAGTGTGTTGCAAGAAGGTTGTTCATAAGAGAACTTTTAAAGTTCGGTGTTATGAATAACATAAGGGCCATACTTTCATTATGAATGAGATGTATGTTATGAATATTGATAATAATATATTACCTCTGGGTTTACTTTCATAATTCATTTTAGAGTATTTTACACTCTAGCCCATTGCACAATGTTTGATGCAAGAGGGTTGTTCATAAAAGAACAATTGTTGTTCGGTATTATGAATAACATAAAGGGCAATGCTTCCATCAAGGATGTGATGTATGTTATGAATATTGATGGTAATATGATACATGCATAACACTGACGCTAAATGTCGCAAGACTAAAAGAATACCACATATATGTGGCACTGCCTTTGGTCACATTGGAGAAACCTGCATGGAGAAATTCCATTATGATGGATTTTGAAGTCGTTTGATTATGAATCATCTGACACTTGCAACTTTCGTCCAAAAAGTGAAGTGACTGAAATACCGTTCACAGGCCATAAGGAACGAGCAACGAACTTATTGGTGATCATACATTATGATGTGTGTAGTCCAATAAAGGTTATTGGTAGCAGTGGATTTGTCTATCTTCAAAAATGACTCAAGTAGATATATGGATATTTGCTTGATGAGACGTAAGTCTGGATCTTTTGAAATCATTCAAAAGGTTTTTAACATGAAGTAGAAATTATTGTAACTAGAAAGATTATGTTTCTGCAAACTAGATTGCAGAAAGGAATATTTGAGTTGCAAGTTTAGCGAATGTCTGATGAGTTGTGAAAAGAGTTTCATAACTTACACCTCCCGGAACACCACTGTGAGTGGAATGTCCGTGAAGATGTAATCAAACCATTTATGACATGGTAAGATCAAAGATGACATAAATCAATTTACCATTATCCCTTTTAAAGTAATGCTTTAGAGACTGCGGCTTTTACACTGAAAAGAGCGCCATCAGATCTGTTGAAATGACATCATGGTATGGTACGCCGAACCATGTTATATCTTTTCTTAACATTTGGAATATGGGTCTTGTGTAAAATATTTACAAACCTATTCCAAATCAGACAAGTGCTACTTTGTATGTTGTCCCAAATTATTGGGTATTCCTCCCTCACTATACGGAGGCAAAAAGGTTTGCCACAAAGAACGGTATGATTTTGAATAAAATGGTTCTTGCAAAAAGGTGAGTGGGAGGACAGTGCAACTCGACGAGATAACAGTATCTTCGTCATCAGGTCAAAGGAAAGAAACCTTAGAAGTGATTCCAGAGTTTCCTACTGCGACTGATACGGAGCCTCTACATGAGATGTATGGACTTCGGTCGAACTTGCAGCTGAACCACGTAGGCAAAACTCGTGCAAACCTCTCAGGTGCGCAAACGAGATATTGTTGCTAGACAACAGTATACCTACGATACACAAGGAAGCGTTGATGGGCCCTGACTCCGGAATTGGCAAAATGCCAATATAATCCGAGATAGTTTCCATATAAATTATTCAAGATTGGATCTTGATAAAACCTCCAAAAGACTTAAAGTCTAACGGATTGTAATGGAACTATAAACTGATATGGATAAAAATGTTTTGTCCATAAAGCTCGACTTGTTGCTTATAACAAATTCAAGGAATTAACTACGGTGAGATTGTCTCTCCGTAGCGATGCTTAAAGTCGGTTCGGGTTAAACTAGCAATTAATACATATTTCAATCTTGAGATATGATACATGGATGCCAAAAGGATTTCCATATGATGGAAATGCTACCTAGGACTTGCATGTGATACAGTTCAAAGTATTTTGTCAATCCAGAGGATGCTAGTGAGTGTGCAATCTTCAGAGTTCCAGCAATGGACAGAAGAGAGCAAAATGGAGTTGGAATCTTCATTTTTGATGAAATAGTCAAAAGAGTTTGATTTCATCAATGGATAGCGAAGATGCTTGTGATTACAAGAAAGTAAGTGGGAGCATAATAATATTTCTGAAAACCTTGTGTGCTTGACACATTGTTGATTGGAAATAATAAAAATTTCTTGACACGAATTAGGACTTCACTAGTCATCTACCCGTGCACCTGCACGGCCTAGATTCTGATACATAGTTATGAAGAATATTTATTTATGTGTGGTATGCAAGTGTTTAAATTTCAGATATCATATGACTGGACAAATGCTAAGTTATTCAAACAATGATAAAAAATAAACACATGTATTTTAACCTTCATTATAGGGAAGAGTACAGATGTGTTCCAATCTACATTGTGCAAACAACCATTGTTTATCTGACTGAAGCCGTCATGTCATAGTCCCAAGATAAACCTCCTTACGAACTTTATGCCACGTACTAAGGGATGGAGAGAGTATTAATTAATTCGAGCCATATGGCAAGATACACATCTTCCCGACTTATTTGATACACATTGTAGCAAATATAACACAACTCAACAGAAGTTGGGAGAAAGATACACTACATACACCTGCCGCTCAATAAAATTTGAAATGTGAGATGTATATGTTCCATGGTTGGTTTTGTTTTTTCCAAACGTGATGTATATATCAATTATTTGCATATACTAAATTATTAGAAGAGTTGGAGGTGGGTGCATACGTGTTCCATTTAGTGTTGGATTCCATTATTTGTGTTGTATTACTTTGTCGCGGTCGTTGTAAATATGTAATAAAACTACAATGCTACCCATATCATTTACATAATATATATTTCTTCTTAGTGCGTTAGGTAGTGCTCCTAACTTAACTTGCAAAAATATGCTATACTTAATTGAGACTGTATCTGTCTAGCATGATATTAAAAGTAGAGTATCTTGTAGTACATGAAAACATATTTTTACCACTCAAAAATTAAAATCTAACGGATGTGGTTGTGAATAATTCTATTTTAGATAATCAGGAGTTTACCTTGCCACTCGCTAGCACAAATAACAATGATATTCCTTCAGTTGATATTTATTAACATGTTTATATTCAAATTTCCTTCTGCATGGCAATTTATGCATAGTTTTCTACGTGACTTAAAATTAGGCGACTACAATATCAAAATATATGACATTGATGGTGGTGGTGTATCAGGGAGCTATCTGGGCTAGGTCTTTTTTTTGTACAATGGAGTTTATTTTTTATTTTTTAATCAGGCATAGATTCAAAAAAAATAGCTTAGGCTTGAGAACGCTTCACTTGTACGTGTCGTTTTTCTATGTTTAAGTGGACAGGCAGGTTGGTTTTTTCCCGAGATAAATTGGGATGTGTGATTTATTTGTAGCATGGGCATTAGTTTTTTTCAATTGTACGGGTCAATCTTTTGCAAAGAAATAAGGCACATGCTTTTTCTGTGAACTTTGACGTGTGTATTGAGGACTTCTTTTGTTTTGGACATGGGATTTTTTTTAATTGTACAATTATATTTTAGGTACGTGGTTAGAATTCTTTTTTTTGTACGTGAGTTGAATCCTTTATGTACATGAAAAGACCCCAAACATACATGAATAGGACTCCTTTTTATTTAGACTCCAAACATACATGAATAAGCCTGAAAAGGAAGTACGTACGTTTTAGGCTTCATGCCCTATATTTTATTTAGGAAAGAAGGAGGGAGCGATGCACATGGCAAAGACTCCAAACGTACATGAATAGGACTCCTTTTTTTAGACTTTACATGAATAGGCGTGACCGTATTACAAATTGTAAGTTGTGTCTGCCCAGGACTCCAAAACTTGCGTAAATAGAGTTCTGCTGATGTATTCTTAATCCTGGACGTACAATTAAAATCCACCGATTATTGTAGCTAGTTTTCTAGAATTAACGTGGAGGCTCGAATGGTGCCTCCAATTAGTAAATATAAGATTGAGAAATAGTTTTTTTTTTGAAGAAATGCTTGGGCTAGGTAGCCTCAATATTAGGCATAATTATCTATGGAGATAGAATTGCCTAATAGGGCTAAGCCAAAATACATATTGACAAGATGCTAAAACAGTTTAGCATAAGAATGCCAAGGAGTGATTCTTGCCGAAGTCACATGGAAAAAGTTTTGCAGGACTCGGTGTCCTAAAACACTGATGAGCAAAATACATGATGGAGATTCCACACACTTTTGTGTTTGGATTAATCATGTATTCCATGGTATGTAAAACAACCAGATATGTCCGATACTCCCAAGCTGTTGCGAGTATAGATACCAAAGTGATCAAAGTGCTGATCATGGGACAACAGTGAAAGATGTCATTGAGTACTAAAGTAGCACTGATGACATGTTTTCTCGCAAACAGAGATTATGAAGTGCTCGTTGTAAGTAATTACATCGATACAGTCTTCCTCAATTCTCCATGCGATTTTCGATTGAAGTTAAGGTTTTTTTTTGTGTAATACACGATATGGTGGCACGATAGTTGGAAATTGTTCCAAACATGTTACTGTGGCGAATTCTATAACAAAGGCTAAGTATGTTGACGCTTTCGAAGAGACAAAGAAGATGTTGAATCATATAGTTCATTCACGAACTTAGTATGGTTCCAAGATGGCTTTGGTCAATGGGACACTATTGCAGATAGTTGCTCCATAGCTCAGTCCGAGGAATCAAGGTTTGACCTATGATTCACATATATACAAAGCCAAGTCCACACAAAATATGAATTTTGTGAAAGCGTGAAAGTGCAAGGATATGCAAAGATACACACGGAGTTGAAGTTGTCAGATCCGTTGGACATCAGGCTATACCACAAGCGAAGCATATTTTACACCGGTATGCCATAGGTGTAAAGTGCATTAGCATTGACTAGATTATTGACTCTAGTGCAAGTGAGAGTCTGTAGGATATATGCCCTAGAGGCAATAATAAATGTTATTATTTATCCCCATGTTCGTAATTATGTTTATATTCCATGCTATAACTACTATAGTTCTCGAGTCTGCAATAACCACGAGGCTCGAAGGAAGACTCATATGCACGTGTGGAATAATAAATGGTAAAATGTATTCCTAGTCTGGCCTCTAAGACTAGCTCAAGTGTTGCATGATGGTTCTATTTTCCTAATCATGGGCATGACTATGCCGGCAACTTTGAGGGCACAATGTTAGAAGCACATTTGTGTTGAATCGACCCGAATTGATGTTATGCTATGAGATACATTCGTCACAAGTTAATGGTTAATAACACAAAGAAAGTTAACGTTTGCATAATTCCTTAGACCATGAGAGTATCGAGTTTCTTCATGCTTGCTTCATGAACTTTGGGGTTTGTTAAACATCATCCGTAAATGGGTGGCTATTACAGCGGCTTACGGGTTCATGGAAAAGTAAGTCAAGGGACTTGATAGCTCAAGATTGGGATTTTCTCCTCCGACGATGGAGAGATATTCTTTGGGCCCTCTCGGTGTTACGGTATCCATCATCGTCTGGCCAGACACATTGTGATTTGATCATAGGGATGCCGGAACACGGGAACGAGAAAAGAGAACAAAACTGGTAACGAGGTAACTGGCATTGTGCACAAGTGTTGATCCACGGGGATGCCAATAAATCTCACCTCGGGTGTTTGTAACATATCGCGAAGCAACAGGAATAGCACACGGCAACTGGAGGTTCACTCGAATTTTATTCGTGTGGGTATAGGGGTCAATATGGGTGTCCACGGCTCCGATGTTGATCATTGATTGGAAAGTGTTCCAGCCATGTCTATGCTTCACCGAACCTATAGGGTCACAGGCTTAAGGGTCATCTATCTGCTGAATACTAGACAGGGAGTCTGAGAGAAAGTCACCGGAAAAGTTTCGGAGACAACGGAAGAGTTCCGGCGAGAGAACACCGGAAGGGTTTCGGTAAAACCGAAAAGTTGTTTCAGAGTATACCATTAAGTCAAAATGTTTTTGGCACACGCCTGGAAATTCTTGGAGGGTGCCAGAATTGTTCTAGGAACTTCTGGGATTTTTCCGGAGAAAAAACCCGGAAATGTTCCGGAGCTGCCGGAACCGCTTTGGTTGCTTTTCGCAGATGAAAATCACTAATCCAGAATTGTTTCGGAACGCGTCCAAAATTATTTTAGTGGGTACTGGAAATGTTCTAAGACATACAGAAATATTTTTGGATTTAACGGGTCGCGGAAAAATGGTTTTGTGAATAGTGAAAATCACTTTATGGTTACTTTTTGGGAAAGCCACCTTTTTGGGCTTTGCTCCAAAATATCTTGGGGATGACATGGATGGATGAGAGCCCCTCATGGGAGGCCCACTTGAAGTGGCTGGCCAAGGAGGAGCTCCTCTAGCCTTCCCATTTTACCCTTTTGGAAAATCCATATGATGGGTTTTTTTTTGGGTACTTTGAGTGCCACCGTACCCCTTGGGATTTCCTATAAATATAGGTGGAGAGGCACTCTCCACACTCACTCTTTCTCACATACACAATGCCATGCAATGATCTGGCTTCTTCTCTCCCTCCCCGCGAAATAGTTTTGTAGAGCCAAAAGGCTGTCTAGATTCTGGTGGGAACGAGTTCTGGACGGCGAAGCCCTACCGGATAGATGACACCGTATGTGTGCAACCCCGTAGAGAGGTCGTACGTTCGATCCATTTGCCCGAGGGGCTGTCCGAGTTTTGAGGGTCCTCCCAAAGGGCTGTCCGTGACACCGTCCGAGGGACTGTCCGACCGCCTCCTGGAGGGCTGTCCGAGGGGCAGACGTGGAAGAACATCCTAGCTGCGGGGATCTGCACCGACGATCTACATCGACTCTACTTCCGCTGCGCTACGAGTCGGTAACGATCGGATCGAAACCATGTATGCAGTCTTCATAGTGGTCCTGGGCTGGTGCGGAGGTCGGAATTTTTTTGTTTTCTGCTGTGTTCCCCTACACATATCACGGGGTTTGGATGCATCGGCGATGTTTGCACCAACTCTCGATGTGAGAAAGGGCAATGCACGGTACCGAAGAGGCTAGCGAATTGCGGAAGGGTGAGAGTGCGTATAATCCATGGACTCACATTAGTCATAAAGAACTCACATACTTATTGCGAAAGTTTATTAGCCCTCGAACAAAGTACTACTACGCATGCCCCTAGAGGGCTATATTGGTAGGACAAGGTCCATCGCTCGTCCCCGACCGCCACTCATAAGGTAGACAATCAATAATAAATCATGCTCCAACTTCTTAGCATAACGACAGATCATGCGTGCATGCTTCGGGAATCACAAACCTTAACACAATTATTCTTACTAAACCACAATCATCTACTAGTACCTCCCCCATATTACCATCTTAATATCACAAAACTATTGCTAGGAATCAAATTTATCATATTCAGTGATCTAGATGAAAGTTTTTATTATATCCCTCTTGAATACCTATCATATCAAGACCAAATTCATAACCCATGCATATTACCATTTCTATCATGAGATTCTCAAAAAGATATAAGTGAATCATGAGAGTGCAACTATTTCTGTAAAATATAATCACCGCCGTGCTCTAAAAGATATAAGTGAAGCACTAGAGCAACTGCCTAGCTCAAAAGATATAAGTGAAGCACACAGAGTATTCTAACAAATCACGAATAATGTGTGTCCCTCTCAAAAAAGTGTGTTCAGCAAAGATGATTGTGACAAACTAAAAATAAAACAAAAGCAAACAAACTATATCACAAGACGCTCCAAGTAAAACACATATCATGTGATGAATAAAAATATAGCTCCAAGTCAGTTACCGATAGATTGTTGACGAAAGAGGGGATGCCTTTCGGGGCATCCCCAAGATTAGACTCTTGAGTCTTCCTTGAATATTACCTTGGGGTGGCTTGGGCATCCCCAAGCTTAGGCTCTTGCCTCTCCTTATTCCTTTATCCATCGTAGTCTCACCCAAAACTTGAAAACTTCAGCACACAAAACTCAACAGAAACCTCGTGAGATCCGTTAGTATAACAAATAAATCTTTAACTCTAAGTATTGTAGTAAATTGATTCATATTTAATATTGGCATAATGCTACTGTACTCCAACTTCTCCATGACTCATACCCCCCGATACGATCCATAGATACATCAAAATAAGCAAACTATGCAAACACTCAAAAACAGAAGGTAAAAGCAAAAAAATATTTTATTCATTGGGTTGCCTCCCAACAAGCTCTTTCTTTATAGCCATTAAGATATGCTTGAGATTTTATTGATGCTCGCATGAAAAATAATAATTGAAACACAAAGAGAGCATCATAAAATATGTGACAAACACATTTAAGTCTAGCATACTTCCTATGCATAGGCATTTTATAAGAAAACAAATTATCAAGACAAAAAGTATCTAGCATATGCAAAGAAGAAGAACAAAACACTAACAATTTGATCTTCAAGAGAGGTAATTTAACATTAAAATTCCAATAACCATATGTTCCTCTCTCATAGTATTTACATTTAGGATCATATTCAAATTTGAAAATATATCTATCACATAAAATATTCTTTTCATGATCCACATGCATAAAAGTCTTGTAATCTTCCAAGATAGTGGGATTAATATTAACTAAAGCCATGACCTCTCCAAACCCACTTTTATCAAGAAATTCATAAGATTGAACACTCTCCAAATATGTGGGATTCTTTTTTCCTAAAGTTGACACTCTTCTAGACCCACTTTCAATAGTATTGCAATCATTATTATTAATATCATATTCATCATGAGGCTTGAATAAATTTTCAAGGTCACAAGAAGTATCACCCCAATCATGATCATTACAATAATTAGTGGACATAACAAAATCATCATCCCCAAGCTTGTAGTTTTGTATATTATTAGCACAATTGACATTAATAGAATTTATAATAACATCATTGCAATCATGCTTTTCATTCAAGGAACTATCATGAATCACTTTATAAATTTCTTCTTTTAACACTTCATCACAATTTTCAGATTCATGATATTCAAGCAAAACTTCATAAAGATAATCTAGTGCACTCAACTCAGTAGCAATTGGTTCATCATAATTGGGTTTTTTGAAAATATTAGCAAGTGGATGAGGATCCATCTCAATAGTTTTTTTAGCAAGCAAAGATGCAAGCAAATAGGAAGCACATGGCAACACAAGCAAACAAACAAGCAAATAAAAATATTTTTGTGTTTTTGTAAAAAAAATTAGAATTGGGGAGATAAAAACGAGAGGCAAATGCAAATAAAAAGGCAAATAAAATAAATGCAAGTGATTGATAGTTTGTGCGAAGGTACTTGATAGATTTTGATGATGTCTCTCAGCAACGGCGCCAGAAATTCTTCCTGCTACTTGTAGACTGCGTTGGTATTTCCCCGAAGAGGAGAGGATGATGCAGTATAGTAGAGATAAGTATTTCCCTCAGTTAAGAACCAAGGTTATCAATCCAGTAGGAGAACCAAGCAAGATCCAGTGAACATCACCTACACACACGAAAGCAAACACTTGCACCCAACGCGAATAAGAGGGTTGTCAATCCGCTTAGCGGTTACTTGCAAGGATTAAGTCTGATAGAGAAAAATTGATAAAGTAAATTACTGATGTCTACTACACAACTTATTCTTGTAGACTCGTGTTGGGCCTCCAAGTGCAGAGTTTTGTAGGACAGTAGCAATTTTCCCTCAAGTGGATGACCTAAGGTTTATCAATCCGTGGGAGGCATAGATTGAAGATGGTCTCTCTCAACCAACCCTGCAACCAAATAACAAAGAGTCTCCTGTGTCCCCAACACACCCAATACAATGGTAAATTGTATAGGTGCACTAGTTCGGCGAAGAGATGGTGATACAAGTGTAGTATGGATAGTAGATATAGGTTTTTGTAGTGCGAACAATAAAAAACAGCAAGGTAGCAAGTAACAAAAGTGAGCATAAACGGTATTGCAATGCTTAGAAACAAGGCCTATGGTTCATACTTTCGCTAGTGCAATCTCTCAACAATGCTAACATAATTGGATCATATAACCATCCCTCAACGAGCGATAAAAAATCACTCCCAAGTTCCTATTAGCGGAGAACATAAAATAGAAATTGTTTGTAGGGTACGAAACCACCTCAAAGTTATCCTTTCCGATCGATCTATTGAGCTATTCCTATAAGTGTCACAAACAGCCCTAGAGTTCGTATTAAAATAACACCATATGATACACATCAACCAACTCTAATGTCACCTAGATACTCCAATGTCACCACAAGTATCCGTGAGTTTATTATACGATATGCATCAAACAACTTCATAATCATAATATTCAATCCACACAAAGAACACCAAGGAGCACCCCAAAGTTTCTATCGGAGAAAAGATAATGAAAACGTGCATCAACCCCTATGCATAGATTACCCCAATGTCACCTCAGGAATCGGCGAGTTGAGTGCCAAAACATATATCAAGTGAATCAATATAATACCCCATTGTCACCATGGGTATTCATATGCAAGACATACATCAAGTGTTCTCAAATCTGAAATATTCAATCCGACAATAACGAAACCTCAAAGGGAAAAGATTTGATTCATCACAACAAGGATAGAGAGGGAAGAAACACCATATGATCCAACTATATTAACAAAGCTCGCGATACATCAAGATCGTGCCATATCAAGAATGCGAGAGAGAGAGATCAAACACATAGCTACTAGTACATACCCTCAGCCCCGAGGGTGAACTACTCCCTCCTCGTCATGGAGACCGCCGGGATGATGAAGATGGCCTCCGATGATGCTTTCCCCCTCCGTCAGGGTGCCGAAAAAGGGTTGTAGATGAGATCATGGGGGTACAGAGTCTTGTGGCGGTGTAAAAACTCATCTAGGTTAACTTTCGGGGGTTTCTGCATATATATGATTTTTCAGCGTTGGAATCATGCAAAGAGGTGCCACAGGGGGCCCACGAGGCACCAGGGCGCGCCTGCGGGGGGGGGGGGGGCAGGCGTGCCCAGGTGGCTCGTGGGGCCCATGTGGCTCTTCTGCTGCTCCTCCAAAGCTTCCTGGGTCTGTTTCCTTCCAGAAAAAATCTTCAAAAAGTTTCGCTGCATTTGGACTTCATTTGATATGGATTTTCAGGAAAACCAAAAACAAGCAGAAAACAGCAACTGGCACTGGGCACTAGGTCAATATGTTAGTCCATGAAAATCATATAAAATCCATATAAAAGTGCACCAAAATCATACAAAACTATAATAGACATGGCATGAATACTTCATAAATTATAGATACGTTGGACACGTATCAATTACTAAACTGAATAAGAGTAAATAAATTGCAGCAAGGTATTTTTAGTTTTTTATATGATAAAGATAGACCCGCGGGCCATAGTTTTCACTAGAGGCTTCTCACTCGAGCGCAGAAACATACGGTGTGTAAACAAATTACTGTTGGGCAATTGATAGAAAAGCAAATAATTATGACAGATTCATGGCAATGATCATGTATATAGGCATCACGTCCGAGACAAGTAGACCGACTCCTGCCTGCATCTACTACTATTACTCCACTCATCGACCGCTATCCAGCATGCATCTAGAGTATTAAGTTAATAAAAACAGAGTAACGCCTTAAGAAAGATGACATGATGTAGAGAAGCAAATTCAAGCAATATGAATAAATCCCATCTTTTTATCCATAGTGGGAACAATACAAATACGTGTCATGTCCCTTTCTGTCACTGGGATTGAGCACCGCAAGATTGAACCCATCACAAAGCACCTCTCCCATTGCAAGATAAACCAATCTAGTTGGCCAAACCAAATCGATAGATCGGAGAGAAATACAAAGCTATACTTAATCATGCATAAAAGAGTTCAGAGAAGACTCAAATATTTCTCATGAATAATCTGATCATAAACTCACAATTCATCGGATCCCAACAAACACACCGCAAAAGAAGATTACATCAGATAGAACTCCAAGAACATCAAGGAGAACATGGTATTGAAGATCAAAGAGAGAGAAGAAGCCATCTAGCTACTAGCTATGGACCCGTAGGTCAGTGGTAAACTACTCACACATCATCGGAAGGGCAGCAAGGTTGATGTAGAAGCCCTTCGTGATCGATTCCCCCTCCGGAAGAGTACCGGAAAAGGCCTCCAGATGGGATCGTGGAAGAACAGAGGCTTGCGGCGGCGGAAAGGTTTTCTCTTCTGGCTCTCTGATGGTATACGAATATTTGTGAATTTATAGGAGTGGAATTAGGTCAAACGGAGCCATGAGGGCCCCACAAGACATCAGGGCGTGCCCCCCTGGGGCCGCGCCCTGTTGCCTTGTGGAGGCTTCGTGAACCTTCTGGCCTCCTCTCCAAGTCTCCAGGGTCTCTTTTGTCCAGAAAAAAGTTTCATGGCATTTGGACTTTGTTTGGTACTGATTCTCTGGAAAGCCAAAAACAAGCAGAAAACAACAACTGGCACTGGGCACTAGGTTAATAGGTTAGTCCCAAAAAATGATATATAATTACATATAAAAACATCCAAGATTGATACTATAATAGCATGGAACAATCAAAAATTATAGATACGTTAGAGACGTATCACTGAGTAAGAGCAATATGCAGTTCCAGGGGGTTATTCCCAGGAAAAAGTGAAGTCACTCGAGCAAATTGCCCTCGACATCGTATTCGGTGGAGAAAAGAACTTCAGAAAAGAGAGGTTAACCTTTGAGGTGGTGGACTTCAAGAGTGCCTATCATGCGATCCTGGGTAGGCCCGCCTACGCATGATTCATGGACAGACCATGTTACGTGTATCTTAAGCTTAAGATGCCAGGCCTGAAGGGCGTGATCACCATCACAGGGAATCAAAAGATAGCTGAAGAGTGCTTGCAGAAAGGCTCTCAGATCGCTGACGAGCAGATGGCGTTGGCGGAGTTAGACGAGTACAAGAAGACGGTTGATTCGAGTGATCTGCTCAAGAGCAATAAGCCGACTGTGGAATCCGCTTTCCAGTCGGCTGGCAACTCGAAGCAGGTTCACATTCACCCAGAGGACCCGAACGCTGCCCCGACCAACATATCAACGATGCTCGATAGCAAATAGGAAAGCGAGCTCATCTAGTTTCTCCGTGAGAACTGGGACATCTTCGCAAGGAAACCCTCTGACATGCCGGGTGTTCCCAGGGTACTGGCTGAGCATCGTCTCAGAGTTGACCCAAAAGTGAAGATTGTCAAAGAGTGATGACCCACAAGTATAGGGGATCAATCACAGTCCTTTCAATAAGTAAGAGTGTCGAACCCAACGAGGAGCAGAAGGAAATGACAAGCGGTTTTCAGCAAGGTATTCTCTGCAAGTAATGAAAGTAGCGGTAACAGATAGTTTTGATAGCAAGATAATTCGTAACAAGTAACAAGTAGTAACGGTAACAAAAAGTGCAACAAGGTGGCCCAATCCTTTTTGTAGCAAAGGACAAGCCAGAACGAACTCGTATAATAAGAAAATCGTTATCGAGGACACATGGGAATTTCATCTAGTCACTTTCATCATGTTTGTTTGATTCGCGTTCGCTACTTTGATAATTTGATATGTGGGTGGACCGGTGCTTGGGTGCTGTTCTTACTTGAACAAGGCTCCCACTTATGATTACCCCCTCTCGCAAGCATCCGCAACTACAAAAGAAGAATTAAGATAACTCTAACCATAGCATGAAACATATGGATCCAAATCAGCCCCTTACGGAATAGCGCATAAACTAGGGTTTAAGCTTCTGTCACTCTAGCAACCCATCATCTAATTACTACTCCACAATGCCTTCCCTTAGGCCCAAACATGGTGAAGTGTCATGTACTGGACGTTCACACGACACCACTAAAGGAAGCACAACATACATATCATCAAAATATCAAACGAATACAAATTAACATCATTACTTATGACAAGACTTCTCCCATGTCCTCAAGAACAAAAGTAAGTACTCACAAATCATATTCATGTTCAAGATTAGAGGGGTATTGAATAGCATTAAGGATCTGAACATATAATCTTCCACCAAATAAACCAACTAGCATCAACTACAAGATGTAATCAACACTACTAGCAACCCACAGGTACCAATCTGAGGTTTTGAGACAACGATTGAATACAAGAGATGAACTAGGGTTTGAGATGAGATAGTGCTGGTGAAAATGTTGATGAAGATTGGTCCTCCCACGATGAGAGGATCGTTGGTGATGTCGATGGCTCCGATTTCCCCCTCCCGGAGGGAAGTATCCCCGGCAGAATCGCTCCACCGGAGAGCAAAATAGCTCCTGCCCAGGTTCTGCCTCGTGACGGCGGCGCTTCGTCCCGAAAGTCTTCTCTTGATTTTTTTCTAGGGAAAATGGCTTCATATAGTGGAAGGAGGGGGCCAGACGCCAGCCAGGGGCCCCACAAGGCATCAGGGCGTGCCCAGGGGGGCCGCGCCTTGTTGCCTTGTGGGCAACTGGTGGGTCCCCTCTGATATTTCTTTTCTCCAGTATTTTTTATATATTCAATAAAAAATCTCTGTGAAATTTCAGGTCAATTGGAACTCTGTAGAATAGGTATCTCTGATGTGGCTATTTCAGGTCCAGAATTCCAGCTGCCGGCATTCTCCCTCTTCATGTAAATCTTGCAAAATAAGAGAGAAAAGGCATAAGAATTGTACCATAAAGTGAAATAATGATTAAAAACATAATAATTATTCATAGGAAATCATGATGCAAATTGGACGTATCAACTCCCCCAAGCTTAGACTTCGCTTGCCCTCAAGTGAAAAGTCGAAATCGATAATCATGACCACATGTTTAGAGAGAGAGAGACGTCGATAAAAATAAATTACAGACATGGAGCGTCATGATCTTTATTATAACAGCAATATATCATTATAAAACTTCTCATGAAAAAGTGACAATTCATCCACAAGTTAAAGTATGAACCATAAACCGAATTGAAAACTAACAAACTATGATCTCAGTCACTAAAGCAATTGCAATTCATCATATTATCAGAAAGAGTCTATGTAAGAGCTTTGTTTAGCAAGTTCACATACTCAACTATCATTTAGTCTTCTATGATTGCTGACACTCACGTCATACTTATGGAGCAGAAGTTCCAGTCGAACACATAGAAAGATAGGGGCTTATAATTTCGCCTCCCAACGTTTTTACATCAAGGGTAATGTTAACAATAATAACTCATGATCACCTATATTTAACTGGATATATATGCATGGATCAATCCCCACCACGTGATGTTTGCCAAAAGAGAAAATAAAATGGAATAGAGGAGAATCCTATTGACTTGTAACATCCCAAAATTCTAAATTTTGGAATGTTATATTAAATAAATAAATAAATAAATAGGGTTGATTGTTTGATTGTTTGTTTGCTTGATTGACTGAAAGTGAGTGAAATTTGAAACTTTTGAAAGTTTAATGAGAGGGAATGAAATGATTTTCCCAAAACTTTCACTTTGCATTTTGATCACTGGGAATTCAATTTCATTTCATCACAAAACCCTAGAGTGAAGATGACATGACTTCTTCCATTCAAGGAAATTTAAAGGGATTTGAAAATGATTTTAATTTCATTTGAAATATTTTTAAACCAGAGACTTTATGCAACTCAATGATTTTCGTGAGAGGGGTAAGATGACTTCCTCAAATTATATGAAATATGAGTTGGAAGTTTAAAAGAATCAAAATGAAAGTCATTTTGAAGTTATTTTGAAACCCACATTAAATTTGAGGTTATTTGAAATTTCAAATTTCAAAACCACTAGAAATATTCAAAATGAGAGAAGGAATATGACACTTCAAATATTCAGAGGCATTTAAAAATATATTTGGCCATATAAAAACAGAAGAGAATTCCAAATGGTTTGAAATTCAAATTCATTTGAGGGTTTTATTCAAATTATTTTTCTCCAAAAATAAAATATATGGAAAATAGGGTAACATGATTCCCTTCAACACAAAAATGGAGAAAAATAAATATTAATTCATTTTGGTATTTTAAAATAATTTTTTTTGCATTTTAAATACAATAGTAGCACTGTTTGAATTATTGGATTTTGTGTGAATTTTATTTGAATTGAAAAATAGTTCATTTTGTAGGAAATGTTTTTCTAAATTTTTTTATATATAATATGTCTATATAAATCTTTTATTGTTTTTCCTTAATTTAGTTTTTCTTTCTGTTTAAATTCAAAAATAGGAAAGTTTTCTTTTTCTAGAAGTTAATCGGTGCGGCCCACCTAGCCAGCGACCCAACTGCGCGCCCACCCACTCCGAATCTCCTCCAGATCGGTTACCCGATCCCCTTCCATTTTTTTTCTCCCACTGACGCGCGGGCCCCACCGATCGCCCTAAAATTTCCCGCGCTCACCTTCCTTCCTCCGCCGCCACACTTTTCTTCCGCCGCCGCTCGCCAGATCACGCCGAATCCGCACCGTATCGCCTCGCCCCTGCCCCAAGCTTGCGGGGCTATAAAGCCCCTGACCCCCTTGACGGATCCCCCCGAAACCCCTCTCTCTCACGTCGAAACACCGCCGCAATCGCTCGCCGTTGCCGCCGTCTGACGCCGCCCGCAGGAGCTCGCCGCCGACGCCCTAGCTCACCCCGAGCCCCGCCACCACCACCATTCGACTCGCCGACGACCGCCGCATCTTCCCGACGTCTTCCTCGAGCTCGCCGACCATCGGAGACCCATCCCGCATCAACCCCGAGCCCGCCGTCGACGTCACCTCGCCGGAGTCCGCGGTAAGCCACCGGCGCACTCCTCCACCCTCAGATCTTGATCCAACGGCTCCGATTAGACGCGCTATTTTTTTTATTTCGCGAACCGTTTTCTTCTAAGCTTCGGTCCTCCACCCGCTTAGCTCCTGTCGCGCACGCCTTCAGCCAATAGAGCTCTGCCACGTGTCCCGTAGCCGATCTGTAGTGTTTCTTTATTTTTCTTTTCTGTTTTAATTTTCAGAATAGTTTCTGTTTTAGAAACAGAATATCTTTTATGTTTTAAGTCCAAATTGAGTGATTCTTTTTGCTATGGATTCAACATTTTATGAAGTTTCTGATGGTGCACTTGGATTTCAAATTGGAGTAGTTTAAATTTGAATTTGATGAATTTTGTTCAAATCACTATTTTGGCCAGATTTTGTGTTTTATAAAATATTTTTGATTAATTCTTTTTGCCACTGTTTTCTTATTGTTTGGCCTATCCAGTCCATTGAGTTATTTAGTTTTAGTTTATTTTAAATTAGGTTTTTAGCTAAAACAGTATTGTTTTGCTTATATAGTTGTTTTAGTCATTTAATTATTGTTTTTAATTTTTTTAGTTAATTCTTTTTGTAGATTTTACTTGTTGTTATACGTTTCTGTTGGGCTACAGTAGATACATTTTATAATTATTTATTAGTGTTTAGCTACTGTTTTTTTTATTGTTGTTTAGTTATGAAATTAGGGTATATATATAGAATAGTTTTATAAGTTTCAAAAGTAATTCTTTTTGCCACTTTATTATAGTTAGTTTTGTTTCTGTCAAATAGCAATAATTTAGTTTTGTAATTATTTTAGTATTGTTTACTATTGTTTTAATGTATGCTTGGTTGTTGTTGTTGATTTAGTGTTAACTATATAGTTATGATAGTTGTTAAATTAGTTCTTTTTGCTAGTTAATAATTTAGTAAATTATTTTCTGTTATTTTATTAGAAATGCATTTTCTTTACTGTAGAAAAGTTTTTTTTTTGTGTAATTTATTGCTGTTATGAGGGTTATTAGTTGATATTGTGTGAGTTGGTTTCTCCCTTGTTTTCTTTGAAGTTTTGTTTGGATTTCTTGGATTTCATTATTATTTTGTTTATTGCTTTTGATTGATAGTATTTATTGCTAGAGTTGTTTGATTATGTGAATGCACTGTTTGACTATATAGATTTTCTCGGAGAGACGAATAGTTCTATCAAGTTTCCGAGAGCGTTAATACCTTCATCAATTTACCAGGAAAGTTCACTTTGACCATATTTTCATACCTATATTTTTATTGCATCTAGTGTCACCATTTCACCATTTCCTCCAGTAGTATATTGAATCTTGTAGTTGAGTAGAAGCATGAGGTAGGAACCCACACCCCTGTTACCAAGCCCGGGAACATCATTTATTTTAATGCTATGCTTCAGTAGACGGGGATTGGTATGAGAGTTCGTGAGTGGTGTGAGAAGGAGGACTCTACGTCAATGACGAAAACTTCAAGATGGCATCTTCAAGGCCTGCATCTACAAGACCTCAAGACTTGACTCGAGACAAGAATTCAATATACCTCTGGGTGGAGAATGGTTAAGAAGGGTACATATGGTGCGTCCAGTACTCAGTGATTCCGGAGAAGCGCCGTGATATCATGCGGAAAGCTCCACCCAGGCTCAAAGAGACGGAAGAATACTTCATGCCCGGAAGCTTACCTGTACAGCCACAAGTCAATATGGGCTCTGGCTTGGTTGACCTTAGTGGTGACTCTGGCTGGGACGGTGCTAGCAGATGTAGAACTACGGTAGGATTGGATGAGCACCGAACAGTGGTCAGAGGAACTCTTCGGAAGACCATGTTTCGGTCGTCTTGTTCTCAAACACCCTGAAGTGCGAGAACGTAAAAAAGAGGGATCGAATCTTGTGGGTAAAGTGCACAACACTCTGCAGAGTTAAAACCTAATCGATTAGCCATGTCCCCGGTTACGGACAATTTGAGCCTCTGGACTTGGATCTATCTCTGAACTCTCAACACCGGACTGATAACTAATTGTGGGCAACTTATGATACTTGTGGGCTATGAGACATCGGTTGGCGGAACCATGTCATAGTAGATAACTCCGTAGTGAAAACTCCTGATTATTCCTTTGTTGTAGGGAAAATAAAAGCAGCTTTTACGCAAACAAAACTCAGATACAGAGCCACAAAGCCATATTGCATATAGAATAGTTTTATCATCTGTTTCTCTTATTTGTGATCTTGCCGGTACATTCAATGTACTGACCTACACAGCTGCAACGTATCATGTTGCAGGATTTTTCTATGACAAGTGAGTTTCATTGTACGGTTACGGTCTACACTCAACCTGCCGATGGCATTGATGGGACTCCACACCCGTTTGTTTGTTTCTGCTGAGACTTATGAGGTATATATCAGTATTACGTTATTTATACATGTGATTGCACTTTGATATATACGTTGATGTACTGTGTGTGCCAGCATACTGATCCAGGGATGGCACAGATACATAGAGGCTTGACCGTTTGAGGTCGGGTCGCTACATGACTCTTGCATGAAAGTAAATACATAAACTAAAAGATAGGCCCTTCGCTGAGGGAAGCAGAGGTTGTCATGTGCCTTTTGTTTTTGGATGTGCAAGCTCTTAATGTAAAGGAACGTCACTTTATATTGCCCCTTGTGATAGCGACCTTTATTATGCAGTCTGTCGCTTTTATTGCTCCACCATCACAAGATCGTACAAAGCTTATTTTCCCTTACAGTAAAAGTACATACATATTTAGGAGCAATTTTTATTGCTTTTGCACCGATGACAACTTACTTGAAGGATCTTATTCAATCCATAGGTAGATATGGTGGACTCTCCTGGCATGAAACTGGGTTTAAGGGTTTTTGGATGCACAAGTAGTATCTCTACTTAGTACAAAATTTTGGCTAGCAAAGGATAGGGGGAAAACACCACATGTTAGAGGATCCAAAACAATATAACTTCTATGTGAATATAAGCAAACACAACCCATTACGTTGTCTTCCTTGTCCAACATCAACTTATTGACATAGAATATTTGATGGGTACTCACAATCATAAAAGATGTCCAAGATAGTATATTTATATGTGAGACCTCTCTTCCTTTATTACTTTTTCATGAATTGCTACAGTGACCAATGCTATGTTTGTCAACTTCCAACAAGTTTTATCAATTATACTTCTTTTATGTGAAGTCATCACTCCCCATGGGATTAGCATATGATCTTAGTTTTATTCTTTCTTTATTTCTAAGATTGGATCATCAAAAGCAAAACACTCAACTCAAACTACTCTTTATTATATAACTTTCACAAACGATTACATAGATAGATAGATCACAAAGCAAGCACTCGAAACTAAATCATACTAAAATTTTATTCCTCTAAATCATGAAATAACTAAGGATTGAACTAAGATAGATAATGATGATGAAAAAGTGATGGTGATACGATATCGGGGCGCCTCCCCCAAGCTTGGCACAAGCCAAGGGGAGTGCCCATACCCATGTACTCAAGTCTCCTTCTTCGGTGATGGTGGTGATGGTGAGGTGGTGGATTTGTCCTCCATCTTCCAAGTCATAGCCTCTCCATCATAAAAGGACGAATGAGTTTCTGGAGTCCTAAAATTTGCAGCTAAACTCATACCTTTGAACTTGGCCTCATACTGAAAATTTTGGTTTTGTAGATCATATATTTGGGCCTGAAGATAATCAATCCGATCATTGAGCTTGAAGATGACGTCCCCAATATTCTTGCCGTCCACCTTGTGCTGACGGATGAATTCCGTGATCATGGAGTGGTTAGCACAGAGTCCGCGCTCCACCATGCCTTGGCACTTGAAGATCTCCTGTTCCACCGCTTCCAGCCTGGCCTTCTCGCTCCCGGTCTTCTTAGGTCCTTGAACATTCCGGATGTGGAGCACCCCTCACGCATCTCAATGGCTTGAGGGTGCTTCATCACCTCCGGTAGGTACGGATTGATGACCTTCTCATAGAACTTGACCTTGGACGAGCTTGGAGACGTCATGGCGACCTAGATCTATCAGAAAAATAGCTCGAAACAAGAATAGAGGAGACACTTGCGATAGGGCGGTCAAAACATACGAGAGTATATATAAAGAATTTTTATCTTGCAAAACAAGCATACGGGAGGAAAACGGAGTCGGGAAGCCACACGTGGGGCCCACAAGGCATCACGGCACGCCCCAAGGGGGTTGCGCCCTATTGTATTGTGGGCGACTCGTGGGTCCCCTCGGTTGTTTCTTATTTTTGTAATTTTTCTAATATTCCAAAACTGACAGAAATAATTTTTATGGAATTTTTGGAGTCGGTTTACTTACTGTATCACATACCTACCCCTTTTCAGGGTTCTGGAGCGTTCCGAAAGGACTCTTCTATGTGCTCTTCCGGTGTAATTGTTTCAATAATATTAGTTTCAACATTAATGGGAGTACCTGAAATATAATGCTTAATTCTTTGCCCATTCACCACTCTCGGATTATTGCCTTCGGAGTTGTTTATTTTGATGGCTCCGGAGCGATAAACTTCTTCGATGATATACGGTCCGTCCCATTTAGAGAGAAGTTTCCCTGCAAAAAATCTTAAACGAGAATTGTATAATAGAACATGATCACCTACTTTGAACTCCCGTTTTTGAATTTTTTGTCATGCCATCTTTTAACATTTTCATAGGCTTGGGTTCTCCATTCATCTAAAGAGCTAATATCAAATAACCTCTTCTCACCAGCTAGTTTAAAGTCATAGTTAAGTTCTTTAATTTCCCAATATGCTTTATGTTCTAACTCAAGAGGTAAATGACATGCCTTTCCATAAACCATTTTATACGGAGACATACCCATAGGATTTTTATATGCAGTTCTGTAAGCCCATAATGCATCATCAAGTTTCTTAGACCAATTCTTTCTGGATCTATTAACGGTTTTTTTGCAAAATCAATTTTATTTCTCTATTAGTTAATTCAACTTGACCACTAGACTGAGTATGATAAGGAGATGCAATTCTATGATTAACATCATATTTAGCAAGCAACTTACGGAAAGCACCATGAATAAAATGTGAACCACCATCAGTCATTAAATATCTAGGGACTCCAAACCTCGGGAAAATAACTTCTTTGAGCATTTTAATTGAAGTGTTGTGATCAGCACTACTAGTTGGAATAGCTTCTACCCACTTAGTAACGTAATCAACAGCAACTAAAATATGAGTATACCCATTGGATTTAGGAAAAGGTCCCATATAATCAAAACCCCAAACATCAAATGGTTCAATAACAAGTGAATAATTCATAGGCATTTCCCGACGTCTACCAATATTACCAATTCTTTGACATTCATCACAAGAAAGGACAAACTTACGTGCATCCTTGAAAAGATTAGGCCAATAAAAACCAGATTGTAATACCTTGTGTGTAGTTTGGTCTCCCACATGGTGTCCTCCATATGCCTCGGAGTGACACTTACGTAGGATTTATTCCTGTTCTGCTCAGGTACACAACGTTTAATAACACCATCCACTCCTTCTTTATATAGATGTGGGTCATCCCAAAAGTAATGTCTTAAACCAAAGAAAAACTTTTTGTTTTGTTGATACATAATGCTAGGTGGTATATATTTAGCAACAATGTAATTAGCATAGTCTGCATACCAAAGAGTATTACGAGAAGCATTTATCACACCTAATTGTTCATCAAGGAAATCATCATTAATAGGAAGTGGGTCATCAAGAACATTTTCCATTCTAGACAAATTATCAGCTACGGGATTCTCAGCTCCCTTTCTATCAACAATATGCAAGTCAAATTCTTGTAGCAAAAGAACCCACCTAATAAGTCTAGGTTTAGCATCTTTCTTTTCCATAAGGTATTTAATAGCAGCATGATCAGTGTGAATAGTAACTTTGGAATCAACAATGTAAGATCTAAATTTATGACATGCAAACACAACTGCTAAAAATTCTTTCTCAGTAGTAGCATAATTTCTTTGAGCACTTTCTAGGGTTTTACTGGCATAATGGATAAGATTTAATTTCTTATCAACTCTTTGTCCTAGAAAAGCACCAATGTGACGCCCCCGACTTAATCGTGCACTAATCATACACGCAAATGCACACGGTCAAGCCTAAGGACTCACTGGAAGATATCACAACACAACTCTAAACGCAAATAAAGTCATACAAGCTTTATAATACAAGCCAGGGGCCTTGAGGGCTCGAATACGTAAGCTCGCGATCAAGCGTCAGCGGAAGCAACATAATATCTGAGTACAGACATAAAAAGGAAACAAGTCTGCCTTAAGAAGACTGAGCAAAACAACAATAACTAGATCGAACAGGCACATGCCTCCTGCCTGGGTGCCTCCTATCTACTCCTGGTCGTCAGCAGTCTCCATGTAGTAGTAAGCTCCAGCGGTAGGGTAGTGGTAGTCGTCGGTGGTAGCAGCTGACTCCTGGGCTCCGTCATCTGGTCACAGCAATTGGGTATGGGGAAAAAGGGGAAGCAAAGCAACCGTGAGTACTCATCCAAAGTACTTGCAAGACTTACATCAGAACTAAACTATGTATGCATCATTATCAAAGGATGGGGCTGTATCTTTGGACTAAACCGCAGAAATGCCAGAATAGGGGGAAGGCCTAGCCTATCGAAGATTAGCATCTTCAGAGTCTTGCAGCATTAGAAGAGTATAGATTAGCATAATATAAAGTAGCAAGTAAGTAGTAACAATGCCCAGAGATCCTTCCTCGTCTCCCTGCGAGAAAGCGATCCCGGAGCCAACATATTAGTAACATCACCATGTATCCAGTTTTAGTAGTAGATCAGGATACTTTCTGAGCGTCCGTTACCATGGACACGGCTATTCGAATAGATATACTTCCCTGCAGGGGTGCACTAACTTACCCAACACGCTCGATTAACTTAGGCCGGACACACTTTTCCGGGTCATGCCCGACCTCGGCTGATCGACACGTCATAGCCCTACCTAGGCTCAACAGAGACGCCAGCACGCCGGTCTAACTCCTAAGCTCGCAGGGGTCTTGAGCCCATCGCCCTTTGCACTCCTGCACGTTGCGTACGCGGCCGGTGAGCCACTAGTGCAGAATCAGCCTTTAGTCCCGGTTCGTAAGGGCCTTTAGTCCCGGTTCAACAACCGGCACTAAAGGGTCGGGACTAAAGCCCCCCCCCCTTTAGTCCCAGTTCGTCACGGCCCAGGACCAAAGGCCCACCACGTGGCATGAGCCCGCGTCGGGGGCTGGGGGGCCTTTAGTCCCGGTTGGTAACACCAACCGGGACTAAAAGGTCCACGTGGCACGAGCCCGCGCCGGGGGCTGGGGGGCCTTTAGTCCCGGTTGGTAACACCAACCGGGACTAAAAGGTATAGGGGTTTAGGGGTTTATGTTTTATTTTTCCTTTTAATTTTGTGTTTTCCATTTAATTCTTTTTTTTGCGAGAAATTCTTTTTCATTTCAAACATATTTTACGCTACTACATACATACTATACATGTCATGCATATATAAATATAATTTCTCGTAGCCAATCATATATATATATATATCATAGAATTTCTCGTATGACCATATGCGAATACACACATATATATATATACAATTTGGTATATACAATTTCTCCTACAATTTGCAGATAATTACATGCATGCAAAAGCAGGATTTTTGGGATGTATGACCTGGTCAACCAAAAATCCCGCAATTTGTAGACCAAAAATCCCGCAATTTATTCAGCCGTGTAATGGTATGCTCCTTTGGGATGTATGACCTGGTCAACCAAAAATCCCGCAATTTCCTCTTGAAGTGCTCGTATGCGGTCCGTTGGTAGGAGCTTTTCCCGCATCTCCCTCAGCTTTAAAGAAGGAGATCAAGATGAATATATTAGTTATGTGTATATATATTAGATCATGATAAAAAAAATTGTGGATAGTGTTCTGGCAAATGTAACCAAAGTTGTCTTTCAGATCTGCTCCATTCGGACGTCATAATACGAATGTTCTCGCAAACGTAGTATGCACATAAATTATTCCCCGACGCCTGACTCATGCACTTTACGAGAATATAATTCAATCAGATAATAATTAATCAAGCATGATAATGGTATTGAAACTAGAATTAAAGAGATGCGCGGACACGTAGCTAGTACTACTTAATTACGTACCCTGGGTCGCACCCATTTCAGCTCTTGTTTCCATGCGCCTGGGACCTGTTTGATGAAGCTTTGCCAAACCCTGCCCAGCAAAGAAAATGAATAAAGGAGTTATTAATTAGTTCATATCAGGAAATGAAATAAAGAGCTGGCTGACATAGTGCGATAATGATTGAAATTACCTATCGACCATCCCCTTCACGATTAAGTACTCTTTAGGTTCTTTAAGTAGTGAGTCCAGTACTTTAACTTTTCCCTCGTCAACTTCAATGATTAGCAGGATCTAGTGGAAACTGCATGCGCACACATTTTTATAATTAAGCGGGCATGTGCATAACTCATCAACTACACTTATTAACATCTAGTAAGCAAAATAGAATTTGTAGTACAAGACAGTAACACTCACCCGAAGTTGTAAGGAAATACTATTTCCGGTTGGGTATTTAGTTGCTTCAAAAACTCTAGCAAGTACTTCTCTGTCTCTTTTGGGTGACGTGACCACACCTCTTCATTAATGGTATTTGGGTCAATGAACCCAATGCCATAGCGTCCATCTCTTTTCATTTCATAAATCTTCATTCTGCATAATACCACAGAAAAGAATATAGTGAGGATAATTACAGGCAACGAACGAGCACAGCTAGAGACTTAATTTACAGAAAGAAATCACTTACAGACAATAGCAACTGATGAGAGATTTGTCGAGTGTGTCTTGATTGAATAACTGAAACAATTCTTGAAACTCAACCCACAAATCTTTTGCATGGAAGTAATGCTCTTCCTTGACTTTCACCATGAGGGAATCTCGCCCCTTCTTGACTTCTCTCAGGTACCAGTCATGCAAATTGCGCAATCTCGTTGATAGATTCTCGACCTCCCTGACCAGATCTTGGCCGGGGACATATTTCCATGCTACTTCGTGATCTTGAATCTTGGGGAGTTCCTCGATGCCTAGGAGTTGTTCAACAGTGACACCGGCCTCTCTAGCCATCTGTCTATGAGCTTCGGTTATTACCGGCTGATCGGCGGTACTCACACCATGTGATTGTACAATGAGCGAGGGGATCGATTGCACTGCCTGTTCTCCCAGCTGGGGAACAGTTTTCCCGCATTTACTACTCCTTGCTTGGCTCGAGCTCGACTCCTTATCTTTTTGTGCCACATATAACTTCTTAATACAATGCTCATAGTCTGAGTCCGTCCTCTTCACAGCCGGTTGAGCATTATCAATAAAGTGTTGTATGACTTCATCAGGTATTTTCTCCTTCAGTGGGGGCTGTTTCCGTGCAAAATGGGCCTTCACTTGGGCAGCCACTTCGGCCTTGTTTTCCTTGATAGTCATCTCGTAAGCCAACTTCTTTTTGGCAGGAGGAGAGGCTTTCTTGCTTGGTGCTCTCTTCTGCTTTGGAGAAGGTTGACGCGCCCGAGATCGATATGGTGGACTCGCGCTGATGGGCTCCGTCTCGGGGTGGGGTGGTGGAGACGGCTGACGCGGTGGCGGACTAGCGCCACGCTGCGTCTCGGGCAGGGTTGGAGTCGGCTGACGCGGTGGCGGACTTGGAGGAGGAGTCGGTGGCCTTGGAAAGACGATGCAATCATTTCTCCATAGAATGATACGATGTATGGCCTCTCCCTGTGTGCGCTCCTCGTCACCTCCAGGAATGTCAAGCAGTAGCTCATAATATCCTAACATCACTTCATCAACCCCGACACGACCATAGCCAGCTGGAATCGGATTGCAATGGTAGTTTGCTTCAGGGGGATTTGTTAAAGCATAGCCGTCCGCCACCTTCATGGATATGTTCTTCACTTTCATGTGTAGCTCACAAGGTGTCGTATCTTTGATATCATCCACAGGGTATCTATCCAGCAGTGCATCATCGGCCGGGGTGGAACCCACGCTGCTTTTCGGCATAGATGGGACGGTTGTATCCAATGCTGGATCTGCTTGCTGCTGCCGCTGAGACGCCCTTTCCTGGCTAAGTGAGTCGATCTGCTCTTGCTGCCTTAGGTAAGCGCGTTCCAACTCCGCGTTCTTTGATTCTACCAGTTGAAGGTGGTCTGTTGCCTGCTTCCTCTGCTCCTCCTCCTGTTGCTTCTTTCTCGCACGGCTTCTGTAAGTGGCGTTCCAATCCGCAAACCCCTCAAACCACGGAACAACGCCTTTGCCTCGTGTTGATCCCGGGTGTTCAGGATTGTTCAGGGCGCGCGTAAGCTCGTCATTCTCTCTGTCGGGCTTGTACTTTCCCATTCGAGCATCTTGTATTGCAACAAGTAAAGCTTTGGAGGCTTCTTTAAGACTTGCCCGCTCCATAACCAGCCCTGTCTCTGGGTCCAACTTCCCCCCATGCGCATAAAACCAAGTCCTGCACCTGGGGGGCCAACTCAATGTAACTTGAGTGACCCCTGCAGCAATCATCTGTTCCTCAGCGAGATCCCACTTAGGCCGGTCGACCTGGTAGCCACCTGGCCCCAGAGTATGGTGCCACTTTTTTTCGCAGCATTAATCTTGTTTATTCTCGACCGTTCCTTAGCTTCTTCCGATTCCTTGAACTGCACGAAAGCGTCCCAGTGATATTTTGCCTTCTCCAGTGTTCCCTTGAATGCTGGAGTCTTCTTTCCGTCTGCTTGGTACTTGGCCCATATTCTTTTCTTGTGGTTGTTGAATGCTATCGCCATCTTCTTAAGAGCACTCTTCTTGACTTTCTCCCATTCTTCATCTTTCAAATGATCTGGTAGGGTGAAATGTGCCATGAGCGATTCCCAAAGCAGATCTTTTGCTCTTCCGTCAACAAAAGTAACTCCTTGATCTCCCTTTGCGGGCTTATTCCATTCTTGAACGGAGATCGGGATTTGGTCCCTGACAATAACTCCGCATTGACGAGTAAATTTGTCTGCATTCTTTTTAGGAGCAAGCGGTTCGCCATTTTCTTTGATGGCATCGATGTTGTACTTTATGCCAGCCTGCAACCTTCTGGCCGGGCCTCATACTGCCCTGCTTGTAGAAGATTTGCTCGATCCGGAGGGCTAAAAGAAGAAAGATCGATTCGTTAATATATAAAAATCAATTAATACATGTAATGATCACCAGAGGCCTTATATATATATACCTCGCCGGTCTTTGTTATTTGAAGAACATTTCCTTCGTCATCATTGTTGTGGCCTTCGTCTCTTCGTTCGTCTTCATCAAACATTAATACTCCCTCACCGGAATTATTAATGTTCCGATATTGCCAGCCGTCATCTTCGGGTTCATTCTCATCTGGGCTCGGGGAGCGTATGATGTCGAACATGGTCTCTTCTCCGTCTCTGTCGGTATTGTCCCTAGCTTATATTAACTAATCCAGAAGAAAGACAAAACAATTTAGTATTCAAATTAGAATGCAATCAATAAGGAAAAACTGAATCATAGTAGATAATATGCATCTCGAATAATATCACTAATACATCTCGAATAATCCAGATAATATGCATCATCGAATATAATCTCGAACACATCGTCTCGAATATTATCGAATATAATCTCGAATACATCTCTAGTTTTAATTATCACTAATACATCTCGAATATTATCATATAACATCACTAGCTAATACAGATCGAATATTATCGAAGTATCTAGTTCACTCGCGGTTCCTGAGGCGCGGGCGGTGGACACCCAAAGAGAAGGAACCATCACAGGATCATAGCTCGGGTGAGATCCCTGAAGAACCTGCCAGGTATTGGAGAACCTGACGTTCAACGCAACCATGTAGCGACAGACGTGCTCTTCCTCCTCCCTGACACAGCGACGTACCACCTCCGCGGGGGCCGGCTGCCTCCGCACCGAAAGTGGCCCACGCGACCGCCACCAAAGAAGCTCCGGGTCGACGACGGGAGCCCGGTTCCTCACCAAGCTGCGCACCCCGGAAGGTAGCACCTCCCAGTGCCAGCCCGGCGGAGCCCAGTCCCGGACATGGCGCCTCTCAAGCAGGTTCTCGCCACTGAGTCGACGACGAGGATGCGGGCCGGGCATCGTAGACGTCGAGAACAAATTCTATGCAAATTTAACATTTTTTAAATGCTTGATTGTGATTTTTGTAATTCTTTTTCACTTGATTTTGCAAATACATGACAAACTTTTGCAAATACAACATTAAGATATATATTAACATTAAAATATTATTAATACATGGTCAACTTTTCTCTATGCAACTTTTTCCTATGCAACTTTTTTCTTTAAGTATAAAAAACTAAAAAACAGAAAATCTATGCAAATTCAACCGTTCATCTACATATACATATATACATACATTGTATAAAAAAACTAGTGAAAAAAAAACTAAAACATACATACATATAGTGAAAAAATAATCATCTAAAACATCTAAAACATCAAAACATACATACATATATACATATATACATACATCGTATACTAGTTAATAATAATCTAAAACATATCTAGTGAAAAAAAATCGCCGGAGGGGGCGGCGCGAGCTCACAGCGGGCGAGGTCGAGGACGGCGACGGCGAGGTCGATCGAGGCCGGCGACGGCGAGGTCGAGGCCGGCGGGCGCGGGCGGCGTCGGAGAGGAGAGGCGCGGGTGGGGTCGATAGGGGGAAGAGGCACGGGCGGCGTCAGGGAGGAGGCGCGGGCGGCCGGCGTCAGGGGCGGCGTCGGAGAGGAGAGGCGCGGGCGGCGTCGGGGAGGAGGCGCGGGCGGCTGGCGTCGGGGCAGGCGGCGGCGCAGCAGCCTGGTGACGTCTCTTTGTTTGGCGTCGGGAGAATGGAGAGGATGGATTCGTAAGTGCCGCTTATATATGAAAGCCTTTAGTCCCGGTTGGTGGCTCCAACCGCGACTAAAGGCCCCCCTTTAGTCGCGGTTGGAGCCACCAACCGGGACTAAAGGTGAAATTTACCCAGGCCAAGCTGCGGGAAGCCAGGCCTTTAGTCCCGGTTGGTGGCTCCAACCGGGACTAAAGGGGGCCTTTAGTAGCGGTTGGAGCCACCAACCGGGACTAAAAGCCTGGCTTCCCGTGTCGAATGTTTAGTCCCACCTCGCTAGTTGAGAGGAGCTCGCAGCGGTTTATAAGCCCCGCCACGGCTACCGTGTCAAGCTCCTCTCTAAGCAGGCCTTTGTGGGCCTATCGAACTTGTGCTGCCCTGTGGGGCCTATTGGGCCGTGCGGGCCTGCATCCTGGCCCAACTAGAGGTTGGGTTTCTAGTCGTATGCAAGCCGTGGCGGCCCAGTAGGCGGGCTTTTTTTTCATTTTTTTTTTGCTTTATTTATTTTCTTTTGTTTCTACTTACAGCCAAATATTTAGAGTTTCTGAGTGAATCTTTTTGCTTTAGGTCACAAAAATTATAAACTTTCTGTTAGTACCAGTACTTTTCAAATTTGAATAGTTTAATTTGAATTATTTGAAATTTGTGTGAATCACTAGTTTGTGAATAACTTTACTTTAAAAATAGATTTATCAGTGATTCTTTTTTCTGCTGTTTAATATTAGTGTGTTTTATCATTATATTCAATTTGCTAATTCTTAGGTTATTTTAAAAAATGAAAATGCCTTTGTAACAGATGAGTTTTCGTTTGAAACACTGATACTTCGAAAGAGATTGTCCATTTTGTACACGAAGTGCATCCAGTTTTTGTCGTAACCCTCTCAACTTTTTAGAACATGCTATGTGGGTGAAATGATGATACCATGCCAACTTTCAACCTTTTCAGAGTTCATTTGTAGTGCTTTTCAATTTCAGGGTCATTTAGCTAAAAAAATTCATTAAATGCATGAAAAATAGCGAATGAAGTCAGAAAGGGTTGAAAATTGATGATGTGGCTTTGAATGGTGCATGTTGAACTCACAAAATGTCTGGAGTTGAAATAAGTTAAAAAAATGAAATGCCTTTGTAACAGATGACTTTTCGTCTGAAACCCAGATACTTCGAAAGAGATTGTCCATTTTGTACACGAAGTGCATCCAGTTTTTGCCGTAACCCTCTCAACTTTTTAGCACATGCTATGTGGGTGAAATGATGATACCATGCCAACTTTCAACCTTTTCAGAGTTCATTTGTAGTGTTTTTCAATTTCAGGGTCATTTAGCTCAAAAAATTCATTAAATGCATGAAAAATAGCGAATGAAGTCAGAAAAGGTTGAAAATTGCATCCAGTCCTTAAAGATATATTTCTTCGCCTTTCAAATGCCAAAACACATATATACCCTAACTATTATAAAGATTCCATCCGGTTTGTCTGAAGTGGGACTTTCGAGATAAGTCCGGAAACTCACTAGAGAAGAAAGTGATGACGGTGAAGCCTGTCACATCCCAGAGTGGGATCTTTGGGTATAAAACTTTTTCTTCGCGTGTGTCCCTTTGCGCCGTAACCATGGACAATCTTCATCATTTAACAGGATGCTTGGGTCAATCTTCACTGTGAAGGGAGCAATTTCACGAAACTTTTCATAATCTTCTGACATGTCTGTCTTGTCCTCCACTCCCACGACATTTCTTTTCCCTGAAAGAACTATGTGGCGCTTTGGCTCATTGTATGATGTATTCGCTTCCTTATCTTTTCTTTTTCTCGGCTTGGTAGACATGTACTTCACATAGAAAACCTGCGCCACATCATTGGCTAGGACGAATGGTTCGTCTGCGTACCCAAGATTGTTGAGATCCACTGTTGTCATTCCGTACCGCGGGTCTTCCTTTACGCCGCCTCCTGACAGATTGACCCATTTGCAGCGAAACAAAGGGACCTTCAATTCACGTCCATAGTCAAGTTCCCATATCTCCTCTATGTAACCATAATATGTGTCCTTTGGCCTATTGGTGTTTGCTGCATCAAAGCGGACACCACAGTTTTGGTTGGTGCTCTTTTTATCTTGGGCGATCGTGTAAAATGTATTCCCATTTATCTCGTACCCTTTGAAAGTCAATATAGTCGAAGATGGTAACTTGGACAGCAAGTACAGCTCATCTCCAACACTGTCGTCATGCATGAGACGTGTCTGCAACCAACCGCCGAAAGTCCCCGTGTGTTCACGTGTAATCCAGTAGTCAGACTGCTCCGAGTGTTTGGAGCGTAGAATATTCTTGTGTTCGTCGATATACGGACCCACCAAGCTGGAATTTTGTAGAACTGTGTAGTGTGCTTGCGCCCAAGAATGTCCGTCCATACATATTACTTGGTCCTTTCCTAGCGTGCCTTTTCCACCAAGTCTGCCCTCATGCCGCGATTTGGGAACACCAATCGGCTTAAGGTCAGGAATAAAGTCAACACAAAACTCAATGACCTCCTCTGTTTCATGGCCCTTGGAGATGCTTCCTTCTGGCCTAGCACGGTTATGAACATATTTCTTTAAGACTCCCATGAACCTCTCAAAGGGGAACATTTTGTGTAGAAATACAGGACCCAGAATGGCAACCTCTTCGACTAGGTGAACTAGGATGTGCGTCATGATATTGAAGAAGGATGGTGGGAACACCAACTCAAAACTGACAAGACATTGCACCAAATCATTCTGTAACCTTGGTAGGATTTCTGGATCGATTACCTTCTGAGAGACTGCATTGAGGAATGCACATAACTTCACAATGGCTAATCGAACGTTGTCCGGTAGAAGCCCCCTCAATGCAACCGGAAGCAGTTGCGTCATAATCACGTGGCAGTCATGGGACTTTAGTTTCTAGAACTTTTTCTCTGCCATATTTATTATTCCCTTTATATTCGACGAGAAGCCAGACGGGACCTTCATACTGAGCAGCCATTCAAAGAAGATTTCCTTCTCTTCTTTGGTAAGGGCATAGCTGGCAGGACCCTGATACTGCTTTGGATGCATGCCGTCTTTTTCGTGCATACGTTGCTGGTCCTCCCGTGCCTCCGGTGTATCTTTTGTCTTCCCATACACGCCCAAGAAGCCTAGCAGGTTCACGCAAAGATTCTTCGTCACATGCATCACGTTGATTGCAGAGCGGAGCTCTAGTTCTTTCCAATATGGTAGGTCCCAAAATATAGATTTCTTCTTCCACATGGGTGCGTGTCCGTCAGCGTCATTCGGAACAGATTTTCCGCCAGGACCCTTTCCAAAGATTACTTTTAAATCCTTGACCATATCAAGTATATCATGACCAGTACGATGGCGAGACTTCTTCCGGTGATCTGCCTCACCTTTGAAATGCTTGCCTTTCTTTCTAAAGACATGATTGATCTGAAGAAATCGACTATGTCCCAGGTACACATTCTTCTTACATTTATCCAAATATATATTGTCGGTATCATCTAAACAGTGCGTGCATGCGTGGTATCCCTTGTTTGTCTGTCCTGAAAGGTTACTAAGAGCAGGCCAATCATTGATGGTTACAAACAGCAACGCTCGCAGGTCAAATTCCTGCTATTTGTGCTCATCCCACACACGTACACATTCTATACTCCACAGCTGTAAAAGTTCTTCAACTAATGACCTTAAGTACACATCAATGTCGTTGCCGGGTTGCTTGGGGCCTTGGATGAGCACTGGCATCATAATGAACTTCCGCTTCATGCACAACCAAGGATGAAGGTTATAGATACATAGAGTCACAGGCCAGGTGCTATGATTGCTGCTCTGCTTCCCGAAAGGATTAATGCCATCTGCACTTAAACCAAACCATACATTCCTTGCGTCATCTGCAAAGTCCTTCCACTTTCTCTCGATTTTTCTCCACTGCGATCCGTCAGCGGGTACTCTCAACTTCCCGTCTTTCTTACAGTCTTCTTTGTGCCATCGCATCAACTTGGCATGCTCTTTGTTTTGGAACAAACGTTTCAACCGTGGTATTATAGGAGCATACCACATCACCTTGGCAAGAATCTTCTTTCTGGGGCGCTCGCCCTCAACATCACCAGGGTCATCGCGGCTGATCTGATAGTGCAATGCACCGCATACCAGGCATGCATTCAAATCCTCGTACTCACCGCGGTAGAGGATGCAGCCATTAGGGCATGCATGTATCTTCTGCACCTCTAATCCTAGAGGGCAGTACAACCTTCTTTGCTTCGTACGTACTGTCGGGCAATTCGTTGTCCTTTGGAAGCATCTTCTTTAACATTATTAGCAACTTTTCAAATCCCTTGTCAGATACACCATTCTCTGCCTTCCATTGCAGCAATTCCAGTGTGGTACCCAGCTTTTTCTTGTCATCTTCGCAATTTGGGTACAACAATTTCTTGTGATCCTCTAACATGCGCTGCAACTTCAGCTTCTCCTTTTCACTTGCATAGTTTCTCTTTGCATCGGCAATGGCCCGACCAAGATCATCAGCGGGCTCATCTGATGCCTCTTCTTCAGCTTCTTCCCCCATTGCCGGCTCAGCTTCTTCCCCCATTGTTGTACCATCGTATTCAGGGAACCCATGGCCAGGATAGCTGTCATCATCCTCTTCTTCTTCATTCTCTTCCATTAGGACCCCTCTTTCTCCGTGCTTGGTCCAACAGTTATAGCCAGACATGAAACCGGACGTAAACAGGTGGACGTGAATGGTTCTTGAGTTAGAGTAATTGTGATCATTCTTACAGACATCACATGGACAACACATAAAACCATCCGCCCGCTTGTTTGCCTCAGCCGCAACCAGAAAAGTACGCATGCCATTAATGAACTAGGGAGAGCATCGGTCATCGTACATCCATTGCCGGCTCATCTTCATTACACAACACCGAAAAGACAAAATTAATACAAGTTCATACATATAGTTCATACACACTTATTCTCATAAAACAACATACAAACTCTCTAGCTAAAGCAATTAAATGCAACAACAAATGCGATCAAGATCGCAACTAAGGTAACAATTGATCCAACAGCATAGTGATACCAAGCCTCTAGATTAACGGCATATTTTTTAAATTTTCTAATCTTCAAGCGCATTGCATCCATCTTGATCTTGTGATCATCGACGACATCAGCAACATACAACTCCAGTTTCATCTTCTCTTCTTCAATTCTTTTCAATTTTTCTTTCAAATACTCGTTTTCTTTTTCAACTAAATTTAACTTCTCTACAAGAGGGACGGTTGCAATTTCCGGTTCACATACCTCCTAGATAAAAATATCTATGTCAACTTGATGGGCTTAATTGTCATAAACGCGAAATGCAACAAATAGTTATAAAAGAGAATATATATACCACATCCGAATCATAAACCGGACGAGGGCCGACGGGGACGGATATCAAAGTCATGGCACTATGTATAACAAACAATCATACATGTAAGAAAATTATACAATTAACTATCTAAATCATACAAATAAGATTTTTTTATAAAAAGGATAAGAACAAGAGGCTCACCAAGGTGTGGTGCCGGCGACGGGACGGTGCGGGCGATCGACGGTGGTTAGGGCGGGGACGGGAAGGCACTAAGTAAACCACACCTACACATATGCAAACTAAGAAGTTAATTTGAGCTCAAATTGCATATAAATCAAATAAACTCCCACATAATTACTCCCAAACTAGAACCCACAAATCACTATACTTATAGAGCATTGCACGAGCTAATCTAGCAATGAGAGATGAAAGGACAAAGTTGCTAACCTTTGTGAACACTTGGATTGATGGGGTGCCTTCAAATCTTGACAAATTTTTGCAAAAATGGAGGATGAGCTCGAGCAAGAGAGGAAGAACAGAGAGGAGAGGAAAGGGGAAAAACAGAGAGCTTCGGCTCGGGCTGGACGAAGGGTTTATATAGTGACACCTTTAGTCCCGGTTCATGTAACAAACCGGGACTAAAGGTTAACCTCTAGTCCCGGTTTGTGACACGAACCGGGACTAAAGGGGATCGTGGGGCCCCAGCCTGACACCAGCCTGCCACCAGACCTTTAGTCCCGGTTCATGTAACAAACTGGGACTAAAGGTTAACCTCTAGTCCCGGTTTGTGACACGAACCGGGACTAAAGGTGATCGTGGGGCCCCAGCCTGCCACCAGCCTGCCACCACACCTTTAGTCCCGGTTTGTGTCACAAACCGAGACTAAAGGTTCAACACGAACCGGGACTAATGATTCCCCTGCCCCTAGCCGTTGGAACTGGGACTAATGGTCACATTAGTCCCGGGCCGTAGTCAAACCGGGACTAATGATGCGAACGTAAAGTCGTTTTTCTACTAGTGAGCAGACCTAGCTCCCTTAATACAAGCGCAGGTTTTCACGGTCCAACCCGGCGCGCGCCGCTCCACTGCTGACGTCTGAAGAGCTTCGGCTGATGCACACGATGCCGAGTGCCCATACTTGTTCCCGCGTGGTGGTTAGCACGAAAAGGCCAGAGGCCTACTTAGATCACATATCCAAACCCATTGTTGCATTAGTAGCGCGCGGTGACAATCAGCGATCCACGATTTGTGGTCCCGTCGCCCCGTCTCATGGACTTATGGCAAGGGCTAGGAATGCCCGGCCGTGCCACGTAATCATCTCGCGGGTACCCTCACGGTCAACCCGTCTCCACATACCTCGCGGGTACCCCTCGGGGCCGACCCGACTTTACCAAGGGACTGTATAAAATAAAGTACTGGTCTCGGCCCTTCGATCATATTGATTGGGGCACTAGTAACAAAGCGGGGCAACAGGGACAAGGGTGAGGGGCCACTGATGGATCACTAACCAACCTATACTAAGCAGTTTAGGATGAAAGGTAAAGTAACAATAGCAGGTTACAAAAGCAGGCTATGCATCAGAATAGGAGCTATCTATTGTAGTAGCAAAATCTAATGCAAGCATGAGAGAGTAAGAATGGGCGATATAGGGATGATCAAGGGGGTTTTGCTTGCCTGGAAGCTCTGCTGCAAGGGACTGGTCCTCTGCGGTGTAGTCATACTCGGGAGCAGCGTCAGTCTCGGGGTCTACCGGAGAGAAGAGGGGGGAAGAAACAATAAATACAAGAAAACAA
This sequence comes from Elymus sibiricus, assembly GCA_039707655.1. Lineage (NCBI taxonomy): Eukaryota > Viridiplantae > Streptophyta > Magnoliopsida > Poales > Poaceae > Elymus > Elymus sibiricus. The sequence continues at coordinate 332,944,278 of CM077674.1, read as the reverse complement.
ATGCAGCACGATGCATGGCATGGCAGTATGCAGTGCTGGTGGTGACCAATCGCTGTACTACACGTTGCAGATGAAGCGGGAAAATATCTGGGATATTTTCCCGGCCTTCGGGCATCTGTCAGACAGATGAACCGGAGGGGAAGGTTCCATGTTTGCATAGTTGTGGGCATGTGACAACAACACGGAGGGCGTATTCGGATTCGTCTCGTTTTTCTGATCAACTTTCATGTAGAAAACTTTTTGATCCGAGCTACGGTTTAATTTCTATGATTTTTCAAAGTTTTAAACATTTTCTGAAATTATTTTAATTACTAAATTCGACAGAAAAGTAAATATGACGTCAGCATGATGTCAGTGTGATGTCAGCAGTCAACTGACCAGTTGACTGGTCAACCTGACAGGTGGGGCCCATCTGTCATAGGCTAGACTAATTAAACAGTAGGGTAAACTAACTAATTTAACTAATTAGCTAGTGGGACCCACTACCAGTGACTGTTTCGTTAACTAATTAACTAACAGATTAATTAACGGTTTAATTAACATTTTATTTATTTTAAAAATGTTTTAAACAGGGTGGGGCCCGCGTGTCAGTGGCTCAGGGGTGCCCAGTCAGCAGGGTTGACTGGGTCAACCCGGTCAACGGGACCCGTAGGGCCCACGGGCAGTGTCACTAGGGGGTGGGGGCCACGCGTCCACGTCAGCGCCGGCCACCGGAGATGCACCGGCGAGCTCTCCCGCGGAGGCCGAACTCCGGTGAGCTCGGGTTTGCGCTGTGGTGCACCAAAACGCGCGCGGCTGGGTTCTCTGGAACGTGCACTCCGAGCCACGTCCGTTGGTTGTGGTCTCGGCGGTGGAGGTGGTTAGAATCGGTGACGGCGACGACGGCAGGCGGCGGCGTTCTTGGGTGTGCTACGGGAACGGCGATACGGCGCTCTTGCGGGTCAAGCAAAGAGCTATGGGGGATCTACGCAATGCGGTGAACTCAACGGGCACGAGCCCGGGGCCATTTGGTCACCGGAATGACGCCGGCGACGAGCTCCGCGGTGGAGAGCTCGGGCACGATGGGGGCGACAGCTATGGCTAGAAAACGGCGGCAAGAGGAGAGGGGGAACGGGGAGAAGCTCACAGCGGTCCCGTAGGTGTGCTAGAGTGGGCTCGGGGAAGCGCGACGGCGATCACCGGCGCCCGTAGGTTGAAGACGAGCTCGTGGACGACGCGGTGGTAGCTCCGAGTTCCAATGGCGAGGCGTAGGCGACGTGATCGAGGACGGCAGAGACGCTGGACACGGTGGGGCAACGATCGGGGCTCAGTGGCCGCGAGCTCAGCGGAGAGCGCCCATGGCGGCGCTCGGGTGAGTTGGGAGAGAGCGAGGGAGAGGGAGTGAGGCGGTTAGGGTTCGCCCACGGGGTCGAGGGGGAAGTTAACCAGATATGGGCGGGCACGCGCGACGCGCTATCGTGCTGGAGAGAGGGGGGCCGAGCGCGGCGAGTGCGCGCGCGTCGACAGCGCGCGGGGAGGAGCAGTGCGAGGTAGGGGATAGGCTAGATGGGCTGGGCCGGCCGGTTGACTAGAGCCCAGGCAGCACAGTGCCCCTTTTCTTTTTTCCTTAGCCCTTTTCTGTTTTTCCTTTTCTACCTTTTTGTTTTGCAATTAGTTTGGCCACCAAAGCACTTTTGAAAAATGTGCAAACTGGCCAATTAAATATGTTGCAATATTAGACAGTGAAATAAAAAGGTTTGGGAGCAATATAATTTCAAATGGATTTTCCATAAAGGAAAAGGCATTTAAATTGCTGAATTGACACTGTTTTCAAGATGTTTGAGACATCTAGGGAATTTTGGTGATGTTGTTTTCCTGAACATAATTCACAATGGATTATTTCCAAAATTATGAACATTTTAGTTCCTGGATTTGAACAACTTTTATTTTCACCTCAAATTTGAATTTCAATTTGATTTGGAATTTGAAATGAGATATGATTCCAAGGTGATCAAGCATGGTAAATCAAAATGATTAAGCATAATCTTGTGAATCACGGTAGCTCATTACATAGGGGTGTTACAACCAACTGCATAATCACTAGCATCACACATCATTTCAAAGGGTAGGTTCCAATCAGGTGGTTGAACAATAGGTGCAGAAATTAAGGCTTTCTTAAGTACTTCAAAGGCTTCTACACAATCATCATCAAAAACGAATGGAACATCTTTTTGTAAGAGATTGGTAAGTGGTCTAGAAATCTTAGAAAAATCTTTTATAAACCTTCCATAGAAACCAGCATGACCAAGGAAACTTCTTATACCTTTGATATCTTTAGGACATGGCATTTTCTCAATAGCATCAACTTTAGCTTTATCAACTTCAATACCTCTTTCAGAAATTTTATGCCCAAGGAATATACCCTCATTCACCATAAAGTGGCACTTCTCCCAATTCAAGACAAGATTAGTTTCTTCACATCTCTGCAAAACTCGATCAAGGTTGCTTAAGCAATCATAAAAAGAAGTTCCATAAACGGAAAAATCATCCATGAAAACCTCAACAATCTTTTCACAAAAGTCAGAGAATATAGCAGTCATACATCTTTGAAAGGTAGCAGGTGCATTACATAAACCAAAAGGCATACAACGATAAGCATAAGTTCCAAAAGGACAAGTAAAGATGGTTTTCTCTTGATCTTCATGTGACACGGGTATTTGAGAGAAACCAGAATAACCATCTAAGAAACAAAAGTGTGTGTGCTTAGATAATCTTTCTAACATTTGATCAATAAAAGGCAAGGGGTAATAATCTTTTCTAGTAGCTTTATTTAATTTCCTGAAATCAATTACCATCCTAAAGCCAGTTACAATTCTTTGTGGAATGAGTTCATTTTTATCATTTGGAACAACGGTAATACCTCCTTTCTTAGGGACATAATGAACAGGACTTACCCATCTACTATCAGCTATGGGATAAATTATACCTGCTTCCAGAAGCTTTAATATTTCAGTTCTTACCACATCCTTCATTCTAGGATTCAGCCTTCTTTGATGATCAACAACGGGTTTAGCATCTGGCTCCATATGAATTTTATGTTGACATAAAGTGGTACTAATGCCCTTAAGATCATTGAGAGTATATCCAATAGCGGCACGATGCTTCTTCAGAGTTTTAAGTAATCTCTTTTCTTCATGCTCTGAAAGGTTAGCACTAATAATAACAGGATATATCTTCTTTTCATCAAGATAAGCATATTTAAGAGTATCAGGTAATTGCTTCAAATCAAACACAGGATCACCCTTGGGTGGAGGTGGATCTCCCAAGGTTTCAACAAGCAAATTATATTTAAGGATAGGTGCTTGTTTAAAGAATAATTCATCTATTTCATTTCTTTCATTCATATTCATATCATTCTCATGCTCTAACAAATATTGTTCTAAAGAATCAGTAGGAGGTACAGGAATAGAAGCAAGACCAATAATTTCATCCTTGTTTGGTAATTCCTTATCATGAGGTTGTCTACGAAACTTAGAGAAATTAAACTCATGAGACATCTCACCAAAATTAACACTGACAGTTTCTTTAGTGCAATCAATCTTAGCATTAACAGTATTCAAGAAGGGTCTACCAAATATAATGGGACAAAAATCATCTTGTGGTGATCCAAGAACAAGAAAATCAGTAGGGTATTTGATCTTACCACACAATACTTCAACATCTCTAACAATCCCAAGTGGTGAAATAGTATCTCTATTTGCAAGCTTAATAGTAACATCGATATCTTCAATCCCAACAGGTGCAATATCATTCATGACTTCTTGATAGAGAGTAAACGAATAGCACTCGCACTAGCACCAATATCACATAAACCATGATAGCAATGATCTCCAATTTTAACAGAAATAACAGGCATGCCAACTACATGTTTGTTTTTATCTTTAGTGTTTGGCTTAGTAATTCTAGTTGCTTCATCACAGAAATATATGACATGTCCATCAATATTATCAACCAAAAGATCTTTAACCATTGCAACACTAGGTTCAACTTTAATTTGTTCATAAGGTCTAGGTGCTCTAATATTACTCTTATTAACCACAGTTGAAGCTTTAGCATGTTCTTAATCCTAACAGGGAAAGGAGGTTTCTCAATATAAGCAGTAGGCACAACTGGATCAACATGGTAAATGATTGTTTCTTCTTTAACACTAACAGGTTCTTCATTCAATTCAATAGGTGGATGATATTTAAACCATTTCTCCTTAGGGGGATCAACATGAGCAGCAAAAGATTCACAAAAGGTAGCTACTATCTTAGAGTCAAGTCCATATTTAGTACTAAACTTACGAAAAGCATCAGTTTCCATAAAAGATTTAACACAATCAAACTCAAGATTTATACCTGACTCATTACCTTTGTCGATTTCCCAATCTTCAGAGTTACGTTTAATTCTTTCCAGAAGATCCCATGTGGATTCAATAGTTCTCTTCATAAAGGAACCAGTAGAAGAAGTATCGAGCATGGATCGATCATTATGAGAAAGCCGAGCATAAAAGTTTTGAAGAATTATTTCTCTTGAGAGCTCATGATTGGGGCATGTGTGCAAGATATACTTAAGCCTCACCCAAGCTTGAGCGATACTTTCTCCTTCACGAGGCCAAAAATTATATATATAATTCCGATCATGATGAACCAAATGCATAGGATAAAATTTCTGGTGGAATTCCAGCTTCAATCGGTTCCAGTCCCATGTTTCAGTATCATTACATAGCCTATACCATGTCAATGCCTTTCCCTCCAAAGATAAAGGGAATACTTTCTTATTACCTCCATCTCCGGATAAACCTGCAAGCTTAAACAATCCACAAATTTCATCCACATAGATCAAGTGCATATCAGGATGTACCGTTCCATCTCCTGCATAAAGATTAGCTAGCAGTTTCTCTACCATACCCGAAAAAATTTCATAATAAATATTGTCAGTAGGTTCAATAGGTTGAGGAGCAACTCTTATTTCTTCCGGTCGAGGTGAAGATACCCCGAACAAGCCCCTCAAAGGATTACTTTCCATAGTGACAAGTGACAATAAATTTCAGCACATAATATAAATGTTTCCTTACCAAATTCCACTCACCAAAGGCGCTTCACTCCCCGGCAACGGCGCCAGAAAAGAGTCTTGATGACCCACAAGTATAGGGGATCAATCGTAGTCCTTTCGATAAGTAAGAGTGTCGAACCCAACGAGGAGCAGAAAGAAATAACAAGCGGTTTTCCGCAAGGTATTCTCTGCAAGTACTGAAAGTAGCGGTAACAGATAGTTTTGATAGCAAGATAATTCATAACAAGTAACTAGTAGTAACGGTAACAAAAAGTGCAGCAAGGTGGCCCAATCCTTTTTGTAGCAAAGGATAAGCCGGAATGAACTCGTATAATAAGCAAAGCGTTCTCAAGGACACATGGGAATTTCATCTAGTCACTTTCATCATGTCTATTTGATTCGCGTTCGCTACTTTGATAATTTGATATGTGGGTGGACCGGTGCTTGGGTGCTGTTCTTACTTGAACAAGACTCCCACTTATGATTACCCCCTCTCGCAAGCATCCGCAAATACGAAAGAAGAATTAAGATAACTCTAACCATAGCATGAAACATATGGATCCAAATCAGCCCCTTACGGAATAGTGCATAAACTAGGGTTTAAGCTTCTGTCACTCTAGCAACCCATCATCTAATTACTACTCCACAATGCCTTCCCTTAGGCCCAAATATGGTGAAGTGTCATGTAGTCGGTGTTCACACGACACCACTAAAGGAAGCATAACATACATATCATCAAAATATCGAACGAATACCAAATTCACATGATTACTTATGACAAGACTTCTCCCATGTCCTCAAGAACAAAAGTAACTACTCACAAATCATATTCATGTTCAAGATCGGAGGGATATTGAATAGCATTAAGGATCTGAACATATAATCTTCCACAAAATAAACCAACTAGCATCAACTACAAGATGTAATCAACACTACTAGCAACCCACAGGTACCAATCTGAGGTTTTGAGACAAAGATTGAATACAAGAGATGAACTTGGGTTTGATATGAGATGGTGCTGGTGAAGATGTTGATGAAGATTGGTCCTCCCACGATGAGAGGATCATTGGTGATGTCGATGGCTTCGATTTCCCCCTCCTGGAGGGAAGTATCCCCGGCCGAATCGCTCTGCCGGAGAGCAGAATAGCTCCTACCCAGGTTCTGGCTCGAGCTGGAGGAAAGTCTTGTCTTGATTTTTTTTCTAGGAAAAATGGCTTCATATAGTGGAAGGAGGGGGCCAGACGCCAGCCAGGGGCCCCACAAGGCATCAGGGCGCGCCCAGGGGGGGCCGCACCCTGTTGCCTTGTGGGCAACTGGTGGGTCCCCTCTGATATTTCTTTTCTCTAGTATTTTTTATATATTCAATAAAAAATCTCTGTGAAATTTCAGGTCAATTGGAGCTCTGTAGAATAGGTATCTCTGATGTGGCTATTTCAGGTCCAGAATTCCAGCTGCCGGCATTCTCCCTCTTCATGTAAATCTTGCAAAATAAGAGAGAAAAGGCATAAGAATTGTACCATAAAGTGAAATAATGATTAAAAACATAATAATTATTCATAGGAAATCATGATGCAAATTGGACGTATCAAAGAGCATCTCCGACGCTCCACTATGGAGAAACGCAAGGCGATTGGCAAGGAGATCGCGCGGCTCTTGGCCACCCAGTGCATCCGTGAAATATACCACTCCGAGTGGCTCGCCAACGCCGTGTTAGTCCCCAAGAAAGATAAATCTCTCCGAATGTGTATTGACTTCAAACACATCAATCGGACCTGCCCAAAGGACCACTTCCCTCTCCCCCGCATAGATCAGGTCGTGGACTCTACTACGGGGTATGAGCGTTTATCGTTTCTGGATGCGTACTCCGGGTACCACCAGATCCGAATGTATGGTCCAGATGAAATAAAGAATGCATTCATCACCCCATTCGTGTGTTTATGTTATACAACAATGCCTTTCGGATTGACGAATGCCGGAGCAACTTTCATGTGCATGATACAGAAATGCTTACAGAAGTAGATAAGTCGGAACGTGGAGGCTTATATGGATGACATCGTGGTCAAGTCACGGAAGAGTTCCGACCTCCTGACTGACCTCGCCGAAACCTTTGCGAGCTTGCGCAAATACGGCATCAAACTCAATCCGGCCAAGTGTACTTTCGGAGTGCCCGCAGGCAAGTTACTCGGCTTCCTTGTTTCCAAACGAGGGATCAACGCTAACCCCGAGAAGATCGGCGCCATAATCCGAATGAAGCAGCCACCGCATCTGCATGATGTTCAAAAGCTCACGGGTTGTCTGGCAGCCCTGAGTAGATTCATTTCATGACTCGGTGAGAAGGCCCTGCCACTCTACCGACTCATGAAGAAATCAGAGAAGTTCGAGTGGACGACAGAAGCGCAGGCCGCATTCCAAGAACTCAAAGCCCTGCTTTCCACCCAGCCGGTGCTTGCTGCTCCGGGCGGCCAAGAGCCCTTGCTCTTGTACATCGCGGCCACAGGCCAAGTTGTTAGCACTGTGCTCACCGTGGAGCGTGAGGAACAAGGCAAAGCTTACAAGGTCCAGAGGCCAGTTTATTACATCTTTGAAGTTCTGACCCCTTCCAAGCAAAGATATCCACACTATCAGAAGTTGGTGTACGGGATTTACCTGACTGCGAAGAAGGTGGCTCATTACTTTCAAGAGCACTCGGTCACAGTGATAAGCGATGCTCCCCTGTCGGAGATCATGAACAACAGAGATGCCACGGGCCGAGTAGCCAAGTGGGCCATCGAACTCCTCCCTTTGGACATCAAGTTTGAGGCCAAGAAAGCTATCAAATCATAAGCTCTGGTGGATTTCTTAGCTGAATGGATTGAACAGGAACAGACGGCCCCGAGTGTCCCTGAGCAGTGGACTATGTTCTTATATGGCTCTAAAATGCTGAATGGCTCAGGAGCTGGTGTTGTCCTAGTGTCCCCCAAGGGAGACAGGCTCATGTATGTTCTTTAGATCCACTTTGACTCCTCGAACAATGAGGCAGAGTACGAAGCCCTCCTGCACGGTTTGCGTATGGCGATCTCCCTGGGAATCTGCCGATTGATGGTCTACGGCGACTCAGACCTAGTGGTGAACCAGGTGATGAAGGAGTGGGATATTCGGAGCCCAGCCATGACAGGCTACTGCAATGCCGTCCGGAAGCTGGAAAAGAACTTTGAAGGACTGGAGCTCCACCACATCCCACGAATCAAAAACCAGGCGGTTGATGACTCGGCCAAGATTGGTTCCACTCGGAAAGCAGTCCCGAAGAATGTGTTCCTAGAGCACTTGCACTCACCCACAATCAAGGAAGACCCTTTTGTGGAGGAGCCCCCACAACCAGTCGGACCGTCGAATCCAACTGAAGTTGACATTCCAGCGGTGTTGGATCCGGTCCAAGAGGTGCTCGTCATCACTCCCGAGTGGACCAAGCTGTACCTCGCATATCTGCTCAGGCAGGAGCTCCGTGAAGACTAAGAAGAGGCTCGTCAGATCGTCCGCTGATCAAAAGCCTTTTCCGTCATGGGAGATCAACCTTACAAGAATAGCGTCACTGGCGTCACTAAGCGTTGCATCACGCCGGAGGAAGGGCAACAGATCCTACAGGAGATTCATTCAGGAACTTGTGGTCACCATGCTTCCTCTCGGACCTTGGTTGCCAAAGCGTTCCGGGCAGGTTTCTATTGGCCCAGAGCCAACGAAGCCGCTCATGATATAGTTGACCAGCGCGTCGGGTGTCAGTTCTATGCTAATCAATCGCACAAGCCAGTGTCCGCGCTGAAGACAATCCCACTCGCGTGGCCGTTCGTAGTCTAGGGACTCGACATGGTCGGTCCACTCCGGACCGGGGCCAGCGGGTTTACACATCTGCTGGTCACAGTGGATAAGTTCACCAAGTGGATCGAAGCGAAGCCCATAAAAAAGTTAGACTCCTCGACTGCGATCAAGTTCTTCAAGGAAATAGTCTTCCGGTTTGGAGTCCCTCACAGCATCATCACGGATAATGGGTCGAACTTTGACTCGGACGAGTTCCGTGAATTCTGTTATTCCCAGGGCACTCGGGTCGATTACGCCTTTGTGGCTCACCCGCGGTCGAATGGACAAGCAGAGCGGGCGAATGGACTGATACTTGATACGTCTCTGTCGTATCTATATTTTTTGATTGTTTCATGCCATTATCCTACAATTTCCACATACTTTTGGCAACATTTTATATGATTTCTTGGACTAACATATTGATCCACTGCCTAGTGCCAGTTCCTGTTTGTTGCATGTTTTTTGTTTCGCAAAAAATCCATATCAAACGAAGTCCACACACGATAAAAATTTATAGAGATTTTTTTTGGAATATATGTGATTTTTGGGAAAAAGAATCAATACGAGACGATGCTCGAGGGGCCCACAAGCTCGAGGGGCGCGCCCCCTACCCTCGGCGCGCCGGGCAGGCTTGTGGCGCCCCTGTAAGGCGGTTGGTGCCCTTCTTTTGCCGCAAGAAATATAATTTCCGGATAAAAATCCTCTCAAAATTTCAGCCCAATCAGAGTTTCGGATCTCTAGGAATTTAAGAAACGGTGTAGGGCCAGAAAACAGGAACACGAAACAGAAGAGAACAGAGAGAGAGATCTAATCTCGGAGGGGCTCCTGCCCTCCGGGAGCCATGACGGACATGGACCAGAGGGTAAACTCTCCTCCCATCTAGGGGGGAGGCCAAGAAAGAAGAAGAAGTAGGAGGGCTCTCCCCCCTCTCTCCCGGTGGCACCGGAGCGCCGCCAGGGCAACCATCATTACGGCGATCTACACCAACAACTTCGCCGCCATCAACACCAAATCTCTCCCCCTCTATGCAACGGCGTAACACCTCTTCTTCCCTTTGTAATCTCTACTTAAACATGGTGCTTAATGCTATATATTATTATCCAATGATATGTGGCAATCCTATGATGTTTGAGTAGATTTGTTTTATCCTATGGGTTGATTCATGATCGTGATTGGTTTGAGTTGTATGTTTAATTTTGGTGCTGTCCTATGGTGCCCTCCATGTCGTGCAAGCGTGAGGTATTCCCGCTGTAGGGTTTGCAATACGTTCATAATTCTCTTATAGTGGGTGGCTAGAGTGACAGAAGCTTACACCCGAGTAAGGGGGTTGTTGCGTATGGGAGTAAAGGGGACTTGTTACTTAATGCTATGGATTGGTTTTACCTTAATGATCTTTGGTAGTTGTGGATGCTTGCTCGAGTTCCAATCATAAGTGCATATGATCCAAGTACGGAAAGTACGTTAGCTCATGCCTCTCCCTCATATAAAATTGCAATAATTACCGGTCTAGTTATCGATTGCCTAGGGACAAATCTTTCTCTTGTGTTACAAAAGCTTTCTACTAAACAACTAGCTTTTATTATCTTGAAAATTACTCGTAGTTTTATTCTCGCGAAGTACTCCTAGTTTTATTCTTGCAAAGTAGTTCTAGCATTACACCTACAAAGTACTTCTAGTTTCATACTTGTTCTAGGTAAAGCAAACGTTAAGTGTGCGTAGAGTTGTATCGGTGGTCAATAGAACTTGAAGGAAATATTGATTCTACCTTTAGCTCCTCGTTGGGTTCGACACTCTTATTTATCAAGAAAGGCTACAACTGATCCCCTACACTTGTGGGTTATCAAGACCTTTTTCTGGCGCCGTTGCCGGGGAGCAATAGTGTGGGGTTTATATTCTCGTGTGTGCTTGTTTGCTTTATCACTAAGTAGTTTTTATTTTCTGTTCTAAGTTGTTCTCTATCTTTAGTTATGGATATGGAACACGAAACACCAAAAAAATTAGTTGTACTTGCTAGTCATGGAGATGGGGAACCTCCTAAAACCCTCGATGATGCTTATGTGGAAAACATTAAATACTACTTTGATAATCCTGATAAATCTCCATTCAACTTGATAATGGGAGATACTTTGGATCAACGGGAATACTTTAGGGATTATCGCTTGTCTCAAAAAGGGAAACTCTTATGGGATCAAATTAAAATGTTGCGTTGGTATGCTTGGAATTTATGCTTAAGGTGTGATTATACTTGTTGCTCTAAGATGAAGGCTCCACACCTTTCCTTTCAATGTGAATTTAATGATAATGAAACCTTGGCTTCTTATGCTAATGGTATATATGATTACTATGATGTGGAACTAATAGAAGAATTTGTTGCTTTTATGGGTGCTTACGAAATTAAATCTTTGTTTGAAAAGTATGAAGATTGTGATGCTGCTATTTACAGATCTGAAAATCATGCTATACTTAAATATTGCCATGAGAATTACGAATACAATGCCTTTATTGATGAATTTATTGAGAAAGTCTCCGTTGTCCGAGAAGAGATTAATATTTTGCAGGAATCTATGGATGAAGAAATTGATGACACTGTGAGCTCATTAGATGAAAAAGATGACGAGGAGAGCGAAGAACAAAGGGAGGAAGAGCTGATTAGCTACCCGTGCCAACCTTCTAATGAGAGTAACTCTTCAACTCATACATTGTTTAATTTCCCTTCGTGCTTACCGAAGGATGAATGCTATGATCCCTTTGATTCGTTTGAAATATCCCTTTTTGATGAACTTGATGCTTGCTATGCTTGTGGCCATGATGCCAATTTGAATTATGCTTATGGAGATGAACTTGCTATAGTTCCTTAGGTTAAACATGAAATTATTGCTATTGCACCCACACATGATAGTCCTGTTATCTTTTTGAATTCTCCCAACTACACTATATCGGAGAAGTTTGCTCTTATTAAGGATTATATTGATGGGTTGCGTTTTACCGTTGCACATGATGATTTTAATGGATATAATATGCATGTGCTTGCTGCTCCTACTTGCAATTATTATGAGAGAGGAACTACATCTCCACCTCTCTATGTTTCTAGTACGATAAAATTGCAAGAAACTATTTATCCTATGCATTGGCCTTTACTTGATGTGCATGAATTGTTCTTTTATGACATGCCGATGCATAGGAAGAGAGTTAGACTTCGTCATTTCATGATATATGTTGCTTTGTGCTCACTACTAAATTACAAATCATTGTTAATTAAAATTGTGTTTGATATACCTTGGGATCCGGGTGGATCGATAGTTTGAGCACTTTATGCGTAGCTTAATGGCTTTAAAGAAAGCGCTGCCTGGGAGACAACCCAGAAGTTTTAGAGAGTCATTTTATTCTGTTGAGTACTTTTAAAAAGATTAAAAAATATATATAGAGGGGAACCTAAAACTTTTTCAAAAAGAAAAGTGAAAGTGAGACAGATGAGCAATGTGGAAGTGGGGGCTAGCCTTGAACTTTGTTCATGCCCATGGAAACTTTGTGAACCTTGATTACAGAAAATTTTCAACAAAAATAATTATCCCCTTGTACAAATCCATTGTATTATAAAAATAATGTGCCAAGATTTACCTTTAGGATGTTTAAATTGCTTGTTTGGTGTGTGCTGTAAAAAAACAGAAACTTTTGCTGTAGTGCTTGAATTTTGATAATTTACTGGAGTGTGAAAATATTCTGAAATTTTTACACAGTACTGCTATGCAAATTTTTTATTTTCTACTAATTTTTCAGAATTTTTTGAGTTACAGAAATATATGTTTCATTTTCATCTTTACAGACTGTCCTGTTTTCACAGATTGTTGTTATAGTTTCTTTATTTGCGTATGTTTGAAATCTTGTTGAGCCCCATTGACTTGGGAGCCATAGAATTGTGATAGCATACAGTGGGTAATGTTTGATTATAATTATACAATAATGTTACAGAAGGACATGATAGGATTTGATGTTATATGTACTAACCCCTCTAATAAAAATTTCGGTTAAGTTTTGTGTGGATGAAATGTTCGAAGATCTAGGAGGTATCGATATGAGAAGAATAAGGAGAGGAAAGAGTTCAAGCTTGGGGATGCCCAAGGAACCCCAAGTAAATATTCAAGTATACTCAAGTGTCTAAGCTTGGGGATGCCCCGGAAGGCATCCCATCTTTCTTCGACAATTATCGGTATGTCTCGGTTTTCGTTTGGTTCACATGATATGCGTAAATTCTTGGAGCGACATGTGCTTTTTATTTTTCTTTTAGTAATGCACCCTGCTGGTATGAGATAGTCCTTGGTTGATTTATAGAATACTTCATGCACTTCACTTATATCTTTTGAGTATGGCTTTATAGAATGCTTCATGTGCTTCACTTATATCATTTGAAGTTTGGATGCATGTTTCTCTACATATAGAAAACCGTTATTTGTGGAATGCTCTTTTGCTTCACTTATATTTATTAGAGCGTGGGCAAGTCTTTTGTAGAAATAATTAAACTCTCATGATTCACTTATATCTATTTAGAGAGTCAACATGAATTGGTCATTCACATGGTTAGTCATAAAACCCTAAATAAAACTTGTAGATCACTGAATAGGATATGTTTTATTTTTTGCAATAGTTTTGCGATATTAAGATGGTAATATGTGGGAGGTACTAATGAATGATTGTGGTTTAGTAAGAATATTGGTGTTAAGGTTTGTGATTCCCGAAGCATGCACGTATGGTCTGTCGTTATGCTAAGAAGTTGGAGCATGATTTATTATTGATTGTCTACCTTATTAGTGGCGGTCGGGGATGAGCGATGGTCTTTTCCTACCAATCTATCCCCCTAGGGGCATGCGTTGTAGTACTTTGCTTCGAGGGCTAATAAACTTTCGCAATAAGTATGTGAGTTCTTTATGACTAATGTGAGTCCATGGATTATACGCACTCTCACCTTTCCGCAATTTGCTAGCCTCTTCGGTACCGTGCATTGCCCTTTCTCACCTCGAGAGTTGGTGCAAACTTCGCCAAGAAAGAAGAAGAAGGAGGGGGCTCTCTCCCCTCTCTCCTGGTGGCGCCGGAGCGCCGTCGGGGCAACCATCGTGACGGCGATCTACACCAACAACTTCGCCGCCGTCAACACCAACTCTCTCTCCCCCTCTATGCAGCGGTGTAACACCTCTTCTCCCTGCTGTAATCTCAACTTAAACATGGTGCTTAATGCTATATATTATTATCCAATGATATGTGGCAATCCTATGATGTTTTAGTAGATTCGTTTTGTCCTATGGGTTGATTGATGATCGTGATTGGTTTGAGTTGTATGTTTTATTTTGGTGTTGTCCTATGGTGCCCTCCGTGTCGCGCAAGCGTGAGGGATTCCCGTTGTAGGGTTTGCAATACGTTCATAATTCTCTTATAGTGGGCGGCTAGAGTGACAGAAGCTTACACCCGAGTAAGGGGGTTGTTGCGTATGGGAGTAAAGGGGACTTGTTACTTAATTCTATGGTTGGGTTTCACCTTAATGATCTTTGGTAGTTGCGGATGCTTGCTAGAGTTCCAATCATAAGTGCATATGATCCAAGTACGGAAAGTATGTTAGTTCATGCCTCTCCCTCATATAAAATTGCAATAATGATTACCGGTCTAGTTATCGATTGCCTAGGGACAAATCTTTCTCTTGTGTTACAAAAGCTTTCTACTAAACAACTAGCTTTTATTATCTTGCAAATTACTCATAGTTTTATTCTCGCAAAGTACTCCTAGTTTTATTCTTGCAAAGTAGTTCTAGCATTACACCTACAAAGTACTTCTAGTTTCATACTTATTCTAGGTAAAGCAAACGTTAAGTGTGCGTAGAGTTGTATCGGTGGTCGATAGAACTTGAAGGGAATATTGATTCTACCTTTAGCTCCTTGTTGGGTTCGACACTCTTATTTATCGCGAAAGGCTACAACTGATCCCCTACACTTGTGGGTTATCAATACTGCAGGGGCTCAAGCCGCGTCTCATGCGTGACCTGAATCATGCGGCAGGAGCCTGGGTCACCGAGCTGTCGTCGGTCCTCCGGGGCTTGCGGAAGACCCCCACGAAGCACGCTCCGTTCTTCTTGGTGTATGGCCCGGATGCCGTTCTGCTGAGTGATCTGCTCCACAACTCCCCCCGAGTAGATCTTTACTCGGAGGCGGAGGCAGAGGAAGCACGTCAAGATGGCCTCGACCTGCTGGAGGAAGAGCACGAGTTGGCTCTTATCAGGACGACTGCATATCAGCAAGACATGTGCTGCTATCACGATAGACACGTCACGGGACGCGCTTTCCAGGAAGGCGACCTGATCCTCCGACTGGACCAGCGGAAGCCTCACAAGCTGGCACCTCCATGGCAAGGACCCTTCACGATATCAAAAGTGCTGAATAACGGAGCCTGTTGGCTCTACAACTTCACCAAGAGTGAGGAAGAGCCCCGAGCTTGGAACGCGGACCTGCTCCACAAATTCTTTACATAGAATAAATTTCTCCCCATTGTAATAATGTTCCGAATGAAATTAGATGAATAAAAGTTTTACTTTTCCTGTATTTCGTCTAATTTGGACCAACACCATGTTTTCACTCCGGTGACTAACAGCATTCGGAACATAACAACATGCCCCCAGTGGGTGCACGGGCTTAGCTGCGAACCAGATTTCGCCTAAGTTAAAAATTATCCAAGTGCGGACATGCTCCATGACACGTCTCCAACGTATCTATAATTTTTTATTGTTCCATGCTATTATAGTATCAATCTTGGATGTTTTATATGCAATTATATGCCATTATATATCATTTTTTGGAACTAACCTATTAACCCAGTGCCCAGTGCCAGTTGCTGTTTTTTGCTTGTTTTGCCTTTTCAAAAAATCATTATCAAAAAGTGGCCAAAAAAGAAAAAAACTTTGGATTAATTTTTTCTGGACCAGAAAAGACCCACGAAGCTTCGGGAGAAGACCAGAAGAGCCACGAGGAGGCGACAAGCCTGGAGGGCGCGCCCAGGGGGGTAGGGCACACCCCCAGGCTTGTGGGCCCCTCGTTGCCCCTCCTGACCTAATTCCAGTGCTATAAATTTTAAAATATTCCCAATATACCAGAGAGACAGAAGAGAAAACATTTCCGCCGCCGCAAGCCTCTATTCTTCCGCGATCCCATCTGGAGGCCTTTTCTGGTACTCTGCCGGAGGGGGAATCGATCACGGAGGGCTTCTTCATCAACCTTGCTGCCCTTCCGATGATGTGTGAGTAGTTTACCATAGACCTACGGGTCCATAGCTAGTAGCTAGATGGCTTTTTCTATCTCTTTGATCTTCAATACCATGTTCTCCTCGATGTTCTTGGAGTTCTATCCAATGTAATCTTCTTTTGCTGTGTGTTTGTTGGGATCCGATGAATTGTGAGTTTATGATCAGATTATTCATGAGAAATATTTGAGTCCTCTCTGAACTCTTTTATGCATGATTATTATAGCTTTGTATTTCTCTCCGATCTATCGATTTGGTTTGGCCTACTAGATTGATTTGTCTTGCAATGGGAGAGGTGCTTTGTGATGGGTTCAATCTTGCGGTGCTCAATCCCAGTGACAGAAGGGGACATGACACGTATTTGTATTGTTGCCATTAAGGATGAAAAGATGGAGTTTAATCATATTGCTTGAGTTTACTTTGTCTACATCATGTCATCTTGCTTAAGGCGTTACTCTGTTTCATACTTAATACCCTAGATGCATGCTGGATAGCGGTCGATGGGTGGAGTAATAGTAATAGATGTAGGCAGGAGTCGGTCTACTTGTCTCGGACGTGATGCCTATATACATGATCATTGCCATGAATCCATCATAATTATTTGCTTTTCTATCAATTGCCCAACAATAATTTGTTTACCCACCGTATGCTATGTGTTCAAGAGAGAAGCCTCTAGTGAAAACTATGGCCCCCGGGTCTACTTTATCATATATAAAAAACCTAAAAATACCTTGCTGCAATTTATTTACTTTTATTTTAATTTTTACTTTAGTTTATCTATTTATCTCTATAAGATTTAATCCTTGCAAATAACCGCTATGAGGATTGACAACCCTCTTATTTGCGTTGGGTGCAAGTGTTTGCTCTTGTGTATGCAGGTGCGCTTAACGGAATTTTGCTTGGTTCTCCTACTGGATTGATAACCTTGGTTCTTAATAGAGGGAAATACTTATCTCTACTATACTGCATCATCCTCTCCTGTTCGGGGAAATACCAACGCAGTCTACAAGTAGCAGGAAGAATTTCTGGCGCCGTTGCCGGGGAGACATCATCAAAATTACCAAGTACCTTCGCACAAACTATCATCCACTTGCATTTATTTTATTTGCCTTTTATTTTCATTTGCTTCTTGTTTTCATCTCCCCCACTTCTAATTTTTTTTACAAAAACACAAAAATATTTTTATTTGCTTGCTTGCTTTTATTGTCATGTCAACACATAAGAACAGAAAGTAAAACAAAAATTTAAGATCACTATCGATCCTCATCCACTTGCTAATCTTTTCAAAATATCCAATTATAATGAACCAATTGCTAGTGATTTGAGTGCTCTTGATTTTCTCTATGAAGTTTTGCTTGAAAATCATGAATCTGAAAATTGTGATGAAGTGTTAGAAGAAGAAATTTATAAAGTGATTCATGATCGCTCCTTGATTGAAAAGCATGATTGCAATGATGTTACTATAAACTCTATTAATGTGAATCGTGCTAATAATATGCAAAACTACAAGCTTGGGGATGATAATTTTGTTATGTCCACTACTTATTGCAATGATCATGATTGGGGTGATAATGCTTCTTATGATCTTGAAAATTTATTTAAGCCTCATGATGAATAAGTTATTGATAATAATGTTTGCAATACTATTAAAAGTAGGTTTGGAAGAGCATCAACTTTAGGTAATAATGATCCCACTACTTTGGAGAATTATCAATCTTATGAGATTCTTGATAAAAGTGGGTTTGGAGAGGTCATGACTTTAGTTGATGTTAATCCCACTATCTTGGAAGATTATAAAACCTTTATGCATGTGGATCATGAAGATAAAATTGTATATGATAGCTATATTGTTGAATTTGATTATGATCCTACAGGTAATTATTATGAGAGAGGAAAATATGGTTGTAAAAACTTTCATGTCACTAAATTACCTCTATTTGTGCTGAAATTATTAATGCTCCATTCTTCCTATTTGCATATGCTAGATATTGCTTGTCTTGATAATTTGTTTTCTTATAAAATGCCTATGCATAGGAAGTATGTTAGACTTAAATGTGTTTTTCACATGCTACATGATGCTCTCTTTGTGCTTCAATTCTAGTTTTTCATGTGAGCATAATTGAAATCTCAAGCCTATCTTAATGGCTATAAAGAAAAAGCTTGTTGGGAGACAACCCAATAAACTTTTACTTTCTGTTCTTGAGTGTTTACACAATTATAGCCTCTGTTATGATTGTATTTTTATATTTTAATTAGTGTTTGTGCCAAGTAATGCCTGTGGGATGAAGTTGATGATAGTATAATTCATGCTGTTTGGAAAACAGAAAGTTTTGCGTCCAATGCTGGAATTTTAATTCTGTACTGGAGCGTCAGAAAAATCTGAAATGTTTACACAGTATTCGTATATGAATTTTTTATGTTTTCCTAATTTTTCAGAATTTTTGGAGTTACATAAGTATGGATTTTAAATAGATCTTTACAGACTGTTCTGTTTTAGACAGATTCTGTTTTTGTTGCACAGTTTGCTTGTTTCGATGAATCTATGGATCGTATTGGGGGGTATGAGTCATGGAGAAGTTGGAGTACAGTATAATGATGCCAATATTAAATATGAATCAATTTACAACAGTACCTAAAGTTTAATATTTGTTTGTTATACTAACGGATCTCATGAGGTTTCTGTAGAGTTTTGTGTGCGGAAGTTTTCAAGTTTTGGGTGAGATTACGATGGATAAAGGAATAAGGAGCGGCAAGAGCCTAAGCTTGGGGATGCCCAAGGCACCCCAAGGTAATATTCAAGGAAGCCTCAAGCGTCTAAGCTTGGGGATGCCCCAGAAGGCATCCCCTCTTTCGTCTACAATCTATCGGTAACTCACTTGAAGCTATATTTTTATTCATCACATGATATGTGTTTTACTTGGAGCGTCTTGTGATATAATTTGTTTTCTTTTGTTTGATTTTTAGTTTGTCACAATCATCTTTGCTGAACACACCTTTTTGAGAGGTACACACATTATTCGTGATTTGTTAGAATACTCTATGTGCTTCACTTATATCTTTTGAGCTAGGCAGTTGCTCTAGTGCTTCACTTATATCTTTTAGAGCACGGCGGTGGTTATATTTTAAATAAATAGTTGCACTCTCATGCTTCACTTATATCTTTTTGAGAGTCTAATGATTAGCAATGGTAATATGCACGGGTTATGAATTTGGTCCTGATATGATAGGTATTCAAGAGGGATATAATAAAAACTTTCATGTAGATCACTGAATATGATAAGTTTGATTCCTTGCAATAGTTTTGCGATATTAAGATGGTAATATGTGGGAGTTATTAGTAGATAATTGTGGTTTATTAAGAATTGGTGTTAAGGTTTGTGATTCCCAAAGAATGCACGTATGATCTGTTGTTATGCTAAGAAGTTGGAGCATGATTTATTATTAATTGTCTTCCTTTGTGTGGCGGTCGGGGGCGCGCGATGGTTAACTCCTACCAACCTCCCCCCTAGGGGCATGCATAGTATTACTTTGCTTCGAGGGCTATTAAACTTTTGCAATAAGTATGTGAGTTCTTTATGACTAATGTGAGTCCATGGATTATACGCACTCTCACCCTTCCGCAATTTGCTAGCCTCTTCGGTGCCGTGCATTGCCATTTCTCACATCGAGATTTGGTGCAAACTTCGCCGGTGCATCCAAACCCCATGATATGATACGCTCTATCACACATAAGCCTCCTTATATCTTCCTCAAAACAGCCACCATACCTACATATCATGGCATTTTCATAGCCATTCCGAGATATATTGCCACGCAACTTCCACCGTTCCATTTTTATGACACACATCGTCATTGTCATATTGCTTTGCATGATCATATAGCTGACATAGTATTTGTGGCTCAGCCACCGTTCATCATTTTTTATACATGTTACGCTAGCATCATTGCACATCCTTGTACACCGCCAGAGGCATTCATATAGAGTCATATTTCTGTTCTAGTATCGAGTTGTAATATTGAGTTGTAAGTAAATAAAAGTGTGATGATCATCATTATTAGAGCATTGTCCCAGTGAGGAAAGAATGATGGAGACCATGATTCCCCCACAAGTCGGGAGGAGACTCCGGACAAAAATAAAAAAAAGGAGAAAAAGGAAAAAAAAGAGGCCAAAAAGAGCCACGAAAAAGAGAAAAAGAGAGAAGGGGCAATGTTACTATCCTTTTTCCACACTTGTGCTTCAGAGTAGCAACATGTTTTTCATATAGAGAGTCTCCTATTTTGTAACTTTCATATACTAGTGGAAATTTTTCATTATAGAACTTGGCTCGTATATTCCGATGATGGGCTTCCTCAAATGCCCGAGGTCTTCATGAGCAAGCAAGTTGGATGCACACCCACTTAGTTTTCATGTTGAGCTTTCGTACACTTATAGCTCTTAGTGCATCCATTGCATGGCAATCCCTACTCCTCGCATTGACATCAATTGATGGGCATCTCCATATCCCGTTGATTAGCCTCGTTGATGTGAGACTATCTTCTTATTTTTTTGACTTCCCCTTATTGATCTCTACCACCACATTCTATTCCACCCATAGTGCTATATCCATGGCTTGCACTCATGTATTGCGTGGGGGTTGAAAAAGCTGAAGCGCGTTAAAAAGTATGAACCAATTGCTTGGCTAAAACCGGGGTTGTGCATGATAAATACTTTGTGTTAAGAAGATGGAGCATGACAGGATTATTTGATTTTGTAGGGATAACGTTCTTTAGCATTTTTATTTTGAAAGACACAATTGTTTATTAGTATGCCTGAGTATTGATGTCTTTATATCAAATTATAGACTATTGCTTTGAATCATTCAGATCTTATTATTCATACTGTAAGAGAGAGATTACATGATGAAACATGGTAGGTAGCAGTCCACATCAAAAATTCTATTTTTGTCATTTACCTACTCGAGGACGAGCAGGAATTAAGCTTGGGGATGCTTGATACGTCTCCAACGTATCTATAATTTTTGACTGTTCCATGCTATTATAGTATCAATCTTGGATGTTTTATATGCAATTATATGCCATTATATATCATTTTTTGGGACTAACCTATTAACCCAGTGCCAGTGCCAGTTGCTATTTTCTGCTTGCTTTTGCCTTTTTAGAAAATCATTATCAAAAAGTGGCCAAACGAGAAAAAAACTTTGGATTAATTTTTTCTGGACCAGAATAGACCCATGAAGCTTCGGGAGAAGACCAGAAGAGCCACGAGGAGGCCACAAGCCTAGAGGGTGCGCCCAGGGGGGTAGGGCGTGCCCCCCCCCAGGCTTGTGGGCCCCTCGTTACCCCTCCTGACCTAATTCCAGCGCTATAAATTCTAAAATATTCCCAATATACCAGAGAGACAGAAGAGAAAACCTTTCCGCCGCCGCAAGCCTCTGTTCTTCCGCGATCCCATCTGGAGGCCTTTTCCGGTACTCTGCCGAAGGGGGAATCGATCATGGAGGGCTTCTTCATCAACCTTGCTACCCTTCCGATGATGTGTGAGTAGTTTACCATAGACCTACGGGTCCATAGCTAGTAGCTAGATGGCTTCTTCTCTCTCTTTGATCTTCAATACCATGTTCTCCCCGATGTTCTTGGAGTTCTATCCGATGTAATCTTCTTTTGCGGTGCCTTTGTTGGGATCCTATGAATTGTGAGTTTATGATCAGATTATTCATGAGAAATATTTGAGTCTTCTCTGAACTCTTTGATGCATGATTATTATAGCTTTGTATTTCTCTCTGATCTATCAATTTGGTTTGGCCTACACTGGTACAGCCAGCTGCTATACAAACGGTTTTTAACCCCTTTCCGCGACACAGTTTTAAACCGTCGTCTGGCCTGTGTGTGCGATAGGGGGGGTCTTCCCACACAACCTAGAAACCGTCCGCGATAGGGAGCACGCAAGCATATGTTTCGCAGAACTAAGCGTATGCGATGCCCGCATCTTTCCCAAACGCTCTGTCCTTGCTACTCGTTTGTGCTCGCATTACCATCGCACTCGGTATTCTGTGGTGCAACGTTTGCGATGCTCACCCCATCACAAACAGTTCACAATTTTACACCGTATGCGAAGCTTGAATATCCCACACATTTGTATGTACATAATTGTTTGAGATGTATAAAATGGCCCAAACGATTCATCCGTATTACCCATGTCGGATGAAGGCCTATCGCACGTGATCTTCTATGAGCAAACGTTTATGATGCACACGACATCATAAACAGTTTATAATTGCCTAGCGTGTGAGATAAGGTCACTTTCACAAACATTTATTAAGAAGGAATTGTGTGCGTTCTTGTTGTTAGTCTCACACATTTTTTCTTATCTGATCGTGTGTGTAGTAGAGTTTCATCGCACACGTACTGATCTGAGAAACTTGTCTGATCTTGATGGTTCTCACAGACGTTTTGCTTTCGCAAACCATGTGCAGTGTAATGGCCTGCAGATCATAATTTATCCCTAATTTAACCCTTGCATTTAAAATTCACAGAATTTGAAATTGAAACAGATTTTTAATATGAAAGTAGGCAATCACTTATTTCACATCGAACCATGTTTATTACAAATACAAGTTCAAGGACGAATGAATAATTCGATGCACAGGTACATGTACTGAAGAACTACAGAAGCAGCAAGGAAAGAATGATGAACCACAGTTGTACTAAATACTATAAAGTGAGAGGTGGAAGACATTATGGTTGCTGGAGAAGGTGAAGCGGAATGCCCATATTGTGCCCTCCTCCATGCCTAATGCGCGCACGACTCTAGGACAACCCCTTGTGATGGCCGCCCGCCCATCCTTCACTGTCTTCATTAGGACTTCTCGATGCTCATTGTAGTCTCGATGAAATACTTTAACCTTCATTGCATGTCCACCAATCATGTACTTTGCAAGGTAATCTTGAGTAAACTGCTTTGGGAACCACTGCAAACGAAAAAGATTCAGACATTGTTGTCTAACAACTCATTATGGGCAGTAAAAAGAGAAGGCTACAGAGTTCGTAGTTACTATCCTACAGCTCACTGTTGTGTTGGATAGAGCGTAGATAGATAATTTAATTGCCATCGGTCGTATCTTTTTGCTAATAATTCTTATCAGTTTCCTCACTTGATGCTGGTTCATGAATATCTCATTGCCCCATACGCAAAAGGGTCGAGGCGTGGATCTTTGCCTAGGACATATGTACCTACAAGCAACAAGTCAATATTGCACTACTGGGAAAGGGCTTATAGGTGATCACAAATTAGTGGCGGGTGGGACGGGTCACCCGCCACAGCTACTTTGAAAAGTTAGCTGTGGCGGCTACTAAAGATTGCCTGCCACAAATTGTGCAGAAGCAGTGGCGGGCATTTTTTGCTGCCCGCCACACGTAAGATCTCTTCGTATGGTTTTTTTTTGCATAACTCATCTGTGGCGGGCATTCCCTAGTGCCCGCCACAGCTACGTGCCTTGACCGTGGCGGGCATTTTCTTTTGCCCGCCACAAGTTGACCGGGTACGATGACCACTGTTGACAGCATATTGCGGTGGCGAGTAAATAAGCACGCCCGCCATAGGTAGACCCCTCCGCTACCTGCGTTGCAATTTTCGCCAGCCGTCTCCCCCCAAAACCACCCTTCCCCCGAAAACGCAATTTCAAATCTATCCGCCGCTCTCGCCCCCAAACCCCGTGCCTCGTCGCCACCACGCCCCTCCTCCGTCCCCATGCCGCGCTCGCCGCCGCGGCCGTTCTCCTAGGCCGCGTCTGCACGCGCGCCCTCGTCGTCGCACGCCTCCTCTACTTTGTCCCCCGGCCTCTCGTCACTGCGGCCCGGCCAAACCCTAGGTCGGACCCTCCTCTGCCGGGGCCCTCTTCTGCCGCGGCCCCCTCGTCGTCGGGACTCCTCCGCCGCCGCCCCTAGTCACCGGGCCCCTCCTCCGTCGCCGCCACCTACACGCAATGGCTTCCTCCGCCAGCAGCCGGGGTAAGACACCGCCGCCGGCAGTGGACTCCTCCACCTCCGAGGCTGCTACAAATCCCTCCTCCGCCTCCCGCTCAAGCAGTTTAGAGGTAAATCCCTCGTACCGATTCTATTGTCACTGTAGGAATTAATTATGGCTGATGATACATGAATGTTTTTATTCGTAAATATAATCGTCTGATGCATGAAACATGAACATTTAATTGGATTTCTCCAACAATACAGGGCTTCAAAAGAGTGTAGAAAATATCATGAAACGTTGATTAATTTCTGTTTTGCGAGATTTCAGACACTCAATGTTTGATTTTTCAGCATAAGTCATGCCCAATTTTTCTGTCCATCCTTTAACTTATATAATTATTCCATAACATGAACTTAGGCAATGAATGAAGGATGCCCCTTCTGTGGCGACAGGAGGCTAGGTGCATGTTACAAAGTTCACCTAACTTGCAGTGAGATATGTGTCGACCTTCAGGACGACTTTATGGACTGGGCGGTATGTTCCATTTAATTGCAGTGAGATATGTGTCGACCTTCAGGATGACCTTCACGGCGCCCACAATTGTCTAATTTATGTTTTCTTTTTATCGTACTCAGTGCATCATTTGTTGGGGAAGGGGGTATTTCATGCGTGTGGCCAACCTGGCAATGGACGAGGAGTGGACGATTCAGTTCGACATGGTGCTGCTTAAGAATGGCATTCCCTTAACCCTCACTCTCACCAACGTGGGAGGGATAACGTATTTCCATGGTCAAAATTGGATGAACATTGCCACAGAATTACAGATGGAAGCTGGGAGGTCGTTCTTACTTTTCCTTCACGGATTTGAGGAGGGTCATCCGGGCGGCAACAAGATCTATCTGTGGTACGGTGTCCCACAATCACTGTAGTACCGCATCAGAGGATACCTGCGCCCACGGAAGCTGCGAATACCGCCCTAGCCGAGATATAAGAAGATGATTGGAGAGATGATGGACTTAGTTTCATGTTGTTATGATGGAGCTGAACTTAATTTCATCTTGTTATGTTATCTATATGATCTGTGTGAACTTAGTTCCGTATGCCTTTATGTGGTAAATAAGCATGTTTAATTTGTTTACATATGAGTCTGCATTTTTAGTGTTGGTAATGTGTGATCTCAGTGTTGTTAATGTGAGATTGCACGAATATTATTCTGTTGATTTTTAATCTTACATCTATGAGCACAACAAATGAACGACGAGAATGAGCTCATTGGAATCCCCGAGTGCGACTACTTAAAGAGGACTACCAATATTATACGGTAATTTCTGCACATATTTCCTTCTGAACTTGCATTTTCAGATCGTTAGTGTTCTTCTCAGAGAAGAGTTCAAGGAATAATGACATTTGGTGAGGACTAAGTATCGTTCTAATAAAATGAGTTAGAAAACTTAAAAAACTAGTTAGATGAATCAGACGGACGGGATATTGACCACTCATGGGATCCATTATTTGCGGCAAGGCAACTGACTCTATCTTGCATACACATCGAACAAAGATTTTGCTGGCACACAAACCTTGTTTCCATGTTACAATGGCAAGTTTGTATTGTGCCCTTGCTTCTAATTTGTAGGGTGTTTCTTGTATTATAACTTCCGTCAAAGTGTTATGTGAATTACTGGTTTTAAATCAGTAGTATACATGGCACTTGGGCAGGAGATATAATACAAGCTGCTCCCTGCAAATGAGAAGGCAAAGACACAATATGAACTTGCGGCTGTCGCATGGGAACAATGTTTGTGTGGGAGGAAAATCTTTGCTTGGTGTTTGCAAAAGATAGGGCTATTTGTTCCGTCACAAGTAGTGAATCAGGTGAGTGTTTAATACCTCATCCATCTGATTCATCATGTTAGTTTTTGAGTCCTTTGGCTCATTTTGTTAAAATGGTACACAGCCTTCATCTGATGTTCTTATTTTATGAGCAACACTATAGATGTTACCGTCAAAGTACATCCTTTGAACGGTAATGTATATAATGATGAACTCTTCCATGCATCCTAGCAAAACTCATATGCTAATCGAGTAGTACTAGTGAATTACTGAGCCTTCTGGGATAGGGTTGAGGATCGCGTGTCATCTCTCTGAAGATGATTTGAGTTCACATCCGTATCTTCGGAGCGTTAGTTACTCTTCTTCTGCAATAATAGTATAATGAGGCAAAAGACTTAACAAGCTAGCTAGATGAATCAGACGAACGGATGTTTAATACCTCATCTATCTGATTTATCAGGTTTGCTCTTTGAGTCCTTTGACTCATTTTGTTAAGCGTCTGTCCAGGGCACATCTAGTTCGTCTGATGTTTTTATTCTATGAGCAACACTATAGATGTTACCGTCAAAGTAGATCCTTTGAACGGTAATGTATATAATGTTGAACTCTTCCATGCATCGATCCTAGCAAAACCCATATGCGCTAATCAAGTACTGGTGAATTACTAAACTACTCATTATGTAGTGTGAACATTCATGCATAATCTTAAAATGCGTGTTGTTTATATTGAATTTCTTAAATTGCTTTTTTGCAAAACGCAGTCATGTCAGCACAATTGTTGCCGTGGCTGCAAAAATTTTATTTAGCATGCCTAAGCTTTCAGTGGCAGGCGCTCCAGTAAGCTCGCCACTGCAACAAGAATAAGTAGTGGCGGGCACGTAAACACAACCCGCCACTGCAAATATTCTACTAATGGCGAGCAAACTCCACCGCTTGCCACTAATGAGGCTCTACCAGTGGCGGGCCGCCCGCCCGCCCGCCACTGATGCCATAATAGCAGTGGCGGGAGGTTGGTGGCGGGCGCCCCTGGGAGCCTTGCCCGCCACTGCTGGCCTTTTCCCACCCGCCACTGCTAGGCATTCCTGCAGTAGTGTTGGAAGCTAAAAAGTGTCCAGCCATGGATTTGGATGCACTACATTATGGAACAGAGGTAGTATAAGCCGAGGGATGAAACTAATCTCGGTGGAAAATGCTGGCCACTCCCGTTGTTGTCCTGCGTAAGTACATGGAAAGGCATGATAAGTACTACAGGCTTAACATCAACCAAATATAGCCATGGTAAATAACAACATCTCAAAATGACATCTTGAATGTGTTGGTTTCAGCATGATGTTAAAGCAGATAAAAAATGGAAGGGAATGTTAACTACAACAGGCTTAACAGGGACCAAATATTGTAATTCAAACTGGTACTGTTGAAAATGAATAGAACATAACTCATGCTTAAACATCACACTACATAAATGTGTAAAACTGAAATAAAGGGCATGTGTTAACTTCACCAGGCATAACAGGAACCAAATATAGCCGTTCAAACTGGTATTGATGAAATCGAACTGCACAGTTCATACTTGCACATAATGAACATCACATTGTGAATAACTGAAATAAACAAGGCATATATGCTCACTATAACAACCTAATATAGCCATTGAAAATTGGACAGAGGCTCACTGCAACCAACCTAACAAGCAAATACAGATAAACAAGGCACCTGCTTGAAAATCGGATAAAGGCTCACTAAAACCAACCTAGCTAACAAGCAAATACAGACAAACAAGGCATCTGCTTGAAAACTGGACAAAGGCTCACTACAACCAACCTAACAAACAAATACAAATAAACAAGGCATCTGCTAGAAAACAGGACAAATGCTCACTGCAACCAACCTAACAACCAAATACAGATAAACAGGGCATCTGCTTGAAAAGTGGGCAAATGCTCACTGCAACCAACCTAACAACCAAATACAGATAAACAAGGCATCTACTCACTATAAACAACCAAATATAGCCATTCGTGAAACTGAAGTGGACAATTCATACTTAAACATTAGATAGCCATATTGAACATTACATTTTTGCATAACTGAAATAATTAAACACGGCACAGTTAAAACATCGCATGGCAAAAGCTACTACAACAATGGGTACGAGTTGGCTAGCTAGAAAAAGTAAGATTTGCTTATAGGATATTGCCTCACTTGTCATGGAGGGGATCCTTCCACTTGGAAGAGCACAGACCCAGGGTGCGATCCCTGATGTCGCAGATGGGCTGTCTCACCTTGGAAGAGCCGTAGTGGGTGCCCTTCGCATGGTCATGGTCGATGAGATCTGACTTGGCAGCTGAGGATCCCAAGCCACCGCCGTAGAACGTGTCCTTCAGAAATGACACAATGGGCTCGATGGCATACAAGGATCGCAAATCCTTGACCACGAGGTGGAGGAGATAAGCGGCGGGGCCTTCAAAGAGATCGACGGCGGTTGAACCAGAGGCATTGGGGATGGACCACTTAACCTGTGAAATGGCCCGCGTTAAGCCTTCGCTGTCGACGAGCTTGATGTCGTAGCCGGCTGTTCTGAGATTCAGTAATACGTGAGCCCGCTGACGTGAAGCCTTCGCCATGGCGACATAGTCAACGTCCTCGCCGGCTTCCGTGGCGAGGTGTTCCTCCGGGATCGACAGGTCGGCACGAACGGCGGCCACCCTGACATCGTCCGGCGGAGAGGCCATGATAGACCTCCTTTTGGCCGTACGCTCCTCGGGCTCCTCGGGATATGTGGTCGGGCTTAGGCTGCGACTCTCTAGAGTAGAGGATGGGGATCTGGGGGGGAGGGACACCGCAGGCCTCATCTAAAAACTCAGGGCGGCAAGGGTATGGGAATCAGTGGGACACCTGACCTTATCTAAGCTAGGAGGCATGGGCAGACCGGCGGCGGCTTCGGCGGCGGCGGCGAGCTAGGGTTCGAGCGGGGGGGTAGAGTGTGGATGGGGACGGGGTTAGGGCGGGTGGTGTTTGAGGATATGCCACGGCTACTGAAAATTTTAGTAATGGTGGGTGGAGATGGTGGTGGACGAGGGAGGGTGATGGTTCAAATGTCTCGGCTACTGGAATTTTACTATGAGGTCGGTGGTGGAGGTGTGAGGGCGACGGTTGAAATACTGCGGCAACTAAAATTTTGGTAAAGGAAATGAAGCGGGGCGGGAGCAACCAGATCGCACACGGTCCAAACATAATAATTGTGTACGATAATAAGGAAAAGCCGCGGAACCACCAATTTTTGCATCGCTCAAGGCGGGTAGCTTTTTTTGAGATTTCTAGCTAGCTGGTTTATCGCACATGGTTCGTCCTAATTTGCAGATGCATGCATGGAATTCTCATCCTAAATATCCTGTACACAGTACCCTTCACCCTTGCTGGCGCTTGCAAAGTCGTGACGATTTTACAGGGCACAAGCTTCGCACACGGTTAAGCCAGTGCACCCGTGTCCGTTGCGCGTACGTTCGCACGCAGTTTTTCATCCGAGGCGTCTGCTATTTTATATAGCACCATTTGGTAACAAAAAAATGTGAGAGAGGGTAAGAAGACAACCACAACAGTATGTGGCCCAAATATATATGTATGAAAAGGGTGGTATGTGATGTTCAAATTCCCAATGCACAACTTTGACGCGTGGGCCCACGGGTAGGCGCGTCGTCGAAGATCGGGTGAGAGGGGCCAGAAGACAACAACCACCTGGAAGTGGCCAAATATATGTAGGAATAAAGGGTGTGATGTTTAAATACACAATGCACAACTTTGATGTGGCACCTCCCTCGCAAACCGGAAAGCCCCCTTGGATATCTATAATGACGGGTTAAGGTTGTAGCTAGGTGCCTACCCCACCCCCACTTCGTGTCGGCGGGAAATATCAGGTGATACTGATGTTTAGGTGATACCATGATACGGGCTTCTGGGAGCCGTTGGATCTCAGATCCGGTGGCCACTGGGAGCACTAGAACATTTTGCAAAAAAAGTCATTCAAGAGTCTTAAAATTGCGTACAGATACAAGAGCTACTCAGATGCCGTCGGATCTGAGATCCAACGGCCCAGAAGTCGGTAGCATGGTATCACCCAAACCGTAGTATGACTTGAAACTTTCCCGTACTCATACTTTGGTAAGACATGCATGCATGACCTACCATAAGACAGACCGAGTGAATCTATCTTGGCCAAACAACCACTGTTGTTGTCGGTCAAAAAGGGATATAACAGACCGCACGAGAGGGGCCACAAAACCAGCACCACCTGCATGGGGCCCAAATTGATGTACGTTGGAAGGGTGATGTGTTTTAAATACCCATTAATGTACAATTTTGATGTGGAGCCTACCTCACGAAATGGACAACCCCTATGAAAGGTATGTAGTAATTAAGGACGACGTCGACGTACATAGGGTGTCGATCCAACCCACCATTTCGAGCACATGGGAGGGAATCCTGAGAACGCATGAGCTTGAACTTTTTGCTTAGACATGTCACCATGACCCGCGGTAACACGAACCAGGAAGAATCCATTCATGGTCAAACCCCCTCGTTGTCGGCCAAAGGGATGATATATATAGACCAGGCCCACAGATAGGCGTGTCATTGAAAACCACACATGGGAGACGGGTCGATCAGAAGACCCTATACGTACCTTGCATGAGACCCAAATATATGTATATATGGGAGGTGGTGTGTGATGTGTTCAAATCCCCAATGCACAACTTCGATGGGGCACCAGCTGCATTACAAACCGAACACCGTACCCCGAGGAAGTCACATTACGTATGATGTCGGTTCCCCAACTTCGAGCCGGCGGGAGGGAATCGAACAAATGTTCCCCAACTAAATTTGGTCTGACATGTCGTGACCTATACCAAGAGGAAACCGTCATGGTCAAACCCTTCTCGTACGTTGACAGGTCACTACAGACAAATTTTCAAAACAAGTACGTTGTGGGTCAAAGGATAGAATGTGCGGGCCCACAGATCTCAAACGTGGTGGGTCAAAGGATAGAACATGGCGGGCCCACAGATTAATCTCGATCATTCTCCGATTTTTCAAAACAACAAATAACAAAAAACATCATTCTCCAAATTTTGAAAACAAGTACGTTGTGGGTCAAAGGATAGAACGTGCGGGCCCACAGATCAATCTCGATCATTCTCCGATTTTTCAAAACAACAAATAACAAAAAACATCATTCTCCAAATTTTCAAA
Source organism: Elymus sibiricus (assembly GCA_039707655.1). NCBI lineage: Eukaryota > Viridiplantae > Streptophyta > Magnoliopsida > Poales > Poaceae > Elymus > Elymus sibiricus. The sequence goes on along the minus strand of CM077674.1, from coordinate 332,913,056 downwards.
ACAAGTATCTCAAGATTTATTTAATTGACATGACAGGTCACTATAGACACATTTAGATGCTAAATGTCTGTAATGACCATATCATGGCGCTTAAATGAAGCTTGGGATATAGCAACTTCCCACCCGGTCACCCATCCTTAGACTGCTCCAGCCCCAAGCTCGCTTAAATTGTGCGTTCTATTCGACTAGGCTAGCGGATGGGAAGCTGCCTCTTGCTGATAAGAGTTGCCTCCTCGCATTTAAGGGGTTTACCGATGGTCACCGCGTGGGACCTACTCCTTACTATCACACACGTTTGTGCTTTTAGAAACTGTGTGCAATCATTACATACCGGACCACTTCCATTCAAACTTACATCATTTTTAACTACTTAAAACCACAAGCCGGAAGAAGCAAAAACTTTTCCTTTTCCTTAATTAAGAACAAGATAGTTGCCCAGTTAATTGTAGAAACCTGGGCTAAAACCGATACAAACAGGGCCTAAACCTACGGGAACTCTTGGCTGAGCATCAATTGGTACAGGCCTTCATCCACGCGTATGATACGCTCGCGGAACTGTTGTACTGCAATATCGATCTTTGCCCAGGATATTTTTCGGCGACGGTCGATTCCAAGCCGCGATGAGTATTTTGCTTTGCTTCGTCGTTCGCGGCACCTGGGGGGCCGAGGAGGTCGAAGAGCCAATCGACCAGCCCGTTGGCGTCGTGGCGGCGAATTTTGCTTGTGCAAACTTCGTCCGGCACAATTATGGCACTAACGGCGTCTACCCATTCCTGGTGGGGAATCGGGATGCTTACCGGCCCTGGAAATAGCCACTCGAGTGGTTGAGTCAACAGTATGCTTACACGGCTCGGCTCAGATAGTGCGGCGCACCGCACCTGATGCACGGGGGCGTTCTCCCGCTCTTGCGCGGCAGTGCTTTGCCACTCTTGCTCCGCTCCGCTCCATGGGCGGCGACGAACACATGTGTAAACATTGGCCCGCTCAAGCACTGGGGCACGATGATACCGCTCACGCTCGGCGGCGCACGGCCGTTCTGGCTCTCCGGCCTGCTCTGGCATGTTCTCCTCGTCGAGGAGGTTGATGACGGCGGCGGCGCTTCGCCGGATTGGCATGCTTGGAATGGTATACTGCGGTATGGCCGGTGTGTCACCGCCTAGCCCTCTTTGCCCACTGACACCGGCGGCGGGAAACCGGTGGGGGGGAGTGGCGGGAAACTTATTTGGGGGGAGTGGCGGGAAACTGATTGGGGGAGTGGCGGGAAACGGTAGCGTGTTTGCATATATAACACCATTAATATGGAAAACTTGGGAAAGAAGGAAGCGCGAGCTAGCACGACGCGTGCGCACAGTGCTTACCCTGTAGGAGATATGCCCTAGAGGCAATAATAAATGTTATTATTTATCCCCATGTTCCTAATTAAGTTTATATTCCGTTCTATAACTGCTATGGTTCTCGAGTCTGCAATAACCACGAGGCTCGGAGGGAAACTCATATGCACGTGTGGAATAATAAACGGTAAAATGTATTCCTAGTCTGGCCTCTAAGACTAGCTCAAGTGCTGCATGATGGTTTTGTTTTCCTGATCATGGGCATGACTATGCCGGCAACTTTGAGGACACAATGTTAGGAGAACACTTGTGTTGAATCGACCCGAATTGATGTTATGCTATGAGATACATTCGTCACAAGTTAATGGTTAATAACACAGACGAAGTTTACGTCTGCATAATTCCTTAGACCATGAGAGTATCGAGTTTCTTCATGCTTGATTCATGAACTTTGGGGTTTGTTAAACGTCATTCGTAACTGGGTGGCTATTACGGCGGCTTACGGGTTCATGGGAAAGTATGTCAAGTAACTTGATAGCTCAAGATTGGGATTTGCTCCTCCGACGATGGAGAGATATCTCTGGGCCCTGTCGGTGTTATGGTATCCACCATCGTCTGGCCAGACACAATGTGATTTGATCAAAGGGATGCCGGAACACGGGAACGAGAAAAGAGAACAAACCCGGTAATGAGGTAACTGGTATAGTGGACAAGTTGTTGATCCACGGGGATGCCGATAAATCTCACCTCGGGTATTTGTAACATATCATGAAGTAACACGAATAGCACACAGCAACTGGAGGTTCACTCGAATATTTATTCGTGTGGGTATAGGGGTCAATATGGGTGTCCATGGCTCCGATGTTGATCATTGATCGGAAAGTTTTTCGGTCATGTCTATACTTCACCGAATCTATAGGGTCACACGCTTAAGGGTCATCTATCTACTGAATTCTAGACAGGGAGTCTGAGAGAAAGTCACCGGAAAAGTTTCGGAGACAACGGAAAAGTTCCGAAGAGAGAACACCGGAATAGTTTTGGTAAAACTGAAAAGTTGTTTCAGGGTATACCATTAGGTCAAATTGGTTTCGGCACACGCCTAGAAATTCTTGGAGGGTGCCAGAATTGTTTTGGAAACTTCTGGGATTTTTTCAGAGGAAGAACCCAGAAACGTTCCGGAGCTGCCGGAACCGCTTTGGTTGCTTTTCGCAGATGAAAATCACTAATCCGGAATTGTTTCGAAACGTGTCCAAAATTATTTTAGTGGGTACTGGAAATGTTCTAAGACCTACAGAAATATTTTCGGATTTAACGGTCGCGTAAAATATTTCATGAATAGTGTTATGAATAGTGGAAACACTATTGGGAGAAAATATCTCACGAATAGTGGAAACACTATTGGGAGAAAATATCTTATGAATAGTGGAAAACACTATTATGAATAGTGGAAACACTATTATGAATAGTGTGAAAAATATCTGAGGGCATTTTGGTATTTTGGGAGCCACCCTACCCCTTGGGTTTTCCTATAAATAGAGGTGGAGAGGCACTCTCCACACTCACTCTTTCTCACATACACATGGCATTGCAATGATCTGGCTTCTTCTCTCCCTCCTCGCGAAATGGTTTCGTAGAGCCGAAAGGCTGTCTGGGTTCCGGTGGGAACTAGTTCTGGGCGGCGAAGCCCTGCCTGGTAGATGACACCGTATGTGTGCAACCCCGTAGAGAGGTCGTAGGTTCGATCTTTTTGCCCTAGGGGCTGTTCGAGAGTGCCTCCCGAAGGGTTGTCCGAGTTACCGTCCGAGTTCGAGAGTGCCTCCCGAAGGGCTGTCCGTGACACCGTCTGAGGGACTGTCCGACCGGCTCCCGGAGGGCTGTCCGAGGGACTGTCCGAGGGGCAGATGAGGGAGTACATCCTCGCGGTTGGGAGGTTGTAAATCCTAGCTGCGGGGATCTGCACCGCCGATCGTCATCGACTCTACTTCCACTGCGCTACGAGTCGGTAACGAAAAGATTAAACCTTGTATGCATCTCCATAGTGTTCCTGGGCGTGCTCGCTGTACCGAAATTTTTTGTTTTCTGTCGCGTTCCCCTACAGTGGCATCATGAGCTGCGCTATGCGTAGATGCATGTTACGATCTAGAATACATAGAGATGTATGGGTGTTGCACAATATAATTTGTAGTAGATGAGTTCTACTGCTGATAATTATTTGTGCGGGTAGCAGATGAAATCTGTTACCCGATGTTCTTGTTGCTTCCCTGGAATTTGCATATTTCTGATCTTGATAACAGCATGGTGGATTTTCAAAGTTCTGGCAATCCGCAATCCTGATTGATCAACGAAGTGCTAACAGTTTGTTGAATTCCATCATAGTTAGAGAGAAAGATGAAATATCGCAGACAAAAGGGCAATGCAGATATGATCTGCACGGGGGTCATGCGTATGACGAAGTTCAGTATGGGGCTCGAGATTTTATTATCTCGTGTTTCATACACCCCACAAAGTTAATCTAGTGACTTGAATAATCATACTTAATGATGAACGTTGGTAGCTTCGGTTTGTTTCGAAACCTTAGGAGCCACGGAAATTAAAATTTTGCATAAACCGATTAGAGGCGTCTAACTTGGTTTTGTAGGATGTGCATGTGATGTGGTATAGCAGTGCTCATATTAATTTGATTATGTATGAGATGACTATATGATGTAAATTAACATGACCTGCGTGTCATGATTCGGCATGATGGCTGGAGCCATATGATTGTCACTTTAATGACCTGCGTGTCAACCTTTTGTAATGCACTTATTTTATTAGCTATAGAAATAGCAATATTATCTGGTGCATCGACAAGGTGGTGGCAATCTTTGCGAAGGTGGACACCGACACGAATGCCGAAGACGAAGAAATTAAGGACTTCTCCGTCAGAAAGGGCTATACCATATCATGCTATTATGAATTGCCTGAGATGTTTATCCCTTATGATGCACCCTTTTTGATTGCACGGTAGTCGCTTTTATTAGGGTGATCTCTCACAAAAATATCAAGTAGTTAGTGTTCTCCCAAGTGTAGCACCGTCACGGCACCTATCTTTTCGGAGTGCGTCATGTTTCCATGAGTACAAACGATTAGAGAAGTGTGAGGCGGGTGAGTTGAGACCTCGCAGCGAGATCACTTGGTTGTCTTGACTTTCTGGCTTGAGAGTCCTGAGCTCGGAACACGCCCATCGAAAGAGTCACCTAGAGATGTGATCGGCAAATTAGCCTACCGATTGAAATTCCCGTCATCAGTGATGTTTCCATCAATGGCGTTGAATTGAAATGCGGGTCTTGTATCACTCACAATCAATTATGAGAGATATTGGTTTGAGTGGGAGCGCACTGTAGAATTAACTTGCTTAAATTCTCAGTGCTATTAATTATCAACTTTGTCTAAGTGAAATTTGCATAATAGTTATAGAATAATGGCTCACGGTTCCACCTTCCCTATTAAAATTGAATAACTGTTAAATATCTGGTTAAAACTTTACGGTTGGTAACGTAATGTGAGGATTGTCCTCAAGAGTGCCAAGAAGGATTTTGTCCTATCGCATGCTTTCGGTATTCTCCCGCTAATGCTATGGATGATGTGACTCTCGTCCTTCGATCCAAAAGCTAGAATTCTGTTACGATCAAGTGCAAAACGTTTGCTTCCATGAGACCCGAACTTCAAAAGTTTGGGATAGCTATGTGATATTCATGGAACTAAAAATTAGTTTCAGATACAAACAAAGGCTAGAAGATATGGGATATCCAAAGCGGTGTTTGTTTTGCAAAGTATTAGTAAAGTGTTTACTGGGCTTTTGACTGATAAGAGAGGGATCCAGAGGAACGCCTTTCATATGATGAAGGTGAATAAAACAACAACTTAAAGAGAAAGGAAATGTCCAAAGGGTGTTGGTATGACTTACACGCCTAGGAAGTCCAGGGCTAACGCCACTCTTAAAGTTGGGTGCTTCTTCTGAGAGTAGGAGAAATACTACAAGTTAAACTGTTAGATGTATAAAGGCAAAAATGAGAGAAGACTGGAATATCCAGCTCATGTATGAATAGCATACAAGTTATTGATGTATAGAAGGCTGGTCAAAGATATAATTCTTGGGAATTATGATTAAACATGTTAATCACTGATTCTTGGGTATTGTGAGTTGATCACAGAGATACCCGCTCGATTGCATTCTGTTGCGACTCGATGCAAGAACTACTACGGCCTAAAAGACTTGCCGGAGTGAGGTTTAGATACATGCTGGGAACATAGTAAATGTTGCTATACCTTCCATCGGTGTATTCCCTATGTATTTATTTTCATAATTCACTTTTAGAGTTTTATACACTCTAGCCCATTGCATAAGGTATCTTGCAAGAAGGTTGTTCATAAGAGAACTTTTGATGTTCGGTGTTATGAATAACATAAGGTCCATACTTTCATTATGAATGAGATGTATGTTATGAATATTGATAATAATATATTACCTTTGTATTTACTTTCATAATTCATTTTAGAGTTTTATACACTCTAGCCCATTTGCATAATGTTTGTTGCAAGAGTGTTGTTCATAAAAGAACAATTGTTGTTCAGTATTATGAATAACATAAGGGCCATACTTCCATCATCGATGGGATGTATGTTGTGAATATTGATGGTAGTATGATACATCCATAACACTGACGCTAAATGTCGCGACTAAAAGAATACCACATATGTGTGGCACTGCATTTGGTTACATTGGAGAAACCCACATGGAAAATTTCCATTATGATGGATTTTGAAGTCATTTGATTATGAATCATCTAACACTTGCAACTTTCGTCCGAAAAGTGAAGTGACTGAAATACCGTTCACAGGCCATAAGGAATGAGCAACGAACTTATTGGTGATCATACATTTTGATGTGTGTAGTCCGATAAATGTTGTTGCTAGCAGTGCATTTGTCTATCTTCAAAATGACTCAAGTGCATATATGGATATTTTCTTGATGAAACGTAAGTCTAGATCTTTTGAAATCATTCGAAAGGTTTTCAAAAATAAAGTAGAAGTTATTGTAACAAGAAAATTATGTTTCTACAATTAGATTGCGGAAAGGAATATTTTGAGTTACAAGTTTAGCGAATGTCTGATGAGTTGTCAAAAAGGTTTCATAACTTACACCTCCCAGAACACCACTGTTAGTAGAATGTTCGTGAAGATGTAATCAAACCATTTATGACATGGTAAGATCAAAGATGACATAAATCAATTTTCCATTATCCCTTTTAAAGTAATGCTTTAGAGACTGCGGCTTTTACACTGAAAAGAGCGCCATCAGATCTGTTGAAATGATGCCATGGTATGGTACACCCAACCATGTTATATCTTTTCTTAACATTTGGAATATGGGGCTTGTGTAAAATGTTTACTAACCTATTCCAAATCAGACAAGTGCTACTTTGTAGGTTATCCCAAATTATTGGGAATTCCTCCACCACTATACCGAGGCAAAAGGTTCTGCCACAAAGAACGGTATGCTTTTAAAGAGAATGGTTCTTGCAAAAAGGTGAGTGGGAGGACAGTGCAACTCGACGAGATAACAATATCTTCGTCATCAGATCAAAGGAAAGAGACCTTGAAAGTGATTTCAGAGTTTCCTACTGCGACTGATACGGAAGCCTCTACATGAGATGTATGGACTTCGGTCGAACTTTCAGCTGAACCATGTAGGCAAAACTCATGCAAACCTCTCAGGTGCGCAAGCGAGATATTGTTGTTAGACAACAGTATACCTATGATACACAAGGAAGCGTTGATGGGCCCTAACTCCAGAATTGGCTAAATGCCAATATGATCCGAGATAGTTTCCATATAAATGATTCAAGATTAAATCTTGATACTCCTTTCGGAAGATTTAGAGTCTTGCGAATTTTATGGAACTATAAACTGATGTGGATAAAATGTTTTATCCATAAAGCTCGACTTGTTGTAATAACAAGTTCAAGGAGTTGACTACGATGAGATTGTCTCACCGTAGCGATGCTTAAAGTCGGTTCGGGTTAAACTAGCAATTAATACATATTTCAATCATGAGATATGAAACATGGACGATGAAAGAATTTCCATGAAATGGGAATACAAACTAGGACTTGTATGTGATACAGTCCAAAGTATTTTGTCGATCCAGAGGATGCTAGTGAGTATGCAAACTTCAGAGTTCCAGCAATGGGCAGAAGAGAGCAAAATGGAGTTAGAATCTTCGTTTTTGATGAAATAGTCAAAAGAGTTTGATTTCATCAATGGATAATGAAGATGCTTGTGGTTTCAAGAAAGTAAGTGGGAGCATAATAATATTTCTAAAAACCTTGTGTGCTTGACACATTGTTGATTGGAAATAATATAAATTTCTTGACACGAATTAGGACTTCATTGAAAATAGTATTTGATGAAATGCTTAGGCTAGGTAGCCTCGGTGTTAGGCATAATTATCTACGAGATAAAATTGCCTGATAGAGCTAAAGCCAAAAATACATATTGACAAGATGCTAAAACAGTTTAGCATTAAAACGCCAAGGAGTGATTCTTGCCGAAGTCACATGGAAAGGGTTTTTGCAAGACTCGGTGTCCCAAAACACTGATGAGCAAAATACATGATGGAGATTCCACACACTCTTGTGTTTGGATTAATCATGTATTCCATGGTATGTAAAACAACCAGATATGTCCGATACTCCCAAAGCTGTTGCGAGTATAGATACCAAAGTGATCAAAGTACTGATCATGGGACAACAGTGAAAAATGTCATTGAGTACTAAAGTAGCACTGATGACATATTGTCTCGCAAGCAGAGATTATGAAGTGATCGTTGTAAGTAATTACATCGATAAAGTCTTCATCAATGCTCCATGCGATTTTCGATTTAAGTTAAGGGTTTTGTGTAATACACAATATGGTGGCACGGTAGTTGGAAATTGTTCCAAACAGGTTACTATGGCGATTTCTATAACAAAGGCTAAGTATGTTGACGCTTTGGAAGTGACAAAGAAGATGTTGAATCATATAGTTCATTCATGAACTTAGTATGGTTCCAAGATGGCTTTGGTCAATCGGACACTATTGCAGATAGTTGCTCCATAGCTCAGTCTGAGGAATCAAGGTTTGGCCTGTGATTCACATATATACAAAGCCAAGTCCACACAAAATATAAATTTTGTGAAAGCGTGAAAACGAGAGGAGATGCAAACATACACACGGAGCTGAAGTTGTCAGATCCATTGGACATCAGGCTATACCACAAGCGAAGCATATTTTACACCGGTATGCAATAGGTGTAAAGTGCATTAGCATTGACTAGATTATTGACTCTAGTGCAAGTGGGAGTCTATAGGAGATATGCCCTAGAGGCAATAATAAATGTTATTATTTATCCCCATGTTCCTAATTAAGTTTATATTCCGTGCTATAACTGCTATGGTTCTCGAGTATGCAATAACCACGAGGCTCGGAGGGAAACTCATATGCACATGTGGAATAATAAACGGTAAAATGTATTCCTAGTCTGGCCTCTAAGACTAGCTCAAGTGTTGCATGATGGTTCTGTTTTCCTGATCATGGGCATGACTATGCCGGCAACTTTGAGGGCACAATGTTAGGAGAACACTTGTGTTGAATCGACCCGAATTGATGTTAAGCTATGAGATACATTCGTCACAAGTCAATGGTTAATAACACAGAGGAAGTTTACGTCTGCATAATTCCTTAGACCATGAGAGTATCGAGTTTCTTCATGCTTGATTCATGAACTTTGGGATTTGTTAAACGTCATCCGTAACTGGGTGGCTATTACGGCGGCTTACGGGTTCATGGGAAAGTATGTCAAGTAACTTGATAGCTCAAGATTGGGATTTGTTCCTCCGACGATGGAGAGATATCTCTGGGCTCTCTCAGTGTTATTGTATCCACCATCGTCTGGCCAGACACAATGTGATTTGATCACAGGGATGCCGGAACACGGGAACGAGAAAAGAGAACAAACCCGGCAACGAGGTAGCTGGCATAGTGGAAAAGTTGTTGATCCATGGGGATGCCGATAAATCTCACCTCGGGTATTTGTAATATATCGCGAAGCAACGGGAATAGCACACGGCAACTGGAGGTTCACTCGAATATTTATTCGTGTGGGTATAGGGGTCAATATGGGTGTCCACGGCTCCGATGTTGATCATTGATCGGAAAGTGTTCCGGTCATGTCTATACTTCACCGAACCTATAGGGTCACACGCTTAAGGGTCATCTATCTGCTGAATTCTAGACAGGGAGTCTGAAAGAAAGTCACCGGAAAAGTTTTGGAGACAATGGAAAAGTTCTGGAGAGAGAACACCGGAATAGTTTCGGTAAAACTGAAAAGTTGTTTCAGGGTATACCATTAGGTCAAATTGGTTTCGGCACACGCCTGGAAATTCTTGGAGGGTGCCAGAATTGTTTTGGAAACTTATGGGATTTTTTCGGAGGAAACACCCAGAAATGTTCCGGAGCTGCCGGAATCGCTTTGGTTGCTTTTCGCAGATAAAAATCACTAATCCGGAATTGTTTCGGCACGCGTCCAAAATTATTTTAGTGGGTACTGGAAATGTTCTAAGACCTATAGAAATATTTTCGGATTTAACGATCGCGGAAAATATTTCATGAATAGTGTTATGAATAGTGGAAACACTATTGGGAGGAAATATCTCACGAATAGTGGAGACACTATTATGAATAGTGGAAACACTATTGGGAGAAAATATCTCATGAATAGTGTAAAACACTATTATGAATAGTGTGAAAATATCTGAGAGCATTTTGGTATTTTGGGAGCCACCCTACCCCTTGGGTTTTCCTATAAATAGAGGTGGAGAGGCACTCTCCACACTCACTCTTTCTCACATACACATGCCATTGCAATGATCTGGCTTCTTCTCTCCCTCCTCGCGAAATAGTTTCGTAGAGCCGAAAGGCTGTCTGGGTTCCGGTGGGAACTAGTTCTGGACGGCGAAGCCCTGCCGGATAGATGACACCGTATGTGTGCAACCCCGTAGAGAGGTCGTAGGTTCGATCTTTTTGCCCGAGGGGCTGTTCGAGAGTGCCTCCCGAAGGGCTGTCCGAGTTACCGTCCGAGTTCGAGAGTGCTTCCCGAAGGGCTGTCTGTGACACCATCCGAGGGACTGTCCGACCGCCTCCCGGAGGGCTGTCCGAGGGACTGCCCGAGGGGCAGATGAGGGAGTACATCCTCGAGGTTGGGAGGTTGTAAATCCTAGCTGCGGGGATCTGCACCGCCGATCATCATCGACTCTACTTCCGCTGCGCTACGAGTGCTTAACGAAAAGATCAAACCTTGTATGCATCTCCATAGTGTTCCTGGGCGTGCTCGCTGTACCGAAATTTTTTGTTTTCTGTCGCGTTCCCCTACATACCCACGGGTGCCAGACGGTTGAACAGAACTGCTTCAAATTATTCAGGGTTTGTTTGGCATTTTTTTACACATTATAATAGAGTTTTCTAGGCATTTAATGTGCAAAATTCAAATTTCAACTACAAATACATGCTCCAGTGCACCAAAATAGGTTGAAAAATCATATATGTGTCCTTGGGTGCATGTTTAGGTCACAAGCAAGGAATGGGGATGAATTACAAACATCTCGGTGTCCTGGCTCGGCCTCAAACATTGAGAAGCTTGGTTTTTAAATCCCCATAAATCCAAAACTCACCTGAAATTCATGAAACTTTACATGGTCTCATGACATGGCACATATATGCCATGGTAAAAAAATGACCAATTTGGAGCAAGTTTTGGTACATGACTCTTACAAATCGGAGCTTCTCTCAAGAAGCCTCCGATAGGGAACGTGTCACCCTTGTGGGCGAAACGACAATCGCTGCCTCATCTCGCCTTGTATTTTTTTTCTACGGGCAACATAGACCAATAGGAGATTTGTGCTGAAATATGGAATTATTCAAGGTTCGTTTGGCCTTTTTATACATTAATTGAGTTTTCTAGGCATTTTAATGTCCATAATTCAAATTTGAACTACAAGCACATGATCCAGTGCACCAAAATTGCTTCAAAAACCATACATGTGTCCTTGGGTGCATGTTTGGGTCCCATGCAAGAAATGGGTATGAATTACAAATATCTCGGTGTACTGGCTCGGCCTCAAACATTGAGAATATCGGTTTTTAAATCCCCGTAAATCCAAAACTCACCCGAAATTCATGAAACTTGGCATCGTGTCATGACATGGCACATATATACCATGCTAAAAAAATTGTCCAATTTGGGGCAAGTTTTGGTACACGCCTCTTACAAACCGGAGCTTCTAGCAAGAAGCCTAGTGGTTCCGATAGGGAACGTGTCACCCCTGTGGGCGAAACGACAATCGCTGCCTCTTCTTGCCTTGTATTTTTCTTCTACACGCAACATAGACCAACAGGAGATTCGCGCCAAGATATTGAATTATTTAGGGTTCGTTTGGCCTTTTTATACATATATTAATTGAGTTTTGTAGGCACATAATTCAAATTTGAACTACAAGCACATCCTGCAGTGCACCAAAATGGCTTCAAAAACCATACATGTGTCCTTGAGTGTATGTTTAGGTCCCATGCAAGAAATGGGGATGAATTATAAACATCTCGGCGTACAGGCTCGGACTCAAACATTGAGAATCTCGGTTTTTAAATCCCTGTAAATCAAAAACTCACTCGAAAATCATGAAACTTGGCATCGTGTCATGACATGTCACATATATGTCGTGGTAAATTTTTTGTCCAATTTGGGGCAAGTTTTGGTACAAGCCTCTTACAAACCGGAACTTCTAGCAAGAAGCCTCATGGTTCCGATAGGGAACGTGTCACCCTTGTGGGCGAAACGACAATCGTCGCTGCCTCTTCTCGCCATGTATTTTTTTCTATAGGCAACGTAGACCAACAGGAGATTCGCGCTGAAATTTGGAATTATTCAGGGTTCTTTTGGCCTTTTTATACATTAATTGAGTTTTCTAGGCATTTAATCCCCATAATTAAAATTTGAATTACAAGCACATGCTCTAGTGCACCAAAATGGATTCAAATACCATACATGTGTCCTTGGGTGCATGTTTAGGTCCCATGCAAGAAATGGGAATGAATTACGAACATCTCGGCATCCTGGCTCGGCTTCAAACATTGAGAATCTCGGTTTTTAAATCCCCGTAATTCCAAAACTCACCCGAAATTCATGAAACTTGGCATAGTGTCATTATATGGCACATATATTCCATGGTAAAAAAATTGTCCAATTTGAGACAAGGCGCACACATTAATAGCCAACGTAGGCATTTTGGAACAAATAGATGACACGTTAATATCGCAAATGGTTGTATTGTTTGAACCGTGGGTGTTCCACTAACCATTTATGTGCGGCCACGCGTCCCTCTTTTTATTGGAGAGTACTACCTCAGTCCTGGTTTATTGGTCCTCTTTGTATTTTGTGCAAAAATTTGACCATACTAGGTGGCGTGCGTGCAGCTGCTTGATTAGACGGGTCGAGTGCGAGAAGTTCGCCGCGCAGGCTCAACGGGACGCGTGCGAGTAATTCGCCGCGTAGGCTCGACGGGACGCGTGCGAGCAGTCTGCCACGCATGCTCGACGGGACCCGTGCAAGCTGTCTGCAGCGCAGGCTCACCGGGAAGCGAGCTCTTTGACCTCCACCCACCGCCTTGCTCAACGATAGCTAGCATTGTTTTGTTCGTGCCTCGCGGAGAACGTGAATTTTAGCCTATTTTCGACTCGTATACATGTACCTATGAGGTTACGAACGAAATAATACGATGACAAATTGACAATGGCAACGGATAATAATTGTCTTACATATCCCGGATAATTTTCAATTTAAAATGCCACATGCGGCAACGGCTGAAAGAACAGGGGCAAGAGAAGAAGAAAAAAAAGAGGAAGAAGGAAGTCGCTGCTCTCTACTTCTCGATGGATCGCTTGGTGAGGAGTTCTTCCAGCTCCTTCTTCACATCCTCATGACTTTGCTTGACAGCAGCCATAGATTCCTCCACCTGCAGCTCGCGCTCGATGCGGAGCTTCTTCAAGTCATCCCCAAGTTCATGGACAACGGCTGTCAGCGTCATCCGCGAGGCAACGCTCTTCTCATACAACTCCCTCCAGCCGGCGGCCTCCTCCTTCTGCTTGTCGAGCTCCTCGTGGAGCTTCGCATTGTCACCCATGAGTTTCACGATGAGGCCGGTCGCCTTATCAGCCGAGGCATCGCTAATCTCAAGCAGCTTCTCCAAGCCCACGAGCAGCTCCTGCTGGTAAATTAGGCCAGCGAGAATGTCGTCGTCGCTGGCTAAGGAATTCAGCCCCGCCATCTCGTCGTGTTCGCCAACGCGGCGAGAGCGCTTGTGAGGGCCCTCGCCTGCTCGTGAGAGCTCGTTCGAGGGCCCCGCGGCGCGGCAGGACATCTCTGTTGCGGCTGCCGCGTTGCGGCGGGACCTCTCTAGTGCTTCCGCGGCCTTGGTCTTTGCTCCCTGATTATATGTCGACCTAGAACTCCTCCTACTGGCCATGGCAGACGCAAGGAACGGCTTAAGAGGAAAGACCTATTTTTTTGGTGATGAGGAAAGGAATGTGTAGTAATTTTTGAGTGGGTACTAGTTTTTATAGCCCAGTGCTAAGTGGGAACACGTTTAGGTTTGATCGGTGTGAACAGATTTGCATTTACTCATTGCGTGGTAATTTGATCAGTGTGAACACGTTTAGGTTTGATCGGTGTGTCAGCGTGTCCGATGGACGGGCCGTCTCGCCTCCCACGCGTGCCAGACGATTGACCAGAACTGCTATACGCAGGTGGTTGCTCGCCGTTTAGGCGGCCGCGGCGCCCTATGCTCGCGTCCCTTCGCGCGCTCTGCTCGACGTTGAGGCAGCCGCGGCGCGCTCTGCTCGCGTCCCTCCGCGCGTGCTCTTTCAGCGGTTGGGGCCGGTGCACGATCACGTTTTGGGTGCCATATGCATGCGGTTGCATCCGCGCGTGTCGCCATGATGCAGTTAATACGTTCGGCATGATGCAGTTACGCGCTGCAACAACTGCCATCCGCGCGCGCCGATACTCCAGGCCGTTCGGCCTCCCCTTTTATTCCCACGGCCATTATAACCTTAGTCTCTTCAACCTTTCAATCGCGCCCCACAACACAACAAGCGCACCCACGACGACACATAGAGAGAGGATATCCAGCGGCGCTCCAATGGAGTTCGGCAAGCATCGTGTGAACACCCACGTGAGGGGGAAGGACCTCCCTGTGGTGTACACCATCGACCCGGCCGTGGTGAAGGACTCCATCAATACCATGGAGCAGTTGCTTGCTTCGGACGAAAAGTACAAAGTGGTCGGCTTCAACCTCCAGTACACCGGCGGTCGTCTCGGGGTTGATCAGGCGGTTGTCGTTGCCCAGTTGTGAGTGGGCCATCACGTCCTCGTCTACCACTACTGCCTGGCCACAAGTGCTTGCGAGCGTTTCACCAGATTTGTCAAGAGCCCCGACTGTTGGGGAACCTTGCATGGGAAACAAAAATTTTCCTACGCACACACAAGATCTATCCATGGTGATGAGTATCCACGAGAGGGAGAGTGAATCTACATACCCTTGTAGATCGCTAAGCGGAAGCGTTAAGAAACGCGGTTGATGTAGTCGAACGTCTTCGCGATCCAAATCGCAAGTCGTCCCTCGATCCAAACACGATCTAGCGCCGAACGGACGGCACCTCCGCGTTCAACACACGTACGGCTTGATGACGCCTTCACCTCCTCGATCCAGCGAGCGATGGTGAAGTAGTGGATGAGTTCCGGCAGCACGACGACGTGGTGATGGTGGTGAGGAACAATCTCTGCAGGGCTTCGCCAAGCACTATGGAGATTATGACGGGAGGAACTAGAGGGTTAGGGTTGCCGGCACACGGCTTGGGAAATCTTGATGTCACTCGTGTGCTAGCCCTGCCCCTCTATTTATATGTTGAGCCCTGGGGTCTAAACTTGGAGAGAAAGCCTCCACAAGGTCGGTTTTGCCCGCACAAGGTCGGTTTGGCCCGCACGGAAAGAGTCCCACTCGGATTCCAGCAGTACCGCGCACAAGCGGTAGTACCGCTCACGAGCGGTAGTACCGCTTCACACAAGCGGTAGTACCGCTTACGCGGTACTACTGCCTTACAAGCGGTAGTACTGCCTTACAAGCGGTACAAGCGGTAGTACCGCTTAAGGCAGCAGCAAAACTTCCTTTTGCACTTTCCAATACCTCGTGGGCTTTACCCCTTTGGCCCATATAAAGTGTTGCTGTACCCGAACACTTTGGTAAACATCCGGAACCCCTTCCGGTGAATTCCGGAACCCTTCCGGAGATCAAAACACTATTATCACATATATCAAACTTTACCTTCGGACTCTTCCGGAGATCCACGTCATGTCCGGGATTTTATCCGGGACTCCGAACAACCTTCGGTCACCAACACAATAACTCAACTATACTAATCGTCACCAAATGTTAAGTGTGTAGACCCTGCGGGTTCGAGAACTATGTAGACATGACCAAGACACCTCTACGGTCAATAACCAATAGCGGGACCTGGATGCCCATATTGGTTCCTACATATTCTACGAAGATCTTTATCGGTTGAACCTCTATGTCAAGGATTCAGTTAATCCCGTACGCTATTCCCTTTGTTCTTCGGTATGTTACTTGCCCGAGATTCGATCATCGGTATCTCTATACCTAGTTCAATCTCGTTACCGGCAAGTCTCTTTACTCGTTCCGTAATACAAGATCATGTGGCTAACTCTTTAGTCACTTTGCTTGCAAGGCTCATTGTGATGTTGTATTACCGAGTGGGCCCTGAGATACCTCTCCGTCACACGGAGTAACAAATCCCAGTCTTGATCCATGCCAACCCAACAGACACCCTCGGAGATACCTGTAGAGCACCTTTATAGTCACCCAGTTACGTTGTGATGTTTGATACACACAAGGTATTCCTCCGGTGTCAGTGAGTTGCATGATCTCATGGTCATAGGAACAGATACTTGACATGCAGAAAACAATAGCAATAAACTGACACGATCATATGCTATGTTTATAGTTTGGGTCTTGTCCATCACATCATTCTCCTAATGATGTGATCCCGTTATCAAATGACATCTCATGTCCATGGCTAGGAAACCTTCACCATCTTTTAATCAACGAGCTAGTTAACTAGAGGCATACTAGGGACACAGTGTTGTCTATGTACCCACACATGAATTTGAGTTTCCAATCAATACAATTATAGCATGGATAATAAACGATTATCATGAACAAGGAAATATAATAATAACCAATTTATTATTGCCTCTAGGGCATATTTCCAACAGTCTCCCACTTGCACTAGAGTCAATAATCTAGTTCACATCACTATGGGATTTACATTGTAATGAATCGAACACCCATGCAGTTCTGGTGTTGTTCATGTTTAGCCCTTGGAAGAGGTTTAGTCATCGGATCTGCAACATTCTGATCCGTGTGTACTTTGCAAATATTTATGTCGTCCTCCTTGATGTAATCGCGGATGGAATTGAAACGTCGCTTTATGTGTCTGGTCCTCTTGTGAAATCTTGGTTCCTTGGCTAGAGCAATGGCACCAGTATTATCACAAAACAGAGTCATTGGGTTAAGCGCACTAGGCACTACTCCAAGATCTGTCATGAACTCCTTCATCCAGACACCTTCCTTCGCCGCCTCCGAGGCAGCGATGTACTCCGCTTCGCATGTAGAATCAGCTACCACGCTTTGCTTGGAACTGCACCAGCTAACCACACCACCATTAAGAATAAATACGTATCCGGTTTGCGACTTAGAGTCATCCGGATCAGTGTCAAAGCTTGCATCGACGTAACCCTTTACGACGAGCTCTTGGTCACCTCCATAAACGAGAAACATGTCCTTAGTCCTTTTCAGGTACTTCAGGATATTCTTGACCGCCGTCCAGTGTTCCATTCCTGGATCACTTTGAAACCTTCCGACCATACTTATGGCAAGGCTGACATCGGGTCTTGTGCACAGCATTGCATACATGATAGAGCCTATGGCTGAAGCATAGGGGATGACACTCATCTTTTCTCTATCTTCTGCAGTCACTGGGCATTGAGTCTTACTCAACTTCACACCTTGCAAAACAGGCAAGAACCCCTTCTTGGACTGATCCATTTTGAACTTCTTCAAAATCTTATCAAGGTATGTGCTTTGTGAAAGTCCTATTAAACGTCTTGATCTATCTCTATAGATCTTGATGCCTAATATGAAAGCAGCTTCTCCTAGGTCCTTCATTGAAAAACTCTTGTTCAAATATTACTTCATGCTTTCCAACATTTCTATATTGTTTCCAATCAGTAATATGTCATCCACATATAATATTAGAAACGCTATAGAGCTCCCACTCACTTTCTTGTAAATACAAGCTTCTCCGTAAACTTGTATAAACTCAAACGCTTTGATCACCTCATCAAAGCGAAGATTCCAACTCCGAGATGCTTGCACCAGTCCATAAATGGATCGCTGGAGTTTGCAAACTTTGTCAGCATTCTCTGGATCGACAAAACCTTCTGGTTGCATCATATACAACTCTTCCTTAAGGAAACCGTTAAGGAACGCTGTTTTGACATCCATCTGCCAAATTTCATAATCGAAAAAGGCAGCTATTGCTAACATGATTCTGACGGACTTAAGCATCGCTACGGGTGAGAAGGTCTCATCGTAGTCAACTCCTTGAACTTGTGAAAAACCCTTTGCCACAAGTCGAGCTTTATAGACGGTGACATTACCGTCCGCGTCCGTCTTCCTCTTAAAGATCCATTTTTCTGAATGGCCTTACGCCCTTCAGGTAATACTTCCAAAGTCCACACTTTGTTTTCATACATGGATCCCATCTCGGATTTCATGGCCTCTAACCACTTCTCGGAATCCGGGTCCATCATCGCTTCTCCATAGCTCGTAGGTTCATCGTTGTCCAACAGCATGACCTCTAAGATAGGGTTGCCGTACCACTCAGGAGCAGTACGCGTCCTTGTCGACCTACGAGGTTCGATAGCAACTTGATCCAAAGCTTTATGATCATCATCAACTTCCTCTTCAGCTGATGTAGGCTCTACAGAAACATCTTTCTGTGCTGCGCTACTCTTAGGTTGAAGTAAAGGTTCAACAACCTCATCAAGTTCTATCTTCCTCCCACTCAATTCTTTCGAGAGAAACTCTTTCTCAAGAAATGTTCCGTTTTTAGCGACAAACACTTTGCCTTCGGATCTGAGGTAGAAGGTATACCCAACTGTCTCTTTTGGGTATCCTATGAAGACGCATTTCTCCGCTTTGGGTTCCAGCTTTTCAGGCAGAAGCTTTTTGACATAAGCATCACATCCCCAAACTTTAAGAAACGACAGCTTTGGCTTCTTGCCAAACCAAAGTTCATATGGCGTCGTCTCAACGGATTTCGATGGTGCCCTATTTAAAGTGAATGCAGCTGTCTCTAATGCATAACCCCAAAACGATAGTGGCAAATCGGCAAGAGACATCATAGATCGCACCATATCCAATAAGGTTCGATTACGACATTCGGACACACCATTACGCTGTGGTGTTCCAGGCGGTGTCAGTTGTGAAACAATTCCACATTGTCTTAAGTGACTGCCAAACTCATAACTCAGATATTCTCCTCCTCGATCAGATCGTAGGAATTTAATCTTCTTGTTACGATGATTCTCAACTTCACTCTGAAATTGTTTGAACTTTTCAAACGTTTCAGACTTGTGTTTCATTAAGTAAATATACCCATATCTACTTAAGTCATCAGTGAAGGTGAGAAAGTAATGATAACCACCGCGCGCCTCAATACTCATCGGACCGCACACATCAGTATGTATGATTTCCAACAAGTCACTTTCCCGTTCCATTGTTCCAGAGAACGGCATTTTAGTCATCTTGCCCATGAGGCATGGCTCGCATGTGTTAAGTGATTCAAAATCAAGTGACTCCAAAAGTCCATCAGCATGGAGCTTCCTCATGCGTTTTACGCCAATATGACCTAAACGGCAGTGCCACAAGAAAGTGGTATTATCATTATCAATTCTACATCTTTTGGCATCAATGTTATGAACATGTGTATCATTACTATCGAGATTCAATAAGAATAAACCCCTCACTTCGGGTGCATGACCATAAAAGATATTACTCATATAAATAGAACAACCATTATTCTCTGATTTAAATGAGTAACCGTCTCGCAATAAACAAGATCTAGATATAATGTTCATGCTTAACGCAGGCACTAAATAACAATTATTCAGGTTCATCACTAATCCCGATGGTAATTGAAGAGCGAGCGTGCCGACGGCGATCACATCAACCTTGGAACCATTTCCCACGCGCATCGTCACTTCATCCTTTGCCAGCCTCCGTCTATTCCGTAGTTCCTGTTTAGAGTTGCAAATGTGAGCAACCGCACCGGTATCAAATACCCAGGCAATACAACGAGAGTTGGTAAGGTACACATCAATAACATGTATATCATATATACCTTGTTAGTTGTTGGCCGCCTTCTTGTCAGCCAAATACTTGGGGCAGTTCCGCTTCCAGTGTCCAGTTCCCTTGCAATGAAAGCACACAGTTTCTGGTTTGGGTCCAGCCTTGGGTTTCTTCATGGGAGGAGCAACTGCTTTGCCACTCTTCTTGGAGTTACCCTTCTTACCCTTGCCATTTTTCTTGAAACTAGTGGTTTTATTGACCATCAACACTTGATGCTCCTTCTGAATTTCAGACTCAGCGACTTTCAACATCGCAAACAGCTCGGCGACTGACTTGTTCATCCCGTGCATATTATAGTTCAACACGAAGCTCTTGTAGCTAGGTGGCAATGATTGAAGAACTCTGTCAGTGATAGCCTCTGGCGGAAGGGGCATCCCCAATTCAGCCAAACGGGTGGAGTACCCACACATTCTGAGTATGTGATCACTAACAGACCCGTTCTCCTCCATCTTGCAAGCATATAACTTATCGGAGGTCTCATACCTCTCGATCCGGGCATTCTTCTGAAAGATAAACCTCAACTCCTGGAACATCTCATATGCTCCATGACGTTCAAAACGTCTTTGAAGTCCCGGTTCTAAGCCATACAAAATTGCACATTGAACTATTGAGTAATCATCAGAGCGAGCCTGCCAGGCGTTCACAACGTCTAGAGACTCAACTGGAGCGGGTGGATCACCAAGCGGTGCATCAAGGACATAAGCCTTCTGGGAAGCCGTAAGGATAATCCTTAGATTATGGGCCCAGTCCACAAAGTTACTTCCATCATCTTTCAACTTAGCTTTCTCTAGGAACGCATTAAAATTCAGGGGTGCTACTACGCGAGTCATGATCTACAACATAAATATAGCAAAGACAACTTAGACTATTGTTCAAGATAATGAGTTTAGTTAATCATATTACTTAAAAAAAACTCCCACTCAAATTGACATCCCTCCGGTCATTCGAGTGTCACATGATCCAAATCCACCAACTCAAGTCCGATCATCACGTGAGTTGAGGTGGTTTCAATGGTGAACATCTTCATGTTGATCATATCTACTATATGACTCATGTTCGACCTTTCGGTCTCTTGTGTTCCGAGGCCATGTCTGTACATGCTAGGCTCGTCAAGTTTAACCCGAGTGTTCCGCACGTGCAACACTGGCTTGCACCCGTTGTATGCGAACGTAGAGTCTATCACACCCGATCATCACGTGGTGTCTCGAAACGACGAACTTTCGCAACGGTGCACACTCGGGGAGAACACAATTTTATCTTGAAATTTAAGTGAGGGATCACCTTATAATGCTACCGTAGTCCTAAGCAAAATAAGATGCATAAAAGGATTAACATCACATGCAAATCATAAGTGACATGATATGGCCATGAACTTGTGCTTTTGATCTCCATCTTCAAAGCACCGGCATGATCTCCATCGTCACCGGCATGACACCATGATCTCCATCATCTTGATCTCCATCAACGTGTCGCCATGAGGTTGTCGCGCCGACTGTTGCTTCCATGACTATTGCTAACTCATAGCGATAAAGTAAAGCAAAACGGCGAAAATAATTAAAGACAACTCTATGGCTCCTGCCAGTTGCCGTACTCATCGACATGCAAGTCGTGATATTCTATACAACACATGATCATCTCATACATCACATATATCTCATCATGTAATTGGCCATATCACATCACAACATACCCTGCAAAAACAAGTTAGACGTCCTCTAATTGTTGTTGCAAGTTTTACGTGGCTGCTACGGGTATCTAGCAAGAAGAATTCTTACCTACGCAAAAACCACAACGGTGATACAAAAATTGCTTTTCAACCTTCTCAAGGACCGCCTTTGTCAAATCCGATCCGAGTAAAGTAGGAGAGACAGACACCCGCCAGCCATCTTTATGCAACGAAGTTACATGTCAGTTGATGGAACCGGTCTCTCGTAAGCGTACGAGTAATGTTGGTCCGAGCCGCTTCATCCCACAATACCGCCGAAACAAGAAAAGACCAAGGGAGGAAGCAATCTGAATATCAACGCCCACAAACTCCTTTGTGTTCTACTCGAGATCTCATCTACACATAGACCTAGCTCATGATGCCACTGTTGGGGAATGTTGCATGGGAAACAAAAAAATTCCTACGCACACGCAAGATCTATCCATGGTGATGAGTATCCACGAGAGGGAGAGTGAATCTACATACCCTTGTAGATCGCTAAGCGGAAGCATTAAGAAACGCGGTTGATGTAGTCGAACGTCTTCGCGATCCAAATCGCAAGTCGTCCCTCGATCCAAACACGATCTAGCGCCAAACGGACGGCACCTCCGCGTTCAACACACGTACGGCTTGATGACGCCTTCACCTCCTCGATCCAGCGAGCGATGGTGAAGTAGTGGATGAGTTCCGACAGCACGACGGCGTGGTGATGGTGGTGAGGAACAATCTCTGCAGGGCTTCGCCAAGCACTACGGAGATTGTGACAGGAGGAACTAGAGGGTTAGGGTTGCCGGCACACGGCTTGGGAAATCTTGATGTCACTCGTGTGCTAGCCCTGCCCCTCTATTTATATGTTGAGCCCTGGGGTCCAAACTTGGAGAGAAAGCCTCCACAAGGTCGGTTTTGCCCGCACAAGGTCGGTTTGGCCCGCACGGAAAGAGTCCCACTCGGATTCCAGCAGTACCGCGCACAAGCGGTAGTACCGCTCACGAGCGGTAGTACCGCTTGAGCGGTAGTACCGCTTCACACAAGCGGTAGTACCGCTTACGCGGTAGTACTGCCTTACAAGCGGTAGTACTGCCTTACAAGCGGTAGTACCGCTTAAGGCAGCCGCAAAACTTCCTTTTGCACTTTCCAATACCTCGTGGGCTTTACCCCTTTGGCCCATATAAAGTGTTGCTGTACCCGAACACTTCGGTAAACATCCGGAACCCCTTCCGGTGAATTCCGGAACCCTTCCGGAGATCAAAACACTGTTATCACATATATCAAACTTTACCTCCGGACTCTTCCGAAGATCCTCGTCATGTCCGGGATTTTATCCGGGACTCCGAACAACCTTCGGTCACCAACACAATAACTCAACTATACTAATCGTCACCAAACGTTAAGTGTGTAGACACTGCGGGTTCGAGAACTATGTAGACATGACCAAGACACCTCTACGGTCAATAACCAATAGCGGCACCTGGATGCCCATATTGGTTCCTACATATTCTACGAAGATCTTTATCGGTTGAACCTCTATGTCAAGGATTCAGTTAATCCCGTACGCTGTTCCCTTTGTTCTTCGGTATGTTACTTGCCCGAGATTCGATCGTCGGTATCTCTATACCTAGTTCAATCTCGTTACCGGCAAGTCTCTTTACTCGTTCCGTAATACAAGATCATGTGGCTAACTCTTTAGTCACTTTGCTTGCAAGGCTCATTGTGATGTTGTAATACCGAGTGGGCCCTGAGATACCTCTCCATCACACGGAGTAACAAATCCCAGTCTTGATCCATGCCAACCCAACAGACACCCTCGGAGATACCTGTAGAGCACCTTTATAGTCACCTAGTTACGTTGTGACGTTTGATACACACAAGGTATTCCTCCGGTGTCAGTGAGTTGCATGATCTCATGGTCATAGAAACAGATACTTGACATGCAAAAAACAATAGCAATAAACTGACACGATCATATGCTATGTTTATAGTTTGGGTCTTGTCCATCACATCATTCTCCTAATGATGTGATCCCGTTATCAAATGACATCTCATGTCCATGGCTAGGAAACCTTCACCATCTTTTGATCAACGAGCTAGTTAACTAGAGGCATACTAGGGACACAGTGTTGTCTATGTACCCACACATGTATTTGAGTTTCCAGTCAATACAATTATAGCATGGATAATAAACGATTATCATGAACAAGGAAATATAATAATAACCAATTTATTATTGCCTCTAGGTCATATTTCCAACACCGACTACAAGTTCGCTACGGTGGACACCGTCAACGATATAAAAGCGCTCAAGATTTCAGGCTTGGCCTGCCCGAAGCTTCTCGACATCCGTGGCCACTACAGGGTCTGGGCCAGCACGAAGATGGACTCCCTGGTTGAACTCGCCGCCGCCATCATCGACCCCTACTACGAAAACATGAAGAAAGGTTCCAGGAGAAATCCTGGATCCTGGCACGGTGCCTGGGTGCGGAGACTGGATGAACCTCACCTCAAGTTTGCAGCCAAGAGCATGTACACATGCTACGAGATGCACAGGCGGATCATCGACATGAGGGAGTGCCTCCTTCCTGTAGACGACGAGGGATCGAGCCACCAGCAGAGCAACAGTGGCAAGCGTCACAAGAAGAAGTAGATGATGATTAGATATGATCATTTATCCTAGATTATTATGCATGTAGTTGTTTACTTTGGTGTGTGCAAATGTTATGTGTGTAGTCAGTTATGTAATTGGATGTTTAATTTGGTTATGCAATCATGTCCTTATAAGTATATATGTTTTTGTTCTATAGACAGAGAGCATAGATGTTGTGCAGACTGCAGACTGAGCTAATCACATCGCACACGGATTAAACTAGCGAACCCGTCGGTGATGATTTCATCAATCGCTGACAATTGTTTACCAGCAAGCGTTTGCCCACAACACACACGGGTTATTAGCAGGAATCGTCTGTGTTGTTATTGGTCTTCCCACACATTTTTTATTACTGACCTGTTTGCCGCGTATCACACACATCTTGTTAAGTTGAACTGTTTCTATTGTGTTGGGTAATCGCAAACAGTTCATCCGAGTGAATAGCATGATGTATATCGCACACACCTTGATCTGCCTGACCATTTCTGTTGTGTTGGGTAATCACAAACAGTTCATCCGAGTGAACCATTGTTTTTAAGGCGTCGCCTAGGCGTCGCCTAGGCGACGCCTAGGCGTCAGAGCGGTCGGCGGCGGCAAGGCGTCGTCCTCGCCTTAGTTTCCTGTCTAAGGCGTCCGCCTTGGTCTGTTGAGGCGTCCAGGGCGTCGCCTAGGCGGGCAAGGCGTCGCTTTGGTGGAATCTGGACGCCTTGGAGGAGTGTGGCCAGGTCGAGCGGGAAACAGGATCCTGGCGGCGGGAGAAAGAGAGATTGGGCGGGAGAAATAGAGATTGGGCGGGAGAGGGAGTGTAGACAGAGGCGGGAGAGGGAGGGAAACACACCTGCTGCTCCAGATCGAGGGGAAAAAGAGAGAGGAGCTCTCTCCTCCCACGCCGCCGGCCCAGACCCGCTCCTCCTCCGCCGGCCTCCCCCTCTCCGGCCAAGCTCCTCCTCCGCCGGCCTTTCCCCTCTCTGGCCAAGCTCCTCCTCCGCCGGCCCTCCCCTTCTCCGGCCAAGCTCCTCCTCCGCCGGCAGCCCTCTGACCCTCTCCCAAGGTATGGCTCCTCTGCCTCTCTTTTCCCCTCACTAGCTCACCTGCTCATGTTTTCTGATGGTGCTGCTGGCTGCTGCTTGTGCCTGACTGTCTTGCCTGGCTGTTTAGTAGTGTTAGCTAATCCTTTTGCCTGGCTGTTTAGTAGTGTTAGCTGCAGTAGGTTAGTGGATCTCCTTTATACTAGCTTATTATTAGAGTAGTAGCTGATTGTCCTCTGCCCTATCATTAGTATATTATTAGTGGATCATTAGTATATTGTTAGTGGATCTTCTTTATACTAGCTGTCTAGCTTATTAGAATAGTAGCTTAGTGGATGTTTCTTTAATATGTTGTTGGCTGTTGCACTTTGCAGTCACACAATGGCAGATGGGGATGGTGATGCTCATGAGGGTGCTTATGATCCAATGAAAGATCCAGCACGCAGGCCACGGAGGTCAAATGATCCTGGATGGAACTATGGGTATTGGTTGAAACCTCCGGACGTCAATATTGTTGTATGCAATCTTTGTGGCAAGATAACTAAAGGAGGGATCAAGAGACACAAAGAGCATCTTGCAGCCACCGGTGGGGATGCAACAGGCTGTCCAAATGTTACCACACAAATTAGGAGGGAGATGTTACAATATTTGGAAAACAACAGGAGAAACAAAAGACAGCCAGATGATGATGATGATGATGTAGTGGAGGTAGATTCAACAACCAGGACACCAACAATTCAATGCTCCACTACAAGGCAAAGTTCAGGGACAGCAGCCAAGAGGAACAAGAAGGCCTTTGCTGTAAAAATGTCCGGCAAAAAGTGTCAAGATGTTGCAGCCAAGTCAATTGTTTCCATGCTTAGGAAAAAACCTGAGGATGTTGTCGATGAAAGACGCTTCGGGTGTTCTCAAAGCACCATGGAGTCCAGCACAAAAACACCGGAAGAAAGACACTATGTGAGTATGCAGTGGGCATTGTTCTTCTATGAGTGTGGCATACCTTTCAATGTTGCAAGCTGTAGGCAGTTTCAGATTGCAATAGAAGCCTCTTGTCAATATGGCCCAGGTTACAAGCCTCCTTCTCCTCATGAGCTGCGGGAGCCATTGCTTAAGGATTGTGTCAAGGAAACAAAACTGTTGAGGGCGCAGCACGAGGTAGCATGGAAGCAATATGGCTGCACACTTATGTCAGATGGTTGGTCCGATAAAAAGGGACGCCACTTGATCAACTTCCTTGTAAACAGCCCGGAGGGCACTTACTTCTTGGAGTCGGTGGATGCATCAAGTGAATGCCAAGATGCTCGGATGATAGCAGATTTGCTAGAGAAGAGAATTGAGGATGTCGGTAAAGAGAATGTTGTCCAAGTTGTCACCGACAATGGTGCTAACTACAAGGCAGCGGGCAAGCTTCTAATGGAGAGGATTCCTACACTATATTGGAGTCCATGTGCATGCCATTGCTTGGACCTAATGTTGGAAGATATAGGGAAGCTGAAGGCATTTAAGAAGCCTATTGCAAGGGGTAGACGAGTCACTACTTTCATCTATAGACATGGCAGAATTCTTAGTCTAATGAGGAAGGCCACGGGTGGGCTGGATCTTGTGAGACCCGCAGCCACTCGTTTTGCCACATCCTATCTTGCTCTCAAGAGTTTGGTCACCCACAAGCAAGCTTTGAGGTCTCTGTTTACATGTCAAGCATGGGTTGGAAACAAATTGGCAAAAACAGCGGCTGGTTTGAATGTGCAAGAGATTATACTTTCCGCAGAATGGTGGCATTCAGTTGAGGACTGCCTTAGAGCTTCAGCTCCTCTTCTTCGAGCTCTTAGGATAGCGGATGGTGATGAGGTTCCTGCCATGCCAGAAATGACAGCAGTAATGCGCTTTGCAAAAGAGAGGATCAAATTGGGTTTCCCGCATCAAAACAAGCAAGCTTTGCTCAAGAAGATCATTGACATTGTTGATAAACGTTGGGAGACTCAAATGGATCATCCATTGTATGGGGCTGCTTTGTTTTTGAACCCTAGAAAGTTCTTCTCTATTGTCAAGAGTGGTGATGATGCCCTAGTTGGGGAGCTAAGAAGTTGCTTTAATGATGTCCTTGCAAAAATGGTACTTGATGTCCAAACTCGCAACAAGATTGATACACAATTTGTTCTCTATGAGGACCAGCGAGATACCTTTGCTAATTTGATGGCAATCCAAAACATTTCAGAAAAAAACCCTCGTAAGTCAACTCAAGTTAATTTCAGCAGGAAAAGCTACTTAATTTCAGCAAGTTATTTTCTATGCAAACTCCTAATGCATTTGGGTTTTTACCATTTAAGTTGATTGGTGGCGTTCATATGGTGGTCGAGCAATTGAGCTACAAAGGTTTGCAAAGCGTATTGTTAGTCTTTGTGCTTCATCATCCGGTTGTGAGAGGAATTGGAGCACATTTGAATTTGTGAGTAGCTTCTTTCTCTTTATTTCAGCAAGAGCAAGTTAATTTCAGCAAGTTAACTTCTTTCTCTTTATTCACTCTATTTGCTATTTGTAGATCCACACAAAGAAAAGGAACCGTTTACAAGTTCAAAGATTGAATCACAATGTCTTTGTTTCATACAACCGGAAGAACATGTCTAGGTTTAAAAAAAGGCGTGAGAAGATGGGTGACCATAGCTATGATCCTCTTATCATTGAGGATTTTGATTGGGTCAATGAGTGGGTTGACCCAACAATACCTCCAGCCCAATGTGCTCGAGGGTGTCCCAATGACATTTCATGGGAGCTTGTTGATGAGGCTGTTGGTGCAAGTTCGTCGCTGCGAGGTCGCATTTTTCCTAGAGCTACAACCATGGAAAGGAGGCACTCAAATGCCAATATCCAGTACGAGAGGCAGCGCAAAAGGTCTGCTCCATCAGGACCATCACAAACATTTCATCATGAAGATGATGAAGACGATGACCAAGAACAACACTCAAGTATCCCCAATGGAGAGGATGATTCAGACTTTCCTCAAGATGATGTTGATGTGACAGATGATGAAGAAGATCCAACTAGTGCTGACCAAGATGGTGAAGACAACACAAATTCTATCATGGATGAGTTCGATGATGGCTATTGAGCATTGAGAGTGGACAGCCTTGCTTATGAGTTCATTGTGTTTGCCTGTTTGGAACCTATTTTATGTTGTAATTTGTGAACCTATTTTATTTTGTGTTGTGGACTTGTGGTTGTGGAGACCTTGACCTATTTGCTTTTGCACTCATGTTTGTTATCTTATTTGCTTTTGCACTTGTACTCCCATTTACTCTCTATTTTCCTTACCAATGGTGGTCTGTTAAGTACTTAAGTCAAGTTTTAACCATGTATGTTCCATCTTTATGCAGATTTCTATTGTGGAAGAAAGAAATGGGAAGAAAGATGGAAAAAATGGATGCTGTGTGGGCTCAACAACCAGAAAATTCAAGGTATTTCGACTATTTATGTCTAGTCATTTTATTCATCATCGTTTGTTCAAAAATGAACTAAGGCGACGCCTCGCCTCGCGCTTTAAGCGCCTAGGCGTTGAGGCCCCCCCCCCAACGCCTTAAAACGCCTGGACGCCTTAAAAACTATGGAGTGAACTGTATGCCGTGTATCGCACACACCACGAACTGGCTGCCCGTTTCTGTTGTGTTGGGTAATCACAAAACAGTTCATCTGAGTGAACTATATGCCACGTATCACACACAGCACGAACTGGCTGACCGTGTTTGTTGTTCTGGCTTATCGCAAACAGTTCGTATGGATCAACTGTATGCCACGTATCGCACACGCGTCTCTAATATGAATTGATTTTTATGTCTCCGACATCGCAAATAGTTCGTCTTATTTGGGACAGTTTTTTTATGACACCATTTGCGATTCATGCATCGCACACAGTTTGGTCACGGGGTCTCTGATTCATGTCGCTTTAGCGGTCGCCTGCAGTAGTGCTACTAGATTGATTTGTCTTGCAATGGGAGAGGTGCTTTGTGATGGGTTCAATCTTGCGGTGCTCAATCCCTGTGACAGAAGGGGACATGACACGTATTTGTATTGTTGCCATTAAGGATAAAAAGATGGGGTTTAATCATATTGCTTGAGTTTACTTTGTCTACATCATGTCATCTTGCTTAAGGTGTTACTCTGTTTCATACTTAATACCCTAGATGCATGCTGGATAGCGGTCGATGGGTGGAGTAATAGTAGTAGATGCAGGTAGGAGTCGGTCTACTTGTCTCGGACATGATGCCTATATACATGATCATTGCCATGAATCCATCATAATTATTTGCTTTTCTATCAATTGCCCAACTGTAATTTGTTTACCCACCGTATGCTATGTGTTTGAGAGAGAAGCCTCTAGTGAAAACTATGGCCCCCGGGTCTACTTTATCATATATAAAAAACCTAAAAATACCTTGCTGTAATTTATTTACTTTTATTTTAATTAGTATTTTAGTTTATCTATTTATCTCTATAAGATTTAATCCTTGCAAATAACCGCTAAGAGGATTGACAACCCTCTTATTTGCGTTGGGTGCAAGTGTTTGCTCTTGTGTGTGCAGGTGCGCTTAACAGAATTTTGCTTGGTTCTCCTACTAGATTGATAACCTTGGTTCTTAACAGAGGGAAATAGTTATCTCTACTATACTGCATCATCCTCTCCTCTTCAGGGAAATACCAACGCAGTCTACAAGTAGCACTCCACACTCGGGGGCTTAGCTGCGAACCCGATTTCGCCTAAGTTAAAAACTATCCGAGTGCGGACATGCTCCACACTCGGGGGCTTAGCTACGAACCAGATTTCGCCTAAGTTAAAAACTATCCAAGTGCAGACACGCTCCACACTCGGGGGCTTAGCTGCGAACCAGATTTCGCCTAAGTTAAAAACTATTCGAGTGCGGACACGCTCCACACTCGGCTGTGAACCAGATTTTGCCTAAGTTAAAAACTATTTGAGTGCGGACATGCTCCACACTTGAGGGCTTAGCTGCAAACCAGATTTCTCCTAAGTTAGAAACTATCCGAGTGCGGACATGCTACACACTCGGGGGGCTTAGCCGCGAACCAGCCTTCGCCTAAGTTAAAAACTATCCGAGTGCAGACACGCTCCACACTCAGGGGCATAGCCGCGAACCAGCCTTCGCCTAAGTTAAAAAGTATCCGAGTGCGGACACGATACACACTCGGGGGCTTAGCTGCGAACCAGCCTTCGCCTAAGTTAAAAACTATCCGAGTGCGGACGCGCCCCGCACTCGGGGACTTAGCTGCGAACCAGCCTTCGCCTAAGTTAGAAAAAATAACATTGGCAAACGGTATAAGAATTCAAGCATTCGAGTAAACTTTAATCCGTTCGAGTTTCTCCTAGCAAAAAGCAAAGTATGTGAGCCCAAGGCTCGATAAAGTATCACAGTTACATCAACCACTCGGCATTCCGAGGCAAATCAGGACTTAAATGTTTTTTACTCCACTGCGGGAGGATTGGCCGGGTCGACAAAGGTGTCCAGGTCAATGCCGTCTGCGATTCGAGTCGGGGCCTTGATGAACATCTCCATGAAGTCTTCAAACTTGAGCTTCTTCTTGTTGGTGACCTTCAGTGACTTCAACTTCTCCTCGTCCACATCCTTGCAGTGGACGCGGACGAGTGCGAGAGCCACGTCAGTGCTGCAGCGAGCAGCGGACTTCTTCCAGGTTTGCACATGGCTCGGGATATCCTTCAACCGAGTCATCATCAGGCCCGGGCCCACAGTGGTGCCACATGTGCAGCCCGCACAGGGCCCACAATATTGGGGGGCCCCAAAATATATATATATATAGGCATATAGTTGTATTAAAAAATTCGACTGGACGTCGTGGGCGACTGGGTGTCGTGGCTCGTGGGCGCCTCGATCGATCTGGCCACCATGCTGTGGGCGCCTCGAGCGAGCTGGGCGCCTGGGCCAGTGGGCCTCTAGGCCAGTTGCCTCGAGCGACCTGGGCCAGTGGGTCTGTAGGCCAGGTGCGCAGGTCATCGATCGGCTCTGGTGCTCAGCGATCAATCGATCGAATCGATCAGCCGAAGTAAAAAAAAATGGGATGGCTATTCCCTAAACGCCGTCTCCGTCTGCCTGTCTCCGTCTGCTCCATTCTCGATCGATCTAGTGCTCGCGGCTCACCGAAATGTCTTCCCATCGATCTGGAGTCTGTAGACGTGATCGCACTATCGCGGCTTCGGTAAGAAAAGATTATCTCGTCGCCTTCGTCGTTCGCATCATCACTGATCACTTCATCTGTTCATCAGATCGATCCCGCGATCCGATTCAGGCCGCCGCCGAGACTCGTCGTCTCGTCGGATCGATCCCAGTTCATCCGTGCAGGACCCAAAACTAGGTGAGTTAGACAGTTCGTCTAAGTGCCAAACATTGACGCATGATCTCGAATTGATATATGCTACTGTATAACTTCAATTTCATTGTATTCATCTTTTTAATCTTGTGTTTCAATAATATAGAATTGAGTCATCATGGGGAAACATCAGTCTGGTGCCTATAAGCGCAAGAGAAAAGTAGAAGAACAAAATTTAATTAATAAATCTTATAAAGGCGGCATGGACAAATTTGTTAGAAAAGAAGCACCGCAAGTGTCATCCGGTAATCAGTCTGTTAGACATTATATTATATACATTATAATTTTTTCTGCGAGACATATATACATTATAATTGCTCGTTAGTTTTTTTTTTTTGAGATAGGGCCCCATTTTTTCGTTCCGCACAGGGCCCTGGATTTTGCCGGCCCGGCCCTGGTCATCATGGACTCCACGTCATTCTGAAGCTCTTCGCCGGGGAGTAGTTCTCGATCGATCTTGGACAGGGCGGACCTCAGTCGGATAATGTACCCCACGGCGCTTTCGAGATGCTCCTCCAGACGGATAATGGCCATGGCGGCACTGTCCTTGAGGATCTGTCTGGAAGGGTCCAGGTCCTTCTCCACTCAATCCGTCTCCAGCTCAAAGTTATAGCAGAATTCTATCAAAGGAAAATGGCTTGAGTCAGGAAAGGCGGAAGACTCTAGAGAAAACGGATAAAATCCACTCGGCGGCGTGGCTTACCTTCAAGTTTTGCCCATGTCCTCACCAAACTCTTGGACGTACTGCTCCAGCTCACCCTTCTTCTCAAGAAGCTTTGTGATCTGGTCATTCAGGGTTTTCTTCTCCTCTTCAAAGACGCTCGCTTGGGTGCTGTGCTTCACCTCCCACTCGGCGTTTGAGGGTGTCCCAGACTAGGGGGTACTCGGGTTGCCGGCCTATCTCTCGTAGGCCGGGCTGGTGGGCTGCTCTCTACTCGTCGATGGAAGGCCGGATTGTGGGCGACCCCGTGTATCAGAAGGAAACCTCCGAAGACTTGGCGTCTCCTCCAAGGAATAATTGGCATG
This sequence comes from Elymus sibiricus, assembly GCA_039707655.1. Taxonomy (NCBI): domain Eukaryota; kingdom Viridiplantae; phylum Streptophyta; class Magnoliopsida; order Poales; family Poaceae; genus Elymus; species Elymus sibiricus. Next base: position 332,880,309 of record CM077674.1, on the reverse strand, counting down.
GCCGGCATGTTTATCCCCTGATGGTAACCGACTATATGTAACCCTAGGACCCTCTGGTGTCTATATAAACCAGAGGGTTTAGTCCGTAGAGGATCATCATATCCATTGCCTAGGGTTTAGCCCATCCGATCTCGAGGTATATCAACTCTGTAACCTTCATACAATCACATCAATATAATCTAGCAGAACGTAGGGTATTACCTCCTCGAGAGGGCCCGAACCTAAGTAAATCACCGTCTCTACGTTCCCTGTTACCCATTGATTCCTAGACCCACAATTCGGATCCCCTACCCGAGATCTGCCGGTTTTGGTACCGACATTGGTGCTTTCATTGAGAGTTCCGCCGTGGGTCACCAAGGATCAATGGCTCGCCTTCTCATCAGCGATGGAATCCGCAGCGGGGACATCTTCGTCCCCGGACAGCTCTTCACGTTCGGCAGCATTGTGGTGCACGCCGACCCGACCGGTCACCTTGACCAGGTCGGTAGCTTCGCCCCTGAGCAGGAAATCAGGTTCAGCGGCCTTGAGTACGTCGCCGATGCTCGGGGCGATCTGATCCTTACTGGGTTCTCGGCCTTACCCGGGGAGCCTACCAATCTCGAGGCCTTGACCTCGGATTCCCTCCACGTCCCTATCCTCGGGCCGGGCCTCGGTTTGGATCTGGCCCTGAGTTCAGATTCAACCCCAGCGCCAGAAAACCAAGGGTCACCCTTGACCGGACACGTTCATAGTATTGGCGCGCCGGAGCTCAACTCCGACGGATGCCCGAACGAGAATCTGGTTGACCTCTCGTTTTTAAGCAAGATGTTAGATCGGATCCAGAGGATGAATATCGCGGATGGCCCGTCCTCGGACCCGGAGCAGGTCGGACAGGAGGCCAGCGGCGGGGAATTTTGCATCCCACCCACCACCCACTTGGTAGGCACTATCGAAGATTTAACCGACATGCTAGACTACGCCTCCAAGGAGGCTGAAGACATGGGCGAGGATATCGACGTCCCACCCTACACGACTCCCTCCCTTGCCACTTCCAATACCAGAAAGTGGACCGCCACCTCCACCTATGACATTTACATGGTCGACACCCCCATGAAGGACGGTGACACAACCAAAAATGACGGCGACGATCCCGCCGAAGAACCGCCCAGACGCTGACGACGGCGAGCCAGAGGGCGGGGAAAGGGCAAGGAAAATCACACAGACACGAACGGCACCGGAGATAACGAGACTCCGGACAACTTGGGGGAGCTCGGCGATAACACGCCCGAGCAGCGCCCCGACGCCCCTGAAGGGCACGAGGACCAGGGTGACCCCGAGGACCTCGAGGATTTCGAGGACAGCAATTACCTCCCTCTGTCCGAAGAGGAAGATAGCCTCGGACCCGAAGACTTTATCGCCCCAGAGGATCCCCTGGAGCAAGAGAAATTCAAGCGGCAACTCATCGCCACTGCCCGAAGCTTGAAGAGGAAACAACAACAGCTAAAAGCCGAACAGGATACGCTCAACGACAGATGGACGATGGTCTTAGCCATCGAAGAAGGCCTTGACGATCAACGTCAAGGCCAATACAAGAGTTACCCACGGCGGCGCCTACTCCCAGAATTTGAGGATGAGGCCTTCGAGCCCATGCCTCCCAGATGAACTTACGCAAACCAGGCCGACCGCCCCCCTCGAGGACGAGATAGGCCGGCTGTGGAAACCGAACTCCCACCCGCACCCCCTCGAGGACGGGACAGGGCGGCCGGAGAAGCCGAATACCCACCCGCGCCCCCTCGAGAACGGGACAGGGCGGCCGGAGAAGCCGAATACCCACCCGCGCCCCCTCGAGGACGGGATAGGGCGGCCGGAGAAGCCGAATACCCACCCGCGCCCCCTCGCCGAGCAGGCAAATACCCGGTTCAACCGGACGACCATACGATCTACGCCACGACCTGAACGCCCGAGGGATCCAGTCGAGATCCATCTATGGATCCACAGGATACGCACCCGCCGGACGGGACGGATACCAAGCCTAGTGCGATAGAAATGACAGAGCTCGGGAGCAGCACCGTACCCGAATGATAACCGATCTCCGGCGCGATGTGGCCCGGGCCAGGGGCGCCGCACACCCAATGTGTTTCACCGATGAGGTGATGCAGCATCAGTTCCCCGAGGGGTTCAAACCCGTCAATATAGAATCCTACGATGGGACAACCGACCCGGCCGTGTGGAGTGAGGATTTTCTCCTCCACATTCATATGGCCCGAGGAGATGATCTCCACGCTATTAAGTACTTACCATTGAAACTCAAGGGACCAGCAAGGCATTGGCTGAACAGCCTACCCGAAAACTCAATCGGGAGCTGGGAAGAGCTCGAGGATGCATTCCGAGCTAACTTTCAAGGCACCTACATTCGGCTACCAGACGCCGATGACCTGAGCCATGTCATTCAGCAGCCTGGGGAGTCAGCCCGGCAATTCTGGAACCGGTTCTTGACCAAGAAAACCAGATCGTCGACTGTCCGGATGCCGAAGCAATCGCGGCATTCAAACACAGTATTCGGGATGAGTGGCTCCCCCGCCAGCTCGGCCAGGACAAGCCGAGAACAATGTCGGCCCTTACCTCCCAAATGACCCGCTTTTGCGCGGGTGAGGATAGCTGGTTGGCTCGTCGAAGCAACCACCTCGAAGACCCCGGCACTTCAGAGGCCCGGGACGGGAACGGGAAACCCCGGCGCAATAGGACCAATAAGCGCCGGCACTCAAAGAACGGCGGTGAAGCCGATGACGCAGCAGTAAACGCCGGATTCAGCGGCTCGAAATCGGGACCGCGGAAAAAACCCTCTAAAGGGAACCGGGACGGCCCATCTGCGCTGGATAGAATATTGGATAGGCCCTGCCAGATTCACGGCACCCCTGACAAGCCAGCTAACCACACCAACTGTAACTGTTGGGTAATTAAACAGGCCGGCAAAGTCACAGCCGAAGAACAGGGCAAGGGCCCCCGCAGCGAGGATGACGACGAACCTCGCGAGCCGAACAATGGAGGCCAAAAGCAGTTCCCTCCAGAGGTCAAAACCGTGAACATGATCTATGTCACGCATATACCAAAGAAGGAGTGGAAACGCGCACTTCGGGTATTCTACGCCTTAGAGCCGGTAGCCCCAAAATTCAACCCGTGGCGGCTTGCCCGATCACCTTCGACCGTCGAGACCATCCGACCAGTATACGCCATGGAGGAACGGCGGCCCTGGTGCTCGACCCCATCGTGGACGGATTTCACCTCACCAGAGTCCTTATGGACGGAGGTAGCAGCCTCAACCTGCTCTACTCAGATACAGTGAAGAAAATGGGGATCGACCTGTCAAGAATCAAACCCAGCAACACCACCTTTAAAGGTGTAATCCCAGGTGTCGAGGCATGCTGCTCGGGATCCGTGACATTGGAAGTTGTCTTCGGCTCGCCCGATAACTTCCGCAGCGAAGACTTGATCTTCGATATTGTCCCCTTCCGCAGCGGTTACCACGCACTCCTCGGCCGGACTGCGTTCGCCCGCTTCAACGCCATCCTGCACTATGCATACCTGAAGCTCAAAATGCCAGGACCAAAGGGCGTTATTACCATCAACGGTAACACCGAGCGCTCGCTCCGAACAGAGGAACACATGGCGGCTCTAGCCGCCGAAGTCCAAGCCGCCGAAGAGGCGTCGCAAGCCCAGTCTACTGCCAAGACACTGGACGCACGCAAGCGCTCCCGAGCTGCAGCCTCGGTCCCGGAGCACTCTCATGCTCACTCCAAATAGGGGTACGCGCCCCACAGCACGGCCCACCTAGTCGCAAAATACGTACCTCGAGTGCACAATTTCGCGCTCCAAATTCCATGGGTAGTTGTGGGGACACATGAAACAAAGACCGAGAGCTCGGTTCGACCGAGCAATGGCCAACAGATGTCTTCGAATCAACATCGACAACGGGCACCATCTAGGGCCTGATCAGCCTCAAACTGATGCACCACGGCGACTTCTCAAAACCCTTCCCCAAGGGCTCGTCTGCCGAACATTACTACTTCCGCCGAACATACGGTCGACAGCTCCGCTCACACGGAAGCTTCTTAAAGAGCAAAGGCACAGACGTGCAGCAGGGCGTAGTAGGGACGTCAAACCACTCATGAAGACCATGTGTCAACCTTTACTCTAATGTATTTATTTCTTCAAAAGTATCTATCAAAGTTACTTTGGCAATCCGGACTGTACGGTTGGACGTCATATATTCAAAGGAAATAAAAGACCAATTTTTCTCTCGTAATAGTGAAGTCATTCGCGCTGCATATTGCTTTCCGCTTTTTTTTAGGCCGAAGTAAACTATTGCGATACGTCCCTTTTTTGGTAACCGGCTAATAGACCGGCGGCTCGAACATAAACCTTGCCTCAAACTTTATCCCGGCACTTATTTTATGTGCTCGGCATCGCGGATATTGCACTATATCAATCAGTTCCAAATTGCGTCTTTGGTCAATAGTTGGGTTGCCCGGCCCATGTGTTTACCCTCTTACGTTTCGCACTGTTCGGCTAAGAGGGTAAAGGGAGAACCACTGCGATTGTTCTTCTAGCTAGCCTGGTTAAGTACCTCAGTGGATAAAGCCGAAAACTGACTGTCCCAATAAGCGAGAACTGGTCGGCAATCCGATGACTCGTGTCAAACTAAAATCGTTGGAGGTTAGTCCGTGTTAAACGAAGGGTTCTCTGTTACAGAAACCATGTGATGATGGTATCAACCATGGCTTGTCCGAATATCACAAACACTGGGGGCTCGTCACCAGCCCCCACAGTCAAACTCCTCTGGCTAAGTGAAAGCACTAAAACCGCATAGTCTGATTGTCTGGTTTTTCATACATACAACCGCCTCCGGGCACCGAGATGTCGGCTAAGGGTTCAAGTATTACGAGTAAACACCCCATGCAGTATCTGCAAGGGGGCTGAAGTGGATGACTGGTAACTTTCAGTTTACAAACGGCCGCACAGGATTCAAAATTAACATAAGCAGGCACTCTATTCACAGCCAAACAACTTGTATTACAATAAAACAAAAGTTTCAACTCCTTGGTTAAAAGGAAACTAGGTCTACTCATAAATTACATCTTTTGAGCACTAGGCCTCTACTGCCCGAGCACCATCCATCACGATGGGAAAGTATTGCTCGGGGCACCTATGCTCCTTCCCTGGCGACGGAGGTCCGGTGGCCATCTCGGCTGGCTTTATCTTCGGCCAATGTACCATTGTTTTGCCGAAGGCCATCTGAGCCCCCTCAATGCATGTGGAGCGCTTCCAGGCATCGATCCGGGAAGTGGCGTCGTACAGCCTTTGCACCAGACCGAAGTAGCTGCTCGGCAGCGGCTCCGACGGCCATAGCTTGACGCAGAGGTCCTTCATCATCGGCTCCGCCATCCGATGCAGCTCCATCAGCTGCTACATTTGGTTGTTGAGGAGGGGAGGGTGTTCGGGCGCTTGAAATTGCCAGTCATCCACTCCTAGGCGGCAAAGAACCTCGCCGCATCAGCCGCACTCTTCGGGAGGTCTGCAAAGGCGCCTGCAGAACGTCACACCCGCGTGAGCAAGGCGAACCTGTTACAACCAAAGACACTTTGCAGCAAATATGGCTTACCATCCGCAATGAGCTTCACTTGGCGGAGTTCTTCTTGGTAGCCGCGCACCTCTGTCCGTGCTAACTTGGCCACCGACCCCAATGAGGTTAGCACGGCGGCCTGCTCTTTATTCTTCTGCTCGAGAGCCTCACACTTCGTGACGGCATCCGCGAGCTCTTGTTGCACTTCCGCCACTCTGGCTTCGTGCTTCTGACTAGCGGTTTTCACCGAAGTCTGTTCGGCAGCCGCTTGTTCGGCTGCCGACCTCTGCTCCGCCGCTTCTAGCTGAGCCTTCCTCAGTGCGGCCTTGAGGTTCTCGACCTCCACGGTGGCAGTTGTTGTCATACCTGTTGATTCCGTTTAGGCTAATTTAAACCTTACTTAACAAAAATGCAACGGCCGTACGTAAATACTGCAGTCCGGACTTGCCTTGCGCCTCGTTGAACCTCTTGTTCACCAGGCTGAGGTCATCCTCGGAGCTTTTGAGCTTCCGATTCAGCTCAGCCAACTCCTCGGCGTTGGCAGTCGCTGCCGAAGACGACGCCTGCGCATCACTCTACGCACATTAGTATCCGAGATATTGATTTTTGATCCTCTGACCGGCTTTGATACAGCCAACCAGAGTCTCGGGGGGCTACTGTGTATGAGGCTATACATTTATACAAAAGAAATTCTTTAAGGGAAAACATTACTTGGCTCACCTTGAAGCCTGTGAGAAGGCCATTAAAGGCCTCCTTCAGTCCGTTATCCACGGACCGAAGACTTTGCAACACCGCGCCCATAAGGGCACGGTGCTCCTCAGTGATAGAGGAGCTGGTTAAAGCATCCTCCATCTCGTCCGGCCACCCAGTCGACGCCCGCGCTGGGGCGGGCGGGGGTGGCGGACGCACTTCGGCTTCTTCCCTCTCAAAGACCGGAGTGTCCGACTCCGGCCGCCTGGACGACTCCGAAGCCGCCCTCGGAGAGAGCTCGGATCGTCCGGGCTCCTCCTCTTCGTCTGCCGGAGGGGTCCTCCCCTCCTGGTCTTCGGCAGCCGAGGTATTTGCCTCGGCCATGATGGTGTCGCCCCCTCCCCCTGTGTGCGGCACGGGAGGGGTCCTCCTTGATAGGACCTCCTCGGCCTCCTCGACGATTGGGGGAGGTGAGGCGCGCGATTCGGTCCCGCTCTCCGCCAGCGCAGCCGGTGGAGAATCCCCCTCCGAGACTTGGTCGGTGGGGAGGTCGCGCATCGGGCTGTGATGTTAGAAGTGAAGAGGTGATCAATGCCAAATCTAGTCCGGCCGATGACACTCGAACGGATGTCAGAACGCGCACCTTTGAGCCCGCGGCTTGGCCCTGGGGATCCTCCGAGGAACCTCTTCGGAGGCCTCGAAGCCCTTGGCAGAAGCCGAGCTATCGCCGGACAAGGCCACCTTGGCCTTGCACGGTCTTTTGGGGGCGGGTTGAGGCAGCTCCTCCTCGACGTCTTCGGACGCCGCCCTTTTCCCTGTTCGGGAGGTATCATCTTCCTCCCCTTCTCCTCCCTGCTCCTTCTCCTCCTCTTGTGCGGAGGGAGCATGGGTGTCCCCGGATCTAGTGTCCGGGGGTCCTCGGGGACGGAGGCCCTCTCTGGCCTCCTTCTAGTCCTTCTTCTTCTCCTTCCTCTCCGGTGCCCCGTATGGCTCCACGGCCAACATGGCCGCCAGTAGGGGTGTCCTAGGCCCCTCTGGCAGCGGCGCCGAACTGTTGATCCGCTCGGCCTTATTCAGCCAGTTCTGCGGACGGGAAGTGAAAAGGCTAAGTACCTTATCAAAAGGGAACAGTTCGGTTATAAGTACAAAATTATTTATACCTCCCATGGGGGATTTGCGGCGTCGAGTCTGATGTCTTCCTCCTCGGCCGGCCAGTCCTTCTGCGGCTTGAACAGCGCCCTCCACAGCTGAGCGTGGGAGGTGCGGAAGAAGTTGCGCACGGTGGCCGGGTCTTCGGACTTGTAGGCCCACATGGGGGAGGCCCTGTCCTGGCATGGGAGGATTCGGCGGCCGAGCATGATCTGGATCACGTTGGGCAGTTCGACGCCCTGCTCTGTCATCTTGGCGATCCGGCTCTGCAGCTGCGCCACCTCCTTGTTCACCCCCCCAGTCGAGGCCCTTCTTGGTCCATGAGACCAGCCTCGTGGGGGCTCCGGATCGGAAGGCCGGAATCGCCCCCCAATCCGCGCTCCTTGGCTCGGTGATGTAGAACCATTCCTTCTGCCAGACCTTGATGGTCTCGATGAAGGTGCCCTCTGGCCACTCCACTCGGGGGAGCTTGCTGACCATCGCACCCCCACAGTCCGCCTGCTGGCCATCGACGATCTTCGGCTTGATGTTGAAGATCTTTAGCCACAGGCCGAAGTGTGGCCGGATCCGAAGAAAGGCCTCGCAGATGATGATGAAGGCTGAGATGTGGAGGAAGGAGTTCGGCGCGAGATCGTGGAAATCAAGCCTGTAGAAGAACATCAGTCCCCTGACGAAGGAATGGAGGGGAAAACCCAGGCCTCGGATGAAGTGGGCCAGGAATACCACCCTCTTGCCCTGCCAGGGTGTGGGAACGACCTGGCCGGCCTCTGGGGCGCGGTGGGCGAGGTTGGCAGGGAGATAGCCCGTGTCCTTCGGCTCCAAGATGGCGCTCTCAGTGACGACGGATGCCTCCCACTTGCCTTTGGACCCGGAGCCCGCCATTGCTGGATTAAAACTGGCGGCCGGGAAGGTTCTTGAATAGGAAAGTGAATTTGGGCGCTAGAGCTCGAAGAATGGGGAAGGCAATGGTGAAGGCAGAAAGGGAGCATGCGAAGGAAATGGAGACCGTTCCCCTTTTATGGGCCGTAAAACCCACGGCCCCTTTACTGCGCCGCAGTCCTCGCCATTTCCCATGTAACCGTGCCATCATGTGCGCCTGGGGTGGGGCAGATTATTGATCATATCCCTTAAAACCAGGGCACGATCTCCATATCGATGGGACATGCCAATGAAAAAACCACCTCGAACCGCAAATCGAGTTTTTCATAAAACAACTCGTGGTCGTGGCGCATTGTGACCCTTCGGTAAAAAGTTGTCAGATGGGGGTATTGTTCATACCGAGGTGATTGGCCTTCGAGGCTAAGTTATCGATACCCCTTGGCGACCTAAGTAAATTTCGGGGCGTGTGCGGCTAGGCAACACATAATGACTCGACTCAGAGGAGATGCAGGCCGGCCATTGATATCACAGAAGGAAGGGAGGAACTCGCCACCCAAGCTGAAGACCTGCGAAGCATGAAGCTGCCGAAGACTGTCAACCTCGGCATTGGAGGCTAGTTCGGGGGCTACTGAGGGTGTCCCGGACTAGGGGGTACTCAGGCTGCCGGCCTATCTCTCGTAGGCCGGGCTGGTGGGCCGCTCTCTACTCATCGATGGAAGGCCGGATTGTATGCGACCCCGTGTATCAGAAGGAAACCTCCGAAGACTTGGCGTCTCCTCCAAGGAATAATTGGCGTGGCCGGCATGTTTATCCCCTGATGGTAACCGACTATATGTAACCCTAGGACCCTCTGGTGTCTATATAAACCAGAGGGTTTAGTCCGTAGAGGATCATCATATCCATTGCCTAGGGTTTAGCCCATCCGATCTCGAGGTAGATCAACTCTGTAACCTTCATACAATCACATCAATATAATCTAGCAGGACGTAGGGTATTACCTGTCATGGGTGCAAGTCTGACAGTAGTGTGTAGGGGTACGGATGAGAGGGCAGAGCCTAGCTACGGCGCAGGTGTTACACTCGGATTTACGAGTTTAGGCCCCTCGCGGTGGAGGTAATAGCCCTACATCTCGGTGCTCTAGAGCTGTTGATTGAGTGTATGGTTTACAAAAGATGCGAACCCTTGGAATGGAGCTAGGGGTGGCTTATATAGTCTCGCCAGCCCTCCCATAAATGCCAGCCATTACCAGGGGTTAAGAGGGGTATAAGTGCGCCAGGTAACGGGCGCATTGATTAGAATTAATACAGGCGAACGTGCGTCCCAGCCGTTGCGCTCCTGGAGTCTTCTGGTCTTCTCTGGTCGAGTGACTTTCGGATGCTCCGAGTGAAACAAGCCTGTCGAGTGAACTCTTGGCTTCCGAGTGGTTCGTTGAACTCCGAGTGAATGTTAGTCTGCGGAATTCTGGGTTGTTGATCTGGCCCTGGGGCCCAGTATAAGACGTGTGGTGTCCTAGGGTAGGGCCTATAGGTCAGGCCTATTGCCCTATCCCTAGTACATGCCCTCGTCATTAGCCCCCGAATCGGTCAAGGTTAGGCGGGTCGAGTCAAGGCGGATTCCCAGGCGAGTTGAGCGCTACGGAGGTGCTCAAGAACTCTTACTGGTCGTTAGGCGCCCTTGTCTTCATGCGGAACCTTGACGGATTCTGGACCATATGACGACCGAGTGAAATGAGTAGTCTCCATCCGAATGAGTAGTTTCCATCCGAGTGAGTAGCTTCCATCCGAGTGAGTAGTTCCCACCCGAGTGAAAAGAGTAATCATATGTCGGGTGTCGGAGCGGATCCGAGCGTTGACGGCACGTCTTCAAAGTGAGAGCAATCGGGTTGCCGGACTCCGGATTTTGCAGGATTGGAAACCATATTTGAGCGCGCACGAACGGTTGCAGCACAACGAGTGGGGAAAGTGGGGCATGATGACTCGATTTTCGCCCCACTTTTCGCCATGTACCGCTGGATCTTTGGAGGCACGATTTTAGGAGATCTGCGGGCCCATAGTTCAGCGGCGCGGATTGGGGAGCGGTGCGGGCGGCGATATAAGGGGTGGCTGTGGCGGAGAGGGAGAGAGAGACAGATCCCCTTTTCCCCAACTTCCTCAGTCCACCCGATCCCTTCTCCCACAACCCACTCCACGCAAATCTTCCTCGGTGACAATGGCAAAGGACAAGACAGCGAAGCTCGAGAAGGCAAAGAAGGCGGCGAAGGGGAGGAAGGCATCGAGCTCGCGAGCCGTGCTTCCGCCCGGGTGGATCCAGGGCGACTGGCTCCCGCCGACCACCACGCTTGACGACGTCAACGGGCTCGTCGTGGACGGGCTGATCCGCGACGGGACGTGGAGGCTGCCGGAGGAAGGGGAGATCGAGCCCGCGCCGCACCCCAGGGAGCGAGTGCTTCTCACCACGCACGTGGAGCGAGGTTCCTCCATGCCACCCCATCCCTTTTTCTGCGGATTCTTGAACTTCTTCGGTGCTCAGCTCCACCACCTGCCTCCAAACGCTATAATGTATCTTGCCGCATTCATTTCTTTGTGTGACAATTTTCTGGGTTGTCCGCCGCACTGGGGTTTGTTCAAACACATTTTCACGTGTCGATCCCAATCGGTTAAGAAGGTTGACCCCAACGGAGAGAGGACGCACGTGATCCAGATGTGCGGGGGCTTAGGTATCCAGATGAGGGGTAAGAGTGCATTCCCATCTATGTCCTTTCCCGATTCGGTGAGGGGTTGGCAGTCGACCTGGTTCTACTGCAATGACTTGCCATGTTCTGGCTCATCGACTGGCCTCCCTCCTTACACGACTGAGAGAGTTCAGACTCCTCCCTCACTGACGGTTGATAAAAAGGAGAAGACGGATGTAGGGATCTTGGTGACCTCCATGGTTAGTCTGATTCAGGGTGGACTGACTGGCCTGGACCTTCTGGAGGTCTTCCTCAGTCGGAGGATCCAGCCGCTGCAGGAGCGGGCTCAACCCATGTGGCGCTATACTGGAGCCAACGACTCGACCCGAGTGCATCCAGAAGATGTCGAGGACAAGACGGTGGAACAGTGGATCAGGTGCATCACTGGTGCGCGCGACAATCCGCGAGGGTCGAGACGGATCCCGCCCTACGACGCCAATAACCTGCCGTTAGAGGTATGACATCCGTTTCCGAGTGAATTGCTGACGTGCAAATTATCCGAGTGAACCGAGTAATCTGACTGAACCGGCTGTCTCTGATCTTTATGTCTTGCAGGAGTTCCAGAAGATGCTCTCGCCCGTGCCGAATGGAGAACAACTTGCCGGAGGCGCGAAGAGCGAACATGGCAGCGCCGGGGGCAGCTACGCGGAGGACAGCGAGGAGGAGAGCGAGGACTCGGAAGGGAGCGACGAGGATGAGTCATCTCTGTCTCCGGAGTTGCGCTCCGAGCACCGCTCCAAGCGAGCTCAGGATCCGAGTGCTGGCCCGGAGAAGGAAGTGGTTCCGAGTGTTAAGGCTTCGAAGCGCACTCGGACGTCATCGCCTGCGCCGACTGAGAAGGCCGCCAAGCAGCCCAAGGTCGCTTCCCCCAAGCCTCGGAAGACTCTGCCCCGGATCAAGGTCGCTGTTCCTGTTGCCTCAACGTGAGTATCCCTCTCAGCTTTTCTTTTCTGTCTTTGTCAACTTTCATGATTCTTCTGATTGAGTGAACCTCATGGACCAGTGCTGCGACCTCGACGACGTCTCCCATGCAGGTCGATGGGGACCGCGCCGAAGCCGAGTCAGCGGACGCGGCCACTTCCCAAAGAGGTAACAATAACTTCATCTTTATTTCATCCTGTCATTCGACTGAAATGTCTTCATCCGATTGAAATATGCATTGCGACTGATTGTGCTTAGTAAACGTAGTGTCTGCGGAGGTCATCCACGTCGGGGACGATGATGAAGAGCTACCGCGGAAGGACGCCGAGAAGGGAACCGCAGCTCCGACTGCTCCTCAGGCTACCACGCGAAAGACGCCGCCGAGCGACGCGCCTCAAGTTCCTCCTGCACCTGCAGTGGCCGTGCCTCTGGGGCAGGGTTCTCAGGCCGGAGCTGGTTCTGCTGCGACTCTGTCGATTGCTCTGGCTTCGGTTCTGGCTCCTCCCGTCAACATCTTCAGTCTATACAAGGTGCCGGAGGACCAAACTGGGGCCATCAAGTAGGCGATGATCCAGGCGGAGCTGATGACCCATCGGCTCAAGGAGGTGTGTGCAGCTGGGAAGCTGGCGTACGATGCCAGTGCCGCTCTCCAGGAGAACGTTCGAGTAAGTGCTCTTGTAAGTCGCTCTCCAAGTCATTTTTCTTCAGTAGGAATTCCAGTCGGAAAATAACCGATACACCCACTGGGTGTTTTTTGTGTTCGGTCGTCGCTCGGATACCGCTCCAGTGGGGGCACGCTGAGTGCACCCACTAGGTGTAGTCCCCGAGACTGCCGTCGACTGCGGGCAGTCGGCGGAAGTCTTAGAACTTTAGACTTTGTTCTGTTGTTGCTGTTGTTTTTTTTTTCTTTCGGCCATCACTCGGATCGGGCGGATCGTTCCGAGTGGACACCATTCTAGTGGGGGCACGCTGAGTGCACCCACTGGGTGTAGTCCCCGAGACTACCGTCGATTGCGGGCAGTCGGTGGAAGTCTTAGAACTTAGGATCTGATACTGGTCAAGCTTGTTCCTTCCAGGAGCGTCGATCTCTGGGCATTCGGAACTTTTTTGTCTTGCTGTTTTGTGTTTGGCCATCACTCGGATCGAGCGGACCGTTCCGAGCGGATACCATTCCATTGGGGGCACGCTGAGTGCACCCACTGGGTGTAGTCCCCGAGACTACCGTCGACTGCGGGCAGTCGGCGAAAGTCTTAGAACTTAGGATCTAATACTGGTCAAGCTTGCTCCTTCCTTGTCGAATGGTACTTCAGGATATTTCTCGACATTAACTGATCTCTCTTGCATTTCAGAAAACTTGTGAGCTTGGGACCCAGTATGCGGCATTGGAGAAGGAGACGGCTCAGCTTCGAGTGGACTTGGAGGTGGAGAAGAGGAACATGGCGCGCACTCAAGCAAAGCTCAGGACCATGGGAGGTAAGCTTCAATTACTGAGCATTTCGCTTCCATCTCTCACCGTTTCTTAAACCAAGTGACTTCACTCGACAGATGTGCGTAGTGAAAACCATCAGCTAACGCATAGCGATAAAGTAAAGCAATTACATGGCGCTTGCATTTCATACAATAAAGAGACAACCATAAGGCTCCTGCCGGTTGCCGACAAATTACAAAACATGATCATCTCATACAATAACTTATATCACATCATGTCTTGACCATATCACATCACAGCATACCCTGCAAAAACAAGTTAGACGCCCTCTACTTTGTTGTTGCAAGTTTTACGTGGCTGCTACGGGCTTCTAGCAAGAACCGTTCTTACCTACGGCACAAAACCACAACGGTGATTTATCAAGTTTGTTGTTTTAACCTTCAACAAGGACCGGCCGCAGTCAAATTTGATTCAACTAAAGTAGGAGAAACAGACACCCGCCAGCCACCTTTATGCAAAACAAGTTGCATGTCTGTCGGTGGAACCGGTCTCATGTACATGGACATGTAAGGTTGGTCTGGGCCGCTTCATCTTACAATACCGCCGAATCAAAATAAGACGTTGGTGGTAAGCAATATGACGATCACCGCCCACAACTCTTTGTGTTCTACTCGTGCATATCATCTACGCATAGACCTGGCTCATGATGCCACTGTTGGGGAACGTTGCATGGAAAACAAAAAAATTCTACGCACACGCAAGATCTATCCATGGAGATGCATAGCTACAAGAGGGGGGGTGTCTCTACGTACCCTCGTAGACCGTAAGCGGAAGCGTTAGAACAACGCGGTTGATGTCGTCGAACAACTTCACGATCCAACCGACCGAGCACCGATCGTACGGCACCTCCGCGTTCAGCACACGTTCAGCTCGGTGACGTCCTCGACTTCTTGATCCAGCAAGACGGCGAGGTAGTGGATGAGTTCCGGCAGCACAACGGCGTGGTGACGGTGATCGTGATGCTATCTCCGCAGGGCTTCGCCCAAGTACTGCGAAAATATGACCGAGGGACGGAACTGTGGAGGGGGGCGCCGCACACGGCTAAGACAATGTTGTGGCTTGTTTGGGGCGCCCCCTCTCCTCTATTTATATATGTGTAGGGGCTTGGAGTAGAACGAATAGTGCCACGTGAACAGTACTACGTGAATAGTACACACGTGGACTTGGACTCCAAAGTCCAATCCTATTCCTACTAGGACTCTCCTTTTTTCCTTCCCTAGCTGCATGGGCTTTTGAGGACTTGGTGCGCCTGGCCCAATAAGGCCAGGGCGCCTCCCCTTAGGCCATGCCAGCCCTTGGGACGTGGTGGACCCACTTGTGGACTTCTGGACCCCTCCGGAATCCTCCGGAACCTTCTGGAAGCTTCCCGGTACAATACTGAAAAAACTGCACCTTTTCCGGAACCCAAAATATGACTTCCCATATATAAATTTTTACCTCTCGACCATTCCGAGACTCCTCGTGACGTCCGGGATCTCATCCGGGACTCCGAACAACATTCGGTTACCAATTCACATAACTCATATAACACTATATCGTCAACGAACGTTAAGCGTGCGGACCCTACGGGTTCTGGAATGATGTAGACATGACCGAGACGCCTCTCCGGTCAATAATCAATAGCGGAACCTGGATGCCCATATTGATTCCTACATATTCCACGAAGATCTTATCAGTCGAACCGCAATGACAACATACGTAATTCCCTTTGTCCGTCGGTATGTTACTTGCCCGAGATTCGATCGTCGGTATCTCCATACCTAGTTCAATCTCGTTACCGGCAAGTCTCTTTACTCATTCCGTAATACATCATCCCGTAACTAACTCCTTAGTCACTTTGCTTGCAAGCTTCTTATGATGTGCATTACCGAGAGGGCCCAGAGATACCTCTCCGAAACACGGAGTGACAAATCCCAGTCTCGATCCATGCCAACTCAACAGACACCTTCGGAGATACCTGTAGAGCATCTTTATGATCACCCAGTTACGTTGTGACGTTTGATAGCACACAAGGTATTCCTCTGGTATCCGGGAGTTGCATGATCTCATGGTCGGAGGAACATGTATTTGACATTCAAGAAAGCAGTAGCAATAAACAGAACGGTCATATGCTAAGCTAACAGATGGGTCTTGTCCATCACATCATTCTCCTAATGATGTGATCCCGTTATCAAATGACAACTCATGTCTATGGTTAGGAAACCTTAACCATCTTTGATCAACGAGCTAGTCTAGTAGAGGCTCACTAGGGACATGGTATTTGTTTATGTATTCACACATGTATTTAAGTTTCCGGTCAATACAATTCTAGCATGAATAATAAACCTTTATCATGAACAAGGAAATATAAAATAATAACAACTTTATTATTGCCTCTAGGGCATATTTCCATCACTCTCCCACTTGCACTAGAGTCAATAATCTAGTTCACATCGCCATGTGTTTAACACCCAAGAGTTCACTAGAGTCAATAATCTAGTTCACATCACCATGTGATTAACACTCAAAGAGTTATAAGGTGTGATCATGTTTTGCTCGTGAGAGAGAATTTTAGTCAATGGGTCTGCAATATTCAGACTCATGTGTGCTTTGCAAATCCTTATGTCATACTGTAGATGCTGCTATCATGCTTTACTTGGAGCTATTCCAAATGACTGCTCCATTATACGTATCCAGTTTGCTACTCAGAGATATCCAGATTGGTGTCAAAGCTTGCATCGACGTAACCCTTTACGACGAACTCTTTATCACCTCCATAATAGAGAAACATTTCCTTAGTCCTTTAGTTACTAAGGATAATTTTGACCGCAGTCCAGTGATCCACTCCTGGATCACTCTTGTACCCCCTTTGCCAGACATGTGGCAAGGCACACATTAGGTGTGGTACACAGCATGGCATACATTATAGAACCTATGGCTGAGGCATAGGGAATGACTTTCATTCTCTCTCTATCTTCTGCCGTGGTCGAGCTTTGAGTCTTACTCAACTTTACACCTTACAATACAGGCAAGAACTCCTTCTTTGACTGATCCATTTTGAACTCCTTCAAAATTTTGTCAAGGTATGTACTCATTGAAAGTCTTATCAAGCGTCTTGATCTATCTCTATAGATCTTGATACCCAATATATAAGCAGCTTCACCGAGGTCTTTCATTCAAGTATCCTTTTATGCCATCCAGAAATTTTATATCATTTACAATCAACAATATGTCATCCACATATAATATTAGAAATGCTACAGAGCTCCCACTCACTTTCTTGTAAATACAGGCTTCACCGTAAGTCTGTACAAAATCATATGCTTTGATCACCTCATCAAAGCGTATATTCCAACTCCGAGATGCTTGCACCAGTCCATAGATGGATCGCTGGAGCTTGCACACTTTGTTAGCACCCTTAGGATCGACAAAACCTTCTGGTTGCATCATATACAACTCGTCTTTGAGAAAACCATTAAGGAATGCAGTTTTGACATCCATTTGCCAGATCATAAAATGCGGCAATTGCTAACATGATTCGGACAGACTTAAGCATCGCTACAGGTGAGAAAGTCTCATCGTAGTCAACCCCTTGAACTTGTCGAAAACCTTTCGCGACAAGTCAAGCTTTGTAGACAGTGATATTACCATCAGCGTTTGTCTTCCTCTTAAAAATCCATTTATTCTCAATGGCTTGCCGATCATCGGGCAAGTCCACCAAAGTCCATACTTTGTTCTCATACATGGATCCTATCTCAGATTTCATGGCCTCAAGCCATTTGTCAGAATCTGGGCTCATCATAGCTTCTTCATAGTTCGTAGGTTCGTCGTTGTCTAACAACATGACTTCCAGAACAGGATTACCGTACCACTCTGGTGCGGAACGTACTCTGGTCGACCTACGAGGTTCAGTAGTAACTTGATCTGAAGTTTCATGATCTTCACCATTATCTTCCTCTCTTATTGGTGTAGGCATCACGGGAACGGTTTTC
Organism: Elymus sibiricus; assembly: GCA_039707655.1. Lineage (NCBI taxonomy): Eukaryota > Viridiplantae > Streptophyta > Magnoliopsida > Poales > Poaceae > Elymus > Elymus sibiricus. Next base: position 332,862,880 of record CM077674.1, on the reverse strand, counting down.
TCTGATGAGCTACTTTCCAATTCGAGAGAAGGTACAATTACCTCATCAAGTTCTACTTTCCTCCCACTCACTTCTTTCGAGAGAAACTCCTTCTCTAGAAAGGACCCATTCTTGGCAACAAAGACCTTGCCTTCGGATCTGTGGTAGAAGGTGTACCCAATTGTTTCTTTAGGGTATCCTATGAAGACGCACTTCTCCGCTTTGGGTTTGAGTTTATCAGGTTGAAGCTTTTTCACATAAGCATCGCATCTCCAAACTTTAAAAAACGACAGCTTAGGTTTCTTGCCAAACCACAGTTCATACGGTGTCGTCTCAACGGATTTAGACGGTGCCCTATTTAACGTGAATGCAGCTGTCTCTAATGCATAACCCCAAAACGATAGTGGCAAATCGGTAAGAGACATCATAGAACGCACCATATCCAATAAAGTACGGTTACGACGTTCAGACACAACATTACGCTGTGGTGTTCCAGGTGGCGTGAGTTGTGAAACAATTCCACATTTTCTTAAATGAAGGCCAAACTCGTAACTCAAATATTCGCCTCCGCGATCGGATCGTAGAAACTTTATTTTCTTGTTACGATGATTCTCTACTTCACTCTGAAATTCTTTGAACTTTTCAAATGTTTCAGACTTGTGTTTCATCAAGTAGATATACCCATACCTACTCAAATCATCTGTGAAGGTTAGAAAATAACGATACCCGCCGCGTGCTTCAACATTCATCGAACCGCATACATCGGTATGTATTATTTCCAAAAAATCAGTAGCTCGCTCCATTGTTCCGGAGAACGGAGTTTTAGTCATCTTGCCCATGAGGCATGGTTTGCAAGTATCAAATGATTCATAATCAAGAGATTCCAAAAGTCCATCAGCATGGAGTTTCTTCATGCGCTTTACACCAATATGACCTAAACGGCAGTGCCACAAGTATGTTGCACTATCATTATCAACTTTGCATCTTTTGGCATCAATATTATGAATATGTGTATCACTATGATCGAGATTCAACAAGAATAAACCATTCACAAGGGTGCATGATCACGAGGGATATTATTCATATAAACAGAATAACCATTATTCTCTGACTTAAATGAATAACCGTCTTGCAATAAAAAATATCCAGATATAATGTTTTATGCTCAACGCAAGCACCAAATAACCATTATTTAGGTTTAATACTAATCCTGAAGGTATTACGAGCGTGTCGATATTGATCATATCAATCTTGGAGACACTTCCAACACATATCGTCACCTCGCCCTCAGCTAGTCTCCGTTACTCTACAGCTCCTGCTTCAAGTTACTAATATTAGCAACTAAATCGGTATCAAATACCCAGACGCTGCTACGAGCACTAGTGAGGTACATATCAATAACATGTATATCAAATATACCTTTGTTCACTTTGCCATCCTTCTTATCCGCCAAATACTTGGGGCAGTTCCGCTTCCAGTGACCAGTTCCTTTGCAGTAGAAGCACTCAGTTTCAGGCTTGGGTCCAACTTTGGGTTTCTTCGTGGGAGCGGCAGCTTGCTTGCCGTTCTTCTTGAAGTTACCCTTCTCTCCCTTGCCCTTTTTCTTGAAACTAGTGGTCTTGTTAACCATCAACACTTGATGCTCCTTCTTGATTTCTACCTCCGCCGATTTCAGCATCGCGAAGAGCTCGGGAATTGTCTTCTCCATCCCTTGCATATTATAGTTCATCACGAAGCCTTTATAGCTTGGTGGCAGTGACTGAAGAACTTTGTCAATAACACTCTCAACTGGAAGATCAATTCCCAGCTGAGTCAAGTGGTTGTGGTATCCAGACATTCTGAGTATGTGTTCACTGACAGAACTGTTCTCCTCCATCTTACAGCTGAAGAACTTGTTGGAGACTTCATATCTCTCAACCCGGGCATTAGCTTGAAATATCAATTATAGCTCCTCGAACATCTGATATGCTCCATGGCGTTCCAAATGCTTTTGTAGTCCCGGTTCTAAGCTATAGAGCATGGCACACTGAACTATCGAGTAGTCATCAGATCGAGTCTGCCAAGCGTTCACAACGTCTGCAGCAGCTCCTGCAGCAGGTCCATCACCTAGCGGTGCATCAAGGACATAATCCTTCTGTGCAACAATGAGGATAATCCTCAAGTTACGGACCCAGTCCGTGTAATTGCTACCATCATCTTTCAACTAAGCTTTCTCTAGGAACGTATCAAAAACAGGGGAGCTACAACGCGAGCTATTGATCTACAACATAATTTGCAAAGACTATCAGGACTAAGTTCATGATAAATTAAGTTCAATTAATCAAATTACTAATGAACTCCCACTTAAATTAACATCCCTCAAGTTAACTAAGTGATACATGATCCAAATCAACTAGCCCATGTCCGATCATCACGTGAGATGGAATAGTCATCAATGGTGAACATCTCCATGTTGATCATATCTAGTATATGACTCATGTTCGACCTTTCGGTCTCCAATGTTCCAAGACCATGTCTGTACATGCTAGGCTCGTCAAGTTTAACCCAAGTATTCTGCTTGTGTAAAACTGGCTTACACCCGTTGTATGTGAACGTAGAATCTATCACACCCGATCATCACGAGGTGCTTCGAACGACGAACTTTAGCAACGGTGCATACTCGGGGAGAACACTTTTATCTTGAAATTTAGTGAAGGGATCATCTTATAATGCTATCGTCGTTCTAAGCAAAATAAGATGCATAAAGGATAAACATCACATGCAATCAAAATATGTGACATGATATGGCCATCATCATCTTGTGCTTTTGATCTCCATCTCCAAAGCATCGTCATGATCTCCATCGTCACCGGCTCGACACCTTGATCTCCATCGTTGCGTCGTGGTCGTCTCGCCAACTATTGCTTCTACAACTATTGCTAACGCATAGCGATAAAGTAAAGCAATTGCATGGCGCTTGCATTTCATACAATAAAGAGACAACCATAAGGCTCCTGCCGGTTGCCGATAAATTACAAAACATGATCATCTCATACAATAACTTATATCACATCATGTCTTGACCATATCACATCACAGCATACCCTGCAAAAACAAGTTAGACGTCCTCTACTTTGTTGTTGCAAGTTTTACGTGGCTGCTACGGGCTTCTAGCAAGAACCGTTCTTACCTACGGCACAAAACCACAACGGTGATTTATCAAGTTTGCTGTTTTAACCTTCAATAAGGACCGGCCGCAGTCAAATTTGATTCAACTAAAGTAGGAGAAACAGACACCCGCCAGCCACCTTTATGCAAAACAAGTTGCATGTCTGTCAGTGGAACCGGTCTCATGTACGTGGACATGTAAGGTTGGTCCGGGCCGCTTCATCTTACAATACCGCCAAATCAAAATAAGACGTTGGTGGTAAGCAGTATGACGATCACCGCCCACAACTCTTTGTGTTCTACTCGTGCATATCATCTACGCATAGACCTGGCTCATGATGCCACTGTTGGGGAACGTTGCATGGAAAACAAAAAAATTCTACGCACACGCAAGATCTATCCATGGAGATGCATAGCTACGAGAGGGGGAGTGTGTCTACATACCCTCGTAGACCGTAAGCGGAAGCGTTAGAACAACGCGGTTGATGTCGTCGAACAACTTCACGATCCAACCGACCGAGCACCGAACGTACGGCACCTCCGCGTTCAGCACACGTTCAGCTCGGTGACGTCCTCGACTTCTTGATCCAGCAAGACGGTGAGGTAGTGGATGAGTTCCGGCAGCACAACGGCGTGGTGACGGTGATGGTGATGCTATCTCCGCAGGGCTTCGCCCAAGTACTGCGAAAATATGACCGAGGGACGGAACTGTGGAGGGGGGCGCCGCACACGGCTAAGACAATGTTGTGGCTTGTTTGGGGCGCCCCCTCTCCTCTATTTATATATGTGTAGGGGCTTGGAGTAGAAGGAATAGTGCCACGTGAACAGTACTACATGAATAGTACCACGTGAACAGTACCACGTGAATAGTGCACACGTGGACTTGGACTCCAAAGTCCAATCCTATTCCTACTAGGACTCTCCTTTTTTCCTTCCCTAGCTGCGTGGGCTTTTGAGGACTTGGTGCGTCTGGCCCAATAAGGCCAGGGCGCCTCCCCTTAGCCCATGCCAGCCCTTGGGACGTGGTGGACCCACTTGTGGACTTCCGGACCCCTCCGGAATCCTCCGGAACCTTCTGAAAGCTTCCCTGTACAATACCGAAAAAACTGCACCTTTTTCCGGAACCCAAAATATGACTTCCCATATATAAATTTTTACCTCCCGACCATTCCGAGACACCTCGTGACGTCGGGGATCTCATCCGGGACTCGGAACAACATTCGGTTACCAATTCACATAACTCATATAACACTATATCGTCAACGAACGTTAAGCGTGCGGACCCTACGGGTTCGGGAATGATGTAGACATGACCGAGACGCCTCTCCGGTCAATAATCAATAGCGGAACCTGGATGCCCATATTGATTCCTACATATTCCACGAAGATCTTATTGGTCGAACCGCAATGACAACATACGTACCCTTTGTCCGTCGGTATGTTACTTGCCCGAGATTCGATCGTCGGTATCTCCATACCTAGTTCAATCTCGTTACCGGCAAGTCTCTTTACTCATTCCGTAATACATCATCCCATAACTAAATCCTTAGTCACTTTGCTTGCAAGCTTCTTATGATGTGCATTACCGAGAGGGCCCAGAGATACCTCTCCGAAACACGGAGTGACAAATCCCAGTCTCGATCCATGCCAACTCAACAGACACCTTCGGAGATACCTGTAGAGCATCTTTATGATCACCCAGTTACGTTGTGACATTTGATACCACACAAGGTATTTCTCCGGTATCCGAGAGTTGCATGATCTCATGGTCGGAGGAACATGTATTTGACATTCAAGAAAGCAGTAGCAATAAACAGAACGATCATATGCTAAGCTAACAGATGGGTCTTGTCCATCACATCATTCTCCTAATGATGTGATCCCGTTATCAAATGACAACTCATGTCTATGGTTAGGAAACCTTAACCATCTTTGATCAACGAGCTAGTCTAGTAGAGGATCACTAGGGACACGGTATTTGTTTATGTATTCACACATGTATTTAAGTTTCCGGTCAATACAATTCTAGCATGAATAATAAACCTTTATCAAGAACAAGGAAATATAAAATAATAACAACTTTATTATTGCCTCTAGGGCATATTTCCATCACTCGTCTGCTTGCTTACCATTGAAACTCAAGGGACCAGCAAGGCATTGGCTGAACAGCCTACCCGAAAACTCCATCGGGAGCTGGGAAGAGCTCGAGGATGCATTCCGAGCTAACTTTCAAGGCACCTACGTTCGGCCACCAGACGCCGATGACCTGAGCCATGTCATTCAGCAGCCCGGGGAGTCAGCCCGGCAATTCTGGAACCGGTTCTTGACCAAGAAGAACCAGATCGTCGACTGTCCGGATGCCGAAGCAATCGCGGCATTCAAACAGAGTATTCGGGACGAGTGCCTCGCCCGCCAGCTCGGCCAGGACAAGCCGAGAACAATGTCGGCCCTTACCTCCCTAATGACCCACTTTTGCGCGGGTGAGGATAGCTGGTTGGCTCGTCGAAGCAACCACCCCAAAGACCCCAGCACTTCAGAGGCCCGGGACGGGAACGGGAAACCCCGGCGCAATAGGAACAATAAGCGTCGGCACTCAAACAACGGCGGTGAAGCCGATGACGCAGCAGTAAACGCCGGATTCAGCGGCTCGAAATCGGGACCGCGGAAAAAACCCTCTAAAGGGAACCGGGACGGCCCGTCTGCGCTGGATAGAATATTGGATAGGCCCTGCCAGATTCACGGCACCCCTGACAAACCAGCTAACCACACCAACCGTAACTGTTGGGTAATTAAACAGGCCGGCAAAGTCACAGCCGAAGAACAGGGCAAGGGCCCCCGCAGCGAGGATGACGACGAACCTCGCGGGCCGAACAACGGAGGCCAAAAGCAGTTCCCTCCAGAGGTCAAAATCGTGAACACGATCTATGTCACGCATATACCAAAGAAGGAGCAGAAACGCGCACTTCGGGATGTCTACGCCTTAGAGCCGGTAGCCCCGAAATTCAACCCGTGGTCGGCTTGCTTGATCACTTTCGACCGTCGAGACCATCCGACCAGTATACGCCATGGAGGAACAGCGGCCCTGGTGCTCGACCCCATCGTGGACGGATTTCACCTCACCAGAGTCCTTATGGACGGAGGTAGCAGCCTCAACCTGCTCTACTCAGATACAGTGAAGAAAATGGGGATCGACCTGTCAAGAATCAAACCCAGCAACACCACCTTTAAAGGTGTAATCCCAGGTGTCGAGGCACGCTGCTCGGGATCCGTGACATTGGAAGTTGTCTTCAGCTCGCCCGATAACTTCCGCAGCAAAGACTTGATCTTCGATATTGTCCCCTTCCGCAGCGGTTACCACGCACTCCTCGGCCGGACTGCGTTCGCCCGCTTCAACGCCGTCCCGCACTATGCATACCTGAAGCTCAAAATGCCAGGACCAAAGGGCGTTATTACCATCAACGGTAACACCGAGCGCTCGCTCCGAACAGAGGAACACACGGCGGCTCTAGCCGCCGAAGTCCAAGCCGCCGAAGAGGCGTCGCAAGCCCAGTCTACTGCCAAGACACTGGACGCACGCAAGCGCTCCCGTGCTACAGCCTCGGTCCCGGAGCACTCTCATGCTCACTCCAAATAGGGGTACACGCCCCACAGCACGGCCCACCTAGTCGCAAAATACGTACCTCGACTGCACAATTTCGCGCTCCAAATTCCATGGGCAGTTGTGGGGACACATGAAACAAAGACCGAGAGCTCGGTTCAACCGAGCAATGGCCAACAGATGTCTTCGAATCAACATCGACAACGGGCACCATCTAGGGCCTGATCAGCCTCAAACTGATGCACCACGGCGACTTCTCAAAACCCTTCCCCAAGGGCTCGTCTGCCGAACATTACTACTTCCGCCGAACATACGGTCGACAGCTCCGCTCACACGGAAGCTTCTTAAAGAGCAAAGGCGCAGACGTGCAGCAGGGCGTAGTAGGGACGTCAAACCACTCATGATGGCCCTGTGTCAACCTTTACTCTAATGTATTTATTTCTTCAAAAGAATCTATCAAAGTTACTTTGGCAATCCGGACTGTACGGTTGGACGTCATATATTCAAAGGAAATAAAAGACCAATTTTTCTCTGGTAATAGTGCAGTCATTCGCGCTACATATTCCTTTCCGCATTTTTTAGGCCGAAGTAAACTATTGCGATACGTCCCTTTTTTGGTAACCGGCTAATAGACCGGGGGCTCGAACATAAACCTTGCCTCAAACTTTATCCCGGCACTTATTTTATGTGCTCGGCGTCGCGGATATTGCACTATATCAATCAGTTCGGAATTGCGTCTTTGGTCAATAGTTGGGTTGCCCGGCCCCTGTGTTTACCCTCTTACGTTTCGCACTGTTCGGCTAAGAGGGTAAAGGGAGAACCACTGCGATTGTACTTCTAGCTAGCCTGGTTAAGTACCTCAGTGGAGAAAGCCGAAAACTGACTGTCCCAATAAGCGAGAACTGGTCGGCGATCCAATGACTCGTGCCAAACTAAAATCATTGGAGGTTAGTCCGTGTTAAACGAAGGGTTCTCTGTTACAGAAACCATGTGATGATGGTATCAACCACGGCTTGTCCGAATATCACAAACACTGGGGGCTCGTCACCAGCCCCCACAGTCAAGCTCCTCTGGCTAAGTGAAAGCACTAAAACCGCATAGTCTGATTGCCTGGTTTTCCATACATACAACCGCCTCTGGGCACCGAGACGTCGGCTAAGGGTTCAAGTATTACGAGAAAACACCCCATGCAGTATCTGTAAGGGGGCTGAAGCGGACGACTGGTAACTTTCAGTTTACAAACGGCCGCACAGGAGTCAAAATTAACATAAGCAGGCACTCTATTCACAGCCAAACAACTTGCATTACAATAAAACAAAAGTTTCAACTCCTTGGTTACAAGGAAACTAGGTCTACTCATAAATTACATCTTTTGAGCACTGGGCCTCTACTGCCCGAGCACCATCCATCACGATGGGAAAGTATTGCTCGGGGCGCCTATGCTCCTTCCCGGGCGGCGGAGGTCCGGTGGCCATCTCGGTTGGTTTTATCTTCGGCCAATGTACCATTGTTTTGCCCAAGGCCATCCGAGCCCCCTCAATGCATGTGGAGCGCTTCCAGGCGTCAATCCGAGAAGTGGCGTCGTACAGCCTTTGCACCAGACCGAAGTAGCTGCTCGGCAGCGGCTCCGACGGCCATAGCTTGACGCATAGGTCCTTCATCATCAGCTCCGCCATCCAATGCAGCTCCATCAGCTGCTTCATTTGGTTGTTGAGGAGGGGAGGGTGTTCGGGCGCTTGAAATTGCGCCGAGAATAACCTCTGCTCGGCCTGACCCTCCTAGGCGGCAAAGAACCTCGCCGCATCAGCCGCACTCTTCGGGAGGTCCGCAAAGGCGCCTGCGGAACGCCACACCCGCGTGAGCAAGGCGAACCTATTACCACCAAAGACACTTTGTAGCAAATATGGCTTACCATCTGCAATGAGCTTCACTTGGCGGAGTTCTTCTTGGTAGCCGCGCACCTCTGTCCGCGCTTCCTTGGCCACCGACCCCAATGAGGTTAGCTCGGCGGCCTGCTCTTTATTCTTCTGCTCGAGAGCCTCACACTTCGTGATGGCATCCGCGAGCTCTTGTTGCACTTCCGCCACTCTGGCTTCGTGCTTCTGACTAGCGGTTTTCACCGAAGTCAGTTCGGCAGCCGCTTGTTCGGCTGCCGACCTCTGCTCCGCCGCTTCTAGCTGAGCGTTCCTCAATGCGGCCTTGAGGTTCTCGACCTCCACGGCGGCAGTTATTGTCATACCAGTTGATTCCATTTAGGCTAATTTAAACCTTACTTAACAAAAATGCAACGGCCGTACGTAAATACTGCAGTCCGGACTTGCCTTGCGCCTCATCGAACCTCTTGTTCACCAGGTTGAGGTCGTCCTCGGAGCTTTTGAGCTTCCGATTCAGCTCAGCCAACTCCTCGGCGTTGGCATCCGCTGCCGAAGACGACGCCTGCGCATCACTCTACGCACATTAGTATCCGAGATATTGATTTTTGATCCTCTGACCGGCTTTGATCCAGCCAGCCAGAGTCTCGGGGGGCTACTATGTATGAGGCTATACATTTATACAAAAGAAATTATTTAAGGGAAAACATTACTTGGCTCACCTTGAAGCCTGTGAGAAGGCCATTAAAGGCCTCCTTCAGTCCGTTATCCACGGACCGAAGACTTTGCAACACCGCACCCATAAGGGCACGGTGCTCCTCAGTGATAGAGGAGCTGGTTAAAGCATCCTCCATCTCGTCCGGCCACCCAGTCGACGCCCGCGCTGGGGCGGGCGGGGGTGGCGGACGCACTTCGGCTTCTTCCCTCTCGAAGACCGGAGTGTCCGACTCCGGCCGCCTGGACGACTCCGGAGCCGCCCTTGGAGAGAGCTCGGATCGTCCAGGCTCCTCCTCTTCGTTTGCCGGAGGGGTCCTCCCCTCCTGGTCTTCGGCGGCCGAGGTATTTGCCTCGGCCATGATGGTGTCGCCCCCTCCCCCTGTGTGCGGCACGGGAGGGGTCCTCCTTGATAGGACCTCCTCGGCCTCCTCGACGATTGGGGGAGGTGAGGCGCGCGATTCGGTCCCGCTCTCCGCCAGCGCAGCCGGTGGAGAATCCCTCTCCGAGACTCGGTCGGTGGGGAGGTCTCGCATCGGGCTGCGATGTTAGAAGTGAAGAGGCGATCAATGCCAAATCTAGTCCGGCCGATGACACTCGAACGGATGTCAGAACGCGCACCTTTGAGCCCGCGGCTTGGCCCTGGGGATCCTCCGAGGAACCTCTTCGGAGGCCTCGGAGCCCTTGGCAGAAGCCGAGCTATCGCCGGACAAGGCCACCTTGGCCTTGCACGGTCTTTTGGGGGCGGGTTGAGGCAGCTCCTCCTCGACGTCTTCGGACGCCGCCCTTTTCCCTGTTCGGGAGGTATCATCTTCCTCCCCTTCTCCTCCCTGCTCCTTCTCCTCCTCTTGTGCGGAGGGAGCATGGGTGTCCCCGGATCTAGTGTCCGGGGGTCCTCGGGGACGGAGGCCCTCTCTGGCCTCCTTCTGGTCCTTCTTCTTCTCCTTCCTCTCCGGCGCCTCGTATGGCTCCACGGCCAACATGGCCGCCAGTAGGGGTGTCCTGGGCCCCTCTGGCAGCGGCGCCGGACTGTTGATCCGCTCGGCCTTCTTCAGCCAATTCTGCGGACGGGAAGTGAAAAGGCTAAGTACCTTATCAAAAGGGAATAGTTCGGTTATAAGTACAAAATTATTTATACCTCCCGTGGGGGATTTGCGGCGTCGAGTCCGATGTCTTCCTCCTCGGCCGGCCAGTCCTTCTGCGGCTTGAACAGCGCCCTCCACAGCTGAGCGTGGGAGGTGCGGAAGAAGTTGTGCACGGTGGCCGGGTCTTCGGACTTGTAGGCCCACATGGGGGAGGCCCTGTCCTGGCATGGGAGGATTCGGCGGCCGAGCATGATCTGGATCACGTTGGGCAGTTCGACGCCCTGCTCCATCATCTTGGCAATCCGGCTCTGCAGCTGCGCCACCTCCTTGTTCACCCCCCCAGTCGAGGCCCTTCTTGGTCCATGAGACCAGCCTTGTGGGGGGTCCGGATCGGAAGGCCGAAATCGCCCCCCAATCCGTGCTCCTTGGCTCGGTGATGTAGAACCATTCCTTCTGCCAGACATTGACGGTCTCAATGAAGGTGTCCTCTGGCCACTCCACTCGGGGGAGCTTGCTGACCATCGCACCCCCACAGTCCGCCTGCTGGCCATCGACGATCTTCGGCTTGATGTTGAAGATCTTTAGCCACAGGCCGAAGTGTGGCCGGATCCGAAGAAAGGCCTCACAGATGATGATGAAGGCCGAGATGTGGAGGAAGGAGTTCGGCGCGAGATCGTGGAAATCAAGCCTGTAGAAGAACATCAGTCCCCTGACGAAGGGATGGAGGGGAAAACCCAGGCCTCGGATGAAGTGGGGCAGGAATACCACCCTCTCGTCCTGCCACGGTGTGGGAACGACCTGGCCGGCCTCTGGGGCGCGGTGGGCGACGTTGGCGGGGAGATAGCCCGCGTCCTTCGGCTCCAAGATGGCACTCTCAGTGACGACAGACTCATCCCACTTGCCTTTGGACCCGGAGCCCGCCATTGCTGGATTAAAACTGGCGGCCGGGAAGGTTCTTGAATAGGAAAGTGGATCTGGGCGCTGGAGCTCGAAGAATGGGGAAGGCAATGGCGAAGGCAGAAAGGGAGCGTGCGAAGGAAATGGAGACCGTTCCCCTTTTATGGGCTGTAAAACCCACGGCCCCTTTACTGCGCCGCAGTCCTTGCCATTTCCCCATGTAACCGTGCCATCATGTGCGCGTGGGGTGGGGCAGATTATTGATCATATCCCTTAAAACCAGGGCACGATCTCCATATCGATGGGACGTGCCAATGAAAAAACCACCTCGAACCGCGAATCGAGTTTTTCATAAAACAACTCGTGGTCGTGGCGCATTGTGACCCTTCGGTAAAAAGTTGTCAGATGGGGGTACTGTTCATACCAAGGTGACTGGCCTTCGAGGCTAAGTTATCGATACCCCTTGGCGACCGAAGTAAATTTCGGGGCGTGTGCGGCTAGGCAACACATAATGACTCGACTCAGAGGAGATGCAGGCCAGCCATTGATATCAGAGAAGGAAGGGAGGAACTCGCCACCCAAGCCGAAGACCTGCAAAGCATGAAGCTGCCGAAGACTGTCAACCTCGGCATTGGAGGCTAGTTCGGGGGCTACTGAGGGTGTCCCGGACTAGGGGGTACTCGGGCTGCCGGCCTATCTCTCGTAGGCCGGGCTGGTGGGCCTCTCTCTACTCATCGATGGAAGGCCGGATTGTGGGCGACCCCGTGTATCAGAAGGAAACCTCCGAAGACTTGGTGTCTCCTCCAAGGAATAATTGGCGTGGCCGGCATGTTTATCCCCTGATGGTAACCGACTATATGTAACCCTAGGACCCTCTGGTGTCTATATAAACCAGAGGGTTTAGTCCGTAGAGGATCATCATATCCAATGCCTAGGGTTTAGCCCATCCGATCTCGAGGTAGATCAACTCTGTAACCTTCATACAATCACATCAATATAATCTAGCAGGACGTAGGGTATTACCTCCTCGAGAGGGCCCGAACCTGGGTAAATCGCCGTCTCTACGTTCCCTGTTACCCATTGATTCCTAGACCCACAGTTCGGATCCCCTACCCGAGATCTGCCGGTTTTGGTACCGACTGCATTGGCCTTCCTGAGCTCGAAAATTTCATTCTTGGCCGTTTCAGTAGCAGCCTTCAGGGTCCTGATGTCCTCCTCAAGCTTGCTGACCGAAGCCAATTTCTCTTCAGCAGCCTTGGTCTTGTTCCTGCTTCCTTTTGCGCCAGTGCCAGCTCCTTGTCCTTGTCCTCCAGGGCCTGCTTCATGGTGTCTAAAGAAATAGAAGTCCTCAGCCTCATTACAAGTTGAGCATTCTCACCACGGACATCTAAAGAAGCAATTGACTCACATCAAAAGAAAAACATGACTCGGCTAATGGTCAAACAACGGGGCTTACCTCCAAGGGTGTTCTTCTCCTTCTCAAGGCAACTGCTCCTGTGCTTCTCCGTGTCCAAGTCCACTCTGAGCTGCACCACCTCCTTCTCCAAGTCGGCGTAGCGGGTTCCCAGCTCGCAGGCCCTCTGTTGCAAAACAAGGAAGTTGTCAGTCGGATGAAGGAACAAGCTTGACTAGTATCAGACCCTGAAGTACCCTCTTACAACTGAGTCAGCAATGAAGGAGATCGAAGACAACAACACACTGGTCTTCATCATCGACCTCAAGGCAGACAAGCTCGATCAGTTCGAAGCTTCCCAGTTTGTCAAGTTTCCCACTCGGCCCACCGAGTGGGGAAGGACACTCCGAGTGTTATATAAAAAAACTCTAAGACTATCGCCGACTGCTTCCAGTCGACGGTAGTCTCGGGGACTACACCCAGTGGGTGCACTCAGCGTGCCCCCACTGGAAAGTGACTTGTGTTGAGCTAACAAAAGAGGCCTATGTATGAGCTCTATCAAACTCCCACCGATTGCCCGCAATCGATAGCAGTCTCGGGGACTACACCCAGTGGGTGCACTCAGCGTGCCCCCACCAGAAAGAACACACTCGGTAAAGACTCCGGTCGACCCGAGTGGAAATAACGACGGTACAGAGTTCTAAGACTCCCGCCGACTGTTTCCAGTCAACGGGAGCCTCGGGGACTACACCCAGTGGTTGCACTCAGCGTGCCCGCACTGGAGAAAAATGAACACCCAGTGGGTGTGCCCCGCGCAATCCCACTGACGGAAGTTTAGTTTCAAATTCAAAACAAAAACTTCGAACAACACTTACAATGGTACTTACTCGGACATTGGTCTTCAGTGCCTCGCTGGCGTCGTACGCTTCCCTCTGCCGGTTGTTCATCACCTCCACCTGGATCAAGGCTTCCTTACTCGCTCCCACCTGGTCCTCTGGGACCCTGTGCAAGGCGAAAGCAGTAGGAGGATCCGAGTGTGGCATGGGTGTGGGTTCAGGAGGCGGCGCAGTGAGCACCAACGAAGAGCTGGCCTACGCCGGAGGACTTGGACCAGCGGGCTTCCTGGCAGCCTTACCAGGAGAAACTCGGGTCTTCTGGCCGGGCGAAGCCTCCCGCATCACGATGTCCGTACCAGTCGGCACCACCTTGTCGACCTCTAGGTTAGGCGGGTTAGCCTTGTCGTCCTCGTCTAGATGGATGACTTCGGTCAGGGCTGTGAGGACATTCGGGAGATAATGTCGAATTATAAACCACTCGGTCAAGACTCAAGTCGAATGACAATCAGAAAAACCTTACCCTTGGAAGTAGCAGCATCGGCAGCATCACCCTCAGTCTGGCCTTGCTTTGGGGCATCCGGGTCTGGTGAAGTCGTTGAAGTCTCATTGCTACAAGATAGGAGATCACTCGGTAACTCGGACGAATGAAAATTACGCGGGAAAGAGAGCTGGTCCCAAGTACTTACGTTGAAGCCAGTGGCACCGCCACTTTGATCTTCGGCATCACCGCCTTCCGGGGCTTGGCAGTGACTTGCTTCGGCCGTTTGGGCTGTTTCTCTGCCGAGTCAGCAGCCTCCGCCCTCAGGCGCTTCGCTCCGCGCAAAGAAGCCGAAGCAGTCGGCCTTGAATCACTCGGCGCCCGAGTGCTCTTCGCTTTGGTACTTGGGTCATTCTTTTCCTTGGTGCGGCTCTCCCGAGGAACAGTCTCAGATGGGGAAGACTTAGCTTCCTCGCCCTCGTCAGTGTCGCTCGCGTCTTCGTCGCTTTCCTCCTCTTCTTCGTTGTTGCCCTCCTCCTCCTCGTCGTTGTCATCCGGGTGCTGGCGCTCGGTGTCGCTTGTCACGTCCTCTGGGTCACGGTCGACGGCCGGCACCTGCGAAAGCATCTTCTAGGAACTCTGCAAAAAGAAGCCACCCGTCAAAACATAAGCAGGCGCGAAAGGACTGTCGTATAGAGCACTCGAGCAAAGAATGAACTTACATCGATCGGCTGATTGTCCAAGTCGTACGGGGGTACCCTCCTGGCTCCGCGCGGATTGTCTCATGCTGAGGTGATCGCCTTGATCTTGCCCTCGAGGGCCTTCACCGACAAGTTGTCGGGATGCACTCGAGTGGGGTCACTTGGCCCCTGGTACTGCCACATAGGGTGTGCTCTTGTAGGAGATATGCCCTAGAGGCAGTAATAACAGTTATTTTGTATCTCCAAGTTTGTAATGAATGTTTATGTCCCATGCTATAACCACAATGATTCTCGAGTCTGCAATATCCACGAGGCTCGGAGGGAAACTCATGTGCACGTGTGGTATAATAAATGATAAAATGTATTCCTAGTCATGCCTCTAAGACTGGCTCAAGTATTGCATGATGATCCTGTTTTCCTGATCATGGGCATGACTATGCTGGCAATTTTGAGGGCACAATGTTAGAAGAACACTTGTGTTGAATCGACCCGAATTGATGTTATGCTATGAGATACATTCGTCACAAGTTAATGGTTTATAACACGGAGAAAGTTAATGTTTGCATAATTCCTTAGACCATGAGAGTGTCGAGTTCCTTCATTCTTGCTTCGTGAACTTTGGGGTTTGTTAAACATCATCCGTAACTGGGTGGCTATTACGGCGGCTTATGGGTTCACGGAAAAGTATGACAAGGAACGAGATAGCTCAAGATTGGGATTTGCTCCTCCGTCGATGGAGAGATATTCTTAGGGCCCTCTCGGTGTTACGGTATCCATCATCGTCTGGCCAGACACAATGTGATTCGATCACGGGGATGCCGGAACGCGGAAACGAGAAAAGAGAACAAAACCGGTAACGAGGTAACTGGCATAGTGGACAAGTGCTGATTCACGGGGATGCCGATAAATCTCACCTCGGGTGTTTGTATCATATCGCGAAGCAACAGGAATAGCACACGGCAACTGGAGGTTCGCTCGAATATTTATTCGTGTGGGTATAGGGGTCAATATGGGTGTCCACGGCTCCGATGTTGATCATTAATCGGAAAGTGTTCCGGTCATGTCTATACTTCACCGAACCTATAGGGTCACACGATTAAGGGTCATCTATCTGCTGAATACTAGACAGGGAGTCTGAGAGAAAGTCACCGGAAAAGTTTCGGAGACAACGGAAAAGTTCCGGAGAGAAAAACCAGAAATGTTCCGGAGCAGTCGGAAATGCTTTGGTTGCTTTTCGCTGATGAAAATCATTGATCCGGAAATGTTTCAGAACGCATCCAGAATTATTTTAGGGGGTACTGGAAATGTTCTGGACCTACAGAAATATTTTCGGATTAAACGGTCGCAGGAAAATGTTTCATGAATAGTGGAAACACTATTCTAAATAGTGAAAACACTATATGTATATAATGGAAACACTATTGTAAATAGTGGAAATACTATTAGGGGATGATGCAGGCATGGTGATGCAGGCAACACTATTTGGAAGCCTCCCCATCTTGCCCTTTATGTGGGACATAAATCATGGGCATTTTGGGTTTTTCAAGTGCCACCCTACCCCTTGGTTTTCCTATAAATAGAGGTGGAGATGAGCTCTC
Source organism: Elymus sibiricus (assembly GCA_039707655.1). Classification (NCBI taxonomy): domain Eukaryota; kingdom Viridiplantae; phylum Streptophyta; class Magnoliopsida; order Poales; family Poaceae; genus Elymus; species Elymus sibiricus. Next base: position 332,846,583 of record CM077674.1, on the reverse strand, counting down.
CACACTCACTCTTCTCTCACATACAAATGCCATGCATGATCTGGCTTTCTCTCTCCCTCCCAGCGAAATAGTTTCGTAGAGCCAAAAGGCTGTCTGGGTTCCGGTGGGAACTAGTTCTGGACGGCGAAGCCCTGCCGGATAGCTGACACCGTATGTGTGCAACCCCGTAGAGAGGTCGTAGGTTCGATCTTTTGCCCGAGGGGCTGTTCGAGGGTCCTCCTGAAGGGCTGCCCGAGTTACCGTTCGAGCTTTGAGGGTCCTCCCGAAGGGCTGTCCGTGACATCGTCTGGGGGACTGTCCGACCGCCTCCCGAAGGGCAGTCCGATGAGGGAGTACTTCCTCGTGGTTGGGAGGTTGTAAATCCTAGCTGCGGGGATCTGCACCGACGATCTACATCGACTCTACTTCCGCTGCGCTACGAGTCGGTAATGATCAGAACAAACATTGTATGCTATCTCCATAGTGATCCTGGGCGTGCTCGCTGTACCGAAATTTTTTGTTTTCTGTCGTGTTCCCCAACAACTCTATCCTGCAGCGGCTGGATCCGCCGACTGAGGAACGCCTCCAGCAGGTCCATCCCGTCAACTCCGGCCCGCAGCACTCCCACCAGAGCGTCCACCAAGATTCCCACGTCCACCTTCTCCTCCTTGGCGACTTTGAGCGATGGAGGAGCAGCGACCCTCGCCGCCGAGTATGGAGGCAACCCAATTGGGCTCCCTTCACTCGGGACGTCCTTGCAGTAGAACCAGTTGTCCTATCAGCCCTTGACGGAGTCGGGGAAGCTCATCTTGGGGAAGGCCGAGTGCCCCCTGAGCTGGATCCCCAATCCCCCGCACTGCTGCGTCACACTAGTCTTGGCGCCCCTGGGCGAGTCCTTCTTCACCGTCATCGACCGACAGGTGAAAATATGCTTGAACAACCCCCAATGGGGGTAGCAGCTGATGAAGTTCTCACACAGCGAGACGAACGCTGCCAAGTAGACCACCGCATTCGGCGGAAGGTGGTGGAGCTACGCCCCAAAGAAATCTAAGAACGCACGAAGGAAAGGGTGTGGAGGCATCAAAAAATCTCGCTCGACGTGGTTGACGAGGAGGACCCGCTCGTCGGCGTTTGGGGCAGGCTCGACCTCGTCCGTCTCGGGCAGCGTCCAACCGCCCACAGGGATCAGTCCCTCATCTTCCAGCTCTTTCAGCCGGCCCTCCGTCACCCGCGAGGGGACCCAGTCCCCCTAGACGCGGCCCGCCTTTGCGCCGCCACTCGAAGACGCACCCTTCCCCGCCTTCTTCGCCCTCTCTAGCCTGGCCGTCGTGTCCTTCACCATGGTTTCGGGCGCTCGGGAGCTCGAGGCGGAAGAGCGAGAGGAAGAGGAGAGTGGAGGACACGAGGAGAAAGGGGGATCTAGGATTTACCCTAGCCCACGCAGACTTTATACCGCGGGTAAAAATTCGTCAGGCGGAATCTCGGCCACAGATCTCTGGATCGGATGGAGCTCGCGACGGGAGTGCGCGCAGACATATCGGGACACGTAGCGCTTGTCAGGGCGAAAATCGAGGCGCCACGCCCCACTTTGCCCACTAGCCGCGACGTAACCGCTTTTGCGCGCACACAAGCGATTTCGAATCCCGGAAATCCCGCAGCGAGTCGGCCTGACAGATCGCATCCGCATCATTTCCTAAGAAACACTCGTCGGCCCGGCCGACCGCCTTCCACAGGTCTCCGTGCACTCGGACACGTTAAACACCCAACTGGAGTCACCTCCAGGATTGCGAAAGGACGAGCTCGACGCCCCTCCGCGGGTTAACTTGGCCCATTCACTAGGCTCCAAGGCACGTGTCTCGTAAATTTGGACTCAGAGCTGGCCTGCGCTGGCATTCCTCCGGGATATGAAGTGGCATCTCTCCGGAGACTCAGTCCACGCGCCGGCGTCGTTACTCGAGTTTCATGGCATGCCTTCACTCGGCCCCAAGCCCCTCTCTCCTGAGAGACACGCGGATGCCACCAAGTTTTGCCTCGCAATCGGCACCATCCGATCATTCGGAAGTTCTCTAGTCCAGAATCCGTTGCGGCTTCTCCCAAGGATAACCGCGGGATGAGCGGAGGTCGAGTGCCTTTGAAGCACTCGGACCGCTCCGAAAGCTCAACCCACTCGTCCTGTTAAGCCTCAACCGATTCGGGGGCTAATGATGGGGTCACCTACCACCAGTAGGGACAAGGACCTGACATTTAGGGCCCACCTAAGGCCCACACTATTATTCAGAGACCCCTGGGTCACAAGTGCAACCGGATGCACACCGCAAAGGATTCACTCGGACCCTGCAGGGACAGCACTCGGATGGACGTCTACTCTCCAATCGGCCAGTCATCATCATTCGGACACAGGAGACACACGGACGGCGTGGAGCTGCAACAGTCGAGTAGTCCTCAACTAGACTTTAAGCATAGTTATGGCTACCGTTACCAGTAACTGTCATAGTCATGGCTGTGTTAAATAGTGTTAAACGCCATTAACCGCTGTACTTATTGTCATTAATACCCAGCGACGTGGTGGCTGAGAGACTGTGGCGTACTCCTATATATGCCACCCTCTCCCTCCGTCGCAAGGGTTGAGCACTCATTGTAATCAGATACCCCCAGAAAACAAGCCTCAGGGCACGAGACGTAGGGCTTTTACCTCCTCCGAGAGGGGCCTGAACTCGCTAAATCCGAATGTCACACATGTGCTGTAGCTAGGCTCCGCTCCTCATTCATACCCCTAGTACTTACTGTCAGACTAGTAATCACGACACTAAGCACGACGGGCTATATGATTTTGTAGGGGCTCGTCACCATGTGCTTGCTGTCGCTCCACATGATCGACCCGAACGTGTACTCCTTGATGCTCCCCGCAGCTCGGATAGCGAAGGTGACCTGATACTCCTGTGTGTTATGTTGAACCGCAGCTTCCGTGGCTTCACGGTGATGCGCATGCCGGCGGGGCTGGTGATCGTGGCTCGGTACGTCGCATCGACATTGCTGCCGATGTTGCGCACGACGCGGTGCAGCGTGATGGTCTCGTTGCGCGGGGTGAACACCGCCATGAAGGCCGGGTAGTTGTGGTCTCCCACATAGGCGGAACCCGGGGGCGTCGAGCAGTTGGTTGACGAGCCATCTCTCGTGAAGATGGCAACCTCATCGGCGGTGTAACCAAGCGCGCACAGGAAGGTGATGTAGTCGTCGGTGCCGGCGACGTACACAAGGCCTGGGTCAAGGGCGCGGTTGGGGTTCACATGGCCTGTCCCGCGCGCGAACAGCGTGGACGCCTTGTCGATGGCCATGTCTCTCATGACGTGGCCGTCGCTGTCCACGTTGTACGCGGTAGTCATCAGGGCGGACTTGATCGCGGCGGGACTCCACTCCGGCCTCGCCTGCCGGAGCATTGCGGCGATGCCGCTCACGTGTGGACAAGCCATGGACGTGCGCTATAGGACATTGTAGTGCACTCGTCTTGAGTCGCTGTCGAGGCCCGAGGGTGAGGCGGCGCCGGTCCAGGCCGCGAGGATCTCCACGCCGGGGGCCGTGACGTCTGGCTTGAGGATCTCCAGCGCATGGAGGTTTGGCCCGCGGCACGAGAAGGGTGCCATTCTAGGGGAAAGAGGCGTCGGGCCGATGACCGTACCGTGGAACACGATCGTCGCGGCCGGGGATGTAGTGGTGCTTATGTACGTTTTAATCCTTTTCGCGGCAGCTAAGGTGACGGTTGTGGCAGGGAAGGTATGGGGGCTTCCGACGACCAGCTCTCCGAAATCTTTGATGATCGTGAGGATTTCTCCGACGCCACCGGCAAGTCTGACGGTCTCTCCTTGCGTAGCAATCACGCCGGGGTCGCACAAAACAATCTTCCCGGCGACCAAGCTGGCGTTGAGACGTTCAGGCAAGAGAAAACCCACACGGAGATCCAGCGCGACGGGGCAGAGTCCACAGCATTTACAAGTCAAACACGAGCCTACACGTACGGTTCACTGGTGTGGACTGAGCCACTGAGCACCAAGTGCACATGCGCACTGCTATACCGCGGCAACTCCGCGAGAGGTGTACGCATGTGGTTGTGTGAGATCTCACATTTAGGTGAGATCGTAAGATCAACCCCAAAAATTCATATTTAGACATTTCAAAAAAATCTGAAATTATTTGACAACATCCATGTGGGGTATGTCTACAACTACGAAAAAATTCAGCTCAAAACTCGATGTACATTTGGAGATTCAAAAAAGACAAATTTGAATGTGAATAGTATTTTGACACTATTCACATCCGATTTTGTCTTTTTTGTTTCTATTAATGTGAGTTGAATTAGGAGTTGAAACTTTTTGAGGTTGTAATGTGTGTCTACAATTTTTTTGAGAATGTTTGAATATGTATTTTTTTTCAAACAAATCGATCTCATAGATCTCACCTAATGTGAGATCTCACACAAGTCTCCCCCGTGGTGTTCCGGGCAGTACATCGAGCAGTGCCGCAACATGAGGCGGCACATGGGTAGGGCTTGCATCACCTACGTGCATGTCCTCCTCTGTCTCTTGATTATTTGGCTCGTTGCGCGACCCGTATGACTCCATTCTGGTCTTTGATAACAGAAGCGAAGGTAGGTGACGATGTTGTCCTTGGCTGGATCGTAGTGTGGACCGGAAGACTCACGTGACCACACATCAAGAAAACCGAACGAAGCATGATAACAAAAACGAAAGGATGGTCCCACAAAAAAAAGGATGGGCTAAATTAACCAACTATGCTGAATAATTCTCACTTCAATTGACATCGGTATTTCAATATTTCATAGTCTAGAAATGAAACAATGAAAAGTTATGACAACAATCAATGATTGATTCATTACATGGAAAACTTCATGATCAGTATTATTAGCATTTTCAGCAAGATTTTCTTTGACAGTTTCGAGAGGGGCGATGGAGGGTTAGGAACATCTGCAACACTTGTAGTTTCTCTTGAGTGATTAGACCTTGTCCATTCTTCTTGTGTTCCTAGAAGGACTAATGTATCATCCAATCAGCCATTTCAGTTTCCCACCCTCGACACTCATATTTACAACCTTCCAAGTACTTGTCTTGAGCCAAAAGATGTTTTACAACCTTCCAAGTACATCTCTAACACCATGATTTTTTACAACCTACTTGCTTTGCTTCAATTATAACAACCTTCCAAGTACTTGTCTTGAGCCAAAAGATGTTTACAGGTTCAAGAATCCTCGGCGCCACCATCCGCCGTGCACCCTTTGCCCGACACCGTCAACCGGCGGCGGTGACGGGAGATAGATCGAGGGGGTGGTTGCCACACCCAGCGGCCACTATTGTGGGTCCTGGCCACGTAATATATTTTTTTTTCTTTTTTTGATGTACGCTATGGGTTCGAAACTTAATTCACTTTTGCTATATGCCAGTCAGCTGAAAATTCTTTTTGGGTCAGTCGATTTTATGGCCGTCGGATTCTGCTTTGAGATGTGTGTTGTTTTCTTTTGTTCTATGTCATTTTGGGGCTGAGTTGGGCTCTGTGGAATTGATTGACCCCTATTTTGGGTCAGTCGAATTGCTTCTTGGCTCGTTTTGCTCTTCTGGGTTGCATTTTATTTTTCCTTTTTTCTTTCCTTTATTGGTTATTTTTTGTTTTTGTGGGTTTTTGGCTGAGTGTAATTATATACATATGAAAAATACTATATAATATGTGCCAAAATTTCATGATTATATGATTATTTTTGCATATTACGATAAAGTGCAATTTTTGTGCAAAGTTGTGCGCAATTTTTTTCAAAAAAAAATTCTCTTCTTAAACGAAATGCCAACGCAACTAATTCATTCTTTTTCAGGACAAATCATTATTTTGATATTGTTTTAGTCTTTACTTAATTTTCATTCTACTTTAAGGTTAATACCAATTCGACTATCATTTTTCTTAGATTTTGTTTTTGCAAAAGTTCCACTTTTATATGCTTATTCTTGCGTATTTTAAAAAAGCGCAATTTTTATGTATATTTCATGCAAATTTTGTCAGTGTTTGTTTTATATTCTTTTTCCGATTTTCATTGTTCTTAAATGGTAATACCAATGTCACTAATTCATTCTTCCTGGGAAATTTAATTAATTCTTTTGTGGGTATTTTTGCTTTTTTTATTTCAATTTTCTGTTTCTATGCGTTTTTATTTTTCCTTTTTTATTTCCTTTATTGGTTATTTTTTGTTTTTTGTGGGTTTTTGGCCGAGTGTAATTATATACAAACAATTACTATATAATATGTGCCAAAATTTCATGATTATATGAGTATTTTTGCATATTACGATAAAATGCAATTTCGGTGCAAAGTTGTACGCAAGTTTTTTTTTTGTAATTTTCTTTCTTCTTAAAGGAAAATACATTATTTCAGTTACACTATGTGTACATTATAGTAGAATGCGAAAAATGCACCATTATATGCTTATTATTTGCATATTTCAAAAAGTGCAATTTCAGAGCAACTTCTGTGCAAGTTTTGAAAGTTTTTTCCTTTTCATTTTCTTTCTACTTAAAGGGTTTCAGTCTTTCTTAGAAAACTTTATTATTTTGATTTTGGTTTTTTAAGGGTAATACCAATGCCACGAATTCATTCTTCTATAGAAAACATCATTTTTTTAATTTTTATTTCATTTATTTATTTTGTTTTAGTTTTCTTTTCTTTTCTTTTCATTTAAGGGTAATACCGATGTCACTAATCCATTACTTTTTAGAAAACACTTTTTTTGCGGAAATCTCAATATAATATGCTCAGTTTTGCTTTATTTTTTATTTCTGTTTTCTGTTTCTATATGTTTTTATTTTTTCCTTTTTTCTTTCCTTTATTGATTATTTTTTGTTTTTGTGGGTTTTTGGCTGAGTGTAATTATATACAAACAAATATTATATAATATGTGCCAAAATTTCATGATTATATGATTATTTTTGCATATTACGATAAAGTGCAATTTCGGTGCAAAGTTGTGCGCAAGTTGTTTTTAATTTTTTTTCTTTCTTCTTAAAGGAAATACGTCATTTCAGTTACACTATGTGTAAATTATAGTAGAATGCGAAAAATGCACTATTATATGCTTATTATTTGCATATTTCGAAAAGTGCAATTGCAGTGCAATTTGTGTGCAAGTTTTGAATGTTTTTTATTTTTCATTTTCTTTCTTCTTAAAGGGTTTCATTCTTTCTTAGAAAACTTTTGTCGATGAAAAACGTCTACTTTTCATGCGTTTGATGCTAATGTTTCATCTTGCTTTTTTGTTGCTGCTTTGTCAAATTATTGACAGCTGGATTTTCTTTGTTGTAATCATGTGACTACTTATTTTTTGTTAGTGACTTCAAATGAAATTCATTTAAAATTAATCCACTTAAGTCATAGTAAATATTAAATTTTTACTATTCTACACATGTTTATGCCAAGTATCAAAGAGTGCAAATTTTGTGTAGTTTGTGTCCAGTTTATCATTATATTCAAATTTCATCATATAAGAACAGAATTTGACAATAATATAAGTATTTATTGTTTGTTCATGCTAGGAGTAGTTGTATAATAAAAAAAATAGATTTCTTGTCATTCTTTTTCAGATTAAACCACTCCCATAAGTTATTCTTCCTTTTAAAAATAGATGTATTTTAAGGTTATCTAAATTTGCACTAAAACCCAAGTGCTATTTTCTTTGCAGGGCTAAAAATAGACGTTGTTAAGTGATAGTGTACGAGCTACCTAGTTGCATGCTTTTGATTCTTAATGTCTCACATGGCAGGTACGAGGCTCCCACACACTCTATGTGCTGCCACGTGCTACGGTCACGTACAGAACTTGCTGATCTATCCCATACTTTTTCCATCACTTGCGTCTGGCAACAACGGTCGCTGGAAAAACAAAATCGACTGACCCTTCAAATAATTTCAGGCGACTGATCCCTAGCCGGTCCCAACTTAATTTGGGTAGCTTCACTGGCCCATGCTGCAGAATATTAATTACTCCCTCCGTTTCTAAATATAAACCTGTTTAGAGATTTCAACACAGGAGGGAGTACTACTAGATATATGGTTCTTGCTCACCTTTCTTTTTTTCTTTTTCTTATGTTATCATTAATTTGAGAGGGGGTCTTGCTCACCTTCAGCAGCCGGTCACTACCATTTTCGCAGTACAAGGTTGTGCTTGTGCCACTGTAGGTAATAAAATCATTTTTTTCTAAAACGGTAGATGGGCGGAATAAACCTTTGCGGTTGAAATTTTATTAAGCAGATACTACTCATGATCAATGCATGCATTTCCAACATTTAATTCCCCAACGTACGATTGATCTCTTGTGTTTGGAGCATTACTTAATTTTTCAGTTTATAAGACTAGATCATTGAGAGGAGATGCATAGTGATTAGTGAAGTTGTCGTTCCTATAATCCTTGGCACAAAAAGGAAAAGTAGTACTGAGCCGCCGCATGCAGTACTACTGATACAGTCGTGCCACATGAAACTGATGAGAGAAGTTGGGGGTCTTCAGACAGAACACATCACAGACACACACGCGTTTCAATAATTAAGCCCATCTCAATCATCACACTAATAATAAATTAATAATACTACTAATTATGCCGATTACAATCACTAAGATCCATGGATATTGTGTTGCTAGGTAGAACCGTAGAAGAAGATAGATCGATGCTGCGAGCTGGCAAACTTAAGCTAGGCCAGAGGGGGCTCCTAGCTTAGCTTATGGCTCTACGTAGTACATGCAAACAGAAATTAACACAAGTCACGCTACAAGGCCAGCTTATTTACGCTAAAGGTGACGGCCGGCGAGGTTAGGCCCAGAGGGTGGCGGCGAGGCTGGCGCACAAGAAGGCGAAGAAGGAGGAGGCGATGGAGATGTGGGTCCAGACGTCAACGACGTGCCCGCCGGCGCTCTGCCCGCCGGCGACGACTGCCACCATGTAGACGACTCTGCAGAGAAGGTAGGTATTGGTGGCGACGACGACGAGCGCGCTGGCGACGAGGCACCGGCCCAGAAATGTGAGGGAGCCCCCCGCCAGGACCACGACGGCCGCCGCGGCGGTCATCGCCTGAGCCACCCCGAGGAGCACCAGGGTGAGCGCCGCCGCGCGCAGGCGCAGCGCCGCCGCCTCCGTGGCCGCGGCCGCGTGCCCGATCTGCGACTGCATGCATGGGTAACCATCCAGCAAATTAGTACGTACGATACCGATAGTAGGTGCCGGCGGAGGGATATGCCGGAGTTGTGGAGTTACCTGGGCGTGGAACTGGAAGTCTCCCGGGTTGCTGGTGGCGGCAACGAGCCCGATCACGGCCGCCATCAAGCCGAAGACGAAGCAGGCCTTCGCCACCATGAAGACTTGCCTCAGCGCAGGTTGATCGCCATCAGCCATCGATCCTTGTCCCTCTTCCTCTTCCTCTTCCTCTTCCTCTTCCTCTTGTCGCGCAGGCGGTGCTTTCCTGATGGAGTGGAGCTAGCTATTTCTCACGGTCACGGGTCAAGGCAGCGAGGGACGGGAGGTTTGGCCGGCCGGGCCGGCTATATAAGCAAGCACATCAAATGATGAACGGCTGGCGAGACGTACGCGTGGGCAAAGGAAAGCACGACACGTATATACGTACCACCATCGATCTTTGGCAGTGCCCAACTTCCATGCAATTGCAATTGCAAATGCATGTGCATATCCTGTGATGCCGTTCGCCGAGCGTTTCACACTTTTAATTTGCTTCCAGAGGATGGCATGAATTCTTGCACCCGAACGGAGTGGCATGCATGGGGCCATGGCCACGTACGAAAGCAAGCATCGTAGTGCTACATAGTGATAGTAGCAGTTGGCCGGCCTTTGAAGGATCGATGCATGCATGTATGCATCGACGATGGAGACATAAGCTAGGTTGTTGGACCGGCCGGACCTCACGCTCTTCTCCACTTCGTTTGTGGTGGAAGGTTTATCTGTCACACACAGTTTGATGCCATGCATGTTATGTCTGGGGAGATCAACGTCATTCCAGTGCATGACCTTTTTTTTTTACTGGCAAATGTACGTACAAACTCACAAGCAAAACAATGGCATAGATAGTTACTCCCAACAGTTATACAGCTCTCAAGGCACATAACACTTGATAATCTCAAGAATTGATTGTTCTACTACTAATTAACTCACTACATATCCTCATTTCAAAAAAAAAAAAAAAACTCACTACATATCCTTCCAAAAAGTTAACTCACAACATTTTTTTTTCTGCGAATAACTCACAACATATCCCTCAAACATGTTAACTCACAACATATCCAATACCAAGCGCAGACATGGCTAGCTGGAAGTAATTCACAAACAAAGTTCCCAAGAGTACTGTAGCCTGCTAAAAAAAAGAGTATTGTAGCTACATGCAGCAACTTACTACTTGTTCAGTAGCAGTTAGGAGGTAGAAAAACAGCTTAATTAGCATTATTAAAGCATCTCTAGCATATCCCCTTAAAGTGTATCAATGGGTATGTTAGTCTCTGCAAAAACAAGACCATGGTTTCTTTATATAATCAGAGAGGGCGGCCTTTCTTTTGCTAAAAAAAATCCCCTTAAAGTCATATTTAAGGAGAAAGAATGTCGTTTAGGGAAAAAGGGTATTTAGCAGATCCCTAAAACCAAAAGAGAGAATTCCTTATTTAACTTATTCTTTCGTATCTAACACTACAAATTTTGTTTCTTTTTTTTTTTTTTTGAACTTACAAATTTTGTTTCTTTTGTGATACTTACGTCCATTTTGACTACTAATTATGGTAAATGACACCTAAAAAGACGACTTTACCTCTGATGCAACTTGTGACCAGGATTAATGTGATGAACGGCTGGCGAGATGTACGCGTAGGCAAAGGAAAGCACGGCACGCATATACGTACCATCGATCTTTGGCGGTGCCCAACTTCTTTGCAATTGCATGTGCATATCCTCCGTGACCGTGAACGCGCAGGTGCGTGGGGCCATGACTCATGCCATGTGCTGATGTGAAGGAACATTAATATCTCGAGAGAGGCACACGTGCATCATATACAATTCCTAAGCAGAGAAGAGTGTGTAATTGGCCTAGTAAAATCTTAGTTGTAAAAGTGATACTGTATGTGGCATGCATGGGTCGGCATGGGTCGGCATGTTGCACACAGCCATAATCAGAACGTGCATGCGTGACGCCGTTCGCCGAGCATTTTTTCTAGAATACACCATGAAAAGGTGTATAATCATTTCATAGAAGAAGAACCAAGCGACCAGTACAACGCCAAACCGGCAACACCACGCTAATCCCTGGATTAGAACCACACCTACTACCAAAGAGAACAAGGGAACTCCCCTTGCCCGATCTCCAGGCAGGAGGGCGAGGAGACGAGGCACAGACCAATCCGCGGCAACGACCAAAGAACCCACTAGGTCGCCGAGCGTTTCATACTTTTAATTTGCTTCCAGAGGATGGCATCCATTCTTGCACACGAACGGAGTGGCATGCATGGGGCCTTGGCCACGTACGAAAGCAAGCATCGTAGTGCTACATAGTAGCTGTGGCTGGCCTTTAAAGCTAGGATCGATGCATGCATCAACGATGGAGACGTAAGCTAGGTGGCCGCGAGCGTCGGGCTGGACGGTGAGCGTACGTCCCTCATGGATGCTGTTTCCTGCCGGAAACGGAAACCTGCTGAGCCATAACTAGCTAGCGTATGCGTGTCGACGGCGGAGGTCACCTGGTCATGAATCGATCGCGCTCTAGTTCATTGCTGCAGTTGCAGGACAGGCTATCCAGGAAGTTCCAGTCTGGAGTGTCGCATGCTAAGTGTTTGATGAATTGCATGAACCAAATGTCAGTTTTGAGGATTAAATTTCAGGAGATTTGCTAGTTGGGCACTAAGAAATAGGAAAATGGGATAGGAAGAAGATTTTGGACTTTTAGGATAGGGGGACTGCTAGAGATGCTCTTACTACCATACAATACACTAAGCAAGAATCCCATGCAGGTGCTAGTGACGTCAATCTCCATTTTCTTGTGTTTCATACATTCTATCATGATATCATGTGTTTGTATTTTCACATAAGTGCGTCACCAATGAAGATGAGGTTACCTAATACTAGGGGTCAAAGCAAGCTCTTTAATCCGGTTCTTATTCTTACATTAATTGAAAATTTTGGATTAGAGAATGCGGGGAAAGGGTTTCCGAGGAATTCCAATAACCTCTCAACTTTGTAAGATTTGGCGAGCACATGTACAGTGTTAATGTTTTTTGCTTGTTGGTTCCATTATCACAAATCCGCTTCCCGTTGGACTAGTTTAAGATGTTGAATCCATGTTGAATCACCCATTTGGCCGGATTACTAGGAATTGTTGGTCTCTTTCTTGGGCCGGACACAGAACTCAGTTATACGTACCAATTAACCAATTTCTTGACCATGGACTGAATCCTAAAGAGAAGAAAACATGTGTAGTTGATGGAATTGCACAGCCGACTCGTTGATGGAATTGCTCACACAAACAAGTGCAGTACATATGGTATACAGTACAGACACTGCTTTTTTTTTTTTTGCAGTCTACGGGTGGGCTGAGTATTATTGCTACACTTTTGCAACTCTACAAGAGGTGTATGTGGTTGAGAACATGTGAGAGCACGAATCTAAAAGGTTTTATAACATGAAGTGGCACATGGGTAGGGCTCCCGTCACGTACTTGCACATTCCCCTTCGTCTCTTAATTGTTTGGCTCGTTGTGCGACCGGTACGAACGTACGTACGACTCCATTTTCGTCTTCCATAACAGAAGAAAAGGTGGATGATGACGCCCCGTGATGGATTGTAGTGTGCACTATAAGATTCACATGACAACAAATCGAGAACCGTCAAAATATTAGAGGACAATAGTTTTGCATTCGCCAGCCTTTGATGCGGCGATCATAGAGGCGACAAATCGACATTCATTGAAAAATTAGAGGATAACAATCGTGCATTTGCCACCCTTGACACTTTGATGCGGAGTCAAAGGCGTCAGGTTTGTCAATGTACTGTGATACTATCTTCGATTGAGATTGTGTCGTGGCATTGGGGAGAGAGAGCGGCAGTCAGATCGTAATTGAGCTAATTCGGAGTGGCTTGAACAGATGATAAATCTGGAACTATGACAGAAACTGAGTAATTTCCTACATGAATATGCACTGAAACTTCCATCATTTGTGAGAGAAGGATTGTCATTTCTAGGGCGGCAACCTGGAGTTCTTCATATTGCAAGTGGCTGAAGAAGGGATTGAAAAGAGAGAAGACTCCCAGTCTGCTGCCTACGCTGCTGCACACCTCGATCATTCTTGTTGTTCTGATCTTGGGTTGAGCTGTGCTTTATTCTTCTGTATCCGGAATCCCATATATTTATGATGACAGATGACTCATGTCAGCCCGGACAGTAAAAAAAATCACAGGCCCTAATTTTTTTTCGTGAGAGCTACTCAGATGTCCAAACATGCTGAAAACTGACACGGACATCTGGTAGACTATTCCTTGGATCACACGTTTTCTAGTCTAGTCGGTTTGTAATACCTAGACTAAGTCGGTTTGTACCAATATATAAAGCCATGTACGCTGCACCAAATCAATTAATAAGCAATAGTTCTATTCATCTATCATGGTATCAGATATCGATCCTAGGGTTTAGGGTATGGCTCCGCCCACCCCACCACCGCTGCCGCCGCCCGGCTACTTTGAGCGCCGGGCTACTCACATCGCCAACGCCGTCGCCGCGGCGGCCTCCTCTTCTTCTACTCTTTCCCTAGCACCTCCAATGCCTCCTACTACTCTCCTTGCGACACCAATGTCGCTCGCCGACACCATCACCGATGTTAGCCCCTTTATCCCCATCGTTCTTGACCTTGCTGCCCACAACTATTATCATTGGCGCCACCTCTTTGATCTACACCTGGGACGCTGCAATCTCCGGTCTCACGTCACCGCCAACAGTCTTCCTCAACCTGATGATCCTCAATGGGTGAAAGACGATCTCGCAATTGTTCAGTGGTTCTACACCCGCATCACCACCGAGATCTTCAACATGCTTGATCACGACGGCGCCACCGCCGCCAACATCTGGAGCTCCCTTCGCCAGCTTTTTCAAAGCAATAGCGACGCTCGGAAAAACGCTCTGCACACCGAGCTTCGTAACATGGCCCAAGGCGATGCCCCGGTGAACCTCTTCTGCCAGTGCGTCAAGGCCATCGGTGACGAGCTTCGCGAACTCGGCGATCCTGTCAGCGACTCGCAGCTCATCAACATCATTGTCGTCGGGCTCAGCGAGGATTTCGACAAGCAGGCCTCCTTCATCCCCATGATGCGGCCTCCTCCAACCTTCGCCGAAGTACGCTCCATGCTGCAGTTCGCGGCGGAAACTCAAGCTCGCAAGGACTCTCGCCCAAAAGTCTTCCATGCTGCGGCTCGTCCTCCTACGCCGTCTCCATCAGCGCCTCCCATGCCGGCTCCTGCTGCCACGCCGCCCACGACGCCGTCTGTGCAGCCACCTCCAGGCTGGTGCCCAAGTCCTAACTACCGCGGCAAGAACCCTATCTACAGGCCGCCTTCGACGCGCTCGGCGCCTCCTCCGACACCGCCGCCTCCAAACCCTACGACGGCTCCGATTGCTCCACCTGCGGCTCCATCCTGGCGTCCTCCGCATGATCTGCCCCGTCGTGGCCCATGCCTTGGTCTGCCCCGTCCCCCCTTGGCGCTCCACCTGCCTATACCGGTGCCTGGCAACCCGGCCTTCGTCCGCATACTGGTGCCCCTGGGTTTCTTACCCCTCGACAGCCGGCGAATGCATATCATGCCGCTCCAGCATATGCTCCATACGGCGCTCCTTCGCCCTCCCCCGTTGACGGAGGTCTCTACTACACGCCCTAGCCGGCTCTCTTGCCTTCACCACCATATCCGCCGGCGCTGCTGCCAACACCAACCTCACCTGCAACGCCGAGCTGGGATCAAGCCGCCTTTCTCCAGGCCATGAACAATTTTGCTGCCCACGGAAACTCAGGTACGGATTGGATTTTTTATTCTGGTGCTTCTAGTCATATGTCTGCATCAAGTAATTTGCTATCTTCTTGCACTCCCTCTCCGTTTCCTTCCATTACTCTTGGTGATGGTTCATCTATTCCCATATACTGTGTCGGTCAGGCTCACATTCCCTCTACCACTAAACCACTTCTTCTTCGAGATGTTCTTGTTGCTCCCGCTCTTATTAAAAAACTAATTTATGTCCGCCAACTTACTCAAGACAATCTAGTTTCTGTTGAGTTTGACCCATTTGGTTTGTCTGTGAAGGATTACCCGACCAAGGCCGAGATCGCTCGCTTCAATAGCTCCGGTGAACTCTACTCTCTTCATGGTGTCCCTGCCGTCACTCCTCCTACATCCATGGTGGCCTCCGTCGACCTTTGGCATCGTCGTTTAGGACATCCCAACCCTGCTGTTTTAGCTTCTATGCTTAGTGAATTTTCCATACCATGTAATCGAGATTCCCATAATTCTTCGTTTTGCGAGTCTTGTCAGTTAGGCAAACATTTGCGTCTTCCCTTTAGCTCCTCTAGCTCTTCTAGTACTTATCCTTTTGAGTTAATACATTGTGATTTATGGACCTCACCCGTTGCAAGTGTTTCTGGTTTTAAATACTATCTTGTCATACTAGATGATTTTACTCACTTTGTATGGACCTTTCCTCTCCGCAACAAATCCGATGTTCACCCCCTTTTTCTAATTTTTCAGCGCTATGTTTCTGTCCACTTCTTCCTCCCCATTCGTTTTATTCAGTGTGACAACGGCTGCTTTAATTGAGAACAATACTTGGCAGTTAGTTCCTAGCCCTTCCAATACAAATATCGTTTCTGGCAAATGGGTCTTTCGCCAAAAAATTCACTCTGATGGGAGCCTCTCATGCTATAAAGCCCGCTGGGTTTTCCGTGGTTACTCTCAACAACATGGCATTGATTACGATGAAACATTCTCTCCTGTTGTCAAGCCCAGCACCATTCGTACCGTTCTTAGCATCGCTGTCTCCTCCGCATGGCCCATCCACCAACTAGATGTCAAAAATGCTTTCCTCCATGGCTCTCTTCAAGAGACCGTGTATTGTCAACAACCTCTTGGTTTTGAAAATCCTTCCTATCCCAATCATGTCTGCCTTCTCCAAAAATCTCTTTACGGTCTCAAACAAGCTCCACGAGCCTGGTTTCAACATTTCTCTTCTTTCATACAAACGATAGGTTTCACTTCTTCGCTTTCTGATACTTCTCTCTTTGTGTACCATCACAATTCCGAAACTGCCTACCTTCTTCTATATGTAGATGATATCATTCTCACAGCATCTTCTCAAACTTTTTTAGATCACATTATCACTCTTCTTCGTTCTGAATTCTCTATGACTGATCTTGGTCTTCTTCATCACTTTTTGGGCATTGCTGTTCTTCGTGATTCTTCTGGCCTTTTTCTTTCTCAACGTCAGTATATTCTTGATCTTCTTAATCGTGCTGGTATGCTTGACTGTCAGTCCTCTCGCACTCCTGTCGATACTAGTTTCAAACTCTCAGCTGACGGTGAACCTTTCTCTGATGCTACTCTGTATCGTAGTTTAACCGGTGCTCTCCAATATCTCACTATCACTCGTCCTGAAATTTCCTTTGCTGTTCACCAAGCATGCCTCTATATGCATGATCCACGACTTCCTCATTTTAATCATGTCAAACGTGTTCTTAGGTATTTGAAAGGTACTCTTAATCATGGTCTTCACATCAATAATTCTACTCCTAATTCTCTCACCGCATACTCTGATGCAGACTGGGCTGGTTGACCAGACACTCGAAGATCCACATCCGGATTTTGTGTTTTTCTCGGTAACAATTTGATTTCTTGGTCCTCGAAAAGACAGGTTACGGTCTCCCGCTCGTCCGCTGAAGCTGAGTACCGTGCTGTGGCACATGTTGTTGCTGATACTATCTGGCTCCGTCAGTTGCTCTCGGAGCTGCACCGACCGATTGAGCAGGCTACTATTGTATACTGTGATAATATCTCAGCCGTTTACATGTCTGGGAATCCTGTTCAACATCGACGGACCAAACACATTGAGATTGATATCCACTTTGTTCGTGAGAAGGTGGCTCTTGGACAAGTTCGGGTGCTTCATGTTCCTACTACGGCTCAATTTGCTGACATCTTCACCAAAGGACTTGCTACTACGCCATTTCAAGACATCCGTTTCAATCTCAACGTCGTCGAGCCCCCCGTTGATACTGCGGGGGGATGTTAGACTATTCCTTGAATCACACGTTTCCTAGTCTAGTCGGTTTGTAATACCTAGCCTAAGTCGGTTTGTACCAATATATAAAGCCATGTACGCTGCACCAAATCAATTAATAAGCAATAGTTCTATTCATCTATCAACATCAAACACTTAAACATCTTCCATGCCAAAAAATATCAGATTTTTTTTATTTTTTTTAGTATTTTTACTGTTCACGGACTGACAGGCAGGAACAGATGAGCTCGGGAGCCATTTAGCCACCCTCCGATAGAGACCCCCTTTTATATAATTATTAAAAAGCGAATGAAAAGGAAGTCAACCCAAAATTAGGAAAAGTAGAGTACTTGCCACCTTGTGCTAAACAAACGCGGCACGCGCTCAGCAACTACGGAACCAAACCCACATCACATCGCTGCGATTTCGCTCCCCGGCGGCCACCAGGCGATGACGATGGGGCTCGTCACTGTGTGCTTGCTGTCGCTCCACATGATCGATCCGAATGTGTACTCCTTGATGCTCCCCGCAGCTCGGATAGCGAAGGTGACCTGGTACTCCTGTGTGTTGTGCGTCGTGTTGAACCGCAGCTTCCGTGGCTTCACGGTGATGCGCATGCTGGCGGGGCTGGTGACCGTGGCTCGGTACGTCGCATCGACATTGCTGCCGATATTGCGCACGACGCGGTGCTGCGTGATGGTCTCGTTGCGCGAGGTGAACACCGCCACGAAGGCCGGGTAGTTGTGGTCTCCCACATAGGCGGAACCCGGGGGCGTCGAGCAGTTGGTCGACGAGCCGTCTCTCCTGAAGACGGCAACCTCGTCGGCGGTGTAGCCGAGCGCGCACAGGAAGGTGACGTAGTCGTCCGTGCCGGCGTCGTACACAAGGCCTGGGTCAAGGGCACGGCCGGGGTCCACGTGGCCTGCCCCGCGCGCGAACGGCGTGGACGCCTTGCCGGTGGCCAGGTCTCCGATGACGTGGCCGCCGCTGTCCACGTTGTACGCGGTGGTCATCAGGGCGGACTTGATCGCGGCGGGGCTCCACTCCGGCCTCGCCTGCCGGAGCATTGCGGCGATGCCGCTCACGTGCGGGCACGCCATGGACGTGCCCGATAGGACATTGTAGTGCACTCGCCTCGTGTCGCTGTCGAGGCCCGAGGGTGAGGCGGCGCTGGTCCAGGCGGCGAGGATCTCCACGCCGGGTGCCGTGACGTCCGGCTTGAGGATCTCTGGCGCATGGAGGTTCGGCCCGCGGCTCGAGAAGGGTGCCATTCTAGGGGAAGGAGGCGTCGGGCCGATGACCGTGCCGCGGAACACGATCGTCGCGGCCGGGGATGTAGTGTTGCTTATGTACTTTTTAATCCTTTTCGCGGCAGCGAAGGTGACGGTTGTGGCAGGGAAGGTATGGGGGCTTCCGACGACCAGCTCGCCGAAATCTTTGATGATCGTGAGGATTGCTCCGACGCCACCGGCAAGTCTGACGGTCTCTCCTTGCGCAGCAATCACGCCGGGGTCGCACAAAACGATCTTCCCGGCGACCAAGCTGGCGTTGAGCTTCCCAGCTTCGCAGATTTTTGAGCCGGCTGTCCGGCCGTACACAAGCGGTATCTCGGTTGCGCCAAGCGGGGTCCCGGCGTAGAGCGAAGCGCCTGAAAAGGTATCGCCGTTGCAGAGGACCACGTCCGCCGGGAAACGGCGGTTGATGGTGGACGCGCCGACGGTCAAGAACCACGGCGCGATGTTGTTGGCGGTGGACTCGACGGGGCCGGAGTTTCCCGCGGAGGCAGAGACGATGATGCCCTTGCGGACGGCGCTGAAGGCGCCCACGGCGGTGGAGTCCATATAAAACGGCTGCGCATAGCCGGAGGAGCCGAACGAAGCGGAGATGACGTCTACCCCGTCGGCGATGGCCTCGTCAAACGCCACGAGGATGTCGGAGCTCGCGCATCCGTATTTCCAGCACATTTTATAGGAGGCGACGCGCGCGCCCGGGGCCATGCCGACGGCGTCCCCTTTGGCGTAGCCGTAGAAAGCGGCGTCCGGGACGGCAGAGCCGGCGGCGGTGGAGGCGGTGTGCGTGCCATGGCCGAGGGTGTCGAGCGGCGACTTGGACTCCTCCGTCTCGTTGATCGGGCCTCCGAGGTCAACCTCGTACCCCTTGTAGAAGACCTTGGCACCGACGAGCTTGCCGTTGCAGTACGCCGAGGCGTTGAACGACGGAGCCGAGACGCACGCACCGCGGAACTTGCCGGGCGGCAGCGGCAGCGACGGGTCCGCCGCGAACGCCGCGCGGTTGATGGGGTACACGCCGGTGTCGAGGACGCCGATGACGACGTCCGAGGCGCCGTTGGACGCTGGC
The DNA here is from genome assembly GCA_039707655.1 of Elymus sibiricus. Classification (NCBI taxonomy): domain Eukaryota; kingdom Viridiplantae; phylum Streptophyta; class Magnoliopsida; order Poales; family Poaceae; genus Elymus; species Elymus sibiricus. Next base: position 332,826,913 of record CM077674.1, on the reverse strand, counting down.
AGAAAGCCGGACGACGCGGACAGGCCGAGGAAGGATGGCGTCAGCGTGGTGTGCAGCTGCTGCATCACGTCGGGCACGACGGCGAGCACGGAGCGCTGGGTCGCGAGGTGCGCGGCCTGGCGAACCGTAAGACGCGCCGCGAAGCCCGTCGCGGCGTGGGAGTAGGAGTAGAGTACCCGCGGCGCCGGGAGCGACATGTCCACGGGTACGTGGTCACGCAGGAATGAGGCGTATGCCCGGGTAGCGCGCAGGCCACGGCGCGGCGGCGGCGGCGCGTGCGCGTGGGCGACATGCACGATGTAGGCGGACAGCTCCTCGTTATCCCTCGCAGCCGACGCCGCGGCGGTGGCAACGGCGGCGAGCAGGACGCACAGAAACGCGAGTGGTCTGGCCATCGTCGTTGCACCGAGAGAAATACGCGGCGGCGGTGCTGTGCACTGCGCAGTACGGTGATCGGAGTCGCGAATAAGTAGGCGGCCAGCTCTAATTTCATGTCCATCAGAGTTGGCTAGATGAGTAATGGCGTCAGATTCATCTTTGGTTGAGCCGCATGGATCGTCGTGGAGGGGCCAACGATCATGTGAGATGTTCACCGGATCCAAATCCAGCGAAATTGCTTACTCCATTTTTTGTAGAATAGGCCAGGCCAGGCTTATCTGGAGTAATTGTGGGTTAGCTGGAGCCAGCATTCATTCATGTAGCCTCTATCCTTTTTTTTTTTTTTGAGGGTCATGTAGCCTCTATCCTAACCAGACGGTTTTATGCTCGTGAAATAGTAACAGCACGTTTCGCATTGCAGTCGGACTTCTCTGGAAGAGAAAACTTTAGGGATTTGTCATGTATATCTAAATCTAATTTTTGCATATTTTTGCCACCTAGTGAAAAAAAAGTTTTTTTATTGTAAATTTGTCATGTGTCGAAAACATTTTTAACCTTTTTTTTTGGCTCAGTGGCATATTTTGGGCAACTTACTATGCTAATTGGGCCTAGCCCATTTTTTTCTGCTTGTTTCATACTCCCTCTAGAGCGAACGCCCAAAGTGACTATGTCTCGCTGCAAGCGAGACAGAGGGTCAGTTTGGTTGCTGCCCTGGGCCACGTGCCTGGGAGAAAATGCTGCCTGGCCTGCGCCTGAGATTTTGAAAAAAAAATTAGCCTGGCCAGGCAGCGTGGCCGATTGCTGTTTGGAGTGTGACCTGAGCCTGGGAGTTCACTAGGGATTAAAAAATATATAAAATACTGACAAACAACCTAGATCCTACATAAAAATAACTAGATTAGCTCGTGTGGAAGCGAACCAAACTAGCTCAGAGTCAGCTCTCGCTGAAGGCAGCGGCCTAAATGGGCCGGCCCAGCTCGCGCGAGGCCACTCCTCTGTTTTTTTTTTACCTTTTGCGTTTCTTTTTTTGATTTCTATTTTTTTTACTTTTGTTTACACTTAAAAAAATTCTAAACATGTATATTAAAAAATTTAATTTTCATAATGTTTCGACATTTTTTAATCATGTAGTTGAAAATTGTTAAATGTGAATAGAAAAAATATTGCCCATTTATACGAAAAATGTACACAAATAATATACAATGGGTGTGAAAAAATTTGACCATGTATTTAAAATATGTTAAACAAGATTTAAAAAAAATTAATCAAGCATTTGAAAAATGTTGAATGTGTATAGAAAAAATGTTGACCATGTATTAAAAAATGATGAATTTTTTTGATCATGTATATGAAAATATTAATCAAGCATTTAAAAAATGTTGAACAAGTATTTTTAAAATGTTAATCAAGCATTTGGAAAATATTAAATGTGTACAGAAAAATGTTGACCATGCATTCAAAAAAATGTAATCTTGCATTTGAAAAATGTTAATAAAGAATTTGAAAAATGTTAAATATTCATACAGAAAATGTTGACCATGTATTAAAAAAAAATTAATCTTGTATTTGAAAAATGTTAATCAAGCATTTGAAAAAAGTTTAAAGCGTGTATAGGAAAAATGTTGACCATGTATACAAAAAATGTTAATCTTGTATTTGAAAAATGTTAATGAAGCATTTGAATTTTTTGTAAAATGTGTATAGAAAAAATGTTGACTATGTATTAAAAAATGTTAAATTTGTATTGGAAGAATGTTAAACATGTATTAGAAAAATGTTGTTGACGTATAAAAATGTAGAAAGAAAACCAAAAGAAAAAAAGGAAACCAAAAAATGAAACCTGAAAAAGAAACAAAATAAACCGAAAGAAAGAGGAAATTAAAAATAAAATCAAAGAAATAAATAAATAAAGGGAGAAGAATAAAAGAAGGAAAATGAGAAAGAAAAGAAAAATGTTAAAAACTATGAAAAAAACAAAGAGAAACCAAAATAAAACCAAAAGAAAAACCGAAGTATAATGACAAAAAAAACTAGAGAAGAAATAAGAAAACCTAAAAAAGAACCAAAGAAACGAAAAAAAAAGAAATAAATGAAGAAATAAAAAAAAACTTTGGTCTTTTACCTCAAGTAGTGTGCGCCTCCTATGTAAACACGAAGTCAATAGTGGCGCAGTGGCTAGCGGCTCCTCACACAATCTGAAACGACTCGGGATTGAATCCCCTCGTGCCCTCGTTTTCTTCCTACGTTTTCTATTTTAGTATCTGCTAGTGGGCCGGCCCGATTAGTCGAGACGCTTCAGCGAGAGAAGCTTCGGTCTCGCCGAATGCGAGATATAGGGCCCGCGGCGAATGCCTAGGTTGGCTCGATCGCTCCCCTGGGGCGAAATAATAACTCGCCCAGGTTCCGCGAGAGATGTAGATATTCACTCTAAATTGCAAATTTGATTGTATCATGGTTTCTTTTTGCATAAAAGGTGAGTTGTGCAACTCATAATGTCGCATCAAGATGATACAAGCACCACGAGCACACATCCAGCCTTTGCATGATTAGTAAACACACAATAACACCAACACACAAAGAAAAGAAAAAGGGACATCCAAAAATTCTGTCGAAGCGAACTCAAAAGCGCAGTTGCAACCGTCAACATCACCCCATCACCGACGACGGGACTCATGTCATATCTATGATACAAATGGAAATCTAACCCGTTATTACACATGACCATTTTATTCCTCCCAAGCTTTTGTATGATATATCTCGTCATAGGTCAAGGCATAAACATGACATGAATAAAACCCCATGTTCCCCTAAAAGAATCTGAAGGTAGAATTTCATTTTTGTCAACCTATATTATTGATAGCACTTGTGTAACACTAGTAGAAAAAGGGCCATTTGTCCCGGTTCGTAAGGGCCTTTAGTCCCGGTTCTGGGGTCGGGACTAAAGCCCAAAACCTTTAGTCCCGGTTCGCTTACGAACCGGGACCAAAGGGGCTCCACGTGGCCGCTGCGGGAAGCCCAGGCAGGAGGACCTTTAGTCCCGGTTGGTAACACCAACCGGGACCAAAAGGCATCCACGTGGCGTTGCCTGGGGCGGGGGAGGGAGGACCCTTAGTCCCGGTTGGTGTTACCAACCGGGACTAAAGGCTCCACCTTTGGTCCCGGTTGGTCACACCAACCGGGACCAAAAGGCGGCCACGCGTCAGCAGCTCGCAGTCGCTGGGTTTTTTTTTTGTTTTGGAAGGGGGGGTTTTGGGGTTTTGGAGGGTTAATTTAGGGGTTTCATATTGTGTTAGCGAGCTAATAGAGAGAAGTGACCTCTCTTTTTCCGTGCTTGGTCGACGCTAGCTACTACACATATAGAGAGAACTCGACGCTAGCTAGTAAGCAAATAAAGGAAACCATTAATTACACAAGATCGTCATGAACATATATAGAGAGAAGTGACATCTCTTTCTTCGTGCTTGGTCGAACAACAAGTTTTCGTATATCTATCCGACGCTGCTACATATGTACAATATATAACATCCCTTACAACAATTTCAATTTCACATGGTATTCTCCTTGTTCAGGTATGACGTGGTCAAGAAAGAATCCCGCCAATTCCTCTTGAATTGCTCGTATGCGATCATGTGGTAGGAGTTCATCCCGCATCTGCCAGATCTAATTTAAAGAAGGGGTCAATACATATATATGAATGAAACTCAACACAATTGATGGTAATATATAAAATAAAATTGTGAATATTGTTTACGTACTTCAAATTGTTTCTCAGAGGAGGCTCGTTCAGAGGTATAGTAGAGAATGAACTCGCATACGTAGTATCCACATAAATGAGTGTTGTGTGCCTGCAACAAGCACTTTACGAGAATAGAGTTCAATCAAACTGATAAGCAAGCATGATAATGGTATTGATGAAACTAGAATCAATGAGAGATGCGCGGAACTAGCTAGTACTACTTACTTTGGGGTGTGTAAATCGCAGCTCCTTCTTCAGACCCGGAACCTTAGCGGTGAACGTTTTCCAAACCCTGGCAGGCAAAGAAAATGATTACTTGATATCAGGAAATGAACGAAAGTTGCCGATATGGTCCCGGTATTGATTGAACTTACTTCTGGAGCATTGCAGTCATGTCCGCATAATACTTGGGATCTTTACGGAGCGAGTCTAAGACAGTTACTAATGCCCCGTCAAGGTTAATGGATAGCAGAATATAGTGGAAGCTGCGCACGCATAACTCATCAATTACATTACTTAACCACGAGTAAGCGGAACCGAATATGCAGAAGACAGTAACACTCACTTGAAGTTGTAAGGAAAGAGTATTTCCCTTTTGTTTTGATGTTTAAGGAACATTTGTAGTAAGTTGTTCTCGGTATCTTCAGTCGCCTTTCGTACCGACCATTCATTTACGGTATTTGGGCTAATGAACCCAACGTCGAAGATTCCTATTTTTTGGCATTCGACCATCTTCAATCTGCATAATATAGTGAGGATAATTATATATACATGCAATGAACGAGCTGAGCTAGAGACTTAATTATAGAAGTAATACTTACAGACAGTAGCAAGTCATGAGTTGTTTGTCGAGGGCCTTTTGATTGTATAATTGAAATAACTCCACAAATTCAACAGGCAGCAGGTCGACTCCAAGGAAGTCATGCTCTTTTTTAATTCCGACTAACAAACTGTCTTTCCCAGACTTCCTGCAGGTTTCCATGTACCAGTCATGCAATTTTTGCATCATCATTGTTAGATGAGGATGATCAGGTTTGACGAGAGGCTTCCCGTGCTCGTATCTAAAGACGTCTACTACCTCAGCCGTTTCAAACTGTACATCATCGGGCAGGTAATCATCAAGAGTGGTACCGGGCAGTAGCACCGGATGATTAGCGATATCGCTAGACACCTTGAGCGGGGGGCACGATTGCTTCTCCTGTTCGCCGAGCTGGGGAATTGTTTTCCCACTTCTTCGTTTTTTCGCTCTTGCAGCACTGGAAGTACTTCCCGACTGCTGCGCTTTAGCATGTGTCTTAGTAATTATGCGGTCATAGTTGGAATCCGGCGGAGGCGGTGGTGGTCGCTTCAGGGCATCGATAGTGCGCTTCACTTTCACCGGATCTAGCTTCTCCTTCGGAGGTGGAGTTTTCTTTGCAAAATGGTCCCTCACTTCGGCACGACATATGTCCTCGTTTTCCTGCTCGGTCCTCTCATATGGTAACTTTTCCACAGGCTTGAGACATGGACCGTATCTGAATTGCCTCCCGCCTCTGCTTGTACTGCTAGCCGCCGGAGCGGCGGCGTCTCTCTTTCGTCGTTGCTGAGGAGGCGGAGATGGAGGCGGAGTGCTCCGACGCGCCGGAGTAGGCGAAGGAGGAGGCGGAGTGCCCTCACGCGTCGGAGGAGCCGGAGAAGGAGGCGGAGTGCCCTGATCACTCGCCGGAGGAGGAGGAGGAGGAGGAGGAGGAGGAGGCGGAGTGCCCTGACTCGCCGGAGGAGGAGGAGGAGGCGGAGGCGTCCAGTTTGGAAGCTTGATGTACTCCTTCTGCCATAGACATGTACTCCTCAGAGCACGAACCAGCTGATTCTCCCCTTCACCTGTAGAGTGGTAAAGCTCGAGCTCCTCAAATCCCTCCATTACTTCATCCACCATCACAACAGCATAGCCATGTGGAATCGTAAGGCAGTGAAAAGTTCCGTTGGGTTGAGGAGGTGCAACAGAGCCGAGAGCCGCCTTGAAAGTGAGGTTATGGCATTTCGTCATAAGCTCGCAATTTTGAGCCTCCGTGATAGTATCCACGGGGTAGATAGGCTCCGTGAAGTCAGTCTGAACGGGCTCCGTGGAAGCCACGCTGCTTCTCCGCTGAGATGGCGGGGTAGCTTCTGGGGTAGCTTCGTGCCGCTGAGATAGTTGGCCGGCAGCTCGCTGGCTCTCAGCTTCCTCTAGCTTTTGTAGTCTTGCACTCATCTTCTGCATGTCGCTCAGCTCCGCTTTCCTCTTTCTCTCCCGGCTTCTGTAACCGCCTGCGTCGGGAAACCCAAACTTCCACGGAACGGAGCCTGGTGTGCCTCGTGTTCGTCCAGGGTGCTCAGCATTCCCTAGGGCCTCAGTCAGCTCGTCCTTCTCTCTGTCGGGAATGAACGTCCCTTCTTGCGCTGCGGTGATATACTTCTGAAGCTTCGTGACGGGTATTGCAAGTTGATCGTCCGTCCAACGACACTTCCCTGTTTTAGGGTCCAAAGTTCCCCCAACCCCGAAGAACCAAGTCCTTGAACGGTCTGGCCAGTTCAATGTCTCTGGTTCGACCCCTTTAGCAATCAGGTCATTCTCAGCTTTGTCCCACAACGGCCGGGCTTTGAGGTAGCCACCTGACCCCGTGTGATGGTGATACTGCTTCTTTGCAGCGTTGTTCTTGTTTGTCTCTGACATTTTCTTACTCTTGTCTGATGTCTTGTAGGCCACAAATGCGGGCCAGTGATCTCTTATCTTCTCAAATCGGCCGATGAATTCTGGAGTCTCACCTTTGTCGACAAACTTTGATTTCAACTCCTTCTTCCACCTCCTGAATAGATCTGCCATCTTCTTAAGAGCACACGCCTTGACCAGTGGCTCTATAACGGGCTTATTCGGATCCTCCTCTGGCGGTAGGGTGAAATTTGCCTTCAGCAAGGTCCAAAGATCATCTTTCTGTCTATCGGTGACATAATCACCTTCAGGGGCGTCGTCCTTAGGCTTATTCCATTGCTTGATGCTGATCGGGATGTTGTCCCTAACAATAGCTCCGCACTGAGTAGAAAATGCGTCCTTGGTCCGCTTGGGTTCAATCGGTAGGCCATCGTCCGCGAGTGCTGTGATCGTGAACCTTTCATCCTTGCGCAACCTCTTCTTCGGGCCTCGTCTCGTTACCGAAGTTTGGCTCGATCCGGAGGGCTATAAAAGAAGAAAGAAGAGTTAATATATATATGTACATACCAAAACAATTAATGCATCAATTAGCTAGTCAGCACCTCCGGAGCCATCATGATCATGTCACCGGAGCCATCATGATCATGTCCTTCCTCCTCCATTGTTCCATCGGTGTCGTTGAGAAACGACAAGACAGCATCACCTCCGGCGAGGATTATCTCCCCCAACAACTGTTCTTGTTCCAAGTCTCTTTGATCCATAGTTTCTGCAAATATTACAACATGGCAATTAATATACAAACATGAATGTCCGACGTCCGGACTGCCTCTCTCATGAATGTCCGACGTCCGGACCGCCTCTCTCATGAATGTCAAACAAGGGATTCTCTTAACCTTTAAGGGATTTAACAAAATGGCGCCATTCTGAATGTGCAGAAAATGGTCCATATTTTTCCTGATCTCATCTACCCTTCTATATGTCACGTTGTCTAGTGTCAAAGGATTCAAGAAAACCAAGGCTTCATCATTAGCCGGAAGTAACAGGCGCATAATGGTACGAAGCTCTCCAAAATTGTTTTGGAACGGAGTCCCGGATAGGATAATTAATTAACTTTTTGGTACGAAGTTCAGCAAGAGCCTTCCGAATATCGCTATTTGGAAGGCCTTTGCTGAAATTCGTACCAAAAAGCAAATTATTCTATCCGGAACTCCGTTCCAAAACAACTTTGAAGAGCTTCATAGCATCATATGCATGTTACTTCTGGCTAATGATGAAGCCATGGATTTCTTCAATACTTTGACAGACAACGTGACATATAAAAGAATATATATAGATGAGATCAAAAAAAATTGGATCAACTTGTGCACATCCATAATGGGGGCATTCTTGATAAATCTATGTTACCGGAGTTATCTATGTTACCGGAGGGGGTAGACGACAACGACGCTCACCCCTCATGTCATGTCCGACGTCCCCCCTCATGTCGAAGTTATTGGGGAGGGGGTAGACGACAACGATGCTCACCCCTCATGTCCGACATCCGACGTCCCCCCTCATGTCATGTCGGACGTCCCCCTCATGTCGAAGTTATCGGGGAGGTGGCCTCGACAACGCTCTTTTAACTTGGTAAATTTGGGTGGCCTCGACAACTCTTCTAGGGTTTGGGGTGGCCTCAACAACGCTCTTTTAACTCATTTAACTTGGTAAATTTGGTTGGCCTCGACAACGCTTCTAGGGTTTGGGGTGGCCTCGACAACACTTCTAGGGTTTGGGGTGGCCTCGACAACGCTTTTTCAGTCCCGGTTTGGTGAGAGGGGGTTGATCGATCGACGTCCCCCCTCATGTTGGAGAGTTGCCGGAGTTTTCTATGAACAAAAAAAATACTACCTATCACATCTCAGTCCCGGTTTGGGTGGACTCGAGTGTTTGGTCGGGCGAGAGGGGGTTGATCGACGTCCCCCCTCATGTCAAAGTTACCGGAGTTTTCTTCTAGGGGTTTGGCTGACCTCGAGAGTTTGTCAGGTAGGGGAGGGGGGGTAGGAGATCGACAACGCTTTTTTTCTAGGGTTTGCGTGGCCTCGAGAGTTGGTCGCTCGATATGTCCGACGTCCCCCCTCATGTCGATCTCCTCTCGAGAGTTTGTCGGGTAGGGGCGGGAGGGGGTAGGAGATCGAGGGCGACGGCGACATACATACATATAGCCACATACATACATGGAAAAAAAATGCTATGAACAAAAAAAATGCTATGAACAAAAAAATACATATAGCCACATATATGAAAAAAATACATATATGAACAAAAAAATGCTATGAACAAAAAAACATCATATATACATCCATCCATACATACATATAGCCACATACATATATACATTATATATGAACAAAAACATTCATCATATAAAAAAATCAACATATATATATATAAAAAATTGCACGGGCGGCGGCGGCTCACAGCGGGGGCGGCGGCAGCTCACAGCGGGGGCGGCCGGCGAAGGTGACGGCGACGGCGGGGGCGGCGAGGGCGCCGGCGACGGCGACGGCGGGGCGGGCCGGGGCAGGGGCGCGGCCGGGCGCGCTCGGGGGCGGGGCAGGGGCGTGGGCTCGGGGGCGGGGCAGGGCCGCGGGCTCGGGGACGACGACGGCGACGGCGACGATGGGGCAGGGCCACGGGCTCGGGGACGACGACGGCGACGGCGACGACGACGACGGGGCAGGGGCGTGGGCTCCGGGGCGGGGCAGGGCCACGGGCTCGGGGACGACGACGGCGACGGCGACGGCGACGACGGGGCAGGGGCCTAGCGATGGCGACGGCGTGGGCGGTGGACGGCGTCGGGGCAGCCTGGCGGCGTCGAGGAGGTCGGCGTCGTCGGGCGAAGTGGCGATGAAAACTGTGAAATTTCACAAGTGCTGGTTATATACACTCAGCATTGGTCCCGGTACCAATGCCACCCTTTAGTCCCGGTTGGTGCCACCAACCGGGACCAAAGGTCTCTTTTCGTCAGCCCAAAGGGCGGGAAGCAGAGACCTTTGGTCCCGGTCGGTGGCACCAACCGGGACTAAAGGGTGGCATTGGTCCCGGTTGGTGCCACCAACTGGGACCAAAGGTGGGCATTGGTCCCGGTTGGTGCCACCAACCGGGACTAAAGGGTGGTGCTGCCCGGGGCCAAAAGTTTAGTCCCACCTCGCTAGCTGAGAGGGCTCGGGAGTGGTTTATAAGCGCTGCTGCGCACACCCTCTCGAGCTCCTCTCAGCAGCAGGCTTACGGGCCTAATCGCATGACCTCTGCCTGTGGGCCTTCTGGGCCTTCTGCGGGCCTGAATCCTGGCCCAACTAGATGGTTGGGTTTCTAGTCGTATTCAGGCCGTGGTGGCCCAGTAGGCGGCATTTTTTTTAATTTTTTTCTACTTTTTTTGTTTTCTTTTTTGCTTTATTTATTTTCTTTTGTTTCTACTTACAGTTTTTCAGTGATTCTTTTTGCTTTTAGGTCACAAAAATTATAAACTTTCTGTTAGTGCCATTAGTTTCCAAATTTGAATAGTTTAAATTTGAATTCTTTTAAATTGGTGTGAATCACTAGTTTGTGAATAACTTTACTATAAAAATAGATTCTTGAGTGATTCTTTTTCCTGCTATTTAATATTACTGTCTTTTATAATTATATTCAATTTGGTAATTTTTAGGTAATTTTAAATGTCTGTTTTAACCAAAAACAGATTTTGTTATTTTAGTTTGCTATTAAAGTTTCTAAAAAAATTCTTTATGAAAATTCTTTTTGCTATTAATGTTTTGAACAAAAAATACTTTGATAACTTTAGTTGCATAAATTTTATATAATTTTAGTTTCATAAATACTAGAGGTTTATAAAATATTTTTAGTTGATTCCTTTTGCTATTAGAGTTTTATAAAAGCTTTTTAGTTGATTCTTTTTGCTATTGAAGAATATTATAGTTTTATTTTAGTTGATCATAACAGAATTTTTTAATTAATTATTTTTAGTTCATTATTTTTGCTATTAGAGTTTCATAAAGGTTTTCTAGTTCATTCTTTTTGCTATTAGTTCATTCTTTGAGCTAAATGACCCTGAAATTGAAAAGCACTTCAAATGAACTCTGAAAAGGTTGAAAGTTGGCATGGTATCATCATTACACCCACATAGCATGTTCTAAAAAGTTGAGAGGGTTACGGCAAAAACTGGATGCACTTCATGTACAAAATGGACAATCTCTTTCGAAGTATCAGGGTTTCGGACGAAAACTCATCTGTTACAAAGGGATTTCATTTTTTTGAACTTATTTGAACTCCAGACTTTTTGTGTGTTCAAAATGCACCATTCAAAGCCACATCATCAATTTTCAACCCTTTCTGACTTCATTTCCTATTTTTCATGCATTTATTGATTTTTTAAGCTAAATGACCCTGAAATTGAAAAGCACTACAAATGAACTCTGAACAGGTTGAAAGTTGGCATGGTATCATCATTTCACCCACAGAGCATGTGCTAAAAAGTTGAGAGGGTTACGGCAAAAACTGGATGCACTTCGTGTACAAAACGGACAATCTCTTTCGAAGTATCAGGGTTTCGGACGAAAACTCATCTGTTACAAAAGGCATTTAATTTCTTCACATGTGGAGAGAAAGTCTTCACTTTTTCTTCGCTTGTGTCCTTTGCTTATTGCGCCGTAACCATGGATAATCTTCATCGTTTAACAGGGTGCTTGGGCCAGCCTTGACTTTGAAGGGAGGAATTTCATGAAACTTTTCATAATCTTCAGACATGTCTGTCTTGCCCTCCAATCCCACGATGTCTCTTTTTCCTGAAAGAACTATGTGGCGCTTTGGCTCATCGTATGATGTATTCGCTTCCTTATCTTTTCTTTTTCTCGGTTTGGTAGACATGTCCTTCACATAGAAAACCTGCGCCACATCATTGGCTAGGACGAATGGTTCGTCTGTGTACCCAAGATTGTTGAGATCCACTGTTGTCATTCCGTACTGTGGGTCTACCTGTACCCCGCCTCCTGACAGATTGACCCATTTGCACTGAAACAAAGGGACCTTGAAATCATGTCCATAGTCAAGTTCCCATATGTCCACTATGTAACCATAATATGGGTCCTTTCCCCTCTTGGTTGTTGCATCAAAGCGGACACCGCTGTTTTGGTTGGTGCTCTTTTGATCTTGGGCGATTGTGTAAAATGTATTCCCATTTATCTCGTACCCTTTGTAAGTCAATACTGTCGAAGATGGTCCCCTGGCCAACGAGTACAGCTCATCAGAAACAGTGTTGTCACCCATGAGACGTGTTTGCAACCAACTGCCGAAAGTCCTGATGTGTTCATATGTAATCCAGTCGTCACACTGCTCCGGGTGTTTGGAGCGCAGAATATTCTTGTGTTCATCGACATACGGGGTCACCAAGGTAGAATTCTATAGAACTGTGTAGTGTGCTTGAGACCAAGAATGCCCGTCCCTACATATTATTGAGTCCGCTCCTAGCGTGCCTTTTCCAGTCAGTCTCCCCTCATACCGCGATTGAGGGAGACCAATCTTCTTAAGGTCAGGAATGAAGTCAACACAAAACCCAATGACATCCTCTGTTTGATGGCCCATGGAGATGCTTGCTTCTGGCCTAGCGCGGTTACGAACATATTTCTTTAAGACTCCCATGAACCTCTCAAAGGGGAACATATTGTGTAGAAATACAGGGCCCAGAACGACAATCTCGTCGACTAGATGAACTAGGACGTGCGTCATGATATTGAAGAAAGATGGTGGGAACACCAGCTCGAAACTAACAAGACATTGCACCAAATCACTCCTTAACCTTGACAGGATTTCTGGATCGATCACCTTCTGAGAGATTGCATTGAGGAATGCACATAGCTTCACAATGGCTAATCGAACGTTTTCCGGTAGAAGCCCCCTCAATGCAACCGGAAGCAGTTGCGTCATAATCACGTGGCAGTCATGAGACTTTAGGTTCTGGAACTTTTTCTCTGCCATATTTATTATTCCCTTTATATTCGACGAGAAGCCAGACGGGACCTTCATACTGAGCAGGCATTCAAAGAAGATTTCCTTCTCTTCTTTGGTAAGAGCGTAGCTGGCAGGACCTTCATACTGCTTTGGATGCATGCTGTCTTTTTCATGCACACGTTGCTGTTCCTCCCGTGCCTCCGGTGTATCTTTTGTCTTCCCATACACTCCCAAGAAGCCTAGCAGGTTCACGCAAAGATTCTTCGTCACGTGCATCACGTCGATTGCAGAGCGGACCTCTAGGTCTTTCCAATAGGGTAGGTCCCAAAATATAGATTTCTTCTTCCACATGGGTGCGCGTCCCGCATCGTCAGTCGGAACAGATAGTCCGCCAGGACCCTTTCCAAAGATTACTTGTAAATCATTGACCATATCAAGTATGTGATCACCAGTACGGAGGGCGGGCTTCTTCCGGTGATCTGCCTCACCTTTGAAATGCTTTCCTTTCTTTCGACATTGATGGTTGGTCGGAAGAAATCGACGATGCCCCAGGTACACATTCTTCCTGCATTTGTCCAAATATATACTGTCGGTGTCATCTAAATAGTGTGTGCATGCGTGGTATCCCTTGTTTGTCTGTCCTGAAAGGTTACTGAGAGCAGGCCAATCGTTGATGGTTACAAACAGCAACGCATGTAGGTCAAATTCCTCCTGTTTGTGCTCATCCCACACACGTACACCTTCTCCATTCCACAGCTGTAAAAGTTCTTCAACTAATGGCCTTAGGTACACATCAATGTCATTGCCGGGTTGCTTAGGGCCTTGGATGAGCACTGGCATCATAATGAACTTCCGCTTCATGCACAACCAAGGAGGAAGGTTATAGATACATAGAGTCACGGGCCAGGTGCTATGATTGCTGCTCTGCTCCCCAAAAGGATTAATGCCATCTGCACTTAAACCAAACCATACGTTCCTTGCGTCACCTGCAAAGTCCCCCCACCTTCTCTCGATTTTTCTCCACTGCGACCCGTCAGCGGGTGCTCTCAACTTCCCGTCTTTCTTACGGTCTTCTTTGTGCCATCGCATCAACTTGGCATGCTCTTTGTTTCTGAACAGACGTTTCAGCCGTGGTATTATAGGAGCATACCACATCACCTTGGCAGGAACCCTCTTCCTGGGGCGCTCGCCCTCAACATCACCAGGGTCATCTCGTCTGATCTTATACCGCAATGCACCGCATACCGGGCATGCGTTCAAATCCTCGTACTCACCGCGGTAGAGGATGCAGTCATTATGGCATGCATGTATCTTCTGCACCTCCAATCCTAGAGGGCATAGAACCTTCTTTGCTTCGTACGTACTGCCGGGCAATTCGTTATCCTTTGGAAGCTTCTTCTTCATTATTTTCAGCAGCGAACTAAATCCCTTGTCAGATACACCATTGTCTGCCTTCCATTGCAGCAATTCCAGTGTGGTACCGAGCTTTCTGTTGTCATCTTTGCAATTTGGGTACAACCCTTTTTTGTGATCCTCTAACACGCGATCGAACTTCAACTTCTCCCTTTCACTTTCGCATTCTCTCTGTGCATCAACAATGATCCGGCGAAGATCATCATCGGGCACATCGTCTGGTTCCTCTTGATCTTCAGCTTCCCCCATTGCAGCATCACCGTATTCAGGGGGCGGGTAGTTGTCATCATCCTCTTCTTCTTCGTTGTCTTCCATCATAACCCCTCTTTCTCCATGCTTGGTCCAAACATTATAGTGTGGCATAAAACCCTTCTCAAGCAGGTGGAAGTGAAGGGTTTTAGAGTTGGAGAAAGCCTTCGTATTCTCACAGACAGTACATGGACAATGCATAAAACCATTCTGCTTGTTTGCCTCAGCCGCTTCGAGAAAATTATGCAGGCCCTTAATATACTCGGAGGTGCGTCGGTCACCGTACATCCATTGCCGGTTCATCTGCGTGCGTTATATAGTTCTTATTATTGAACAACATATAACTCTCTAGAGCATCTAATTAAAACACACAAATAAGAACTTTTTTCTTTTAGAAAGAAGATAAGAAGAAGAGGCTAACCACGGTGTTGCCGGCGCCGAGATGGGCGCGGGCGATCGACGGCGGTGAGGACGGGGACGGGACAAGACGGACCGCCAAACCTAGACAAATCTTGAGGAAAATGGAGCTTGGACAAGGAGCTTCGAGAGGAGAAAGCTTAAGTGTGGCTCGGGCATTTCATCGAACACCTCATGTGCATAGGAGGTGAGCTAGAGCACCACAAAAGCTCTCCCACGGCCGGGCAAAAAAACAGAGCAATGCTCGCGGGCGGGGGCTATATATAGGCCAACCATTGGTCCCGGTTCCAGCCACAAACCGGGACCAATGGTTGTGGGCCAGGAGCGAGGCGCATTGGTCCCGGTTCCAGCCACAAACCGGGACCAATGGTTGTGGGCCAGGAGCGAGGCGCATTGGTCCCGGTTCGTGTCTAGAACCGGGACAGAAGGGGTCAGACGAACCGGGACCAATGGCCCACGAGGCCCGGCCGGCGCCCTGGCCTCACGAACCGGGACCGATGCCCCCATGGGTCCCGGTTCGTGAGTGAACCGGGACTAATGGGCTTCTCAGGGGTGGACCGATGCCCTGTTTTGTACTAGTGTAAGGACAACCTATGTTTGGGTGGCGTGGAACCAACTGCCCCAAAAATCGGTAGTTTGGTTGGAAAAATATTTCAAAAAGGTGGCAAGTTTGTGAACCGACTTCTAAATTTTGTGGCCTGGTGATAGTTACCACTTTTTTCATGCTACAAGAAATGACTAATTTTACCCCGTATTTGACATTTTCAGTGTTAGTGTGTGTATTTGAAAGTTCTTTCAAAGAAGGGTTTTGAGATTTAGTGAACAAAATAACTGCCATTTGATTCACTTCACGTGTTGCAGCAGATCGAAACCAACATGGAAGGGGCGACATGATGGTTTGCTTACCAACACCGTTTGAACCAGAGACGGGTCAATGGCAGCGGCAGCTCACGAGAGATGAAGAGTGAGGGACTAAATCTACCTGGAATTAAGAGTTGAGGGACAAAGTTACATCCGAAAAGGTCAAAACCAAGTTTGGCCATTAAGAGTTGAGGGATTCTGGGGCGAAGCGTTATGCTAGGGTTAGAGCATCTCCAACAGCCGCGCCAAATAAGCACCACGCTGAAAAAACAGCATTTTTTGCGCGCGCGCAGCCGCTCCGCGCGCTCCAGCGGAAGCGCAAAAACTGCGCGCGCGGCAAAAGTGGTTCAGCGCGCGGGGCGAAACGACATCGCGCGCCGCTTATTTCGAGCTCCCGCGTGCTGCACACTCGAGCGCCCGCGCCACGACTTCCACCCACCGCATCCAGGCGCTCGCGCCGCCGCCCGCACCACCCATTTTCTCCGGCGACCCGACGGCGCTTCCCCAGCCTATCCCCGCGCCGCCGCTGCTTCCTCCGCCTCCCTCTAGTCGCCGGCGCCCCTCGCGCGCGCCGTTCCTCCGACGAACAGCGCCCACAAGGTGTTCGACAAAACGCTTGCAAGGTTAGTATTGCTTGAACTTCACATTTTTTACATGAATTTGATGCAAGTTTTTTATAGAATAGTTTAAATTCAATATTGTAGATGAGTTCTTCATATGATTCTTCGGACGAAGAATTTGATATTCAAGAGGAGGAGGATCTTACAATGATCCTAGCTATGCACGTCAAAAAAAAAAGCCGAAGCACGGTGGTTCGGTTATGGGTTTGCAGAAAATTTGGAGGGATAAGATCGATGCCGACAACAGATTGATGAGGCACTATTTTGTGGATAATCCCGTGTACCCCGAGTCGTACTTCCGGCACCGGTTTAGGATGACTACTTGGTTGTTCAGGCGCATTGCAGAGAAACTGGCGAGCCATGATCCGTTTTTTCAGCAAAGGAGGAATGCCGCCGGAGAACTCGGGCATAGCATCTTTCAAAAGGTGACAGCCGCTTTGCGTATGTTGGCATACGGTATTCCGGCTGATCTAGTTGATTACCACTTGGCCATGGGTGAGAGTCAAGCCATCATGTGTGTCAAGCGCTTCGCAGTCGGAATTGTGCAAGTGTTTGGCCCGGAGTATTTGAGATCTCCCACTGCTGAAGACGCCGCAAGGCTTTTGGAGATGAACAAAGCTCGTGGGTTCCCAGGTATGCTTGGCTCAATAGATTGCATGCATTGGAGTTGGAAGAATTGCCCTAAGGCATGGCATGGTCAATTCCACGGCCAGAAAAAGGGTTCCACTATAATCCTTAAAGCGGTGGCCGATCACGAGACTTGGATTTGGCATGCTTTTTTTGGAATGCCTGGATCTTTGAATGACATCAACGTTGTTAATCGGTCACCACTCATGAATAAGATTGCAAATGGTGAACTGCCACCGGTGCAGTTTGTAGCAAATGTCCATACATACAACTATGGCTACTATCTTGCGGATGGCATCTACCCAAAGTGGCAGACATTTGTGAAGCCATTGAAAAAACCGGAAGGTAAGAAAAATCTTGATTTTCACAATGCTCAGGCGGCGGCTAGGAAAGATGTGGAGAGAGCTTTTGGGATTTTGCAAGCCCAATTTGCTATTGTGAGAGGACCGGCTAGATTTTGGGATCAAAAGATCCTTTGGTATATCATGCACGCTTGTGTGATCATGCATAACATGATCATCGAAAATGAGCGCGGGCAAGATTTAGACTACTCCCAGTATGAGCTATTGGGACGTCCAGTTCGAGTGCGACGGAGGGCAGAGAGGGTGGCCCGATTTGTTGCCTCCTATCATGCCATTCGACGTGCCGAAACGCATGATGATCTTCAAAATGATCTAATCGAGGAGTGGTGGGCATGGAATGGCCGACAAAACGCATGATGATTTGTATGGTTGATGTTGTATGTTTGATGTTGTAGTGTCGAACTATTTGTTGTATTGGCAAATAAACTATTTGTCTGAGTTGTAATAAAATCGAACTATTTTATCTTGATTTATTATTGTTGTGTTTGATCTTCTTAGTTTTCTTTTTGGTGTATATGCTGCTTGTGCTGGGCGCGCGCGCCGTTTTTTTGCAGCGCCTGCTGGAGCGGCGCGCGCGCTGTTTTTTGCAGCGGCCGCTGGAGCCAACGCTCCGCGGCGCGCAAAAAACGGCTGCGGCCACGCTGTAAACTGGTTTTTAGCGCGCCGCGCGTTGCACGCCTGTTGGAGATGCTCTTAGGCGATTCTGGGGCGACGACCCAGGCGCCGCCGCCACCACTCGCCGGACCGGTCCTCGCGGCCGCCGGCGCCGTTTCCATGTCCTCCCTCGGGGAGGGCTATGGACCTGCTGCGGCCTTGTCCGCCTGTTCTCCGCCGGGGCTGCGTGCTCGTGGTGGACTAGTTATTCACCAGATTGAAGAGACAAAGATTGAGACTGCATCTTCCATACGGAGGAAGGAGTCCAATGGAGCTACGAACCCCAACTCCTCCGCCAAGCAATTGGAGGCCCCGTCCGTCCCATACCTAAAGGGATCGAGGCCTGCTACTGCAACCCATGTCAAACCCCGAGAGCCACCCGATCGAACTCGTTCTACCAGTCGACAAGCTCCCCTGCACACAAGTCTGACCGCGATGACTTACCCTGCGCTGCCGTCTGCTAGCGCGCCGGAGACAGCCAAGGTGAACCCGGAAGTTGGTGGGGGCGAAAAAGGGGCTCCCTTAGAGGATGCCGCCCGCCCAAAGCCTTTTGATGGGGAAACTGCGGCCCTGCCGGCGGCGAGCCCTAATGCTCGGGCGATCGTCGTTGCTATGCTGGGAGAAGGAAAGGCCACGGAGGTGGCCGACTATGCAGATGTTGTATGCCTGGGCGTGCAGATAAATACAGCAGCACAAGACGTGGGAGGACCTAGCTTCACAAAGGATGACAAGGGACGCAGTCTCTCGGAGCCATGCAGCTCGGACATGTTGTCTATCATACGACACCTTCTATCAGATGCCCCGGCTGTTGTCTTGGAGCTTCCGAAAGAGAGCCAATCCATGCCGAGAAAGAGAGCACTAGGCGAGCATCAAACTTCGGGGAGTATGGCGGTTGATCCCAACACTGCTATTATTCCTTTTGTTGGACAGGTTCACAATAAGGCGCAGATTTCAGATGGGACGCCGATGAAGCCGAAGGTGTACAGGGAGATGATGGTCACACAGGAGGTGAACATGGGGGACATGACCGATGCAGATAACATGGAGGCAACCAGCCCAGGGGCCGCTGGTCAACTGACGGGGTCACAAGAGGTGCCCCGTCAGGAGCAATGAATTGTATCAGTTGGAACTGTCAGGGGGCGGCCAACAAACCGACAGTTCGAGACTTGGTTGGCATGGTGAAAGCAACACAGAGTTTTTTTGTGTGAAACTAGGCAGAGTTCAGAGAAAATAAAACGGTTGCGTGGTAGATTAGGGCTAAGAGGATTTTCTGGTGTCAGCTCTAATGGGTTGAGTGGAGGGCTTGCTCTCTTCTGGTGTGATAGTTTGCATGTGGAAGTTAAGTCATCGAACGAAAGGTATATTGATGCATATGTGAGACTCTCTGAGTATGACCCTATGTGGCGCCTGACTTGTGTCTATGGTGAACCATGAGCAGAAAACAGGCACAATATGTGGACCTTAATGCAGAATCTCAAGCGACAGTCTGATTTGCCATGGTGTGTTATTGGAGATTTCAATGAGGCTATGTGGTCCTTTGAACACTTCTCTACCACAGCTCGCAGTGAGAGTCAGATGTTGGCTTTCCGTGACACACTGGAGGTATGTGAGTTAATGGATCTTGGTTTTTCTGGCTTACCGTTTACTTATGATAACAAGCAGAAAGGTCGCAAGAATGTGAGAGTGCGGCTGGATAGAGCGGTTGCAGATAACCGGTGGCGAGATATATTTGCTGAAGCAAGGGTGGTGCATAACGTATCCCCATGTTCTGATCATAATCCACTTGTGTTGAAATGCATAAAAGAAGAAACCAATGGTGTGCGCAACAACTTCAGAAGGTATGAAACTTTCTGGGAAAGGGACACAAGCTTACCTGAACGTGTAGCCATGGTGTGGGAAAAGGCGGGACAAAAGTTCAGCCTAGGAGACATCCGGTCTGGTCTTGCAAAACTCATGGTGGAGTTGCATGCGTGGAGCAAGGAAAAGTTTGGAAACATCACCCATGAGCTGGAAAAGTCCAGAACACGGTTAGAGGAGTTGATGAGGATGAATGCAGATAGGAATGAGATACGTAAAGTAAGTGATCATATGGAGGAGTTACTGTACCGCGAGGAAATGTTGTGGATGCAACACAGTCGAGTGGACTGGCTGAGAGAGGGCGACCGCAACACAATTTTTTTCCAGAGCAGGGCGGTTTGGAGGGCACGCAAAAATAAGGTGAAACGGTTGATTGATGATGCGGGATGCAGCCACGGTGATCGCGAGGTAATGAGTACCATGGTCACATCTTATTTTAAAAGTTTTTTTACTCGTGATGAATATCTTGAGCAGCAGCCACTATTAGATCTATATGAGGAGAAGGTCACTCCTGAGATGAATGAAAAACTTTGTGCGGAGTTCACTGAAAAAGAGATATCTGACAGTCTCTTCCAGATGGGGCCTCTGAAGGAAGAATTGGCTTACCATGAAAACATAAATTGTTATGGCGGTAAAGGAATTTTTCAGGACAGGGCGCATGCCTGAAGGGGTCAACGAAACGGTAATTGTACTTATTCCCAAAGTGGATGACCCTGTGCGCCTAACTGATTTCAGACCTATAAGTCTGTGTAATGTCATATACAAAATTGTGGCCAAGTGTTTGGTTAACAGATTGCGTCCTATATTGGATGACATCATTTCTCCTTACCAGAGTGCATTTGTTCCTGGGCGGTTGATCACTGATAATGCATTGCTGGCCTTTGAATGTCTGCACTTTCTTCAGCATGAGAAAAATCCGGAGAATAGTTTTTGTGCATATAAACTTGATCTTTCAAAGGCGTATGACAGGGTTGACTAGGGCTTCTTGAAGCAGGCGATGGAAAAGTTGGGCTTCTCTCATCAGTGGGTACAATGGATAATGACATGTGTTACCTCGGTGAGTTACTCCGTAAAATTTAATGGAGCCATCTTGGATTCGTTTGCACCGACGCGTGGGCTTCGGCAAGGTGATCCTCTGTCTCCCTTTCTGTTCCTCTTTGTTGCTGACGGGCTATCTGCACTGTTGAGACAGGGAGTTGAAGCACAGACCTTCCAACCAATAAAAATTTGCAGTCAGGCACCAGGGATATCACACCTGTTATTTGCTGATGACACTCTACTCTTTTTCAAAGCGGATGCTGCTCAGGCCACATATGTTAAGAATGTTATCAGCAGGTATGCGAAGGCCACGGGCCAACTCATTAATCCTGAGAAGTGATCCATCCAATTTGGTGATAATTGCCCTGCGGCGGTTCAGGAGGTGGTTAGGCAGGAGTTACAGGTGCAGAAAACTGAGTTTGAAGGGAAGTACCTAGGTTTGCCAACACCAGACGGCCGCATGCATAAAGGAAAGTTCCAGATGTTGCAAGCAAGCTTGACTAAAAGAATCATGGCATGGGGTGACACTCTCTCACAGGCGGGGAAAGAAACGTTGATCAAGTCTGTCTTGCAAGCAATACCCATGTACATAATGGGAGTGTTTAAATTACCATACTCGGTATGTGATGACCTCACACGATTAGTGAGAAACTTTTGGTGGGGTTCCAAACAGGGGCAGCGGAAAACACATTGGCGAGCATGGGAGAAAATTATTGAGCCCAAGGGGAAAGGAGGACTTGGCTTCAGGGACTTCCGCATCTTCAACCAGGCTTTACTTGCACGCCAAGCGTGGCGGCTACTCACCAAACCGGAGTCCTTATGCTCTCAGGTACATAAAGCAAAATATTATCCCAATGGATCCCTCGAGAATACGGTTTTTTCAGGTAATGCATCTCCGACATGGCACGCCATACAACATGGACTCGAGCTGCTTAAACAGGGGCTGCTATGGCGTGTGGGAAATGGTGAGAGGGTACGTATATGGCGTGACCCCTGGATCCCGCGGCCTACGTCCTACAGGCCAATTACGGCGAGGGGCACTTGCCGGCTTCGGCGGGTGTCCGAACTCCTGGATGGGAACGGACGGTGGCGGGTGGATCTTCTTCAACAATTTTTTACTGGCCCGGACGTGGAGCAAATCTTGGCGATTAAGACCAGCCCACGGGGACTGGGCGATGTCCTTGCTTGGGGCCCAGACTCCTGCGGCAGCTTCAGTGTCCGCAGCGCGTACAAACTAGCGCTGGAGGGACGAACAAGCACTACTACGTGCGCCACGAGCAGGGCACCGGACGGCACCCGTGTCGTCTGGAAGGCAGTGTGGGGGTGCCCTGCTTCCCCGAAGGTACGTGTGTTTGCATGGCGTGTTGCGACAAACTCGCTCGCTACTCATGAAAATAAGCATAAAAGGAAGCTCGAGGTTTCTGACATATGTATTTTATGTGGAATGGAACGGGAGACCACTTTCCATGCCCTTTGCAGATGCCCCCTAGCCCGGCGATTATGGACGGAGATGGCGAAATTCTGGAATATGCCCAAGTTGGAAACTGTTGACAACACAGGGCCCGAGTGGATCCTCCATTTACTTGATCGCTGCTCGGACGAGGAGCGCCTACCTGTGATCATGACGCTCTGGCGAAACTGGCATGTCCGAAACGAGGTGTATCATGAGAAGCCTGCGCCCACGGTAGTAGCATCGAGCAGATTCCTATCAGGCTACATCCACACATTACTCAACATCCAGCAGCACCCTGATGCAGACATCGCCAAAGGGAAGACCATGGTCGACTACAGCGGGCGTCGTGCTAGGAACAGCCCACATAAAATGCTGCCGGATGCTAGCAGTACCACAGAGAGTTGGATGAAACCCCCCTTGGGATGGGTAAAACTTAACATAGATGGTTCTTGGCAAGAGGAGGAGGGCACAAGAGGTGCCGGCATGATCCTACGGGATCACACAGGCGCAATTGTCTTTGCCTCTTGCAGATTCATTCAGAGATGCACTAGTGCTTTGGAAGCTGAAGCAGCAGCGCTGCTAGAAGGTTTAAACCTGGCGCTTGCTCAGAGTCCGGACAAACTCATGGTGGAAACGGACTGCTCTACACTCACGCATATGATCAAAGCACCTGAGCCAAATAGATCACCGGTAGCGACCCTGGTAGGAGATGCCAGACAGCTTTTACTTAGTCGTCAGCATGTTTTTAGTTTGGTTAAACGTGAGCAAAATAAAGTTCCTCATAGGCTAGCCCAGTTAGGACGCTCTTTGCCTAAAACTGTGGTTTGGTTGCACTGTGTGCCTGATGAGATTGACCTTTTGTGTCAGCAGGATTGTAATGGTTGTGGTTAATCAATGAAAGTTTTCCTTTCGCAAAAAAAATAAAAAAAAGAGTTGAGGGATTGAAGGTTAAAAAGAAGAAGAAAAAATAGAAATGGAAGTATCTCTTCGCGATAAGGTGAGGGACGAAGAAGCAATAGACTGTACTCAACAAAAAGAAAACAAGAACGACGAGGGAGTGAATTTCAAAAATAAAAATAAATCAGTGAGGGAGTGAGACTGCCTTGTGGGGCCCAATCAATTTGGAGTCCAGCTTGCCTCCTGAAGCCGCACGACGCCAGCAAACCTGCAAACCTCCTCCCGCCTGCATGCCGCCGGCGCCCCAGCTTCCCGCGCTCCTCACTGGCCTCGCCAACCGCGCGACATCCCCAGCGGCGGCGAGGCAGCTCCATGCGCAGCTCCTCCTGCGCGGCCTCCCGCTCCCCGCCCGCGCCGCCGTCACCCTCCTCACCGCGTCGTCCTCCTCCCCGCGCTACGCCCGCGCCATCTTCGACAGCGTCCCCGCGGCCTCCGCCAACGTCTACCTCTGGACGGCGACCATCTCCGTCTACGCGAAGCATGCCTCCTCCCCCGCACTCACCGCCGAGGCGTTTGCTCTGTTCCGGCTCATGCTCCGGTCAGGCCCGCCACCCAACGCCTTCACCGTGAGCTCCGTGCTCAAGTCCTTGTCGACTCTCCGAGAGGTCCCTGAGGTGTACCAGGTGCACGGGTTCTTGATGAAGGCTGGCCTAGGCTCCTCCGTGCACGTGGGCTCTGCATTGCTCGATTCGTATGGGAGTCTTGGCCAGGTGAGGGACGCAAGGAGGGTGTTCGACGAAATGCCTGCAAGAAACGTGGTGGTTGGAAACGCCATGGTAGCATGTTATTCCAGAGCAGGGGATGTGGAGGCTGCGCAGGAGATGTTCGGCGGTATGGAGGAGAGGGACCTCATCTCCTGGAACACGCTCATGTCAGGGTACCTGCGGCAAGGCGATGCTGGTGTCGCAAGGGGCCTGTTTGATCAGATGCCGCAGAGAAATGTGAACAGCTGGAACATGATGATCACCGCGTGTTCCCAGGCAGGGTTGTGGGCTGACTCAGTAGGGGTGTTCAATCAGATGCGGCTGATGAGTTTCCAGCCTGATGCTGCAACAATGGCCGTGTTGATGTCCGCATGCGCACAGCTAGGTTCCTTGTCAGTTGCAAGGCAGGTGCATGGACTTTTACACAAGGGCTGTGTCGAGATGAACTGCCATGTGCAGAATTCCTTGATTGACATGTTTGCCAAGTGCGGTTGCATTAGTGAAGCTCGTTTCTTGTTTGGCGAGACACTTCCGAAGGATGTGGTGTCTTACAATGTGATGGTCACTGCTCTTGCGCAACATGGACATGGCAAAGATGCACTGAAGCTTTTCAACGACATGATTGAGGAAGGATTGCGGCCTGATGCAGTGACATTTCTTGGCGTGTTATCAGCTTGCGCCCATGCTGGGCTAGTGGACAGTGGAAAGCACTATTTTGAGTCCATGGGAACAACGTACGCAATTCAGAAATCTGCAGATCACTATGCTTGCATGGTGGATCTCTATGGCCGAGCTGGGCTTATTGAAGAAGCGCACTCCTTTGTGAATGTAATGCCCGTGAAGCCACATGCAGGTGTCTGGGGAGCATTGCTCAGTGCCTGCCGGAAGCATTGCAATATTGATGTAGGCGAGGTCGCCGCAAGAGAACTCGTCAGGATCGAACCCATGAATGCTGGCAACTACGTTCTCCTTGCAAACACACTAGCTCGAAGCCAGCGATGGGATGCTGTTGAGGATGTACGACGACTGATGAGGGGAAATGTTGTCGAAAAAGATACAGGGCTCAGCTGGGTTGAAGTGGATACTGTTGTTCACGAGTTTTTGACGGGGGATTTCAGCCATCCCAGTTTTAATCAAATTTACAACATTCTGGAGCATCTGTATTTGCAACCGACCTAAGAATTATCACTTCTTACTGCTAAATATCATCATAGATGGCGACAGGACAACACAATGACCATGAAATATTGAAATGTATATACATGCACTTTAACAAGAAGAGAGGCCTCCGAGAAGCCAAATGGTTTGAGCTTAGGGTAGTTCCAAACTTGCAATTCACAATGGCTGAATGATTAAGATCAAGGCTATCAAGTGTAGTTTCATGGAGGTCTAATTTTACATGACGGCAGAAATAGTGCAAAAAATTATAGAAACATGCAAACAGGCGTTTGCACGTCTTTTCATTAAGAGGAAAAGCAAATGTAGATACAAGAGTCTAAATAGGTTTGATCGATGTAGACTCCCACCAAGTACATGTAATCCTTTCATGTTCAGGCAACACTGTACAGCACAAAAAAGCTTTAGCCTTTCTCCTGTGGTGGAAAGTCTGGTAAAGGTAACATATGCCGCATCATAGAATACACAGAAGAAACAAAGTCCGATTAAGGTAAGCTATTTACTTTGTGTAAATGTTGTGAACAATTTATGTTAGAATAAGTTTATAAACCCACTCAAAATGTTTAGTAGATAGATGCAATGTATGCAGAATAGAACTTGCACTCATTTGCTTCTTAACTGTAGTTGTGATGAGGAAACTTGGATATGGATTACTGAATTTCTAGCTTTATTGTCATGATGGTGTTAACTGGTTAGTCTTTTTCCTTGTTTTGATTACCTTGTAACAGAATGAAAACATCACCAGGTCTCTGTTTTTTGTTTATGTTATCACAGAATGCAATGTCTTCATGATCTCTACAGTTTCCCCATTCTTCGTTTATAGCAACTTGAACAAATGTGCAGTTTCTGTAAAGTAGAAATAAAAATATCATACCGCGAGGCTCCCTTTTAGATACCTAAAACTAATGACAGAGCACATATGCGACTCTCATGTGTCAATGTAAATTCCATACTGCACGCTGAATCTAAACGAGCTGATGGTTTGAATTTAAATGCCATTTTGTTAACAATTTAACATGCTGAAGAATCCCTGAATTAGTATATGAGAGGAATATTTGTCTTTCTAGTACCAAAATTTTGGAGAACATTAATGATTCCATCAGAGTTCATAAATAATTGAATCTCCATTAGGTGTTTTTACTAGTTAATATATGGATGATTTGGCCCTCTCTTTCTCATCATTCCGTTCTCCAGTCTGGCAGAAACTTGAAGAAGAGAACCATGAGGTTTTTAAGGCATATTATGTGAAGTTGATGCTTAAGAATCAAATGATGGTGTTCAACAAGCTCCTGGAGGATCAGTTACCCCTACTGTTCCTAATGGCTCTGAGTCAAGCACATGTAAGTTTTTCTCTTTTCTGGCAGCTGTTATACAGCTATGTGAACTGGCAGTCCACCAAAGGTATCTCCTATAATTTTCCAGTGGCAGTTCAGTTAGATTAATATGTAATGTGTTACCATTACAGAGCCAATGCAAACTCATTTGCAGGAATGTGGTTATCTCATCTCCAGTTTAAGTAGTTTGATAAAGATTATTTTTATTCATTCACTACAGAATACAGATCGAGGTTACTATTTTTGGTTTTTGCCGGTTAACATTCTGTGCACCAGGAGTACAGGGCACTAGGCAGGCTCTAAACATAACAATCACTATCACAAAATCAGAACCCAAGTTCTGAACCTTACAAACTTGAGACACCTAAGAACCTGGCATACTTCTTTCCTGACTTTGAAGGCCCTACACGATGAAAGCGGCATAAGACACGCTGTATCTTTCATAATAGGCTTCATAGCAAAACAACATCCTCCTTTAACCTTATTGTGCTCACCATTTTCATAGCCTGGAACCCACAGATTAAGTGCTTGATACATAGTTGTAAGTGCAAGCAAAGAAAACGATACGAAGCAACTAAACAAAAGAAGTCTTTTGCTCTACGTAAAACAAAAAAAGTCGCGGTTCCTAGATATAAGCACTACGTGATAGGATACTACAATGCTTAGGCTACATCCTCGCCATAGCCGACTTGACGGCATCCAAGATTCTGAAGTAGTGGTAGAACAAAGAAGATTGCTCGCCCTCCAAGCCATAACGGTGGTGCCGATTGCTCCCGGCGAGATTGTTACATGGACTGCCCCCAATCACTAGGTCGAAGCCGCCAAATCTACCAACATATGATGAAATTATATCAGGGGTGAGAGATTTCACGTCAGCAATCTCAATGAGTGTGCCTGTCTGGGTCTGATCCCACCAACCCCTCAAAATCCTCCTATTAGCTTCACCTATCTCAACAGAAACAACTGCCCTCATGTGGATCCCAAGCCTGTGCAAAGCTACCTCTCCTCCTCCAATACCGGTGAATAAGGACAGCACAATAACACCATTAGGAAACATGTCCCTCGGCACTGACAAGTGGTAAGCAACAGTATCAACTTGGAAAGAGTTGCCAAGAGATTTATTGTCGGGGGGATAACCCCCGGGTAGGCGATCGAACCCGGAGCCCTTTTCAAAACTTCGGGGCAGCCCGTGCCCCTCCAATCCGGCTGGCCGTCCGGCCGGCTTCCTGGCGCTGGCCGGCTGGGCCTGGCCCCGCGCCGGGTCCGGCTGGCCGCTAGCCGGTTGGCGACGGGTCAGTGGCCGTCCCGTCGCTCGGTACGACAAGACGGCTCTCCACGGCAGGAGAGCGTGGCTACAGCGCCGTGAACCCAGAAAAGCATGGCTACAGTGCCGCCAACCCCGCTGACCCGGGCGACCGACGTCAGCGCAGCGGGCCTCTGTAGCCCCACGACGCCAACCACTCCATGACGCACGAGGCGACGGGCCACAGTGCTGGGCAGCTGGCGGGCCCCGCAGCCGGCGGGCCCCACTGCCGGCTCCCGACGCCGACATCCGGGTCCCGCCCACGCGTAGATTTACCCATGTAACCCTGGGGGGGGGGTCGGGCTATAAGACCCCCCAGGAGGCCTCCATGCAGAGGGGTCGCTCGCTTTACCCTCCACCACACACACACACACACACACACACACACACTCACAGGAGAGGTAGAATGGAGAGCTAGCTCCTTCTTCCTCCTCCGCCCTAACAGCTCCAGGAGCACCATTGTAGCCCTTGTGCATATCATCCCATTTCGGCAGGACTAGGGGTGTTACCTCCCTGGAGGGCCCCGAACCTGGGTACGTCTTGTGTCTCGCACTCGCGTGTACCGACCTTGCTTCCGGAACCCACCGGCGTCCTCTCGCAGCCCCTCACTTTTAGCCATCTCATGGCATCTGTCGTGATTTCACCACGACAGTTGGCGCCCACCGTGGGGCTGCTCGCGGCGTCAGCCGGAGTCAAGTTCTGGACGAGGCCCTTCACCAGCTCCGGCAAGTGCATTGCGCACGGTTTGGTCCGCGCGCCTTGCGCGGCCAACCCGGCCGACTACGATGCGGCGCCAGGCGCGGACGCCGCCTGCCCCGCAGGCTGCTCCGTCGTCCCCTTCGGCGCGCTGCGCGTCTTCGTCACGCTCATCCCCGACGAGTACCCTAGCGAGGTGCACAGCTTCACCGACTCGCCCGTCCCCGTCGGCTGCGCCGTATCCGACGACGTCGCGGACCTCTGCACCCGTGCAGAGGTGCTGACCATCGGCGCTAGCTCCAGCTCCCCGCGCAGCAAGGAGAAGGCCGCCGCGGCTACTGCTGTCGCGGCTGCGGCCCAATCCAGCCGAGCCGACCCGCTTCGCGAGGCGATCCGGAGCCTGCAAGCCCCCATCACGCCCGACGCCGACCCGGCGGCCCCGGCGGCTCAGCTCAACGAGGACCGTCAGCAGCTGCTGGACGAGGCCACGATGCTCGCGGCAACGCGGCGCCGGCTGGAGTCCGTCCGGCGGGAGTATGACAGCATTCACGGCTTCACGCCGGCCGCCGCTGAGCCCAGCTGGGCTGCGGAGGTGCGAGTCCGCGGAGGCGCCATCGGCCGTGCGCTAGGCGCAGGCCGGCCCACCTACTACACCCCCGTCAAGAACATGCGTGCCGCGCAGGCAGCCATGGCGGATCTCGAGTTCCTGGAGGGCGAGGAGCTGCTGCAGCAGCAACAGCGCGTCCGTGATCTCATCACCGCGGTGAACGAGCAGCAGAAGCGTTTCGATCCGGCCCAGCCCGCCGCCTCTGCCTCATGAAACACCGCGGACCCGGGGAGAGTCCTTCGGGACACGCAACAGGCGTTTTCCCCTGCCGGCAGCGCCAGCCGCTCTGGCTGGCGCCGGGCAAGCCGGAGCCGGCATCGCTGACGAGACTGCCGGTAACGACCGGGCCCGGCAGCCGGAGCTTCCTCCCCCGCTGCCTCGATGGCCCCAGCCGGCTTCTGCCGGCGCGGTGCCGCGCGGCTCATCGCGAGCCGGTTGGGTCCCCGCGAGCCCTACGACGAAAACGACGCCCGCCATCGCATCGACCGGATGGCGCAGTCCACGACCTTCGAGGAGGAGAGTTCCGTTGGTCCCGCCTGCTTCGGACCCCGCATCCGCTAGGAGCCCTTCCCCAAAGGGTTCACGCTGGCCCGCGACACCCCCAAGTACAGCGGCATCACTAAGCCGGAAGACTGGCTAACTGACTACACCACGGTTGTCGGCATAGCCGGCGGCAACAGGCGCGTGGCGGTCCGCTACGTCCCCCTCATGATGCTTGGCTCGGCCCGGACATGGCTTAACAGCCTGGGGGCCGGCAGCGTCAACTCCTGGTTGGACTTCGAGGATGCGTTCGTACGCAACTTCACCAGCACGTACAAGCGTCCGAGTCGGCCTCGCCAGCTCTCCATGTGCGTTCAGGGCCCGGGCGAGCCTCTCCGCGACTTCCTCACGCGGTGGACCGAGCTGCGCAACTCCTGCGAGGGGGTCTACGAAGTACAGGCCATCCAGTACTTCGTCGACGGGTGTCGAGACGGCACCCTGCTCAAGCACCGGCTGATGTGTGACGAGCCGGACACCTTGGCGGAGCTCATGGCTGTGGCGGACAAGTACGCCATGTCCAACTCCGCGATGCGCGTAAAGATCACGGTCGACGCAGACGGCAAGCCGGTCCCGGTCTAGCCGGCCACCCCAAAGCCGGCTGGCGAAACCAACCAGCGCCGGCAAGACAACAACAACAACAAGCGGAAGGGCGAGCAGCCGGCTCCCCGCTACAACAACCAGCAAGTGGCCGCCGTGGCGGAGGAGCAGCCGGCCGAGCAAGGCGGCGCCAAGCGCCAGCGCACCGGCAAGATGGCCTGGCAGCCCAAGCTCTCCTTCGAGCAGATGCTCAACGCTCCCTGCAACCATCACAGCGGCGCGAAGCCATCCACGCACATGCTCCGAAACTGCAGCATCACCCAGCGCCTGATGCGTGACGACCTTCCGCCTCCACCATCCGGCCCCGACCCGCAGCTTCCGCCCCCCCCCCCCCCCGCCACCTCCGGCAGCCGGTGCCCTCGCCAACAACGCCTACCCTCAGCAGGACGCGGCCTACACCGTCTTCGCCAGCGAGGGCGACGACAAGCACACCAAGCGCAAGTACCAGCACGAGGTGAACGTCGTCGTCCCCCCGGTCCACCAGTACATGCACTGGTCCGACTGTCCCATTAGCTGGACCCGGGAGGACCACCCGGCCGTGATGCCCACGCTGGGTGGCTACGCACTCGTCCTCGACCCCACCTTCGTCGCTGAGAAGCGCACCTGCCACTTTTCGCGAGTACTGATCGATGGCGGCAGCAACATCAACATCCTCTACCGCGACACCATGGTCAAGCTCGGCATCGAGGAAAGCCAGTTGCAGCCTACCCAGACGGTGTTCCACGGCATCGTGCCGGGCGCCTCGTGCTCCCCCATTGGCAAGGTTCGGCTGGACGTGCTGTTCGGCACCAGCGCCCACTTCCGCCGCGAGCCGATCTGGTTCGAGGTGGTCGACCTGGCCAGCCCCTACCACGCGCTTTTGGGCCGGCCCACCTTGGCCAAGTTCATGGCAGTCCCCCACTACGCCTACCTCAAGATGAAGCTGCCAGGTCCCAAGGGCATCATCACCATCACCGGCGACTACAAGAAGTCCCTGGAGTGCGCCAAAGCCGGCTCTAAGCTGGCCGAGTCGCTGGTCATTGCCGAGGAGAGGCGCCAGCTCGACCGTCTCGTCGCGCTGGCTGGCGAGCAGCTGGTCATGCCGGCTCAGCTCAAGCAGCCGGCCGACGAGGGGTCCTTCAAGCCGGCCAAGGGCACAAGGAAGGTTTCGCTCGACCCGTCCAACCCCAACTCCAGCGAGTACATTGTCGTGGGCTCCGGCCTCGACAGCAAATAGGAAGGCGAGCTCGTCGACTTCCCCCCATGAGAATCGAGACATCTTCGCATGGTCCCCCAAAGACATGCCGGGTGTTCCGAGGAAGTTCGCCGAGCACAAACTCCACGTCCGGCCAGATGCTAAGCCGGTCCGACAACCGCTGTGCCGCTTCTCCGAGGAAAAGCGAAGAACCATTGGCGAAGAGATCGCGAGCAGCCGGGTTCATCATGGAAGTATTCCACCCCGAGTGGCTGGCCAACCCAGTCCTCGTCCTGAAGAAGAACGGCACCTGACGCATGTGTATCGACTACACCAGCCTGAACAAGGCCTGCCCCAAAGACCCGTTTGCCCTACACCGGATCGACCAAGTCATCGACTCCACCGCCGGCTACGAGCTTCTGTCCTTCCTGGACGCCTACTCCGGTTACCAACAGATCAAGCTGGACCCGGCGGATGCCCTCAAGACGTCCTTCATCACCCCCTTCGGGGCGTATTGCTACATCACCATGTCGTTCGGCCTGAAGAACGCCGACGCCACCTTCCAGCGCTGCATGCAAAAGTGCCTCCTGCCACAGATCGACAGGAACGTGCACGTCTACATCGACGACATCGTGGTGAAGACCAAGCAGCACCTTACCCTCCTCGAGGACCTCAGGGAGACACTCGCCAATCTGCGCCAGTTCCAGATCAAGCTCAACCCGGAGAAATGCGTCTTCAGCGTGCCGGCTGGCCAACTCCTTGGGTTCCTCGTCTCGGAGCGCGGCATTGAGGCTAATCCGGAGAAGATCAAGGCGATCGAGCGCATGCGCAAGCCGGCTCGACTGCGCGATGTTGATACGTCTCCAACGTATCTATAATTTATGAAGTATTCATGCCATGTTTATAACAATTCTATATGGTTTTGGTATGATTTGATTAGAACTAACCTGGACTAACGCTGTTTTCAGCAGAACTACCGTGGTGTTGTTTTTTGTGCAGAAATAAAACTTCTCCAAATGCAGCGAAACTTTTTGACGATTTTTTTTGGAACAAAAGAGAACCAGGAAGCTTCGTGGGAGGACCAGAAGAGCCACGAGGTGCCCACGAGGCACCAGGGCGCGCCAGGGGGGTATGGCGCCGTGGTGCCTCGTGGGCCCATCTTAGCCCATCTTCGCGTGATCCCAACGCCAAAAAATCTTATAAATAGAGAAACCCCCAGAAATAACCCTAGAACTTGGACTCCGCCGTCGCAAGCCTCTATACCCTCGAAATACCATCTGGAGCCCCGTTTCGGCACCCTGCCGGAGGGGAAAATCATCACCGGAGGCCATCTTCATCATCCCGGCGGTCTCCATGATGAGGAGGGAGTAGTTCACCCTCGAGGCTGAGGGTATGTACTAGTAGCTATGTGTTTGATCTCTCTCTCTCTCTCTCGTGTTCTTGATTTGGCACGATCTTGATGTACCGCGAGCTTTGTTAATATAGTTGGATCATATGGTGTTTCTCCCTCTCTATCTTGTTGTGATGAATTGAGTTTTTACCTTTGAGGTTTCACTATTATCGGATTGAATACTTTTATGGATTTGAGAACACTTGATGTATGTCTTGCATATGAATACCCGTGGTGACAATGGGGTATTATATTGATTCAATTGATGTATGTTTTGGCACTCAACTCGCGGATTCCCAAGGTGACATTAGGGTAATCTATGCATAGGGGTTGATGCACATTTTCGTCCTTCTTTCTCCGGTAGAAATCTTGGGGCACTCTTTGAAGTTCTTTGTGTTGGATTGAATATTATGAATCTGAAGTTGTTTGATGCATATCGAATAATCAACTCACGAATACTTGTGGTGACATTGGAGTATCTAGGTGACATTAGAGTTGGTTAATGCGTATCATATGGTGTTATTTTAGTACGAACTCTAGGGCTATTTGTGATACTTATAGGGATGGCTCAATAGATTGATCGGAAAGGATAACTTTGAGGTGGTTTCGTACCCTACAACAATTTCTATCTTATGTTCTCCGCTAATAGGAACTTTGGAGTGATTCTTTATCGCACGTTGAGGGATTGTTATATGATCCAATTATGTTAGCATTGTTGAGACATTGTGAAAGATCGTGGATGTCGCCTAGAGGGGGGGGGGTGAATAGGCGCTTTAAAATAATTA
Organism: Elymus sibiricus; assembly: GCA_039707655.1. NCBI lineage: Eukaryota > Viridiplantae > Streptophyta > Magnoliopsida > Poales > Poaceae > Elymus > Elymus sibiricus. Next base: position 332,793,335 of record CM077674.1, on the reverse strand, counting down.
CGGTTTAGGCTTGAACAAATGCGGAATAAAACTAGCGTTTAATTTGTCAAGCACAAAACCTAAATCGACTAGGCTCACCTATGTGCACCAACAACTTATGCTAAGCAAGATAAGCAACTAAGAGATAGCAAGATATATAACAAGAAACAATATGGCTATCACAAAGTAAAGTGCATAAGTAAAGGGCTCGGGTAAGAGATAACCGAGGCACGCGAAGACGACGATGTATCCCGAAGTTCACACTCTTGCGGATGCTAATCTCCGTTTGGAGCGGTGTGGAGGCACAATGCTCCCCAAGAAGCCACTAGGGCCACCGTAATCTCCTCACGCCCTCGCACAATGCAAGATGCCGTGATTCCACTAAGGGACCCTTGAGGGCGGTCACCGAACCCGTACAAATGGCAACCCTTGGGGGCGGTCACCGAACCCGTACACTTTGGCAACCCTTGGGGGCGGTCACCGGTACCCGTCAAATTGCTCGGGGCAATCTCCACAACCTAATTGGAGACCCTGACGCTTGCCCGGAGCTTTACACCACAATGATTGAGCTCCGAAGCACCACCAACCGTCTAGGGCGCCCAAGCACCCAAGAGGAACAAGCTCTAGGGTACCAAGCACCCAAGAGTAATAAGCTACTCAACTTTTCACCACCACGTATCACCGTGGAGAACTCAAACCGATGCAACTAATGCAATGGCAAGAACACACGAAGTGGTCAAGTCCCTCACTCTCAAATCCCACCAAAGCAACAAAAGCTATGGAGGAATATGAGAGGAAGAACAAGGAGAACACCAAGAACTCCAAGATCTAGATCCAAGGGGTTCCCCTCACAAAGAGGAGAAAGTGATTGGTGGAAACGTAGATCTAGATCTCCTCTCTCTTTTCCCTCAAGAACTGGCAAGAATCATTGGAGGGATTGAGAGATAGCAAGCTCAAAGAAGGTCAACAATGGGGGGCAAACACGAGCTCAAGAGATTAGGTCCATTGGGGAAGAAGACCCCCTTTTATAGGACCCCACGAATCTGCCCGTTATGTTGTAGAATAACACAGGAGCGGTACAACCGGTCCAAGGACCGGTACAACCGCTTTTTGCGGGTTCCCCTGAAGCAGAGTACCAGGCGGTACAACCGGAGGCTGCACCGGTAGTACCGGTCGGCTGAAACCATCCGGGAACTACCGGGCTACCACCGCCCTACTACCGCTCCAAAAACAATAGGGAATCACCCCTGACCGGTAGTTGGAGCAGTACTAGGACCGGTACAACCATCGGGACCAAGTACTTGTGGTGGCTAAGTCTGGAGCGGTACAACCGCTCCAGTCACCGGTAGTACCGGTACACCTAAGCCATCCGCGAACTACCGGTTCACCACCGCCCAGCAACCGCTCCACATCAGACGGGAGTCACCCCTTAGCGGTGGTTGGAGCGGTACTTGGCCGGTACAACCGCCGAGCAGCAGTCCTGGGGTTCGCCAAGCACCAGGCGGTACCACCGCCCGGAGGCAGCGGTACAACCGCTTGGCAGACACCTGGAGACTGCAACCCAAGGGTGGTGGTTGTCCCGGAAGTACTGGTCGGCCGGTACAACCGCAAACACTAGCGGTACAACCGCCAGAGAAGGAAAAACCAGAACTGCCATAACTTCTGCAAATGAGCCCCGAATTGAGCAAACTTAAGCTTGTTGGATAGATGACGACAAATACTATCCAACAGCGACAGTAGAGATATGCCTATGATATAGAGATGTGAAACCTCTATCAGTGATGATTCGGCATAAACCCCAACATCGAGAACATACAAGATGAAGCAAACCAAATCCGTTCTCGATGAACTTGAGCTTGTCATGAAGGTGACCAAAAGCTCAAAGACTCCCAAAGCAAAAAGGCCAAACAAGAACCAAGAAAGATGATGCAAGAATGCAATGGTTTGAGCTCTCTATGAAAGATACGATTAAGCTACTCATCCGAGAGCCCCCCTTGATAGAACGGCTATCGATCCTATAACCCGGTCTCCCAAATACCACCATGAGACCGGTAAAATAGAAAACCTATCAAGGGCAAACCTTTGCCTTGCGCATAGTCCACTTGAGCTAGATGATGACGATCTTGACCTCCTCAAGTTGGACCACCTTTCTTGATTGCGTTGGCTCGATGAAGATTAGTTGATTGCTCCCCCATACTCCACTATGAGTGAGCCACTCTTCGGCACATCTTCACAAGTCCATTGTCACCCCAATGGACGGCAAGCTTCAAGCATGATCTCTTCGTGATGCTCCACTTGAACTTGCACACCGCAACCTTGATGACGATCACCACTTGACGTCATCCTCCATGGGACATATGAGACCTTCCTTTTGATGCACGCCCATGGAAACAAACCTAACCCCACAACGAACACTTACGTAGACAATGGGTTAGTACACAAAGCGCAATGGACAATGCTTACCATACCATGAGATCACTTGATCCCACCCGGTACATCTTCTACGCTTTGTGTGTTGATCAACTTGAATCACTCTTTGTACTTAGTCTTGATCAACCTTGAATCTTTCCAACTCTCTTCATTAGGATGATGTCTTGAAGGTAAACATGAATGTTCACACAATCTTTTTCTTCAAGACATGCTTGCAATAGGCTCAACTCTCACATGACCAATCTTTGGATAAATCCTTGAATAACACCTTGGTCATCACATAATCTCCTTGAAACCAACAAATGGACTTCAAGAAATGCCTATGGACAAACCCTTCAATATAACTCATGGCAACCATTAGTCCATAGAGATTGTCATCAATTACCAAAACCAAACATGGGGGCACCACATGTTCTTTCAGATTGCACTAGTGAAAGTATGAACCCTAGGCCTTGTTTTCAACCATTGCAATACCGTTTGTGCTCACTTTTGTTACTTTCTACCTTGCTGTTTTTTTTATTTTTTAGATTACAAAAACCTATATCTACTATCCATACTACACTTGTATCACCATCTCTTCGCCGAACTAGTGCACCTATACAATTTACCATTGTATTGGGTGTGTTGGGGACATAAGAGATTTCTTGTATTTGATTGCAGGGTTGTTTGAGAGAGACCATCTTCATCCTATGCCTCCCACGGATTGATAAACCTTAGGTCATCCACTTGAGGGAAAATTGTTACTGTCCTACAAAACTCTGCGCTTGGAGGCCCAGCACGAGTCTACAAGAATAAGTTGTGTAGTAGACATCAAGCTCTTTTGTGACGTCGTTGCCGGGGAGGTGAGTGCTTGAAGGTATATCTTTAGATCTTGCAATTGAATCTTTTAGTTTCTTGTTTTATCACTAGTTTGGTTTATAAAAGAAAAGTACAAAAAAATGGAATTGAGGTTGCCTCATATTATTCATCTTTATAATGTCTTTTTTTAAATGATGGATCAGAAAATTGTGCTCAATTGATAGAAGAAGAATTCAATAAAATGTTTGGCATAAAATCTTTGAATGATAAGCATGATTGCATTGTTGCTAGTATGAATTCTTTGAATATCCATGATGCTAGTGATATGAAAAGCCATAAGCTTGGGGATGCTATGTTTGATGAAGATGATATTTTTAGTCCCCCAAGTTTTGATGAGCAAATTTATTATGATGATTGCATGCCTCCTATTTATGATGATTATAATTATGAAAGTGGATTTGGAGAGGTCATGACTTTATTTAAAAATGATTCCACTATTTTGGAAGAGGTTTCAATTGATTATGACAACAAAGTTGCTATCTATGATGATTATTGTGATGACATGTATGCTATGAAGAATAATGATAACCATGAAACTTGTCATCATGATTTTTATTTTCAATTGGATTGTTCCAATCAAGTATCATATGATAGTTATTTTGTTGAGTTTGCTCCCACTATTATGAATGAGAAGGAATTTGCTTATGTGGAGAGTAATAAAATTTCTATGCTTGTGGATCATGTACTGGCGCATGCACTTCGACGGCTCGAAGATGGCCTCCGGCTTGGGAGCCGGCATCGTGCTCTCCTCCCCCAAGGGTGACCGGCTGCGCTACGCGCTCCAGATCCACTTCGTCGCCTCCAACAACGTCGCCGAGTACGAAGCCCTTGTCCACGGCCTCCGGCTGGCCAAAGAAATCGGCATCCGGCGCATCCTCTGCTACGGCGACTCCGACCTGGTGGTCCAGCAGGTATCTGGCAAATGGGATGCCAGGGACTCCAACATGGCCAGCTACCGCAACCTGGTCCAGCAGATGACCGGCGGCTTCGACGGCTGCGAGTTCCTCCACGTCCCCCAAAACGAGAACGAGGCGGTGGACACTCTAGCCAACCTCGGCTCCAGCAGGCAAGCAATCCCAACCGGCGTCTCCCTCGAGCACATACGCAAGCCCTACATCAAGCCGTCTCCGGATTTGGAGTCCATCTTCGTCCTGGCCGACCCAACAGTCCCTGTTTCTGGCTCGCGGGCTGCCGGCTCCGGCTAGGGGACTGCCAACGCCAACCCGGGGACTGCCATCCCGGTCCCGGGGGCGACCGTCTCTGACCCAGCCCCGGGGGCTGCCAGCTCCAGCTCGGGGACTGCCGTCCTGGTCTCGGGGGCTGCCGGCCCCAGCCCGCAGCCTCCCGACTCGGTCGAACCTGCGCAAGTGGCCGTCTTCACGGTGGTGGAGGCACCGTCTTGGGCCCAACCGATCCTCACTTTCCTAGTGAGCGGCGAACTCCCGGCGAACGAGGTCGAGGCTTGGCAAGTGCAGCGCCGGGCCTCCGCCTACAGCATCATCAACAACGAGCTTGTCAAGCGCAGCACCACTGGCGTCTTCCAGCGCTGCGTCGAGATGGACAGGGGCCTCGAGATCTTGCGTGACATCCACCAGGGCGAGTGCGGGCATCATGCCGCCTCCCGGTCTCTGGTGGCCAAAGCCTTTTGCCACGGTTTCTACTGGCCGACAGCTCTGAAGGACGGAGAGGAGCTGGTCCTCAAGTGCAAAGGCTGCCAGCACTTCAAGGCTCAGAGCCACCAGCCGGCTGTGGCTCTCCAGACCATCCCCATCGCGTGGCCCTTTGCTATCTGGGGCCTCGACATGGTGGGACCCTTCAATACCGCTCGAGGCGGCATGACGCACCTATTGGTGGCCGTCGACAAGTTCACCAAGTGGATCGAGGCCAGGCCGATCAAGAAGCTCGACGATCCCATAGCCGTCAAGTTCATCAAAGACATCGCTGTCCGCTACGGCATCCCCAACAGCATCATCACCGATAACGGCACCAACTTTGTCAAAGGCGCGCTGGCTCGTTACTGCTCTATCTCTGGCATCCAGCTTGACCTGGCCTCCATCGCACATCCCCAGTTGAACGGCCAGGCGGAGCTAGCAAACGGCCTCATCTTAGCCAGCATTAAGCCGCGACTCGTCGAGCCACTCGTGCGTTCACCCGGCAGCTGGATCGACGAGCTGTCGGCCGTCCTATGGAGTCTTCGGACCACGCCCAACCGGTCAACCAGCTTCACCCCCTTCTTCCTCGTCTACGGGGCCGAGGCGGTCATCCCCACGGACCTTGAGTTCGACTCGCCTCGGGTCACCCTGTACATGGAGGTAGAAGCCAAAGCAGCACGTGAAGACGGCGTCGGCCTGCTGGAAGAGGCGCGCCTGCTGGCCCTCAGCCGGTCGGCCATCTACCAGCGAAACCTGCGCCACTACCATAGCAAGAAGATCAAGCCCCTCACTTTCCACGAGGGCGACCTCGTACTCCGGCTGATCCAGTGAACAGCCGACCAGCACAAGCTATCCTCCTCATGGGAGGGCCCCTTCATCATCAGCAAGGCCCCACGCAACAACGCGTACTACCTCATCGACGCGCAGAAGAAAAACAAGCGCAAGAGAGACGCCTCCGGCGAAGAGACAGAACGCCCTTGGAACGCGGAGCTCCTCCGTCCGTTTTACAGTTGAATCATGTATGTATGTATCGCTACCCCTTTTGGAAATTAATGAAAGCAGCAGGTCCCCCGAACGACACTTGGGGGCTACCTTTTCATCTCTATCGAGTTCTTGTGCACTTTACCGCATTCGCCCCCCTCCCGCCGGGTCGGCACGTCCGGCTCGGGGGCTCGGGGGCTCACCGGCTAGCCCGCGCCCCGCTCTCCTAAACCCGTCCAGTAACGTGCGCCCCGCTGAAGCCCTGTCTCTGCCATAAGCCACAGTCCGGCTCCCAGCTGTCCAGGCTTGCAAGAGCCAAAGGCTGAAAGCATCCTCACGCGAAAAGCGGCTAAGTACGAATGTCCGGCTCGGCCAACCCGGCTCTCTCTCTCTCTCTCTTTCACTCATCGCCGCACAGACCGGCTGCGCTCCAGCCGGCCCAGTAGGTGTTTCGCTTGCGCTCAAATCCTAAATCCTAAGTACTGTGCGCTATCTTTCGAGTCCGGCTCCCCGTCCCAGCCACAGACCGGCTCCCGGCTGTCCGGCTGGCGGGGAGGAGGTCGAGAAGGGGAGAAAACAAGAAAACGGCCTAAGGGAATAAGCCAGAGCGAACCATCAGACGGCAAAAAACAAGCATAGAAGGAAACAAGCATGCATATATACACGGCCAATAGTTCATTACATAAACTTACACCCCAGTGGGTGGACTTGCCAACTAACGAACAATTCAAGTTCAAAAGAAACAAAAGTACAGGAAAGATAAAAAGCCCTAAGCGGTGGCCTCGCCAGCATCGCTCGGCGCCGGATTCTCCGTGGTGGCGGTGTCGTCCAAGGCGGCATCGTCATCCGCCCCGGCTCCCGTCTCGGCCGAGCTACCCTCCGGGTCCTCGAGCGCCAGGCCGAAGTCGTCGGCAGGAAGCTCCGTGCCGTCTGGCGCCCGCTCTGGCACGAACTCCTCGTGCGGGGTGAACGACGCAATGTCGCTAGCCCGCACGGCGATCAGCGTCGCCCGCTCCACCAAGTCCGCCTCCGCCCCGGCCCACCGCGCACGCAGCTGGTCCATGCAGATGCTTGGGTACCAGGACAGCACGAACCCGAGCGCCATCTCCGCACCGGCCCGGGCCGCGGAGGCCCTCCACGCGCTAAGTCGCGCCGCGCCGGTTTCCAGCCAACGCGCCAGCCGGCTGACGGTGGTCAGCACCACCGCATCCGGCCAGAGAGCAGCCACCATCGACAAACCGGCTTCGAAAAGCCGGTTCATGTCGCGCTCCACCGTCTCCAGGCGGGCCTTGGCAGCCACGGTAATCTCCGCCACCGTCCAGGCGGCGTACTCCTCGACGACGGCTCCCGCCGCCCTCTGCTCCTGCCGGTGGGCGCTCACCGCCTCCTCGGCCGGCTCTTGGGTCTCGGGGAAGACCCCTGGAAAAGAAAAGGGAGAAGATCGATCAAAAGGCCGAAGGGCCGGAACAAGAAAGAAACAAAGACAGAAACAAGTAAAAGCACTTACGTGTGAGGAGCTCGTCGATGTACAGCGCCTCCTGCAGCATCTCCCGCTCCCTCGCCGCCAACGTGCTGACGATGCGATCGCGGGCCGCCTCGAGCTGGGCGACCTCCTCGGTGGCCTTCTTCGCCTCCTCCTCCTTCCGCCCCACCACCTGGTGGTGCTCCTCCGCGAGCCGGTCCAACTCGGCCTTGTGGGCGGCTGCGGCCTCGTCCCTCTCCCGGACCACCCGGGCCGCCTCCTCCTGCAATCGGTTGCGCTCTGCGATTGCCAGGTCACGGAGCTGGCCGGCTTCGACCAGCTGGCGCCGGAGCTCCTGCATCTCGGCCGAGTCGACGACGGCGGCTGCATAGCCGGATCCGGGTCCCGGTCACAGGCCGGACGAGAAATAAAAAAGAGAGCAAAATATGAAGCAAGAAGATTCGACCCGGCTGCTGCGCAACCGGCCCAAATCTCGGGGGCTACACCCAGTGGGTGCGCTGGCGCGCCCCCACTGGAAGCATGCAGGAAGTACCTTTGGCCTGGCGAAGCTCCTCCTCCTTGGCCGCCAGCTGGTCCTTCGCCGTGCGGTACCGGCCCAGGAGACGGTTGTACATTGCCACCTGTAGGATCGAAAGTATGTCTAGAGGGGGGTGATTATACTACTTGACCAAATAAAAACCTAACCTTTTCCCAATTTTAGTAGTAGGCAGATTTTAGCAATCATACAAGTCAAGCATCACCCTACATATGCAATTCTAAGAGTGTAGCAGCGGAAAATAAACAATTGCATATGTAAGTAAAGGAGGGGATTGGATATTTCAAACGCAATGAAGACACGGTGGTTTTTGGCGTGGTTCTGATAGGTGGTGCTATCGTACGTCCACGTTGATGGAGACTTCAACCCACGAAGGGTAACGGCTGCGCGAGTCCACGGAGGGCTCCACCCACGAAGGGTCCACGAAGAAGCAACCTTGTCTATTCCACCATGGCTTACGTCCACGAAGGACTAGCCTCACTCGGGTAGATCTTCACGAAGTAGGCGATCTCCTTGCCCTTACAAACTCCTTGGTTCAACTCCACATCATGTCGGAGGCTCCCAAGTGACACCTAACCAATCTAGGAGACACCACTCTCCAAAAGGTAATAGACGGTGTGTTGTTGATGAACTCCTTGCTCTTGTGCTTCAAATGATAGTCTTCCCAACACTCAAACAACTCCTCACAGATTTGGCTATGGTGGAAGAAGGATTTGAGTGGAAAGCAACTTGGGAAAGGCTAGAAATCAAGGTTCAAATGGTTGGATTGGAATGTCTTGATCTCAACACATGAGTAGGTGGTTCTCTCTCAGAAAATGTATGGTGGAAGTGTAGGCACGTTCTGATGGCTCTCCTTACTGAGAAGGAAGTGGTGGAGGGGTATATATAGCCTCCACACAAAATCCAACCGTTACACACTTTTGACCCAACTCGGTGGCACCGAAACCATAATCTCGGTAGCACCGAACTGTGTAAAAGATATGAACGTTAGGAATCTCGATGGGACTGACTGGAACTAATCGGATGGACCGAAGTGCAATGGCTAGGGCAAATCTCGTCTCGGTGGCACCGATTGCATCAACTCGGTAGGACCGAAGTGAAGCAATAAGGCAACAGAGAGTTGGCAAGCCATCTCGGTGAGGCCGATTTGCAAAACTTGGTGAGACCGAAGTGAGTGCAAACGATTACAGAGAGTTGGCAAGGCCATCTCGGTGAGACCGAGATCCATATCGGTGGATCCGATTTGTTAGGGTTTTGGCAGTGGCTAAGTCCAGATGAACTCGGTGGCTCCGGATAGAAAATTTCGGTGGGGCCGAGTTGGAATGTAGGTTTTGGACATATTTGGATAGAGAAGATGGTTGAGGGTTTTGGAACATTGTCACTAAGCACTTGAGCAAAAAGATCATTAAGCAACACCTCATCCCCTTTTAATAGTATTGGCTTTCCTATGGACTCAATGTAATCTTGGATCACTAAACCAAAAATGTAGAGTCTTGATCTTTTGCCAATCCTTGTCCTTAGCATTTTGAGGGGTCCACATCTCTAGTCCTTGCCATGTCAATCATTGAACATCCTGAAATCCTTAACTTGAATGGACATTTGTTCAATGAGATATATGTTGTTATGAATTACCAAAACCACCAAGGGAGCAAATGTGCTTTCAATCTCCCCCTTTTTGGTAATTGATGACAACATATAGATCAAAGCTTCGACAAATGATTAAATGAATGAAATACATCATCGCTTTGAGAAGTATGTGATAAGCAAGAGCACCCCCTAAATTTGTGCATTATTAAAAATTTGCGTTTGAATGCAAATGCACAATCGATTAGGATCATGGGTCACTCTTCCATGTCACATACAACTTGGTGGAGCGCGCAAAATTATATGAATGGAATAATAGGCACGCATCACCAACACAAGTGAATGATCATACAGAGAGAATGATAAGCATAAGCATCACATAGAGCATAGTATGACCAATCACATAGAACAAAGTACTCGCAGACATAGTATCAAGCACACACATCGAAACAAAGTACCATAAAGCAAATTGTAGCAAAAGAACTCGAGAAAAATCCAACGGGCAAAACAAAGCAAGACTCTCTCTCTCGAAGCTAAGATCTATACAAATTCTCCCCCTTTGGCAACAAGTACCAAAAAGATCGAATAAGTATAGGACTAATACGGCACTCTAAGCACGATCCTCGGAAGCTCCTGAAGGCGATCTCCTGCTGGCAGCTCCGGTGTGCGTAGATGGCGTCGAGAGAAGAGCATCTGCGAAGGCTTCGGCTGATGTCTGTTGGGCTAGTGGAGTGGAGACCGGAGGCGGCACTATAGCAGCACTGTAGCAGGTGTAGAGACTGTGGTCCTCGGATCCACAACTGGCACTGCAGCAGATCTGGCTGCCCTGGGTGACGAGGACATGTATTGGGGGTAGGGTAACAGGCCTGACCTAAAGACCCTACCCATGGACACCGTACACTTTGTACTGGGCCCCTGGGCCAGATCGCCGTTCAGATGTACCGCAACTTGAAAGTCACTCGGACGGCAACAACCACTCGAAGCATAGCACTCCACTCGACGAACCCATTCCACTCGGAGTACCTGATTTCACTCGGACATACGAAGACCAATAGTCAGCATGGCGGTTTCGTAGTGGGTAGATATTATGGCATTGATGGTCCACCTTGTAACATATGAGGTGAGGGGGTGGTGCACTCTATATAAGCCACCCCCCACCACTAGACTGGGGCAGGCTCATTCTTCTCCCCTGGCTCTCTCACCATTAGTCTCAGGACTTAGCTCAGGCATGGAGATCCGTTCTCCTCTCTCTCACACATTGTAATCTCCGGATTCATACTCAAATAAAACAAAGCCTCTCCCGAGCACGAGACGTAGGGCTGTTATCTCCACCGCGAGAGGCCCGAACTCGCTAAAATCATTCGTGTCACCCGTTTGCATCTCGATAGACCATGCTCCTTTACCCTACCCCTCTCTATTGCCGGAATCGTTCCCACGACAGTTGGCGCCCACCGTGGGGCATGGCGTCTATCGAGCCATGATGCAAATGGTTTTCTTTCTTCGATCTTCATCCGCCGATCAACAATCATCGATGGAGAATTTGATCCAGGATGTTCCGGACATCACTCCATTCACTGGAGAGACATGATACTCTTCGTACAAAGGAATCAGGAAGTTTCATTCGACCCTGTCTTTTTCTTTACAATCGATCTTTAATCTAACAATGGTTGTTTTTTCCGTATGTACACGCGCTCACGCGAGTCCCGTGGAGTTTCGATCAATCGAAAAGGAAAGAAGATACAAGGCGAAGAGGACGGCCGCACCATCTTCTTCGCATCAAACAAGCGAGGAGGACGGCCGCATCACCTTCTTCACATCAACCAGAAAGCGCGAGCAACAGCGGCAGCGCCGCCGCGCCACCAAGCACCGTTCGGATGAGCGCCATGGGGGCCGAGCTCCCGACCTGGCCAGTCCGCTGTCGCCTGTCTTCTTCGTCGCTAACCTCCGACGCCTCCACCAAGTCAACCGCCGCCCGTCTGGCTTCACCGACCTCTAGCGCATCCATCCGTGCCGGAACCGCACCTCCAGCGGTGTTTCTGAGTGCCGCCGCCGGCCTGATGCCGATGGTGCGACACTCCTCCCTTTCTGCTTCGCAGACACAAGCTAGGCCGGCAACACGGAGCTCCTCGGCCCGGTCATCCGCTCGGCAGTGATCTCCATGGTGGAGGCGCCCCTCCTTCCGGCGTCGCCGGCACGATGCACTCCTCCCTCATCTGCTACCCGAAAGTGGTTGCTGCGGCGTACGCGCAGACCCGGCGCGACGCGGAAATAGGAAGCTGGTCACGCCTCCGGGCGCGGCGGTTCTTCCCTCCGTCGCCGGCTACTGGCCATGGCCCTTTTTCCTTTAACCATGCAAGGGGAGTGGGTCACCTCCTCCTTGATTACCTGCATGCAGGTAAATGCGCGCAAGTACAGGAAACAGAAGGACGTGGTGATCTCCAACGTCAGATTAATTGGCTGCCTCATTAAGCAGCCAATTGATGAGGATTACTAACGTCAGTTACCTAATTATTGCGGCCATAACAGGTGCGCTGCTCCGGCGCCAGTTAATTGGTGCATGCATGCATGTGCAAACACCCAGCCAGCCCGACTGGTCAACCCAGCGCCCCAACATGGCTGTGCTGGCTATACTTGCTAGTAACTTGCAGGGTCACCCGATGGATCTTTCACTCGGACAGCTGCGAACCCGATTCGTTCAGAGTTCAGATAGATGAATCCACTCGAACACAGACTCGAGTTCACTCGGCCACAGTCCCGAGTTCACTCGGATGGATCCCTCGTTCAGTATCAACGCGTCGTCACTCAGTTGGACGCATCTTCATCAACTTGCCCGACTTGACCGTTCCGTTTGTCGTCACTCGGTTGGGCACATCTTCATCAACTTGCCCGACTTGACCGTTCCGTACGTCGTCACTCGGTTGGGCACATCTTTATCAACTTGCCAGACTCGGCCGCCCGGCGCACCGTCACTCGGTTGGGCACATCTTCGACGACATGCTCGATTCGTCCGCCCGTGCGTCGCCACTCAGCTGGACCCGTCCTCAGCACTCGGCCGCCCCGTGCGTCGCCACTTGGCTGGACACCTCCTCACCTCTTGGCCGCCCGTGCGTCGTTACTCAGATGTACGCGTCTTCACCAGTCAGCTGCCCGCGCGTCGACACTCAGCTGTACGCGTCTTCACCAGTCGGCCGCCCGTGCGTCGACACTCAGTTGTACGCGTTTTCACCACTCGGCCGCCCCGTGCGTCGCCATTCGGAGGACACGTCTTCATCGGCTTGCCCGACAAGCTAAGTATTTTTTTCATATTTCATCTGCATACATTTTACATATGGACAACTAAACGTCCAGCATCATTCGGATGAATACTGCACACAGACAAGCAATGTGTAGGTTTTCTCGGACAACTAAACGTCCGGGCATTTGGCCGTCCCGTGCGTCGCCACTTGGCGGGACATGTCTTCATCACTCAGACATATCTTCATCACTTGGCCGCCCCGCGCGTCGCCACTCGGTTGGACATGTCTTCACCACACGGCTGCCCCGCGCATCGCCACTCGGTTGGACAGGTCTTCACCACTTGGCCGCCCTACGCGTCGCCATTCGGCTGGACACGTCTTCACCACTCGGCCGCCCCGCGCGTCGCCACTCGGTGAGACACCTCTTCACCACTCGGCCGCCCCGCGCGGCGCCACTCGGTGAGACACATCTTCACCACTCGGCCGCCCCGCGCGTCGCCACTCAGTGAGACACAACTTCACCACTCGGCCGCCCTGCGCGTCGTCACTCGGTGAGATACAACTTCACCACTCGGCCGCCCCGCGCGTCGTCACTCGGTGAGATACATCTTCACCACTCAGCCGCCTCGCGTGTCGCCATTCGGTGAGACACATCTACATCACTCGGCCATCCCGCGAGCCGCCACTCGGTTGGGCGCGTCTTCATCAACACGCCCACTCGGGCGCTCGTGCGCCATCAGACAGCTAAGTCATTCTTCACACACTGCATTCTATTAAATAGCTATTTTCGTGTTCCCGAGCGTCCTGTAATCCACACTTGACGTTCGCTCGGAGGCCAGGCCGCCGAGTGTACCTCTACGCTCGGTTGTTTATTTTCATGTCGGAACACTGCGCTTCCGCCTCATTTGGGTCCAATACTCCAACGAGTTCAGTCGGATCCTTCACTTCGACAAATTCGATCAGATCCTTCGCTCTTTTAGACTCTTGATGGTTCCGAACCAGCAAGCCCCTTGCACACCTTGCGGGTGTCTATGGGTTTTATTTACACAAATCATTTCAGCACGCATCAAATTACTTCGAGAAATTTTTACATTGGCTTGTGCTATTTTTCATACACAGGTTACACGATCACTCGGCGGCTCTGTGAACCAACTTCATTACTACTCGGACTCAGTCACCACACCGATCCTAACGCAGTGCAACACCGACCTCGTCGCTCTGTTGACTTCGGACACATCCGGCTGACCCCTCCGTGGAGTCCTCTTCATCGTGTCAACGACATAGACCTCGTCGTCACGTTGGGCATGAGACAGATAAGTCCCTTTTATAATTAAACTGCATACTTCATTCCTTTGCGAGTTTGCCTCTTTCGAGCATCACTCGGGAGCTGCTCCTAACCTTTACCCGAGTCCGACTCGATGAATTACAATTTACCCATTCAATACTATATTTATCGTATTCCGACAGGTCCGCCGTCGGAGCCTATAGTGCGCTCGGGGGCTACGCCGCACTCGGGGGCTGCAACTCATTCGGAATCACACTTTCCTGAGTGGTCTAGTACTTCATCGCTAGTCGGATCCTTCACTTCAACGAGTGCAGTCGGATCCGCCACTTCGACAAGTCATGATCACTCAGACGCCCCGCGCGTTGCCATCGGTCGGACACGTCCTCACCACTCGGCCGCCCTGCGCGTCGCCACCCGGTTGGACATGTCCTCACCACTCGGCCGCCCCGCGCGTCGCCATTGGTCGGACACGTCCTCACCACTCGGCCGCCCCGTGCATCTCCACTCGGTTGGGCACATCTTCATCAACTGGACCGACTCGGCCGCCCCGCACGTCGCCACTCGGATGGACATGTCTTCACCACTCGGCCGCCCCGTACGTCGCCGCTCGGTTGGGCACGTCTACATCAACTTGCCCACTCGGCCACCCTACGCGTCGCCACTCGGTTGGGCATGTCTTCACCACTCGTCCACTCGCGCGCCGTGAGACAGTCGGATCCTTCACTTCAACGAGTGCAGTCGGATCCGCCACTTCGACAAGTTGCATGATCACTCAGACGCTCTGCGCGCCGTCTTCGTCGCTACTCAGGCTCAGTCGCCGTGCCGGTATTGTTGCACCGCAACCGCGCTACACCGATCTCATTGCTACATCAGCTTCGAAAGCATCTAACTGACTCCTCCGAGGACCGTTTTTCGCCGTGTCATGGCTTCAACGACTTCGACCACATCCCCAACGCGGAAACAGCTAAGTTACGCATATGATCAAACCTCATATCGCACTCTGTAGCGAGCTTACCTCTTTCGAGCATCACTCGGGGGCTACGCCACAGCCGAGGGCTATGCCACCCTCGGGGGTTTACGCCCCATTTGATTAAACTATTGATCATGTCAGGAATATTTTTCTGAACATACTTGCTCGGTCCACCGAAGATCTATATGGGTACCAGCATCCACTCGGATGATCGCCCAAATCACTACCTGGAGTCATCTTCAGGACTGCGAAAGGGTGAAACCGGCGCTCCTCTACGGATACACTTGGCCCTTCTTCTAGGCTGCAAGGCGTCAGTTTCACAAACTTGGACTCGGAGATGGCCTGTGCTGGTGTTCCCCCGGGATGATGAGTGGCTTCTCTCCGGAGAGTCAGTCCACACGCTAGCCTCACCACTCGGGTTTTCATGGCACGTCCACATCGGACCACTAGTCTATCTCCTCTGGGAGACATACGAGTGCCACCAAGTTTTTCCTCGCAGATAACATACCCCGATCAGTCAGGAAGCACCCAGTCCACTCGGAGAAACGCCTGAATGATTACCTCGAGTCATCTTCAGGACTACAAAAGGGTGAAACCGGCGCTCCTCTACGGATACACTTGGCCCTTCTTCTAGGCTCCAAGGCATCAGTTTCACAAACTTGGACTCGGAGATGGCCTGTGCTGGTGTTCCCCCGGGATGATGAGTGGCTTCTCTCCGGAGAGTCAGTCCACGCGCTAGCCTAGCCACTCGGGTTGTCATGGCACGTCCACATCGGACCACTAGTCTATCTCCCCCGGGAGACATACGAGTGCCACCAAGTTTTTCCTTGCAGTCAATATACCCCGATCAGTCGGGAAGCACCTAGTCCAGAATCCATTGAAGTTTTGTTCAAATCGTAGTTGACTATAGCTTGACGACAGGCACCGAGTGCCCCCGCAGTGCTCGGGCCAAATCAAGTTTTTAGTAAACTCGTTCTACAAAACCTCAACCGATTCGGGGGCTAAACCTATGGGCGCGCCGGCAGTTGACATGTTCCTCACTCAGCTTTCTACTTCTTCATAAAATATGCTCAATACCTAACGCTCACTCTTCGTCTCCAACCCGGTCCCAACCCGATCGTCTGGTTGGCAAGAGCAAAAGCTAACGGTCAATGTAAGAAGTACTACTGGAACGATTACTCCCTGGAGTGTCCAGCTTTTTTCTACAGTCGCCAGTTTCGAGGCCAAATTCATTCATCGTGTCGAATGCATGAAGATTCGCCTGCTTGATCCAGTTCCAGGCTGAATTTATTTACCGTGCCGAGTGCGCGAAGATCAGTCTGACTGATTCAACTCCAGGCTGAACTTATTTACCGTGCCAAGTGCATGCAGATTTGCTTGACTGACCCAGTTCCAGGCTAAATTTATTTACTATGCCGAGTGCATGAAGATCCATCCGATCGACTCAATTTCAGACTAAAAGTTATTTACCGTGCCGAGTGCACAAGATTCACCTGATTGACCCAGTTCCAGGCTGAACTTATTTACTGTGCCAATCACAGGAAGATCCATCAGATTGACTCAGCTCCAGATTGCAGTTATTTACCGTGCCGAGCCGACGAAGATCCATTCCGAATGCATGAAGACCCGTCACAGTTCTAGGCTGAAGTCATTTACCGTGCCGAGCGCACGAGGGTTCACCTGTTTAATTCAGTTCCAGACCAAAAGACTTAAACCCTCTGCCAGACTCATCTAGTCCGACAGAGGCTCGGGGACTACACCCAGTGGGTGCACTCAGCGTGCCCCCACTGGAAGAGAAACCAAAAAGAAACATTTTGCTCGGTCAAGTCCAGCAACAACATTCGAGTACAACAAATCTTATAGACTCCAACCGACTACCAGCAATCAGTCAGAGTCTCGGGGGCTATACCCTATGGGTGCGCCGATCACGCACCCATAGAACAAAATTCCGAGTATCTTCACTCAAGCAAACGTTCCGTGCCCAGGCGCGAAGAAATTCCGAGTAATCAGTTACTTGATACAGGACTGGCTCCAAATCACTCAAAAAAATTGCTATAAGGTGAGTTTAACGCTCCTCCGTGGACCCGTTTGAGCCTTCTTCTAGGACTCAAAGCGTGAAACTCATAAGTTTGGATCTAGAGCCGACTTGTATTGACGTTCCTCCGGGATAAGAATGGCATCTCTCCGAGAGAGCAGTCCATGCGTCAATCTTGTTGCCCAGATTTAATGACTCTTCCATTCTCAGATCACGGGTCAGCTTCTTCCGAGAGATGAACGGCTGTCACCAAGTTTCTCCACACGGTCTTCGTCGATCTACGCGCGCACGTCTCTGATTTTGAATCCCGCAAAATCCGGGATCCAGCAATTTGATTGCTCGACCTTTAAAACCCTTCCAAAAACGCTCAGGTCTGGTCTGCCACCCGACACGCGAAGGACTCATTTCACTCGGACACCATGTAGTCCGGAATCCGTCAAGGCAACACGTGGAGATAAGACTGCCGGGTGACCAGAGGGAGTTCATGAGTGCCTCCGTAGCACTCGACTCATCTGGGAATTCACCTCGACTCGACCCGCTCAACCTCGACCGATTCGGGGGCTAATGACAAGGACATGTATTGGGGGTAGGGTAACAGGCCTGACCTAAAGACCCTACCCATGGACCCCATACACTTTGTACTGGGCCCCTGGGCCAGATCGCCGTTCAGATGTACCGCAACTTGAAAGTCACTCGGACGGCAACAACCACTCGGAGCATAGCACTCCACTCGACGAACTCATTCCACTCGGAGTACCTGATTTCACTCGGACATACGAAGACCAATAGTCAGCATGGCGGTTTCGTAGTGGGCAGATATTATGGCATTGATGGTCCACCTTGTAACATATGAGGTGAGGGGGTGGCGCACTCTATATAAGCCACCCCCACCACTAGACTGGGGCAGGCTCATTCTTCTCCCTTGGCTCTCTCGCCATTAGTCTCAGGACTTAGCTCAGGCATGGAGATCCGTTCTCCTCTCTCTCACACATTGTAATCTCCAGATTCATACTCAGATAAAACAAAGCCTCTCCAGAGCATGAGACGTAGGGCTGTTATCTCCACCGCGAGAGGCCCGAACTCGCTAAAATCATTCGTGTCACCCGTTTGCATCTCGATAGACCATGCTCCTTTACCCTACCCCTCTCTATTGTCGGAATCGTTCCCATGACACTGGGCACTGTCTGAAATCTCTCCGTAGTGGGTCTGTCATCTCCACTATCATCTAAAGCGGCTGTCCTGGCAGCATCAACATCGTCCTTCAGCTTCTCAACTATAGTCTGGACCTCAGTGATCTTAACATCTAGATCATGAATCTTCGTCTCGACTATCCGCTCTAAGCTAGCCTGGTTCTGGGTGAGGTTGTCCAGACTTCGCTCAATCCTCAGGGTGGCTTCTAGCAGATAAGTCATTGGAGATTTGCAATTGGAGCATTGGGAGCTGATGCCTCCTTGGCTGCTTTTGCTTCCTTGGCTTCTCGGATCTTCTCTTGAGCTTGAGCAGAGGTGGGGTGCGAAGGATCCATCACAATGACATTATCCTCAAACTCTGGACGCAGTGGGAGATGCTCACGATCAAGAAGATAAGTGCTCGTTCCAACCTTGGAATTGATAAGCATCTGGATGTGTGGAGCATATCCGCAAGATCTCTTCTGATCAGCAGCTGTCCTCTTGATAGTTTCAACAATCAAGCTCATCACCTTAAACTTCTGAGGTGTGTCAAAGAGGTGCAGCAGGTTGATGGAGTGGCCACATATCATCTTATCATCTCCTGACTTGGGCAACAGAGTGTACCGCAAGATAGTGTTTGTGGTGACCAATCCTGGCAGTAGGTGCTTCACTGATCCTAGCTTATGTGTCTCGATGTCCTTCTGTGGTATTGCTGTGTACATGTTGGCCATGGAGTTGTGGTCCATCTTGAGCTTGGCATAGATATCAACATCATCATCTTCTTCTTCTGGAGCACCAAGAAGAGTAGCCCACTCAGAGATGGTTGACTGGTACCTGATACCCTCTGTCATCCACACAATCCTGCCATCAGGATATAAGTGAGCTGTGGAGTAGAACTGCATGATCATCTCATCATTCCACTTTGTCAACTTCTGTCCAACAAAATCATCAACACCAGCAATCTTGAAACTCTCATGAACATGGGGGAAATAATCCTCATTGCCATCAATGTACTTCCAATCCACCCATCTCATGTCGCTGACAATTGGCTTCTTACCCAGCAGAACCGTCTCATAGAAGTCTTGCTGTTCTCTGGTCTAGAAGCGGTAGTCACAAGCTGTTCTCCTCCTGGCGGCATAGGGATCTGACAGTATCCACTGACGCAGTCCTTTGTCCTTCCTTAGCATCATATTCTCTGCAACCGGGTGTGCATCATCATGGTCTGGAATCTTTGGCTTCAATTTTCTGAGCACTAGTGGCTCCTCATCAACATTGGTTTCAGGCACTGGGGCCTTGTTCTTCTCACTAGTAGAAATGTTTCTGGTCGACCTCTTGGGTGCTGGAGCTTTTGGTTTGGACTTGGTGGGGGCAGCAGTCCTGATTGCATCTGACATGAGCTTCTGAGCTTTTGCAGGGGGTGCATTAGCTGCTGGCTCCTCCTCCTCCTCTGAATCATTCCTCATGGAGGGTTTTCCAAGCACATGAGCAGTAGTTTTCCTAGCTCTCTTCTTCTTTCCTCCTGCAGCTGTTTCTGTGTCACTTGGCTCTTCAAGTGTGAATTGCATAGTTTTCTTTGGAACTTTCTTCACAGCAGTTTTATCTTTGGCAGAAATGGGCTTGGTGCTATATTCCTTAGCAAGCACTACTCTCTTTTTTTTTGTTGCTGCTTCACCAGCAACAAAATCCTCATCCTCACTGTCTGAGGTTCTCTTCTTCCTGGTTCTAGTTGCAGCCTTTGGAAGATCTGGAGAGCTTCTCTCTCCCTCATAAAAACTTTCTGCAGGGCTAGAGCCTGCGCTGAGATCTGTGTGCTGCTCTGACATGTTTTGGCTATCGCTGGCATCAGACATCTTGCAAAGCTGACCCTGTGAATAGATGGGTATGGGCAGAGTAGATGAGTCATCACAAAAAGCAGATGTTTTTCATAAAAATTGAGTTCAACTCTTAGTTTCAAGTTTTCACAGAAAGCATTTCGGATAGAACGAGTTGATCATCTCGGTGATACCGAAGCACTCAACAGAAACCTTACACGCCATTTCGGTCAGACCGAGATGGGTTTCGGTGACTCCGAGATGCTAGGGTTTCACAGAGATTTTACTTTTGGTCTCACCGATTCGTACAACTCGGTGGCACCGAGATGTACTAGTGCTATGGCCTGGGGCCAAATCGGTGACGCCGAAAATTTCTAATCGGTCGGTCCGAGATGCGTTCGGCAGAAACTTAAACCTAAAATTTTTACTCGAATCTAATCTATGGACATTGCAGTGTAATAGGAGTTCTCAATCCGTGGCAAGAATCATGGCAATCCTATCGTGCATTGAATCAGAAATTGGAGCACGAAAGGGGTCGAATCTCACCCTAACTCGGTGGAGATCCTCTATGGCGGCAACGGCGGAGCAGATTGTCGTTGACGGCGGCGGAATCCGGCGGCGAGGGCGCGCTGGAGACAACGACGAAGTCCGGAGACGAGGGCGACGACAGCTGTGGGGCGCGAGGTTGTAGGGGGTCGAGAAATTTCAACCGAACGGTCTCGCCAGATATATATACCCACGAGCTATCGGTGGCTCCGAGTTGGACAACTCGGTGCCACCGATATGTGTAACTGCTAGCAGTTTAGCACATCGGTGGCTCCGAAATGGTTCAACTCGATGGCACCGAGATGAAAACCTAGATCAATCTAAATGATTTCGATTGGACCGAGTTTGAGTGAATTGGTTTGGCCGAAATCATATAGAAGGTTTTGGAGGTTCAGCCCTTTCAGATCGGTGGCTCCGAGTGCTCCTCACTTGGAGGGTCCGAAAATGACTTGTTCAATTTTTGTGATGTAGCATGAATAGAATTTGAGACAAGAAAGCATAGATAGCTAGAGAAAGTACTTAGGCATTCTTGTACATCCACTTGGCCAGAAAAACAAAGACAATCAAGACAACAAATGGATGTCCTCAAATGAAGAAAACATGCAAACCAACATGCTCACACAATAAGATAGCAAATGAAATATGTGTCAAACATGCACAACCAATTCTAGCATCTATCAAGCAATGGCGATGACTAGGTCATCTATATATGAGTATATTGACTTAGGAGTCAAATGAGAACATTTGACCATAGGTCATACTCATCGTTTAAGCACAAGTGGGGTTGCCACTTTTACATAAAGCATTGATGTGTTC
The DNA here is from genome assembly GCA_039707655.1 of Elymus sibiricus. Classification (NCBI taxonomy): domain Eukaryota; kingdom Viridiplantae; phylum Streptophyta; class Magnoliopsida; order Poales; family Poaceae; genus Elymus; species Elymus sibiricus. Next base: position 332,771,965 of record CM077674.1, on the reverse strand, counting down.
ACACCATTAGAGTTGCTTTAGCTCAATTGTTTAGAGCAAAGCTCCCCCTAGATGTGATATCCCCCCAAAGAGGGATGAACTAACCTTGGGTTTTGTCGATGATGACTTCATGTAGATGTTGAAGATGTGGATGCTCAATGTTGATGTAGACCATCAAGAGTTGGGAGCAATCCTTTGGAGTTTTGTGCTTTCAATACCTACATGGGTTAGTCCCACACAAGGAACATACAAGGATATCCATAGACATAGAGTGAAATACACATATATGATGTCCATGAATGCATTGAATACCTTGTCCCTTGCCTTACCAACAAGAGGGTTTGTGACTCCATGAACTAGTGCAAAATGTGGAAGTTGGTTGCACAAGTTCTTGCCATAATGAATATGAGTGAAGTTTGTTGGCGGAGTCACCCTCAAGAACTTTCTAGTTCTTCTACTTTTGGACCCACATCAACTTGATGGGAATCCTTGGAGTTGTAGTAGCACTTGATGAAGTAGAACTTGATGAAGTCTTGGGAACCCACTTGACCAAGGCTTGAGGAGCTTCTTCAAATGAATCAATCTCTTCTTGAAGCTTGTCCTTGCCTTTTAGCTTGTCGTCTTGTGGTGGAAGATCTTCTTGAGCTTGTGTTCCCTTGAAGGAAGTAGGATCATACTTCTCTTGTCGAGGAACAAACTTCGTCTTGGGGTATTGATCTTCTTCCCACTCAACTCCATTGGCATTGAACTTTCGTTCAAAACCAACACCTTGGTTCTTCCGGTGCCTTCCTTGCTTGCGTACAATTTCCTCAAATTGCTTACTCCCGGCAAGACTCTTGTAGACACCTTTTTCTATAATTCCTTTTAATAGCATATTTTCTTGCTCAAGTGTAACTTGGCTAAGAGAATCATTAGTGGAATCAATAGAACTACTAGAAGCAACAACATTGGATTTAGCATTGTTATTGTTACTACTAGAGGTAGAACCCTTTTTACCCTTGTTGCTAGTTTCTTAGGTTTAACTTGTGGCATAAAGGTAGACAAGAGTAAACGTTTGGCAAGATATGAAGAACTCTTCTTTCGAAGATCGTCATTGATAGCTTTAAGAAACTCATGCTCTTGCTCTAAATTTAGCTTTTCGAAGCGTAGCTTCTCATGAGTTCTTAGAAGTTCTCTATGATCCTCTTGAGTTGTTTCATGAGCTAACTTAAGAGCATTCAATTCTTTAGTTAGACGCTCAATCTCCTTCATAGCATTGTCACTTGTTTCCTCTTGACTATCATGATTACTAGCATTTTCATTATAGCTCACATCACTAGCCTTATCAACAAGTGAATCATCATCACCAAGCAAATCATCTTCATCACTATTGAAATCAAGATACTCGGGGCATGATACCTTGGGGCCTTTTGCCACGAAGCATATTCCAATTCCTTCATTTGGTGAGTCAAATAGATCATGGGAGTTGGATGACACAAGAGCAAGTCCGGCAACACCTTCATCTTGACTATAGTCGGAGTTGGAGTGATAACTTCTCTCGGAGTGGTTGTCGGAGTCGGAGCCGGAAACCCATTCACCAACATGAGCTTGATGTCTTCTTCTTGTGTAGCTCTTGGATGACTTGTCCTTCCTCTCCGAATCCTTGCTTCTTCAAGAGTGTCTTCGTTCATAACGATCATCTCTACTCCTTCTCTTCTTATGAGGTGATTCATCTCTTCTATGTCTTCCTCTTGGTGATTCGTCTCTTTTCTTGTAGGGAGCCGTACACTCATTGGAATAGTGTCCAGGTTTTCCACAATTGTAGCCATTACGGTCACGACTTGATGATCTTCTCTCATAGTGTCTTGAACTAGAGCTTCTTTCTTTCCCTTTGTTCTTGTAGAACTTGTTGAATCTTTTCACCATTAGGCTTATCTCTTCATTGGATACTAGCTTGTCACTTGGAGTTGTTGGAGCATCGGTTGAGGCTTTGTAAGCACCACTTGATTTGTTGTGTAGCTCCTCTTTGTCCTTGAGTGACATTTCATGAGCAACAATCCTTCCAATGACTTCCGTGGGCTTGAGATCTTTGTAATCTGGCATCATTTGGATCAATGTGCAAACGGTATCATATTTTCCATCCAAAGCTCTAAGTATCTTCTTGATGATGAATTTGTCGGTCATCTCTTCACTTCCTAAGCCGGCAATCTCATTTGTGATGAGAGCAAGCCTAGAGTACATTTCTGCGACTCCTTCACCATCCTTCATCTTGAACTTGTCAAGTTGACTTTGAAGCACATCCAACTTAGATTCCTTGACGGACTCGGTACCCTCATGCATATCAACCAAAGTATCCCAAATTTCCTTTGCATTCTCGAGGCGGCTAATTTTGTTGAATTCCTCGGGACACAAACCGTTGAAGAGAATGTCACAAGCTTGAGCATTGTATGCATTTTCATCATCTGTTTCCGCGGTTGCTTCACGATCCGGTTCCTTGCCATCCTCTAAGAAATCACCTTGCAAGCCAACACGAACAACAGCCCAAACGACGGGGTTATGACCAAGAATATGCATTTTCATCTTATGTTTCCAACTAGCAAAGATTGTACCATCAAAATATGGACCTCTACGGTGATAGTTACCCTCACTAGACGCCATACTCTCCTAGGTTGTGAAACCAAGGCTATGATCACCAAAGCAATGGAAATCAAGGCTTACTGAGACCAAGGCTCTGATACCACTTGTAGGATCGAAAGTATGTCTAGAGGGGGGGGTGATTAGACTACTTGACCAAATAAAAACCTAACCTTTTCCCAATTTTAGTAGTAGGCAGATTTTAGCAATCATACAAGTCAAGCATCACCCTACACATGCAATTCTAAGAGTGTAGCAGCGGAAAATAAACAATTGCATATGTAAGTAAAGGAGGGGATTGGATATTTCAAACGCAATGAAGACACGGTGGTTTTTGGCGTGGTTCCGATAGGTGGTGCTATCGTACGTCCACGTTGATGGAGACTTCAACCCACGAAGGGTAACGGCTGCGCGAGTCCACGGAGGGCTCCACCCACGAAGGGTCCACGAAGAAGCAACCTTGTCTATTCCACCATGGCTTACGTCCACGAAGGACTAGCCTCACTCGGGTAGATCTTCACGAAGTAGGCGATCTCCTTGCCCTTACAAACTCCTTGGTTCAACTCCACATCATGTCGGAGGCTCCCAAGTGACACCTAACCAATCTAGGAGACACCACTCTCCAAAAGGTAATAGACGGTGTGTTGTTGATGAACTCCTTGCTCTTGTGCTTCAAATGATAGTCTTCCCAACACTCAAACAACTCCTCACAGATTTGGCTATGGTGGAAGAAGGATTTGAGTGGAAAGCAACTTGGGAAAGGCTAGAAATCAAGGTTCAAATGGTTGGATTGGAATGTCTTGATCTCAACACATGAGTAGGTGGTTCTCTCTCAGAAAATGTATGGTGGAAGTGTAGGCACGTTCTGATGGCTCTCCTTACTGAGAAGGAAGTGGTGGAGGGGTATATATAGCCTCCACACAAAATCCAACCGTTACACACTTTTGACCCAACTCGGTGGCACTAAAACCATAATCTCGGTAGCACCGAACTGTGTAAAAGATATGAACGTTAGAAATCTCGATGGGACCAACTGGAACAACTCGGATGGACCGAAGTGCAATGGCTAGGGCAAACCTCGTCTCGGTGGCACCGATTGCATCAACTCGGTAGGACCGAAGTGAAGCAATAAGGCAACAGAGAGTTGGCAAGCCATCTCGGTGAGACCGATTTGCAAAACTCGGTGAGACCAAAGTGAGTGCAAACGATTACAGAGAGTTGGCAAGGCCATCTCGGTGAGACCGAGATCCATATCGGTGGATCCGATTTGTTAGGGTTTTGGCAGTGGCTAAGTCCAGACGAACTCGGTGGCTCCGGATAGAAAATTTCGGTGGGGCCGAGTTGGAATGTAGGTTTTGGACATATTTGGATAGAGAAGATGGTTGAGGGTTTTGGAACACTATCACTAAGCACTTGAGCAAAAAGATCATTAAGCAACACCTCATCCCCTTTTAATAGTATTGGCTTTCCTATGGACTCAATGTGATCTTGGATCACTAAACCAAAAATGTAGAGTCTTGATCTTTTGCCAATCCTTGTCCTTAGCATTTTGAGGGGTCCACATCTCTAGTCCTTGCCATGCCAATAATTGAACATCCTAAAATCCTTAACTTGAATGGACATTAGTTCAATGAGATATATGTTGTTATGAATTACCAAAACCACCAAGGGAGCAAATGTGCTTTCACCACCCGCTGGTCATAGATGGACTGCAAGGAAAGAAAGTCAGCACATAACGCCCGAGAAGGCCCGACCCACCTGCTGCGCAGCCGGCCCGGGCCTCGGGGGCTACACCCAGTGGGTGCGCTGACGCGCCCCCACTGGAAAGCGACCAAGCCGGTCAAGAAAGGGAAAGAAGAAACGATACACAATCACAAGAAAAAGCGAAGAATAAGCAAACTCACCGCGAAGGTCCGCTCCAGCTGTAGCAGCCGGCCGTTCTCCGCCTGGGCGAAGCTCTGCCACTGGTCACGGTGGTTGGCGAGCTGCAGCCGCAGGGAGTCCACCGCCGCGTCCAGCTCACTCCGAGGGGCGCCGCTCGTCGCCTCGCTGGAGCTCGCCGCCCAGTTCCGCTGCGGCTGGGCCGAGGACCCGACGCTAGCTCCGCTGCCTGCCGGCCTCAGCTCGAGGCTGCGCCCGCGGCCCACGGCTCCGCGGCCACCATGGCACGAGACCTCCCTGGCGTGGCCACCGCGTTCGGGGGCGGCGCTCCTCCTCCGCCTGGCGCGGCCTCCGGCTCACGGCTTCCTCCATCCCCCCGTTCGGCCCCGTCGGCCGGGTCGGCGGCCGGCGACGCCTCCGGGTCGGCCGTCCTGTCGGCGTCCGCCTCGTGCTCGTCAGTCTCACTGCGGCCGGCCGCCTCCGCCCGGCGGGCCGGGTCGTGCACCGATTTGGAGCGATGCTCCGCAACCGGCGACGGCGGTGGCGATGGCGCCGTCCAAGCCGGCCATGCAGACTCCTCCACGGCCCTCCGCCGTCTCGCCACGACCTCGGCCAGGGCGCCGTCCCATGCCTTGGTCGACGCCTCGGCCATCTCCTTCTCGGCCTCGGCCCACGCCCTCCAGGCGTATCTCTCGGCGTCCTCCAGGGTGGCGCCGGACTGACGGGCTGCGAGCGCCTCCTTGGTGGTCTCCACCGCCTCACGCTCCTCCGCGCCGCCTTGGCCCCTCCGCCGATCGGCCTCCTCCGCGGCCGCCGCTGCCGCGGCCACCTCCGCCAACTCGAGCGCATTCTGATGACCCACAAGTATAGGGGATCAATCGTAGTCCTTTCGATAAGTAAGAGTGTTGAACCCAACGAGGAGCAGAAGGAAATGACAAGCGGTTTTCAACAAGGTATTTTCTGCAAGCACTGAAATTATCGGTAACGAGTAGTTTGATAGCAAGATAATTTGTAACAAGTGACAAGTAACAATAGTAACAAAGAGTGCAACAAGTTGGCCCAATCCTTTTTGTAGCAAAGGACAAGCCGGAACGATCTCTTATAGTAAGTAAAGCGTTCTCGAGGACACATGGGAATTTCATCTAGTCATTTTCATCATGTTTGTTTGATTTGCGTTCGCTACTTTGATAATTTGATATGTGGGTGGACCGGTGCTTGGGTGCTGTTTTTACTTGAACAAGCCTCCCACTTATGATTACCCCCTCTCGCAAGCATCCGCAACTACGAAAGAAGAATTAAGATAACTCTAACCATAGCATTAAACATATGGATCCAAATCAGCCCCTTACGGAATAGCGCATAAACTAGGGTTTAAGCTTCTGTCACTCTAGTAACCCATCATCTAATTACTACTCCACAATGCATTCCCTTGGCCCAAATATGGTGAAGTGTCATGTAGTCGACGTTCACATGACACCACTAAGAGAATCAACAACATACATATCATCAAAATATCGAACGAATACCAAATTCACATGATTACTTATGACAAGACTTCTCCCATGTCTTCAAGAACAAAAGTAACTACTCACAAATCATGTTCATATCCAAGATCAGAGAGGGATTGAATAGCATAATAGATCTGAACATATAATCTTCCACCAAATAAACCAAGTAGCATCAACTACAAGATGTAATCAACACTACTAGCAACCCACAGGTACCAATCTGAGGTTTTGAGACAAAGATTGAATACAAAAGATGAACTAGGGTTTGAGATGAGATGGTGCTGGTGAAGATGTTGATGAAGATTAGTCCTCCCACGATGAGAGGATCGCTGGTGATGTCGATGGCGACAATTTCCCCCTCCCGGAGGGAAGTATCCCCGGCAGAATCTCTCCGCCGGAGAGCAAAACTGCTCCTGCCCAAGTTCCGCCTCGAGACGGCGGCGCACCGTCCCGAAAATCTTCTCTATATTTTTTCTAGGGCAAAATGACTTATATACCAGAAAATGGGGGCCAGAGGCTGGCCAGGGGCCCCACGAGGTACCAGGGGGCGCCTGGGGGGGTGGAGCGCCCTGGTGCCTCGTGGGCACCTGGGTGGCCCCCTCTGGTACTTCTTGATTCCAGTATTTTTTATTTATTCAAAAATAATTCTCCGTCAAATTTCAGCTCATTTGGAGATGTGAAGAATAGGTATCTCTGACATAGCTTTTTCAGGTCCAGAATTCCAGCTGCCGGCATTCTCCCTCCTTGTGTAAATCTTGCATATTAAGAGAGAAAAGGCATTAGAATTGCTCCACAAAGTGTTATATTGATCAAAAACACTATAAATAACAGTAGCAAAACATGATGCAAAATGAACGTAACAACTCCCCCAAGCTTAGACCTCGCTTGTCCTCAAGCGAAAGCCGATATCGATAATCATGTCCACATGTTTAGAGAGAGAGAGAGGTGTCGATAAAAACAAAATACGGACATAGTAGCATCATGATCATTATTATAACAGCAATATTTATTATCATAAACTTCTCACGAGCAAGTAACAATTCATCACAACAATGGAGTATAAGGCATAAACTTTCTTGAAAACTAACAAACTATGTTCTCAGTCAACAATGCAATTGCAATTCATCATATTTTCAGGAAGGGTCTCATGTAGGAGCTTTTCAGCAAGTCCACATACTCAACCATCATTTAGTCTTCTATGATTGCTAACACTCACGACATATATATGGAGCAAAAAGTTTCAGCCAGACACATAGAAAGATAGGGGCTTGTGAATTCGCCTCCCAACTTATTCACCTCAAGGGTGATGTCAACAATAATAACTCACGATCACTCATATCCAACTGGATATATATGCTTAGATCTTTCCCCGCCACATGATGCTTACAAAAGAGAAAAATAAAAAGGAACTAGAGGAGAACACTATTGACTCTTGCATAAAAAGTAAATACATAAAAGTAAAGGATAGGCCCTTCGCAGAGGGAAGCAGAGGTTGTCATGCGCTTTTTGTTGTTGGATGCACAAGCTCTTAATGCAAAGGAACATCACTTTATATTGCCCCTTGTGATAGCAACCTTTATTATGCAGTCTGTCGCTTTTATTTCTTTGCCATCACAAGTTCGTACAAAGCTTATTTCCCTTACAATAAAAGTTTAGACATATTTAGAGGCAATTTTTATTGCTTTTTGCACCGATGACAACTTACTTGAAGGATCTTATTCAATCCATAGGTAGATATAGTGGACTCTCATGGCATGAAACTGGGTTTAAAGGTTTTGGATGCACAAGTAGTATCTCTACTTGGTGCAGATTTTTGGCTAGCAAAGATATTGGGCAAGCACCACATGTTGGAGGATCTATAACAATATAACTTCTATGTGAATATGAACAAACATAATTCATTACGTTGTCTTTCTTGTCCAACGTCAACAATTTGGCATAAAATACTTAATGGGGGCTCACAATCATAAAAGATGTCCAAGATAGTATATTTGCATGTGAATCTTCTCTTCCCTTATTAACTTTTTCATGAATTGCATCATTGACTAATGCTATGTTTGTTAACTTCCAATAAATTTTACCACTTATACTTTTCTTTATGTAATGTCATTACTTTCCACAGGATTAGCATATGATCTTTTTCATTATTTTCATTGCTAGAATTGGAACATGAAAGTAAAGAAACAAAAACTCAAACTACTCTTTATTATATAACTCTCAACTCGATTACATAGATAGATAGATCACGAAGCTAATACTCGAAAATAGATCATACTAAACTTTTATTCAACTAGATCACGAAATAACTAAGGATCGAACTAAAAATAGGTAAAGATAATAAAAGTGATGGTGATACGATACCGGGGCACCTCCCCCAAGCTTGGCACAAACCAAGGGGAGTGCCCATACCCATGTGCTCAGGTCTCCTTCTTCGGTGATGGTGGTGAAGGTGGTGATGAAGTGGCGGGCTTGTCCTCCGGCTTCCATGGCATAGGTTCTCCATCATAAAAAGATGAACGAGTCTCCGGAGTCCTGAAACTTGCAGCTAAACTCATACCTTTGAATCTTGCCTCATACTCATAATTTTGGTTTTGAAGATCATAGATTTGGCCTTGGAGATAGTCGATTCGTTCATTGAGCTTGAAGATGATGTTCCCCATTGATCGGTCATCCACCTTGCGATCACGGGTGAATTCCGTGATCATGGAGTGGTTAGCGCTGAGTCCACGTTCCACCATCTCTTGTCACTTGAAGATCTCCTGCTCCACCACTTCGATCCTGGACTCCACGCTCCCGGTCTTCTTGGGTCCTTGCACATCCTGGATGTGAAGCACCCCCTCATGAATCTCAATGGCTTGAGGGTGTTTCATCACCTCCGGTAGGTAGGGGTTGATAACCTTCTCGTAGAACTTGTCCTTGGAAGAGCTTGATGAAGCCATAGCGATCTAGATCTGTCAGAAAAATAGCATGAAAGAAGAACAGAGGAGATTTCTGTGATACGGTGGTCAAAACGTCTGGGAGTATATATAAAGATTTTTATCTTGCAAAACAAGTAATCCAGAAGAAAACGGAGTCAGGAAGGCTCACGTGGGGCCCATGAGCCACCAGGGCGCGCCAGGGGGGGTGGCGCGCCCTGGTGCCTTGTGGGCACCAGGTGGGTCCCCTCGGCTGTTTCTTATTTTTGTATTTTTTCTAATATTCCAAAACTAACAGAAAATATTTTTATGGAATTTTTGGAGTCGGTTTACTTACCGTATCACATACCTCTTCCTTTTCAGGGTTCTGGAGTGTTCTGGAAGGTCTCTCTTATGTATTCCTCCGGTGTAATTGTTTCAATAATATTAGTTTCAACATTAATGGGGGTGCCTGAAATATAGTGCTTAATTCTTTGCCCATTCACCACTCTCAGGTTAGTGCCTTCGGAGTTATTTATTTTGATGGCTCCGGAGTGATAAACTTCTTCGATGATATACGGTCCTTCCCATTTAGAGAGAAGTTTTCCTGCAAAGAATCTCAAACGAGAATTGTACAATAGAACTTGCTCACCTACTTTAAATTCCCGTTTTTGAATTCTTCTATCATGCCATCTTTTAACTTTTTCTTTAAATAATTTGGCATTTTCATAAGCTTGGGTTCTCCATTCATCTAATGAGCTAATATCAAATAACCTCTTTTCACCGGCAAGTTTAAAATCATAATTCAGTTCTTTAATTGCCCAATATGCTTTATGTTTTAACTCAAGAGGTAAATGACATGCTTTTCCATAAATCATTTTATAAGGAGACATACCCATAGGATTTTTATAATAAGTTCTATAAGCCCATAATGCATCGTCAAGTTTCTTAGACCAATTCTTTCTAGATTTATTAACGGTTTTCTGCAGAATTAATTTTATTTCTCTGTTGCTCAATTCAACTTGACCACTAGTTTGAGGGTGATAGGGAGATGCAATTCTATGGTTGACATCATATTTAGCAAGCAATTTACGGAATGCACCATGAATAAATGTGAACCACCATCAGTCATCAAATATCTAGGGACTCCGAACCTTGGGAAAATAACTTCTTTAAGCATTTTAATAGAAGTGTTATGATCAACACTACTAGTTGGAATAGCTTCTACCCATTTAGTAACATAATCAATAGCAACTAAAATATGAGTATACCCATTGGATTTAGGAAAAGGTCCCATATAATGAAATCCCCAAACATCAAATGGTTCAACAGCAAGTGAATAGTTCATAGGCATTTCCTGACGTCTACCAACATTACCAATTCTTTGACATTCATCACAAGATAAGACAAACTTACGAGCATCCTTGAAAAGAGTAGGCCAATAAAAACCAGATTGTAATACCTTGTGTGCAGTTCTGTCTCCCGCATGGTGTCCTCCGTAAGCTTCGGAATGACACTTTCGTAGGATTTGTTCCTGTTCACGCTCAGGTATACAACGTCTAATGATACCATCTACTCCTTCTTTATAAAGATGTGGGTCATCCCAGAAGTAATGTCTTAAATCAAAGAAGAACTTTTTCTTTTGTTGGTATGTGAAACTAGGTGGTATGTATTTAGCAACAATGTAATTAGCATAGTCCGCGTACCATGGAGTATTACAAGCATTTATGACAGCTAATTGTTCATCAGGAAAATCATCATTAATAGGTAGTGGGTCATCAAGAACATTTTCCATTCTAGACAAATTATCTGCTACGGGATTCTCAGCTCCCTTCCTATCAGTAATATGCAAGTCAAATTCTTGTAGCAATAAAACCCACCTAATGAGTCTACGTTTAGCATCTTTCTTTTCCATAAGATATTTAATAGCAGCATGATTGGTGTGAACAGTTACTTTAGAATCAACTATGTAAGATTTGAATTTATCACATGCAAACACAACTGCTAGAAATTTCTTTTCAGTAGTAGCATAATTTCTTTGGGCACTGTCTAGAGTTTTACTAGCATAATGAATAACATTTAGTTTCTTATCAACTCTCTGTCCTAGAATAGCACCAACAGCATAATCACTAGCATCACACATAATTTCAAAAGGCAAGTTCCAATCAGGTGGTTGAACAATAGGTGCAGTGGTTAAGGCTTTCTTAAGTGTTTCAAAGGCTTCTAGACAATCATCATCAAAAACAAATGGAACATCTTTTTGCAAAAGATTGGTAAGAGGCCTAGAAATTTTAGAGAAGTCATTAATAAATCTCCTATAGAAACCAGCATGACCAAGGAAACTTCTTATACCTTTAATATCTTTAGGACATGGCATTTTCTCAATAGCATCAACCTTAGCTTTATCAACTTCAATACCTCTTTCAGAAATTTTATGCCCCAAGACAATGCCTTCATTCACCTTAAAGTGGCACTTCTCCCAATTCAAGACAAGATTAGTTTCTTCACATCTCTGCAAAACTCGATCAAGGTTGCTTAAGCAATCATCAAAAGAAGTTCCGTAAACGGAAAAATCATCCATGAACACCTCAACAATCTTTTCACAAAAGTCAGAGAATATAGCAGTCATACATCTTTGAAAGGTAGCAGGTGCATTGCATAAACCAAAAGGCATACGTCTATAAGCATAGGTTCCAAAAGGACAAATGAAGGTGGTTTTCTCTTGATCGGGTTTTGATACGGGTATTTGAGAAACCAGAATAACCATCTAGAAAACAAAAGTGTGTATGCTTAGACAGTTTTTCTAACATTTGATCAATAAAAGGTAAGGGGTAATGATCTTTTGTAGTAGCTTTGTTTAATTTTCTAAAGTCAATTACCATCATATAACCAGTTACAATTCTTTGTGGAATGAGTTCATTTTTATCATTAGGAACAACGGTAATACCTCCTTTCTTAGGGACACAAGGAACGTGACTTACCCATCTACTATCAGCTATGGGATAGATTATACCTGCTTTAATATTTCAGAAGCTTTAATATTTCAGTTCTTACCACCTCTTTCATCTTAGAATTTAATCGTCGTTGGTGGTCGACAACTGGTTTAGCATCAGGCTCCATATTAATTTTGTGCTGACATAGAGTGGGACTAATGCCCTTGAGATCATCAAGAGTATATCCAATAGCAGCTCGGTGCTTCCTTAGAGTTTTTAATAATCTCTTTTCTTCATGCGCTGAAAGGTTAGCACTAATAATAACAGGATATATCTTCTTTTCATCAAGATAAGCATATTTCAATGTATCAGGCAATTGCTTCAATTCAAACACAGGGTCACCTTTAGGCGGAGGAGGGCCTCCAAGAGTTTCAACAGGCAAATTATGTTTAAGGATAGGTGGTTGATCAAACAACATCTTATCTATTTCGTTTCTTTCATTCATATGCATATCGTTTTCATGGTCTAGCAAATATTGTTCTAACGGATCAGTAGGAGGTACGGCAATAGAAGCAAGACCAATAATTTCATCTTTACTAGGCAATTCTTTATCATAAGGTTGTCAACAAAACTTGGAGAAATTAAACTCATGAGATATATCACCAAACTTGACTCGAACCTTTTCTTTAACACAATCAATTTCAGCATTAACGGTATTCAAGAAAGGTCTACCAAATATAATGGGACAAAAACTATCTTGTTGTGAACCAAGTACTAAGAAATCAGTAGGGTATTTGATTTTACCACACAAGACTTCAACATCTCTAACAATCCCAAGTGGTGCAATAGTATCTCTATTAGCAAGCTTAATAGTAACATCAATATCTTCAATCTCAACAGGTGCAATATCATGCATTACTTCTTGATATAAAGAAAATGGAATATCACTCACACTAGCACCCATATCACACAAACCATGATAGAAATGATCTCCAATCTTAACAGAAACAACAGGCATGCCAACTACGGGCTTGTTCTTATCTAACTTATCTCGTTCATTTCTAACAGGTTTAGCAATTCTAGCAGCATCCTCACAAAAGTAAATAACATGCCCATCTATATTATCGACTAAGAGATCTTTAACCATTGCAACATCAGGTTCAACCTTAATTTGTTTAGAGGGTCTAGGTGCTCTAATATTACTTTTGTTAACCACAGTTGAAGCTTTAGCATGTTCCTTAATCCTAACAGGAAAAGGTGGTTTCTCAATATAAGCAGTAGGCACAACTGGATCAACATGGTAAACAATTGTTTCTTCTTTAACACTAACGGGTTCCTCAATCTTTTCTTTAACAGGGGGATGACATTTAAACCACTTCTCCTTAGGGAGATCAACATGAGTAGCAAATGATTCACAAAAGGAAGCTACTATCTGAGAGTCAAGTCCATATTTAGTGCTAAACTTATGAAAAGCATCGGTGGCCATAAAAGATTTAACACAATCGACCTCAAGTATTATACCTGACTCATTACCTTTGTCGAGTTCCCAATCTTCAGAGTTGCGTTTAATTCTTTCCAGAAGATCCCATCTGAATTCAATAGTTTTCTTCATAAAGGAGCCAGCCGAAGAAGAATCGAGCGTAGTTCGATTATCATGAGAAAGCCGAGCATAAAATTTTTGTAAAATAATTTCTTTTGAGAGATCATGCTTGGGGCATGTGTACATCATGTACTTAAGCCTCCCCCAAGCTTGAGCGATGCTTTCTCCTTCACGAGGCCAAAAATTATATATATAATTCCGATCACGATAAACCAAATGCATAGGATAAAATTTCTGATGGAATTCTAGTTTCAATCGGTTCCAGTCCCATGTATCAGTATCATCACATAGCCTATACCACATTAATGCCTTTCCCTCCAAAGATAAAGGGAATACTTTCTTCTTAAATCCATCTCCGGATATACCTGCAAGCTTAAACAGTCCACAAATTTCATCCACATAGATTAAGTGCATATCAGGATGTACTGTTCCATCTCCTGCATAAGGATTAGCTAGCAGTTTCTCTATCATACCCGGAGGAATTTCATAATAAATATTTTCAATAGGTGCAGTAGGTTGAGGAGCAACTATTTGTGTTTCCGGTCGAGGTGAAGATACCCCGAACAAACCCCTCAAAGGATTACTTTCCATAGTGACAAGTCACAGTAAATTTCAGCACGTAATATAAATGTTTCCTTACCAAATTCCACTCACCAAAGGCGCTTCACTCCCCGGCAACGGCGCCAGAAAAGAGTCTTGATGACCCACAAGTATAGGGGATCAATCGTAGTCCTTTCGATAAGTAAGAGTGTCGAACCCAACGAGGAGCAGAAGGAAATGACAAGCGGTTTTCAGCAAGGTATTTTCTGCAAGCACTGAAATTATCGGTAACGAGTAGTTTGATAGCAAGATAATTTGTAACAAGTGACAAGTAACAATAGTAACAAAGAGTGCAGCAAGTTGGCCCAATCCTTTTTGTAGCAAAGCACAAGCCGGAACGATCTCTTATAGTAAGTAAAGCGTTCTCGAGTACACACGGGAATTTCATCTAGTCACTTTCATCATGTTTGTTTGATTTCCGTTCGCTACTTTGATAATTTGATATGTGGGTGGACCGGTGCTTGGGTGCTGTTTTTACTTGAACAAGCCTCCCACTTATGATTACCCCCTCTCGCAAGCATCCGCAACTACGAAAGAAGAATTAAGATAACTCTAACCATAGCATTAAACATATGGATCCAAATCAGCCCCTTACGGAATAGCGCATAAACTAGGGTTTAAGCTTCTGTCACTCTAGCAACCCATCATCTAATTACTACTTCACAATGCATTCCCTTAGGCCCAAAGATGGTGAAGTGTCATGTAGTCGACGTTCACATGACACCAGTAAGAGAATCAACAACATACATATCATCAAAATATCAAACGAATACCAAATTCACATGATTACTTATGACAAGACTTCTCCCATGTCCTCAAGAACAAAAGTAATTACTCACAAATCATGTTCATATCCAAGATCAGAGAGGGATTGAATAGCATAATAGATCTGAACATATAATCTTCCACCAAATAAACCAAGTAGCATCAACTACAAGATATAATCAACACTACTAGCAACCCACAGGTACCAATCTGAGGTTTTGAGACAAAGATTGAATACAAGAGATGAACTAGGGTTTGAGATGAGATGGTGCTGGTGAAGATGTTGATGAAGATTAGTCCTCCCACGATGAGAGGATCGCTGGTGATGTCGATGGCGACGATTTCCCCCTCCCGGAGGGAAGTATCCCCGGCAGAATCTCTCCGCCGGAGAGCAAAACTGCTCCTGCCCAAGTTCCGCCTCGAGACGGCGGCGCACCGTCCCGAAAATCTTCTCTATATTTTTTCTAGGGCAAAATGACTTATATACCAAAAAATGGGGGCCAGAGGCTGGCCAGGGGCCCCACGAGATACCAGGGCACGCCTGGGGGGGTGGCGCGCCCTGGTGCCTCGTCGGCACCTGGGTGGCCCCCTCTGGTACTTCTTGATTCCAGTATTTTTTATTTATTCCAAAATAATTCTCCGTGAAATTTCAGCTCATTTGGAGATGTGCAGAATAGGTATCTCTGACATAGCTTTTTCAGGTCCAGAATTCCAGCTGCCGGCATTCTCCCTCCTTGTGTAAATCTTGCATATTAAGATAGAAAAGGCATTAGAATTGCTCCACAAAGTGTTATATTGATCAAAAACACTATAAATAACAGTAGCAAAACATGATGCAAAATGGACGTATCACGTTCCTGGACGACGCGCGAGGAAGATAAGGAAGAAGAAAAACAGCACAACAGTGAAAAAGGCAAGAACTGAGCAACAAAAGGAAACTCACCCTATGGCCGTGGGAACCGCCCGCTTCGGGCCCGCCGACGGCGCCGCCCGGCGCACCTTCTTGACGGACCTCCTCATGGCGCCTGGCTGCGCCGTGGCTAGGCGCTTCGCGGCCGGCCACGCCTCGACCGGCTGCTTCCCGTGCGGCCGGCTCGGGCCCGCCGGCTCCCCGCCGTCCTTTGCTGCCGCCCCCTGGGGGCGGCCCCATCACCTGCCTCCGCATCCGGCGCCGCTGCATCGCCCGCACCATCCTCGTCATCTTCATCATCGTCCGGCCACTCGCGCAAAGGATCCAGGATTAAGGACTTACCGGCTTAGCCGGACCCGCCGGTTTCCGCGTCCATGAGGCGCTCCTCGCCGCCTCCGGCTTCCGCGTCGCCGTCTCCCCCCTCCTCTGGGTCCGAGTCGGCCCGATCCGGCTGCAGGACCAGCAGATTCGGGCTGTCATATACCAGCTGACTCAGGAAGTGTTGCAACCGGCCCAAGGCGTCAGGGCACATGAAGAGGGCGGACGCCGCAAAGAACAGGGACCAAGGACTCACCGCTGACGCCGGGGCATCCCGGCCGTACGGCTCCTTGCCGAATCGCCACTCCTTCACCTTGAGCCTGGCGGCGGAGACGTCGTTGACGCGCTGGGCGATCTCAGCCAACATCAACTCCTTCGTCGACAACCGGCAGGGGTCGCGCCGGCCGCTCATGTCGCAGATCCGGTGCGGCCGTCGCTGCAGCGGCAGCACCCGGCGACTCACGAAGGCCACAATAAGATCCACGGCAGCGAGCCCCTCGCGGTTCGTCATCTCCTTGATCCGGCGGCAAACGCCCACGATCTCCGCGGACGGGTTCCTCGGGTTGTGCCCCCAATTTAGCTTCTCATCCGGCGGCGCGTCGACGAAGGGGGGAAGGTTGATGCGGTCATCGGCCGGGTCGACGTTCCTCACGTAGAAGAAGAACTTCTGCCATTTCTTGGCCGACTCCTCGAGCGGCAGCTTTGGGAAGGGGCCCGCCGCCCGGGTAACCGGCATGGCCGCCCCGCACTTAGACATGACGCCGGCCGACGCCCCCTGCTGCTTCAGGTAGAACAGCCGGCACCGCAGCTCCACGTACGGGAGGAGACCGACGTAACCCTCGCACAATGTCACGAAGGCCGCGAGCTGCAAGATCGCGTCCGGGCCTAAGTGGTGCGGCTAGAGGCCGAAGTAGGTGAGGAAGCGCCGGAAGAAGACGCTCGCGGGGAGCCCAAGCCCGCGGAGGAAGAGGGTGTAGAAGACCACCACCTCGCCATCCCGCGGTGCCGGCGCCGTCTCCACGCCGGGCGCGCACGCCTCCACCAGCTCTGCCGGCGGCAGCCGTCACGTACGGCGGAGGTACCCGATATCGTCGTCGGTCACCACAGACCCCTCCCAAGAGCCCTTCGGTGGTGCCATCGGCGAGAGCGGGAGGAGCGCGGTCGAGAAGAAGCAACGGCGGCAAAGCAGAGAGAGGCAAGCCCGCTCGCAGGTCGCGGCGCGATGCAGCTGCGGCTCGTGCAGGCGACGGCGTGCGGCGGAGGTGTGCGCGAGAAGGAGGCAGAAGAGGTGGAGACGAGGCAACGGGCGGGGGCGAGAGTGCGAATGCCTCGGCCTCTCCCCCCTCCCTTCCTATTTAAAGACCACGGCGGACGTGGGGGAGTGGGATCGTCTGCGCCCACTTTCCCCACTCCCCCGCAATGTGCGGGCGCATTACTCTCGTGCCATAACTACACCGAAACCCCAACCGTCGCGCGTGGCCGCAGCGGATCCCGCGCGCGGGTCGAGGCCGCAGCCTGGTAGGACCCAGCCCACTGCGACGTCCCGTCGCGCGCATGGCCTGGCAGGCCTCGTCCGCCGCTGGGCTGCACGTGGCGGGAGTTCGTTAGGTGGCTGGCGCGATCCCCCATGCCGGCTGGCCTGGCCGGCCGGGCCGTTCGGATTCCGCTGCGGCCAAGCGTCCCGACCTGGCACCCAGCCGTCGGCGTTCACGGCGTCAAGCCGGCGTTCCCTCATCAACAACCACTCCCCTTCGGGGGGGTAAGCTGCAAAGCCTCCCCCGCTTGGAGCCGGCGAGCCTTCACAGCTTCGGGGACTATTGTCGGGGGGATAACCCCCGGGTAGGCGATCGAACCCGGAGCCCTTTTCAAAACTTTGGGGCAGCCCGTGCCTCTCCAATCCGGCTGGCCGTCCGGCCGGCTTCCCGACGCTGGCCGGCTGGGCCCGGCCCCGCGCCGGGTCCGGCTGGCCGCTAGCCGGTTGGCGACGGGTCAGCGGCCGTTCCGGCTCCGTACGACAAGACGGCTCTCCACGGCAGGAGAGCGTAGCTACAGCGCCACGAACCCAGAAAAGCATGGCTACAGTGCCGCCAACCCCGCTGACCCGGGCGACCGACGTCAGCGCAGCGGGCCTCTGTAACCCCACGACGCCAACCACTCCATGACGCACGAGGCGACGGGCCACAGTGCTGGGCAGCCGGCGGGCCCCACTGCCGGCTCCCGATGCCGACATCCGAGTCCCGCCCGCGCGTAGATTTACCCATGTAACCCTGGGGGGTCGGGCTATAAGACCCCCCAGGAGGCCTCCATGCAGAGGGGTCGCTCGCTTTACCCTCCACCACACACACACTCACAGGAGAGGTAGAATGGAGAGCTAGCTCCTTCTTCCTCCTCCGCCCTAACAGCTCCAGGAGCACCATTGTAGCCCTTGTGCATATCATCCCATTTCGGCAGGACAAGGGGTGTTACCTCCCCGGAGGGCCCCGAACCTGAGTACGTCTTGTGTCTCGCACTCGCGCGTACCGACCTCGCTTCCGGAACCCACCGGCGTCCTCTCGCAGCCCCCCCACTTTTAGCCATCTCATGGCATCTGCTGTGATTTCACCACGACATTTATATCTCTCTGTCTTGCCGACCCCCCTTGTGTGGTCCCTTGGGAAACCAAGTAAATACTCCACCTCATTAGGCTCCAATGGAGCAACCTTATTTTTTCCAACCCAGACAAGATTCCATTTTTTGCACTCATCCATGACATATTTCTGAACACTTGGAGGTGGTGGATTGCCTGACCTTGCAAGAAGACATGGATCCGCTCTGTCGTCTCTGCACTTGCCACAGTTGTTTGCAAGCAATTGAGTTGTCTTCTCGGGTCCCAAGAAGGCCACCACTTCTTATAATGAGGAAATGCCTCAAATATGGTCTTTGGAGGCAGAGGAAGAAGATGTGATCTGTTCTCAATTGGCAAATTATGGATGTAGCCTCTTTTCCTTGCAGCTGCAGACGAATGCATAGAATCCACAAACTCTGGTTCAATGTCATACAGAAATCTTGAAATGGTCTCCCATACACTTCTTGAGTTCGGGCCACATTTTCATAGTAGAAAAAAGGTGGTCCAAGAGCTTGTTGAGGAAGCGTTCTCATCACTGATGGCGCCCTATAACCGGGCAGGTTAAATCCAACCATTGGATTTGGGAGAAGCATTGGTTCGTCCTGGCTACCCTCCAAGGAAGATCGATTGCCATGTGCTCCACCTCCATGGCTCCATATCGCTTCCTCTTTTTCTTGCGCTCTTCCATCAATCTTGCTTTCTTTCTCTCTCCAAAGGAATCAAAGCATCTATCCGTAACCTGCCAAATGTCACAGATTCCAGTGTCCTTACATCAAATTAAAAGAGCGAAGCCGTTTTCTTATTCAAATGTATATCAAAGCACAACGCACCTGATGGTCAAATAAGTTTCTGGAATGGCAATCTCCTGCAACCCGCGATGCACTAATTGAATCAACTACTCCCTCTGTAAAGAAATATAAGAGCGTTTGGATCACTACTTTAGTGATCTAAACGCTCTTATATTTCTTTATGGAGGGAGTAATACACAGAGATCAGCATCCACACCTAGGAAATTTGAAACAGAAATGTATATAGCATAATGTGCCTTTACCATGAAAGAACGACCGTCAAGGAAACAATTTGAAAACGAGGCATGCCACATCTTGTCATAGCCATATTGGCTTCATCTTCAGAAAAGCTCATGTCTACTAATGAGTTGATCTTCTTGTCCTTCACTGACATCTCTTGTAGAAAATCCTGCACAAAGGTACAACAACAACCGAGATTAGAAAACACTTGTTATATCTCATTAACTTATTAATGCCAACTAAGTGACCGATGATAGGGAAATACAACTACATAGCGACATGTATAGGGCCAGAGAAAAGGAGGGGACCTACAGCAAATCAGTGATCAAGAAAATTTAGGAACTAAACTTCTTATTCCCCGGCGCTGTTTGAAAATGACGTTAATACAAAAGGTACTGTCTGCACGAACACAAATGTTCATCATTTCACACTTGAGTAACTATGTACGCTAGCAATATAAAGTACTGGTGCTGCTGGACTGGAATAAACTGAAGGTACATGTACAACTTTGTCGTTTCATATAATGACAACTCTGTGCTGGATGCATATCAGTGGTGAAACACAGTTATCTGGTCTCTTCATGCTGCTTGCGTGATAGAAAGTTAAAAACTGATGCATGATGATATGTGTGTATCTTCAGGCGAACATGACGATATTCCCATTCCTCCCTATTTCAGGTTCATCGCCTTCCTAGTAATCAAGATGTTTTTTGCTGAGCAGGTGCAATACACATCAAACACTACATACTGTTTCCCTGCTTGTTGTTTTCAGTCATTACATATATCTAGCCATGAATGGGATTGAACCATATACTTCTCTTCACTAATTTTATTTGCGTAACTTATAGGAAAACTGGTTATCACATCATATATTACATGCTGAGAATTCTAAATTAGTGACTTCGTCTATGCATTTCTAGCAGAATATTTATGGACCAAATCAATCATTTTTTCTCGGCTCTAACAGGTAGTTGTTGCTCTTCTTGAGGTTGATCTTAGAAGGACGTTTGATGCATCTAGTGTGGTATGTGATGTTCCTTTCCAGTATTATGCTTGTTTGGTGTAATTGAAAGTCAAAAGAACAATCCTGAACTATGCCATTTAATTCTTGAAGATTTTGTTCGTAATAAGAACTGAAGAGAAAATGGGTGGTGTCTAACAGAAATAAATTTTCTAATTCATCAAAATCACAAACAAGCAGGACAATAATACACTCACTTCTACTCTTTTTTCAGTTTGTTTGATTGCTTTGTGGGAGGTATTGGCATTCAACCTCACCTCTTGGATTACTCTTACATGATAAAACTTTAACATGATGATAGTTCTATGTAAAAATCAAGTGCTCAAACTTCACAATGCAATTCTACAGTGATGAAAGGCTGGGAGCAAAATAAACAAAGCTCAAACAGTACGTAAAGGAGGTGCTCAAGGTATGCATAGCAAATATTTCACATATATCAGTATACATATGACTAAAAAAATACAGCTACAGAACTTAAGATAAGGAATCATCTACCTCATCACCAGAACTATCAGAGTTGTGCTCTCTACCACCAGTACCGTCGTCGTCGTCCCAGTTATCAAAAACAAGATCATCATCATCGTCATCTTCAATACTTGGGCAGGCGCAGCCAGAAGTAGAGCAATTACCCAATGCAGCTTCATCACCTAGTGCCTGCATTTCACATCTCCTCGCAACATGAGATCCTTGCCACCATGCAGCAAAAGCATCATAAGAGAAACTCGGTAATAAAGCACATTGACAAATACCTTATATGTGAGAAGTAGCTCTAGCAATGCATTTGCATCATTGTTCCCTGAAAGCAAAAGCCTAGGTTGAAACAGAAGGTGCAACAAAGAAGACAGATGAAATTTAATTGGTTACTTGATATTACCTATCTCATTAATGCATTTCACGACCATTTTTTTGGGAAACCCATTCCAACATATTCCTCGACTAAAGAAGTAGACAGCGCTTCCCCGTTGGCCCACCCATTAGAATCCTTTAGACAGTTGCACGAACAAATATTACACTATGATCATAATAATAACGAGTCATGGCTAGATCTTATGTTGAAATACACATCAGTTATTACCTGACGTACCAGCGTGGATGGGCCAGGAGTATCCAAGTTCCTCACGGCCGGAGCTGATGAGGGCACAGCCTCACCATCATTTTCCCACTCAAACTTATCACTATCATCGCTATCGCTAGTCAAGCCCTGTGACATGAGTTAAGCACACCTTGATCAATGTTAAAAGCAAACCACGAGAAAAGCAATTATAGAGAATAAAATGACGCAACAAAATAAGTTTATTGTGCCACAAACCCACAACAAACATAAGGTATCGCAATTGAAATCTCCAGTGTGAAATCAGTACAAGTGTACAACGATTCAGCTCTAGAGTTCAGAACCCATCAAAAAGGAAGAACAAAAACCATCGTTTTTTTATTTAACAAACTCCCCTTCACCACTGTGAAAGCAAAACATCAAGCTAATGCCCAAAAAATATCTTTTATGAAGTATGACATGAGTAGACTTACCTCAGAAATGCACTCTCATAATGCTACAATTGCAAAGTTTTTGAGATATTTAATATCAAAATTGCTGTTCAAGCTTGCACTGTGGAGACCAAGCCAAAATCGGAAGCAACAAACTTTTTTGTCACATGAGGAAGTGAAAATACAAAGCAAAATGTACTGGCTGTTTTAAGGTTAAATGAATGAACAAAAATAAAACAAAATCAAGGCAGGTCTGTGTGCAGGGCAGTAAGCAAATGCATAGAAAACGTCCATCGGCACAACACAACAGTTGAATATTCAGCTGCAGGGATGCCTAACTTATGCCGTGCTCTAGTTTTAACAGGTCAGGAAGAACATCTCTCTTGAGACACTTGATCCTTATAGTTCACAGGATATAACAGAATTCCATGGGAGGCTCGTGACCAGGCTGAATGCTTTAGTAGTATGCATAAATCGGTGTACCCATGGCTGATCGGTTTCGAAGGCGATACTTCCTCAGGAAGAACTGATCTCCTAGAGACATCCACCTTACAACAATGTGCAATGGTTTGACACAACCCGTTGCAGCAGTGCCGACTATCGAGCTATAGCAACAAAGCGAATACACAAATGGTGGCACTGGAATTCGACCAATTCGACACGCTTTTCCTCGCAACGACCAATTCGACAGTCGAATTCCATGCACGGCCCCATTCCACTCAATGGCCCCATGATGCACCAAAGTATATTAAAAAACATATATTGGATCGAATGGACCAGCATACAAAACAAATGACAGTGCCCTGTGAAGAGGGTTAGTATTTTGACAAATGGCTGCAGCACCTTATAGGGTGCAATCCTCTGATGCATGACCAATGCGTGAAAATGCAGACAAGGACAATTAAAGAGGAGCTACTCAACAAAATAAATGGCCCACAAGCTTGGTGAATTTGCCACGGCATCGAATTTGGACATTGAAATTAAATTATTCTGCATTTCCAAATCCCAGTTGTAATTAGCCCCCGGTTCTGAACTTCTGATAACATGGAGCAGAGATAAATCGGCAGAGTCCCAAAGGAAAAGGGGAGGAGGAATTAATATCCGCTGCTGCTGCTGCTTGCAGATGCGCCGCCGCCGCAAGAACTGCCTCAGCCTTGGCGGCCTCTATCTATTCGGCTTCTTCCTGAGCATCCATCGGGGTCAGCTCAACGCGGGTTCCATTCGACCAGTCTAGGGCTCTAGGCCCATCCCCTTCCTTTGTCTAAAACAAAATCTAATCTTCTCCCGTACTACGACTGGTTCTTCTGCACATGGAAAAAGCTTCGCTGCCTCCCATGGCGGTGGCGCCACTGCAGGAAGGAAATGGAGCAGGCCCGCTTCCGCAATCGCCATCAAGTCCAGTGACCGCTATATGGCAGAATCCGTTTCTATGGGCTGGAACGCTTCAAGAAAGCACATGTTCTAGATCGAACAAACCACAAGACCACCCCAATCATATGCAAAACAAGAAACACACACGGAGAGATACGTCTACAGTAATGAACACGGGAGAGAGCAGCAACGTGAGCAGCAGGACAGAAAAAACAAAGGAATCTTTCAGAGTTCCGTAGAAATCCTCGACAGAGGAAACTTGTATGATTTTTCTTTTGGAACAACGAGGCCACAAACGAGAGAGGAAAGAGAGAGAGCCCACCGCCATTGTTGATGCCAGCTAGAAGATACAACCCCCTCCCCTCTTATCTCCCTGCCGCGAGGAGTAGGAGAAGGGAGAGGAGGACAGCTCGACGAGGAGGACGGCGACGGCGGGCTCGCCCGCCCCTCGCTGCGCCCGCCCCTCGCTGACTCGAAGACGGCGACGGTGGGCACGCGAGACAGCAAGAGTACTCTGCGAGAGCGTGCTCTGTTTTGCTGTGATGTACATCTGCACACAAAATTGGCCGCACAGTTTTATGCGCAGCATATCTCAATGAAAAGTGATAAACTATAGAGATAAAAATACTCTATAGTGACGGAGTTGGTGGTGATAATAATGACGGTGTAAGACTAGTCATATCTGTCAATCTTTGACCACTCTTAGATATAAACATAAATTAATACCCTCGCGAATATATAAGATGTTTCAAATATTTCAATATGGACTACACAAGGATTTTTTTTAGTACGGGACTACAAGGATTGAAATTAGTGAACAAACACACTAAAACGTGTCTAGTTAGAACATTTTATATTTATGAATGGATGAAGTATTGATTTTCCATGTGAAAAAATAGTACTAATTTTGGATTTATATGATATGCATGTATTTTTATATTTATTTTCACATCAATTACTATCATTAAAAAGTTTTTTGGATACTAATTTAGTGGTATACTTTTTTGTCATGTAATCAATATTTTACTAACTAATTGCCAATGTGTTGCAACAGAGACACACATATTTTAGTGATTCAATATCAATTACGAGTGCCTCAATAGAGACATTGCGAGTGTTTTTTTCCTATGGCCTGTCCCACATCTATGTCATCGGATAGGATCGTGTGGTAGAACGTGAAAAATGACGGAAAGGGAACAGGAAACTTTAGGAGGAGCCCACGTAAATGATATTTTCCCCAAATTAAGGTGATCCTCGCTTGAGACATTTAACCGCACTAAGCATGCTATAGTCAAAATCAGGAAAGAATGATACTCTCCATAATTAACCTGATCTTTTTGGCCAATGCTAGATGATATTTTTCATAAATATAAGGCATTGTTTTTGGTTTTATTAAGGGAACGGGGGAATTTAGGAGAAACCTACATAAATGATATTTCCCCCGAATTAAGACGATCCTTGCTTGAGACATTTAACCGCATTACGCATGCTATAGTCAAAAAACAGAAGGAAAAAAAATGATACTCTCCATAATTAACTTGATCCTTTTGTCCAACGCTGGATGATACTTTACATAAATTAATGGATTTTTTTTTGTTTTAGGGAATGAGTAGGGCAATGGAATGAAAGAATCGGTTTGGTTTAGATTATATCAAGTTATTATATACATGTTGGTCTTTGTTTTGTGTGGCATCGGTTCAGATTACCAAAAAAGTCTACAGAAAACCAAGTGGGGATGGGGCCTGGGGAGGAAAAAATCGGGGTAGGAGGTGAGGTGAACCTACCGACACCCCTTTAATAGTAGAGACTAGAAGCGTACGCGTGCTTCACTGCGCCGCAAGGCTTAGAGGATAATCTAAATAGTAAATACAATATAAAAATAATAGATATGATCTTTTCGCAAAAAATATAATATAAAAATAATATTGATATATACTTTGACGTTCTTTGTCGTCCTATAATGGAAAGTTAGGCATGAGTGCGAATGTTTTCATAGAATAACTAAGCATTTGAAAGGTAATGAATTGTTCATGTACATAATTTATTGCGAACCAACCTATGGTTGGATGGTTAGGAGGACAGTGGTATTCCCAACCCATCAGGGTTCAAGTTCTAGACTTGACATTGGTTCTCGCATTATTATTGGATTTATTTCAGGCTCCCGGCGATGTTCGTTCAGTGGGAGAAGACGTTCCCGTCGACTGCGAGGCCCCTGTGGTGACTTCGTAAAATCTCAATGTTATGCCGCCCGGGGTAGGGTGTGCGTGCGTGCGTTCATAGGGATAGTATTGTGTTAAAAACAGTACATAATTTACTGATACAAAATACCAAAAGCACTGTTGTTCTCTTCGTCATAAGAAAAAGACACAGAAGTGTTACCGTAGAAGTGTAGAATAACTATGCATGAATAGTGAGAGCGTTGTGCCAAAAAAGTAATACTTGGGCTGAGGCAGAGATACCCACCAATCTGATAGCGACGAATCATAGAAATTGGAAAAACAATGCATGGTTAATTATCTTGTAAAAAATGTATGGATAATAGAAATTAATCAGAAAATCACAGAGATATGTGGTGGTAGTAGACAGAAGATTTCTAGAGAAGAAAGAATTTGAGGCAACTTGATGGAGATAAGGTTTTCTAGAGAAGAAAGAATTTTACGCGGCCTGCTACCTTCCTCAGAAAAGAAAGAAAACAAACAGATTGACAAAAGGCTTTCTGGAGAAGAAGGAATTTGAGGCAGCCTACTCCCCTTCCTGAAGAAAGAAACAAAACAAAACAACAGATAGACGAGAGCACTCAGCCCTTTGCCACCACAAAAGATAAGTCCACTAGATAATTTACACATATATTTTATAGTACTTTGCGTGTATATTTACATTTTTTTCATATATTACGCTTTCTAAGGAAGAATGAATTAGTGCCATTGGTATTACACTTTCAGTAGAAATAGTGAAAAATAAATAGATAATGACAAAATTTGAACACAATTTACACATAAAGAATTGCTCTTTTTATAAAATACAAAGAATAAGCATATAATGTGCAAGAATAAAAAATAATGAAGTTTTCAAGAAAGAATGAATTAGTGGCAATGATATTGCCCTTTAAGAATAAAGAAAATAAAATAACAAAAAATTAATGACAAAATTTGGACATATTTTACACAAAAAATTTGTGTTTTTCTGTAATATGCAAGAATAAGCATATAATAGATTTCGCAAAAAAGAAGTGCCCTAAGAATGAATGAATTAGTGGCATTGGTAGTACCCTTAAACAAGAAAGAAAATGAAATAAAACTAAAACAAAATTAAAATAATGAAGTTTTCTATGAAAGAATAAATTAGTGGCAATAGTATTACCCTTTAAGAAGAAAGAAAATAGAAAAATAAATCAAATAATGCACACAATTTGTACAGAAATTATTCTTTTTCATAATATGCAAGAACAACATATAATAGTGAAATTTTCGTAAAAGATGATGTTTCTAAGAAAAAATGAATTAGTGGCATTGGTATACCCTTAAAGAAGATAGAAAATAAAAAATAAAACAAATGATTAAACAATTTGCACACAATTTGTACAAAATGCACTTTTTATAAATGCAAAAATAAATATATAATAATGCACATTTCACATTCCAATATAATTTACACACATATTGTATTATACATACGTATACTAACACACACACCCAACATTTACACATACAAACATAAAAACTGACTCAAGAGAAAAGAAAGAAAGAAAAAACAAAGACAAACACACGTAAAAAGAAGAAGAAATTGACATGAACCGATTTTTTCCGGACTGTCAAATAGCAAAAGCACCTGCCTGACAAACAAGCCAATTAATATTCTCGGCCGCCCTTCATCCTCAATTAATACTCACGCCAATTAAGCAAGCTTGCATGCTGCATGCAATGGTTCAAAAAAAAAAAAAAAGCTTGCATGCTGCATGCACGCTGTAGTGCTAGTCACGTCTCACGTGCATGAAGCGTTTGGCAAAACAAAACAAAAAAACTTACCTGACCAGGCGACTAAGAGTAGCTAAAGCTTAGTGTGTGGTGTGTTTTCTTTTTCGAGAATTGCTCATGTAGTAGCTGTAGATGAGCCTCTGTTCGAAATCATATAAAAGTAGGACTTCTTGATTCAAATAAAAGTAGGACACTAACAGGGCATCGCTCGAACGATTGATCGAACTAAAACCGTTCGGTACGAGACAGATCAAGCCCGAACACCCTCTCCCCATGGCCTACAGGCCTTTTGCTGTGAAAAAAAACACATAAAGCCCACTTGGCCCTTATTTTGCCTGTGACAAAAGGCCAGAATTTCCCATGCTCCGGAACAAATTGCAATGGTCCAAAAAAACAAAATTGTTCAAAAGAAAAAAGAAAAATTACAAAAATAAAGTTGTTCAAAATTGCAATGAAAAACAATATACTGCTAAAAAAAATCCAAAAATGGTTCAAAAAAGATCCTTTTTAATGCAAATGGCGCAAAAGAAAAAAGTTCAAGGCAATTTTGCATCTCTACCATGATGGCAAAGAAATGTAAATGCACGATCTTTTGTTTAGTAGTAATTGCCATGTTTTGTAAAGTAAATGTACCATAGTCTATAGAAGCAAAAATTACCATGAACGGTGGAAAAGGCAAAATTTGCCGTGGATGTAAAGTATTTTTGCCATGGCAAAAATAGGAGTCAAACTTGCCATGCTCCATAGAAGTAAATGTGTCATGAGTGACAAAAAGTAAATTTGCCATGAAAATAAAAATTGCCATGGCAATAAAAAGTTAATTTTGCCAAGGCAATAAAAAGGTTAATTTTTCCATGGCAAAATTTGCCATGTACTTACAAGTAAAGTTGCCATGGCAATTAAGGGAAAAATTTGCCATGGCAACTTGAAAGTAAATTTTTTGACATGGCCAAAAAGTGTAAAATTTGCCATGTATGCTCAAGTAAATTTGCCATGTACTTACAAGTAAAGTTGCCATGGCAATTAAGGTAAAAATTTGCCATGGCAACTTAAAAGTAAATTTTTTGACATGGCAAAAAAGAGTAAAATTTGCCATGTACTTACAAGTAAATTTGCCATGTACTTACAAGTAAAGTTGCCATGGCAATTAAGGTAAAAATTTGCCATGGCAACTTAAAAGTAAATTTTTTGACATGGAAAAAAAGAGTAAAATTTGCCAAGTATTTAAACGTAAAATTGCCATGGCAATGAAGGTAAAATGTTGCCATGGCAAAATAAATAAATGAAAGTTGACATGGCAATGTCGATAGTTAAATTTGGCATGACAACATACATTGTATTTTCAAGGCAACATATTATGATTTTTGCCATGGCAAGTAATATGGTAATTTGGCATGACAATAAAATTTGAGTTGCCATGGCAAAAATATGGAGTAAAATTTGCCAAACAAGGGCATGACAGAAACTGTGGATGTTCTTAACATTTAGAAAATTTGCCATTGTCATTTACTAAATATTTTTTTACCATGTTTAATTAATAAAATTTGCCATGCATCATAAACTCAATTTGCCATGGCCATTTACTAAAAATTGCCATCGTCCTGGCTAAAAAAAATGTTGCCGTGCAAAATACAGGAAACTAAAAAATGCCATGATCTGCAAACTAAAATTGGCATGATCAATTTCTGAACTTACCAAGATCAAATAAAAAAAAGTTTCCATGGTTAATTAATGAGAAATTGAAACTTGCCATCAGCTATGAACCAAATTTGCCATGGTCAATTACTAAATTTACCATGATCAAATGA
Organism: Elymus sibiricus; assembly: GCA_039707655.1. NCBI lineage: Eukaryota > Viridiplantae > Streptophyta > Magnoliopsida > Poales > Poaceae > Elymus > Elymus sibiricus. Next base: position 332,742,676 of record CM077674.1, on the reverse strand, counting down.
AAAATAGAGTTGCCATGGTTAAATTAAGAAATTTGCCATGATTCCTGAACTAAATTTGCCATGGTTATTTGCCAAAAAATTGCCTTCGTCTTGGCAACAAAAGTAAATTCGCCATGTCAAATAAAAAGTTTAAATTGCCATGGCAATAAAATGTTTGCCCATATTATGCTTGATCAATGATTGTAGACTTTGTTTCTTCTTCAATTGCATGGCCATATGTACTGAACCAATCAACCAAACATGCATACATGGACTCGATGGATCACTCCGACAGAAAAATGAACATGACATTACTGAACCAAAACAGAGATTGTCGCAAACGATCGATTAGATTTGATTGAATCAACACGAAAGCGACATCGGACCAGGTGGATTAGCAGCAATTATGAATGTCTGATATGCTTGGCACTCGGTTCTACTACTTGTACTGAATGGCAGTGCAAAAACACAATTGAACAAAAGCATGGCAAGTACTGAAACAACATTAGTGGAATGGATTGATCAATCAGACTTGCGGCTTCAACAACAATCGCAGCGATGAGATGGATAGATGCATCTTGTACCTCGAGCAAGCCCCAAAATGGAGGGGTCGGCGGCTGACGACGCCGTTGATACACTCGGAGCAGAAGCGGGAGCGGTTGCACCTGAAAACAGAAGCGGGAGCGACTGCCACCGCCACTCGACGTCCTCCATAGCTGTCGGCTCTCCTCAGCGACCGTGTGTGACGACGGGAGCTCCCAGCCCTCAGCCCCATCACTAGCCGCTCCCTCCCCTTGAATGCCGCGACCGCCTCCATATCTACCGGCTACGTAGCCGCCCGATGCAGCCCTCCCACATCCTCGCTGCCGCACTCGCGCGACCCGGCAAAGCGACGCCGTGAATGGGTCCCCGTCGACCACGCCGCCACACCAGGATGTGGGTGGCGGGCGCGGCCGGGAGCGCCACGCTGCTCGCACTCCCGGATGCGGCCTGCGCGCGCGCATGGTGCCGGACGGCGCCCTGACTGTGAGGAGGAGCTCCCAATTCGTCAAATTAGCTTCTGCCGGCCGCCGCCTCCCTCCCGCCGGCCGCATCCTCGCCGTCGCCTCCTCCTGCCGGCCGCATCCACGCCGTCGCCTCCTCCCGCAGGGCCGCAGCGTGGTGCCCGGCGGGCGTCGCCCTATCGCATGGACGCAGCCCTCCCGCATCCTCCCCGCTGCACTTGCGCGCCACCCGCCGCCGCTCCAATCGCCGGAAGGACTCGCCGCTGTAATCGCCGGGAGGATAACGTGAGGCTAGACTTGGGGGAGTGGGTGAGGCAGTGCTCGGGGGGAAGGATAAGGTACCCGATGCGAGAAAAAATTGTTCGCGTGAAATCGCCTTCAACCCGAATGAGTGCCTGGGATGATGTGGCAACGGGAGACCATCAAGATTCGTGCAGCGGCTACGAGCACGTTCGGCGCGACTTGCCTCAAACCGGAACGTTCGGCACTTATCGATTCCGTAAAAGTAAGACCTTGAATTGAAACTTACAACTTTCCCTCAATCAAAAAAAAGAAAAAAAAGAATTGAAACGGTACAGACCCTCGCATGTACTTGTACGGTTGTACCCAAGCCACACCGATCGATCATCTATTTGTGATGGCGATGGGGCTCGTCACCGTGTTCTTGCCATCGCTCCACTCGATCGACCCGAACGTGTGCTTCTCCGTCACTCCCCCGATGATTTGCCGCGTGAAGATGACCTCATACCCCAGTGTCCTCTGTGCCATGCTGAACTGCAGCGTCCCAGGGATCACCGCGACGAGCACGCCATCCGGGGCAGTGACCTTGGCCCGATACGTAGCCGTGGCGTCGCTGCCGACGTTGCTCACGACGCGGCGCTGCGTGACTACAATTTTGGTAGAGGTGAACACAACTGAGAAGGCCGGATAGTTGTGGTCGCCCACGGAGGGGGCCACCCGCGTTGAGCAGCTGGTAGACGGGGCGAACACGCCGACCTGCCTGGAAGTGTATCCCAGCGCGCACAGGAAGGTGATGTAGTCCTCCCTGCCAGCGTCGTACACCAGCCCCGGGTCCATGGCACGGTTGGGGTCGACGTGTCCGGCCCCGCGCACGAACGGTGTGGACGCGTTGCCGGTGGACATGTCACCGATGATGTGGCCGGCGCTGTCTTTGTTGTACGCGGTGGTCATCAGCGCAGACTTGATCGCCGCGGGGCTCCACTCTAGCCTCGCCTGCCGGAGCATTGCGGCGATGCCGCTCACGTGTGGGCATGACATGGACGTGCCCGATTTGATGTTGTACTCCACTCGCCTCGTGTCGCTGTTGTGCTCCGTGGGCGACTTGGCGCCTGTCCAAGCGGCGAGGATGTCCACGCCGGGCGCCGTCACGTCCGGTTTGAAGATCTCCGGCGCACGGAAGTTTGGTCCGCGGCTCGAGAAGGACGCCATTCTAGGGGAAGGAGGCGTTGAGCCGATGACGGTGCCCCGGAACACCGTGGCGTTAGGGGATGTTTGCTCACTTATGTACTTCCTGATCTTGTCGCCGGCGACAAAGGAGACGTCCGCGGCGGGGTGGACATGGGGGCCGGTGATGACAAACTCGCCATATACTTCGGCGCTAGCGAGGATCGCTTCGACGCCATCGGCGAGCTTGACGGCACGTCCTTTCGCTTCTTGGGAATTTACGCCGAATTCGCACAAAATAATCTTCCCGGCGACCTTGGTGGCGTCCAGCCTCCCCCCTTCGCACCACCCTCCGTAGACCAGTGGTATCTTAGCCGCGCCGAGCGGCACGCCCGCATAGAGCGAGGTGCCCGTGAAGGTGTTAGACTTGACCAACCAGAGCATCAGACAACGGGGGCCAGGTGCAGACTAACCCAAGTGCCAGCAAGGAAGGGCCGACTGAAGAAGTCAAGGTGTGACCAAGGGGCGATGACGAGATGCTGGCCAGGGATTGGCTGGAACGTGCCAGCGTGGCTGGACGGCTTCTTATAGGCCTATGGTGTGCGTGTGTGTGGGTATGAATGTAATATGACAAGACTGGAGCTGATCTCCTGAACCTTCTCCTTCCTCCTAATCCAGATCCCCTCTCCTCCTCCTACCTAGCCCCATTCCTTTCACCTCCAGATCCCTTCCGAGACTAGGCACGTTACATCTGGTATCAGAGGTCAGGCCGATCTGGAGCCGCGCTACCTCACCAAGCAGACGCTCAAGACAGCTGCGATGGAGGAGCAACTCGCGGCGCTTATCCAGTCTGTCAACGATAGCAGGGCGGCCAGCGAGGCTCGATTCGACGCGATCCAAACGTCGTTGGAGCTCTGGAGACCGGCGGTGACCCATCTCCAGCAACAAGTGGACGAGCTGCGTACACAGGTGGGGCGCATCGCCCTCCACCCAGTGCTGGCGGCGCCTCCGGATCCGATCCTGGAGGGCGGCGCGGTGGCGCGTCCCAACTCGGCCCCAACCGTCGACACCGAGCGGCGCGACCACGGGCCCGATGGCCGAGGCGAGATCGATCACACCGGAGGGCCGGCATATGGCGTGGTTACCACCCATGTGCCACCTCCGGTCAAGGGTACATCCTTGACCGATTCTCAGATCGCAGCCCTGAAACCCTCATCATCGCATCTGGTAGAATTTGATCCACGCACTTCACACGCCACTTCCCTTGGTTGGTCTCTGCCAAAGTTAGATTTCTCGTCCTTTGATGGGGAGAATCCACAATTCTGGAAGATGCGTTGTGAGAAATACTTCTTTGTGTATGGAGTTCCGTTAGAGTTATGGGTGCGTGTGGCCACTCTGCATTTCTCCGGAAACGCAACACGATGGTTGCAACTGCACGAAGCGCAGAGTGCGTCAATGTCGTGGGATGAGTTGTGTGCTGCTTTGAGTGGGAAATTTGGCAGGGAACAGTATCAGTTTCATTTAAGGCAGTTTCGCACACTTCGTCAGACTAGCACAGTTCATAATTATATGTTGCAGTTTGAGGAACTTATGCATCAGTTGCTAGCGCATAATCCTTCTTTCGATCCAGTGTTTTTCACCACTCAGTTCTTAGAAGGGTTGCGGCACGAGATTCGTGCCAGTGTTGTGTTGCATCAACCAAAGGACCTGGACTCCGCATTTTCCTTGGCTTCTATGCAGGAGGAGCTACTGGACGCCTTGCCCCAGCGCGAGTACAGGCGACATGAGGCACCCCTGCCCCGAGTGGCAGCACGATCGCTTGTGGCGCTAGGGGCACCACCAGCTCGCGCGGCAGTACCCGGAGCCCCGGTGGCAGCAGAGGATCGACGAGGGATTGAGGCGGCAAATCCCCATGATCGCGTTCGGGCAGGCGATGATCGTGTGGCCGCGCTCCGGAACTATCGACGCGCACGCGGCCTCTGCTTCAAATGTGGGGAACGCTGGGGGCAAGGGCACCAGTGTGCCGCCACGGTCCAACTCCATGTGGTCGAAGAGCTGCTCGACCTGTTACAAGCTAATGACCGCTTCCAAGCACAACCAGAGGCAGATTCTGATGATGAGATCCTGATGTCAATTTCGAAGCTGGCCACTACAGGGCAAACAACACCTCATACTGTTCGGTTGGTGGGCAGAATTGAGGACAAGGAAGTGCTGATTCTCGTCGACTCGGGCAGTTCCCACAGTTTCATCAGTGACACCGCAACAACAACAATGCCTTCTCGAATTCAGCAGACAGCCAGTTCTTCAGTAAAAATCGCGGACGGCGGCTTACTCACATGTAACAGCATGATCCCTCAATGCTCGTGGCGCACACAAGGGCAAACTTTCACGACTGATCTCCGAGTGCTTTCTCTTGGCTGCTATGATATGGTGGTGGGAATGGACTGGCTCCAAAGTTGTGGACCAATGTGGGTGGACTGGGAACACAAACTACTGCAGTTCCAGCACGATGGGCAATGGATTGAGCTTACAGGGGTGCAGCCGCAGCTTACACCTGTCATGCAAATCTCAACTCTTCAGCTACAAGAAATGGAAGAGCAGCATGCAGTTGCTCACATGGTGCTCCTCTACAGCGTCTCAACAACTTTAGACAAGGACCAAGATGGCTCAGAACACCCTGCAGTATAGGCCTTACTAGAGGAATTCGCGATGGTGTTCGCGGAACCCACCACTCTGCCTAAGCATAGAGCTTGGGACCACAGAATACAGTTGCTTGAAGGCACAAAACCGGTCAATATTAGACCGTATCAATACACTCCGGAACAAAAGATAGAGATTGAGAAACAAGTCATGGAAATGTTGAGGCAGGGGCTAATAGTGCCGAGTGTGAGTCCGTTCTCTTCTCCAGTGCTTTTGGTCAAGAAGAAGGACCAGACTTGGCGCTTTTGCGTGGATTTCCGCCATTTGAATGCCATCACAGTGAAAAGCAGTTACCCCTTTCCCATCATTGACGAACTTCTTGATGAGTTGGCAGGATCATATTGGTTCTCTAAGCTCGATTTAAGAGCCGGGTATCATCAGATCAGGCTCGCCGAACAGGATGAGGAGAAGATGGCTTTCAAAACCCACCAAGGGCACTTTCAATTCCGGGTGCTGCCATACGGAGTGACTAGGGGTCCGAGCACTTTTCAATCAGGGATGAACATAGTCCTGTCTCCACTGTTACGCCGAGGGGTGTTAGTGTTTATGGATGACATAATGGTGCACTCTGATACATTGGAGAGGCATCTGGATCTGCTGCGACAAGTTGTTGGTGCAATTCCTTGCCCCTTGTGTTTTGGAGATTGTTGTCAGAAATAGTGAGGGACTAATTTGTTTACTAGTGCACACATAGAGAAATAGTCCCTGGAGTATCAAGAAGATTGCTATAATCCGAAAGGTATGCTACTGAAAGGTTTGCTTCCGAAAGGTATGCTACCGAAAGGTTTGCTACCGAAAGGTATGCTACCGAAAGGTTTGCAACTGAAAGGTTTGCTTCCGAAAGGTATGCTACCGAAAGGTTTGCTTCCGAAAGGTATGCTACCGAAAGGTATGCTACCGAAAGGTTTGCTAACGAGGAGATTGCTGTAATCTTTCGAAAGGATTGCTACGGAAGAGATTGCTATAATATCCCGAAAGGATTGCTGCTGAAGAGATTGCTATAATCTCCCGAAGAGACTGCTACGGAAAAGATTGCTATAATCTTCCGAGAAGATTGCAGCAGAGAAGATTGATATGTTTCAAGAAGCTTATTATAGAGAAGATTGCCACTTCCGAGAAGTTTGCTATAAACTTCCTCGAAAGTTATCTGCGCTGCAGAAAAGATTGACATGTCTCGAAGAGTTTGTTATCAAGAAGAATGCTATATTCTTTCAGGAAGTTCGAAGAACTTCACCGAGAAACATCTACGTTGCAGAGAAGAGAGGGATATGTTTCGAGAAGAAAGCATACCGAAAAGATTGTGTGCCGGAAATGGTCCTGAAAGAATTGCTGACGCAAAGCAATTTTCATTCGGTGTGTCCGAAGAAGAATGACTGCAGTCGAGAAGATTGAAGACGAAGCGAAGACGTAGCATTTGTTTCGTTGTTCTTCTTTCTTTTGTTTGAGTCATAGGACCACCGTACTATTAAGAGGGGTATAAGTATTCGAGACTTTTGTCTGTTGTGATGCTTAGCCAAAACCTATGAAAGATTGAGAGAAATCTCTTTGTGTTCCGAATGATTACCTGTCAGCAGAAGACGTTGTTCTTCGGAGCTGCAGGAGATATCTTTCAGACCGAGGAGTTAGCATTACTTGTTCCTCAAGTAATGTTACCGTTGTGCTCAAAATCCGACCGTTGGAAACGTGTCGGTTGGCCATTGGCTGGACCGCGTGTCCTCAATGGTCATTTCCCATCCGGGAAGGCTGCGGCTATAAATAGCCACCCCGCTCCAACGTTGCCCGTTGGCTGCTCCGCTTGAGATTCTAAGAAGATTGATTGAGCACCCCTCTCCGAGAGATTTGAGTTTAAAATCCACTGAGAGAAAATCAAGAGCCAAAACTTAGATAGTGGTTGAGCATCACAGTAGATCTGAGTTGAGAGTTCTTGTACCTATTACTCTTGAGAGTTGCATACTCTCTAGACGGATAGGTGTTGGCTCGAGTGTTGAAGAGTTGTTGTCTTCACCGAGCAAAGTCTTCAGCAACCAAGAGTCGTTGTGGTTCGCGAAGAAGTCTGTCGAAGGTTTGGAGATCGCCGACAAGAATCTACCACGAGTGAAATCAACTGAAGTTCGAGGAACTTCACGTTAAGGAGAATAGGATGGAGAGAGTTTATCTCCTGTGTTGAATCACAAGTCCCTCCAACCAGACGTAGCTCTTTTGCAGAAGAGTGAACTGGTCTACCAAATCATCTGTCGCCATCGAGCACCACTGGTCATTTCTATCCTACTGCATTTCTTTCAGTAGTTTATTTTCGGTGTGCTGTCGATAGATATCTATCTGTGTACTGTGATTCTTTATCTTTCAAGCATTCCTTTCAGTACCGTGACTATATTGTGTTGCACACTTGCTTTCACGGTACTTAAGGTTGTATGTCTGTATGTTCATCTGCTTTTCATTTGGTGGTACTTAGTCTTTATGCTAAGTCTTGCTCTGATGAATATTTCGCAGTAGTGTGTATGTTTTGTATCTGTTATATGTGCAATTGTTTCATGTGTGCAACTCTATCCATGTTGATAGTTTTGTTTCTGTAGTAGTTTTGATTCGTAGAACTAAAACTGCTCAGTTGTGTTTCCGTAGTAGTTTGGTTTCGGGAACAGCTTTGTTTCGGAAACAGTTCTGTTTTAGGAACAATTTTGTCTCGGAAACAGTTTTGTTTCGAGGACAGTTTTGTTTCGGAAACAGTTTTGTCTTGAAAACAGTTTTGTTTCGAGAACAGTTTTGTTTCGGGAACAATCTTGTTTCAGAACTAGTTTTGCTTCGAAACTAGTTTTCCTTCGGAAATAGTTTTCTTTCGTAGAACTGAAACTGCTTAGTTTATTATCCGCTGTGCTGTGTTGAGAGTATTCAACATTTCGAAAGAAATTTTGAATCTCCCATTCACCCCCCCTCTGGTCGATATACTCCGGTCCTTACAATTGGTATCAGAGCAAGGTACTCCTTGTCTCTGCGTATTAAGGTCTAACCGCCTTGGAGTTTTGAGTATGTCACTTGCAGGACACCATGGGCACTCTGAAAGATTTCCTTTGTTCGATAGAAATGACTATCCATTCTGGAAACAAAAGATGATGATTCGACTAAAGGCCATCAATGAAGAAATGTGGCAGATTGTGGAAAATGGCTACACAATTCAGTTTCCCGAATCTCCCACACCCAATGACGAAAGAAATATTCAGCTGGATGCACACGCAAAGCATATCATCTGCAATCATCTCTCCAGGACGCAATTCCTTCAGTACAGAAGACTTGAAACAGCAAAAGAAATCTGGGACAGATTAGAGAAGATCGATGAAGGTGTTTCAACTCAAAAAGAAACACGAATCGATATTCTTCGGGCCAAGTACAACCTCTTCAAGAGGCTCAAGAATGAAAACTATCAAGAAACCTTTGATCGTCTGAATGATATCGCAAACGAGTTGCAAGGTCTTGGTGCTGAAGATATTACCGATCATGAGATTGTGAAGAAGTTGCTTTGGTCCCTGGACAGTTCTTTCAATACCCTCGAGCTGATGATCAAGGAAAGTCGTGACTTCAAAATTCTCGATGATGCTGATGATATGGAGAGGCTAAACACCCATGAAGAACAAGAAGAAGAGAAAAGAGATCTATATGGCTCTCGCTACCGAAAGAATCATGCTCTCAAAGCTGCTGCCGATTCTTCTTCGAACGTCGAAAATAATGCTGATGAAGATTTCGATGACCCTGATAGCATCAGCAAAGATCCCATGCAGATAACTAAGCACTTGCAATGCTGCCCGAAAGAGAATCAGATTCCAAAAAAGAACCAGTTTCTGAAAAAGAATCAGTTTCCGAAAAAGAAATCAGGCAGTAACTCAAAGTCTTCGTCGAGGTCAAAATCTTCTGGAGAACATAGATGCTTCAAGTGCAAGAAGCCTGGACATTTCATCTCTGATTGTCCAATGTGGGAAGCTGAAATAAGCGCCAGTGGCAAGTTCCACATGGGCAGTAGCAAGGGTTTCGAGAGCAAGAGTTTCAAGAACAAGAGCTTTGATTCTGATGATGAGAAGACAAAGAAGTTCTCGAAGAAGAAAGACAATTCCTACTTGAAGTCTTCATCAAAGTCTTCGTCAAGAACTTCCTTCAAGTCTCATTCCAATCGAAAGAAGAGCTCTCACAAGGATAAGGCATATATTGGGAAGGAAATGGACTCCGAAGAAGAAGTCTTTGAGTCCAAAGAAGTTGCCGAAGAAGAATCCGACGAGGATTCAGATTCAGGCATAGTCGGCATTGCTTGCGCTTCCACACCAGCGTTGAACTTCTTCGACAACAATTCAAGTGATGTTGAAGGTTCCGCATATTGCTTCATGGCAAAAGCTTCGAAAGGAAAGGTACCTCCCAAGAAACAAAAAGCTTATGCTAGTGATGGTTCCTCTTCTAGTGATGATGATCAAGCTAAGCTTATAACAATTGCTAAGAAACAACAATACTCTCTTGAGAAACTTGAGAAATCTCTCAGAAAGACAGAAAATTTGTTGGCCGAGGAGATGAAGAAAAACCAAATGTTGACAAACGAGCATTCTGCTCTTTTGGCAAAATTTGAGGATCTGTCAGGTCGTCATGATTTTCTCTCAGATGACCAAGAAAGACTTAACTATGATTTCCTGAAAAGGAAACAAGAGCTCGAGTGTCTGAGAGTAGCTCATGATGATCTTCGGATTGAAAATGATTCTCTCCTCGCCCAGCAAATTTGTGCTTCTCAGGAGGAATTTATGCCACCTTGTCTAAAATGCCTAGAGCGCAGCAATTCTGATTCTAATACTGAAACATCTGCTGCTGCTGAAAGAAATGCACCTGTTATTACTATTGAAACTAACTCCTCCTCTGAGGAAAATGTTGCTATTTCTGATGAAAATGCTAGGCTGAAGAATTTGCTTGAGACAGGAATGTTCAAAAGTCTCAAAGGACACCAAATTCTTTGTGATGTCCTGAAGAAGTCAATTCTTCACAAGAATCCTAGAAAGGAAGGGTTAGGTTTCGAGAGAAACTTAAATGCTGATGGAACATACTGGACACCTGAGCAATATCCAAATATAGTATGGGTTATTGGTAAAAGCAAAAGTCTCGAACCTGCATTACTTTCAGGATATGATTGTCCAATTCCTTCACCTACTGATGAGTCATTTGACTCCAACTACAAACTGTTTAAGCAACAGAGTGGTGAAGTATTTGCACGTTATATTGGCACTAATTGCAGGAATGGGCCTCCCAAGAAAAGAATATGGGTTGAAAAGTCTCGTATTGAAAATCTGCCTGCTACTGCTGCTCTAACCATGCAGGGAAATAACTTTCGTAGGAAAGGAAAATCTTCGCAGTACGAAACTGCAAATACCTCGTATGATTCTGATAAGAATGCTCGTCAGAAAGATTATATGTATACTTCTTCCAACCATTATGCTCATGTTTCTGGGAAGAATTACAATGCTTATTCTTTAGATTATGTTAACCCTTCCCAGAGGAACAACTCTTATGTTTCTCGAAAGAAATCCTATCCTGCATGTCCGAAACCAAATGTTTCTCGGCCACCTGCCAAGATGTGGGTGGTTAAGAAAACCTAATCTTTCTTGCAGGAAAAATGTCTCCAGGCGAAACAAATCAAATCATATGCCTGAGACAAATCGATATTTGCAGGGGATATGCTTCACTTTTCGAAAGGATTGACTTTTACCCTTGCTGATATTATTGCTTCTATCCCATCAGTGTTTCCTGAATGGAAACTTGGTTCTATTGAAAGAATTTTGAGATACTTGCATTATCATGTGATTTGCTTCGGCCAGTCAAACTAACTCAATTTCAGGATATTGGGTCATTTGTCACAGTGAAGATATATCCGAAGACATTGTTGAAGAATATGCTTGTGACTGTGTAGAAGATCAATCTCGCCTGTTTTGGGAATTCTTTCAAGATATCTCTGAATGGAAAGGATATTATTATCAGTCACGTCAAGATGAAGAATTTATTGGCTGACCAAAGTTTTCTTTCGGTCATTTTCTTTTGCTATGGTTTTACTTCGGGATTTAAGTTCTTTCTCATAGGATGTTTATCTTCTTTCATAGATCTGGATTTAGTCATGTATGCATTTCACTCGTGGCTATTTTCTTTCGCTTTGATTTTCTCTCTGAGTGAAATGTTTCGGACCCTACCTCTCCATTCTATCTTATCCAGTCTATGCTTTTCTCTCGTGGGTACGCAATTTTATCTGAAACAACTTTCTCTCTAGTGTTCTTGGCTACGAGAGAAATGCGTTCCGAAGGTTATTTCTAATTTGGCGAAAGCCCTCCAAAATTTGGGTCTCCCGCCCAAGTGAGGAGAAACTGCTCCTTTGGTTGCCACGTGTCCACGTACAACCGCCACTTAATCATGTGCGTTGAATGTGAAGAACCCATTGACTATGAACCGTAGATTTTCTGTCGAGACGGTTGGGTTTCTCCCCTCCTCGTCTTCCTTGTACGGTTCCAATCTCTTTGTCATTCATCATCTCCCTCGCTCAAAAAATACTCGGTGCGCCGTCGCACTTGCAACTTCGACGAGATCATCCGCCGATGAAACTCCAGTGGACCTCGCCGCATTTCCTCCAAGCCGCCGCGGTAAATCTTCCTCTCCGCGTCGCCTTAGTTGATCTCCGCCACCAAGTTAGGGTACGGAGATCCGAACTCGTATTTCTCATTCCATTCATAATATGAGTTCAACCCGACGCGATTATCTTCTGATTCAACTATCCCAGTAGATCTTCAAGAGCTTATACTTTTTACCGTGCGTGGTTTGTAGTTTTTCCTCGTGCACATCTGAATTGATCTAAACTTTGTGCTTTTTCTCTGATGAAAAATTAGATAGGTTTCATCTTAGTAGTTTTCTTTTGGAACTTACTAGCATGAAATCTTTCGAAGATATTTCTCATTCGAGATAATTCTCAAAGTGCTGATCAATTCTTCTCGAAAAATGATTTTCATCGAAAACATATCTGTGCGTACTCATGGCCCTGTCTATATTTTCCCTCGCATGTATTCTCTTTCACAGGTCAATGGATTTTGTTGAAGATTCTGCTAAGCCTGCTGGTCAGACAGAAATGGGTGAAGAAAATGTCATGGGCACAAGAGTTGTATCAAAAGCTCAGTTTGATGAAGAATGGCAGTCCGCAGAAGAAGATGTGTGGCACTGAAAAGAAATCTGGATGCCGAAAGAAATCCCATCAAAAGAAAGTTGGGCCGAAAAAAATGCTTCTGATGAAAAGAAAGCTATAAGCCGAAAGAAATGAGCCCAGTGCTCAGGGAGAAGGAAGTGTGGAAAATGCAAATGTTTCAGATCCTCAAGCATCGGAACAATCTTCTGAAAAGGATGAGAGGCAGCAAAATTCTCCTTCCAGAGTTATTCTTCGAGAAGGTAGAATCACAGAAGGAAAAGAAGGCTCAAGTGCTTCAAAACAATGAATCAGAGAAAGAAAAGGCCCTTGTGCCTCGTCAAATAGAAATGAGCTTGAGAATGAAAATCTTGAAAAAGCTGATGTGCCCCTCACGGAAAATGTTGCCATGGAGATTGATTGTCCAAGTACTTCAAATTCTAAAACAAATGCTGGTCCATCAGAAACAAATGCTGAAACAAATGTTGGCTCGCAGCTGAAAGAAAATGCTCTCTGCCGAAAGAAAATGCTCGCAGCAGAAAAGTAATCAGATATTTCATCATGAATATCTTGATTTACCACTGATGTGAATATTGGAATGCTTAAAGCAAATCCTTCAGGACATTGAAGATTTTCATCTTACGAAGGTTTTCTCATTCAAGCACCCATGGAACTGAGAATATATTCTCTAGTCTTATGCCACACTATATGTGTCGGGTGACAAACAAGATATCAAAAACATGGGATCTCGAATGGATAACAGAGCACCATGTCATGAAGGGCAGTGCTGAAGAATTTCTTGAGTGTCTGCATTTCCCTCAGATTGAAAGCAACAACTTTGAAACTCGTGTGCATTTTATCGATGAGATTTCTGATGAACATTTTCACCTCCTGATGGATTCGGATAAGGTTGGCGATTATCTTTCGTATGGTTTTTCCTCAGACAAAATATCTGAAGTTCAACTTTCAAACCTTCCATTATATTCTGTGTCATACTACAAGTCCTCTGCCAGGAGCATATGATTCAGGAGCAATTCATGGTGTATTGCGCAACACTCTCAATGGCCTATATCTTGGCTATGTCTCCGATAACAAAGATGTATTCATGCATCAGCTTGTTGATTCTGCCGAAGAAAATGAAGCTGAGAAGAAGATTATCTATCGATGCGCAAGGAAAGAATATCTTGCTCAAGAAGCTCCAGAGAAATTTATCCATCATGTCAGAGACACTCTGCTGATGTTGAAAGATTACAAAAGGCAAAGTTTTCAGAGATAATACATCCAGACTCCAGAGATCAGTCTTAGAACCCAACAACTCCTGCTGAAGCACATTGATAATGACTGGAAAGAAAAAGAGCTTCTTGCGCATGAGCTGAATATTCCCCACAACAATACACGCAAAATTCAGATGATTTCATGGATGCCTCATTGAGGAAATTGGTGAGGAAATTCCTTTCTAAGAAGAAAATCAACATGGCTATTCTATTCGAAACATATGACTTCATGGATGCCCCGCTGACTATTGAAGATCTTCGAGAGTGCAACACTCCTAAGTTTTCAGCCAGATTTCCTTCGACAGATCCGCTGAGGATTAATCTAAACAATGTTATCACTGAGTTTGAGGCTACATCGCATACATTTTTATCTGAGGAGAACAGTGTTCCGTTATCTGCTGAAAGAGTTTCTCAGAAGAAAGATGAAAATGCTCCAGCAACCCCAGTTGTGCCGCAGCGTTCTGATAAAGAAGCAGAAGAAGATGCAGCTGAAGATAATGTTGTCACCTCTGAGGTGGAAACTTCTTCTCCAAGCGAGTCTGGACCTTTTTCGGGCGATGGTTCATTTTTCCTTCGGGCGTGTAATGTCTCATGTTCTTTTTCACCTTTTTGACACTTGTTGACAAAAAGGGGGAGAAGACATCGAGTGATAGACTTGCGGGTCTTTGCTGGGTTGTTTTTCGAGTTTACAACACTTGCCTTCATTTGATTCTTATCGTGTTGTATAACTCTTGTGAACTCTTTCTAGTTCTCGAATGATAATAACCCCTGCCATACTTCATTTCTCTCAAGAATTTAATTTTGCAGGTGGAATTATTACCAGAGTTCACGTATGGATGCACTCCATTATATCCCGAACATTATCCTTCAGTGCAATACATTTATTCTTGAATATGTGAAATATCTCTCCACCAAGCTTATTCTAATATATGTAGGTTTATCCAAAAGGTTAATCTTTCATACGCTGCATACATTTAGGGGGAGTATATTTATCTTCGAGATATTATCGAATTTACATTCCGCGCATTTCTGGTTACATATCTATCTACTCTTCGATGTTTATCTGTTTTGTCAACAATCGTCCAAAAAGGGGGAGATTGTTGGTGCAATTCCTTGCCCCTTGTGTTTTGGAGATTGTTGTCAGAAATAGTGAGGGACTAATTTGTTTACTAGTGCAAACACAGAGAAATAGTCCCTGGAGTATCAAGAAGATTGCTATAATCTGCCGAAAGGTATGCTACCAAAAGGTTTGCTTCCGAAAGGTATGCTACCGAAAGGTTTGCTACCGAAAGGTATGCTACCAAAAGGTTTGCAACTGAAAGGTTTGCTACCGAAAGGTATGCTACTGAAAGGTTTGCTAACGAGGAGATTGCTGTAATCTTTCGAAAGGATTGCTACGAAAGAGATTGCTATAATATCCCGAAAGGATTGCTGCTGAAGAGATTGCTATAATCTCCCGAAGAGACTGCTACGGAAAAGATTGCTATAATCTTTCGAGAAGATTGCAGCAGAGAAGATTGATATGTTTCAAGAAGCTTATTATGGAGAAGATTGCCACTTTCGAGAAGTTTGCTATAAACTTCCTTGAAAGTTATCTGCGCTGCAGAAAAGATTGACATGTCTTGAAGAGTTTGTTATCAAGAAGAATGCTATATTCTTTCAGGAAGTTCGAAGAACTTCACCGAGAAACATATACGTTGCAGAGAAGAGAAGGATATGTTTCGAGAAGAAAGCATACCGAAAAGATTGTGTGCCGGAGATGGTCCTGAAAGAATTGCTGACGCAAAGCAATTTTCATTCGGTGTGTCCGAAGAAGAATGACTGCAGTCGAGAAGATTGAAGACGAAGCGAAGATGTAGCATTTGTTTCGTTGTTCTTCTTTCTTTTATTTCAGTCATAGGACCACCGTACTATTAAGAGGGGTATGAGTATTCAAGACTTTTGTCTGTTGTGATGCTTAGCCAAAACCTATGAAAGATTGAGAGAAATCTCTTTGTGTTCCGAATGATTACCTGTCAGCAGAAGACGTTGTTCTTCGGAGCTGCAGGAGATATCTTTCGGACCAAGGAGTTAGCATTACTTGTTCCTCAAGTAATGTTACTGTTGTGCTCAAAATCCGACCGTTGGAAACGTGTCGGTTGGCCATTGGCTGGACCGCGTGTCCTCAATGGTCATTTCCCATCCGGGAAGGCTGCGGCTATAAATAGCCACCCCACTCCAACGTTGCCTGTTGGCTGCTCCGCTTGAGATTCTGAGAAGATTGATTGAGCACCCCTCTCCGAGAGATTTGAGTTTAAAATCCACTGAGAGAAAATCAAGAGCCGAAACTTAGACAGTGGTTGAGCATCACAGTAGATCTGAGTTGAGAGTTCTTGTACCTATTACTCTTGAGAGCTGCATACTCTCTAGACGGATAGGTGTCGGCTCGAGTGTTGAAGAGTTGTTGTCTTCACTGAGAAAAGTCTTCAGCAACCAAGAGTCGTTGTGGTTCGCGAAGAAGTCTGTCGAAGGTTTGGAGATCGCCGACAAGAATCTACCACGAGTGAAATCAACTGAAGTTCGAGGAACTTCACGTTGAGGAGAATAGGATGGAGAGAGTTTATCTCCTGTGTTGAATCACAAGTCCCTCCAACCAGACGTAGCTCTTTTGCAGAAGAGTGAACTGGTCTACCAATTCATCTGTCGCCATCGAGCACCACTGGTCATTTCTATCCTACTGCATTTCTTTCAGTAGTTTATTTTCGGTGCTCTTTGCTGTTGATGGATATCTATCTGTGTACTGTGATTCTTTATCTTTCAAGCATTCCTTTCAGTACCGTGACTATATTGTGTTGCACACTTGCTTTCACAGTACTTAAGGTTGTATGTCTGTATGTTCATCTACTTTTCATTTGGTGGTACTTAGTCTTTATGCTAAGTCTTGCTCTGATGAATATTTCGCAGTAGTGTGTATGTTTTGTATCTGTTATATGTGCAATTGTTTCATGTGTGTAACTCTATCCATGTTGATAGTTTTGTTTCTGTAGTAGTTTTGATTCGTAGAACTAAAACTGCTCAGTTGTGTTTCCGTAGTAGTTTTGTTTCGGGAACAGCTTTGTTTCGGAAATAGTTCTGTTTTAGGAACAATTTTGTTTCGAGGACAGTTTTGTCTCGGAAACAGTTTTGTTTCGAGGACAGTTTTGTTTCGGAAACAGTTTTGTCTTGAAAACAGTTTTGTTTCGAGAACAGTTTTGTTTCGGGAACAATCTTGTTTCAGAACTAGTTTTGCTTCGGAACTAGTTTTCCTTCGGAAATAGTTTTCTTTCGTAGAACTGAAACTGCTTAGTTTATTATCCGTTGTGCTGTGTTGAGAGTATTCAACATTTCGAAAGAAATTTTGAATCTCCCATTCACCCCCCCTCTGGTCGATATACTCCGGTCCTTACGCAAGTACCGCAGTTGCTCAAGGATAATGAACTGGTAGCCAAACGCTCCAAGTGCTCGTTTGGTCAAACCCAAATTACCTATTTAGGTCATCAGATCAGTGGGCAGGGGGTTGCTACACTAACAGAACATGTCCAAACAGTGCAAGACTGGAAGCAGCCCACCAATGTCAAACAGCTTCGGGGGTTGATGTCTACTACACAACTTATTCTTGTAGACTCGTGTTGGGCCTCCAAGCGCAGAGTTTTGTAGGACAGTAGAAATTTTCCCTCAAGTGGATGACCTAAGGTTTATCAATCCGTGGGAGGCGTAGGTTGAAGATGGTATCTCTCAAACAACCCTGCAACCAAATACGAGAAATCTCTTGTGTCCCCAACACACCCAATACAATGGTAAATTGTATAGGTGCACTAGTTCGGCAAAGAGATGGTGATAAAAGTGTAGTATAGATAGTAGATATAGGTTTTTGTAATCCGAAAATATAAAAACATCAAGGTAGCAAGTAACAAAAGTGAGCACAAACGGTATTGCAATGCTTGAAAATAAGGCCTAGGGTTCATACTTTCACTAGTGCAATCTCTCAACAATGCTAATATAATTGGATCATATAACCATCCCTCAACGTGCGATAAAGAATCACTCTCAAGTTCCTATTAGCGGAGAACATAAGATAGAAATTGTTTGTAGGGTACGAAACCACCTCAAAGTTATCCTTTCCGATCGATCTATTGAGATATTCCTATAAGTGTCACAAACAATTCGTACTAAAATAACACCATATGATACACATCAACCAACTCTAATGTCACCTAGATACTCTAATGTCACCACAAGTATCCATGAGTTGATTATACGATATGCATCAAACAACTTAGTAATCATAATATTCAATCCACACAAAGAACTCCAAGGAGCACCCCAAAGTTTCTATCGGAGAAAAGATAATGAAAACGTGCATCAACCCCTATGCATAGATTACCCCAATGTCACCTCGGGAATCCGCGAGTTGAGTGCCAAAACATATATCAAGTGAATCAATATAATACCCCATTGTCACCACGGGTATTCATATGCAAGACATACATCAAGTGTTCTCAAATCTGAAATATTCAATCCGACAATAACGAAACCTCAAAGGGAAAAGATTTGATTCATCACAACAAGGATAGAGAGGGAAGAAACACCATATGATCCAACTATATTAACAAAGCTCGCGATACATCAAGATCATGCCAAATCAAGAACACGAGAGAGAGAGATAAAACACATAGCTACTGGTACAAACTCTCAGCCCCGAGGGTGAACTACTCCCTCCTCATCATGGAGACCGTCGGGATGATGAAGATGGCCTCCGGTGATGATTCCCCCCTCCGGCAGGGTGCCAGAAAAGGGCTGTAGATTAGATCGTGGAGGTACAGAGGCTTGCGGTGGCGTAAAAACTCATCTAGGTTAATTTTCGGGGGTTTCTGAATATATATGGATTTTTGGCGTTGGAATCACGTGAAGAAGGGCCACAGGAGGCCCACGAGGTACCAGGGCACGCCTGGGGGGGTGGCGCGCCCTGGTGGCTCGTGGGGCCCCTGTGGGTCTTCTGGCCTCCTCCCGAAGCTTCTAGTGTCTCTTATGTTCCAGAAAAAATCGTCAAAAAGTTTCGCTGCATTTGGACTTCATTTGATATAGATTTTCTAGAAAACCAAAAACAAGCAGAAAACAGCAACTGGCACTGGGCACTAGGTCAATATGTTAGTCCATGAAAATCATATAAAATCCATATAAAAGTGCACCAAAATCATACAAAACTATAATAAACATGGCATGAATACTTCATAAATTATTGATACGTTGGAGACGTATCAACATCCCCAAGCTTAATTCTTGCTCGTCCTCGAGTAGGTTAATCATAAAAGAAATAATTTATGAAGTGTGAATGCTAGCATAGTGCATAAGTTTGATCAATAATAATTTCAATCACTTTTTCTAGCATCAATATATATCATAATCAGTAGCTCATCTCATAAAACTTCTCATGATCAAGTAGCAAGCTATTCACATGTTTAAAGTATAGGCCATAAACTTTCTTGAAAACTAACAAACTATGTTCTCAGTCATCAAACAATTGCAATTCATCTTATTTTCAGGAAGGGTCTATGTAAGAGCTTTGATCTAGCAAATTGCACATACTCAACCATCTTTTAGTCTTCCATGATTGCTGACACTCAAAGCATATTTTTAGAACAAACTATTTCAGTCAAACACATAGGAAGATAGGGGCTTAATGTTTCACCTCCCAACTTATTTATCTTAGGGATAATGTCAACAATAATAACTCATGATCATCTATATTCAACTGGATATATGTGCCTGGATCTTTCCCTACCACATAATGCTTGCTAACTAAAGAATAAATAGAGCGGAATAGGGATGAACATTAATGACTCTTGCATAAAAGTAAATATAGAAAAGTAAAAGATAGGCCCTTCGCAGAGGGAAGCAGAGGTTGTCATGCGCTTTTTGTTGTTGGATGCACAAGCCCTTAATGCAAAGGAACGTCACGTTATATTGCCCCTTGTGATAGCAACCTTTATTATGCAGTCCGTCGCTTTTATTTCTTTACCATCACAAGTTCGTACAACGCTTATTTCCCTTAGAATAAAAGATCATACATATTTTAGGAGGAATTTTTATTGCTTTTTGCACCGATGACAATTACTTGAAGGATCTTATTCAATTCATAGGTAGGTATGGTGGACACTCATGGCAAGAAACTGGGTTTAAGGGTTTTTGGATGCACAAGTAGTATTGATAACCCACAAGTATAGGGGATCACAACAGTTTTCGAGGGTAGAGTATTCAACCCAAATTTATTGATTCGACACAAGGGGAGCCAAAGAATATTCGCAAGTATTAGCAGTTGAGTTGTCAATTCAACCACACCTGGAAACTAAATATCTGCAGCAGAGTGATCAGTAGCACAGTAGTATGATAGTTTGATAGCAGTAACAATAATAGTAACAGTAGCAGTAGTAATTATAATAGCAGCAGCAACAGTAGTAACTTAGCAAGATTCAATATATGAAAAGCTCATAGGCATTGGATCGGTGATATTCGTTGGATAACATTCATCATGTAATAGTTATAACCTAGGGCGACACAGAACTAGTTCCAATTCATCAATGTAATGTAGGCATGTATTCCGTATATAGTCATACGTGCTTGCGATAAGAACTTGCATGACATCTTTTGTCCTACCCTCCCGTGGCAGCGGGGTCCATAAGGAAACTAAGGGATATTAAGGCCTCCTTTTAATAGAGAACCGGAACAAAGCATTAACACTTAGTGAATACATGAACTCCTCAAACTACGGCAATCACCGGAAAGAATCCCAATTATTGTCACCTTGGGGTATGCGGATCATAACACGTAACAGGTGCATACAACTTGTAAGATCGGATCAAGAACACAAATATATTGATGAAAACATAAAGGGTTCAGATCTGGAATCATGGCACTCGGGCCCTAGTGACAAGCATTAAGCATAGCAAAGTCATAGCAACATCAATCTCAGAACATAGTGGGTACTAGGGATCAAGCCCTAACAAAACTAACTCGATTACATGATGAATCTCATCCAACTCATCACTGTCCAGCAAGCCTACGAAGGAATTACTCACTCCCGGCGGTGAGCATCATGAAATTGGTGATGAAGGATGGTTGATGATGACGATGCCGGAAGATCCCCCTCTCCGTAGCCCTGAACGGACTCCAGATCTGGCCTCCCGATGAAGAACAGGAGGTGGCAGCGGCTCCGTATCGTGAAACACAATAAAACTTCCTCTCCTATTTTTTCTCTGGAAAACTGAATTTATAGCGTTGGAAATAGGTCAAACGGAGCCACGTGGGCCCCACGAGGTACCAGGGCGCCTGGGGGGGGGGGGTGGCGCGCCCCGGTGCCTCGTGGGCACTGGGTGGCCCCCCTCCAGTAGTTCTTGATGCCAATATTTTTTATATATTCAATAAAAAATCTCCAGAAAGTTTCATCCAATTCCAAGAACTTTGATTTTCTGCATAAAAACAACATCATGGCAATTCTGCTGAAAACAGCGTCAGTCCGGGTTAGTTCCATTCAAATCATGCAAATTAGGGGCCAAAACAAGAGCAAAAGTGTTTGGAAAAGTAGATACGACGGAGACGTATCAACTCCCCCAAGCTTAACTCATTGCTTGTCCTCAAGCAATTCAGTTGACAAACTGAAAGTGATAACGAAAAACTTTTACAAACTCTTATGTTCTTGTGTCTATATATATGCTTAAGTAGTGTCCAAGTTTTCAGCAAAGATTATGACTAACCACGCAAATGATAACTCTTAAAATTTATATTCACTCATATCGATGGCATAATCGACTAGCGAGCAATAAAAAAATATCTCAAATGCCAACACTTTGTCAAAACAATCATGATATAATATGATAACATGGTATCTCGCTAGCCCTTTCTGAGACCGCAAAAAATAAATGCAGAGCACCTCCAAAGTTCAAGCAGCGACTAAACATTGTAATTCATGGTAGAAGAGATCCAGTCATGATGCACACAACATTAACTATACACAATGCATGAGAATGACAATAGTGCTCTCAGGTTCGGTGCTTGTTTGAGAAGGTGATGACTCAATAATAAAAGTAAAATAACATAAAAGTAAATAGATAGGCCCTTCGCAGAGGGAAGCATGGATTTGCAGAGGTGCCAGAGCTCGAAGCTTAAATCAGAGGTAAATAAATTTTGGGAGGTATGCCTTTCCTGTCAACGTCACGACCAAGAGTTTTCAATATCTTCCATGCTAAACACATTAGCGGCGGTTCCCAAGCGGTAAAGTAAAGTTTACTCCCCCTCCACGATCAATCACAAGCCATGGCTAGCCGAATCCTCGGGTGACCTCCATACTAACAACTTTCCGGGGGAGTTTGTTTTATTATTTTGCTTTTTTAATGATGGGACTGGGCATCCCGATTACCAGCCCCTCTCGTGCAAAGACAAGTGAGTAAACACTCATCATGAGAATAACCCGCTTAGCATGGAAGATACTGACCGCCCCCTGTCGCTCCATGAGCGGTACAGGCACACAAAACAGATGTTCGTTTGAATATTAGAGTTGGCACATGCAAATTTACTTAGGACGGCAAGGTAATACCGCATATAGGTAGATATAGTGGACTCATCTGGAATAACTTTGGTTTAAAGGGTTTTGATGCACAAGCAGCATTCCCGCTTAGTACAGGCGGAGGCTAGCAAATAGGTTGAGAAGCGACCAGCTAGAGAGCGAAAACGGTCATAACCATGCATTATGAATAATCAACATTGAATACTAGCATGAGTAGGATATAAACACCATGAACATAAATATCGTGGAGGCTATGTTGGTTTTGATTCAACTACATGCGTGAACCTGTGCCAAGTCAAGCCACTTGAAACATTCAGAGGAGGATACCGTATCATCATACTACATCATGAACATTTTAATGCATGTTGACACTCAAGATAAATCATTATCCACTCCTAGCTACTTAGGCATGGTATGAGCAACTATAATCTCTAATTGTCATCACAAACATGTTTAATCATAATATGCTGAATCATGGATACTGGGTTAAACATATTTACAAAAACAAAGAACAAATTGAGTTCATACCCGCTTTTCCTTGCCACAGTCGCTTCATCAAATCATCGTCATTATTGCCTTTCACTTGCACGACCGAATGATATAAAAATAATAATAGTGCAAGTGTGCCGTGGACTAAGCTGGAATCTGCAAGCATTTTATTCAAAGGAGAAGACAAGGTAATATGGGCTCTTTGTTAAATCAACAATAATGCATATGAGAGCCACTCATCATTTTCATCATGGTCTTCTCCTTGCAATGACTCAACGAAAGAAAAGAAAAGAATTTCAGAGAAACAAATTGAAATATTTTTGGAGTTTTTAGTTTTCCGAAGAAAGCAAATTAAAGATGAAAACAAAAAACGAGAGAAGAAAACTATTTACACGGGAAAACTCCCAACAAGCAAAAGAAGAAACGGGAAATCTTTTTGGGTTTTCTTTTACTATTACGAAGCTACAACTAATTAAACTAGAAAGATAAACTGAAAAGAAATGAGGAATGTTTTTGGATTTTCTCAAAGTTTTTTCAAACACACAAGAAGAAGGCGAGAAAATAAAACTAACATGGATTATACATTGAAAAAGTATGAACACCGACAACTGGGGTAAAATGTGTGAACATGAATGTAATGTCGGTGAGAAATACGTACTCCCCCAAGCTTAGGCTTTTGCCTAGCTTGGTCTACGGCCATGGCTGTCTTGGATAGTGATCGAAATGGTAGCTCGTAGAGGGGTTCTGAGCTGCCCCTTTAGCCTGACGAGCAGCCTCAGCGGCCGCATTGTACTCGTGCACCTCACTCTCATGAAGGAAATGTCTCTGTTTGTTCTGCTCTCAACATGAATTCGTTGCACGGCCACCGACATGACTTTGCTTCGGTACCTCGTACTGAACTTGTCCTTGGTTCCTCATATGCTTGGCGTGCCGAGCTTTCACTTAATGACGCCTCCGAGGACCTCCTCCTCGAAGAACTTCTCCGGAGAAAATTCATTTTCCTATGAACAAATTTCTGAAAATTTTTGGACCACAAAATGATATCAATAAAACTTCACAAGATTGATAGCAACTACTCATATGGATGTCTAGAGGCTATATCAAGCATTCAAACTACTTGGAACTCAAAGGATTCAACATGCACGCTCAATTTCTGTAGCACCAACAGTAGCTAATTATGCAAGATATAATCCACTAAAACAAAAACTAATTGGAGCAATAGAGGAGTCACATACCAAGGAGCAATTCCCCAAAACAGTTTCGGAAACGGAGCTCCGAGCAAAGAGATCGAAAATTTTAGTGTTGTGAGCAAGAACACGAGAGAGAGAGAGAGAGCTACCAGGAATTTTTTCTAGAAGTAGGAGACGAAGTGAGCTAAAGGAATAAGTGAGGGGGCCTCTGTGGGGCCCACGAGGTAGCAGGGCGCGCCAGGGGGGTGGCGCGCCCTGGTGCCTCGTGGGCACCTGGGGTACCCCCCTGATATGATTTTTATTCCAAAAATTCTTAAATATTCAATAAAAATCATGTTAAAATTTTATTGCATTCTGAGCACTTTTATTTTTGGGCATTTTTATTGCACGGGTAATTCAGAAAACAGAGTAATCATGGCATTTTATTATATTTGAATAAAAATAACAGCAAACTAAGAGTGGGTACAGAAGGTTGTGCCTACTAAATTCATCGACCACATGCCTCTCAAGAAGAGTCCATTAATAAGGTTGATCAGGTCTTATTAACAAACCATTTTCGAGTGACATGAAACCGAAGAACTTTCGTATAACACTAAGTTACCTCAATGGGGACATGCATCTCCCCAACAATAAAAGTTTCATATCTCTTTTTAACAGTAGGAAGAGGAATTTGGAAACTCCCAATAGTAATTGTCGGAGTCTTTTCAATAATATGAATGCCATTCACTTGAAATTGTTTCTTTGGAAAGTGCACCGTATGTTCATTACCATTGATATGAAAGATGACCTTGCTTTTGTTGCAATCAATAACAGCCCCTGTAGTATTCAGAAAGGGTCTACCAAGGATAATTGACATGTTGTCATCCTCGGGCATATCAAGTATAACAAAGTCTGTTAGAATAGTGACATTTGCAACTACGACGGGCACATCCTCACAAACACCGATAGGTATGGCAGTTGATTTGTCAGCCATTTGCAAATATTTCGGTGGGAGTGAGTTTATTCAAATCAAGTCTTTTATATAAGGAGAAAGGCATGACACTAACGCCAGCTCCTAAATCACACAAAGCAGTTTTGACATAATTTTTCTTAATGGAGCATGGTATAGTTGGTATTCCTGGATCTCCTAATTTCTTAGGCACTCCATCCTTAAAAGAATAATTTGCAAGCATGGTGGAAATTTCAGCTTCAGGTATCTTTCTTTTATTTGTGACAATGTCTTTCATATACTTAGCATAAGGAGGCATCTTTATAATATCAGTTAAACGAGTACGCAAAAAGACTGGCCTAAGCATTTCAGCAAAGCGTTCAAATTCTTCCTCATCTTTTTTCTTAGAAGGTTTAGGAGGAAAGGGCATGGGTTTTTGGACCCATGGTTCTCTCTCTTTACCATGTTTTCTAGCAACGAAATCTTTTTTATCATAACGTTTATTTTTAGTAGATGGGTTATCAAGATCAACTTCAGGTTCAATTTCAACATCATTATCTGGTTCTTTATCATTATCTGGTTGGGTATCCATATGAACATCATCATTATTATTATCATCAAGTGGTTGTTCATTACCAGATTGTGTTTCAGCATCAGAGATAGAAACATCATTACTATCCTCCAAGGGTTTTTCTACCTCGGGTTCACTAGAAGTATGCAAAGTCCTATTATCTTTCTTTTTCTTTTTCTTTTTAGAGGGACTAGGTGCATCAGCATTAATTCTTTGAGAGTCTTGTTCAATTCTTTTTGGGTGACCTTCAGGATATAGTGGCTCCTGAGTCATTCTTCCTCCTCTAGTCATTACTCTAAGAGCATGATCATTCATATTGTTGTTCATTTCATTAAGCAACTCACTTTGAGATTTGGCAACTTGTTCTAATTGAGTTTGAACCATAGATGCATGTTTACTAACACCTTTAACATCATTAGCAATTTTAAATAACAAGTCACTCAGGTGATCAATCATATAAGAGTTTCGTTTCAATTGTTTCATAACGTTTGCATTAAAATGATCTTGCTTCATAATATAATTGTTGAATTCATACAAGCATTGACTAGGAGGTTTGTTATACGGAATATCACTTTCATCAAACTTTATAAGAGAATTTACCTCTACTAGCTGTGTCGGTTTGTCAAGACCATGTATCTCTTCAATAGGTGGTAAATTCTTAACATCCTCAGCTTTAATACCTTTCTCTTTCCGACATTTCTTTGCTTCTTGCATATCTTCTGGACTGAGATATAAGATACCCCTCTTCTTCGGAGTGGGTTTAGGCAGTGGTTCAGGAAGTGTCCAATTATTATCATTCTTCAATATATTATTCAATAATTCCTCGGCTTGTTCAATAGTCCTTTCCCTGAAAACACAACTCGCACAACTATCTAGGTAATCCCTAGAAGCATCAGTTAGTCCATTATAGAAGATATCAAGTATTTCATTTTTCTTGAGAGGATGATCAGGCAAAGCGTTAAGTAATTGGAGAAGACTCCCCCAAGCTTGTGGGAGACTCTCTTCTTCAATTTGCACAAAATTAAATATTTCCTATAGGGCAGCTTGTTTCTTATGAGCAGGAAAATATTTTTCAGAGAAGTAGTAAATCATATCCTGGGGACTACGCACACATCCAGGAGCAAGAGTATTATACCAATCTTTAGCATCACCCTTTAATGAGAAAGGAAACAACTTAAGAATATAATAGTGGCGGATTTTTTCCTCATGAGTAAACAGGGTGGCTATATCATTTAATTTAGTAAGGTGTGCCACAACGGTTTCAGTTTCATATCCATGAAAAGGATCAGATTCTACCAACTTAATCAATTTCGGATCAACAGAGAATTCATAATCCATATCAGTAACAAATATGGGAGAGGTTGCAAATTTAGGATCATATTTCATTTTCTCTCTCATAGATTTTTCTTTCATATCGGCAATTAATTTTATAACTTCATATCTATCATTGCAAGCAAGAATGGCTCTAGCGGTCTCCCTATCAAAACATTGTTCATCAGGTGTTTCAACTCTAGTAGGAGAGCTAGGCATAACCGGTGAATCATCATTCTCAGGAGTTTCAGCATTTTCAATTTCTTTGGCTTTAGCAATTTGTTCAGTAAGAAATTCACCAAGTGGCACAGCATTCTCAAGCATAGTACTAGCATCATCATGAGTATCATTCATAGCAGAAGTGGTATCATCAATAACTTGCGACATATCAGAATTAATAGCATGTTGTGGTGTTGCAAGTTTATTCAAAACAGACGGTGAATCAAGTGCCGAGCTAGATGGCAGTTCCTTACCTCCCCTCGTCTTAGAGGGAACAATCTTGGTTCTGGTATCCTTCAGATTCTTCATAGTGATCAACAGATATAAATCCCAAGTGACTTAGCAAATAAAGCTATGCTCCCCGGCAACGGTGCCAGAAAAAGGTCTTGATAACCCACAAGTATAGAGGATCGCAACAGTTTTCGAGGGTAGAGTATTCAACCCAAATTTATTGATTTGACACAAGGGGAGCCAAAGAATATTCGCAAGTATTAGCAGTTGAGTTGTCAATTCAACCACACCTGGAAACTAAATATCTGCAGCAGAGTGATCAGTAGCACAGTAGTATGATAGTTTGATAGCAGTAACAATAATAGTAACAGTAGCAGTAGTAATTGTAATAGCAGCAGCAACAGTAGTAACTTAGCAAGATTCAATATATGAAAATCTCATAGGCATTGGATCGGTGATATTCGTTGGATAACATTCATCATGTAATAGTTATAACCTAGGGCGACACAGAACTAGTTCCAATTCATCAATGTAATGTAGGCATGTATTCCGTATATAGTCATACGTGCTTGCGATAAGAACTTGCATGACATCTTTTGTCCTACCCTCCCGTGGCAGCGGGGTCCATAAGGAAACTAAGGGATATTAAGGCCTCCTTTTAATAGAAAACCGGAACAAAGCATTAACACTTAGTGAATACATGAACTCCTCAAACTACGGCAATCACCGGAAAGAATCCCAATTATTGTCACCTTGGGGTATGCGGATCATAACACATAGCAGGTGCATACAACTTGCAAGATCGGATCAAGAACACAAATATATTGATGAAAACATAAAGGGTTCAGATCTGGAATCATGGCACTCGGGCCCTAGTGACAAGCATTAAGCATAGCAAAGTCATAGCAACATCAATCTCAGAACATAGTGGGTACTAGGGATCAAGCCCTAACAAAACTAACTCGATTACATGATGAATCTCATCCAACTCATCACCGTCCAGCAAGCCTACGAAGGAATTACTCACTCCCGATGGTGAGCATCATGAAATTCGTGATGAAGGATGGTTGATGATGACGATGCCGGAAGATCCCCCTCTCCGGAGCCCTGAACGGACTCCAAATCTGGCCCGATGAAGAACAGGAGGTGGCGGCGGCTCCGTATCGTGAAACGCAATAAAACCTCCTCTCCTATTTTTTTTCTCTGGAAAACTGAATTTATAGCATTGGAAATAGGTCAAACGGAGCCACGTGGGCCCCACGAGGTACCAGGGCGCGCCTGGGGGGGTGGCGCGCCCTGGTGCCTCGTGGGCACTGGGTGACCCCCCCCCCTCCAGTAGTTCTTGATCCCAATATTTTTTATATATTCAATAAAAAATCTCCAGAAGGTTTCATCCAATTCCAAGAACTTTGATTTTCTGCATAAAAACAACATCATGGCAATTCTGCTGAAAACAGCGTCAGTCCGGGTTAGTTCCATTCAAATCATGCAAATTAGGGGCCAAAACAAGAGCAAAAGTGTTTGGAAAAGTAGATATGACGGAGACGTATCAAGTATCTCTACTTAGTACGAATTTTTTTGGCTAGCAAAAGATCCTAAGCAAGCACCACATGTTAGAGGATCCATGACAATATAACTTCTATGTGAATATAAACAAACATAACTCATTACGTTGTCTTCCTTGTCCAACGTCAACTACTTGATCAAGCTTGAAAATAATTAATGGGGGCTCACAATCATAGAAGATGTCCAAGATAGTATATTTATATGTGAAATTTCTCTTCCTTCAAAATTCTTTCATGAATTGTTCAAGTGACCAATGCTATGTTTGTTAACTTTCAATAAATTTTACCACTTATACTTCTTGTATGTGAAGTCACTACTCCCCATGGGACAAGCATATGAAGCATATAAATTTCAACTTTATGATATTCAATTCATTTCAACAATTCACTCATAGGATATACGTGAAGAACAAGAGTAAATGACAAACTACTCCAAAAAGATATAAGTGAAGATCAAATGAGTAGTTTAAGTAAATAGGTAGCTATGTGAGGACTCTCTCTCATTTAAAAATTTCAGATCTCAAGTATTTTATTCAAACAGCAAAGAAAACAAAATAAAATGACATTCCAAGGATAGCACATATCATGTGAAGAAGCAAAAACTTAGGCTCAACCAAAACTGACCGATAGTTGTTGAAGAAGAAAGATGGGATGCCTACCGGGGCATCCCCAAGCTTAGATGCTTGAGACTTCTTGAAATAATAACTTGGGATGCCTTGGGCATCCCCAAGCTTGAGCTTTTGTGTCTCCTTAATTCCTCTCATATCACCGTTTCTCCTAAATCTTAAAAACTTCATCCACACAAAACTCAACAAGAACTCGTGAGATAAGTTAGTATAAATCAACTCAAAACCTTAACATTCTCTACTGTAAAAAATCACAAAAATTATAACTAAACATTGCATACTAAATGCCTCTTCGTATTTAATACTCCTATTCACAAATAGAAACATTAAACACGCAAACATATGCAAACAATGCAACTATAACAGCAATCTGCCAAAACAGAACAGTCTGTAAAAGGGGAATAAGAATCCATACTTCCCTAACTCCAAACATTCTGCAAAATTACCACATGACAGAGAACTCATGCATGCTTACTGTGTAAAAATTTCAGATTTTTAACATGTTCTGACTATTCAGTAATATTCTGGACATAACAGAAAACTTTCTATTTTCAAACAGCAACACATGAACTTGCAAACTGAGCATGGTAAAGGCTATTATTGGTATTTTATTGAACTAAAAGATACAAACATGATTATTGATAACATAAAGCAAATCTCAACAAAATAAAATGACGCTCCAAGCAAAACTCATATTATGTGACGAATGAAAGTATAGCTCCGAGTGAGGTTACCGATAATGTTGAAGACGAAAGAGGGGATGCCTTCCGGGGCATCCCCAAGCTTAGACGCTTGAGTCTTCCTTGAATTTTACCTTGGGGTGCCTTGGGCATCCCCAAGCTTAGGGTCTTTCCACTCCTTATTCTCCTCATATCGATATCTCACCCAAAACTTGAAAACTTCAATCACACAAAACTTAACGGAACTTCATGAGATAGGTTAGTATAATAAAAATAAATCATCCACTTAGGTACTGTCAAGACAAGATTCATAATTGTTATCACATAATTCCTACTGTATTCTGTCATTTCCACAATTTATATTACACAATATAAGCTATGGAAACACTAAAACAAGCAAACTATGCATCGAAGACAGAATCTGTCAAAAACAGAACAGCGTGTAGTGAGCGATTTAAAAACCATACTTCTGTACCTCAAAAAATTCTGAAAAATTATTAAAACGTAACAAATTTGTAACCCAATACTGTGGAAAAATTTCAGAATTTTCTCACGCTCCAGTACAGAATAGAAATTCCAGCACTGGACGCAAAAGTTTCTGTTTTTGCACAGAATCAAATCAACAAGCATCCACACTATCCCAAAGGCTTTACTTGGCACATTATTGAAAGAAAACTTATAAAACATGATTAATACAGTATCTTAATCATGTGGACACACAAAAACATTAATTATAAGTATTGGGTTGTCTCCCAACAAGCGCTTTTCTTTAATGCCTTTTAGCTAGGCATGATGATTTTAATGATGCTCACATAAAAAGTGAAGAATTGAATCATAACGGGAGCATCATGAATCATATGTTCCTCTCTCATAATAATTTTCAGTAGCATCATGAATGGATTCATCAATATAGCTATCATATAAAGCATTCTTTTCATGATCCACAAGCATTGAATTTTTATTACTCTCCACACAAGCAATTTTCCTCTCATTCATAATAGTCGGAGTATAGTATGAAACTCGAATACTATAAATTGTTTCCACATTAAAAGAGTGATGTTCAGTAAAAGGATTATAACAAGTATTATAATAATAATCATCCCTATTTTTCATAACATAAGTATCATCACAATAATCATCATAGATAGGAGGCATGAAATCATCATAACAAATTTGATCATTCAAAGTAGGGGGACTAAAAAGATCATCTTCATTAAGTATAGCATCTCCAAGCTTGGGACAAACATCAATTGCTGCAAATAAATTCTCAAACATGTCATTCTCATCAAACATAGCATCCCCAAGCTTGTGGCTTTGCATATCATAAGCATAATCACTTTCATCATTAATAGTATGAATAGCACCAATAGTATAACAATTATCATCATAATTTTCCAAGTTGGTGCCATAAAGATTTTCAAGATCATAAGAGGTATCATTATCTTCTCAATCATAATCATCATAATGAGTAACAGGCATAATAAAATCATCCTCAATAGTTCCTTCGGACATTGTACCATAAGACAAAGAAGCAATATCATCATCAAGTATATCATCTTCCGCAATTATTTTTGATTCACTCTCATGAGGCACAACAATAATAGGGGCAACATTATTTGGGAGGGATACCTTTTTACCTCTACCCTTTCTTCTTTTCTTCTTCTTCTTCACCACATCATGTGTGGGTTTAATCAATTTTTCCGAGCTTCTTATTGATGAGATTGGTTGAATAGGAAGCTCCTCCTCGTCACCTATTTCATCATGAGAGACAATAGGAGGGAAAGTGGAAATCTTTACCCTTTCATTAGTGTTCCTTTTATATTCTATTGGTTTTCCCATCTTTCTGTAGTTGGCAATATAAGCATTCTCATTGCAATTTACCACAAAAAACATATAGATTTCCTCTAGATTAGTTTCAATGTTGTCTGTGAGAATGAATACTTCAAACCAACTATTTTTATGTGTCAATTCCTCACACCCCAAAAATAGATAAAGCTCATTATATAGTTCAAGGGAGGTCAAGTCATTACAATATTTAGCCATGATTTGATCATGAAAAAGTATGCATTGAAAATTAAGGTGGCCAACTTTATTGCAAAGTTCACAAGTAATGGGATGAAGAGAGCATAATTTTGTAGCAAATTCATCTATCACTTTGAGCAAAAAATTGGTTCTAGCATGTTTATGCTTCTTACAAAATCTATCATCCCTATAAGGCATGTCTTCACAAACTTTATGCACTCCACAAAAATTGACATGCTTATAAGAAACATTTCTGTCATGACTAGTGCAATCATCATTAGTATTTTGGATATTCATAGAATTCAAACTAACAACATTGCAATCATGCTCATCATTCAAAGATTTTATGCCAAACATTTTATTGAATTCTTCTT
Organism: Elymus sibiricus; assembly: GCA_039707655.1. Taxonomy (NCBI): domain Eukaryota; kingdom Viridiplantae; phylum Streptophyta; class Magnoliopsida; order Poales; family Poaceae; genus Elymus; species Elymus sibiricus. Next base: position 332,710,357 of record CM077674.1, on the reverse strand, counting down.
CTATCAATTGAGCACAATTATCGGAATCCTTATTTTCAAGAAAGACATTATAAAGATGAATAATATGAGGCAACCTCAATTCCATTTTTTTGTAGTTTTCTTTTTTTTATAAACCAAACTAGTGATAAAACAAGAAACTAAAACATTCGATTGCAAGATCTAAAGATATACCTTCAAGCACTCACCTCACCGGCAACGGCGCCAGAAAAGAGCTTGATGCCTACTACCCAACTTATTCTTGTAGACTCGTGTTGGGCCTCCAAGCGCAGAGTTTTGTAGGATAGTAGCAATTTTCCCTCAAATGGATGACCTAAGGTTTATCAATCCGTGGGAGGCGTAGGTTGAAGATGGTATCTCTCAAACAACCCTGCAACCAAATACAAGAAATCTCTTGTGTCCCCAACACACCCAATACAATGGTAAATTGTATAGGTGCACTAGTTCGGCGAATAGATGGTGATAAAAGTGCAGTATGGATAGTAGATATAGGTTTTTGTAATCTGAAAATATAAAAACAGCAAGGTAGCAAGTAACAAAAGTGAGCACAAACGGTATTGCAATGCTTGAAAACAAGGCCTAGGGTTCATACTTTCACTAGTGCAATCTCTCAAAAATGCTAATATAATTGGATCATATAACCATCCCTCAACGTGCGATAAAGAATCACTCCCAAGTTCCTATTAGCGGAGAACATAAGATAGAAATTGTTTGTAGGGTACGAAACCACCTCAAAGTTATCCTTTCCGATCGATCTATTGAGATATTCCTATAAGTGTCACAAACAGTTCGTACTAAAATAACACCATATGATACACATCAACCAACTCTAATGTCACCTAGATACTCCAATGTCACCACAAGTATCCATGAGTTGATTATACGATATGCATCAAACAACTTAGTAATCATAATATTCAATCCACACAAAGAACTCCAAGGAGCACCCCAAAGTTTCTATCGGAGAAAAGATAATGAAAACGTGCATCAACCCCTATGCATAGATTACCCCAATGTCACCTCGGGAATCCACAAGTTGAGTGCCAAAACATATATCAAGTGAATCAATATAATACCCCATTGTCACCACGGGTATTCATATGCAAGACATACATCAAGTGTTCTCAAATCTGAAATATTCAATCCGACAATAACGAAACCTCAAAGGAAAATGATTCGATTCATCACAACAAGGATAGAGAGGGAAGAAACACCATATGATCCAACTATATTAACAAAGCTCGCGATACATCAAGATCGTGCCAAATCAAGAACACGAGAGAGAGAGAGATAAAACACATAGCTACTGGTACAAACCCTCAGCCCCGAGGGTGAACTACTCCCTCCTCATCATGGAGACCGCTGGGATGATGAAGATGGCCTCCGGTGATGATTCCCCCCTCCGGCAGGGTGCCGGAAAAGGGCTGTAGATTAGATCGTGGAGGTACAGAGGCTTGCGGCGGCATAAAAACTCATCTAGGTTAACTTTCGGGGGTTTCTGAATATATATGGATTTTTGGCGTTGGAATCATGCGAAGAAGGGCCAAAAGGGGCCCACGAGGTACCAGGGCATGCCTGGGGGGGTGGCGCGCCCTGGTGGCTCGTGGGGCCCCTGTGGGTCTTCTGGCCTCCTCCCGAAGCTTCTAGTGTCTCTTATGTTCCAGAAAAAATCGTCAAAAAGTTTCGCTGCATTTGGACTTCATTTGATATAGATTTTCTGGAAAACCAAAAACAAGCAGAAAACAGCAACTAGCACTGGGCACTAGGTCAATATGTTAGTCCATGAAAATCATATAAAATCCATATAAAAGTGCACCAAAATCATACAAAACTATAATAAACATGGCATGAATACTTCATAAATTATAGATACGTTGGAGACGTATCAGGGGTTTCTGGGACTAGCAGGATACTACAGGAAATTCGTCAAAGATTTTGGATCCATCAGCCGGCCTCTGAATGACCTGCTCAAAAAGAACTCCATGTTTGTGTGGACGCCAATAGCTGAGGCCTCGTTCCAGACTCTCAAGCGAGCGTTGATCTCTGCCCCAGTACTCGCTCTACCCAATTTCTCGAAGCAATTCATTGTGGAGATGGATGCCAGTGCAACGGGCATCGGTGCCGTGTTGATGCAAGCAGGTCATCCGGTTGCATACCTGAGCAAAGAGTTTAGCTCCCCGCAATCTGGGTATGTCGGCGTATGAGAAGGAATGTCTTGGACTCCTCCTGGCTGTGGATCATTGGAGACCCTACCTGCAGCACTCTGAGTTCATTATCCGTACAGATCAACGCAACCTGCTCAACTTGACTGATCAACGTCTCAATACACCCATTCAGCAGAAAGCGTTCACCAAGTTGGTGGGGCTCCGCTTCCAGATTCAATATAAGGCAGGAGTGAGCAATCGCATAGCAGATGCCCTGTCCAGACACTCCCATGATGAGACACAGGAACTAGCAGCAGTGGGTTTGGCACGCCCAGCATGGTTGGAGGCAATACGAGTGAGCTATCAGCGGGACGCAGCGGCACAACAACTCATGACTCGATTGGCGTTGGACAAAAACAGTGACATCGGCTTTGAACTCAGTGATGGGGTCATTAAATTTCAAGGGCGCATTTGGATCGGCGAGGACCCAGACACTCAAACATCTCTTATCACAGCACTGCATGCCAGCGCCGCGGGGGGGGGGGGGGGGGCATTCAGGCTTCCATGCAACATACCACAGAGTGCGCCGGTTGTTTGCATGGAAAGGACTCAAGCACATGGTGCGCTAGTTCGTGCGGCAGTGTCAGGTTTGTCAACAAGCTAAAACAGAGAGAATAGCCCCAGCAGGACTCCTGCAGCCGCTACCAATACCCAAAAGGCCGTGGGCGGTTATATCCTTGGATTTCATCGAAGGACTGCGAAAATCCGGAGGGTTCGATGTCATTCTGGTCGTGGTAGACAAGTTTTCGAAGTATGGCCACTTCTTGGCCATGAAACACCCATACACAGCTCTGTCAGTGGCCACGACATTCATGCAAAACATCTTCAAGTTGCATGGGCTTCCAATGGCAATTATCTCTGACCGAGACCGAATCTTCACAAGCACACTATGGCAGGAATTGTTCAAACTGGCACAAACTCAACTCCGCATGAGCTCCTCATACCACCCTCAGACGGACGGACAAACGGAGAGAGTTAATCAATGCCTCGAAACGTATCTTCGATGCTCCGTGCATGCCTGCCCCAGAAACTGGTACAAATGGTTGTTTCTCGCAGAATACTGGTACAATACAACCTTCCACTCAGCACTGGGAAGAACTCCATTTGAGGTGATCTATGGCACGATGCCCAGAGAGTTTGGAAACAACCAAATTGATGAAAGTACTATCCCTGATCTCACAACCTGGCTCAAGGAGCGGAATGTGATGCTGGAACTGCTTCAACAACAACTGAAACAAGCTCAAGACAGAATGAAGAAACAGGCGGACAAGAGGCGCACGGATCAAGAATTTGAGGTCGGTGATGCAGTTTTCCTTTGGCTGCAACCATTTATTCAGTCGTCAGTGGCGCAGAGGCCATTCCAGAAGCTGGCCTTCAGGTATTATGGACCATACAAAATCACCTCGCGCGTGGGGAAAGTCGCCTACAAGTTACAGCTGCCAGCCGACAGTAAGATCCACCCGGTCGTGCATGTGTCTCAATTGAAGAAGGCGATTGGGGGAGATGTGTTGGTAGAAGAAGACCTGCCTCCTGACACTGAGGTACTTCACTTGGAACACTTGCCGATGGCGCCTCTGGCAGAGAAGATCGTCCAGACTGCAACAGGCACCAAAGCATAGGTGCTCGTGCGCTGGGAGAAGTTGCCAGACTCCCTGGCCACTTGGGAAGACAAGACAGAGCTATGCCGGCGTTTTCCAACTACACTGGCTTGGGGACAAGCCATGTTCCAAGGGGGGAGAATGTTAGACCTGACCAACCAGAGCATCAGACAACGGGGGCCCAGGTGCAGACTAACCTAGGTGCCAGCAAGGAAGGGCCGACCGAAGAAGGCAAGGTGTGACCAAGGGGCGATGACGAGCTGCTGGCCGGGGATTGGTTGGAACGTGCCAGCGTGGCTGGACGGCTTCTTATAAGCCTATGGTGTGCGTGTGTGTGGGTATGAATGTAATATGACAAGACTGGAGCTGATCTCCTGAACCTTCTCCTTCCTCCTAATCCAGATCTCCTCCCCTCCTCCTACCTAGCCCCATTCCTTTCACCTCCAGATCCCCTCCGAGACTAGGCACGTTACAGAAGGTGTCGCCGTTGCCGAGAACGACGTCGGCAGGGAACTTGCGGTTGATGGTGGACGCGCCGACCGTCAAAAACCATGGCGCTATGTTGCATGCGGTGGAATCTCCGGGGCCGAAGTTCCCCGCAGCAGCGGAGATGACGATGCCCGCGCTAACGGCACAGAACGCACCCACTGCGGCCATGTCATCATAAAAGTCTGTGGCCTTGCCATTGAAGGTGAGCGAGAGAGAGATAACATCAACCCGGGAAAAAAATCTTATGCGATCGGGTCGTATATCTTCTCACGTGAGACCCAGCTTACGAGACGCCACGTGTCAACTTGAATCTCAAAGCATATCTGTCTTCTTCCCCAAATCAATAATTCCTCTAATGTATTCGTGTCCTTGAGAATCCATGGCGCTGACTTAAGCTACGACGTGGGTTCTGGAAATAGATGTACTGGATCCACAAATTAAAAACCTAGACAGAAATCTGCATTCAGCTAGGAATCCATATCCATGCGTTATAGCTTTATTAGCCTGAGTCATGGGCTCGTCGCATCTACGGCTTCAGCTAGCAGATCCTTGTACAATTTGATGCCAAGGGCCTGAGGATGAACGGGGGGAGGTGAAGGGGCGAGATCTCCCTGAATTCTACGATAAAGAAGAGCTCACTAATCTACATGCACATCCTTGCTGCAGACCATGTCGATGCCGCCGCCTTGACTTAACCGGAAAAGAAACGGATGGCATGATCTACAGCTATCCTTGCCGTACCTAGCGCTCACCCAGTCAGCCTCGCCTCGCTCAGGTTACTTCGCATAGCTCGTCTCATTTGGTTGCTCCATTAGTATTTGAAACGACAGTGCTTCAGGGCAGAGATAATGGGGAAGACGACTCGGGGAAGAAGACAGAGATGCTTTGAGATTCGAGTTGACACGTGGCGTCTCGTAAGCTGGGTCTCACGTGAGAAGAAATACGACCCGGTCGGCCTCGTCAAACGCGGCGAGGACGTCCGAGGTCTCGCACCCTCCCTCCCAACACGCTTTATAGACGGCAATGCGCGCGCCGGGGGCCACGCCCACGGATTTTCCTCTGGCGTAGTTGTCGGGGTACCATCATCTATGGGGCCATGCAGCCCCTTGTGGTTCGGCGGGGGAGGTCGACGTGCACAAAGAGCATGGACAATGGGGAGCGCGAGGGATTTACCCAGGTTCGGGCCGCTGAGAAGCATAAAACCCTACTCCTGCCTTTGGTGTATTGATGGTGCAGAAGCACAGTACAAGGAGCGCCTGTCCCGGCAAGGCGCGGGGGGGAGCAGCTACGTGAGACATGCTTGTGTTTGAAAAGGGGTCCCCCTCCTCTAAACTGTTGCCTTGGCCCTCCTTTTATAGTTCAAGGGGTTACCACAGTGGCAAAACAGTAATTACATAGCGATTAGATAGAAAACAGTGCTATCGTATCTAACTCTGCCAATTTAGGACAAAGGCATTAAATGCGACGCTAGGTGTCATGTGGAGAGGTAGTCCCGGCAAGGTTTCTGCACCGCTTGCCCAGCTACCTCATATTACCCTGACACGCCTCTCGGACGGGTGTCGTTAGGGGCAAATCTTGTCCCAGCGTGCTGACATGTGCCCGACAAGCCTCACCAACCAACCTGCGCGGTCGACACCTCACACATTAGCGAAGACCTGTGCAGCGAGGTGGAGCGCTGGAGGGCTGGCTTAAGCTTGCCGGCACGGAGCTTGCCGGGTCTTCACCTTGCCGATTCAGCCTTGCCGGCGAGGAATGTCTTCATCTTTGGTATTAGTCGAGTGTTGTGTTTTGAGCTTCTTTCTGGTAGCTTCTGCGGCTGGACTCTGAATCTTGGTCTTGGCGGTTCCCGGCAAAGCTTTGGCCGGCAAGGAGGTTGCCACCGTCTGTGCATAAGTGAGGGTATAAAATACCCATGTTTTATACACCGACAGGAGCCCCGGGGCCTGGGCCGTACGCGCGTCCGAAGCGTCATTGGGCTAGGCCGAAACAATGCACAGACACGTGGCGGGGAACTGCCGCTGTAATTTTTGGTCATGATGATTATCCTGGCGCACGTCCAATTCACGCATTAAATGCGGATCGTGGGGATTTGGATTGTTGCGGTTATTTTTGCGGTAGTGCGCCTGTAAAAGAACGTGGCTGGGGTAAACAGTGAAGAGCCAGCCTCTCCTCGCGCCTTCCCCATAAAAAGGCAACCGCGAGGAGGCGCAGTTCATTCGCCCCTGCTTTCCCCTGCTTCATCTTCCTCCTCAAGCCAGAACTGCTTCTTCCGCCGCCGCTGCCGCTGCTGCTTCACATCCCCAATCGACCTTCCCCTTCCCCTTCGATCCCTGATGGCGCCCAAGAGGGCTGACGCGGCGGGGAAGAAGAAGCCCGCCAAGCCGCTCGATCCCAAGGCAGAGGAGAAGAAGAAGGCGCTGGAAGAGCTAGAGAAGCGGCGGAGGGAGAATGCAATCTTCTCTCCGTGCTCCTTGGACGCCAATGAGCTGATCAGGAAGTACGCATACATGTGGGGGAGGGACACCAAGGATCACAAGGCGCCCGTGGTGCTCCCCGAAGGCGACAAAGACCCCGCGGATTCTTATCCGTTCTTCTGTGCGTACTTTTACTGTGGTTTGGTCCCTCCCTACTCAGATTTCTTCAGCGCGATGATGTTTAGTTACGGGTTCAGACTGCTAGACTTCACTCCAAATGCGATGACTTGCATGGCGGTTTTCGCTCATCTGTGCGAGAACTTCATCGAAGTGGCCCCCAATGTGGATCTGTTCCGCCACTTTTTCATTCCCCGGATTGAAGACAAGTCACTCTCCGGCAGCGTGGCCTGGATTCGCAGGGCAAAGACAAAGGGCGAGTACCTTGTCGGGCAGCTCCATCTCAAGTGGCAAGAATGGAGGGCCAAGTGGTGCTGGATCCAGGAGAAGGATTTTCCCCAATTCTGCATACCGCGCACAGTGAGGGTCACGCGCGGCAAGAACTGGAGCAGCATGGGCGCTACTGACGCCAAGCTTCGTTCGGCCCTGAACCGGATCGCCCGCCTTAAGGCCGCCAAGCTGACCATAGAAATGGTTGGCGCTGATTTCCTCCGGCGACGCATAGCGCCACTGCAGAAGAGAGATAGATTTGCTTGGGAGTACCAGAATGCCGCTGACGTCATGTGGCTGTATCCCGGGACCGGCAACAATTTCTCGGTTATGGAGCACGCCAGCCTCTGTGAGCGGCTGTTCCGGAAGACCGGCGTATTCCACTTGCCGGACCAGATCGTCCCGCTGCATATCAACTCCGCCAAGGACTCCATCTTGGCGGTGATGCCGGATTGTGACGCCCACGGAGTGAAGGCAGACTGGGATTTGCCCGCCTTGGAGTTCGAGATGGAGTGGGCCTCCAACCTGACGGAGAAAGCTTCCCGGAAGGAAACGGACCTCATCCGGGCCACCACTGAAGAGGAACTGGCGTATATCGCCAGCAGGGCCGCGGAGATCGCGAGGATCAACGCGGCAGGTGGTTCCGGTGCCATGGCAGCCGAGGACGAAGAAGAGGAGCAGTCTGATGAAGAGGCCGCCGAGGAGCGTCAAGAGGAGCCTGCCGTGGATGAGACGGCTGAAGCCGAGGTTGTCGGGGCCGAGGCTGCCGGGGACGAAGTTGCCGGAACTGAAGCTGCCGGAGAGCCCGAGGAAGAAGAGGGCCCTCGGGCCCCAAAGAGGAGGCATCGTCTTCGGAGGGCGGTCAGCCAAGAGCCGGTGTGCGCTTCTTCGCCGGGGGCTGGCCCCACGATGAAGAAGACGACCACGAAGGCCGGCCGCCAAGAAGAAGTACGCCGGTAGTCCACCCGGCGTCCCCGGACTCAGCCTTCATCTCCCCGGCCAGAGGTTGCCGAGGAAGCCGAGCCCCTTCAGCCGATGGGTTCACCTCCTCCGGCACTCAAGAGGGCGAAGGAGTCGCCCCTGCCAGTGATGTACGATTTCGACGTCCTTGGCCTATCCGAGGAGGAGGAGGAGTACGTACTCCGCTTATTCCCGCCAAGCCATGATTCCACTTGATTGCCATTTTAACTTGATTCCTTCTGTCTTGACAGGGACCCAGAACCGCTTGTGCATCGATCGAAGCGGCCCAGGTCAGCAGTAGCACAGGACCCTTCGGCAAGCGCTGGGCAGGGGGTTGTAATGGCTGAAGCCGTCGTTACCAGCCCCCAGCTGAGCCCCCTACACGAGGACGTGGTGCGGGTGCTTACCACTAGCACTGGTACCGGAGTCCCTGCTGCCGAGCCTGTCGTGGAGACGGAGGAGGCCCGCCAAGAAGAGGAGCGCAAGAAGCGGATCCAACTGTGGCTCCCTCATCCATCAATATCCCGGGGAGCGCTTCTCCGTCAAGGGCCTCCACTGACGAGCTTGCCCACACGGGGGCTACCCCGACGAGCGGGGCCGCTGACGACCGCATGCCAGCAACGCAGGTTGCCGGGGAAGGAGCCCTTCCTCAGCAAGCACCAACGGGTAATCCTCTTGCTTTTGTACGCCTCTTCCGGGAAAGATTTCTTTTTGTCTTCTTGAATTTGACTTGTGATTTCGAATCCTATCTCACCCTTGTTTTCGCCTTGATCCACAGCCCAAACCTCCCCTGACGAAGGCGAAGTCCTTGTGGAGGTGGCTGATATCACAAGGGATGCCGCCGAGGAAGCCGCCAAGATCGCCGCTGGAGAGGGCCCCACACAGGTTGCCAAGAAGACCGGGACACTCCCTGACAAGTCCGAGAGGGCTTCCGACAGCACGCCCGACCCCGCCAGGATGGATGCGGAGAAGACGCCCGCCAATGTCGATGTGCCAACTCCCGGCAACCAGTTAGTGGTGTCAATCCCGCCAGCTCCGTCAAGTGACTTGGTGTTGGTCGCCCCTCAGCACGAGTCTGGAGCCCCCAGTTCCTCTGGCATCGCGGGGCCAAGCTTTGATGAGGAGATAGCTCGGATCCTGCTCCCCTTGGTCCAAAGAACCGACGAATCCACCGACGTGACCGACAACGCCGAACATCTTTCTTTCATGGAAATCATGGCCGTCGGGTTCAAGGGCGTCCAGGAATGGTACAGCCGGAGGTAGGACAAGGTGCACGAAGAGCGCAAGGCTGTGGATTTGGTTGACCGGAAGTTGAGGGAGAAGGCGGACGAGCTGCGCACATGGTACAGTCAGCAGGCCCGCAATCTCAATGCTGCTACCGAAAGAGCGGCGACCCGCGACGGCAAGCTGACGGAGCGCGAAACGCTGCTCAACGCCAAGGAGAAGGACCTTGCCGCGCGGGAAGAAGCCCTTACCGCCACTCTTCGCGGCAAGGATGATGAGATTGAAGCGCTCCTCAAACGGCGGACCCAGGAGTTGGAAGACGGGCACAAGAAGCTTATTGAAGCCCAGGCCTCGGAGAACGCCGCCAAGCTCAAGGAGGCCGCTGATAAGGCTGCTGTCGCTGACTCCGCCAAGGCAAAATTGGAATCCCAGGTGGCCAAACTGAAGGAGGATCTCGTCGGCAGCGGCAAGGAGATCGAGGTTCTCAAGGACGAAGCGCTGAAGGCAGCCCGCAGTTTGGGGGACTTGCAAGCGCAGCTGTCGTCCAAGAACCAAGATCTCGACACTGCTGCCAAGGCAATTGAGGACCTGAAATCCTAACTGGCCATCGTGGTAGCAGCTTCGGAATCCGCCAAGGAGAGGGAGAGGGTCTTGACGGAGAAGCCGGAGAAGGAGGAGGCCTCGAAGAAGGAGGCTGAAAGCAACTACGCCCAGCTGCACGAGAACCTCTCCCTCTGGACCGGCAGGCTTGTTAATGCCGCTGAGCGCATCAGCCTTCAAATCGCAGAGATGGATATGAAGAGCTGGGGTTTCACCGTCAACGACAAGGAGGCCACCAGCGTCAGGTTGACCAAGTTCTTCGAGGGCCTTGTCGACGCCTTGAAGACGTACCAGGAAGACAGGTCTGCCTCGTTTGCTGATGAGTCCCGGAAATTTGCGCGTGAAATTGTGTACAGGGTGCTGCTCAAGATCACTCATCGCAATCCCGGCCTTGATCTCTCCGGGGTCTTTAGGAGGTTGCCGGATAGCACATACGTCACTACTGCCGACAAGATCGTTGCCCCTCTTGCCGACGAGGTTCTCCAAATCCCCAGGGTCCAAGGCAACCGCCGAGACTGAGCTTGCCGCTACATCCGCCATTGCGCTGTCATGTTCAAGATACATTTAATCTTTTGTTAGCCCAGCACTACTTCTGTGATGTAACATAACTTGCACCGCTTGAATGTATGTGCGCCGTTCCCCTTGTTTTATTCCGCCTTTGTATGATTTGTGTTCCCTACGCTTGTTTGGAAACTTGCCGGTGCGCACACTTGCCGCGAGCACTTTGAGGAACGGGTCCTTAGCAGCCTGCTGAAAGTGCCGCTGCCGGCAAGGCAACTTGCCGGGACAGAATGCAGCTGCTAGGCTTGCCGAGCGGACTCGAGGCAAGCTAGAGCGCAGACCGATCGCGACAAGGTTCCTTTGCGTGCAGGTTTCTCATACAAAGCATAGAATCGTTCGAGGGAAATCGCGAATGTAACAAGGAAATTTTTTCAAAGTTTTTCAACTTAGCTTTTCCTTGCGCCGTTTCTCTTGTTGCATAAAATGATCACTTGAACGTCATTAAGAATGGTACCCCCATCTCCACTCCCTCCGGGAAACTTACATGCGAGGGGACCTCCTCATCCTTTTAAGAAAAAGAAAGAAGAGAAAAGAGCGGTTTGGGAATCTTGACGGCTCATCAGTCATTTCATACAAACTAAAGCGTAAATCACAACATCACATGCATCGACACATAAATGAACATGTACGAGGAGTTGCGAAACACTTAGCTTTATTGTGCACAGGGTCTGCGCCTGGCTTTGTACAAAGGGTTACATGTCTGATCGACAAGGCTTGTACAAAGGGTGTTGCCGGGTCACGACCCGGCAACTGCGCCTCACAGGTAGAACTTGCGAAGATGCTCAATATTCCATGAGTTCTGCACCAAGGTGCCATCTTCGGTCTCCAGACGGACTGCGCCAGGCCTGGTAACTCGTACTACCCGGTAAGGGCCTTCCCACTTCGGCGTCAACTTGTTTGATCCCTTGGCGGACTGAACACGCCGAAGAACAAGGTCGCCTTCCTCAAGGCCTCGGGCGTGCACTTTGCGGCTATGGTAGTGGCGCAAGGCTTGCTGGTAGCGTGCAGCTCGCATAGCCGCCCGAAGACGATCTTCCTCAAGGAGCAACGCATCGTCTTGCCGCAGCCGCTCTTGCTCAGCTTCATCGTAAGCGAGCACTCGAGGTGACCCGTATATGAGTTCCGTGGGGAGCACCGCTTCTGCACCATAGATTAGGGAGAAGGGTGTTTGGCCGGTAGCTCGATTTGGTGTCGTTCTGAGTGACCAAAGAACCGCCGGCAACTCATCAATCCAGTGCCTCCCACACTTGCGCAGCTTGTCAAAGGTCCTTGTCTTGAGGCCACGCAGCACTTCAGCGTTCATCCTTTCCGCCTGGCCGTTGCTTCACAGGTGAGCAACAGATGCAAAACAGATTTTGCTGCCGAGGTCTTGGATATACTGCATGAAGGTGCGGCTCGTGAATTGTGTGCCGTTGTCGGTGATGATCCTGTTAGGAACCCCGAAACGGCAAACTAATCATTTGAAGAACTTGATGGCTGATTGCGCTGTCACCTTCCTCACTGGCTCCACTTCAGGCCACTTTGTGAACTTGTCGATGGCGACGTACAAGAACTCAAAGCCCCCGGTAGCACGGGGAAAGGGGCCCAAGATATCGAGCCCCCAGACCGAAAAGGGCCAGGAAAGAGGGGTTGTTTGGAGGGCTTGAGTTGGTTGATGTATGCTCTTTGAATGGAACTGGCATGCTTCACACTTGGTTACTAGCTCAGTCGCATCCTGGAGGGCAGTGGGCCAATAGAAGCCTTGTCGGAAAGCTTTGCCGACAAGAGCCCTTGATCCTATGTGAGAGCCACATATGCCTCCGTGAATCTCCGCCAACAGCTTTAGTCCATCTTCCCGGCAAATGAACTTCAATTTCACACCGTTTGGTCGTTTTCTGTATAGGATGCTGTCCACAAACTGATACATACTTGACTGACGGGCTACTTTCTCTGCTTCTTCTTGCTCAACGGGAAGCCCCCCTGTTTGAAGGAAACAGACTATATGATGTGCCCACGTCGGAGCCTATGGCTCGACGACAAGGACTAAAGGCATCTCCTCAGCTACGGGAGCGCTTGCTTCTGCGGCAAGAACTTGTGGTTCTGCGCTAAGCGGCTGCTCACCAGCAACCGTATTGTTGTTTCCGGCAACGTCCTTGTCGGCGGCTTCTGGGAGCTCTTCCGGAAAGTACTTGCCGGTACTTAACTTTCTTCTCTTGTTGGCCTGCGTTGATGGGGCGACTGTTGGTTGATTCAAATGGAGCACAAAAGTTCTCGGTTCCACGGGAAGCTTTTGAGCGGCACACTTTGACAGGCTATCAGCGACGCTGTTTTCCACATGAGGGACATGCTCGGCTTGCAACCCGTCAAAGTGTTCTTCCAATTTCCTCACTTCTTCCACATACTCCTCCATTAACGGGCTCTGATAATCTTTGTTCACTTGCTTCACGACAAGCTGCGAGTCGCCGCGGATGATCAATTTTTTGATCCCAAGGTCTACTGCGATCCTAAGACCGGCAAGAAGTCCTTCGTACTCAGCAGTGTTGTTTGTAGCCTGCTCCCTGGGAAAGTGCATTTGGACCACATACTTGAGGTGCTCTCCGGTGGGTGCGATAAGCAGCACTCCGGCACCGGCGCCCTGCAGCGAGAAGGCACCATCAAAGTACATGACCCATTCCTTTGCTGTCTCTTTGCCGGGGAGAGCTGTCTCTTGAATTTCTTCGTCTTGCGTTGGCGTCCATTCGGTGATGAACTCCGCCAAGGCCCTGCTCTGGATGGTTGAAGTGCTCTCAAACTTGAGTGCAAAGCTTGACAATTCCAATGCCCACTCCACTATCCTGCCGGTTGCCTCTGGATTTCTCAAGATGCGTTGCAACGGAAAGCGAGTGATGACGGTAATCTCGTGTGCTTGGAAGTAGTGGCGCAGTTTTCTCGAGGCCATAAGGAGACCGAAAAGTAACTTCTGCACCCCAGAGTATCTTGACCTAGCCCCCTGCAGAAGGGAACTAACAAAATACACTGGTCGCTGCACCACTTTCTTCTTCGGCACTATTTGTTGATCAACTTCATTTGCTTGCCCTGCCGGTGACTTGTCGGCACCAGGTCTTGCCGGGGAAGATTCCGGTTCGTCGCTGGATGGGCTTGCCATGGCTGTTTCCTCTTCATCGAGTTCCCTCTGTGCCAGTAGTGCGGCACTAGCCACTTGATTCGTTGCCGCTATGTATAGCAGCAACGGCTCTTGTGGTCTTGGCGCAACCAGTGTTGGCGCGGAGGAGAGGTATCTTTTCAAGTCCTGCAGCGCGGCCTCCGCCTCCGGAGTCCATTTCATTGGCCCTGCCTTTTTCAAAATCTTGAAAAACGGCAAGGCACGCTCAGCAGATCTTGAAATGAATCTACTTAAGGCAGCAACACAGCCGGCAAGGCGCCGCGCATCTTTGACGCTTTTTGGTGCTTGAATCTGCTCAATCGCCTTGATCTTGTCGGGATTTGCTTCAATTCCTCGTTGAGATACAAAGAATCCGAGAAGTTTGCCGGATGGAACACCAAACACACACTTCTTGGGATTGAGCTTCAAGTTGATTTTGCGCAAGTTCGCAAATGTCTCTTCCAAGTCTTGAATAAGGGTAGACTCATCCTTGGTTTTTACCACTATGTCATCCATGTATGCTTCTATATTCCTGTGCGGCTGGGGCTCAAAACTGATTTGGACCGCTCTTGCAAATGTTGAACCGGCACTCTTTAATCCTAAGGGCATACGTACGAAGCAGTACGTGCCACATGGAGTAATGAATGCAGTCTTTTCTTCATCCTCCTTGTCCATGAATATCTAATGGTATCCAGAATATGCATCAAGGAAGGAGAGCAAATCACAGCCAGAAGTAGAGTCTACAATTTGATCGATGCGCGGCAAGGGGAAAGGGTCCTTCGGGCATGCTTTGTTGATATCCGTGTAATCAATACAAAGTCTCCACTTCCCATTTGCTTTGCGCACCACCACTGGATTTGCCAACCAAGTGGGATGTAGCACTCCTCTGACCAGGCCTGCCGCTTTGAGTTTCTTGATTTCTTCGGCAATGAATTGCTGCCGCTCCAAAGCTTGCTTCCGGACTTTTTGTTTGACGGGCCGAGCGTGGGGACAAACGGCAAGGTGGTGCTCAATTACCTCCCTGGGAACACCGGGGATGTCGAATGGTCGCCATGCGAACACATCGACATTCGCCCGCAGGAAGGCAACGAGCGCGCTTTCCTATTTGCTGTCAAGGGTGGCGCTGATGGTGAAAGTATCGTCAGTGCCGTCCTCCCTCGATGGCACCTTCTTGGTTGCCGGTACAGTGGCTTTGGATTTCTTACCGGCGGAGCACTCCGGCAAGTCTTCAATAGGTGCGCAGCACTCCAAAGAGGTGCGCTTCCCGGAATCCTTGCTAGGGGCTTTGCCAGATTTCTTGCTTTCTTTTTTCTTAGTGGAAGCTGGTGCCTTGGCGGCTTCTACTGCAACCGCATCTCTGTACATCTTGTTGACGCAGATGACCGCATCTTTCTTGTCGGAGTTGACGGAAATGACACCCATCGGTCCTGGCATCTTCAACGTGTTGTAAGCATAGTGGGATGCTGCCATGAATTTTGCCAAGGCCGGGCGGCCAAGAATTCCATTGTACGGCAAGGGGATCTTGACGACGTCGAAGACAATCTTTTCTGTCCTGTAGTTCAGTTCCCCGCCAAACGTTACCGGCAACGTGATCTTTCCCTTGTTGGGGAACGCGACAGAAAACAAAAAAATTCGGTACAGCGAGCACGCCCAGGATCACTATGGAGACTACATACAAGGTTTGATCTGATCCGTACCAACTCGAAGCGCAGCGGAAGAAGAGTCGCTGTAGATCGTCGGTGCAGATCCCTGCAGCTAGGATTTACAACCTCCCAACCGCAAGGATGTACTCCCACTCCGGACAGCCCTTTGGGAGGCGGTGGGACATTCCCCCGGACAATGTCGCGGACAGCCCTTCGGGAGGACCCTCGGAACCCGAACAGTAACCCGGACAGCCCTTCGGGAGGACGCCGGAAACTCGAACGGTAACTCGAACAGCCCTTCGGGCAAAAGATCGAAACTACAATCTCTCTACGGGGTTGCACACATACGGTGTCAGCTATCCGGCAGGGCTTCGCCGTCCAGAGCTAGTTCCTGCCGGAACCCAGACAGCCTTTCGGCTCTACGAAAAACTCTTTTCGTGGGAGGGAGAGAGAGAGCTAGCAAAGCATAGCATGTGTATGAGAGCAAGGATGTCTCTTATGGCAGCCCACACACCTCCTATTTATAGGAAACCCAAGGGGTAGGGTGGTTTTACAAGAAGACCCAAAACCCACATGGAAAGGAGTCCTTCCCAAGGACCTAAAAGGTGAAACCAAGGAACAAGGGGGACTCCATGAAGGAGTCCACCATGTGGCCGGCCACACCCTCATGTGGGGCCCCAAAATTGGCCCCTATCCATCCATGTCATCCCCAAGATCTTTTGGAGCAAAGCCCCAAAAGGTGGCTTTCCAAAAATATCCCAAAAAGCACTTTCACTATTCACGATGACATTTTTTAGCGTCTGATCGAACTGAAAATATTCATGTGGGCTTAGAACAATTCTAGTACCCACCAAAATAATTTTCAACGCGAGCCGGAACAATTCCGGTTTAGTGATTTCATCTGCGAAAAGCATCTGAAGCGGTTTCGGCAGCTCCGGAACATTTCCGGTTTTCATCCCGGAAAATTCCAGAAAGTTTCCAGAATGATTCTGGCACCCTCCAAGAATTATCATGCATGTGCCAAAACCAATTTGACTTTATGGTATCCTCTGAAACAACTTTTCAGTTTCACCGGAACTATTCTGATATCCTCTCCGGAACGTTTCCGTTTCGTCCGAAACTTTTCCGGTGAATTTCTCTCAGACTCCCCGTCTAGTATTCAACAGATAGATGACCCTTAAGCGTGTGACCCTATAGGTTCGGTGAAGCATAGACATGACCCGGAACCCCTTCCGATCAATGATCAACATCGGAGCCGTGGACACCCATATCGATCCCTATACCCACACGAATAAATATTCGAGTGAACCTCCAGTTTCCGTGTGCTATTCCTGTTGCTTCGCGATATGTTACAAATACCCGAGGTGAGACATGTAGGCATCCTTGTGGATCAACAACTTGTCCACAATGCCAGTTACCTCGTTGCCGGTATTGTTCTCTTTTCTCGTTCCCGTGTTCCGGCATCCCCGTGATCAAATCACAAAGTGTCTGGCCAGACGATGATGGATGCCGTAACACCGAGAGGGCCCAGAGATATCTCTCCATCGTCGGAGGAGCAAATCCCAATCTTGAGCTATCAAGTTACTTGACATACTTTTCCATGAACCCGTAAGCCGCCGTAATAGCCACCCATTTACGGATGACGTTTAACAAACCCCAAAGTTCATGAAGCAAGCATGAAGAAACTCGACACTCTCATGGTCTAAGGAATTATGCAAACATTAACCATCTCTGTGTTATTTAACCATAAACTTGTGACGAATATATCTCATAGTATAACATCAATATGGGTCGATTCAACACAAGTGTTCTACCAACATCGTGCCCTCAAAATTGCTGGCATAGCCATGCCCATGATCAGGAAAACATGATCATCATGCAATACTTGAGCCAGTCTTAGAGGCAAGACTAGGAATACAATTTACCGTTTATTATACCACACGTGCACATGAGTTTCCCTCCAAGCCTCGTGGTTATTGCAGACTCGAGAATCATTGCAGTTATAGCATGGATCATAAACATTCATTACAAACTCTGAGATACAAAAGCAACTGATATTACTGCCTCTAGGGCATATCTCCTTCATCCCTTGGGCTGGCTTCTTCCCGGGTTCACCCCTTGAAAAGCGCTTGTCTTTTCGAGCTCCTCGTCGGGGATCTGTAGCCTCTTGATTACCTCCGGAGAGATTAGATTCAAACCGGCCCCACCGTCAACTAACATCTTCGTTACTTGGAGGTTGCGAATTGTTGGGGAAACCAACAACGGCAAACACCCGACCGCAGTTATGCAATCAGGGTGGTCCTCAGCATCGAAGATGATAGGCGTGTGTGACCATTTGAGTGGTTTTTGAGAGCCCATTGCCGGTTCCGCCGCGTTAACCTCACGAGCCCACTGTTTAAGCTGGCGGTGAGAGGAGTGCAAAGATGCGCCCCCGTCAACGCACATGGCCTCAGTTGCCTTTTGGAATTCTTGTTCGCTGGTCTCATCATCGTCCTCTTCTTCTTCACTTCCATCATCTCCCTTTTCCTTCTCACGGCCCCTAGCGGGCTTTTCTTTCTGCTGCTTGGCCTTGCCGCGGCAGCCTCCTCGACCACCACGGCCCTTTTTGCTGGATCCACTGGCACCATCTTGGCCTTTTTCCTTGTCGCGCTTCTCGTATTCAGCCTTCTGCTTCTCAACAAGGTGTTCGACTTGCCGGCACTCTTGAAGATCATGGCCTTTGGTGCGGTGAATTTTGCAGTACGGACCATCTGACTTGCCGGCCTTCTCGTTTGCCGCCGCTTCCTGGCAAGCGGCGCATACAGCAACCTCCCTGCCGGAGTTCTCAGTCTTGGCTTTCTTGGCGGACTCGGAGTTGCCGGAGCCTTCGACAGCCATAACAGTTTTGCCCTTGCGCTTTCTATTGCGCTTCCGGCCTTTCTTCCTCGGGGTGACAGCATCATCGTCCTCAGAATCTACTTCGGCACCAGCGTCCTCCCCGGGAAGCCTTCTTCCTTCCTCAGCACGTGCACACTTATCCGCCAACGTGTAGAGCTCGTTGACGGTCTTGGGCAACTTGACGTTCATTTTCTCCCGCATCCTCCGATTGCGCACATTCGTGTGAAAGGTGGTAATCACAGCTGCGGGGTGCACATTTGGAATGTTGCGGTGTACGCGGCTGAATCTCTGGATGTACTTGCGTAAAGTTTCGCCATCTCTTTGCGGGATCACTTGCAGGTCGCTGGGCTGTCCAGGGGCCTTGTGGCCTCCGGTAAAGGCACCGACGAATTCGTTGCAGAGATCTGACCACGAAGAGATGGAGTTCTCCGGCAAGTTCATCAGCCAAGACCTCACGTTGGGTTTTAGTACCAACGGGAAGTAGTTGGCGAGGATCTTCTCGTCTCTTCCTCCGGCAGCTTGCACGGCAATAGTGTAAATGCCTAGAAACTCTGCCGGGTTCAGCTTGCCGTCATATTTCTCCGGCACTTCTGGCTTGAAGGCTCGAACGGACGGCCATCAGACTTGCCACAGCTCGCGGGTGAAGGCAGGACACCCAACCTCGTAAGGTAGATATCCGGCAACCCCTGGCGCAGGCTCATCAATGACGGGGCCGTTGCGCACGTCGGATTGACGACGCGCCTCTCGGCGCCGTTCGATGGTGGTGCGGGCGTCTTCTGCCCGCCTGTCTCGCAACACTTGCCGCTGATCTTGCCGCGCCCGTGGATCTGAAGAGGCTATCGACATCTCATCGAGTCCAAGAGATTGTTGGGCTTGTCGCGGCTGTTGGCATTGCTGCTGTTGAGGCGGTTGTCGCGGCGGCGATTGCACCGTTAGCGTACTACCGTCAACGCGGCCACCGACTGGAGATGTCGGTGCTGCTCGCGGACGCCGTGAGGGCTCCGCTTGCCGTGATTTACTGGCTTCGGCGAATCCAATCAAGCTTTGGATGGTGGCTCTCCACTCATCCATCTTGTCTGCCGCTGGAGGGAAGTTCAGCAGCATCTGAGCTCGCGCCATTGCTTCCGCTGCCGTGGCTGGCATGGCCGGGAGCGAAGAGCGCGACGTCGCTCTACTCCTGGCAGAGCCAGCAGGAGCGCCATCGCGGTCTTGCTGCCGTGGCACATGATCAGCAGCAGGTCGCCGTGGCGAAGGTGGTGTCTGAGGATCTGGGATTTGATCCACAGGAGTCTTGCCGTGAGGTCGCTGCTGCCCGGAGTCGTTGGCGCCGCTCGGAGCTGCACCGTGCCCATTGTGCGAGGGGCGCGGCGTCTGTCCTGAAGCAGCATCCTTGGACGCCGCCGCAGCGGGATCTCGGCTCGTGCCGCCCCGGGCATTGCTGCTCCGGTGGCTGCGTTCGCCTGCGCGGCGAGGAGGAGGAGGAGGAGGTCGTCCGTCCGCTCTGCCCGCGCCGTCGCGGCTCCGTTCGTCGGAGGACCGAGGAGGTCGACTGCCTCCGGCGTGCTCGTCCCCTGCGCCGACCGTGGTGGGCATGGCGACCGCGCCGCCCGCGCTGGTCGTGCCAACCGCGGTATCCGTGCCGCCCGCATTGGTCGTGCCGCCTGCGCCGCCCGTGGATGCGTGCGGGGTGGCCGTCATCGTTATGCCCTTCTTCTTGGGCGCCATCGACGACGAGAAGGACGAGGATGAAGATGATGAAGAAGACGCGCAACCCACTGGTCAAGGTTCGCGCAAGCGACGCCCCCCTACCTGGCGCGCCAAAGATGTCAGGGTACAACCATCTATGGGGCCATGCAGCCCCTTGTGGTTCGGCGGGGGAGGTCAACGTGCACAAAGAGCATGGACAATGGGGAGCGCGAGGGATTTACCCAGGTTCGGGCCGCTGAGAAGCGTAAAACCCTACTCCTACCTTTGGTGTATTGATGGTGCAGAAGCACAGTACAAGGAGAGCCTGTCCCGGCAAGGCGCGGGGGGGGGGGAGCATCTACGCGAGACATGCTTGTGTTTGAAAAGGGGCCCCCTCCTCTAAACTGTTGCCTTGGCCCTCCTTTTATAGTTCAAGGGGTTACCATAGTGGCAAAACAGTAATTACGTAGCGATTAGATAGCAAACAGTGCTATCGTATCTAACTCTGCCAATTTAGGACAAAGGCATTAAATGCGACGCTAGGTGTCATGTGGAGAGGTAGTCCCGGCAAGGTTTCTGCACCGCTTGCCCAGCTACCTCGTATTACCCTGACACGCCTCTCGGACGGGTGTCGTTAGGGGCAAATCTTGTCCCAGCGTGCTGACACGTGCCCGACAAGCCTCACCAACCAACCTGCGCGGTTGACACCTCACACATCAGCGAACACCTGTGCAGCGAGGTGGAGCGCTGGAGGGCTGGCTTAAGCTTGCCGACACGGAGCTTGCCGGGTCTTCACCTTGCCGGTTCAGCCGTGCCGGCGAGGAATGTCTTCATCTTTGGTACTAGTCGAGTGTTGTGTTTTGAGCTTCTTTCTGGTAGCTTCTGCGGCTGGACTCCGAATCTTGGTCTTGGCGGTTCCCGGCAAAGCTTTGGCCGGCAAGGAGGTTGCCACCGTCTGTGCATAAGTCAGGGTATAAAATACCCATGTTTTATACACCGACAGTAGTCGATGAAGGCGGCGTCCGCAACAGCAGAGCCGGCCGCTGTGGAGGCAGTATGGGTGCCGTGGCCGATGGTGTCGATTGGCGAGTTCCTGTCCTCGCCACCCCCCTACCCCTGTTGAATACCTTGGCACCAACGAGCTTGTTGTTGCAGAGCGCGGTGGCGTTGAACGACGGAGTCTGTTGGAAAATTAGGCAAGTTCATGATTAATTCCAGTAAATAATTCATGACTAGAACAGAGACTATCATGTAATAATCTAGCAAACTAGAGGAACGGCAAAACATGCACAACAGCAGCACACACGAAACAACGGCTGTAGAGAGAGACATGAACAGATGACGATGGACATACTGTTCGTTAGCTGTTGTAGGGGCGACGGTGTTGATGACGATGTTGGCGACGATCTGCTGCTGACGGCGATGAAGACGACGATGAGTGGCACCGCCCGACTTGGACGGAAGACGACCCGTGATGACGAACTTGAGCAGTCGCGCAGAGCGCTTCCCAAAAACCTAATTCGTCCTCTCCCGGTGCAGGATCGCAAGGACGAACGGTTCCGGAGACCTGCTCTCCCGCACGCCGCCGTTTGGGATGGAGTAGACTACGGTGGCAGCGCAAGTTGCGAGATGAGGCAAAACCCTAGGTGTTCTCGGTGTGTCTTTTGGCCGCAGCTGATAGCACTATATATATTAGGACGGTATCGTGTCGCGATCACGATCTCAAACCGACAAGGCAACAGACCTGATTTCGGCGGACCATTCATGCGCATGTCGCACGTACGACGCCGTCCCGGCCCCGGCCCGGCGAGCGAGCGCGCGCGTGTGGTCTTCCCTTTCTCTTCTCAACACACCACTTAGAGTGGTGGAGAGAACCCACTATATAAAGAGGTCCAACTCTTCCTCAACTAGCGGTATAGGACTAAACTTTAGCACCACCTCTTGTCATTTTATTCATGGCCACTATTTGAGATTTCAGAAATTGTTATGGGCCTAGCCCATTAATTCTAACAGAGTCGAGACGCACGAACCGCGGAACTTGGTGGGCGGCGGCGGCAGCGACGGGTCAGCGGCGAAGGACGCGCGGCCTTCGGGGTACACGCCAGTGTCGATGACCGGGAGGTCCTATGTGACGCTCTCTGCGTCCCATAGCGACCCCGACACACAGGCGCGCGCCCCTACTGGGCCGGCCCATTGTAGCCAGCAGCGCACGCAGCGAATGGCGTACTGCAGCGAACCGTGCACAGTAGCGACTATGTACTGTAGCGATCCAGTTTGCTGTAACAAATCGGTTTTTTGGCCCGTGTTTTTATTTCGAACATTTTTTCAAAAAGTAAATATTTTTTTGAAAACGCGAACATTTTTTGAAATTCCAAACTTTTTAAAATTGGGAACATTTTTTGAAAAATTTTGATTTTTTTTTGAAAACGTTAACATTTTTTGAATTTGTGAACAAATTTGGAAAAAGGGACATATTCTGAAATTCCAAACAATTTTTGAAACGTGAATATTTTTTGAATTCTAAAATGCGATTTTTTTTTGAATTTGTGAACAAAATTTGAAAAAGGGAACATTTTTGAAATTCCAAACAAAATTTTAAAACCATAAACAATTTTTGAATTTTGAATAAATTTTGAAAAACGGGAACATTTTTTTGAATTTGTGAACAAAATTTGAAAAATAGGAACATTTTTTGAAAATTTGGAACAATTTTTTTGAAACCGTGAACATTTTTTGAATTTGTGAACAAATTTTGAAAAACGGAAACATTTTTTGAATTTGTTAACAAAATTTGAAAAACATGAACATTTTTTGAAATTCGGAACAAATTTTTTGAAACTGCGAACATTTTTTGAAACACGAACATTTTTTGAATTTATGAACAAATTTTGAAAACCGCGGACATTTTTTGAAATTCCGAATAATATTCGAAATTTCCAAAAAAATTGAAAAAGAAAAAAAAACTTGAAAAGAAAAAAAGGAAAACAAAAAAAAGAAAAAGAAAAAATAAAGAAACAGAAAAAAGAAAAGAAAAAACGAAAAAGAAGAGAAATAGAAAAAAGGAAAACGAAAAAGAAACTGAAAAAGAAAAAGCCGGTTCAAGAACCTTCTAGAAGGTTCCCAAAACCGGAAAAAAACCGGCTGGAAACATCATAGAAGGTTGCCAAAACCGGTGTCTGCTGAAACGCTAAAACGGGCCGGCCCACTCGGTCGCTCGCTCGCACTTCCTCATGTGCGAAGCGTCGACAGCTTGCCGCAACGAGCGGCGAATAGCATTTTCCTCGATGACCCCGATGACTACGTCGGTAGCGCCTTTGGACGCGGAGAGCAGCCCGGATGACGGCGAGAGGCCGAGGAAGGATGGCGTCAGGGTGGTGTGCAGCTGCAGCATCACGTCGGGCACGACGGCGAGCACGGAGGGCGAGGATGCGAGGTGCGCGGCCTGGCGCTCCGTGAGGTGCGCAACGAAGCCCGTGGCGGCGCTGGAGTAGGAGTAGAGCACCGTCGGCGCCGGGCTGAACATCTCGACGGGGAGTAGGTCGCGCAAGAAGGAGGCGTACGCATGTGTGTCCAGCAGGCCGTGGAGCGGCAGCACTGGCGCGTGTTCCGCGGCGACGTGCACGATGTAAGAGGACTGGGCCTCCATCGTGTCGACCTCCGCGGCGACGACGGTGGCGAGCAGGACGCAGAGGGCAGCGAGTGGTGTGAGCTCCATCGCCGCTGCTCTGCAAGAGATGTCGGTGTGGTAACGATTGGGACGGGGAAGACGTATAACGGTATAAGCAGGCACCGCGGCTGCACCGGCCACCGCAGCTCATGGGCTAGCTCGTGGGCCATGTCATTTGCGAGATCCAAAATTTGTTGGTCTGCGCATGAGGTAGCTTGTGGGCCATATCTTTTGCGAGATCTGAAATTTGTCATTTCATCACTGCATTTATGGCAACAAGTCGTCGCCCCCTTGTCTCAAAAAAAGAAAGAAAGTCGTCGCCCCCTGTTCGAACGCACCACGCCTCTCCATTTTGTCAACTGATCAAGAATTAGGGGTTATAATTGTTTACACTTGCCAGCTTTGTCGACTGTACTATATTTCAGTTGAGGAGCCGTATCACTGAGGAACAGCAATCTGATCACGGTTTTTTTTTTATAAGGGAAGCCTTCATGGCGGATTATGGGTGTGTTTGGTTGCTGCCTTGGATCAAATTTGCCTGCCCTGGCGTTTGCCTGAAATCTGCCTGGACTATGTTTGGTTCATATCCTCAACTATTCCACGCCAAGCCTGGCCTGAAGGACCTCACGGTGTCATTAACCGGGCTCAAAACCTGGAAACCGAGTTAGCCTGGTCCAGGCATCCAAAATGGGACGCCTGGGCAGCTGCTTGGTGTGCTAATCTCATGTTCCAAATAAAAACAGGAAAGATAGAGGATGCAGTGGGCTGATGGGACATATTTTAATACCCACCAGGCGTGGTCACGAACCAAACAACACTCTGTGTAGCTTGCCTGACCAAGCAGTACACAACAATATTCCAGGCTCATCCCAGGCGCATTTTTTCCTCAGGCACGGTGTCGAGGACACCAACCAAACTGCCCCTATACATATTAAGCTGGCATAATGGATACACCATTCGCCAAAATATTAACCAAAAAAGAAGGTGATTCCCCACTCCAGACAGTTTGGGGTTCCACCGCAGCGCTAGCTAAGCTATCAACAACACAATTGGCTTCTCTAGGGCAATGCTTAAGGTTTCTCTCTCGCCAAAAGATAAGTTTTCCTTTTACCAACCATCCAGAATATTGCAGACACGGTCTATGATGGGTACTCCGCCACCGCCATAGTGCCTCACCATTGTGATCAAAATGTCGCGGAACACCGACATCTCACACAATCGACGGCACGCAGCCCTTCTCCCTCCTCCCACATGGCCAAGAACCCGCAGCTCCGGGTCAACCTCCACTACCAACACGGCCAAGAACCACCGCACCGCCTGCAGCAGCCAACTCACCATTCCGGTCAGGCAGCAACACATCGGCCGCGGCCCTGGGCCCGCCCCAAATCCAAAACGTGCCTCCACCTCCAACACCCGCTTCGACACCACCAGGAGGCCACCACTGCACACCATCCTTCTCAGCGGGATCCGGCCGCTGCCAGCAGGAGGCCACCGCCACACACCTGGTCGAGCGCCGCCGCCTCCATGGCCGAGCCGAGGCGCAACTGCTCTCTCCTACGTCAGTACCTCCCAGACGGCACCACCCACCTGCACCTTCTCTGCGAGATCCGACTGCACTACGCCCTGCTGTTGCGCCCCTCGCCGTGCTCCGCCACTGCGCCTCACGCCGTTCTCTGCCGCACCGGAAAGCCCACCCGCGCCACCCGCTGACGCCGCTCCCCTGCGTGTGGGAGGCCCGCCGGGGCGCGTCGACCATGCCCGCCGCCTTCGACGGCCAGGCGCCGCCACCACTGCCATCGCCGGCGGCAGTGGCGGCCAGGGGATCTCAGGGAGGAAGGGTTTCGGCGGCTAGGGTTGGGGCCTCCGGAGCCGCCCGTCGAGCAGCCCGGGAGGGGAAAGTTTTACAACAAGTGACACGGCCATTTTTTTTGAGTGTTAACCACATATCAGTGAGGGAGCGATATTGACTCGTGGGCCCGATCGATTTGGACTCGAATATAATCTCCTCCCGCCTCCATGCCGCCAGCGCCCTCGCTTCCCGCCTCCATGCCGCCGGCGCCCCCGCTTCCCGCGCTCCTCGCCAACCGCGCAACATCCCCAGCGGCGGCGAGGCAGCTCCACGCGCAGCTCCTCCTGCGCGGCCTCCCGCTCCCCGCCCGTGCCGCCGTCACCCTCCTCACCGCATCGTCCTCCTCCCCATGCTACGCCCGCGCCATCTTCGAGAGCGTCCCCGCCGCGTCCGCCAACGTCTACCTCTGGACGGCGACCATCTCCTCCTACGCGAAGCATGCCTCCTCCCCCGCGCTCGCCGCCGAGGCGTTTGCCCTGTTCCGGCTCATGCTCCGGTCAGGCCCGCCACCCAACGCCTTCACCGTGAGCTCCGTGCTCAAGTCCTTGTCGACGCTCCGAGGGGTCCATGAGGTGTGCCAGGTGCACGGGTTCTTGGTGAAGGCTGGCCTAGGCTCATCCGTGCACGTGGGCGCTGCATTGATCGATTCGTATGGGAATCTTGCCTGGGTGGGGGATGCAAGGAGAGTGTTCGACGAAATGCCTACGAGGAACGTGGTGATTGGAAACGCCATGGTAGCATGTTATGCCAGAGCAGGGGATGTGGAGGCTGCGCGTGAGATATTTGACGGTATGGTGGAGAGAGATCTCATCTCCTGGAACACGCTTATGTCGGGGTACCTGTGGCAAGGCGATGTTGGTGTCGCGAGGGGCCTGCTTGATCAGATGCCACCGAGAAATGTGAACAGCTGGAACATGATGATCGCCGCGTGCTCCGAGGCAGGGCTGTGGGCTGACTCGGTAGGGGTGTTCAATCAGATGCGGCTGATGGGTTTCCAGCCTGATGCTGCAACAATGGCTGTGTTGATGTCCGCACGTGCACAGCTAGGTTCCTTGTCAGTGGCAGGGCAAGTGCATGGATTTCTACACAAGGGCTGTGTTGAGATGAACTGCCATGTGCGGAATTCCTTGATTGACATGTTTGCCAAGTGCGGTTGCATTAGTGAAGCTCATTCTTGTTTGTCAAAACACATCCGAAGGACGCGCTGTCTTACAATGTGATGATCAGTGCTCTTGCACAACATGGACATGGCAAAGACGCAGTGAAGCTTTTCAATGAGATGATTGAGGAAGGATTGCGGCCTGATGCAGTGACATTTCTTGGTGTGTTATCAGCTTGCGCCCATGCTGGGCTAGTGGATGATGGAAAGCACTATTTTGAGTCCATGGGAACAACGTATGCAATTCAGAAATCTGCAGATCACTATGCTTGCATGGTGGATCTCTATGGCCGAGCTGGGCTTATTAAAGAAGCACACTGCTTTGTGAAGGTAATGCCAGTGAAGCCACATGCAGGTGTCTGGGGAGCATTGCTCAGTGCCTGCCGGAAGCATTGCAACATTGACGTAGGCGAGGTTGCTGCAAGAGAACTCATCAGGATCGAACCCATGAATGCTGGCAATTACGTTCTCCTTGCAAACACACTAGCTCGAAGCCAGCGATGGAATGCTGTTGAGGATGTACGGCGACTGATGAGGGGAAATGTTGTCGAAAAGAATATAGGGCTCAGCTGGGTTGAAGTGGACACTGTTGTTCATGAGTTCTTGACGGGCATTCTGGAGCATCTGTATCTGCAACCAACCTAAGAATTATCACTTCTTACTGCTAAATTTCATTGTACATGGTGACAGGACAACACAACTACCATGAAATATTGAAATGTATATACATGCACTTTAACAAGAAGAGAGGCCTCCAAGAAGCCAAAAGGTATGAGCTTAGGGTAGTTCCAATTCACAATGCCTGAAGGATTAAGATCAAGGCTATCAAGTGTAGTGTAATGGAGGTAGTGTCTCAGTGACGGTCTAATTTTATATGGCAGCAGAAATAGTGCAAAAAAATTAGAGAAACATGCAAACAACGTTTTGCTCGTCTTTTCATTAAGAGGTAAAGCAAATGTATATACGAGAGTATAGGTTTGGTCGATGAAGACCCCCACCAAGTACATGTAATCCTTTCATGTTCAGGCAACACTGTACAGCACAAAAAAAACTTTAGCCTGTCTCCTGTGGTGGAAAGTCCGATTAAGGTAAGCTATTTACTTTGTGTGCGTTGTGAACAATTTATGTTAGAAGAAGTGCATAGAAACGTGCATAGAAAAATGGGAGAAACGAGCTTTACTGAACATACATAAGCACGTTTCTTTCTTTTTCCTATGCAGTCTTGCTTGTTTTATTCAATGGGGTGTCACAACTGGCAATGCATCATAATTAAATCTTATGGACTATTTTCTGAAATTTACATAGCATACATGGTGCTTAAGATTGAGAGCGCAATTTGTGTTGTGTTTGAGTGCTGTATGTATATATTATGTAGTCCTAGCTTTATTGCCATGATGGTGTCAACTGGTTACTCTTTTTCATAGTTTTGATTAGCTTGTAGTAACAGAATGAAAACATCACCAAGTCTCTGTTTTTTGTTAATGTTATCGCAGAATGCAATGTCTTCATGATCTCTACAGTTTCCCCATTCTTCAGTAAGTTATAGCAACTTGAACAAATGTGCAATTTTTGTAAAGTAGAAATAAAAATATCACACCGTGAGGCTCCCTTTTAGATACCTAAAACTAATGACAGAGCACATATGAGACTCTCAAATGTCAATGTAAATTCCATACTGCACGCTGAATCTAAACGAGCAGATAATTTGAATTCAAATGTCATTTCATTAACAATTTAACACGATGAAGAATCCCTGCAATTAGCATATGAGAGGAATATTTGTCTTTCTACCAAAATTTTGGAGAACATTAATGATTTCATCAGAGTTCATAAATAATTGAATCTCCATTTGGTGTTTTTACTGGTAATATGGATGATTTGGCCCTCTGTTTCTCATCATTCTTTTCTCCAGTCTGGCAGACTTTTGAAAAAGAAAACCGTGAGTTTTTTAAGGCATATTATGTGAAGTTGATGCTTAAGAATCAAATAATGGTGTTCAACAAGCTCCTGGAGGACCAATTACCCCTACTGTTCCTAATGGCTCTGAGTCAAGCACATGTAAGTTTTTCTCTTTTCTAGCAGCTGTTAGGGCCAGTTCTTTTGGTGGCTTTTATGGGCTTCTAGAATAAGCTGCCTCATACCCAGCTTATTCTAGAAGCCCAACCATAAATATTTTTTTAGAAGCCTACTAGTCAAGTCTCAATTAATAGGCTTCTAAAAAAATTAATTTGGTTGGGCTTCTAGAATAAGCTGGAAGCTTATTCTAGAAGCCACCAAAAGAACTGGCCCTTATACAGCTATGTTAACTGGCAATCCACCAAAGGTATCTCCTAAAATTTTCCAGTGGCAGTTCAGTTAGATTAATATGTAACGTGTTACCATTACAGAGCCAATGCAAACTCATTTGCACGAATGTAGTTAGATAGTTTGCTAAAGATTATTTTTATTCATTCACTACAGAATACAGACCGAGGTTACTATTTTTGGTTTTTGCCGGTTAACATTCTGTGCACCAGGAGTACAGGGCACTAGGCAGGCTCTAAACATAACAATCACTATCACAAAATCAGAACCCAAGTTCTGAACTTTACAAACTTGAGACACCTAAGAACCCGGCATACTTCTTTCCTGACTTTGAAGGCCCTACATGATGAAAGCGGCATAAGACACACTGTATCTTTCATAATAGGCTTCATAGCAAAGCAACATCCTCCTTTAACCTTATTGTGCTCACCATTTTCATAGCCTGGAACCCACAGATTAGGTGCTTGATACATTGTAAGTGCAAGCAAAGAAAATGATATGAAGCAACTAAACAAAAGAAGTCTCTTGCTCTATGTAAAACACAAAAAAGTCGCGGTTCCTAGATATAAGCACTACGTGATAAGATAGGGTACTACAATGCTTAGGCTACATCCTTGCCATAGCCGACTTGACGACATCCAAGATTCTGAAGTAGTGGTAGAACAAAGAAGATTGCTCGCCCTCCAAGCCATCACGGTGGTGTCGGTTGCTCCCGGCAAGATTGTTACATGGACTGCCCCCAATCACTAAGTCAAAGCCGCCAAATCTACCAACGTATGATGCAATTATATCAGGGGTGAGAGATTTCACGTCAGCAATCTCAATCAACATGCCTGTCTGGGTCTGATCCCACCAATCCCTCAAAATTCTCCTGTTAGCTTCACCTATCTCAACAGAAACCACTGCCCTCATGTGGATCCCAAGCCTGTGCAAAGCTACCTCTCCTCCTCCAATACCGGTGAATAAGGACAGCACACTAACACCATTAGGAAACATGTCCCTCAGCACTGACAAGTGGTAAGCAACAGTATCAACATGGAATGAGTTGCCAAGAGATTTATATCTCTCTGTCTTGCCGACTCCCCTTGTGTGGTCCCTTGGGAAACCAAGTAGATATTCCACCTCATTAGGCTCCAACGGAGCAACCTTGTTTTTTCCAACCCAGACAAGATTCCATTTTCTACACTCATCAATGACATATTTCTGAACACTTGGAGGTGGTGGATTGCCTGACCTTGCAAGAAGACACTGGATCCGCTCTGTCGTCTTTGCACTTGCCACCTTTGTTTGCAAGCAATTGAGTTGTCTTCTCGGGTCCCAAGAAGGCCACCACTTCTTATAATGAGGAAATGCCTCAAATATGGTCTTTGGAGGCAGAGGAAGAAGAGGTGATCTGTTCTCAATTGGTAAATTATGGATGTAGCCTCTTTTCCTTGCAGCTGCAGACAAATGCATAGAATCCACAAACTCTGGTTCAATGTCATACAGAAATCTTGAAATGGTCTCCCATACACCTCTTGGAGTTCTGGCCACATTTTCATAGTAGAAAAAAGGTGGTCCAATAGCTTGTTGAGGAAGCATTCTCATCACTGATGTCCGCCTATAACCGGGCAGGTCAAATCCAACCATTGGATTTGGGAGAAGCATTGGTTCGTCATCGCTACCATCCAAGGAAGATCGATTGCCATGTGCTCCACCTCCATATCGCTTCCTCTTTTTCTTGCGCTCTTCCATCAATCTTGCTTTCTTTCTCTCTCCAAAGGAATCAAAGCATGTATCCATAACCTGCCAAATGTCACAGATTTCAGTGTCCTTGCATCAAATAAAAAGAGCGAAACCGTTTTCTTATTCACATGTACATCAAACTACAACACACCTGATGGTCAAATAAGTTTCTGGAATGGCAATCTCCTGCAACCCGTGATGCACTAATCGAATCAACTAATACACAGAGATCAGCATCCACACCTAGGAAAATTGAAACAGAAATTTATATAGCATAAGGTGCCTTTAACATGAAAGAAGGACCGTCAAGGAAACAATTTGAAAATGAGGCATACCACATCTTGTCATAGCCATATTGGCTTCATCTTCAGAAAAGCCCATGTCTACTAGTGAGTTGATCTTCTCGTCCTTCGCTGACATCTCTTGTAGAAAATCCTGCACAAAGGTACAACAACAAACCGAGATTAGAAAACACTTGTTATATCTCACTAACTTTTTAATGCCAACTATGTGACTGCTGATAGGGAAATACAACTACATAGCGACATGTATAGGGCCAGAGAAAAGAAGGGGACCTACAGCTAATCAATGATCAAGAAATGAATAGCACAGACTACCCAAGAATCAAGAGAAAGAAAAACTGATCAAAAATTAAATCAGTGAAATAATTTAGGAACTTGACTTCTTATTCCCCGGCGCTGTTTGAAAATGACATTAATACAAAAGGTACTGTATGCATGAACACAAATGCTCATCATTTTACACTAGAAACTATGTACACTAGCAATATGAAGTACTGGTGCTGCTGGACTGGAATAAACTGAAGGTACATGTATAACTTTGTCGTTTCATATAATGGCACTCTGTGCTGGATGCATATCAGTGGTGAAACACAGTTATCTGGTCTCTTCATGCTGCTTGCGTGATAGAAAGTTAAAAACTGATGAATGATGATATGTGTGTATTTTCAGGAGAACATGACGATATTCCCATTCCTCCCCATTTTAGGTTCATCGCCTTCCTAGGCAAGATGTTTTTTTTGCTGAGCAGGTGCAATACACATCAAACACTACATACTGTTTCCCTGCTTGTTGTTTTCAGTCATTGCATATATCTAGCCATGAATGGGATTGAACCATACACTATTCTATTCACTAATTTTATTTGCATAACTTTATGAAAACTGGTTATCGCATAATATATTACGTGCTGAGAATTCTAAATTAGTGACTTCGTCTATGCATTTCTAGCAGAATATTTATGGACCAAATCCATCATTTTTCTCGGCTCTAACAGGTAGATGTTGCTCTTCTTGAGGTTGATCTTAGAAAGATGTTTGATGCAATTAGTGTGGTATGTGATGTTCTTTTCCAGTATTATGACTGTTTTGTGTAATTGAAAATCAAAAGAAGAATCTTGAACTATGCCATTCTACAGTGAAGAATTCTAAAATCAAGTGTTCAAACTCACAATGCAATTCTACAGTGATGAAAGGCTGAGAGCAAAATAAACAAAGCTCAAACAGAACGTAAAGGAGGTGCTCAAGGTATGCATGGTAAATACTTCCTCCGTTCCAAATTATAAGATGTTTTGGTAGGCTATAAAATATCATAACAAAATCTCTTATAATTTGAGACGGAGGTAGTATTTCACATATATCAGCATACAAATGATTTAAAAAGTTCTAGCTACAGACTAAAGATAAAGAATCATCTACCTCATCACCAGAACTATCAGAGTTGTGCTCTCTACCACCAGTATCATTGTCGTTATCCCAGTTATCGAAATCAAGATCATCATCATCATCATCTTTAACTTTTGGGCAGGCGCAGCCAGAAGTAGAGCAATTACCCAATGCACCTTCATCACCGAGTGCCTGCATTTCATATCACCTGATAACATAAGATCCTTGCCACCAAGCAGCAAAAGTACCATAAGATAAACTCACTAATAAAGCACATTGACAAATACCTTATATGTGAGAAGTAGCTCTAGCAACGCATTTGCATCATTGTGCCCTGAAAGCAAAAGCCTCGGTTAAAACAGAAGGTGCAAACACAAAGAAGACAAATGAAATGATATTGGTTACTTTTAATATTACCAATCTCCTTAATGCCCTTCACAACCATCTCTTTTGGGAAACCCATTGTCACATATTCCTCGACTAAAGAAATAGAAGTTGCTTCCCCGTTGGCCCACCCATTAGAATCCTTTAGACAGTTGCACAAACAAATATTACACTATGACCATAATAATAACAAGCCATGGCTAGCTCTTATGTTGAAATACACAACCAGTTACTACCTGACGTACCAGTGTGGACGGGCCAGGAGCATCCAAGTTCCTCAAGGCCGGAGCTGATGAGGGCGCAGCCTCACCATCACTTTCCCACTCAAACTTATCACTATCATCGCTATCGCTACTCAAGCCCTGTGACATGAGTTAAACACACATCGATCAATGTTGAAAGCAAACCACGAGAAAAGCAGTTACAGAGAATAAAATGATGCAAGGGAATAAGTTTATTGTGCCACAAGCCCACAACAACCATAATATATCGCAATTGAAATATCCAGCGCGAAATCAGTACAGCGATTCAGCTCTAGAGTTCAGAAAACATCATAAAGGAAGAAGAAAAGACCATCTTTCTTTACCGAACTGACTCCCCTTCATCACTGTCAAAGCAAAACATCAAGCTCATGCCAAAAAATATACATCAGTACAACTAGAAAAAGTTTGATTTGCAGTTATGGGGATGCCTAACTAACTGAAGTATGCTAGCTTTCAGATGTCAGAAAGAATAGTTCTCTGGGCAATAGAACACGATATGCAAAACAGGGCTAAACAGTTTTTATGGGAGCAAAGTGATCAGGTTAGTGAATCTAAAAGGGTCATCAGATTGACCAGTTTTGCCCATTATCACCTAGAATAAAATTAACCGAATGAACATCTCAAATGGATAAACAATGGTGGTTTGCAGTTCAAATGCATGAGTAATAGTACAGGTGGATCACCGGAACATAAACTAGAACCACAGAATTCCTTATTAAAGAGTATCGACATGTTCAATGGCATGTCTGGTCACAGGGGTGCCAATATGTCATCACGAACAACATACAGTCAAACAATTTGAATAATTACAAACAATATCTTTTGTGAAGAGTGACATGAGTAGACTTATCTCAGAAATGCACTCTCATAATACTACATGCAGTTGTGAGGTTTTAGAGAAATTTAATATCAAAACTGGTGTTCAAGCTTGCACTGTCGAGACCATGTCAAATTCGAAAGTAGCAGCAAACTTTTTTGTCACATGAGGAAGTGAAAATACAATGCAAAATGGACTAGCTGTTTTAAGATTAAATGAATGGACAAAAAAATCAAGGCAGGGTTTTGTACAGGACAGTAAGCAAATGCATAGAAACGTTCATCGGCACAATTAGAACAGTTGAACTTTCAGCTGCATGGATGCCTAACTGATGTGATGCCGTGCTCTAGCTTTAACAGGTCAGGAAGAACATCTCTATTGAGACACATGATCGTTACAGGTAACAGGATATAACATAATTCCATGGGAGGCACGTGACCAGGCTGAATGCATTAGTGGTATGCAGAAATCGGTGTGCCCATGGCTGATCGGTTTCCACGACGACACTGCCTCAGGAAGAACTACTGATCCCCTAGAGACATCCACCTTACAGCTATGTGCAATGGCGCGACACAACCCGTTGCAGCAGAGCTAATACACAAATGGTGGCACTGGAATTAGTAACTGCGAAGCGAGACAAGCTTTTGCTCGCAACGACCAATGCGGCAGTCAAAATCGCAGACGCGAAATCAGTACAAATGACTGCAGGATCTAATTTTTTTTGAGCAAATGACTGCAGCATCTTATTGGGTATAATCCCCTGATACATGACCAATGTGCGAAAACGCAGACAATGACAAACAGATTAAGGGAACCAGCCACTGCCATATGGCAGAGCCAAGAATTGTGGTTTTCCGGGGAGAACATTTAATTTAAGGTCTAGATTTTTCAAGGCAAATGCAAGTCCACTCAACAAAATAAATGGTCCACAAAAGAGATCTATGAAATGCAATTACCAGGACATGAGAAAACATACTTATAAGAGACTAAAAAACTATTAACAAAATAGTTTTAGCTTTTGATACTGAAATTGCTTAGTGCATTAACACAAGCTTGATGAATTTCCTACAGCATCATATTTGGACACTGAAATAAATTATTCCATATTTCTAAATCCCAGTTCTAATTAGTCCCCGGTTCTATTCTAATAACATGGAGCAGAGATTAAAAAAATCACCAGAATCCAAAAGGAAAAGGGGAGGAATTTAGTATCTGCTACTGCTGGTTGTTAGACCAGCGCCGCTGCCGCAAGAGCTGCCTCGGCCTTGGCGGCCTCTATCCAGTCAGCTCAACGCACATTTGCGGCGTGCAGTTAGGGATTGAGGATTTGAGACTGAGAGGCGTGTGGGGAATTTTATTTCCCCCTCACAACTTAGAAGTCCATCCCCTTCCTCTATCTAATTCTTCTCCAGTTCTACTGGTTCATCTACACACGGAGAAAGCTTCGCTGCCTCCCATGGTATGCGCCACCGCTGGAAGGAGACGGAGCAGGCCTGCCTCCGCAATCGCCATCAATCGCTACATGGTCCGATCCGTCTCTATGGTCTGGAACGCTTCAAGAATATACCAGAAAACCCCCCAATAGGCAGAACAGGAATCACACACGGAGACAGAGTTTGAGAAAACGAAGGAATCTTTCACAGAGTTTCTAGTCAATGGAAATTTTGCTAGCAGTGTGTGCGCAGGAGATTCCCTTGGATAGAAATCCTCGCATACTTCCATTATCCAGAGTACGAAAAACTTCGGATCAACGAGGCCACAAATTGCCAGACAAGAGAGGGGAGAGAGAGAGAGAGAGCCCACCGCCATTGTTGATGCCAGAAGATCGGTACGCCCCCTCTCACTATCTCCCTGCCGTGAGAAGTGGGAGGCGGAGGGCGGCGACGGCGTGCTCGTCCGCCCCTCGCTGGCTTTCAAGACGGGGCTAGTGCGGTGCGCCTGCCGGGACGTGTTCTTCAAACCGGGTGCGCATGGTTTTCTACCAACAGAACGGACGCTGGGGAGTACTTTGCGAGCCGTGGTGCTCTGTTTTGGTGTGGTGTGCGGCTGCACACAAAACTGGCCGCACAGTTTCCTGCGCAGCCCACATCTCAATGGATAAGTGAGAGAGGACAGAGAGGTGAGGAACCGAGCCAAAGAGGTGGAGGCGTCGGTGGTGATAATAACTAGGCTAGATTAGTCAAAGCTCTTCGACACATAGTTTTAGGCTGAGCTTAGCTGTCAAGCACCAAGCTTGACAGCTTTGACCGGTCTTTTCATATAAATATAGACATAAATTAATATTATTTTTTAGGACTTACATGATCCTTGCATATTTTTTATATTTATTTTGATCATCAATCAGACTAATAATATTTATGTTGTGTGCTATAAAAATTATACATTAAAAACTTGTTGTGAATACTATTTCAATGTTTTATTTGTATGGCATGCCATTAATATTTTATTAGTGAAATTCACGATTAAAGTTGGCAAATTTAGGAAGTTTTTCTAATAGTATAGAGTGTGGTTTTTGAGGTTAATGCAATTACTACTGTCTAATTTTGATATTATCTCCCTTTATAAATAAATGACTTTCTAAGAAGCTTGTAGTAGAAATTTTCTAATTTTGACTTGTAACATTTGATAGAACATCAATATAGGGTGACAGTCGCGCTACATGCTACGGGCGCAACGCGTCAGGAGTTAGCATAAGAATTACGGGACGCCCCCCTTGGGCCATGTTGGCGAAATGGCAGAGGCATCAAGTCGTGGATCATTGAGGCATATTGTGTCCCGTATGGGAGCAAACGAGCAAACGTGAGATCATTATATCTTCTATTATATCAGTAAGGTGAAACTAATATTATCTGATGTGCCATTAAAACATTTTCACGATTCCCCAATAATGTATCTCTACAAAAATTAATGATCAGCGAACCAACCTGTGGTTGGATGGTTAGAGGGACCGTGGTATCCCAGCCCACCAGTGTTCAAATCCTGGTGCTCGCATTTATTCCTGAAATTATTTCAGGATTTCCGGCGATGCGCATTCAGTGGGAGGAGACGTTCCCGTCGATGACGAGGTGCCTACGGTGACTTCGTAAATTTCAAGATGATATGCCGGCTCAGTCTCTCGGAGGTGCTCATAGGGGTAGGGTGTGCGTGTGTGCGTTCATAGGGGTGAGTGTATGCACGTGTATATGAGCGCTTGCGTCTGTACTGTGTTCAAAAAAAAATTAATGATCAAAGAGGCATATAAAGACGATATTAAGCTATCAATCTAAAATGAAGTGAGCACTCTATCTCTATATAAGTGCAAAATGCGTGATGGGGTGATGTATGCAATGGGGTGTAGTAGTTTGCATTTTCTCGCATATCCACATATTCAGTGTGACAGCTTTATGAGAAAATATCGATAACTAGGGATGCAGGCGGACGCGCAAAAATTGTGCTAATCCTCATTACTTCAATAGTCGTGTTAGTTTAATTTTTTCGTTTGCGGACAATCACGAACATGCGGACGCCCTCCGCTTGCACCCCTATCGATAACCATGGTAGGTGGCCTCGCCAAACATTCTCTTCGTCCATAGGTATAAGAAATGCTTTTGTTTCCGGATTGGACTTTGACGAATGATTAATCCAATCATATATATATATAGATTTTGAATACAAATTTGACAAGTTCACACAATCCATATACCATTAAACAAATCTTGGAAAATGTGTGCACCGTATATTTCTAGACCTTGGGAGTACATGGAGATAGCAAGATAGACCAACTATCTTACGACCAAGCGGCGAGCTTGGTAAGCTACTAACAAAAAAAATCTTCTGGTAAAAAAAAATGCACCTTCCAGCAAAAAAAGAAGAAGAAGAAATATGCATCAATCTTTAACTCATACTCAAATTCCATCTCTGTATATTCAAAAGTACTTGAAAATAGGCAGGGCCAGATAATATAATCAAGTGTGTTGGTGAAATTATCACTGATTTTACATTATCTAGCTCTCTCTCTGGTGCAATTAGTTATCTTCTTCATGTGAGCCGATCACCTTGAAAGGGAGCAGGTACACGATTAATTCAACGATTTAAGAGGGAGGTGAGTGATAACCCACAAGTATAGGGGATCGCGACAGTCTTCGAGGGTAGTATTTCACCCAAATTTATTGATTCGACACAAGGGGAGCCAAAGAATATTTGCGAGTATTAACAGTTGAGTTATCAATTCAACCACACGTGGAGAATTAAATATCTGCAGCAAAGTGTTT
The DNA here is from genome assembly GCA_039707655.1 of Elymus sibiricus. NCBI lineage: Eukaryota > Viridiplantae > Streptophyta > Magnoliopsida > Poales > Poaceae > Elymus > Elymus sibiricus. The sequence goes on along the minus strand of CM077674.1, from coordinate 332,672,434 downwards.
AGTAGCACAGTAGTATGATAGTTTTGATAGCAGTAGTAACAAAAACAGTAACAGTAGCAGTTTTGTAGTGATTGTAACAGCAGCAACAACGAAAGTAACTTAGCAAAGATCAATATGCGAAAGGCGTAGGCATTGGATCAGTGATGGATAATTGTGTTGGATGACATTCATCTTAGATTTTTTTTGAAACTATGATGATTTTTATAGCAAATTCGGAAACTATACACCCTAATGCATAAAAATCAAAAGTATGACCCCGTCGGCCTCCTGTTGGCCGAAGAGGGACTTTTTGGCCAACCGTTGGCCGAAGAGGGACTTTTCGGCCAACCGTTGGCCGAAGAGTGCTCTTTGGCCTACCGTTGGCCGAAGAGTGGCCAGCTGGGCCGAAAATAGTAACTTCGGCTTACAGTTGGCCGAAGAGTGGTCTTCGGTCAGGCGTTGGCCGAAGATGCATGCTCTTCGGTTTATAGTAGGCCGAAGTGTTTTTTTATATTTAAAAGTGGCTTATAAATCCTGTACAACCATTGCCGTTTTATACATGAAAAAAATGTACTTTCCCGCAATATTTTTCCCTCCATTTTCTTTCCCGCCGTTCTTTTCCTCCATTTTCTCCCGCCATTTTCTCTCCCGCCATTCTTTGCCGCCATTTTCTCCCGCCATTTTCTTTCCCGCCATTCTCTCCCGCCATTCTTTGCCTCCATTTTCTCCCGCCATTTTCTTTCCCGCCATTCTTTGCCGCCATTCTCTCCCGCCATTCTTTGCCGCCATTTTCTCCCGCCATTCTTTGCCGCCATTTTCTCCCGCCATTTGTCCAGCCATTTTCTTTCCCGCCATTCTCTCCCGCCATTCTCTCCCGCCATCTTCTTTCCCGCCATCTTCTTTCCCACCATCTTCTCTTCTCAACTTATAAAACCCCCTCCACACTAAGGAGGCCAGTGTAGTCTCGTCAAGATGTCCGGTTATCCTTTCGATCGTAGTTGTTTTCACCCTAGTATGTCCAAATGTCTTCTGAGGTTAGCCACCGATTTCAAGATAGACAATAGGATAGTTCCATGGGACGAACTCCCTAGTAGTGACACCTTACTGAATGAGTTGGCTCACGCATTAAGTAGGTGCGGGTGGCCTGCAAGGACCTTTGAGGAGATACGAAAAGAACTTCTCAGGTTGCATGGAAGGTGGAAGAAGCAACAACATAAGGGTGAAGCATTCCTAAAGGCTGCAGCAGAACATACTTATTTATGGACCCAAGACAGCGAGGACGAAGACGATATTTTCATGCCGAGCACCAAGGGCAAGAGTACCGCATCGTCGAAGGGCAAGAGTACCGCATCGTCGAAGGGCAAGAGTGCTGCATCGACGGAGGATGGCGATGATGCCTTCATGTAGTTTGTAAGCTGTATTTTTTTAGTTCAGCCGTACCGTTTAATTCAGATGTACTTGTATCTTAATTATCTGTTGCAGTCTCTTTGGAAATGTAACTGGAATAACAATGCGAATTAATAGTAATATGTCTCTCGCATACATAGGTAGATATAGGTCTCCTGATCAGATAGAAGCAAGTGCGATAGTAACACATACATGAAGCATGTTTCATACATAGATAATGACTCACACATGAGAAAAGTTTGAAACTAACATAGATAATGACTAATACATAGATAACCATATCACTGCTGGGGACGACGACGAATCTGGGTCTTCCTCGGGCGAGGACCGGAAGGCGGTAAGCGTTGAGGCGGTGGGCAAGGCTCACGGTGTCCACGACCGTAGATAACATCGTCTGACACGGTCTGTGTCTCCTGCGTCGGTGCTGGTGGTGGAGTGTGAAACACTATCTGAGAGAAGTCATAAGTGTTTGCAGCTTCGTCATCATCATCGCCGTAGCCCTCTAATCCACATCCAGCACCACTAAGTATCGGTGACTGCACTGAATGCATGAACTGTTGCGACTGGTTGCCGCCTGCAGTATAGTAAAACATGTAAAATTGATGAGCAAAACTACAATGTTTAAAAGAATGTACAAAGTAGTGTTACCTAGTTCCATTTGATGATGCCAGGATGAGCTCCCTGGTTGTGAAGGAGGTGGCTGCTGCCAGGACGAGCTCCCTGGTTGTGAAGGAGGTGGCTCTGAACGCTGTACGGAGTGGCGTGGCTCTGAACGCTGCACAGAGTGTCGTGGTTCTGAACTCTACACAGAGGGACGTGGGGGACAATGTGCTGGACGAGGAATGCAACATCCGAAGATCGTCTACACGTAACAGCTGCGTAAATCCCTTGTAGCTTCTCATCAAAACGCCTCAACCATGAGAGGTGCTCTGGCTGTGGGATAGCATCCCCCCTCTCAACCCGCCGCATTAAAGCGGAAACCTCCTCTCGCGCCTCGACTGTCAAGTCAGTCTGTACATGAAGAGTTAACCAATTGTATATGTTCAGGTTATGATAAAACTACACATATGAGAACCATGGCACGTACCGCGTGGTGTCTGGTTCCCACAACAGAGGCAGTTGGGAACATATCACTGGTGAGAGGGGCGTCCATCTGATCAGGAGCAGCTGATGGAACCAAGTAGATCCTCGTGTTATGCCGGTAACGTCGCAGATACAACCCGAACTTGTCCCAGTCAAAGGGCCCAACCTCATCCCAAATATTTGTCCGCGCGGTAGCCCATTCCTCAACGTAAGGGCCAATGGTCTGAAGCCAAACAGCCATGGACTTGTTTCCTCCTACGCGGCTTTCCCTGAGATTGACATGCGTGTTACATGGTTAGCTATGTTCGGAATGCAATGTTGAGAACTAAATTACAATTACTTACTTGTGCACGTGTGCTGGTATGTGTGGAATAACTGGAATTTGAGGCTCTTGACATAGACCGAACTGTCTCATCACCCTATGAAGAGCCATCTCCTCAACCGTCACGTCGAACACCACTCTGGCCTTGGTCATCCAATAGTGCTGATCTCTAGTGCACATTCCAGATATCCCAACTGGATACCTTGATGATATAGCCTGATGCGAGTATGGCTCCCAGATAACTTGATCCTCGTGCAAACTATCAAACTGCGTCGTGAAGGACGGGTAGCAGCCCCTAACCTGGGTATGCGCAAACTGTCTCTGTACATGACAACAAATAAACATTAGTAATAATACTTTTGCATGGAAATAATTAATCGAATAAATTGTTACGTAATATATAAGTACCTCTCTCCGTGCCCAAACAGATCCCACAGTAGGCAAATCACCGATAGCAGGCACGTAAGCCCCTGCTAGGTCCTCCATCCCAAAAGGTCTATCAACGTATACATATGGTCGTCCAATAGGGAATCTCTCGTATGACCAGAGCTGCAAGAATAGTGGACATCCAACCAGAGCTGATTTTCTGGACTTCAACGAGCAAACTTTGCATAGGCCTCTGTACGTAGCTGCTAACACAGCAGAACCAAAACTCCTCTGCACAATGTCCCCAGGGCAACGTGCGTCAGCTATCTCTCGTGCAATACCGATGAGTCGCGCATCGACAGTAGTCACGTGGTTCTCCGTGAACATCGTCTTGCCAAACAACCAAAGAATATGTGCCTCTAGGGATCGATCAATCTGTGCCTCTGACAACTCAACTCCGGGGTATCCTAACGAGACAATCTGTATAGAAACCATACGATTGTGTAAACTATCTAGTAAGGGGAACTAGGAAAACAAAATATGTTCAGCTCACTGAGAAGGTTACCTGAAACTGGCTCAACCACCTAAAACGAGGCCCGTGAGGATCGTCGTCTAAGGCCAGAGCAGTTGGCAACGCTGCTAGAAAACGTGCCTGCATCAGTGCTAGCCAGCCAGGTTCTGGCTCTAAAGGACCTATGGCAGCACCTGCCAAAGGTAATCCCAACAAGAAAGACACATCCTGTAGAGTAGGAGCCATCTCTCCCCAGGGAAAGTGAAACGTATGTGTCTCTGGTCTCCATCTATCTACTAAGCAGGTAAGCAGTGACCTGTCGTAAGAGAAACGTTTCACTTGCCTCTTGCGTAACTGCATTGGTTCACGTTCCTCATCCAAGTCCGGATGTTCAACCCACTCATCCAATGTACCCTCAACTAGCCGTGCCAACGGTAGAAGTCCAGCCCAACTTAACCTACAAAATAAAGAGAATGTAGCATACAGTTAGTGGGTATCAAAAGTATGTCAAACATGTAAGTCATTATATGTACACATACCTATTAACCCATAAAGGGTGTATCATCCAGTTAGTCCTTGGTGTGCGAGTGACCAACACGTCTAAGTTCTTGCCTCCTTGCAAGAGTGCAGCCCGGTGAACTCTATCAATCTTACCATCAAGCAACGGATACAAAGACATATCTGCAATTAAAACAACAAATCTAACATGCAATTAAAATATAGTCCAGACATATTACAAATTAAAACATAGTCCAGACATATTACAAATTAAAACATAGTCCAGACATATTACAAGTTAAAACATAGTCCAGACATATTAGAAATTAAAACATAGTCCGACATTTTCTCGTAGTCCGACACATAATAATAAGTATCACCTAGTCCTCACAAATTATATAGCTTGTGAGTTATTTCTTCCTCGTCCTCCCCTTCGTCCTCGACGGCCTCGACCACGTCTGCCTCTTGCTCCTGTTGTCGTACTCGTCGATGTGGAAGCACTCGTCGATGTGGAAGCACCGTCTTTCTTCAGGTCGGGACAATATTTCATCCTATGCCCATAAGCCGCGCATAGCAAATATTGTCTGGTTGCTCCACCAGCTTCAGATTGGTCCATATCATTTCGGATGCGACAGACCTTACGTCTACCCCTACTTGTTCGCCGAAGATCTGGATCCGGGATGTATACTCTCTCACCGTCGTTTACCTTGTTGAAATTGCCGACGACTCTAAACCCTGTCATCTCACCGGTCCATGTGTTGAGTACTGCCTCTTTTGAATAGTATGGGGACACGAAGGAGATGGCGTCCAACTCAATCTGGCCACAGGCAGCCAACACATGTGAGCAAGGCAGGTGCAACAACTTCGGTTTGTTGCATGTACACTCACACGTTGGATAAAATTATGTTCCAATTGTTACCTCGTGCGTCTTCACCTCATTTGCAGAACCAAAACCATCGGTAGGTAGCTGAACCTCATACCTCCTTTCCTGATTACCTGTGAGTCTGACAGTGTGCTTCTTTGCTTTCTCTATCTTCTTTGCCATGTACTCCATGACACGGCTACAATAAGGTGTGTTGGGATTATTTGCAATATGCTTCTTTGCTAACTCGTGCCTTTCTCTGAAATATCTCAAAGTGCCATGGAATACAGCCTCCACAATAGCTGTGAGTGGCAATGCTCTATTCCCTCTGAGTACAAAGTTATACACCTCTGCAAGGTTGGTTGTCATGTGGCCATACCTAGCTCCATGGGTGTCATGCATCAAAGACCAATTCACGGGAGGCTCTTTCTCTATCCACTGAGTAAAACTCTTTATTGCCCTCCCCTTCTTTCTCTTAGTACCAGGAGGGTCAATTGCTGGCAAGTCACAAAGACCTACTGGCTCCTCTAGCTCCGCCATGAGTGTTGCTAATTTAGCCTGATCTTCTTCCATTTTCTTCCTGGCACCGACCTGCTTCTTAGTAAACTCATCAAGTTTTGACCAAATAAAATGGTATTTACGCTGCTGGTTCTGCTTGCATAATTTTTTGAACAAGTTCATCAACCGCTTGTTCTTGAACTGTGAGAAAAAATTAGCCCCAAGATGGCGCATGCACCACCGGCTCTGCAAGTCCTTCCAAGGTGTTCGTTCGTCTTCTGTTGGATTCCTTAGTGTCTTCACGGCCTTCAATATACCAGCATGTCTGTCATGAATGACACACACGTTTGGTCGGTCCTTCACGATGGCAATTTTCACTTGCCGGAAGAACCATACCCAGCTCGGTAAGTTCTCACCCTCCACAAATGTCATGGCAAGTGGGATGATTTGATTGTTCCCGTCCACACCAATAGCAGTCAGGATTTGCCCTTTGTACCGACCAGTCAGAAATGTACCATCCACAAACATCACAGGAGGACAATGCCGGAAAGCTTCGATGCACATAGCGAAAGAGAAGATTACTCGTTTCAAAACCTTGAAATCTGGTATACTCTGCAACCTCGTGTGTTGTACGTTAACATAAGTGCCGGGATTCCTCTCCTTCAGTATGTCAAGGAGACGGACAACATTATCATATGAGTCGAAGAACGTCCCAAACCTTTCCTCCATAGCCTTCTGCTTAGCCCTCCAAGCCTTCCCATAAGGAATGTCATAATTCCATCTGACCTTCACTGCTGTCTGGATGTGTTTTGCTTCCATATCTTTCTTCTGCACTATCTCAGTATACATGAGTTGTGCAATGAGAGTTGAAGTCAGGTTTGGATGATTCACCAGAAGGTTTTTCCACACACAATTATGTGGGACGACATCGGTCACAACCCAGTGGATGTTATACTTCGGGACATGCCCCTGCACCTTCCCAGGACAACCTGTTTCAACACATTTCACGGTATAGTTTGTTGGACTTGATATGTGTGTCCGGAAAACCCTCTGCGTAGACATAGCCCACTTGATCACCGCATACTTCAATTTTTTCTTTGTATCAAACATAGCCCCAATCTGGACTTGGTTCAGATTATACTGCCATGGAGCCTCATGGCCATCGTTGACCGTAAGACCGGTGGATATGTCCTGATCCCATGCAGAAGGAATCGGTACCTCCACTTCATCCTCGGAATTTTCAGAATCCAGATCCTCCGCCAATCCATCCTCGTCCTCTTCCTCCATCACCCTCTGCATTTCCTCCTCTTCCTCATCCCCATCAGAATCCAGATCCTCCGCCAATATTATCGACTGACTACTCTGCCCAGTATCATGACCACACACATTGTGTGGCACGTAGTCTGACTCTTTCTCAGGTTGCCTACCATCCACATCCAGTGGCTGTGACCCGGATAAACAAATCTCGTTAGCCACTTCACTGCCCTGGCCGGGTTCATACCCCACGTGGAGTTGTACGGTATTCTCCTCCTTCGCCACAGGTTGCACTAGGGCATATGGGTGGATTCTTCGGTCTCGGCAACGACTTAACAGCGTCAACCAATACTGGCTCCTATCTATCGGCATCAACTCCCACTTGACATTTTTACATGATTTGGTCCACAATGCATGAATACTGACAGAACAAACTTCAGAATCCAGCCCAAAACTAGTAGTCAACCAATACTTCAACTGTCTAATGTCTAGTCTGTCCGGGTCTGGAAGTGTCATGACGCCATTTTTATACTCGCTAAGATCAACCCCCAACTCATTGTATCGAACATTACCAGGGCCATAGTAAACAGTCAAATTTACTGATTCGGACATTTTCACCTCTCAGACATTTTCATCTTCTCATTAATCACAACGAACAAAATTATTACCCGCTACACTAACTAACCACTAAAATGCCAGCACAGACAAATTTACTCATTCAGACATTTTCACCTGTCAGACATTTCCATCTTCTCAATAATCATGACGAACAAAATTATTACCCGCTACACTAACTAACCGCTAAAATGCCGGCATAGACAAATTTACTGATTCAGACATTTTCACATGTCTGACATTTCCATCTTCTCATTAATCACGAAGAACAAAAATATTACCCGCTACACTAAGTAACCACTAAAATGCCAGCACAGACAAATTAACACTCGAAGTACGCAATATGACTTATCTACACTAACTAAACTCTACAACTCAGAGAAAATTTGTGACGGCATGGTTATACCTTCGACGCGTGTGCCCCTGCTTCTTGCTCCTCTCTTCAGCTCAGCGGCACCGGCCACCTCGCGTAGTACTTGCACCACCGGACAACACCATCACCGCCCCCTCGGCTACCGGAGGTTGGACTCCGGCTACCCCCCAAGCCACACCTCCTCCTCCTCACCACCTCTTCCTCCCCAGCAGCACCTCCTCCTCACCACCACCTCCACCATGGCCGAACCACCTCCACCATGGCTCCTCCTCACCTCACTTGTACGAGCAAAAAAAACTATCCCATTGAAAAAAATGACCGTAGGTCGCCGGAGATGGCTACGATCTACTCTTTCTGCGGCTTGGATGCGAAAATGGACGGACCAGCGAGGAGATCGGCGCGGGGTGGTGAGAGAAATAGAGAGAAACGAGAGAGAGAGAGAGAGAGAGAGAGAGAGAGGATGAACGAACAGAGAGGAAGAAGATGGCCGTTCGGGCTCGTTCGGGCTTATCCCGAACTCTTCGGTCGCTGGTTGGCCAAAGAGACCCCTTTTCGGCCGCTGGTTGGCCGAAGAGAGCCCCTTCGGTTGGGAGGCCACCGACAGCCAGCTCTTCGGCCCACTCCCCACCTCTTCGGCCAATAGCCGACCGAAAACTACCTCTTCGGCCTTCTAGAAGCCGACGGGGTCATAGTTCTGAAAAAATTGCTTTAGGGTGTATATTTTTCGAATTTGCTATAAAAATCATCATAGTTTCAAAAAAAAAATCATATAACAGTCACAACCTAGAGCGATACACAATAGCAATGATTCATCAATGTAATGTAGGCATGTATTCCGTATATAGTCATACGTGCTTATAGTAAGAACTTGCATGACATCTTTTGTCCTACCCTCCCGTGGCAGCGGGGTCCATAAGGAAATCTAAGGGATATTAAGGCCTCCTTTTAATAGAGAACCTGAACAAAGCATTAGCACTTAGTGAATACATGAACTCCTCAAACTACAGTAATCACCGGAAAGAATCCCAATTATTGTCACCTTGGGGTATGCGGATCATAACACGTAATAGGTGCATACAACTTGCAAGATAGGATCAAGAACACAAATATATTCATGAAAACATAAAGGGTTCAGATCTGAAATCATGGCACTCGGGCCCTAGTGACAAGCATTAAGCATAGCAAAGTCATAACAACATCAATCTCAGAACATAGTGGATACTAGGGATCAAGCCCTAACAAAACTGACTCGATTACATGATAAATCTCATCCAACCCATCACCGTCCAGCAAGTCTACGAAGAAATTACTCACCCCCGGTGGTGAGCATCATGAAATTGGTGATGGAGGATGGTTGATGATGACGACGACGTCGAATCCCCCTCTCCGGAGCCCCGAACGGACTCCAGATCAGCCCTCCCGATGAAGAACAGGAGGTGGCGGCGGCTTCGTATTGTAAAACGTGATGATTCTTTTTCTTCTATTTTTTCTCTCCATGAATAGGTATATATAGCGTTGGAATTAGGTCAAACGGAGTTTCCAAGGGCCCACAAGCCTGGGGGGCACGCCCTGGGGGGGTAAGCGCGCCCCCTGAGCTTGTGGCTCCTGGGTGGGCCCCCTCCAGTAGATCTCTTCGCCAATATTTATATATATATTGAAATAATTCTCCGTAAATTTTCAGGTCCATTCGAGAACTTTTATTACTGCACAAAAATAACACCATGGCAATTCTGCTGAAAACAGCGTCAGTCCGGGTTAGTTCCATTCAAATCATGCAAATTAGAGTCCAAAACAAGAGCAAAAGTGTTTTTGAAAAGTAGATACGTTTGGGACGTATCAACTCCCCCAAGCTTAACTCATTGCTTGTCCTCAAGCAATTCAGTTGATAAACAGAAAGTGACAAAGAAAAACTTTTACGAACTCTTTTGTTCTTGTTGTCTGCATATATACTTAACTAGCATTCAGGTTTTGGGCAAAGATTATGAACTAACCATATGAATGATAACACTTAGGTCTCACATTTACTCATGACAATAACATAACCAACTAGCGAGCAATAATAAGATATCCCGGATGCCAACAATTTGTCAAAACAATCATGATATAATATGATAACATGGTATCTCGCTAACCCTTTCTGAGACCGCAAAACATAAATGCAGAGCACCTCTGAAGTTCAAGTAACGACTAGATATTGTAATTCATGGTAGAAGAGATCCAGTCATGTCACACCCAACATTAACTATACTCAATGCATAAAAATGACAATAGTGCTCTCCAACTGGTGCTCGAATGAGAGGGTGATGACTCAATAATAAAAGTAAAATAACATAAAAGTAAATAGATAGGCCCTTCGCAGAGGGAAGCATGGATTTGCAGAGGTGCCAGAGCTCGAAGCTAAAAACAGAGATGCATACAATTTTGAGAGGTATGCTTTTCCTGTCAACGTCACGATCGAGAGTTTTCAATATCTTCCATGCTAAACACATTATAGGCGGTTCCCAACCGGAAAGGTAAAGTTTACTCCCCCTCCACCATACCAACACAAGCCATGGCTAGCCGAATTCACGGGTGCCCTCCAAATGATCAAATTTCCGGGGGAGTTTGTTTTATTATATTTTTCTTATTTTGATTACAGGACTGGGCATCCCAATTACCAGCCTCTCTCGTGCAATGACAAGTGAATAAACACTCATTTGATAATAACCCGCTTAGCATGGAAGATACTGACCGCCCCCTGTCGCTCCATGAGCGGTACGGGCACACAAAACAGATGTTTATTTGAATGATTAGAGGTGGCACATGCAAATTTACTTGGAACGGCAGAGTAATACCGCATATAGGTAGATATAGTGGACTCATCTGGAACAATTTTGGTTTAAGGATTGTGGATGCACAAGCAGCATTCCCGCTTAGTACAGGCGAAGGCTAGCAAATGGATTGAGAAGCGACCAACTAGAGAGCGAAAACGGTCATAGTCATGCATTGAGAATAATTAACACTGAATACGAGCATGAGTAGGATATAAACACCATGAACATAAATATCGTGGAGGCTATGTTGGTTTTGAATCAACTACATGTGTGAACATGTGCCAACTCAAGTCACTTGAATTGTTCAGAGGAGGATACCATACTAACATACTACATCACAACCATTTTAATGCATGTTGACACTCACGATAAATCATTATCCACTCCTAGCTATTTAAGCATGGCATGAGCAACTATGATCTCTAATTGTCATCACAAACATGTTTACTCATAATAATGTTGGATCATGAATACTGAGTTAAACATATTTACAAAAACAAAAACAAGAAGAGTTCATACCATCTTTTCTTCACCGCAATCACTTCATCAAATATCATCATTATTGCCTTTCACTTGCACGACCGAATGATGTGATAATAATAATAGTGAAAGCGTGCCGTGGACTAAGCTAGAATCTGCAAACATTTATTCAAAGGAGAAGACAAGGTAATAGTGGCTCTTTGTTAGATCAACAATAAAGCATATGAGAGCCACTCACCATTTTCATCGTGGTCTTCTTCTTACGACGATTCAACGAAAAGAAAAGAAATTCAGAGGAACACACTGAAATGTTTTTGGAGTTTTTAAGTTTTTCTGAAGAAAGCAAATTAACGAAGGAAAAACGAAAAACGAGAAAAACTATTTACACGGGAGAACTCCCAACAAGCAAAAGAAGAAATGAGAAATCTTTTTGGGTTTTCTTTTAATACTACGAACTAACTAAACAAGAAAGAAACTACAACTATTTTTTTGGATTTTCGTAAGTTTTTCAAACACACAAGAAGAAAGCGAAAATAAAACTAACATGGATATACAATGAAAGAGGATGAACACCGACAACTGGAATGAATATGTGGTACATGAATGTAATGTCGGTGAGAAATACGTACTCCCCCAAGCTTAGGCTTTTGCCTAAGTTGGTCTACGGCCATGGATTGAAGTCGGCCCCTCCAGGATAATACTGGGGCTGCTGAGGATCGCACAGTGGCTGCTGAGGGTCCCACTGATAAATCGGTGCTGGAACGGGTGCTGGCACGGGTGCTGGCTCAGGTACTGGGGGCGGTGTCAGGCCCCAATAAGTATAGATGTCCTCAGGCGTGATGGTGTACCTGCCACTGGAAAGATCAAACAAAGATGGTGCAGGCAAAGTAATAACCTCACGCGTGCCCTGACTGAATACCAAGTTATACCGAAATCGTCTAGGACCATCATCAATAAAGTTATGCCCAACCATGCTTCTATAATCAAGATATCTCATAGGTAAAAGCCTCTCTTCCTCCCCGCCGTGCCTAATAGGAATCTCAAAATGTTGGGCGAGGCGAGAAGTATAAATACCACCATAAATAACGCCCTTCGAACGGTTAGTGTGTAACCGTCGGGCAACCATAGCTCCTAAACTAAAAGTTCTATCAGCATGAAGAGCATGGCGTAAAATAGCAAGGTCAGGTGCACTAAGCGTGCCACTCTCCCACCGGCCAGTCAAACACCTCCCAGCAAATAATGAATAATATCGTAAAACAGGAAAATGTAAACTAGCAACCCTAGCCTCTGAAACTCCTCTCGTCCCCCACGGTCACCGCGGATATAAAATCCGCAACGTCCCTTGGACGTGGCTCTATTGGGCTGCCCTCATTAGGAAGTTTGCACACTCGGCAAAAATCCTCAAGTGTCATCTGTCTAGGAATATCATATAGGTTAAATGGCACCATGGGTATATCTCTCCTAGAATGAAAGTGAAAACTTTGCACGAAAGTATTAGTGAGGAGAAGACACTGTTCACACTTATCTTCAAGGAATGGGATAAGGCCGGCATTGTTTACCAAGTAGTAGAAATCATCAAAAATTCTGCATCCCTCAAGAATGTGTCGCATGGCCATTCGCACGGCCGCACCTCGGCCGCACGAGGAAGGTCGTACTTGGGCTTCGGAGCCTCCTTAGGACTCCAGCTCAAGGAACCTCTCAACCTCCACTTGAGCATTTTCCTTTTCTGAAATTTCCTGAAATTTTTAGTGACTCAAAATAAAAGTGAACAAAACTCAACAAAATTGATAGCAACTACTCCCACAAGTATCTAGAGGCTATATCATGCATCAAAACTACTTTGGACCATACAAATTCAACATGCAAGCTCATATACATGGTCACCATAGCAACAAAAATTTGCAAAACATAAAGCACTAGACTAAAAACTAATTGGAGCATTGGAGGAGTCACATACCAAGGAGCAATTCCTCAAAACAGTTTTGGAAACGGAGTTCCGAGCAAGGAGATTGAAAATCTCACAGAAATAAGCAAGAACACAGGCTTGGGAACACGTTTGATTTTTTCTAGAGGAAGAAAAAGGAGATGGGCGGCTGGAGTAAGTGAGGGGGTCCCTGTGGGATCCACAAGCCCACTAGGCGCGCCCCGGGGGGGTGGCCGCGCCCTGTGAGCTTGTGGCTCACAGGTGCAGCCCCTTGAGGTGTGTTCAGTGCCAAAAATTCTTAAATATTCAGGAAAAATCATACTAAATTTTCAGGGCATTCTGAGAACTTTTATTTTTGGGCCATTTTTTTATTGCACGGATAATTCAGAAAACAGGATAATCATGGCATTTTACTTTATTAAACTATAAATAACAGAGAGCAAACTATGATTACAGAAAGTTGTGCTTACTAAATTCATCGAACACATGCCCCTCAAAAAGAATCCGTCAACAAGGTTGATCATGTCTTATTAACAAACTATTTCCGAGTAACATGAAACCGAAGAATTTTCGTATAACACTAAGTTACCTCAACGGGGATATGCATCTCCCCAACAATAAGAATTTCATATCTCTTTTTGACAATAGGAATAGGAAATTGAAACCCTCCAATAGTGATTGTCGAAACCTTTTCAATACAATTGATACCATTCACTGAATTTTGTTTCCTCGGAAAATAAACCGTATGCTCATTACCATTGTCATGAAAAGTAACCTTGCCTTTGTTGCAATCAATAACAGCCCTTGCAGTATTCAAAAAGGGTCTACCAAGGATAATCGACATGTTGTCGCCCTCGGGCATATCAAGTATAACAAAGTCTTTCAAGATAGTAACATTTGCAACTACAACGGGTACATGCTCGCAAATTCCAATGGGTATAGCAGTTGATTTATCAGCCATTTGCAAAGATATTTCAGTAGGTGTGAGCTTATTCAAATCGAGTCTTCTATATAAAGAGAAAGGCATAACACTAACACCGGCTCCTAAATCACATAAAGTAGTTTTAACATAACTTCTTTTAATGGAGCATGGTATAGTAGGTATTCCAGGATCCCCTAACTTTTTAGGTACTCCACCCTTAAAAGAATAATTTGCGAGCATGGTGGAAATTTCAGCTTCAGGTATCTTTCTTTTATTAGTTACAATATATTTCATATATTTAGCATATGGAGGCATTTTCAACATATCAATCAAGAGAGTGCGCCAAAAGATAGGTCTAAGCATTTCAACAAAGTGCTCAAAGTCTTCCTCATTCTTATTTTTAGATGGTTTAGTAGGAAAAGGCATGGGTTTTTGAACCCATGGTTCTCTTTCTTTCCCATGTTTTCTAGCGATGAAATCACTTTTATCATATCTTTTATTCTTATGAGGTGGGTTATCAAGATCAACGGCAGGTTCTATTTCTACATCATTATTTGCTTGAGCATCATCATGAACATCATTATCATTAAGTGGGTGTTCATTACCATATTGTGTCTCAGCATCAGAAATAGAAATATCATTAGGATCCTCAGAAGGTTTTTCTATCACAGGTTCACTAGAAGCAGGCAAAGTTTTATCATTTTTCTTTTTCTTTTTCTTCTTAGATGAACTGGGTGCATCAGTATTAATTCTTTGAGACTCTTGCTCAATTCTTTTAGGATGACCTTCAGGATACAAAGGCTCCTGAGTCATTCTACCTCCTCTAGTAACAACTCTAACAGCACGATCATTCATTTTATTATTCATTTCACCAAGCAAATCATTTTGGGACTTAACAATTGGTTCTAACTGAGTATGAACCATAGAAGCATGTTTACTCAAGCCTCTAACATCATTAGCAGTTCTAAACATCAAATCACTCAAACGATCTATCATGAAGGCATTGCGTTTCAATTGATTGCTAACATACATATTAAAGTGGTCCTGCTTAATGATGTAATTATCAAATTCATACAGGCATTGGCTAGCAGATTTATTATAGGGAATAGCACCTTCATCGAATCTAGTAAGAGAATTTACCTCCACTACCTATGTCGGGGTGTTGAGCCCATGTGAAAGGATCGATATGGTTGACTAGAGGGGGGGTGAATAGGCAACTACCAATTTTTAGCTTTTCTTTAACAAATTAGGGTTAGCAACAAAATAGGTTGTCTAGATATGCAACTAGGTGAGCAACCTATATGATGCTAACAATTACAACACAAGCAAGCAAAGGATACAATACAAGTATATCAAGCACAATGTAAAGGTAAGAGATAACCACAAGTGGAGCCGGTGAAGACGAGGGTGTGTTACCGAAGTTCCTTCCCTTTGAGAGGAAGTACGTCTCCGTTGGAGCGGTGTGGAGGCACAATGCTCCCCAAGAAGCCACTAAGGCCATCGTATTCTCCTCACGCCCTCACACAATGCGAGGTGCCGTGATTCCACTAGTGGTGCCCTTGAAGGCGGTAACCGAACCTTTACAAACAAGGTTGGGGCAATCTCCACAACTTAATTGGAGGCTCCCAACACAACCACGGAGCTTCACCACAATGGAATGTGGCTCCGAGGTGACCTCAACCGTCTAGGGTGCTCAAACACCCAAGAGTAACAAGATCCGCAAGGGATTAGTGGGGGGGAATCAAATATCTCTTGGTGGAAGTGTAGATCAGGGCCCTCTCCTCCAAACCCTAGCAAATCAACAAGGTCTATTGGCTAGGGAGAGAGATCGGGCACTTTTGAGCTTTGGGGCAACAATGGAGCAAAGAGAGGAAAGAGGTAAGTCAACTTGGGGAAGAAGACCCTCTATTTATAAGTGGGGGAAATCCAACCGTTATCTGCCCCCAGCCCGCACACAAGCGGTACTACCGCTCCTCGGAGCGGCACTACCGCTTGGGCGGTAGTTCCCTACTGTCACACGCAGGCATAGAAGCACAGGAGCGGTAGTGCCGCAACAAGCGGTACTACCGCTCAACTTCAGCGGTACAACCGCTAAGGATTGCGCAGGACAGAGGAAACAGAGGTAGTGGGGTAGCACTGGAACGGCAGTACCGCAACAAGCGGTACTACCACTCCACTACCGCCCCACTACCGCTTAGGGAAAAATAACACCAGAAGAAAACACGGTAGTGCAGCGGTAGTAGGGGGCGGTAGTACCGTGTCAAGCGGTACTACCGCTCTACTACCGCTTTACTACCGCTTAGCTGAAAACAATACCAGAGAGGTTTCTCCAAGCGGTAGTGGCAACGGTAGTAGGGGCCGGTAGTACCGCACCAAGCGGTACTACCGCTCTACTACCGCTCTACTACCGCTTAGCGGAAAACAGCACCAGAGGGGTTTCTCCAAGCGGTAGTTCTGCGGAAGACCACAGCGGCAGTACCGCTCTAAGCGGTACTACCGTGGTACCGAGCGGTACTACCGCTTGGGTGCATTCAAATTGCCCAAAGATAACAGAGGGATGCTCCAAGTTGTGGGAAGGTTATGTGGGTGCAAATGGGTTGTGTACGTGTTGATTCCACCCATACCTTCCAACGCGGACCCCCTCTTAATAGTACGGGTTTCCTACGACTCAAATCCACCGAAAAAGAAATCGTCGGAAAAACACCGTCTTCACTCTTTACCATCGAGGGGAACAAACCGTCTCGTGCCACCTAATGAAATCTGAAATGCTCAAAGCACACGGTTAGTCCGCAAACGCATTGTCATCAATCACCAAAACCATTAGAGAGAAATATGCCCTAACAATCTCCCCCTTTTTGGTGGATTGATGACAACACCC
Source organism: Elymus sibiricus (assembly GCA_039707655.1). Lineage (NCBI taxonomy): Eukaryota > Viridiplantae > Streptophyta > Magnoliopsida > Poales > Poaceae > Elymus > Elymus sibiricus. The sequence continues at coordinate 332,655,649 of CM077674.1, read as the reverse complement.
GATTTGCACAGGGGATATTTAAATAATACAATGCAAACCGAAACTCTACAAAATATAGACGGGCTCCCCCTAGATGTGTGCACTATTTAGATTTGCTTTTGGAATGCAAAGCACACACACATAGGATCAACACTCCCCCTATATTTTATAGACAAGGCAATACTTGCAACATACATAATACGGACACTTAGCATAGATGCAAGTATGAACATGAGAGCATGAAGATAAAAGGGCAACAACATAATCATAGCTCCACATACTAGGATAACGAGATAATGACATAATAAGATAGAATAGAGATAAGCGTATGTCTCACACTCCAAGTCTCACACGAAAGCAAATAAGATAAAAGAGTTCACAAGCGGGAAATCGAGGCAAATAAAACGAGCTTGTGACTCGGCAACCCATGCAAATCCCCGGTCCTAAACTCTCTCCCCCTTTGACATCGAGACGCCAAAAAGGCAAAGAGTGACTAAACAACCCGAGGTGGTAGCCCTACTCCGCATCCTCGTCCATGGAGTCCTCGGTCCCATCCTCATCACTGCCATCCCCTGACTCCTCAACAATCTCCTCATCACCCTTGCCCCTAGCAGCAGCAGACGGAGCAGAAGTGCCAGCATCATCCTCCGAGTCAGTCCACGTGCCGTGCTCAGAAATCCACCTATCCTCAGGCGTGATGGTCTTCTCTGAACCGCTGGGAGCATCAATCTCCATCTTCCTCATCATCGCAATCTGACGGCGGCGATCAAGCTTCTCCTTAACATGAGCCTGGTACAAGCGGTGCTGAATGTCGGACTGGAAGCAGAACAGCTTCTTGAACTTCCGCTTGAGCTTGGCAGCCCAAGATGGCTGCTCTGAAGGTGGAATATACTCAGGTTCATCAGACTCTCCGGACTCAGCACCCGGAATCTCAACCTCAGGAAATGAACCCCAGTGCTCCTTCTGCCTCAGCTTGGTAATATCATGAGAAGCCATAGGACCGGTCTCAAGCCTCTCCTCAGGAAACAGCCTGTGCCAAGTGTCCACAATTAGCTTGAAGATCATAGGAGCATAAATGGGAACCTTCCGGCCATAGGCTGCCGAGCGAAGCTCACTCCACATAACATGAGACACGTCCAGCACACAAGACTTGCCCTTCTCCTTCTGACACATGACCAACATATCAACCAGGTACCCATGTACCATGTCAAAGTTTCCCACACGAGGGAAAAGAGTGTTCCTGAGAATGCGATGCATAATATCCAGAAACGGAATCAACTCCTTAGTTTCTCCCTTGCCAGTCTTCTTGATGTGCATGTACCTGAGTAGCTTGTCCTTGTGGGACGGAGACGGATTCCTGTGGGGGCGAAGGCCAAGAGAGTTGTCCAGCCCCTCATCTCCGTAGCCCAGACTGTTCATGAAGGTCTTCCAGGTAGACTGCATCTGTCTACCATGAGTCATCCACGTGAGAGTCCTGTTATTATCAGTCCCAAAGTGCACTATGGCAAAGAACTGCGCCACTAACTCAGGATCGAAGTCGTTGTTGAAGGTGATGATTTTGACGATGTCAAACTGCTCACAAAGCGCCAGAGCCTCACCAAAGTAAGCCATGTCAGTCTTCATGTGAGTAATGTCAATGGACTTGGTCTTGACAAACGTATTCTTCTTGCCCTTGATCACATCATGGTACGCTGCAGCTTGATCTTTGTTCCAGAAAGGGCGTCTCACCAGAGCAGGGTCCTGAGGACGAGAGTAGGGATTGTGCCTCCTGTAGGCCCAATACTCTTTGGCATTCATCTCTGACACTGACTTGGCTGGCTCCTTCTTCTTCTTGGCAACTGACTTCTTGCTTGTCCTCTTGGCAGGTGCGGGTGGAACATTTTCTTCTTCATCACTTGCATAAGCTGGCTGAAGATATAGAGTGCGGCTTCGCTTTGGATTCTTGCGACGAGCCGAATGAGGACCGGAGCTACTACCACCGGCGTCCATGGCACGAGGGAGTGGTGGGGATCGACTCCACCGGTCGGAATCGAGGAAGACGGCGCGGAAACGGCATACCGGAGGCGGCCGCCGCGGCTGTTCTTCGCTGCAGAGAGAGAGAGACGCGTGGGGAATGAGATGAATGGGTATGGGGAAGTAACTTCCCCTGCCCCCCACTTAACCCTTCCCGCAGCCCTCTAAGCGGTAGTACCGCTCCGGAGAACGGTAGTACCGCTTCGGCACGACAACCAGCAGGAGGCCGGTAGTGCCGCTCTCAGCGGTAGTACCGTGCTGAGAGGGCGGTAGTACCGCTAGAAGCGGTAGTACCATCCAGACTCAGCGGTAGTACCGCTTGCAGCTCAGGAAACAGACAAGATCAAATTTGAAGAGGAGGCTTATGCAACTATAAGAGGTTTTGAGATGAGATGGGCTTGGGTTGGAGACTCGAAAACCAGCAAATGGGAATGGATACTCCAAGATTCAAAAACCAATAAAACGGAGAGCAAACTTGGAGTGAACCAAAACACAAACAAGACCAAAAAGATAAGAAAAAGCAATGAAAACCACAAGAGAACCAAACCCTCCAAAAGAGAGGGTCGGTGGCCGAAGCCACCATTGTTTGAGTCGAATGGTTTGGCACCGCGAAGATTTTAACCTTGGGCCCAAGACCAAAACTCATCTTTGAGGCACAATTACCATCATAAATGGCTAATGTGAAAGATTTTGATTAATTTTGGCATAATAGGGGGAGGGAGAGTTCATTGAGAGAACAACACTCCCCCTAAATCCATGCCTACACCTAGAACAAGGTAAACATGATGAGTGCAGTGGGATGTGACGAGAATCAAGCCACGTTGCTCGAATCAATGATATTTAGCTCATGCCTTAACTCGCGAAACCTTGCTTCATCCAATGGCTTCGTGAAAATATCCGCTAGTTGCTCTTGAGTGCTAAGATGAATAATATCAATCTCTGCACGCTTGACGTGATCCCGGATAAAATGATGACGAATCTCGATGTGCTTCGTCTTGCTATGTTGCACCGGGTTGTAGGAGATTGCAATTGCACTTTCATTGTCACAGAAAAGAGGCACTTTGTCACAAGTGACACCGTAATCCTTTAAAGTTTGCCTCATCCAAAGCAATTGAGCACAACAACTTGCGGCAGCTACATACTCGGCCTCGGTGGTGGAGAGAGACACACAATTTTGCTTCTTCGAAGACCAACTCACCAAAGAGCGACCAAGGAATTGGCACCCTCCGGAGGTTGACTTCCTATCCACACGGTCTCCCGCCCAATCTGAATCCGAATAACCCATTAGATCAAAGCTTGCTCCTTTGGGATACCATAAGCCAAAGTTTGGGGTATGAGCCAAATATCGAAAGATTCGCTTGACTGCCACATAGTGACTTTCCTTAGGCGCGGCTTGAAACCGTGCACATATTCCCACTCTCAACATGATATCCGGCCTAGATGCACAAAGGTAAAGCAAGGATCCAAACATGGAACGATATACCTTTTGATCCACCGCTTTACCATTGGGATCTATGTCAAGTTGGCACTTGGTAGGCATTGGAGTCTTGGCCGGCTTGACATCATTTAACTTGAATCTCTTGAGCATGTCTTGGGTGTATTTGGCTTGGTTGATGAAGGTTCCTTCTCTTCTTTGCTTGACTTCGAATCCAAGAAAGAACTTCAACTCTCCCATCATAGACATCTCAAATTTCTCGGTCATTAGTGCGGCAAACTCATCATTGAAAGCTTTGTTAGGAGAACCAAAGATAATATCATCAACATATAGTTGGCATATGAACAAATCCCCTTTAACCCTCTTAGTAAAAAGAGTGGGATCGATTTTCCCAATTTCAAACCCACGGTCTTGCAACAACTCGGTAAGGTGCTCATACCACGCACGTGGGGCTTGTTTAAGGCCATAGAGTGCCTTATCAAGCTTGTATACATGATTGGGGAACTTGGGATCCTCGAACCCCGGGGGTTGTTTGACATACACCAACTCATTAAGAGGACCATTAAGAAATGCACTCTTCACATCCATTTGTTGCAAATTAAAATCATGATGAGAAGCATATGCAAGCAACATACGAATAGATTCAAGACGAGCAACGGGAGCAAAGGTTTCACCGTAGTCGATACCCTCGACTTGGGAGTAGCCTTGTGCCACCAATCTTGCCTTGTTTCGAGTGACAACACCGTTCGTATCTTGCTTGTTCTTGAAGATCCATTTGGTTCCAATGACATTATGATTCTCCGTTGGCCTTGGCACCAATGTCCACACTTTGTTGCGCTCGAAGTTGTTGAGTTCATCATGCATGGCTTCAAGCCATTCTGTGTCCTCGAGCGCCTCATGTACCTTTTGGGGTTCAACACACGAGACAAACGCGTAATGCTCACAAAAGTTTGATAATTGTTTACGAGTGGTTACCCCTTTCTTTAAGCTTCCATAGACATTTTCCAGGATATGCCCTTTTTTCTCGAGTTTGGAAGCAATCTTGGCGGCACGACGCTCCAATAGCTCCTCCGGAGTCACTTGAGGAGGATCATCTTGAACATCTTGAGCGTCATCTTGAGCTTGCTCTTGATCATGAGCTTGCTCGGTGTCGTGATCTTGATCTTGGGCATCGTTTGGTGCATCACCATCATCTTGAGGTTGATCTTGCCCTTGATCTTGATCACTTGGTTGAGGGCCTTCGATTTGTTCTTCGGAAGCGTGTGGGTCTTGTGTCGGTGATGGTTCCACTTGCGTAGAACATTGTCCTTCTCCTTCCACCACAAGGGGTTCCTCAATGGGTAGGATTTGACCCACAACCATTCTTCTTATGGCTTGAGGAGGAATTTCATCACCTACATCACAAAGACCACTTTGCTCCACTTGGGAGCCATTATTCTCATCAAACTCCACGTTACACGTCTCCTCAATGAGTCCAGTGGACTTGTTGAGAACACGGTAAGCATGAGAGTTTGTAGCATAACCAACAAATATGCCCTCTTGAGCTCTAGAATCAAATTTAGATAAGCGAACACCTTTCTTGAGAATGAAACACTTACAACCGAACACCCGGAAGTACTTGAGGTTGGGCTTGTTACCGGTAAGTATTTCATATGGAGTCTTGTTCAAGCCTTTGCGGAGGTAGAGCCGATTGGATGCATGACAAGCGGTGTTGATGGCTTCGGCCCAAAAGTTGTATGGAGACTTGAACTCCGCCATCATGGTCCTTGCCGCGTCCATCAACGTCCGGTTCTTCCTCTCCGCTACACCGTTTTGTTGAGGGGTATATGGTGCGGAATATTGATGCTTGATCCCCTCATCACTAAGAAACTCATCCAAGGTGTAGTTCTTGAACTCGGTGCCGTTGTCACTTCTAATGATCAATATCTTTGCATCATGTTGACGTTGAGCTTCATTTGCAAAGTCGATCACGGTTTGTTGGGTCTCGCTCTTCCTCTTGAAGAAATATACCCAAGTGTATCTTGAATAATCATCCACAATCACCAAGCAATACTTTCTTCCCCCAAGACTATCAAAGGATGGCGGTCCAAAGAGATCCATGTGAAGGAGCTCCAAGGGCCTCTTCGAGTAGATGATAGTCGTGGGTCGGTGAGCCGTCTCATGTAGCTTTCCTTCGATACAAGCACTGCAAGCACGGTCTTTGGCAAAGCTCACATTTGTTACTCCTCGGACGTGGTTCCCTTTGAGGAGACTTTGCAAAGATCTCATATTGACGTGGGCTAAACGGCGATGCCAAAGCCATCCCACGTCAACTTTAGCCATTAGGCAAGTCGCGGTCTTAGTGGGTCACTCCGAGAAGTTAACCACATAGAGACCGTTCTCGACATGCCCAACAAAAGCTACTTTAAGAGTCTTGCTCCACAAAAGGGCCACGGTATCAATATCAAAGAACGTTGCAAAGCCCATAATAGCAAGTTGACGAATGGAAAGTAAATTGTATGCAAGGCTCTCAACAAGCATGACCTTCTCAATGGACAAGTCCGGTGAGATGACCACCTTGCCGAGACCCAATACCTTTGACATCGAAGCATCACCATATTGGACATGGGTGGGCATAGATGAATTTGCTTGAACGTCCACCACCAAGTCCTTGCTTCCGGTCATATGATTTGTTGCTCCACTATCAAGCAACCATGACACCCCACCGGAAGCAAACTCCTACATAAGATTAATGCTTGGTTTTAGGTACCCATTCTTTAATGGGTCCTTTCATGTTAGTGACAAGGGTCTTAGGAACCCAAATAGACCATTCAATGTGCTCATAAGAAGAACCAACAAATTTGGCATAAACATGCCCATCACTAGCACGGCATAAAACATAAGAAGGGTTAAAATCGCCGGCTTTGTTGGGATGGGTGGTCTTGCCCCTATTGACATTACCACCCACCGCCTTGTTCTTCTTCTTCTTAGGAGCACCCTCTCCCTCTTTCACAAAAGTTTCTTTGAGAGGGAGAGCTTGCTTGGTCTTGCTCTTCCTATTTGACTTCTTCTTCTTCTTCGACTTGGGTGCAAATCCAAGTCCCTCCTTGGCCACAACTTCCTTTTGATTGCTCAAAAGTTCATTGAGGTTTTTCTCACCTTGAATGCACGAGACAAGGCCTTTCTCAATTTGCTCTTTCAACTTGGCATTCTCCTCAACAAGATGAGCATGCTCACAATAAGGGTTAGTTGCACGAGCATTATCAATTAAAACAAAAGGAGGACACGTAGCAATTTCTTTAGTTAGCTTCACCTGGAGTTGATCATGAGACTCCTTGAGTGTAGCGTGAGCACTTTTCAAGGCCTTGTGAGCCTTGTCAAGTAACTCAAACTCCTCTTCGAGTCTAGCATGGCCAACCCCAAGTTCGGCCTTCTCATTTTTAAGCACATTAGCAAGAACTTGAGCATGATCACGATCTTTCTTTAATTTAGCAAGATCTAGATTATGTGTCTCCTCAAGAGCCACTCTAAGACCTTGCTCTTCCTCAAGAGCATTAGAAAGATCGGCAATCTCATCGGCATAATCTCTACTATGCCCTTCCAACTTAGAGATAGTCTCTTCATGAGAATCTATGATTTCATTTGCCTCACCTAATTGTTCCAAGAGAGCCACAAAGTGCTTCTTGGTCTCACCTTTGAGTTTGGCCATGAACTTGTCAAACACATTTTCCTCCACCTTTGCCTCCTCATTTTCTTCCACACAATTCATCAAAGAAGGAGTGGAAGAAATGCTAGTTTTGATGTTGGAGGTTACCTTGTTGGTGGCCTTGGCCATGAGGCACTTGTGGGTGATGATGGAGTTCTCGTTGGGGGAGTCGAAGAGGGACACCTTTGGTGATGGAGAAGTGGCGATGGCGACGGAGGCCGTAGCAACCCCTTCACCACAAGCAACTTCATCATCATCGGAGTCGTACTCTTCTTGCACCACCAAACTCTTTTGAGGCACCTTCTTGTTAAACTTGTTCTTGCTTGAGAAGGACTTGCCCTTGTCTTTACGGATGAGCTTGCCACCATTTTCTTCCCTATTCTCATACGGGCAATCGGCGACGAAGTGACTCACATTACCACAATTGTAGCAAGTCCTCACACGTTGACCTTTGCCTTTAGAGCCATTAGTCTTGTTTCTTGAAAAGTTGGGCTTGGAGTTTCTTTTGTTGCCCCAAAATTGTCTTGATGCAAGAGCCATGTGTTCATGGTATGCATATTTGGTGTCTTCGGGGCAATCTTCATCCTCACAATCTTCATCTTCTTCTTCCTCTACATGAACTACCTTGGCCTTCAAAGCAAGGTTGGGCTTCTTTGAGCGTTGAACACGAGCAAGTGCGTTGTCGGCGGTCTTGTTCAAGATGTTCATAGCAATAAACTCATCCAACACATCACTAGAGGACAAGGTGTGGAAGTCCGGTCTTTGACGAATCACGGAGGACATGCTCTTGTTGTAAGGCATAATGGCCTTGAGAAATTTGCGCTTGATCCAATTGTCATCCGTGTCCTTGCTCCCGTGATCTCGGAGTGAGACCGCAAGAGTAGTCAATCTCCGGTAAAGCTCACGAGGGTCTTCATCTTCATTCATAACAAACTCATCGGCCTCATCAAGAATAACCTCAAAGTTGGAGCGTTGAATGCTTGAGCTTCCCTTGTACAACGAGTTGATATGCTCCCATGCATCTTTGGCAAGAGTGAATGGGCGCAAATGTGGAAGCTCTTCGGGAGGCATGGCGGCTTGAAGAATGAACAAGGCGGATGCATTGAGTTGGTTGTCCACTTCTTCTCTTGGGGACAAGTTGCTTGGGTCATGCGGATAATAGCCTTGTTCAATGATTCTCCAAAGTTGAGTTGAGCTATAATTCAAATGAGACTTAATACGAAACACCCAATTAGCGAAGTTAGTCAAATCAAGCTTAGGAGGAGGACCATGATTGTTTATATGAGGTGAGGGGACCGGTCCTCCATAGACCGGGGGAGGGGGAACCGAGGCGTGTGTCCCCGTCCCATTCTTACCATGAGGGGAAGATGTATGAGTGTCTTTAGCCGCTTCCTTGCCGGAATTGGCCTCCGACGCCGATGCGGTGGGATTAACCACAAGTAACGGATCGGGAGTAGACTTCAACCCCTCAAGGAGTTCTTTAAGCATGGACTTGACCTCGGCCGTCACAGACGTCCTAAGTGAAGCCATAGCTTCATTCAAGACGTCTCGGGTGACCGAGTTCGACTCCACGGCCTCGAGGACTTCCTCACTCCGTTCCCCATCGTCAACCATACTCTTCGGGTGGTGAAACCCTTAATAAAGAGACGAGGCTCTGATACCAATTGAAAGGATCGATATGGTTGACTAGAGGGGGGGGGGTGAATAGGCAACTACCAATTTTTAGCTTTTCTTTAACAAATTAGGGTTAGCAACAAAATAGGTTGTCTAGATATGCAACTAGGTGAGCAACCTATATGATGCTAACAATTACAACACAAGCAAGCAAAGGATACAATACAAGTATATCAAGCACAATGTAAAGGTAAGAGATAACCACAAGTGGAGCCGGTGAAGACGAGGGTGTGTTACCGAAGTTCCTTCCCTTTGAGAGGAAGTACGTCTCCGTTGGAGCGGTGTGGAGGCACAATGCTCCCCAAGAAGCCACTAAGGCCACCGTATTCTCCTCACACCCTCACACAATGCGAGGTGCCGTGATTCCACTAGTGGTGCCCTTGAAGGCGGCAACCGAACCTTTACAAACAAGGTTGGGGCAATCTCCACAACTTAATTGGAGGCTCCCAACACAACCACGGAGCTTCACCACAATGGAATGTGGCTCCGAGGTGACCTCAACCGTCTAGGGTGCTCAAACACCCAAGAGTAACAAGATCCGCAAGGGATTAGTGGGGGGGGGGGAATCAAATATCTCTTGGTGGAAGTGTAGATCGGGGCCCTCTCCTCCAAACCCTAGCAAATCAACAAGGTCTATTGGCTAGGGAGAGAGATCGGGCACTTTTGAGCTTTGGGGCAACAATGGAGCAAAGAGAGGAAAGAGGTAAGTCAACTTGGGGAAGAAGACCCTCTATTTATAAGTGGGGGAAATCCAACCGTTATCTGCCCCCAGCCCGCACACAAGCGGTACTACCGCTCCTCGGAGCGGTACTACCGCTTGGGCGGTAGTTCCCTACTGTCACACGCAGGCATAGAAGCACAGGAGCGGTAGTGCCGCAACAAGCGGTACTACCACTCAACTTCAGCGGTACAACCGCTAAGGATTGCGCAGGACAGAGGAAACAGAGGTAGTGGGGTAGCACTGGAACGGCAGTACCGCAACAAGCGGTACTACCGCTCCACTACCGCCCCACTACCGCTTAGGGAAAAATAACACCAGAAGAAAACACGGTAGTGCAGCGGTAGTAGGGGGCGGTAGTACCGTGTCAAGCGGTACTACCGCTCTACTACCGCTTTACTACCGCTTAGCTGAAAACAATAACAGAGAGGTTTCTCCAAGCGGTAGTGGCAACGGTAGTAGGGGCCGGTAGTACCGCACCAAGCGGTACTACCGCTCTACTACCGCTCTACTACCGCTTAGCGGAAAACAGCACCAGAGGGGTTTCTCCAAGCGGTAGTGCTGCGGAAGACCACAGCGGCAGTACCGCTCTAAGCGGTACTACCATGGTACCGAGCGGTACTACCGCTTGGGTGCATTCAAATTGCCCAAAGATAACAGAGGGATGCTCCAAGTTGCGGGAAGGTTATGTGGGTGCAAATGGGTTGTGTACGTGTTGATTCCACCCATACCTTCCAACGCGGACCCCCTCTTAATAGTACGGGTTTCCTACGACTCAAATCCACCGAAAAAGAAATCGTCGGAAAAACACCGTCTTCACTCTTTACCATCGAGGGGAACAAACCGTCTCGTGCCACCTAATGAAATCTGAAATGCTCAAAGCACACGGTTAGTCCGCAAACGCATTGTCATCAATCACCAAAACCATTAGAGAGAAATATGCCCTAACACCATGTATTTCTTCAATAGGTGGTAAATTCTTAACATCTTCAGATTTAATACCTTTTTCTTTCATAGATTTCTTAGCTTCTTGCATATCTTCTGGACTAAGGAATAGAACACCTCTCTTCTTCGGAGTTGGCTTAGGTGGTGGTTCAGGAAGTGTCCAATCATCGGCATTTCTCAACATATTATTCAATAGTTCTTCAGCCTGTCCAATAGTTCGTTCCCTGAAAACAGAACCAGCACAACTATCTAGGTAGTCCCTAGAAGCATCGGTTAGTCCATTATAACAGATATCCAGTATTTCATTTTTCTTAAGAGGATGATCAGGCAAAGCATTAAGTAATTGGATAAGCCTCCCCCAAGCTTGAGGGAGATTCTCTTCTTCAATTTGCACAAAGTTAAATATTTCATGTAAGGCAGCTTGTTTCTTATGAGCAGGAAAATATTTTTCAGAGAAGTAATATATCATATCCTGGGGACTACGCACACAACTAGGAGCAAGGGTATTAAACCATTTCTTAGCATCACCCTTTAATGATAAAGGAAACAACTTAAGAATGTAATAATAACGATTTTTTTCCTCATGAGCAAATAGGGTGGCTATATCATTTAATTTGGTAAGATGTGCCACAACAGTTTCAGTTTCATAACCATGAAAAGGATCAGATTCAACCAAAGTAATTAACTCAGGATCGACAGAGAATTCATAATCCTTATTAGTAACTGATGTCTACTACACAACTTATTCTTGTAGACTCGTGTTGGGCCTCCAAGCGCAGAGTTTTGTAGGACAGTAGCAATTTTCTCTCAAGTGGATGACCTAAGGTTTATCACTCCGTGGGTGGCGTAGGATGAAGATGGTCTCTCTCAAACAACCCCGCAACCAAATAACAAAGAGTCTCTTGTGTCCCCAACACACTCAATACAATGGTAAAATGTATAGGTGCACTAGTTCGGCAAAGAGATGGTGATACAAGTGTAGTATGGACAGTAGATATAGGTTTTTGTGGTGCGAACAATAAAAAACAGCAAGGTAGCAAGTAACAAAAGTGAGCATAAACGGTATTGCAATGTTTAGAAACAAGGCCTAGGGTTCATACTTTCGCTAGTGCAATCTCTCAACAATGCTAACATAATTGGATCATATAATCATCCCTCAACGTGCGACAAAGAATCACTCCCAAGTTCCTATTAGCGGAGAACATAAGATAGAAATTGTTTGTAGGGTATGAAACCACCTCAAAGTTATCCTTTCCGATCGATCTATTGAGCTATTCCTATAAGTGTCACAAATAGCCTTAGAGTTCGTACTAAAATAACACCATATGATACACATCAACCAACTCTAATGTCACCTAGATACTCCAATGTCACCACAAGTATCCGTGAGTTGATTATACGATATGCATCAAACAACTTCATAATCATAATATTCAATCCACACAAAGAACTCCAAGGAGCACCCCAAAGTTTCTATAAGAGAAAAGATAATGAAAACATGCATCAACCCCTATGCATAGATTGCCCCAATGTCACCACGGGAATCCGCGAGTTGAGTGCCAACACATATATCAAGTGAATCAATATAATACCCCATTGTCACCACGGGTATTCATATGCAAGATATACATCAAGTGTTCTCAAATCTGAAATATTCAATCCAACAATAACCAAACCTCAAAGGGAAAAGATTCGATTCATCACAACAAGGATAGAGAGGGAAGAAACACCATATGATCCAACTATATTAACAAAGTTCGCGATACATCAAGATCGTGCCAAATCAAGAACACGAGAGAGAGAGAGATCAAACACATAGCTACTGGTACAAACCCTCAGCCCCGAGGGTGAACTACTCCCTCCTCGTCATGGAGACCGCCGGGATGATGAAGATGGCCTCCGGAGATGATTTCCCCCCTCCGGTAGGGTGCCAGAAAAGGGCTGTAGATGAGATCATGGAGGTACAGAGGCTTGCGGCGGCGTAAAAACCCATCTAGGTTAACTTTCGGGGGTTTCTGAATTTATATGATTTTTCAGTGTTGGAATCACGCGAGGAGGTGCCACAGGGGGCCCACAAGGCACCAGGGCACACCTGGGGGGGGGGGCAGGCGCGCCCAGGTGGCTCGTGGGGCCCCTGTGGCTCTTCTGCTGCTTCCCCGAAGCTTCCTGGGTCCGTTTCCTTCCAGAAAAAATCGTCAAAAAGTTTCGCTGCGTTTGTACTTCATTTGATATGGATTTTCTGGAAAACCAAAAACAAGCAGAAAACAGCAACTGGCACTGGGCACTAGGTCAATATGTTAGTCCATAAAAATCATATAAAAGTCATATAAAAGTGCACCAAAATCATACAAAACTATAATAAACATGGCATGAATACTTCATAAATTATAGATACTATGGAGACGTATCAGTAACAAAGATAGGAGAGGTAGCAAACTTAGGATCATATTTCATTGTCTCCATCATAGACTTTTCTTTAAGCTTAGCAAGTAATTTTCTAACATCATCTCTATCGTTACAAGCAAGAAATTCTCTAGCTATTTCTCCATCTATAACATAACCATCAGGTATCTTAGGCATTTCAACTCTAATAGGAGAGCTAGGAATAATAGGTGAATCATAATTTTTATAAGTTTCATCAATTTCAGCATTCTCAGTTTCTTTAGCTTTAGCAATTTGTTCATCAAAAAATTCACCTAGTGGCATAGTATTATCAAGCATAGTACTAGCATTATCACAAGTTTCATTTATAGTAGAAGTAGTATCATCAATTAATTGCAACATATCAAAATGAATAGCAGGTGATGGTGTCACAAGCCTACTCAAAACAGAAGGTGAATCAAGTGCAGAGTGTGATGGCAGTTCCTTACCTACCCTCATCATAGAGGGAACGATCTTGGTCTTAGCGTCTTTCAGATTCTTCATAGTGATCAACAGATATAAATCTCAAGTGACTTAACAAATAGAGCTATGCTCCCCGGCAACGGCGCCAGAAAAAGGTCTTGCTAACCCACAAGTATAGGGGATCGCGACAGTCTTCGAGGGTAGTATTTCACCCAAATTTATTGATTCGACACAAGGGGAGCCAAAGAATATTTGCGAGTATTAGCAGTTGAGTTGTCAATTCAACCACACCTCGAGAACTAAATATCTGTAGCAAAGTGTTTAGTAGAACAGTAGTATGATAGTTTTGATAGCAGTAGTAACAGAAACAATAACAGTAGCAGTTTTGTAGTGATTGTAACAGCAGCAACAACGAAAGTAACTTAGCAAAGATCAATATGCGAAAGGTGTAGGCATTGGATCAGTGATGGATAATTGTGTTGGATGACATTCATCATATAACAGTCACAACCTAGAGCGATACACAATAGCTCCAATTATCAATGTAATGTAGTCATGTATTCTGTATATAGTCATACATGCTTATAGTAAGAACTTGCATGACATCTTTTGTCCTACCCTCCCGTGGCAGCGGGGTCCATAAGGAAATCTAAGGGATATTATGGCCTCATTTTAATAGAGAACCGGAACAAAGCATTAGCACTTAGTGAATACATGAACTCCTCAAACTACGGTAATCACCGGAAAGAATCCCAATTATTGTCACCTTGGGGTATGCGGATCATAACACGTAATAGGTGCATACAACTTGCAAGATTGGATCAAGAACACAAATATATTCATGAAAACATAAAGGGTTCAGATCTGAAATCATGGCACTCGGGCCCTAGTGACAAGCATTAAGCATAGCAAAGTCATAGCAACATTAATCTCAGAACATAGTGGATACTAGGGATCAAGCCCTAACAAAACTGACTCGATTACATGATAAATCTCATCCAACCCATCACCGTCCAGTAAGCCTACGAAGAAATTACTCACTCCCAGTGGTGAGCATCATGAAATTGGTGATGCAGGATGGTTGATGATGACGACGGCGTCGAATCCCCCTCTCCGGAGCCCCGAACGGACAACAGATCAGCCCTCCCGATGAAGAACAGGAGGTGGCGGCGGCTCCGTATCATAAAACGCAATGATTCTTTTTTTCTATTTTTTTCTCCATGAATAGGTATGTATAGTGTTGGAATTAGGTCAACGGAGTTTCCAGGGGCCCACAAGCCTAGGGGGCGCGCCCTGAGGGGGTAGGCGCTCCCCTGAGCTTGTGGCTCCTGGGTGGGCCCCCTCCAGTAGATCTCTTCGCCAATATTTTTTATATATTCTGAAATAATTCTCCGTAAATTTTCAGGTCCATCCGAGAACTTTTATTTCTGCACAAAAATAACACCATGGCTATTCTGCTAAAAACAGCGCCAGTCCGGGTTAGTTCCATTCAAATCATGCCAATTAGAGTCCAAAACAAGAGCAAAAGTGTTTGGAAAAGTAAATACTTTTGGGACGTATCAGTGAGCAAGAAAAGCACTGAAAATTAGTACCTGTTGGGGAACGCAGCAGAAAACAAAAATTTCCGGTACAACGAGCACGCCCAGGATCACTATGGAGATGCATACAAGGTTTGATCTGATCATTATCGACTCGTAGCGCAGCGGAAGTAGAGTCGATGTAGATCGTCAGTGCAGATCCCCGCAGTTAGGATTTACAACCTCCCAACCACGAGGATGTACTCCCTCGCCTGCCCCTCGGACAGCCCTCCGGGAGGTGGTCGGACAGTCCCCCAGACGATGTTACGGACAGCCCTTCGGGAGGACCCTCGAAATTCGGACAGTAACTCGGACAGCCCTTCGGGAGGCACTCTCGAACAGCCCCTCGGGCAAAAAAGATCGAACCTATGACCTCTCTACGGGGTTGCACACATACGGTGACATCTATCCGGCAGGGCTTCGCCGTCCAGAACTAGTTCCCACCGGAACCCAGACAGCCTTTCGGCTCTACGAAACTATTTCGCGGGGAGAGAGAGAAGAAGCCAGATCATTGCATGGCATGATGTATGTGAGAAAGAGTGAGTATGGAGAGTGCCTCTCCACCTCTATTTATAGGAAAACCTAAGGGGTAGGGTGGCTTCTCCAAGAAGCCATTAGGGAAAAATACCAAAAGGCCCTCAAGGTGGCTTCTCCAAGAAGCCATCAAAAAGTGCTTTTCACTATTCACGGAAACATTTTTCCGCGGCCGTTAAATCCGAAAATATTTCTGTAGGTCTTAGATTAATTCCAGTACCCACTAAAATAATTTTGGACGCGTTCCGAAACAATTCCAGATTAGTGATTTTCATCTGCGAAAAGCTACCAAAGCGGTTCCGGCAGCTCCAGAACATTTCCGGGTTTTTTCTCCAGAAAAATCCCAGAAGTTCCCAGAACAATTCTGGCACCCTCTAAGAATTTCCAGGCGTGTGTCGAAACTATTTTGACTTAATGGTATACTCCGAAACAACCTTTCGGTTTTACCGAAACTATTCCGGTGTTCTCTCTCCGGAACTCTTCCGCTGTCTCCGAAACTTTTCCGGTGACTTTCTCTCAGACTCCCTGTCTAGTATTCAGCAGATAGATGACCCTTAAGCGTGTGACCCTATAGGTTCGGTGAAGTATAGACATGACCGGAACACTTTCCGATCAATGATCAACATCGGAGCCATGGACACCCATATTGACCCCTATACCCACACGAATAAATATTCGAATGAACCTCCAGTTGCCGTGTCCTATTCCTGTTGCTTCACGATATGTTACAAATACCCGAGGTGAGATTTATCGACATCCCCGTGAATCAACAACTTGTCCACTATGCCAGTTACCTCGTTACCGGTTTTGTTCTCTTTTCTCGTTCCTGTGTTCCGGCATCCCTGTGATCAAATCACAATGTGTCTGGCCAGACGATGGTGGATACCATAACACCGAGAGGGCCCAGAGATATCTCTCCATCGTCAGAGGAGCAAATCCCAATCTTGAGCTATCAAGTCCCTTGACACACTTTTCCATGAACCCATAAGCCGCCGTAATAGCCACCCATTTACGGATGACGTTTAACAAACCCCAAACTTCATGAAGCAAGCATGAAGAAACTCGACACTCTCATGGTCTAAGGAATTATGCAAATGTTAACTTTCTCTGTGTTATTAACCATTAACTTGTGACGAATGTATCTCATAGCATAACATCAATCGGGTCGATTCAACACAAGTGTTCTCCTAACATTGTGCCCTCAAAGTTACCGGCATAGTCATGCCCATGATCAGGAAAACAGAACCATCATGCAACAATTGAGCTAGTCTTAGAGTACAGACTAGGAATACATTTTACCGTTTATTATTCCACACGTGCATATGAGTCTTCCTCCGAGCCTCGTGGTTATTGTAGACTCGAGAACCATAGCAGTTATAGCATGGAACATAAACATAATCAGGAACATGGGGATAAATAATAACATTTATTATTGCCTCTAGGGCATATCTCCTACAGCACCAACTTAGGGGGAGTGCTCGCTTTAGACGTTGTGAAAATCAAAATTTCGCATCAATTGATACCTCTCTGCCTTGGTTATGCCACTTCGGTTAAACTGCCCAACCTGAATAAAAGGAGTAGCAATTAGTGATCAAAATTATACATTAGCACATACGAAGCTTGTGGATAATAATAATAATAATAATAAGCCATTAATAGAAAAACTAGATGGTTTATAGTAAAATCCACCAAGTAAGGTTACTAAGTTAATTGATGCCACTAGGGGCGCTTACAACCAACAATAAATTGAGGAGCACCTGTATTATATGGACAAGGAGGTGATCCAAGATATTCTAATTAGAACAAGAGTGCAAGCAGATTTCGAGGCATTTGATCAACCTAAATAATTCTAATGATAGGAAGATTGTTTGGAGCAGCGTACATGGCACTCAAATGTCTCAGCTGAGCAGAAGTCACGAGGCTAGTCTTTGGAAGGTATATGTGTAGTTTAAGGTTATGGTTTTTGCATGAAGATTGGTACGAATATCATTGCATACCGGCGATGTCCGTCAACACATGAATATAGCCCCCCTGGAAGAAATGTTCTACATATAAAGTTGCCGATGATTCTTGGAGACACTCGCTCATTGATTGCCACGTCGTGTTGTGTGTGGCCTCTCGTAGATGAAGTCTTGACAGGGCATATCATGAACCAATCATTTGATGCTCGGTTGTGGTCGTTCTGGTTATGTGATATCTTGAATCAACTTGACCTAGCTCGAGGTCTTGTGACACTGTGGGCTATATTGTGGGTGTGGCATTAGACAATTCATTATGATGAATACCATAGTATTCTCTCCACAGTGAACTTCATTGGCAAAATCTTGGATGAGTGACGATCTATTTTCCTCATAAGACATGCAACATGAACAGGCATGGACCTAGAGAGCTGAGAAAGAGAACGCGTTGGCTGGCACATGAAGGTAATTAGGTTGAGATCAACGTTGACTGGGGCTTCTCTCACCATAGCAACTAGGGCGTTGTAGCAGCTATTTGCAGAGATAGAACATGTTTATACCTCGATGCTTCAGTCATTGTCCACGGCAGCTAGCTAATCCTACAAGTTCTATGGCTGAGAAATAGCATTTAGGGGAAAACACCCACGACCTAGCCCACGCGAGACTCGGGCGGCGGCGTGCACCTCCTTCCCCGTTCCTCCTCCCCTGCCCTCGCCGCCGGGCAAAGCCCCTTGCGGTGGTTGGCGATGGGGCCCCTTTCTCCTCTCCTCGGGGGTGGCCGGTGTGGGGCGGCCTGTCCAAGCGCTGGTGTCGGGCGTACGCACGGCTCGGCAGCGCGGCAGCAATGGAGCACAATAGTGACATGCTTGTGGCGTCTGAGCAGTGGCGCGGTGCGTGGCGGCTCGCAATGTGGTGGCTGCATGCCCGTGACGGCTGATACGTGTCCAGCGTATCTATATTTTTTGATTGTTCCATGCTATTATAGTATCAATCTTGGATGTTTTATATGCAATTATATGCCATTATATATCATTTTTTGGGACTAACCTATTAACCCAGTGCCCAGTGCCAGTTGCTATTTTTTGCTTGTTTTTGCCTTTTCAGAAAATCATTATCAAAAAGAGTCCAAACGAGAAAAAAACTTTGGATTAATTTTTTATGGACCAGAAGAGACCCACGAAGCTTCGGGAGAACACCAGAAGAGCCACGAGGAGGCGACAAGCCTGGAGGGCGCGCCCAAGGGGGGTAGGGGCGCCCCCCAGGCTTGTGGGCCCCTCGTAGCCCCTCCCGACCTAATTCCAGCGCTATAAATTCCCAAATATTCCCAATATACCAAAGAGACAGAAGAGAAAACCTTTTCGCCACCGCAAGCCTCTATTCTTCCGCGATCCCATCTGAAGGCCTTTTCTGGTACTCTGCCGGAGGGGGAATCGATCATGGAGGGCTTGTTCATCAACCTTGCTGCCCTTCCGATGATGTGTGAGTAGTTTACCACTGACCTACGGGTCCATAGCTAGTACCTAGATGGCTTCTTCTCTCTCTTTGATCTTCAATACCATGTTTTCCTAGATGTTCTTGGAGTTCTATCCGATGTAATCTTCTTTTGTGGTGTGTTTGTTGGGATCCGATGAATTGTGAGTTTATGATCAGATTATGCATGAGAAATATTTGAGTCTTCTCTAAACTCTTTTATGCATGATTATTATAGCTTTGTATTTCTCTCCGATCTATCGATTTGGTTTGGCCAACTAGATTGGTTTATCTTGCAATGGGAGAGGTGCTTTGTGATGGGTTCAATCTTGCGGTGCTCAATCCCAGTGACAGAAAGGGACATGACATGTATTTGTATTGTTGTCATTAAGGATAAAAAGATGGGGTTTAATCATATTGCTTGAGTTTATTTTGTCTACATCATGTCATCTTGCTTAAGGCGTTACTCTGTTTCATACTTAATACCCTAGATGCATGCTGGATAGCGGTCGATGGGTGGAGTAATAGTAGTAGATGCAGGCAGGAGTCGGTCTACTTCTCAGACGTGATGCCTATATAAATGATCATTGCCATGAATCCGTCATAATTATTTGCTTTTCTATCAATTGCCCAACAGTAATTTGTTTACCCACCATATGCTATGTGTTCGAGAGAGAAGCCTCTAGTGAAAACTATGGCCCCCGGGTCTACTTTTATCACATATTAAAATCAAAAATACCTTGCTGCAATTTATTTACTTTTATTTTATTTAGTATTTTAGTTTATCTATCTATCACTATCAGAATTAATCCTTGCAAATAACCGCTAAGAGGATTGACAACCCTCTTATTTGCGTTGGGTGCAAGTGTTTGCTTTTGTGTGTGTAGGTGCGCTTAATGGGATTTTGCTTGGTTCTCCTACTGGATTGATAACCTTGGTTCTTAACTGAGGAAAATACTTATCTCTACTATACTGCATCATCCTCTCCTCTTCGGGGAAATACCAACGCAGTCTACAAGTAGCAACGGCGGAAGTGGTTCAAATCTGAGCACGGCTGCAACGGTTGGTTTCTGGCGGGCCTCCTCTGTTTGGGCTCCAGCAAACCTGATCTGGATGCAGCCTGGGGCTGGCCGGCTGCTGGTGGGTGTAGCGAGCCGAGCAGGGGGGCTGCTGGTGGCGGATTTGCTTCTGGTGGCTGCCACACTCCGGGTAGGCGGTTCTGGGGAGGCTCCGGGATGGAGATGATGAGCTCGTCGGCCGCGTGAGCCGTGTGATGCGGCTCCGAGGTGGTGGACGGTGTTCGTCAGATAGCAGGTGCGGAAGGCTGACTTGTCAGTGTTGGTTTGTGCCTCCACAATATGCTCTCATGGTATGTGGTTTGGTGGTAGTGTCGGTCAGAGTTGATCTCCCTAGCGTGGTTGTGTCGTCGGCAGATCGGCACCAGTGGCCACGTGCATGGCAGCATGTGAGCTCGCCTAGGCCATAGCCAGAAGGCTAGGGCAGAGGCTTGCTCGACGGTGGCCGTCGGCAGCCATTGGGTTGTGTCCCCATCCAACGGGACCGACTGGGACCGCAGGCATGGGCACTTCCTACGGTGGAGGCAATGCGCCAGAACCGGTGGATGATGCCGGGCTAGGAGTCAAAGGAGGTGCCTTCCACTCTTCCTACCATGGTTGGTGCGGAGGGGTGGGCCCACCTCAATTCAAGGGTATTCAGTTGAATACCCATTATTTTTGCCCAAAAAATAGGTATATATAGTACGTATACAATGTATGTATAAGGAATTTTGTTTTTGAGACAAATGTATAAGAAAAAATGAAACTGTACACTAAAACTTGCTAGTTAAGTATTTCGGCTCAAAACTCCACGACTTGGTTCATTGGCCCAAGTGTCTGTAGCACGCACACCCACCCCCCCTCTCCCCCCCAAAAGAAATCTATCAATTGAGAACCAACCTGTGGTTTGATGGTTAGTAGGACAGTGGTATCCAAAGCTCATCAGGGTTTAAGTCCTAGACATGACATTGGTGCTCACGTGTATGCTCGTGTATGTGAACGATTTCGATTGTACTGTGTTAAAAAAAGGGATAATTAATTTTATGCCCCTAGTTGGGTCCCACTCGTGTGTTTTACCCCTAACTTCAGAAACTCACCTATTCTGTACAAGCCACTTTGCAATTCTTATGCTTTTGCCCTTTGACCCTTTGACCGTCACTTTGAAAAAATCATAACAAATTCATACTAACTCAGAAAAATGCAAACAAAATATCAAAATGTTCACAAAAACATCACCTATATGTGCATGTCATTTTGATTCTTAACAAAAGTGTTGGAAAGTCCTCATCTCAGTTTTAGCTCATATGACCTTAGCATGAACAGTACAATCTAAAAAAATTCAAAAAATTCTAATTTTTTTGGTGGCAAACATTGACCAATGTTTTGAGTGCTTGCCAAGTTTCATTATAGAATGACATTCGTGGAAGTCGTGGCAAAAAAACAAAATTTTGAAGCATTGATTTTATTTTTTTGCCACGACTTCCACGAATGTCATTCTGTTATGAAACTTGTCAAGCACTCAAAACATTGGTCAATGTTTGCCACCAAAAAAATTTAGAATTTTTTAAATTTTTTTAGATTGTACTGTTCATGCTAAGGTCATATGAGCTAAAACTGAGATGAGGACTTTCCAACACTTTTGTCAAGAATGAAAATGACATGCACATATAGGTGATGTTTTTGTGAACATTTTGATATCTTATTTGCATTCTTCCGAGTTAGTATGAATTTGTTATGATTTTTTCAAAGTGACGGTCAAAGGGTCAAAGGGCAAAAGCATAAGAATTGCAAAGTGGCTTGTACAGAACAGGTGAGTTTCTGAAGTTAGGGGTAAAACACACGAGTGGGACCCAACTAGGGGCATAAAACTAATTATCCCAAAAAAAATATTGATCAGTTCAACTAGAGACGAACCGACACCTTTCTTCCCCTGTTCTCTGCCCACGCGAGCGGCGAGCAGCCAGGCAGCCAGGGATGTTGCCATCGCCTGCTCGGCGATCGGACGTGCTCACCTTGGTTCTGATGCCTGCAGTGCGGCAGCAGCCAACACACATTGGTTCAGTTTCAAAGCCACAACCCGTAGATTCAGGTATGATTACTAATTAGATGTATTAACCCTTCACTTCTGAAATTGGGACCTCTCCTCTCATGCCAATTCTTATTTCTTAGTCCAATTGAATTCATCTATCACTGCAGGCAGGGGCACGGTTTTCTTCTCATACTGTTGAGAAGCTGCATTACATACAAACAAAAGTAAGTTAGTTTGAACACTTGTCTGTCTATTTAATTATAATGAAATTAGAACTTGTTTGCAGTCAATCATGAATTATTTAGACATGAGAATTCACAATTTTTCATTTAAATTGCAATGTGAGAATGTTTATAAATTTTGAATTTGCTACAGTGAGCATTATCTATAAAGAATTGTACTCCTGTAATTTGTAAGGTTTCTTATCATTTACTATTTTCTATCCTCTATATATCTTAGATTTTTCCACAATATGTTGAATTTTTTTTTCTTCTATAGGTTGACAATACCAAGTCATGATCAATTTTTATGAATATAATATATTATGCAATATGTTTTATATAGTTTAGAACTAGTACAATATGCTGCTATAATCGGTTATACGCGTCAAAAGGAAGGCAATAGGCTTCCAAAAAGAAATTCAAAATTTGAATACATAGACTTCAATTCATGTGCCCGCCTGTGGTTGTGATGCAGATGGTTGGCGGTGAACATGGATGTTGGGGCGGCGGCCCCAGATGGCGGTCCGTTGGCTCTTCGGCGGGCACCATGGTGGTGGCTGGGTCTCTTGGACATGTGGGCGGCGAGAGGTATAGCGGCGGGTGGCTTGGGTGTGCTCTGTCACGGCGCCCCGATCCGGATTTCGGGAACTGGACCCATCATGCTTGTCTTGGAGTCCTCGTGTGGCACGAAGGAGCTGTTGGGCGTGATGATATCTACTACGCAACTTTATTCTTGTCGACTCTGTTGGGCCTCCAAGCACAGAGTTTTGTAGGATAGTAGCAAATTTCCCTCAAGTGGATGACCTATGGTTTATCAATCCGTGGGAGGCATAGGATGAAGATGGTCTCTCTCAAACAACCCTGCAATCAAATACAAGAAATCTCTTGTGTCCCCAACACACCCAATACAATGGTAGATTGTATAGGTGCACTAGTTCAGCGAAGAGATGTTGATACAAGTGTAGTATGGATAGTAGATATAGGTTTTTGTAATTCGAACAATAAAAAACAGCAAGGTAGCAAGTGATAAAAGTGAGCACAAACGGTATTGCAATGCTTAGAAACAAGGCCTAGCGTTCATACTTTCACTAGTGCAATCTCTCAACAGTGCTAACATAATTGGATCATATAACAATCCCTCATCGTGCGACAAAGAAATCACTCCAAAGTTCTTATCTAGCGGAGAACATGAGAAGAAATTATTGTAGGCTACGAAACCACCTCAAAATTATCCTTTCCGATTAATCTATTGATCCATCCCTATAGGTGTCACAAACAGCCCTAGAGTTCGTACTAAAATAATACCATATGATATGCATCAACCAACTCTAATGTCACCTAGATACTCCAATGTCATCACAAGTATCCGTGAGTTGATTATTCGATATGCATCAAAACAACTTCAGATTCATAATATTCAATCCACACAAAGAACTTCAAAGAGTAACCCAAAGTTTCTATCGAAGAAAAGAAGATGAAAACGTGCAACCAACCCCTATGCCTAGATTACCCCAAGGTCATGGGAATCCGCGAGTTGATCACCAAATCATACATCAAGTGACTCAATAGAATACCCCATTGTCACCACGGGTATCCACATGCTAGACATACATCAAGTGTTCTCAAATCCAAAGTATTCAATCCGACAATGACGAAACCTCAAAGGGAAAGACTCAATTCATCACAACAAGATAGAGAGGGAAGAAACACCATATGATCCAACTATATTAACAAAGCTCGCGGTACATCAAGATCGTGCCAAATCAAGAACACAAGAGAGAGAGAGAGAGAGATCAAACACATAGCTACTGGTACATACCCTCAGCCCCAAGGGTGAACTACTCCCTCCTCTTCATGGAGACCGTCGGGATGATGAAGATGGCCTCCGGTGATGATTCCCCCCTCCGGCAGAGTGCTGGAACAGGGCTCCGGATGAGATCGCTTCGGTACAGAGGCTTGCGGCGGCGGCGTGGAAGTTCTAGGTTTCGTTTAGGGGTTTTCACTATTTATATGATTTTTCAGCGTTGGATTCACGTCAGGTGGGCCCACGAGGGAGCGACAAGCTCGGTAGGCGTGCCCTGGTGGGGAGGGCGCGCCCCCAGGCTTGTCGCTTCCTCGTGAGGCTTTTGGTCCTTCCTCGAAGCTTCGGGGGTCTCTTTTGGTCCATAAAAAATCACCGTAAATTTTCAGCCCAATTCGAGAACTTTTATTTCTGCACAAAAAACAACACCACGGTAGTTCTGCTAAAAACAACGTCAGTCCGGGTTAGTTCTAATCAAATCATACCAAACCATATAAAATTGTTGTAAACATGGCATGAATACTTCATAAATTATAGATACGTTGGAGACGTATCAGGGCGAAAGCTCCACACTTTGTCGTTGACGAATGAAACTCTCGCAGGCGCCGCTCTCTTCTTGAAGACGTCGTTGTGGTGCTCCTCTCCGTGTCTGGGTTCTAGGTGAAAACCTTTGCCCGTTGTCAACTCGGCAACGACGATGCTTTGCGCTGTTCTCCCTCCTAAGGGCGTTGTCGTGGAGCTTAGGTGCACTAGATCGTAGCGTGGCGCTATACTCAAATCTTGCTGTGTTATCTTTTGGTAGCGTAGTCGCTTGTGTTCTGCGTGCTCCGATTATCCTGGGATCGACTTTGTAAGAGGGCTACATCATCATCTTGTATCATTCAGCCGTGTGTTTTGTTTGGTTGTTGCTTTATATATAAAGCGGGGCGAATGCCTGTTTCAAGAGTTTTAATGCTCACGCTTGCGACACGGCCTTGTCCCCTGCACTTGACCTTGACCTATCGACAATCTTGGTGCTTCGACTGTCTCAAAGTGGTTACGGACATGAAGAGTGGGGCACTAATGATTCTCCATGGAAGCTAGCATCGGCAATCTTCGTTCGACGAAGTTTCTTTTTAATTTGAACATAAGGACTCAAACAAGAATCTCATTCTACAGCTAATGGTTCTTTTTTTTATTTTCACTGGGAGGAGAGGTTCCCCACCTGAATTTTCGTTTTAAAACAGGTCGAATCCGAGATCGTTCTATAGGAGGGAGGAGAGGGGCAAAAACCAGACGAACATGAGAGATACAATTAGGAGCAAGTCTTCGACTATAAGAGCATCTACAGCCGGGCGCCTCAAACCCCCCTCATATGCCCGGGCGGACGGCCCGGTCATTGACCAGTCAAAAAAACTAACCCAATCGCGCCCCTCAAACCCCCCTCAAACGCCCGGGCTGACCGGCACCCCTCATATCCAACCCAAATATGGGGCAGATATGGGGAGACCCTGGCGTGACCGTGAGCGTCCGCCACGTCGGACACAGCCCACGCTGGCCCACCTGACCCCACATATATTCGTCCCCATCCGCTCCTCGGAGCAAACTGTAGCCACTTCACTCCACTTCCCTCCGCCACCCAAGCTCCCGTCCGGCGATCTTCGGCCTTCTCCGGCATGGCGGGCAGCGGATCTGATGACGACCGGTATAGATCGGTCGACTGGGGTGTCGTCCCGTGCGGTTTGGAGGAGGCAATGGCCGTCCACATTGCACTCCACCGCTCTCGGGAGGGCAGTGCCCGACCGACGGCGGGATATGTCCAGCGCGAGTCCATTCCGTCGGCGCATTGGGCGCTCGGATCCTCCGGGGCTGGATCATCGCGGTCCTCCCGGGAGCCTTCCAATCTCCCTTTCCCCATCACCGGTCCGCCGGAGTATGAGTCCTACCGGGACCGATGTGCCCGCCGTGGGAAGGAGAGGATGAGGGTCGCCGAGGCCCGACTCGCTGCCGACATGGCGGCGACGGAGGCGGCTGATGCAGCGGCGCGCGCTACCGCAGAGGAGGAAGCTATCCGCGCTCGCATTGTTAAAAAGCGGCAGCGGAGGAACACACACACCCTCGTCCGAGAGCAGAATCGGGCGGTCCGTGCCATGGCGGGACTGCTCCCCAAGGAGGAGAAGAAGGACAAGGACGAGTCGGACAGCTCCGACGATGAGCAGATCCAGCTCGATCCATATTGCGTCTTCGACCGCTACTTCCACGAGAAGGACGGCTAGAGCGCCAGGAAGGGCAAGGGCAGCCGTGGATGAGCTAGCATGTAGGTAAAAACATGCTAAATTTTGGTAGTCCGATGACATATCCTGATGCAGTAGTCGGATGATGTGTGTAATGCATTGTTTACGTAGTTGCATGAGTTTGTATGGATTTGAGGTATGCTAATTGAGGTGTTCGGTTGTGAGAAGGGAAATTTGAGTGCCCGGCGGACGCGTCCGGACGCGTCCGCGGGCGTTTGAGGGGCCGGATTTGCCAAGTCCGTCTGTAGGTGTCTTTAATCAGCTGTAGATGCTCTTACATCTTCCTTCCTCGTGTCTTTAATTTGCTGTTAATCGCGAATACTAGCTCAACAATTGAACGTACGAATTGCACACGTACTAATCTGTCATGCCACTATGCCAGCGACGATCCCCTTCTTGCTCTGCTCGGTATTCATGCATGCTCTGCTTTTGCTAGCCTGAACGTGAGAAGTTCTGCTCCCCGTTTGCTCTGCTCTCGACACGCCAAGACGTATTTTGTTCCTCCCGTCTTCACCAGTCCTTTTGCGCTAACCAGCTCCATCCCGTCTTCCACGCTCCCTACCCTACGACGCTAGAGGAGACGAGATGTCGTGGCTGCAGTACGCGGCGACCCGGAGGCAGCGCGCCGCCACGGCCTGTCTCTTCCTCACCGGCGCCGCGCTCATCGCCGCCGCCGCGCGGCTCTCCTACGCCAACATCGAGCCCCAGCGCGCCAAGGCCGCCCAGCGCCGCAAGGTCCTCGAGGACTTCATCGCCCGCAAGCGCGCAGCCGTGGCCGAGGCCGGAGCCGGAGCAGACTCCCACCCCCAGCCAGATCCCCCCAAAACCTAGCCATACATCGGCGGCGCCACAGCACCACCTGGATCCACGCTTCGAGCTTTTCCAATCGCAAGAGGCGTTCGTCCACTATCCGAGCAAAGGGGATCGTTTTTTGTGTGCGCGCGCGTCCTTGTTGCACATTGGAATTTCTTTAGCACCGTGTTACCTTCTCTGTATGAATTGTGGTGCTAATTTTATTAGCTGTAATTTTTCAACTGATTCCTGGTCGCAGTTTAGTAATGCTGCCGAGTGTTGTAACATGAGTTGAATAATTTTCCCTAGCTAAATGGCAGTGATACATTCATACCAGGGTGCTGTGTCTTGCTCAGTTGCGCAATCACATATCCTCCATACTTTCAGAAGAACTTTTAAAGACCAGATCTGCAACTCTAACGGGTTCCTACAGCAGTGTTCAGAGTTGCGCAATCGCATATCTTCCATACAAAGCTAATGGGTTCCCTAGCTAAACGAGGGCTATCCACTCTATGTTACAGTTCCTACCCAATTACCACAAACATGTATGTTTGAACTTCTAAAGTTTGCTGTGCACAGCATGGTCTGCAACCCTCAATGTTTTTATCAAAGCAATCAACATGTTCTTCATCGGACAATGCCATGCGCTTCAACTTCATACCGGGCTAGCAAACAAAGGATTGCCGTAACTGATTGATGTCATATCTTTTTATCCCTTCAATGCTATGAATAATTACCCTTTCCTCTGACACTTTTGAACTTATGTGCATCAGAACTGAAAGTTGGCACCTACATTTTGTCACAAACACTAATACTACTTCACATCTTTGTCCATTTATTGTTTTCATTGATTTGGATTTTATCATCAACCATGCAAATATGCATCTTACCGTTTGTTTGTCTTCAGTGTGAGCTGTGGGAAGAATCTGTGGTCAGTTGAGAGGATTATGGTTCCGACATTGAAGACAATCAGATCTCAAGGGTGTAAGTACCAAGGGAATTTGTGACAAACAGAGTGAAGTAGATTGTCCACCAGACCGGTAATCCTTCAGTATGTGTCTGTTTCATCTTCTGAATTATTTTGGTTTGCTAAGTCAACATTCTATGTTTAAGAGGTTACCATTCTGTGCTCGCATGTTAGCATTGCTCCATTGAGCAACTGAGAAGCGCATCGGCACTGGTGTATGATAGATTCTTTTACTGATACTTTCCTCTTCGGTTAGAAATCGAGGATTGATATCGTGCTTGAGCTATTCAAGCGGGCCTCATTTTTTTCGTTGCACTGATAAATGTAACACTACCATACATGCAGGCGTTGTTGGTTCTTGTGAATGGATGAAACATAATTCCTTTTTCCTTTTATGCACCTGCCAATCCAGAAATTTTTCTTTCCGATTCCTTATGCTGCTATTTTTGGGAGAATAGAATTTCTGAAGCAGAGGGCGGATCACTATAGTCAGAAATCAAGTTCCCAACATGAAGAGGTACTACAACTTTGTTGCAGGTACTAGCTACAGCAAGATAAGAAACATACTGTTCTACTACCAGCTATTAACTTCATGCAATGTTTCCATACAAGTGCTACGTATATGACCCTTGTAGGGATCTTTTCCTTTATCATGTATCCAGTATGCCAACAATTAAACAACATAAAATTAAATGATACTAGTTCCCACGAAATCATTCATTTAGTCCATCTGTATTGAGTGCTCACGCCGGCAACCCGCCAGTGATGTGGCATCACCGCTGACAGGTGAGCAGTGGTGATAACCGACAAATTCATCACGGACAGAAAGTTGCTGACGGGTTGCCGACCCGCATGACGGTTTTTAAACCGTCAGCGATGAGTGATTATGTAGTAGTGATATATGCTAAGTACTACCTCTGTAAAGTAATACAGTATAAGACATTTTAGATCACTAAAGAGTGATCTAAAATGTCTTATATTACTTTACACAGGGAGTACTAATTTAAACCCTTTGAAGTCTTTAGTTATCCTGAAAGGTTCATGTGGCAACTTTCAAATTTTCCTAAGCCAAGGAGAAAAGTAAATGTAAGAAAAGCAGATATATACTAGATTACAAAAGGGAAAATAATTATCTCCATATAACATTGCACCCAACCAATTCTTTATATACGCCTAAGAATAAACATCATCATCCTGAATGTTGATGGATCTTATGTGTGTGATGGCTCGACGGGCTCGGGTATTGCCCTGCGCGATCACTCCGGTGCAGTGGTCTTTTTTTTTTTTTTTTTGCGGGGCGGTGCAGTGGTCTTTGTTGCATGCCGGCAGCTCCTCAATGGGGTTGACGCAGTGGATCCTGAACTTAGCTACCATGGAGCAAGGGCTTGCCTTGGCATTGCACTGGACAACAACAGCCTTCTTCATCGAGTGCGACTGTCCCGAGGCCGTGGATTTGATCAATTAGAGAACCCCAAACACGTCGAGGTACGCGTCAAGAATTAGTGTTGGTCGTAAAATAGTTAAGGAAAGAGAGTCGTCAAAGCTGTGATGCGAGCTTGTAAGTCACGAGCTAGCTCAGATTGGTAGATTACAAGGTAGAACGGCAGTTTGGCTGCATAATTGTCCCCAGAAATCGCTAAATCGATGCATTTTGATTTTATTCCCACCCCATTCCAGTAAAGCTCTCTTTCCCCGCAAAAAAAGGAAGACAGAGACAGTCAAACCATGTCTAGAACTAGGCCTTAGGTTAAGGCATCAGCTATGTTTAGAAGTGGAATTAAAACTAGACGTTAGGATAAGCATTATTGATGGCAGAGATTAATATATCTCAGCAAATAATCGTGTCAACATGGACATACTTTTGCTATAAATATAGGTCATGTATGTACTCACACACCTATCAGTTTCATCCAGTAAGAATAACACATATTACCACATCGATATGGGCTCGTACATGATGAAAAATTGCAAACGACTACTCCCTCTGCCCCATAATATAAGAACGTTTTTGGCACTACACTAGTGTCAAAAACGTTCTTATATTATGGGACGGAGGGAGTATTTGGGAACTAACAGGAAGCTGATATGCTTGTGGATGGTGATGCTGCTTGTGCTGTCATCTGTTTGGAAGACCGATCTCCCGATCAGATCATGCAAAACAATTTGAACATAGACTCGTCCAGATTAATTAAGTTGATGATTAATTCGTATTGTTTGTGGGTGGATGCAGAAGCGATAGGGTCGCCTGGCTGCGGGAGACAGGAGAGCGTGTTGTGGTCCGGCGACGGGTGCTTCAAGCATGGCACCTGCAACGTGCCTTGCAAGGCCGAGGGCTTCGACTGGGGCCACTGCAAATACCTCACTTTCTGCATCTGCTAGAAACTGCACTGACTTTTATCCATGTACACACACACATATACAATTATGAATGGGATAAGGCCACCTTAACATGCAACCATGCATGGGAAGAAATTTTTCATTCTATTATTCTACTTACATTCTACCTATACATAAAAATATATAATAAGTCGTATGTACTTTTAATAATTATATATGGTTCACGTGTTATTAATCTAAATATTTATGTTGTCATAAAAATCTAAATATTTATGTTCCACATGATCAAATCCCATTGAAATATATTGCAACAGATCCCTGCAACGACGCATGAGGTATTATCTACTCCCTCCTTCCCAAAATGTAAGACCATTCTTGACATAGTGTCAAAAATGGTCTTACATTTTTGGACGGAGGGAGTAGTAATTAGCAATGCTCATCTCAGCCATCATCTTTTCCTTCTCAACACTGTTATCTTATAGTTTGGTCTCTTGGTGCGTAGTGTCATCGATAGGCTCACCAATCTAGAGTAACTCTAGCAGGTTTACTAAATGCTATTGTCCCTAAAAAAACTGCAAACATAGGGAATAGGCACACTCAAGCACATTCCCAGTATGGCACTCTATCCTTATAATTTTAGACTGAACCCTAAAATGACCTCTCTTGTATGTATATCTTAAGACAACTAAAGAAATTATACAGTGCACTATTATGGACCTGCATAAGAAAAATTACTCCTAATTACTGAAATAAACTCATTGAAACCGTTAATCCCCTCAAGTGATTTGGTAAGAAATCACCACTAACTAAGGTATTATGGATATGAACTTTCAACGCTTAAACCCCTAGTGTACAAGCTTATTAATGGATTTGGATTGTTAGGGTTGACATAGCTGATCTCAATTGCGGCATCATGTTCCCTCATTGCTAAGGTGAAGGGAACAGACACTGTCCAACTCTTTAGGTTCAGTACGAGACAACATCGTGATGTTGTTTTTGCCCGACAATCATAACATTGCTACGGTTAAACTCCTCTATTTTGAAGCAATGTCTGGGATGAAGATCAACTTCCACAAATGTGAGGTCATTGCCACAGGGATGACAGAAGATGAGGGAACACATGTGGGTGATTGTTGAACTACAAGTTGGCCAAGTTCCCCATGAGGTACTTAGTGATTCCAGACAATGAGAAAAAACTTAGTATTGTTGATTGGGAGGCCCTATATTCCAAGGTTGTTGGCCGTGTTACTCCGTGTCGCGATAAATTCATATCGTGTGTGTGTGTGGGGGGGGGGGGGGGCTTATTCTTTCCAACGCGTGCCTCTCCTCTATCCTGATGTATGCCATGGGATGTCCCTCCTTGTTGGCAGGGTTCACACACATTTAGACAAGGATCGGGTGAGGTCCTTTTGGCAAGGAGATGAGATCAAGCACAAGTATCACGTGGTCAATAGCGCCATAATTTGGTCCCATGGCCTATTTGGAAAGAGTGCAACAACATGATCTTTGAGGATAAGCTAACCCCGGTTAAAAGCGTTGTTAATGTATCAAATGCACTGATTTTGAATGGTTCAAGGTACATGCTAAATGTTTTGACTCATTGTTTGAGTAGGAACGTTCAAGTCTGCCCCCAAAACTGAGCTGCAGTACATGGGGAAGGTGGCCTTCTGTCCATCCAAGGATTATTGTTATTCACGGTGGTTAATTCTGGCCTTGGTCGTTGCCAATCGTTTGGCGTGCGTATTGTTTTAGTCTTCAATGCTTGGGCTGTCAAATCACTCTTCTGTATGCATCTCCTTTGCAAGGTGGATATTTGTGTGTTGACCTATCCATGGGGTGTCCATGAACCATTCTAATCTACTGAAGATGGCAAGATGATTTTTCAGTCAGTTTTTTTCTCTTGGCTTTGGTGGAATTTTGGTTTACTGGTTTTGGCCGTCACTTTGCTCCCTTCTGTCTTTTGCTCTGGCTGGCACTGCTTCATTGTTTTTCCTTGGATGAGCCATCTTCATCCGTTCCATTACTTGTTTTGTTTAGGATCGTTGGTTGTCATCTTATTACTGCTCTTGTTCTTTGGGTAGTAGATAGATCAATTGTATTTGTGCTCCTCGATTTGAGGTTGGAGGTCGCTTGTAATCTGACTTTGTATGGGGTTTCTTCCCTTTTTTCCTATCTATTTATTCACATGCAGTCCTCCTGCATGGTTTGAAAAAAGTATCATATGGTCAAATGGGTAGCCATTTGTAGCCCGAAAATCCCTGGGAGCTCGGGGTGCTTAATTCCAAAGTCATGAACATCGGGATAGCTAGTGGCCAAGTGGATTTGGAAGTTGGCTAAGAATGCCACCGATATGTGGGTGAACTTGATCCAGGCTAATTATTTCCCCAATCCTCTATATTAGAGGTTGTGCCTTGAGACTTACGTTCAAGAACGGAATCCAAGAGGTCACACCAATGTTTTCTCTTGGGTCTAAATTCTCCATTCGCAATGGCCCCGGGGGGGGGGGGGTGTGTGGAAATTTTGGCTTGGCTTCTGGTTGCGGCTTGAGATATTGTGGAAATGATTCAACGCTCTCTACATGTTGGCTGCGGAGTCTAAGATCTCAGTGGCTGGAGCCCTGCGGCCAGACTTGGGAGGCATCACTTTCAGTAAGAATCTCCCCAGCCGGATTTATCAGCCGTGACTCACTCAAAGCCAAGGTAGAACACATGAGTCTTTCTGCTGAGAAGGATGAGGTTTCTTGGTAGCTTGCGTCGTCTCGTTGATTATCTGCAAAGTCCTTATACAGTAAATCCTCGCGGGGTAAGAGGTTGCCCATGCTAGGTTGCTTTGGGGTGCAGTGTTGCCACTTAAAATCAAAATCTTCGTATGGCTAACGTTGCGTATCAGGCTCCCATCACCGCACAACATTGCCAAACAGAATGGGTCATCCAATGTGGATTGTGCTCTTTTCGGGGTGCCGGATATTGCAAACGTTGCTAGGTTTTGTTGGAGTTGTGTCAAGGAGGCCTCGGGTCTAGGTTGGAATCCCGATATTCAGCTGATCTCGTGAGCCTTGCCTTAGGGCCGTGAGGCTCTTAGCAACAGGTTGTTTAGCGTTGTGTTGCGGCGTTCCTTCGTGCTCACCGATTCATAACAAGCTGACAATCGAGAAAATTATTTCTAAAAATGTCGCTGATTGCGTTTTCAAATGCATTGTATTCAACTATTCACTACAAAGTTTCATCTATTTAGTGACAAAAACCCTGGCGACGAAACAGGAAACGTCGCCTGAAATCATTTTCTGTGACGGTCCATCGTCATGAGGTGTTTTTCTCGCGGGGCAGCACCCTAGCCAACTTCGGCGACGTTCTGGCCTGCAATTGTGCGAAGCTTTTGGGCGTCATTAGGCATGTCCATTTTCCTGGACGATTTGTAGTGTCACAGAAAATGTTTGGTGTCACAAACAATGTTAGGCGGGTTTACAAAAATGGATAACAAAATGGCTTGTTGGTGTTCAGATCGTAGTACCTTATAAATTCTACCATGGCAGAGTCTATAACATATTAGAATAAAATTTTCAGTGTTTGGGGTTGAGATGCTCGTATCGAAATCCATTGAGTATTTCTTCATAGAACATACATGTTCATCATCATCACATCAGTACCAACAGTAGCATAAAACATGACATACAGAGATGGACGATCACTGAGGCAACATGACAGAGAGTCAGAACTACTCCTCATCTGGTTCAGCAGCAATGAAACCGAGGAAGAGAAAGGTCCCTGCACGTCCATGGTGTAGCACGAAGATCATCCTGTCTCCAATATCCATGTCATACACGTCGACTACTTTGCTCCACCCATTAAGGACGATGCTTCCATCTCCTTGTCCTGAAGCCGAGAATGAAGTGGAACTGATGTTCACTCTAGGATGGAGAACAATGGATAGCTCTCCATTTGCACCCATTTCCTTAGGCACAACACGTTGCGGAAGTATCTGGTCACTAGTAGAAAACAGGGCTTTGGTTCTAGCCGGATGGGAGCAATAGTCCCGGTCGCATTACGAACCGGGACTAATGTGAGCATCAGTCCCGGTTCGAGCGGCTAGGAAGCCGGTCGGGGCTCGGCAGGCAGCAGTCCCGGTTCGAATGTGACCTTTAGTCCCGGTTGGAGACACCAACCGGGACTAAAGGGGTGCGATGCCCTTTAGTCCCGGTTGGTGTCTCCAACCGGGACTACAAGGTCTGTCTTCAGTCCCGGTTCTAGACACCAACCGAGACTAAAAAAATGCCTATATATATCCTCGCCCCTGCCAGCCCTCTCCTCTGTTTTTGGCTCGTAGAAGAGGGGAGGTGTGTGCTACTTTGCTCTCCCTTCCTATGCACATGAGGTGTTCGATGAAATGCCTGAGAGCATGATGCCACTTGAGTTCACACAAAACAAACATGATATGAGGTGCCCGAGCCACACTTAAGCTTTCTCCTCTTTCTTCTCCTCTGTTCTTCCTCCAAGCCCGTCCCCGTCCCCGTCCTCACCGCCGTCGATCGCCCGCGCCGATCTCGTCGCCGGCACCACCGTGGTGAGCCTCTTGTTCTTATCTTTTTTTTAAAAGAAAAAATTCTTACTTGTATGATTTAGATAGCTACTTGTATAATTTTCTTACTTGTATTATTGTTTGTTATTATATAGTGCCATGGTTTTGATATCCGCCCCCGTCGGCTCTCGTCCGGTCTATGATTCGGATGTGGTATATTATCTTTTATAACTATTTATTTCATTTAGTGTTTATGACAATTATGCCGACCAACTTGACATAGATGTTTTTATCTAGGAGGTATGTGAACCGAAAATTCCAACCGACCCTCTTGTCGAGAGGTTAAATTTAGTTGAAAAAGAAAACAATTATTTGAAATAAAAATTGAAAAGAATTGAAGAAGAGAAGATGAAATTGGAGTTGCATGTTGCCGATGTCGTCAATCTACACAAGATCCAGATGGATGCAATGCGCTTGAAGATTATAAAGATTAGAAAATATGCCATTGATAAAGAGGCTTGGTATCATTATGCTGTTGGATCAATTGTTACCTTAGTTGCGATTTTGATCGCATTTGTTGTTGCATTTAAATGTTTTACATAGTTGTATGTTGTTTTATGAGAACTATGTATGAACTTTATGTATTTATTTTTGCAGTAATTACATTTGATCAGTACTGTACTTTGGTTTTAATATGATGATGAATTTGTATTAATTTGGTCATTTCTCTATTCATGATGTTCTGTAATGGTTTTTGATATACTTAATTATATAATGCAGATGAACCGGCAATGGATGTACGGTGACCGACGCACTTCCGAGTACATTACGGGCCTGTATAATTTTATCGATGTGGCCGAGGCAAACAGTCAGAATGGTTTTATGTATTGTCCATGTGTTGTCTGTGAGAATACGAAGGATTACTCTTCCTCGAAAACCCTTCACTTCCACCTGCTTAAGAAGGGTTTCATGCCCCACTATAATTGTTGGACCAAGCACGGAGAAAGAGGGGTTATGATGGAAGACAATGAAGAAGAAGAGGATGATGACAACTATCCTATGTTCCCTGAATATGGTGATACTGCAACAGGGGAAGCTGAAGATCAAGAGGCACCAGATGTGCCCGCTGATGATCTTCGCCGGGTCATTGTGGATGCACAGAGAGAATGCGAAAGTGAAAGGGAGAAGTCAAGGCGTGGGCTCTTAAGAAGACGGCCCAACAATTCAACAACTGGAAGAAAAGATTGCACGAAAAGTATGTCCTGAAAGGGAAGACTCCAACATTCACCGGAGCAGATGAGAAGTTAAAAGATCACTGGCCCGCATTTGTGGAGTACAAGACATCGGAGACAGGCAAGAAAAGGTCAAATATAAATAAGCAAAATGCTGCAAAGAAGGAATATCACCACGTTACGGGGTCAGGTGGCTACAAGGCTGCCCGGCCTAAGTGGGAGAAAGTTGAGAACGACCTGCTTGATAAAGGGATCCATCCAGAGACATTGGACTGGACCGAACGGGCAAGGACTTGGTTCTTCGGGCATGGGGGAACTTTGAACCCAAAAACAGGGAAGTGTGTTTATACGAAAGCTCAACTTGTAACACCCATCAAAGCCATTCAAGCTGCAATGAAGGACGTGCAGGAGGGGAAGTTCCATCCAGACAGAGAGAAGGACGAGCTGACACGCGCCCTCGGGAATCCTGAACACCCTGGACGAACACGAGGCACATCAGGCTCCATTCCGTGGAAGGTTGGGTTTTCCGACAGCAGTGACACTTACAGAAGCCGAGGGAGAAAGAAGAAACAGGATGCAGACCGGCTGTAGAAGGTAGAAGAAATAGTAGCGTTGCAGCAGAAGCAAATAGAGGCACTTACCAGCCAGCGAGCTACCGGCCCATCATCTCAGTGGCACGAAGATCCTTCATTCGATACTGCCCACGGAGCTACCCCACCATCTCAGCGAAAAAGCAGCGTGGCTTCCACAGAGCTCGTTCGGCCTGATATCACGGCTCCTCGCTACCCTGTGGATGATATCACGCAGAGGGAACATTGTGATCTACATGCAAAATGCATGAACATAACCTTGAAGGTGGCGGTCAGCTATGCCTTACCTCGTGTACTTGATGGAACTTACCATTGCTCTCCGATTCCAGATGGCTATGCTGTTGTCGAGGTGGATGAAGTTACCAACGGATTTGAGCAGCTGGAGCTTGAGTACCCTACAGGTGAAGGGGAGACTCATCTGGGAGATGCCATAAGGACTACCATTCTATGGAGAAAGGAACACATCGTGCTTCCATACTGGACGCCGCGTCAGCAGACTCAGCCGGAGGAGGCCCCTCAGCAAACTCCTCACAGTCCAGCTCTATCTCCGCTGCCTCAGCCGTCTCCGCCGTGTCAGCACACTCCGTCGCCTCAGCTGTCTCCGCCGCGTCAGCGGACTCCGCCGGAGGAGGCCCCTCAGCAGAATCCGCCGCGTCAGCTGACTCCGCCTCCTCCGCCGCCTCAGCACCAGCGGAAGAGATCCGCCGCCGCTCCAGCGGCTAGTAGTACAACAACGAAGAAATCCAGAGCAGGTAGCGTCAAGAAGGCTCCTGCCAAGATACCATACGACATGACTGAGGAGGAACCAAGGAGATCGTGGCTGCCGACGTGAAACGCCAGCTTGCACCGACCCTTCCAAATCCAACGGAGAAAAAAGATCCGGTAAAAGCGAGACGCTTGCTGGAAAACCTTACAAAACCACCGCCGCCTCCGCTGCTATCAAACTATGACCGCTCTATTGTAAAGTCATATAGAGATCCACAGCAGCAGTCGGGAAGTAGCAGTAGTGCAAGGGGGAAAACAATTCCCCAGCTCGGCGAACAGAAAAACCAATCGTGCCCCCCGCTCAAGGTGTTTACCGATATCACTAATGATCCGGGGGTAGCGGCCGCTGATCCTGGTTTCACTCTTGGTGATTACTTAGGCGATGAGGTACAGTTCGAAATGGCTGAGTTAGCCTTTAAATTCGAGCACGGGAAGCCTCTCGTCAGACCTGAGGAGCTCCCGCATCTACCAACGATGATGCGAAGATTGCATGACTGGTACTTGGAAGCCTCAAAGCAAGAGAGCAACTATATCATTGCGGGAATTAAAGATGAGCATTACTTCAATGGAGACGAGGATATTTTCATTAAATTTGAAGAATTATTTCAGTTATACAATCAAGACGCCATCGACAAATCTATCGTCAGTTGCTATTGTTTGTAAGTATCATTTCTGTAATTAAGTCTCTAGCTCAGCTCGTTCATTGCATGTATAATTAACCTCACTATATATATTATGCAGAAACAAGATCCTCGAATGCAGAAGAGGACAAATCTATGACATTGGGTTCATTAACCCAAATACTATTCATGAAGCTACGGTAAAATGGAACCCCAAGGATACAGAGAAGAACTTGCTAAGGGCGTTAATTAAGCAACAAACCAAAAGGGAAATACTATTTCCTTACAAATTCCAGTGAGTGTTATACTGTCTTGTACACATCATTCTATTTCGCTTACTCAATGTTAAGTGTAATTGATGAGCTATGCATGCGCATGTTCCACTTTATTCTGCTAGTCATTCAGTTTGACGCAGGAAAAGTACTTGTCATGGACACGTTACGTAAAGACCCTGAGATGTGGGCGGACCTGAAAAAAATTCTCCAGAGGTAATTTCAATCATTATCGCACTATATCGGCAACTATCGTTCATTTCCTGATATCAAGTAATTAGTAACTCCTTTATTCATTTTCTTTGCCGGGCAGGGTTTGGAAAGAGTTCACCAAGCAGGTTAGGGGTGAATGGAGAGAGGAGCTGCGATTTGAACAACTCAGTGTAAGTAGTACTAGCTAGGTCCGCGCATCTCTTTGATTCTAGTTTC
This sequence comes from Elymus sibiricus, assembly GCA_039707655.1. Classification (NCBI taxonomy): domain Eukaryota; kingdom Viridiplantae; phylum Streptophyta; class Magnoliopsida; order Poales; family Poaceae; genus Elymus; species Elymus sibiricus. The sequence continues at coordinate 332,616,919 of CM077674.1, read as the reverse complement.
AATACCACTATCATGCTTGATTATTATTTTGATTGAACTCTATTCTCGTAAAGTGCTCGAGGCAGGGATCCGGGAATAACTTATGTGGATACTACGTTTGCGAGTTCATTCGCCAGACGACCTCTGAGACGGGCAGAATTTTAGAAAAACTTGAAGTACGTAAACAATATTCACAAATTTATTTTATTACCATCAATTGTGTTGAGTTGCATTCATATATATATATATATATATATATATATATATATATATATATATATATATATATATATATACATTGACCCCCTTTTTTAAATTAGATCGAACGGAAGCGGGACGAACTCCTACCAAAGGCTCGCATACGAGCAATTGAAGAGGAATTGGCGGGATTCTTCCTTCAAGAGATCATAGCTAAAACCGGAGAATACCATCGAGAATTCGTAGTGAATGTTGGTAATTAGATATTAGGGATCGTAAGAGATGTTACATTGTATATATGCATGAACGGGTACTATACGTAGTAGCGTCGAATAGATATACGAAAACCTGTTGTTCGACCAAGCACGGAGAAAGAGAGGTCACTTCTCTCTATATTCATGACGATTTGTGTAATGGTTCCTTCATTGCTATATGTAGTAGCTAGCGTCGAGTTGAATGGAAAACGTAAAATAAAAACGAAAACCCTAAATGTAAAAGAATTGAATGGTAAACACAAAAAGAAAAGGGGGAAACATAATATGAAACCCCTAAACCCTCCAAGACCCTAAACCCCTCATTTCAAAAAAAAAAACCCCAGCGCTTGGCAGGTGCTGACGCGTGGCTGCCTTTTAGTCCCGGTCGGTGTTACCAACCGGGACTAAAGGTCCTCCTGCCTGGGCGCCCCACAGTGGCCACGTGGAGCTCCTTTAGTCCCGGTTCGTAACACAACTGGGACTAAAGGCCCTTAGGAACCGGGACTAATGCCCTGTTTTCTACTAGTGGGTGGCATAACACAATTTGAACACTTTAAGCAATCTACATAAGTACCTGGACTATCTGAAGATACTGAGAGTAGATACAATTCTAACCATGATTATGTCGTCAATGTTGGTCTTGTTCAAAGTGTGCAGCAGGGGCACGTAGGAATGATCTCTTGGTCCAACATTGTAACTGTCCGCGAGCATCCAAATTTGATCAACAAAGTCGACGACAAACCACATCTCTTCCCAGGTTACTCTGCTCCCTTCAGTAACCTCCATGTTGTCTATAAATTGTTTTGTTACAATATCCACTCCAGAATAAGCTATGAAAATATTTGTAAATAAGATTTGTTAAATATAGCAGCCCGATGAAATGTTGTTAGTTAAAACTGCTTGATATTTGCCAGAATACTTATACGGATGAGTTATTGGATCAGTGCTTAAACGTACCCAGAGGTGACATTTAGGTTTTCCACCTAGTCTGAGGGATATTTCCATACCTACTTCCAACTGGTACACTTTGGCAAATTCTTTCCAAGTACGTCCTGTGAAAAAGGTCCTATCTTCTTCGTTCCTGATCCTGCATAGAAAACAGAAGCCCTCTCTTGTCTCCAGTTGGACATGTATAGTTTTTTTTGAAGCTCTGGACAGTGGGGAAACCCCCCCCCCCCACTGACTTTGTATTAACAAACCTCAAGGGTTACAGTCAGAAGCAATTTACATTATGTATGTGGGAGGGGGGGATGGAACAGACCAAAGAGAGAAATAAATAATAGAATGCCCGAAGCCTAAACTGAGGCAACCAAATTAAGAATGAAGGGCTCTAGTTCCTTCTTGGTTCTGTGTCTTAGCAACTCAAAGTCACTCTTAAACCTCCTCCTCCAAGAATCTACCGTGGACACAATTCCTCTGAAATGTTTATTATTCCTTTCTTTCCATAAGCCCCAAGCTGCAACCGTGAAAACCTCCATGAACATGGGCCCAGACCAGTTTTGTTTCGCAGCATGCAGTAGATGCAGTCTGTTGTCTAGGGGAGGCCACACAATACACAGTCAGCAGTCTGTTGGACATGTACAGTGGTCCTGACAGATCTTTGTATACCTAGCTTCTTCAGAAGTTCGTCTCTTGCAAAGCAGAGGATTCACTGAGCAAAATTCAGAGATTGCTCAAAAAAAATTAGGCTATTTATGAAGCAGGTACCGTTTATGAGAGGGGTAAATACCATTTCCGACAGTGCTTACTAGAATTTAGGAACATTGGATATCACAAATTAGGTTCCGAATTTGTTAATTTCAGAATGATTTATGAAAATATCAGTGCTGCAATACAAATCTGGAATTTTCTATATCATAATAATCATAAAATAAATTTTTAGATTACACATAGGTTACTTCTGACATCTAAAGAGGGGAATGTAGCAGCAAGTGGTACCAAGTGGGTACCGTTGGCACTTTACCAAATTTAGTTAGGTCTAACTATTTTTAGATACTTTCCATTATAAGCATGGTTTCTGTTCAACTAATGAGCAGACTTTTCTACTTATGAACCAATCATGAAATCCATCAGCATTTATGTTAAAATCCACATGCAGAGAATCTTCACAACTTAACCAAACACTTGAACGACATGTACGTTTGATACACTTCAAATCTGAGAACCATACCGTAATTTCTTTGAATCCTTGAGGAAGCGTGATGCGTAGGTACTTATCCTTCTGAACATAGGGGAGACCGCAGAGATGCCTGGTGTCGAAACACTTCCGGCACTTCATATCGAAACCCTCGATTATTTCAAAAATAGCATCTGGAGGGGTTTTGTAGTGGATTAAGGTGATTTGCATCGGATAAGCAGATGTATATGAAGACTTACCTTCATTTGGTCTGATTGAACCCGACGGAGTAGGGTTTTTTTGGTACGGGAAATCCTGAACCACGGCAAGCATCGGCGACAGGCGTCTACCCTAGTCGGCGTGTTAGATCAAGGGGGAAAGATGGCAACAATCCTCGTCGGCGTAGATGAAGCTAGGGCGAAGTATGGCCGCGATACGTGCCGGCGACAGGCGGCGACATGGGGCGAGATACTAGATTTGGGACTATACGCGGGCGAGTGGGGGTTTTCAGTGAAGGAGATGAACAGAGACGGTGAAGCTGATGGGACTATACACGGGCATCTCTCTGGTTTTAGGCCCACTTGTTAGATGTAGCACAGAAATAATAGGATTAAATTGCAACATAAATTTTGTAATCAAGTGATAAGGAAAATGCATGTAAAATAACAGATCATGTATGAAAAACCTTTTATTCTTTTTAACTTTTGCAAATGAATGTCATGCACGGAAAGTCAATAAAATAAATGAAATACATTCCCAAAATTGAAAAAACAAGGACTTCAAAATTATTTTAAAGGATGTGACGGGCCTTTATAAACATTTAGACAATGTTTATAAATACTTATCACATCGATTAAATCAACCTCGAGGTATAGCCACTTCCCAATCGGTCACCCATCCTCAGTCTGCTCCAGCCACAGCACGCTTAACGTTCAAGTTCTTTTCGGAATGAGGTACCGAAAGGGAAGATACACCTTGATGGTATTGGTTGTCAATCAGACATATAACACCTATTAGAATGCCACTTACATTCTTAATTTTTTTTACCAAACTCATGTCATTCTTAAAATTTTGAGAACAAGTACTTAGAGGTTAATTTGATAGACATGACTTATAAGTTGACCGAAGTCATATCACATTTTTTGGAAACATGTCGTAAAGTAACGCGATAGACCTTCTTCAAGCCAATTAACATGTGTTCAAAAAACAAAAATTGTCAAAATTTGCAAAACAAGGACCTCGAGGTTAATTTAAGTGATAGGACGGAGCACTATATTCATTTAAGAGTGTACACTCTTAAATGTTTACAGTAACCCATCCCATCAATTAATTTAACATCGAGGCCACTTCCCATCCGGTCACCCATCCTCAGACTTAACTTGGGAGTTATCTTAGATGAGCTATCAGTAGGGAAGCTGGTCCTTGCTGATATAGGATGCCTCTTCGCATCCTTTATGGCGTACCCAGATGACCGCCCGTCGCCGGCCCAATGCCACGTCCCCCGCGAATGTAGAAGCTTCCCTCCCTCGTCTAGCTGTTTAACATCGAGGCCACTTCCCATCCGGTCACCCATCCTCTGACTACTCCAGCCTCAGCACACTTAACTTGGGAGTTATGTTAGATGAGCTATCGGTAGGGAAGCTGGTCCTTGCTGATATAGGATGCCTCTTCGCATCCTTTATGGCGTACCCGAATGATCGCCCGTCGCTGGCCCAATGCCACGTCCCCCGTGAATGTAGAAGCTTCCCTCCCTCGTCTAGCTGCTTCCCGCGTTTTCCCCTATTTTTTGCCGCCTGCCCATGTATAGAACTGCCTCGCGCCGGTCAATTCCGGCGAGCAAATCCTGCACATATCAACCCATGGCCATGGTTTGTCTGAAAATTACCACCTGCAACAATATTGACGGCAGATGGAATCACCTGATATCTAGCCGTCCATCTCCATGCCCCTCTCCGCCTTGTTACCCATATGCCCCATTAGATCCTTCTCCGGAGGAGCTCGAAGCTGCGCCAAGTGAGGTTGCACAAGAGAAGGCGTTGATGGAGGAGGACCATGCGACGATGGAGATTGACGACGAGCATGAGGAGATGAAGATGGAGGACGACGACTACGAGTACAGCGACGATGAGCCGGCGGTCAGCGATAACCCACAAGTATAGGGGATCGCAACAGTTTTCGCGGGTAGTATTTCACCCAGATTTATTGATTCGACACAAGGGGATCCAAAGCATATTTTCGAGTATTAGCAGTTGAATTGTAAATTCAACCACACCTGGAGAACTAAATATCTGCAGCAAAGTGTTTAGTAGCACAGTAGTATGATAGTTTCAAGAACAATAGTAACAGTAGTGACAGTAACAGAAGCAGTTTTGTAGTTGTTGTAACAGTAGCAGCAACGGAAATAACTTAACAAAGATCAATATGCTAAAAGCGTAGGCATTGGATCAGTGGTGGATAATTATGTTGGATGACATTCATCATGTAACAGTCACAACCTAGGGCGATACACAATAGCTCCAATTCATCAATGTAATGTAGGCATGTATTCCGTATATAGTCATACGTGCTTATAGTAAGAACTTGCATGACATCTTTTGTCCTACCCTCCCGTGGCAGCGGGGTCCTTAAGGAAACTAAGGGATATTAAGGCCTCCTTTTAATAGAGAACCGAAACAAAGCATTAACACATAGTGAATACATGAACTCCTCAAACTACGGCAATCACCGGAAAGAATCCCAATTATTGTCACCTTGGGGTATGCGGATCATGACACGTAACAGGTGCATATAACTTGCAAGATAGGATCAAGAACACAAATATATTCATGAAAACATAAAGGGTTCAGATCTGAAATCATGGCACTTGGGCCCTAGTGACAAGCATTAAGCATAGCAAAGTCATAGCAACATCAATCTCAGAATGTAGTGGATACTAAGGATCAAAGCCCTAACAAATCGACTCGATTACATGGTAAATCTCTTCCAACCAATCACTGGCCAGCAAGCCTACGAATAAATTACTCACACACGGCGGTGAGCATCATGAAATTGGTGATGGAGGATGGTTGATGATGACGACGGCGTCGAATCCCCCTCTCCGGAGCCCCGAACGGACTCCAGATCAGCCCTCCCGATGAAGAACAGGAGGTGGTGGCGGCTCCGTCTCGTAAAACGCGACCATTCTTTCTCTCTGATATTTTTCTCCACGAATAGGTACTTATAGCGTTGGAGTTAGGTGAAACGGAGTTGCCAGGGGCCCACAAGCCTACTAGGCGCGCCCTGGGGGGGTGGGTGCGCCCCCCAGGCTTGTGGCACCTGTGGGCCCCCCTCTGGTAGATCTTTGCGCCAGTATTTTTTATATATTCTAAAATAATTCTCCGTAAATTTTCAGGTCCATCCGAGAACTTTTTTTTCTGCACAAAAACAACACCATGGCAATTTTGCTGAAAACAGCGTCAGTCCGGGTTAGTTCCATTCAAATCATGCAAATTACAGTCTAAACTAGAGCAAAAGTGTTTGGAAAAGTGGATACGTTTGGGACGTATCAACTCCCCCAAGCTTAACTCATTGCTTGTCCTCAAGCAATTCAGTTGACAAACTGAAAGTGATAAAGAAAAACTTTTACAAACTCTTTTGTTCTTGTTGTCTGTATATATACTTAACTAGCATCCAAATTTTCAGGAAGATTATGAACTAACCATATTGATGATAACACTTAGGTCTCACATTTACTCATGGCAATAACATAACCCACTAGCGAGCAATAATAAGATATCTCGGATGCCAACACTTTGTCAAAACAATCATGATATAATATGATAACATGGTATCTCGCTAGCCCTTTCTGAGACCGCAAAACATAAATGTAGAGCACCTCTAAGATTCAAGCAACGACTAAACATTATAATTCCGGGTAGGGGATATCCATTCATGGTCACACCCAACATTAATTATACTCAATGCATAAAAATGACAATAGTGCTCTCCAACTGGTGCTTAAATGAGAGGGTGATGACTCAACAATAAAAGTAAAATAACATAAAAGTAAATGGATAGGCCCTTCGCAGAGGGAAGCATGGATTTGCAGCGGTGCCAGAGCTCGAAGCTTAAATTAGACATGAAAATAATTTTGGGAGGTATGCCTTTCCTGTCAACGTCACGACCGAGAGTTTTCAATATCTTCCATGCTAAACAAATTATAAGCGGTTCCCAAGCGGAAAGGTAAAGTTTACTCCCCCTCCACCGTACAAACACAAGCCATGGCTAGCCGAATCCTCGGGTGCCCTCCATACCAACAACTTTTTGGGGGAGTTTGTTTGCATTATATAACGATGTTGAGCATAGGACTGGGCATCCCAATTACCAGCCTTTCTCGTGCAATGACAAGTGAATAAACACTCATCTGAGAGTAACCGGCTTAGCATGGAAGATACTGACCACCCCCTGTCGCTCCATGAGCGGTACGTGCACACAAAACAGATGTTCGTTTGAATTTTTTAGAGGTGGCACATGCAAATTTACTTGGAACGGCAGAGTAATACCGCATATAGGTAGATATAGTGGACTCATCTGGAACAACATTGGTTTAGGGAGTTGGATGCACAAGCAGTATTCCCGCTTAGTACAGGCGAAGGCTAGCAAATAGATTGAGAAGCGACCAGCTAGAGAGCGAAAACGGTCATAGACATGCATTGCGAATAATTAACATTGAACACGAGCATGAGTAGGATATCAACACCCTGAACATAAATATCATGGAGGCTATATTGGTTTTGATTCAACTACATGTATGAACATGTGCCAAGTCAAGCCACTCAAATTACTCAGAGGAGGATACCATGCTAACATACTACATCACAACCATTTTAATGCATGTTGACACTCAAGATAAATCATTATCCACTCCTAGATATTTAAGCATGGCATGAGCAACTATAATCTCTAATTGTCATCACAAATATGTTTATTCATAACAATGCTGAATCATGAATACTGAGCTAAACATATTTACAAAGACAAAAACAAGAAGAGTTCATACCAACTTTTCTTCACCGCAATCAGTTCATCAAATATCGTCATTATTGCCTTTCACTTGCATGACCGAATGATGTGATAATAATAATAGTGCAAGTGCGCCGTGGACTAAGCTGGAATCTGCAAACATTTATTCAAAGTAGAAGACAAAATAATAGTGGCTCATTGTTAGATCAACAATAAAACATATGGGAGCCACTCAACATTTTCATCGTGGTCTTTCTCCTTGTGACGACTCAACAAAAGAAAAGAAATTTAGAGAAACACACTGAAATATTTTTGGAGTTTTTGGTTTTTTCTGAAGGAGGCAAATTAACAAAGGAAAAACAAAAACGAGAAAAACTATTTACACGGGAAAGCTCCCAACAAGTAAAAGAAGAAACGATAAATGTTTTTGGGTTTTCCTTTTACTACTATGAATTAACTAGATAAGAAAGAAACTACAACTAATTTTTTTTGGATTTTCGTAAGTTTTCCAAACACACAAGAAGAAAGCAAAAATAAAACTAACATAGATGATACAATGGAAAAGGATGAACACCGACAACTAGAATGAATGTGTGAACATGAATGTAATGTCGGTGAGAAATACATACTCCCCAAGCTTAGGCTTTTGGCCTAAGTTGGTCTACGACCACGGGTCGAAATCAGCACCTCCCGGATAGTGCGGAGGCTGCTGAGGATCCCACTGGTAAATGGCCTCCTGAGGCTCCCACTGATAGATGGGCTCCTGGTACGGCTCTGGCATAGGTGTTGGCTCAGGTACTTGGGGCTGGTCCAAGCCCCAATAAGTGTAAATGTCCTCAGGCATGATGGTATATCTGCCCCTGTGAATATCAAACAAAGTAGGTACAGGCAGAATAATAACCTCACGAGTGCCATGACTAAACACCAAGTTATATCTAAAACGAACGGGGCCCTCATCAATGAAGTCATGCCCAACCATACTGTCGTAATCAAGATGCATAACGGGTAAAAGCCTCTCTTCCCTCTCGTCATGCCTAATAGGAATCTCGAAATGTTTAGCGAGACGGGAAGCATAAATACCACCATAAATTGCGCCCCTTGAACGGTTAGTGTGCAACCGCCGGGCAACCATAGCACCCAAACTGAATGTCCTATCAGCATAAAGAGCGTGGCGCAAAATAGCAAGGTCGGGCGAACTGAGTCTGCCACTCTCCCACCGACCAGTCAAACACCTCCCAGCAAATAATGAATAATAGCGTAAAACAGGGAAGTGTAAACTAGCAACCCTAGCCTCAGAAATTCCCCTCGACTCCCCCACGGTAACCTCAGGGATGAACTCTGCGACATCCCTGGGATGTGGCTCTAAGGGGCTACCTTCGCTGGGAAGCTTGCATACATCACAAAAATCCTCAAGTGTCATCTCTTGGGGAACATCATATAAATTAAATGTCACGGTGGGTGCTCTCATAGCATGAAAATGAAAGCTTTGCATGAAAGTATTAGTGAGGAGAAGATATTGGTCACACTTATCTTCGAGGAATGGGATAATGCCGGCATTATTTGCCAAATAATAGAAATCATCGTAAATCCCCGCATCCCTCAAGAACTTGTCGCATGGCCATTCGCACGGTCACACCCCAGCCGCACGAGGAAGTGTATACTTGGGCTTAGGAGCCTCCTTGGGGTTCTGGCTCGAAGAACCCCTCAACCTCCACTTGAGCATTTTCTTTTTCTGAAATTTTTAGTGACTCAAAATAAAAGTGAACGAAACTCAATAAAATTGATAGTAACTACTCTCACATGTGTCTAAAAGCTATATCATTCATCACTACTTTGGACCGTACAAATTCAACATGCAAGCTCATAAACACGGTCACAACAGCAGCAAAAATTTGCAAAGTATAAAGCACTAGAGCAAAAACTAATTGGAGCATTGGAGGAGTCACATACCAAGGAGTAATTCCTCAAAATAGTTTTGGAAACGGAGTTCCGATCAAGGAGATCAAAAATCACAGCAAAATGAGCAAGAACACGGGCTTGGGAGCAAGTTTGATTTTTCTAGAGGAAGAAGAAGGAGATGGGTGGCTGGCATAAGTGAGTCGGTCCCTGTGGGACCCACAAGCCTGCTGGGCGCGCCCAGGGGGGTGGGCGCACCCTGTGGGCTTGTGGCTCACAGGTGCACCCCCCTGGGGTGTGTTCAGCGCCAAAAATTCTTAAATATTCTGGAAAAAATCATACTGAATTTTCATGGCATTCTGAGAACTTTTATTTTTGGGCCATTTTTTTATTGCACGGAAAATTCAGAAAACAGGATAATCATGGCATTTTATTTTATTCTACTAGAAATAACAGAGAGTAAAAGGTGGGTAAAGAAAGTTGTGCTTACTAAATTCATCGACCACATGCCCTTCAAAAAGAATCCATTAATAAGGTTGATCAAGTCTTATTAACAAACTATTTCCAAATGAAACAACAATAAGAATTTCATATTTCTTTTTGACAGTAGGAATAGGAAATTTGAATCCCCCGATAGTGATTGTCGAAACTTTTTCAATACAATTGATACCATTCACTGAAGTTTGTTTCTTCGGAAAATAAACCGTATGCTCATTAATTACCATTGACATGAAAAGTAACCTTGCTTTTGTTGCAATCAATAACAGCCCCTGCAGTATTCAAAAAGGGTCTTCCAAGGATAATCGACATATTGTCGTTCTCGGGAATATCAAGTATAACAAAGTCTGTCAAGATAGTAACATTTGCAACTACAACGGGAACATCCTCGCAAATTCCAATAGGTATAGCAGTTGATTTATCAGCCATTTGCAAAGATATTTCAGTAGGTGTAAGCTTATTCAAATCAAGTCTTCTATATAAAGAGAAAGGCATAACACTAACACCGGCTCCCAAATCACATAGAGCAGTTTTGACATAACTTCTTTTAATAGAGCATGGTATAGTAGGTATTCCTGGATCTCCTAACTTCTTAGGTATTCCACCCTTAAAAGAATAATTTGCAAGCATGGTGGAAATTTCAGCTTTACGTATCTTTCTTTTATTAGTGACAATATCTTTTCTGTATTTAGCATAGGGAGACATTTTCAACATATCAATCAAGCGAGTACGCAAAAAGATAGGTCTAAGAATTTCAACAAAGCACTCAAAATCTTCATCATCCTTGTTTTTAGAAGGTTTAATCGGGAAAAGCATAGGTTTTTGAACCCATGGTTCTCTCTCATTTCCATGTTTTCTAGCAACAAAGTCTCTTTTATCATATCTTTTGTGTTGGAAATATGCCCTAGAGGCAATTAATAAAGTGTTTATTATCATATTTCTCCGTTCATGATAATGGTTTATTATTCATGCTAGAATAGTATTGACCGGAAACTTAATACATGTGTGGATAATAGACAAATACTGAGTCCCTAGTAAGCCTCTACTAGACTAGCTCGTTGATCAAAAGATGGTCAAGATTTCCTGACCATGGACATGAGTTGTCATTTGATAACGGGATCACATCATTAGGAGAATGATGTGATGGACTTGACCCAACCGTTAGCATAGCAAATGATCGTTCAGTTTATTGCTATTGCTTTCACTATGTCAAATACACGTTCCTCTGACCATGAGATCATGCAACTCCCGGATACAGTAGGAATACTTTGGGTGTATCAAACGTCACAACGTAACTGGGTGATTATAAAGGTGCACTACAGGTATCTCCGAAAGTGTTTGTTGAGTTGGCATGGATCGAGATTGGGATTTGTCACTCCGACTATCGGAGAGGTATCTCTGGGCCCTCTCGGTAATACAGCATCACAGAAGCCTTGCAAGCACCGTGACTAAAGAGTTAGTTGCAAGATGATGTATTACGGAACGAGTAAAGAGACTTTCCGGTAACGAGATTGAACTAGGTATTGGATACCGACGATCGAATCTCGGGCAAGTAACATACCGCCGGACAAAGGGAACAACGTATGTTGTCATATGAGGTTCACCGATAAAGATCTTCGTGGAATATGAAGGAACCAATATGAGCATCCAGGTTCTGCTGTTGGTTATTGACCAGAGAGTCGTCTCGGTCATGTCTACGTCATTCCCGAACCCGTAGGGTCCGCACACTTAAGGTTCGATGACGATATAGTATTATATGAGTTATGTGATTTGTAACCGAATGTTGTTCGGAGTCCCGGATGAGATCACGGACATGACGAGGAGTCTCGAAATGGTCGAGAGGTAAAGATTCATATATTGAAAGGCTATATTCGGACGTCGGAAAGGTTCCGAGTGATTCGGGTATTTTTCGGAGTACCGGGGAGTTACGGGAATTCACCGGGAGAAGTAATGGGCCTTATTGGGCCATACGGGAAAAGGAGAGGTAGGCCACGTGAGGAGGCACGCGCCCCCCCTTGCCCAAACCGAATTGGACTAGGGGAGGGGGCGCAGCCCCCTCTTTCCTTTCCCTCTCCCTTCCCCCTTTCCTACTCCGTATGGGAGGTGGAATCCTACTAGGACTAAGGAGTCCTAGTAGGACTCCCCACTCTTGGCGCAGCCCCTAGGGCCAGCCTCCTCCCCTCTCCCTCCTTTATATACGGAGGAGGGGCACCCCTTGGAGACACACAATTGTCCCATAGCCGTGTGCGGTGCCCCGATCTCCGTTTTCCACCTCGGTCATATTTTCGGAGAGCTTAGGCGAAGCCCTGCCAGAATCACTTCACCGTCACCGTCGCCACGCCGTCGTGCTGACGGAACTCATCTACTACCTCGACGTCTTGCTGGATCAAGAAGGCGAGGAACGTCACCGAGCTGCACGTGTGTCGAACTCGGAGGTGCCGTACGTTCGGTACTCGATCGGTGGAGCTCGAAGGATTGTTCGACTACATCAACCGCGTTGTGAGACGCTTCCGCTAACGGTCTACGAGGGTACGTAGACACACTCTCCCCTCTCGTAGTGATGCATCTCCATGGATAGATCTTGCGTGAGCGTAGGAAATTTTTTGAAATTCATGCTCCGTTCCCCAACAGTGGCATCCGAGCCAGGTCTATGCGTAGATGTGTTTTGCACGAGTAGAACACAAGTGAGTTGTGGGCGTGGGTGTATACATATTGCTTGCCGTTACTAGTTGATACTTGATTCGGCGGTATTGTGAGATGAAGCGGCCCGGACCGACATTACGCGTACGCTTACGCGAGACAGGTTTCACCGCTACGTGCACTCGTTGCATAAAGGTGACTGGTGGGTGTCTGTCTCTCTCACTTTAGTTGAATCGGTTTCAATGAAGAGGGTTCTTTTAGAAGATCAAAAAGCAATCACTACACTACGTTGTGGTTTTGCGTAGGTAAGAACGGTTTTTGCAAACCCGTAGCAGCCACGTAAAAACTTGCAACAACAAAGTAGAGGACGTCTAACTTGTTTTTGCAGGGTATGCTGGTGATGTGATATGGTCAAGACATGATGTGATATAAGTTGTTGTATGAGATGATCATGTTTTGTAAAGTTATCAGGCAACCGGCAGGAGCCTTATGGTTGTCTCTTTATTGTATGCAATGCCAACGCTATGTAATTGCTTTACTTTACCGCTATGAGTTAGCAGTAGTAGTAGTAGCAATAGCCGGCGAGACGACCATGACGCTGCGATGGAGATCAAGTTGTCACGACGCTACGATGGAGATCAAGGTGTCAACCCGGTGACGATGGAGATCATGACGGTGCTTTGCTGATGGAGATCAAAGGCACAAGACGTTGATGGCCATATCATGTCACATATATTGAATTGCATGTGATGTTAATCCTTTTATGCATCTTATTTTGCTTAGGACGACGGTAGCATTATAAGATGATCCCTTCACTAAATTTCAAGATAAGTGTTCTCCCCTAGTATGCACCGTTGCGAAGGTTCGACGCTTCTAAGCACCACGTGATGATCGGGTGTGATGGATTCTTTCGTTCGCATACGACGGGTGTAAGCCAGTTTTACACACGCAGAATACTTGGGTTAAACTTGACGAGCCTAGCATATACAGATATGGCCTCGGAACACAAGAGACTGAAAGGTCGAACATGAGTCATATAGTAGATATGATCAACATGAAAGATGTTCACCATTGATAACTAATCCACCTCACGTGATGATCGGACGTGGTTTAGTTGATGTGGATCATGTTACACTTAGACAACTTGAGGGATGTTAATCTAAGTGGGAGTTCTTAAGTAATTTGATTAATTGAACTTCAATTATCATGAACATAGTCTAAATAATCTTTGCAATTGTATGTTGTAGATCAATGGCCCGCGCTGTAGTTCCACCGAATTTTAATGCGTTCCTAGAGAAAGCTAAGTTGAAAGATGATGGAAGCAACTATGCGGACTGGGTCCGTAATCTGAGGATCATCCTCATTGCTGCACAGAAGGCTTATGTCCTTGATGCACCGCTAGGTGTCGCGTCCCCTCCCTCGTCTGTTGACGTTATGAACGCCTGGCAGACACGTGTTGATGACTACTCGATAGTTTAGTGTGCCATGCTTTACGGCTTAGAACCGGGGCTCCAAAGACGTTTTGAGCATCACGGAGCATATGAGATGTTCCAAGAGCTGAAACTTGTATTTCAAGCTCATGCCCGGGTCGAGAGATATGATGTCTCCGACAAGTTCTTTAGCTGTAAGATGGAGGAGAATAGTTCTGTCAGTGAGCATATACTCAAGATGTCTGGGTTGCATAACCGCTTGACTCAGTTGGGAGTTAATCTTCCAGATGATTCGGTTATTGACAGAATTCTCCAATCACTGCCACCAAGCTATAAGGGCTTTGTGATGAACTATAATATGCAAGGAATGGAAAAGTCTATTTCCGAGCTCTTCGCTATGCTCAAAGTTGCGGAGGTAGAAGTCAAGAAGGAGCATCAAGTGTTGATGGTAAAGAAGAGCACTAGTTTCAAGAAGGGCAAGGGAAAGAAGGGGAACTTCAAGAAGAACGGCAAATCAGTTGCTGCTCCCACGAAGAAACCCAAGTCTGGACCCAAACCCGAGACTGATGTTTCTACTGCAAGGGGACTGGTCACTGGAAGCGGAACTGCCCCAAGTACTTGGCAGATAAGAAGGATGGCAATGTCAACAAAGGTATATTTGATATACATGTTATTGATGTGTACCTCACCAATGCTCGTAGTAGCACCTGGGTATTTGATACTGGTTCGGTTGCTCATATTTGTAACTTGAAACAGAAGCTACAGAATAAACGAAGATTGGCTAAGGACGAGGTGACGATGCGCGTCGGGAACGGTTCAAGAGTTGAAGTTATCGCCGTCAGCACGCTACCTCTACATCTACCTTCGGGATTAGTTATGAACCTAAATAATTGTTATTTGGTGCCTGCGTTGAGCATGAACATTATATCTGGATCTTGTTTATTGCGAGACGATTATTCATTTAAATCAGAGAATAAAGGTTGTTCTATTTTGATGAATAATATCTTTTATGGTCATGCACCACTTGTGAATGGTTTATTCTTGTTGAATCTCGATCGTGGTGATACTCACATCCATAATATTGATGCCAAAAGACGCAAAATTGATAATGATAGTACCACATATTTGTGGCACTGTCGCTTAGGTCATATCGGTGTTAAACGCATGAAAAAAACTCCATGCTGATGGACTTTTGGAATCACTTGACTATGAATCATTTGAGACGTGCGAACCGTGCCTTATGGGCAAGATGACTAAAACTCCGTTCTCCGGAACAATGGAGCGAGCAACAGACTTGTTGGAAATAATACATACCGATGTATGCGGTCCAATGAGTATTGAGGCGCGCGGTGGATATCGTTATGTTCTCACGTTCACAGATGATTTGAGTAGATATGGTTATGTCTACTTAATGAAACATAAGTCTGAAACATTTGAAAAGTTCAAAGAATTTCAGAGTGAAGTAGAGAACCATCGTAACAAGAAAATAAAGTTCTTACGATCTGATCGTGGAGGAGAATATTTGAGTTACGAGTTTGGCACTCACTTAAGACAATGTGGAATTGTTTCACAGTTAACGCCACCTAGAACACCACAGCGTAATGGTGTGTCCGAACGTCGTAATCGTACTCTATTGGACATGGTACGTTCTATGATGTCTCTTACTGATTTGCCACTATCGTTTTGGGGTTATGCATTAGAGACAGCTGCATTCACTTTAAATAGGGCACCGTCTAAATCCGTTGAGACGACACCGTATGAACTGTGGTTTGGAAAGAAACCTAAGCTGTCGTTTCTGAAAGTTTGGGGCTGCGATGCTTATGTCAAAAGGCTTCAGCCTGATAAGCTTGAACCCAAAGCGGATAAGTGCGTCTTCATAGGATACCCAAAAGAAACTGTTGGGTATACCTTCTACCACAGATCCGAAGGCAAAGTTTTCGTTGCTAAGAATGGATCCTTTCTAGAGAAGGAGTTTCTCTCGAAAGAAGTGAGTGGGAGGAAAGTAGAACTTGATGAGGTAATTGTACCTCCTCTGGATAGTAGTACGCCACAGAAAGAAATTTCTGTGACACCAACACAGACCAGAGAAGAAGATAATGATGATGATCATGAAACTTCGGAGCAAGTTGCTACTAAACCTCGAAGGTCAACCAGGACACGTTCCGCACCAGAGTGGTACGGAAATCCAGTCTTGGAGGTTATGTTGTTAGACAACGGTGAACCTTCGAATTATGAAGAAGCTATGGCGAGCCTGGATTCCGAGAAATGGCTTGAGGCCATGAAATCCGAGATAGGATCCATGTATGAGAACAAAGTGTGGACTTTGGTAGAGTTGCCCGATGAACGGCGAGCTATTGAAAATAAATGGATCTTTAAGAAGAACACAGACGCTGATGGTAATATCACCGTCTATAAAGCTCGACTTGTTGCTAAAGGTTATCGGCAAGTTCAAGGAGTTGACTACGATGAGACTTTCTCACCCGTAGCGATGCTAAAGTCTGTCAGAATTATGTTAGCAATTGCCGCGTTTTATGATTATGAAATCTGGCAAATGGACGTCAAAACGGCATTCCTTAATGGATTCCTTAAGGAAGAATTGTATATGATGCGGCCGGAAGGTTTTGTCGATCCTAAAGGCGCTAACAAAGTATGCAAGCTCCAGCGATCCATCTATGGACTGGTGCAAGCATCTCGGAGCTGGAATACTCGCTTTGATGAAGTGATCAAAGCGTTTGGGTTTATACAAACTTATGGAGAAGCTTGTATTTACAAGAAAGTGAGTGGGAGCTCTGTGGCATTTCTCATATTATATGTAGATGACATATTGTTGATGGGAAATGACATAGAATTTCTGGAAAGCATAAAGGGTTATTTGAACAAAAGTTTTTCGATGAAGGATCTCGGAGAAGCTGCTTACATATTAGGCATCAAGATCTATAGGGATAGATCAAGACGCCTCATTGGACTTTCACAAAGCACATACCTTGACAAGATTTTGAAGAAGTTCAAAATGGATCAGTCAAAGAAAGGGTTCTTGCCTGTATTGCAAGGTATGAGATTGAGTAAGACTCAATGCCCGACCACGGCAGAAGATAAAGAGAAGATGAGTGTCATCCCCTATGCTTCAGCCATAGGCTCTATTTTATATGCCATGCTATGTACTAGACCTGATGTATGCCTCGCTATTAGCTTGGTGGGAAGGTACCAAAGTGATCCAGGAGTAGATCACTGGACAGCGGTCAAGAATATCCTGAAGTACCTGAAAAGGACTAAGGAAGAATTTCTCGGTAATAGAGGTGATAAAGAGTTCGTCGTAAAGGGTTACGTTGATGCAAGCTTTAAACACCGATCCGGAAGACTATGAGTCTCAGACCGGATACGTAAAGTGGGACGGTCGTTTTTTGGAGTAGCTCCAAGCAGAGTGTGGTAGCAGCATCTACATATGACATAGAGATTTGCCAAGAACACACGGATCTGAATATTGCAGACCCGTTGACTAAAACCTCTCTCACAAGCAAAACATGATCAGCCCTAGAACTGATTGGATGTTAATTACATGGAGATGTAAACTAGATTATTGACTCTAGTGCAAGTGGGAGACTATTGGAAATATGCCCTAGAGGCAATTAATAAAGTGTTTATTATCATATTTCTCCGTTCATGATAATGGTTTATTATTCATGCTAGAATAGTATTGACCGGAAACTTAATACATGTGTGGATAATAGACAAATACTGAGTCCCTAGTAAGCCTCTACTAGACTAGCTCGTTGATCAAAAGATGGTCAAGATTTCCTGACCATGGACATGAGTTGTCATTTGATAACGGGATCACATCATTAGGAGAATGATGTGATGGACTTGACCCAACCGTTAGCATAGCAAATGATCGTTCAGTTTATTGCTATTGCTTTCACTATGTCAAATACACGTTCCTCTGACCATGAGATCATGCAACTCCCGGATACCGTAGGAATACTTTGGGTGTATCAAACGTCACAACGTAACTGGGTGATTATAAAGGTGCACTACAGGTATCTCCGAAAGTGTTTGTTGAGTTGGCATGGATCGAGATTGGGATTTGTCACTCCGACTATCGGAGAGGTATCTCTGGGCCCTCTCGGTAATACAGCATCACAGAAGCCTTGCAAGCACCATGACTAAAGAGTTAGTTGCAAGATGATGTATTACGGAACGAGTAAAGAGACTTGCCGATAACGAGATTGAACTAGGTATTGGATACGGACGATCGAATCTCGGGCAAGTAACATACCGCCGGACAAAGGGAACAACGTATGTTGTCATATGAGGTTCACCGATAAAGATCTTCGTGGAATATGTAGGAACCAATATGAGCATCCAGGTTCCGCTGTTGGTTATTGATCAGAGAGTCGTCTCGGTCATGTCTACGTCATTCCCGAACCCGTAGGGTCCGCACACTTAAGGTTCGATGACGATATAGTATTATATGAGTTATGTGATTGGTGACCGAATATTGTTCGGAGTCCCGGATGAGATCACGGACATGACGAGGAGTCTCGAAATGGTCGAGAGGTAAAGATTCATATATTGGAAGGCTATATTCGGACGTCAGAAAGGTTCCGAGTGATTCGGGTATTTTTCGGAGTACCGGGGAGTTACGGGAATTCACCGGGAGAAGTAATGGGCCTTATTGGGCCATACGGGAAAAGGAGAGGTAGGCCATGTGAGGAGGCACGCGCCCCCCTTTGCCCAAACCGAATTGGACTAGGGGAGGGGGCGCAGCCCCCTCTTTCCTTTCCCTCTCCCTTCCCCCTTTCCTACTCCGTATGGGAGGTGGAATCCTACTAGGACTAAGGAGTCCTAGTAGGACTCCCCACTCTTGGCGCAGCCCCTAGGGCCAGCCTCCTCCCCTCTCCCTCCTTTATATACGGAGGAGGGGCACCCCTTGGAGACACACAATTGTCCCATAGCCGTGTGCGGTGCCCCGATCTCCGTTTTCCACCTCGGTCATATTTTCGGAGAGCTTAGGCGAAGCCCTGCCAGAATCACTTCACCGTCACCGTCGCCACGCCGTCGTGCTGACGGAACTCATCTACTACCTCGACGTCTTGCTGGATCAAGAAGGCGAGGAACGTCACCGAGCTGCACGTGTGTCGAACTCGGAGGTGCCGTACGTTCGGTACTCGATCGGTGGAGCTCGAAGGATTGTTCGACTACATCAACCGCGTTGTGAGACGCTTCCGCTAACGGTCTACGAGGGTACGTAGACACACTCTCCCCTCTTGTAGCGATGCATCTCCATGGATAGATCTTGCGTGAGCGTAGGAATTTTTTTGAAATTCATGCTCCGTTCCCCAACATTTTGTTCTTAGAAAGTGGGTTATCAAGATCAACCGCAGGTTCTATTTCTACATCATTATCTGGTTGAGCATCAACATGAACATCATCATTATCATTATCACTAGGTGTATGTTCATTACTAGATTGTGTCTCAGCATCAGAAATAGAAACATCATTATGATTCTCAAGAGGTTTTTCTATTTCAGGTTCACTAGCAGCATGCAAAGTTTTATCATTTTTCTTTTTCTTTTTCTTCTTAGATGGACTAGGTGCATCAATATTATTTCTTTGAGAGTCTTATTAAATTCTTTTAGAATGACCTTCAGGATATAGAGGATCCTGAGTCATGCTACCTCCTCTAGTAACAACTCTAGCAGCATGATCATTCTTTTTATTATTTATCTCCTCAAGCAAATCATTTTGTGACTTAGCAATTTGTTCTAACTGAGTCTGAACCATAGAAGCATGTTTACTCAAGCATTTAACATCATTAGCAATTCTAAACATCAAATCACTCAAGCGTTCAATCATGATGGCATTCCGTTTTAGTTGATTGCTAACATACATATTAAAGTGTTCATGTTTAATGATGTAATTATCAAACTCATACAGGCATTGACTAGCAGATTTATTATACGGAATATCACCTTCATCGAATCTAGTGAGAGAATTTACCTCCACTACCTGTGTCGGTATGTCGAGGCCATGTATTTCTTCAATAGGTGGTACATTCTTAACATCTTCAGCTTTAATACCTTTTTCCTTCATAGATTTCTTAGCTTCTTGCATATCTTCTGGACTGACGAATAGAATACCTCTCTTCTTCGGAGTTGGCTTAGGTGGTGATTCGGGAAGTGTCCAATCATCAGCATTTCTCAATATATTATCCAATAGTATTTCAGCTTGTCCAACAGTTCGTTCCCTGAAAACCCAACCAGCACAACTATCTAGGTAGTCCCTAGAAGCATCGGTTAGTCCATTATAAAAGATATCAAGTAATTCCTTCTTCTTAAGAGGATGATCAGGGAAAGCATTAAGTAACTGGAGAAGCCTCCCCCAAGCTTGAGGGATATTCTCTTCTTCAATTTGCACAAAGTTAAATATTTCCTGTAAGGCAGCTTGTTTCTTATGAGCAGGAAAATATTTTTCAGAGAAGTAATATATCATATCCTGGGGACTACGCACACAACCAGGAGCAAGAGTATTAAACCATTTCTTAGCATCACCCTTTAATGAGAAAGAAACAACTTAAAAATATAGTAATAGTGAATTTTTTCCTCATGAGCAAATAGGGTGGCAATATCATTCAATTTAGTAAGGTGTGCCACAACAGTTTCAGTTTCATAACCATGAAAAGGATCAGATTCAACCAAAGTAATTAACTCAGGATCGACAGAGAATTCATAATCCTTATCGGTAACAAATATGGGAGAGGTAGCAAACTTAGGATCATATTTCATTCTCTCCCTCATAGATTTTTCTTTTAACTCAGCAAGCAATTTTATATCCTCATCTCTATCATTACAAGCAAGAATTGCCCTAGCTGTCTCCCTATCAAAAACATGACCATCAGATGTTTCAGGCATTTCAACTCTAGTAGGAGAGCTAGGCATAATAGGTGAATCATAATTTTCAAGAGTTTCAACATTTTCAATTTCTTTAGCTTTAGCAATTTGTTCATCAAGAAATTCACCAAGTGGCACAGTATTATCAAGCATAGTACTAGCATCATCATAAGTATCATTCATAGCAGAAGTAGTATCATCAATTACTTGCGACATATCAGAATGAATAGCAGGTGGTGGTGTCGCAAGCCAACTCAAAACTGAAGGTGAATCAAGTGCAGAGTGTGATGGCAGTTCCTTACCTCCTCTAGTCATAGAGGGGACGATCTTAGTCTTAGCGTCTTTCAGATTCTTCATAGTGATCAACAGATATAAATCCCAAGTGACTCAACAAATAGAGCTATGCTTCCCGGCAACGGCACCAGAAAAAGGTCTTGATAACCCACAAGTATAGGGGATCGCAATAGTTTTCGCGGGTAGTATTTCACCCAGATTTATTGATTCGACACAAGGGGAGCCAAAGAATATTTGCGAGTATTAGCAGTTGAGTTGTCAATTCAACCACACTTGGAGAACTAAATATCTGCAGCAAAGTGTTTAGTAGCACAGTAGTATGATAGTTTCAAGAACAGTAGTAACAGTAGTGATAGTAACAAAAGCAGTTTTGTAGTAGTTGTAACAGCAGCAACAATGGAAGTAACTTAACAAAGATCAATATGCTAAAAGCGCAGGCATTGGATCAGTGATGGATAATTATGTTGGATGACATTCATCATGTAACAGTCACAACCTAGGGCGATACACAATAGCTCCAATTCATAAATGTAATGTAGGAATGTATTCCGTATATAGTCATACGTGCTTATAGTAAGAACTTGCATGACATCTTTTGTCCTACCCTCCCGTGGCAGCAGGGTCCTTAAGGAAACTAAGAGATATTAAGGCCTCCTTTTAATAGAGAACCGAAACAAAGCATTAACACATAGTGAATACATGAACTCCTCAAACTACGGCAATCACCGGAAAGAATCCCAATTATTGTCACCTTGGGGTATGCGGATCATGACACGTAACATGTGCATATAACTTGCAAGATAGGATCAAGAACACAAATATATTCATGAAAACATAAAGGGTTCAGATCTGAAATCATGGCACTCGGGCCCTAGTGACAAGCATTAAGCATATCAAAGTCATAGCAACATCAATCTCAGAACATAGTGGATAGTAGGGATCAAAGCCCTAACAAATTGACTCGATTACATGGTAAATCTCATCCAACCCATCACCGTCCAGCAAGCCTACGAAGAAATTACTCACACACGGCGGTGAGCATCATGAAATTGGTGATGGAGGATGGTTGATGATGACGACGGCATCGAATCCCCCTCTCCGGAGCCCCGAACGGACTCCAGATCAGCCCTCCCGATGAAGAACAGGAGGTGGTGGCGGCTCTGTCTCATAAAACGCGATGATTCTTTCTCTCTGATATTTTTCTCCACGAATAGGTACTTATAGCGTTGGAGTTAGGTCAAACGGAGTTGCCAGGGGCCCACAAGCCTGCTAGGCGCGCCCTGGGGGGTGGGCGCGCCCCCCAGGCTTGTGGCGCCTGTGGGCCCCCCCTCTGGTAGATCTTTGTGCCAGTATTTTTTATATATTCTGAAATAATTCTTCATAAATTTTCAGGTCCATCCGAGAACTTTTATTTCTGCACAAAAATAACACCATGGCAATTCTGCTGAAAACAGCGTCAGTCCGGGTTAGTTCCATTCAAATCATGCAAATTAGAGTCCAAACTAGAGCAAAAGTGTTTGGAAAAGTGGATACGTTTGGGACGTATCAGTCAGCGATTTGCTTCCGGCGATTGCGGCGAATCTGCCTCCGATGGTGGAGGAGGAGCTGCATCTGTCCGCCGCCTTACAGGCATCATTTGAGACTCTCATCAGTGATCAAACTGATCATGAGACGGACTCCTCCATCCTTCGCCGGTCCTGCAAAATCGCCTTGCAGGACTTCCTCGGCCCTGACGAAGCAAGGCGGAAGTTCTTTGCTGACGAACGGCGCGCCCTCGAGGACATACGCGACATCGCCGACCGGGCTCGCCGGGAAGGGGAAGTGGCGGCGATGAAAGCTGGTAGCGCACCAAAGTAGTTGCAGACACCCAGGACTAGTATTAGTGGGGGGGGCTCGTTTTGAGTAGAGGATAAATTCCTCTCAAATGTATTTACCTTTCATCTTCAGATTCGTGCCCAAAAAGTTTGAGGAATGAATGTGCTATCTCTTTGAGTGCTTTAGACTGAAAATAGCATGCAAATGTGTTGCTAATTCATCCAAAATTGACGTGCTGACCACAGTGCGATCTGTTTGTTCTGAAGTAGGCATGTTCACTGACTGAAATAGAAACTGAAGTTTATGACAAAAGAACCGATCTTCCCATCCAGACTTTAACCTGTCCTATTCAATCATATGCACAACAGAAAGCCATATGATCTCTACAAATCAACAACCAATTTTAGCAAATGCGTTCCAAATTTATCCAAAATTGACGTGGCGACCAACCTATCATCTATTTGTTCTGAAGTAGGCATGTCCACTCTCTGAGATTGCAACTGAATTTTCTGACAAAACAACAAGCAATCACAGTGAATTGTAGATGTACCTGACAAGTGGACATGGCCGATGTAACATGCATCTTACTTCTACTTGTGCACACTACACACATATGTTGGTTCATTCATGTACACGTTACGAAGCAAACCACACCCAAATAGCTTGCATTTTCTTCTCTGCATTATGTACATGTTTAGAAAGCCAATATTAATACCCTATACAAAAAAAGCCCAAATTTTGGATCATGATTACGAAGAGAACCGCTTTTGTCCATGTAAAAGCTGCAACATCAAGCTGTTTTAATCAAGACATCACGTGTGCACTAGGGGTATGGAGGTAGTGTTACTAGGGGCTATAAAAGGAGAAAATGTGTGCACTATGGGTATGGAAGTAGTGTTAGTACGAGGTACAAAAGGGCGTACCATCTGAATTTCCAAATGGTTATGAGTACATGGAAATTGAAAAGGAAGTACCACAATGAATGAGAAAACAAATCTACAATAAGTTGTTTCAATCAAGGAGAACATGTGAGGACTAGGGGTATGGAGATACTGTTAGTAGGAGGTACAAAAGGGCGTAGCATCTTGATTTTCAAATGGTTATGAGTACATGGAAATTGAAAAGGAAGTACCACAATGAATGAGAAAACAAATCTACAATAAGTTGTTTCAATCAAGGAGAACATGCGAGGACTAGGAGTATGGAGGTACTGTTAGTAGGAGGTACAAAAGGGTGTAGCATCTTGATTTTCAAATGGTTATGAGTACATGGAAAATGAAAGGAAATGCCACAATGAATGAGAAAACAAATCTACAATAAGTTGTTTGAATCAAGGAGAGCATGTGAGAACTAGGGGTATGGAGGTAATGTTAGTAGCAGGTACAAAAGGGCGTACCATCTTGATTTTCAAATGGCTATGAGTACATGGAAATTGAAAAGGAAGTACCACAATGAATGAGAAAACACATCTACAATAAGTTGTTTGAATCTAGGAGAACATGTTTTCACTAGGGGTATGGAAGTAGTGTTAGCAGGATGTACAGAAGGGCGTGGCATCTAGATTTTGAAATGGGGATTGAACAACCATCAGGACATGTCAAGTGGTAACTTCAGTTCAAATTTCACATGGATAAAGATGTATTACATGATCTAATATAAATTATTGCTGCTTTGTCATGTACAAGGAAAAGAACACGGTTCCTTGAATAATTGTTCACTGGACCTTGGCACGACAAATAAACCTCTTCTAAAAAATAAAAAGGTTCCACCTTCCTTTAATATTCTCGTTCAACCCAAAAATTCGCCCCCCCCCCCGCCCTTTCGTTCCCTCTTTTTTTAGTTCCCTCCAACTATTTTAAATGTCGCGCTCATTTTCCCCAAACCCACCATATAAAGCTTCTTCCCAATTCACGAAATGAATCCACATCTTCATTGGCACCGTCCCCTCATATGTCTCTTCTTCTGTAGATCTAGTCCACTTGTGGCGGCCAAATGGATCCCTCCCCGGCGTCCGGCATGGCCGGCGTGCTTCGAAGCGGCAAACAACGTAAACTTCCCCCGTCAACCCCAAGACCTAATCCGGCGCTACCAGGTAACAACTCTAGCCCCCTCTCGCCCCACCGTCCCTTTTAAGATTTGCATGTGCTTTTACGTTTTCACACGTTGTTCTTTGAAAGAAGTAATTTAATTGTAGGCTACGTACATCATCTAATTCTATCTATGATTGTACCAATTTAGTATGTAGTTTCTTAATAAATTAGCCGTATTATATGGGGTACTGCAGATAGTTCTATCTAGGGTTACAGTAATTTAGTATGCAGGTTCATATTAAATCTTGTGTGCTATTTTTCACAATTGAATGATTTCTTCTTCTTAATATAACATGTTGCTCTAGATTAGGTAGTGCAGTACTACTTATTATGTGTTACCCTGTGAATCTTTGTTCACATTATTGATGACCGTGCGTAGTAACAAGTCGTATCTGATTCTACAGGTGCTGCTGCCTGACGAGCACATCTGTACTGCAGGATTAAAGAAGAAACACCTGAGGACGATTGTCCTATAGGCAAACGTGCGCTGAGAAAAGATGTGGTCTACGAAATTGATATGGATTCACGGGGTTCAGATGATGCCAGTCAGATTGATATAGGTCAAGATCCTGGTAATCTTAAGAAAACTACTTATCAGGTACAGATTTCTTGTACATTAGATTAGTATCATTTCTAGATTCTTGTTTCTAAACTATGTCTTCGAGTGCATTCATCCAAGCAATGTATGGTTCTACAGTGGCACTAGGGAAAAAGCGCACCATAGCCGACGTACCTTCATCTTCAACTGCAACAAGATCTACAGTGAATGACCCATCTATTCACATGGTTAAACTTTCTTTCCTGATTGCTAATTCATCTACAAGTTGAACTTGTGCTGTAAAACGTTTATTAAAACTAGACGTGCATATGTTCTATCCTAAATGGGTGTATGTTTTGTGCAGGGAATGGATCATATTGACCCGAAAGATGCATATGCCGCAGAAATGTGCATTGGTCTTATGAGGAAATGTGGTCGCGATATTCCAGATAGGAACAATTACTGGAACAAGGTAAAAAAACGCACCCGTGAGCAGGCTACATCGTTAAAGCCTGATTATATACATGAAGAAAATTGGCAGAAACTTGTGGACCACTGGTGTGAGGATCACTCCATGTATGTGATACACACTCTTCGCTTTTCATCTTGTCAATCCGTACTTCTGGAAACATCGTACTAAAATTGAGCTTCATGTCGTAGGAACTTTGTGCGAAGAAACAAGGAAAGTCATCTACTCTGAAGCTCAGCCAGAACACTCCACCTACAAAATGTTATTCCCAATTCAGAGATATGGTAAGTATTTGTACTACCTTATTGCAAAAGCTGTATGTTGGATTACTACATTTCTTGCAGTATTAATTTCTTGCAGTATTAATGTTTACCAATTGATAAATCTGATACAAGCCTAAGCACAACATTGATAATCAATCCGGTGGAGACTTACTTGAACCTACGTGCACTACAAACAAAGATCCTACATTGAGTCTGACTGCAAAAAAACAATTCGTAAGTACTGCCAAATTTGTAGGCTTCAAATTTATAGTCTGACAATAATTATTCAAACTATCAAACACTGCTATCAATCGTATTGCAGAATGAATCAAGGATCAGGTATACACCATCAAAACTGCTTGATACGACAGCAATACCTGATGTAGAAATCATTGAGGAAAAGAGCTCCTCAAGCACCTTACTTTTGAGAATGGGCGTCTCATCCTCCTCCGGGAAGAATTCATCCTCTTGTGCACACATCCGTGAGGTAGAACACATCATTGCAACTCAAGAGACAGATGCAAAAAAGGCAACTGATATGTTTATGAAGAGCTGAATGAAATACTTTTTGCCCAGATAGTAGAAATTAAAGAACTTAAGAAGAAGCAGCTACAAGAGATTGAAGATTTCAAAATGGATCAGCAGAAGAAATCCACTGTCTTTGAAAAAAGGCAAAGACATATGGAGGCAATGCTCAGTCACCTATTAAGGAAGTCCACGCAGTCAGCACAAGACAGCGTCTCAAAAACACCAATGACCTCATGCTTAGTCAACTTAATTTTACTTTGTTCGAGAATTTGTCCTCTGCTTCTCCTTGTAAAATGTCAGGATTCACTTATAATGGAAGATCTGTTGCCAATGTTTGAAATCTTATATTCCAGCGAATCAAATTTTCAATCTATTTTCCTGAAATTACAAATTAAATACAGATTCGCTGGCAAAATTAATAATAGATGAATTACATTTTTTTTTCTACGAGCGACGGTAATTGTGACGTAAATGCATGTCGTCAACAATGTCTGGTCCCACTTGTAAGCCACCACGTCAGCATCTTCTGGGCCCATATGTCAGCAGCTTTGACCGGTCAAAACTGACGCCCAGTTATTACTGACGGGATGGTCGGCGATAAAACCCACGTCGGACCCACATGGAAGAAGCCACCTCAGCAACTGCTGGCCCCACTTGTCTGAATCTTTGACCGGTCAACCCCCCGGACCAATCACCGATGATGAATTATTGTCGCCAAAATGATCTTACGCGACAGATTGGGCTATCATAGGTGACATTCTGGGCCGTCACCGAAAACGGCGATCGGTAACATTATTTGGTTCGTCACCAAAAATGCGATCTTGCGTGACGGAAAAAGTGGTACCGTCAAAATTTTATTTTCTATGACGGCGCTTCGGTGACGATGGGGGTGACGGCCGGAAAACGTCACGGGGGTATTTTCCGCGACGAATAAGCGTTATACGTGACACAAGTGAAACGTCACAAAATAGAGCAAATTTTGTAGTGATTCATGCATCAGTGGGAGCCGCTGGGAAAGACGAACGACAAGGAAACAATGGACATGGCTTAGCAAGATCCACGCCATCGTCAGGATGGACATCCCCACTCCCATTCCCCAGTGTCCTTTTGTTTCAAGTCTGCTTACTCGTTTGCGAGTTGTTGTTGCGTATGTGATCCTTATTTTCTTTGCTCCTGGGTGACTCTCGTGCTGTTGTTAATGTCCATGGTACATTCATGCCTGGTTTGGGCTTTATTAATTTAAAGCTTCTTGCATCTTGCACCTTCGCTCTAAAAACAATAATTATCTCTCGTTTTTATTGTACTCCTACCCCGTTTCCCTGCAAAAAAAAGACATAGGCAATCAATCATGTCTAAAATTAGGCGTTCGGATAAGGCACCAGCCATGCTTAGAAGTGGAAGTAAAACTAGCTAGATGTTAGGATAAGCATTGATGAGACACATTAATATCTCACCAAATAATCGTGTCAGCATGGACATATGCTTTTGCTATAAATAGAGATCATGGATATATTCACACACCCATCAGTTTCATTTAGAAAAAAACAAACACACATTGTCTCTTCGATATGGCATCATACATGAAGAACGTTGCTAAAGGACCACTAGGAACCAGCAAGGCTTTCATATGCCTGTGGCTGGTGATGCTGGTTGTCCTGTCATCTGGTAGGAAGACCATCTCCCAAAACATCTCATGGTCAGACTAATTCAAATTAGTTTAGTTGATGGTTAATTCGTATTGTCTGTGGATGGATGCAGAAAAAATGGGGTCGCATGGCTGTGAAAAGCAAAATAGCACGACGTGGGATGGAACGCCATGCATCTGGGCAGGCAGGTGCAACAAGCCCTGCAAGGCCGAGGGCTTCGACAACGGCCACTGCGACAACCTCTTTACATGCATCTGCTACAGAAACTGCACCGACCTATCCATCTAGCCATATGTATATGCCACTCCATGCATGATCGACCGGTATGCGTTCCAGCTGAAATAAATTAAGAAGTTCTCTTCGTGGCATAATAAAGGAACAGAGCTTGTCAGCTTGATAGGGCAGTACCCATCTGCTGCAATCTTTTGCTCTAACATTTCTCATCTCAGTCATAATCTTTTCTCAACATTGTTATCTTTATGGTTTGGTCTCTTGCCGGACAGCGTCATTGATAGGCTCACCGCTTTATAGTAGGACGCGTCTAGCGAGGGGCCGTTGGCTCGTTATACGTCCGGAGTGGCCGGCCATATTTGAAAATATTTTGCCCTCCTAATCCATATTAGGCAAACCCTAATCCATATTAGAAAAGTATCATGTGAAAAGGTGTCGGTACCAAAACCGGCAGATCTCGAGTACGGGGTCCGAACTGTGGATCTTGGAGTCAACGGGTAACAGGGAGCATAGAGACAGCAATTTACCTAGGTTCGGGCCCTCTCGAAGAGGTAAAACCCTACGTCCTGCTTGATTGTATTGATGTGTGGGTTTGTATGATGATTACAGAGTTGATCTACCTCGAGATCGGATGGACTAAACCCTAGGTGGGTATGATGATAACGGTCCTCCCCCTACGGCCTAAACCCTCCGGTTTATATAGACACCAGGGGTACCTAGGGTTACATTGGGTCGATAACTATCAAGAGATAACCATGCCGGTCACGCCATCTTTTCTTGGATGAGACGCCAAGTCTTCGGAGGTTTCCTTCTAGAGCCCGTGGTTGTCTGTAGTCCGGCCTTCCTTCGGTGAGTCAAGAGTGGCCCATCAGTCTGGCCCATGAGAGATAGGCCGGCAGCCCGAGGACCCCTTAGTTCGGGACACCCTCAGTAGCCCCCGAACTAGCCTCCAATGCCGAGGTCGACAGTCTTCGTCAGCTCCATGCTCCAAGGGTCTTCGGTTTGGGGGGCGAGTTCCTTCCATCACCTGTGTTCGGTTTGGCAATAGTTCGGCCACTCGCAATTCTTCGATTAATGAGGTATTGTGGGGCCTGCTGTTTCTTTATTCAGAATTAATGACGCCCCTCGATTTCTACGCGTCTGGGGAAGGCAAGTGGACTAATAGTCTTTTGCAGAAATGCCTTTCTTGGGGGAGAAAAAATGCCTTTTAACAGGCCAAGGGGGCGAAGGTTAGCGCATCCCACCCCCTGCCATTCCTCCCCACACCCCCGAGAGGCCATAGCCAGCAAACAATGGCGAGCATCCCAGGCTCTTCCTCACGTCCTCACGGCCCCCTTCAAGGTGATTGGGCGAGCTGCTCAGTCTCCCGCATGCGACTGGGTAGCCTCAAGACGCAGGGGTATTTACCCATTTCAGATCTCGCGTCCACCCGCCCCGGATTGACGTCTGCGAACGGCGAGGCCCTTGCGAAGAACTTCCCCCCCCCCCAACGGGGAGGAAAGGGTATGTTTCGTGCCCTTCCTCTTGCGGGGCTTAGGCTTCCCCATTCATCCCTTCCTGAGGGGGCTGTTGGAGTTTTACGGGATCCAACTCCACCACCTTACCCCAGGATCTATTATGCATATCTCGGGCTACGTCGCCCTTTGTGAGATGTTCCTGGGCTGCGAGGCTCATTTTGAGTTATGGAGGAAATATTTCTGCCTTGTCCCTCGCACCCGAGGAGGGATGATTTACCAGGTCGGCGGGGCCGAGGTATGGCGCATCGCCGGAACGGGATATCCTATAGGGACTCCCAAGAAGGATGCCGAGGAGTGGACCTCAGAGTGGTTTTATATTGAAGACGTCCCCCTATTCGATCCAGCTCGGAGGGGGTTGCCCGAATTCTCACTCGCTTCCCCGAAGAAGCGGTTCAACTGGCGCCCGAAGGGCTCTTCCCAAGGGGAAAGTGCCGAAGTAACGCGCCTAGCCGCTCAAGTGAGGTGGCTAGCCCACAACGGGTTAACGATCATTGATGTGATGGCAGCAGCCATTACCCGGTGTGTTCAAACTCTCCAACAAATGGTGCACCCCCTATGGTGCTACAACGGGGTGAATGACTCAACCCGATACACACGGAAAGGACCCGCCGATCAGGCGGCAATGGCAGCTGTATTGGCCAATCTCTTCAAGGGGGAAGAGAAAGAGTTTGTTCGACTAAGGCCCAAGGACGGCTTTTCGAGCTATAAACCCATCGAAGTGGTGAGTCCAATTGTACTTCATAGTTCGGATGGTACACAAACTTTTCTTAATCGGATTTTTAATTCGTCCGAACAGAACTGGAGGCGCTGGATCGAGATAGTGAGTTGCCCCGCTCCTCAACCGGAGAGTCATTCTCGCAAGGACGACCCGGGGTTTCACGACGATCCCGAGACATCGATCGATTTCGAGGAGGGAGTTTTCTATCAGGAGGGTCTTGATGGTTCTAAAGTGGCCCTCTTGGCTGATCACCCCGGGGCACTTCCCTCCTCCGCTGTAAGTGACCAACGAGCCACTTCTCGAAAAAGGCGCTCATCTTCTGTGGCTCCGAATACACTGACTTCCACTCCCAAAGGCCGCCGTACAATGCGTCGAACATCCGCGAGAGCGGCGCCGGTGGCTCCTGCGGTGAGTGGCCACAGGGCGTCCAAATGTGTAGTGCCGACGGGAGTTACATTGTCCGCGCCTCTCCCAAAGAGGTATCGTATCCGTTGTACTTTTAGTGTCTTCATCTTTGACAACCGCTGAGAATGTCATCAATGTTCTCGGCTGTGGCCCGCAGGCGATATGTAGAACCCCCTTCACCCGAGGGCATTGAATAGGTGCCGGGGGGTGACCCCAGACCACGGTCCCCTACCATGGTCGGTGCTACTTCCGGGCTCCCAGCCGAGGACCAACATCCAGAGGATTCAGGGGGCGTCTCGGTCACCAACTCCGAGGTTGAAAGTGTGATGAATCACCGGCGGCGTAAGGCATCGCTACGGCATTCTGCGTTTTCCGATCAAGAGTTTAATGCTCTTAGTTCTGTAGATGCGTACCTCGGGGCTGCCCGAACGGGACTCGAGGGGGTAGTTAAACTTATGTCTACTAGTCTGCAGGTATGCCATTGGTTTTAATAACCGATTGTCTAACCCAGTAGCCCCTGAGCCTTAATTTGGGCGGGACAGCGGAGTTAAGGGTCTGATGTTATAATGCCGCACTATGGTGCATACTGTTCGGGAGCAAAACAAAAAGCTGACCGAAGACCTCGGGCTGACACAAACACAGATGAAATCTGTGGAGGCCGAGCTGAATGAGGTCAAGAAATGGACCAGAGAGGCACACGGTAAGTGACAGACTTGAATGTGTGTCGTAAAGAATTATATGGGACACTTTTGCTAATGAAAGATTGGTCCATAGCAGCCGAGTCAATAAATCAACTGCAGAAGGATCTAGACGCAGCCAGAGAGGCTCAACGGTATGCGGAGTCGCAGCAAGAAGCTGGCTACCGTGCACTGACCTGAAGTCATGAGGAGAGGGATAAGCTCAAGGCGGAAAATCAACAAAAGGCCCAAGAAATTAAGAGCTTGAAAGCTCAACTGGTTGTATCCCAGGAGGAGAACCGGAGACTCAAAGCTGGCATGTTCGGTGAGTGCAACCTAGTTTTTCAATACTTGGTTTGTGCGTATTTAGAAAGCAATATGAACAATGCCGTGTCTCTTGTAGTTCTTCTGACTGGACGCCCCGAAGAGGAGGCCAGCTCTTTCGGACGGGACCTGCTGAAGGATCTATTTGCCGTACATGAGCGGGCCAGAAAAGCAATGAAGAGCATGTTCAAGGCATTGTGGCCTGGCGAGGTGGTTCCGGAAGGGATGGCCGAACTCGCGAATCGATTCAAAGGAGCTCGGCGCCGCTTCGAGTTATGGAAAATATCATCTTGTCGAGAGGGAGCACGGGAAGCTTGGGCGATGATTAAGACCCGCTTCACCAAGCTTGATCTGGATCATTTAGCTAGGGTTGGGCCGGTAGGGCCAGATGGGTAGGAAGTGCCCATACATTTGGTATATGACCAAGTTATGCCCGCAGCTCAGTTGTCCCAAACGGATTGTGCTCTGGAGACCATAATAGATGGTCTTGACCAAGAGTAACGTTTTGATTCTATGTATCTATGTACTTTATATCAAATGTTCTCCAAACCGTTCTTAAAACGTTGTCTTAACCGGCCATCGGCTTCTGCCCCCTCGGCCAGGGGCCGAGGAGTGTTTCCTACTATGTGATCCGAGAACATCGGAAAAACACTTTGGTGAACCAGGCAATCCGGCCATTTGGTGCAAACAGACAAAAACGCGCTCGGGGAGTTATGTTATATCACAGTTTGACGTAAGAAACATCTTCCGACGAAAATAGTTCCTCTATGGGTTCCTTTCTTCTGGTTGTCATGTTGACCATGAACGTGTAGCCGAATACCCGAAATAGGTGGGTGATGGTTACTTTGGGAAAATAACCCCGGAATCTGGTAATAGCTACCAATTATTTTCACTTCCCTCGTTGCCGACCACTTATGTTCTTAAGAATGCTAGCTTTTGGCTTCACCCGTCTGAGGTACGCACCCGGGTAATCCGGATGTAACAATCGCAGAGGTGCTCCCTTTACTCCCTAGCTGAACAATCGGGAACATAGGGAGTAAGCATAGGAGCGAGGCAACCCAGCTTGGCCAAATCTTAAGTCAAATTGATGCATATGATGGCTTGAGAACGATACTGGAAGGTTGCAAACATGGTAAAACTGATGGTTGCACAAATAATATATGACCGGCTTCGTAAAAGAAGCCCCCAGGTAAAAACATGTGGTACATTCGAAGATGTTTGCCGAAAAAAACTTAACGTAGTTCGGCTTAACCGAACACAACCCGGGAAAGACTAGTCATGCGAGAAAAACAAAATATAAATCCGAGAAGGATAAACCGAACAGGGTGATGACGCTGATTTAGCCGTAGAAGCGTCGAAGCCGAGCTGCGTTCCATGGGTTTGGTTCGAGGCGGTTGTCCTTTGGGTCGTGGAGACGATACGCGCTGCCTGCCAGTACCTGATCAATTATGAAGGGCCCCTCCCATTTGGGCGACAGCTTATGCTTCTGCTTCTCCGGGAGGCGCAGGACGAGGTCGCCCACGTTATAAGCCTTTGCCCGTACTTCCCTGCTCTGATAGCGTCTGGCCTGCTGCTGATAAAAGGCAGAATGAGCCCGAGCTACGTCTCGCTCACCTTCCAGGGCGTCCAGGTCATCTTGCCGATCCAGCTCAGCCTCCCTTTCTTCATACATATGTACTCGAGGTGCGTCGTGAATAAGATCGCTGGGGAGAACAACTTCTGCCCCATACACCATGAAGAACGGTGTATAGCCCGTGGATTGATTGGGAGTGGTGCGCAAGCCCCACAATACGGAGTCGAGCTCCTCAACCCAGTGGCAGTCAGATTCTTTTAAAGATCGGACCAAACGGGGCTTAATGCCGCTCAAAATTACTCCATTAGCTCGCTCGACTTGTCCATTAGATTGTGGGTGGTATACAGAGGCATAGTCAAGCTTAATGCCTAAATTAGCGCACCAGTCCTTTACTTCCTAGGCGGTAAAGTTGGATCCGTTGTCCGTTATTATGCTATGGGGGACACCGTAACGGTGAACCACGCCGGATATAAAATCAATGACCGGTCCGGACTTGGCTGAGGTTACTGGTTTTGCCTCAATCCATTTAGTGAATTTGTCTACCATGACGAGTAGATATTTCTTCTTCCTGGTCCCTCCTTTAAGTGGTCCGACCATGTCCAGCCCCCAGACCGCGAAAGGCCAAGTAATCGGTATCGTCCAAAGAGCCGTAGGGGGCATGTGACTTTGATTTGCAAAGAACTGGCATCCAACGCAATGTTGGACCAATGTTTGGGCGTCTGCGCGGGCAGTGGGCCAGAAGAACCCAGCTCGGAAAGCCTTGCTGACCAGGCCCCGAGCTGCTGCGTGGTGACCGCCCATGCCAGCGTGAATTTCGGCCAAGAGCTGTCTGCCCTCCTCTTCGGATATACATCTTTGGAGGACGCCGGTAGTGCTTTTCTTGTATAGTTCACCCTCGTGGACCTTGTAGGCTTTAGATCGCCGAATTATGCGCCTTGCCTCGGTCTGGTCATCGGGTAGCTCTTGGCGGAGAAGATAAGCGAGAAAGGGCTCGGTCCATGGCGCGATTATCGCCATGACTTCGTGGGCCGAAGACGTTTCTTCGATGGCCGAGCCCCCGATAATTCCTTCGTCTGGCTCGATGGTTGGAGGGACGAGTTCTCTCGAGGCCTTGGTTTTCGCGTCGTTGCCATCGTCCTGCCATGCTACGGACGGCTTGAAGAGCCGCTCCAAAAAGGTGTTCTTAGGGACGTGATCGCGTTTAGCGCCCATTCGAGCGAGGACATCGGCCGCTTGATTGCTGTCTCTAGAAACATGGTGGAACTCCAGCCCTTCAAAACGGACGGATATTTTTAAGACGGCATTGCGATATGCTGTCATTTTTGGGTCTTTTGCATCGAATTCGCTGTTGACTTGGGAGATGGCGAGATTAGAGTCTCCCCGTACCTCGAGCCACTGTACGCCCATTGACACTGCCATCCGAAGTCCGTGTAACAGCGCCTCGTATTCGGCAGCGTTGTTAGAGTTGGTATACATGATCTGCAGTATGTACCGGATATTGTCGCCGGTGGGAGATATGAGAACTACTCCAGCACCCAGTCCGGCGAGCATTTTGGAGCCATCGAAGTACATCGTCCAATGCGAATACGTACTATACTCTCTAGGGAGCTCGGCTTCCGTCCATTCTGCCACGAAGTCCACCAACACCTGAGATTTAATAGCTCGGCGCGGACGGTATATGATTTCGAAGGGGAGGAGCTCGATGGCCCATTTGGCTATACGGCCAGTGCCGTCTCTATTATTGATTATATCATTCAGGGGTATTTCGGATGCCACCGTGACCGAGCACTCTTGAAAATAGTGTCAGAGCTTTCGGGATGCCATGAAAACTGCGTAGGCTATCTTCTGGTAATGCGGGTACCTTGTTTTACACGGGGTAAGCACTTCGGATACGTAGTACACTGGCTTCTGCGTCAGGAGCTTGTGACCCTCTGCCTCTCGTTCAACGACGAGAACTGCATTGACCACCTGGTTTGTGGCCGAGATGTATAGCAGCATTGGCTCACCTAAGCTGGGTGCTGTCAGGATGGGGTTGCTAGCCAGTAGCGTTTTAATTTCCTCTAGCGCGGCCGCTGCCTCGCTAGTCCATTCAAAGTTCTTGGTCCGTTTAAGCAGCCTGTAAAGTGGTAGGGCCTTTTTGCTGAGGCGTGAGATGAAGCGGCTCAAGGCTGCCATGCAGCCGGCCAATTTTTGGACGTGTTTTAGCTCGGTAGGAACCGCTAGCTGGGACAGTGCCCGGATTTTCGCCGGGTTATCCTCTCTTCCTCTATGGGAAACAATAAATCCGAGCAGCTTGCCTGCAGGCATTCCGAAGACACATTTGTCCGGATTGAGCCGTATATCGAAAGTTCGCAGACTGTCAAAGGTTTGACGGAGGTCGTCCACCAGCTGACCGATGTGTTTGGTTTTGATAACCATGTCATCCATGTATGCCTCGACTGTTTTGCCGATCTGTTTTTCCAAACACATTTGGATCATGCGCTGGTATGTAGCTCCTGCATTTTTAATCCGAAGGGCATTGTGTTGAAACAGAACGGCTTGTAGGGGGTGATGAATGTTGTGGCCGCTTGATCGAACTCCTTCATTTTAATTTGATGATATCCGGAGTAAGCATCGAGAAAACACAGCGTGTCATGTCCGGCGGTGGCATCTATGATCTGGTCTATGCGGGGCAAGGGGAAAGGGTCCTTGGGGCAGGCTTTGTTTAGGTCTTTGAAATCGACACACAACCGCCAGGATTTATCCTTCTTAGGTACCATGACTAGATTAGCCAACCACTCAAGATGTTTGATATCTCAGATGAATCCGGCTTCGAGCAATTTCGCCAGTTCCTCGCCCATAGATTGATGCTTGGGTTCAGAAAATCGGCGTAGAGCCTGTTTGACTGGCTTGAAACCGTTAATTATGTTCAAGCTATGCTCGGCTAAACTTCGTGGGATTCCTGGCATGTCCGAGGGGTGCCAGGCGAAGATGTCCCAGTTTTCGCGCAGAAATTTGCGCAGTTCCTCATCGACCGCGGGGTCCAGCTGAGCTCCGATGGATGTCGTCTTATTGGGATCTGTTGGATGCACTTGGAATTTGACGATTTCGTCTGCTGGTTTGAAAGATGTAGATTTGGGCCTTTTGTCGAGGATTACATCGTCCTTGTTCACTATTGAACGGAGCGTGGTTAATTCTTCGGCTGCAAGGGCTTTGGATAATGCTTCGAGGGCGAGCGACGCTGTTTTGTTCTCGGCCTGAAGGGCTCTATCTGAATCACTTGTGACTGTGATCACGCCGTTTGGCCCTGGCAGCTTAAGTTTCATATATCCGTAATGTGGGATAGCATGGAATCGAGTGAATGCGTCATGCCCCAACAAGGCGTGGTAGCCACTGCGGAAGGGCACAACGTGGAAGAGCAACTCCTCGGATCGATAGTTCTCGGGAGTTCCAAAGACTACATCAAGGGTGACTCGACCACTGCAGCGTGCCTCCTTTCCGGGGATGATCACTCGAAAGGTGGTGTGACTTTGTTCGATACGAGATCTGTCGAACTGCATTTTGTCCAAGGTGTCCTCGTAAATGAGGTTAAACCCACTGCCGCCGTCCATTAACACCTTCTGGAGTCGAAATCCGTCCACTATGGGATTTAGGACAAGGGCGGCGGCAGCTCGGGTAGGGCGGGATCTCGGCTGGTCTTCTTCGCTGAAAGTGATAGGTGTATCAGCCCATGAGTCCATCGCTGCTACGTGGTGAATTTAACCGAGCTCTCGAAGGGCTCTCTTCCTCTGACTCTTTGAGGAATACGTCTCGTAGATCGTTAGGATCTCAGCGTCCTCATCCAAGGGTGTTGCGAAGCGTCTATCTGCATATGAGCCTCCAAGGATGGCTTCTCCGCTCTTGGCCACTTGCCTGACCACCCAGCAAGCTTGAAGGCTGTGAGTTGGGTTTGTGTTGAGCAGGACATAGTGTATAGGGCATGGTTTGTCCAGTAGTTCGTCGAGGACCATTCTGGATCCTGTCAGGAGTTTCTTCCTTTTCTCGGACGGCTCATACTGAACTGACCGGCGAGGGTGTGCACGTTTCGCCCGAGCTTGTCTTGATTCTTTGGCAAGGATTGACTCTGTTTGCTCTTGCTGAGCCTGCCAAGCATCCTCCATGGCGCAATATTTGAACACCAAGTCCGATAGCTCGGAGAAGTTTTGAATGTGACGGCGTGCGAGGGCGTTTGAGATGCCTTCGTCTCGGCAGTTATGTCGGAAAGCCGCCAGGATTTCCGTGTCGCCACAGTCCGCTATTTTGTTCTTGACGAGAAGAAATTTAGTCCAGAATTGCCGAACTATCTCTCCGGGCTGTTGTCTGACGTACATTAAATCCCATATGTCAGGCTGTCCTGAGTTACTTGGACAGTACTCGATATGGGGGGTGGGTGGGATAAAAATTTTGATCCCAACAGCTTTGTCCTAGACCGATATGGAGTCCGGCGTGCCGGGCTCTGGATGTGAATTCTCCGCCAGGCACGGTTGCGCAGACTCGAGGTTGTGTGCCGAATTAGACTTCGACTCTAGTCTCTCTCCAGAGCAGAGATCGGCTGCCGAGCTGGAGGCCGAGCTGGAGGATGGAGCTTTATAATCGGAAAGGTGTACCCGATCCGCTCCTGGCTCCAGAGGGAAAAGGGGTGAGCCCTCGGCCGAGTCTTCGATAGTGGCGACTAAGTGGATGGTAGGAGGAACGTAAATATCCCTGTCATCGGCTTTAAGTCCGATTTGGTCGTAGACCGAGGATTGGCCATTGGTGATCCCCATGGCCCGGATCCGATCTAGTATCCCATTTAACAGCGAGAGATCCGTCGGATCCATGTTTCGGCCGTTCTCGGGGTCAATCCGTAGTATTGCAGAGCTGGGAGCGTTTTACGTTGCCCCGTAGTCGTGCTCGGCCAAGGCTAATCTTGGGCTGTCGAGCGTAGAAACTGGATCCGAGCTCAGGGTCGGATCCGCGGTGGCGGCTGACCCGATAGCGGGGTAAGCCGTACCCGAAGTTAGAACTCCTGGGTTTGCGGGTCCCTCGGGTGAAGCCGAGAACCCTGCAAGAGTAAGGTCTCCCCGGGAGTCGGCGACGAACTCTAGGTTTCCAAACCCGATCTCCTGATCGGGGGTAAAGCTACCGACCCGGCTGAGGTGGCCGGTCAGATCAGCGTGTAGCATGATGCTGCCGAGCGCGAAGAGCTATCCGGGGATGAAGGTGTCCCCGCAGCGGATGTCATCGCTGATGACTAGGCGGGCCATTGATCCTTGACGA
The DNA here is from genome assembly GCA_039707655.1 of Elymus sibiricus. NCBI lineage: Eukaryota > Viridiplantae > Streptophyta > Magnoliopsida > Poales > Poaceae > Elymus > Elymus sibiricus. Next base: position 332,577,655 of record CM077674.1, on the reverse strand, counting down.
TCCCACAACGGAGCTCTCAATGAAAGCACCAATGTCGGTACCAAAACCGGTAGATCTCGGGTAGGGGGTCCGAACTGTGGATCTTGGAGTCAACGGGTAACAGGGAGCGTAGAGACAGTGATTTACCCAGGTTCGGGCCCTCTCGAAGAGGTAAAACCCTACGTCATGCTTGATTGTATTGATGTGTGGGTTTGTATGATGATTACAGAGTTGATCTACCTCGAGATCGGATGGTGTTGGTGTATAAAACATGGGTATTTTATACCCTGACTTATGCACAGACGGTGGCAGCCTCCCTGCCGGCCAAGGCTTGCCGGAAACCACCAAGACCAAGATTCAAGGCCCAGTTGCAGAAGCTACTAGAGAGAAGTTCAAGAAGAAGCATCGACAAGCACTCAACTAGTGATGAAGATAAATATATTCCTTGCCAGCAAGGCTGAACCGGCAAGGCGAAGACCCGGCAAGCTCCGTGCCAGCAAGCTTTCGCCAGCACGTCAGCGCTCCACCTCACCGGGCAGCTAGTCACTAATCGGTGAGGTGTCGACAGTGCAGGCTGGTTGGTGAGATTTGTCGGGCACGTGTCAGCATGCAGGGAGATGATTTGCCTTTAGTGACGCCCGTCCAGAAGGCATGTCAAAATAATACGAGGTAGCTGGGCGAGCGGTGCAGAAACCTTGCCGGGGCTACCTCTCCACATGACACCTAACGGAGCATTTAATGCTTTTGTCCTAAACTGGCAGAGTTAGGTATGATAGCACTGTTCGCTATCTAATCACTATGTAATGACTGTTTTGCCACTGTGGTAACCCCTTGAGCTATAAAAGGAGGGCCAGGGTAACAGTTAGAGGGATTCGGACCCTTTTTCAAACACTAGAACGTCTTGCATGCGTAGCTGCTCTCTCCGCACCTTGCCGGGAGAAGCGCTCCTTGTACTTGTGCTCTCATACATCCAATACACCAAAGTAGGAGTAGGGTTTTACACCTCACGGTGGCCCGAACTTGGGTAAATCCCTTGTGTTCTCCATTGATTCTGCTCTTTGTGCATGTTGATCTCCCCTGCTGAACCACGAGGGGCTAGATGGCCCCATAGATGGTCGTACCCACGACATCTTTGGCGCGCCAGGTAGGGGCATTGCTTGCGCGAACCTGAATCAGTGGATTGCACGTCAGCTTCATCAACTTCATCATTATCCTCCTCGTCGTCAATGGCCCCCAAGAAGAAAGGCATCATGATGACAGCCCCTTAGCACGTATCCGCAGGCAATGCAGGCGGCGGAGCCAATGCGGGCGATGCGCATACCGCGGTCGCCATGCCCACCATGGTCGGTGCAGGAGACGAGCGCGCTGGAGGTGGTCGACTTCCTCGATCCTCTGGCGAACGAAGCCGAGACGGCACGGGCAGAGCAGATGGACATCTTCCTCCTCCTCTTTGCCGCGCCGACGAACGCAGCCACTGGAGCAGCAATGCCCGGGCCGGCGCGAGCCAAGATCCCGCCGCAGCGGCGTCCAAAGATGCTGCTTCAGGACAGACGGCGCGCCCCTCGCACAATGGGCGCAGTGCAACTCCGAGCGGCGTCAACGACTCAGGGCAGCGGCGTCCTCACGGCAAGACCCCTGTTGATCAAGTCCCAGATCCTCAGGCACCACCTCCGCCACGGCAACCCGTTGCTGATCATGTGCCGCGGCAGCAAGACCGCGATGGCGCTCCTGCTGGCTCTGCCAGGAGTAGAGCAACATCGCGCTCTTCGCTTCCGGCCATGCCAGCCACGGCAGCGGAGGCGATGGCGCGAGCCCAGATGCTGCTTAACTTCCTTCCGGCAGCAGAGAAAATGGATGAATGGAGAGCCACCATCCAGAGCCTGATTGGGTTTGCGAGGCGAGCAAGTCCCAGCAAGCGGAGCCCTCACGGCATCCGCAAACAGCACCAGTAGCTCCAACTGGTGGCCGCGTTGACGGTGCTGCGCTAACGGTGCAATCACCTCCGTGACAACAGTCTCAACAGCAGCAACGCCAACAACCGCGGCAAGCTCAACGATCTTTCGAGCCCGACAAGATGTCGATGGCCTCTTCGAATCCGCGAGCGCGGCAAGATCAGCGGCAAGTGCTACGAGACAGGCGGGTAGAGGACGCCCGGACCACCATTGAATGGTGCCGGGAGGCGCGCCGTCAATCCGACGCGCGCAACGGCCCCATCGTTGATGAGCCTGCACTAGGGGTTGGCGGATATCTGCCTTACGACGTTGGATGTCCTTCCTTCACCCGTGAGCTACGGCAAGTTCGATGGCCATCCGTCCGGGCCTTCAAGCCAGAAGTACCAGAAAAGTACGACGGCAAGCTGAACCCGGCAGAGTTTCTGGGCATTTACACGATTGCCGTACAAGCTGCCAGAGGAAGAGATGAGAAAATCCTCGCCAACTACTTTCCGTTGGTGCTGAAGCCCAACGTGAGATCCTGGCTGATGAACTTGCCGGAGAACTCAATTTCTTCGTGGGCAGATCTCTGTAATGAGTTTGTTGGTGCCTTTACCAGAGGCCACAAGGCCCCTGGGCAGCCCAGCGACCTGCAAGTGATCCCGTAAAGAGACAGTGAAACTTTGCGCAAGTACATCCAGAGGTTCAGCCATGTACACCATAACATTCCAGATGTGCACCCCGCAGCCGTCATTGCCGCCTTTCACATGAAAGTGCGCAATCGAAGGATGCGGGAAAAGATGAACGTCAAGTTGCCCAAGACCGTCAACGAGCTCTATACGTTGGCGGATAAGTGTGCACGCGCTGAGGAAGGGAGAAGGCTTCCCGGGGAGGACGCTGGTGCCGAGGTAGATTCCGAGGACGATGACGCAGCCACCCCGAGGAAAAAGGGCCAGAAGCGCAACAGGAAGCGCAAAGGCAAAACTTGTTGGAAATATGCCCTAGAGGCAATAATAAAATGGTTATTATTATATTTCCTTGTTCATGATAATCGTTTATTATCCATGCTATAATTGTATTGGTTGGAAACACAAATACATGTGTGGATACGTAGACAACATGTCGCTAGTGAGCCTCTACCGGACTAGCTCGTTGATCAAAGATGGCCATGGTTTCCTGGTCATAGACATGAGTTGTCATTTGATAATGGGATCACATAATTAGGAGAATGATGTGATGGACAAGACCCAAACTATGAACGTAGCATATGATCGTGTCAAGTTTATTGCTATCATTTTCTGCATGTCAAGTATCTGTTCCTATGACCATGAGATCATGCAACTCACTGACACCGGAGGAGTACCTTATGTGTATCAAACATCGCAACGTAACTATGTGACTATAAAGATGCTCTACAGGTATCTCCGGGGGTGTCTGTTGAGTTGGCATGGATCAAGACTGGGATTTGTCACTCCGTATGACGGAGAGGCATCTCAGGGCCCACTCGGTAATACAGCATCACAACGAGCTTGCAAGCAATGTGACTAAAGAGTTAGCCACGGGATCTTGTATTATGGAACGAGTAAAGAGACTTGCCGGTAACGAGATTGAACTAGGTATGGAGATACCGACGATCGAATCTCGGGCAAGTAACATATCGCCGGACAAAGGGAATTGCATACGGGATTGACTGAATCCTTGACATTGTGGTTCAACCGATAAAGATCTTCGTTGAATATGTAGGAACCAATATGGGCATCCAGGTCCCGCTATTGGTTATTGACCGGAGAGGAGTCTCGGTCATGTCTGCATATTCCCGAACCCGTAGGGTCGCACGCTTAACGTTCGGTAGCGCTAGGGTAGTATTGAGATATTAATAGTGGAAAGTCCGAAGGTTGTTCGGAGTCCCGGATGGGATCCGGGACATCACGAGGAGCTCCGGAATAGTTCGGAGGTAAAGATTCATATATGGAAAGTTGTTATCGGGTTCCGGAAAAAGTTCGAGTTTTTTCGGTATTGTACCGGGAAGGTTCTAGAAGGTTCCGGAGTGGGGCCCACCTGCATGGGGGACCCACATGAATGTGGGTAGTGGGGAAAGTCCCCTCAACCCTGGTCTAGGCGCACCAAGATCCTCCCTTAAAAGGAATAGTATCATATCCCAAAGGGATAAGATCAGGATCCCTGAAAAGGGGATAGTGATCGGTGGGGAAGGAAAGGAGGGATTTCCTTCCTCCCCCTTTGGCCAACGACCCTAGGGCCTTGGAGGGCAAGCCACCAGCCCCATCCACGCCTATATAAAGGTGGGGAGGCATTGGGGGCAGCCACCCCTTGGACCCTTGCCCGTTACCTCTCCCAACTTCTCCCACGTTTCACCGGTACGCGCTTGGCAAAGCCCTGCCGGAATTCCGCTGCCACCACCACCACCATACCATCGTGTTGGTCCCGATCTCATCTACCCCCTCTCTCTCGCTTGCTGGATCAAGAAGGAGATGATGCCGCCGAGCCGCACGTGTGCTAAACTCGGAGGTGCCGTCCGTTCGGCACTTGATCGGGAGTTCATGGACGGATCGTGATTGGATCGCGAAGACGTTCGACTACATCAACCGCGTTTCTTAACGCTTCCGCTTCGCGATCTACAAGGGTATGTAGATCCAATCTCTCCTCTCGTAGATGTGCATCTCCTAGATTGATCTTGGTGAGCGTAGGAATTTTTTTTGTTTCCCATGCAACGTTCCCCAACAAAACTGTTATGGCTGTTGAGGGCTCCGGCAACTCTGAGTCCGCCAAGAAAGCTAAGACTAAGAACTCCGGCAAGGAGGCTGCTGTATGTGCCGCTTGCCAGGAAGTGGCGGCAAACGAGAAGGCCGGCAAGTCTGATGGGCCGTACTACAAGATTCACTGCACCAAGGGCCATGATCTCCAAGAGTGCCGACAAGTCGAGCACCTTGTTGAGAAACAGAAGGCTGAATATGAAAAACGCGACAAAGAGAAGGGTCAAGATGGTGCTGGTGGATCCGGCAAAAAGGGCCGTGGTGGTCGAGGAGGCCGTCGCGGCAAGGCCAAGCAGCAGAAAGAAAAACCTGCTAGAGGCCGCGAAAAGAGAGAGGAAGATGATGGAACTGAAGAGGAAGAGGACGACGGAGAGTCCAGTGAACAGGAATTCCATAAGGCAACTGAGGCCATGTGCGTTGATGGAGGTGCATCTTTACACTCCTCTCACTGCCAACTTAAGCAGTGGGCACGTGAGGTTAATGCGGTAGAACCGGCAATGGGCTCTCAGAAGCCACTGAAGTGGTCACACACGCCTATCATTTTCGATGTCGAGGATCACCCTGATTGCACAACCGCGGTCGGGTGTTTGCCGTTGTTGGTTTCGCCAACAATTCGCAACCTCCAGGTCACGAAAATGTTAGTTGATGGTGGGGCCAGCCTAAACTTGATTTCTCCTGAAGTAATCAAGAGGCTGCAGATTCCCGACAAAGAACTCGAGAAAACAGGCACGTTTCAAGGAGTAAACCCGGGAAGAAGCCAGCCCAAGGGAAAGATCACATTGCCGGTGACATTTGGCGGGGAATTGAATTACAGAACAAAAAAGATTGTGTTTGACGTTGTCAAGATCCCCTTGCCGTATAATGGAATTCTTGGCCGCCCAGCCTTGGCAAAATTCATGGCAGCATCTCACTACGCTTACAACACGTTGAAGATGCCAGGGCCGATGGGTGTCATTTCCATCAACTCCGACAAGAAAGATGCAGTTATTTGTGTTTATAAGATGTACAGAGACGCGGTTGCAGCAGAGGCCGCCAAGGCGCCAGCTCCTGCCAAGAAGAAGGAAAGCAAGAAGTCCGGCAAGACCTCTGACAAGGATTCCGGGAAGCGCACCTCTTCGGAGTGCTGCGCGCCTGTCGAAGATTTGTCGGAGTGCTCTGCCGGTAAGAAATCCAAAGCTACTTCACCAGCAACCAAAAAGGTGCCGGCGAGGGAGGACGTCACTGACGGTACCTTCACCATCAGTGCCTTCCTTGACAGCAAATAGGAAAGCGCGCTCATTGCCTTCCTGCGGGCGAATGTCGATGTGTTCGCATGGCGACCATCTGACATCCCCGGTGTTCCCAGGGAGGTAATTGAGCACCACCTTGCCGTCTGTCCCCACGCTCAGCCCGTCAAGCAGAAGGTCCGGAAGCAAGCTTTGGAGCGGCAACAATTCATTGCCGAGGAAATCAAGAAGCTTGAAGTAGCAGGCTTGGTTAGAGGTGTACTACATCCAACTTGGTTGGCAAATCCAGTTGTGCTGCGCAAAGTGAACGGAAAGTGGAGGCTTTGCATTGACTACACTGATATTAACAAAGCATGTCCAAAGGATCCTTTCCCTTTGCCGCGCATTGATCAAATTGTAGACTCTACTTCCGGCTGTGATCTACTTTCCTTCCTTGATGCATATTCTGGATGCCATCAGATATTCATGGCCAAGGAGGATGAGGAGAAAACCGCATTCATTACTCCATGTGGCACATACTGCTTCGTGCGTATGCCTTTCGGGTTAAAGAGTGCTGGTTCAACATTCACAAGAGCAGTCCAGATTGGTTTTGAGCCCCAGCTGCACAGGAATGTGGAAGCATATATGGATGATATAGTGGTCAAAACCAAGGACAAATCAACCCTCATTCAAGATTTAGAAGAAACATTTGCAAACTTGCGCAAGATCAATTTGAAGCTCAACCCCGAGAAGTGTGTGTTTGGCATTCCATCCGGCAAACTTCCCGGATTTTTTGTATCTCAACGTGGAATTGAAGCAAATTCTGACAAGATCAAAGCAATTGAGCAGATTCAAGCACCAAAAAGCGTCAAGGATGTATGGCGTCTTGCCGGCTATGTTGCTGCCTTGAGTAGGTTCATTTCAAGATCTGCTGAGCGCGCCCTGCCGTTTTTCAAGATTTTGAAAAAGGTAGGTCCAATGAAATGGACTCCGGAAGCGGAGGCCGCGCTGCAGGATTTGAAAAGATACCTCTCCTCCGTGCCAACACTAGTTGCGCCTCGACCACAAGAGCCGTTGCTGCTATATGTAGTGGCAACAAATCAAGTGGCTAGTGCTGCATTAGTGGCGCAGAGGGAAGCCGATGACGAGGAAGCGGCGCGGCAAGCCCATCCAGCGACAAACCGGAATCTTCTCCGGCAAAGTCTGGTGCCGATAAGTCAGAAACAGCGTAGGCAAATGAGGCTAATCAACAAGTGGTGCCGAAGAAGAAGGTGGTGCAGCGACCCGTGTATTTTGTTAGTTCCCTTCTGCAGGGGGCTAGATCAAGATACTCTGGAGTGCAAAAATTGCTCTTCGGCCTCCTTATGGCCTCGAGGAAGCTACGTCACTACTTCCAAACACATGAGATTACAGTCGTCACTCGCTTTCCGCTACAGCGCATTCTGAGAAATCCAGAGGCAACTGGCAGGATAGTGGAGTGGGCGTTGGAATTGTCAAGCTTTGCACTTAAGTTTGAAAGCACTTCAACCATTCAGAGCAGGGGCTTGGCGGAGTTCATTGCAGAATGGACACCAACGCGGGACGAAGAAATTCAAGAAACAGCTCTCCCCGGCAAAGAGACAGCCAAAGAATGGATCATGTACTTTGACGGTGCCTTCTCGCTGCAAGGCGCCAATGCCGGAGTGCTGCTTGTCACACCCACCGGAGAGCACCTCAAGTATGTGGTTCAAATGCACTTTCCTAGGGAGCAAGCTACAAACAACACTGCTGAGTACGAAGGGCTCCTTGCCGGTCTTAGGATCGCAGTGGACCTTGGAATCAGAAAATTGATCGTCCGCGGTGACTCGCGGCTGGTTGTGAAGCAAGTAAACAAAGATTACCAAAGCCCGTTGATGGAAGCGTATGTCGAAGAAGTGAGAAAATTGGAGGAACACTTTGACGGGTTGCAAACAGAGCACATCCCTCGTGCGAAAAATAGCATCGCTGATCACCTGTCAAAGTGTGCTGCTCAAAAGCTACCTGTGGAACCAGGAACTTTTGTGCTCCATTTGAATCAACCAACAGTCACTCCATCAACGCACGCCAGTAAGAGGAGGAAGTTGAATACTTGCAACCATTTTCTGATAGAGCTCTCTGAAGCCGCCGGTAAGAAGGTTGCCGGGGACAACGACACGGTTGTTGGTGAGCAGCAGCTTCACGCAGAACCTCAGGTTCTTGTCGCTGAGGCAAGCGCTCCCGCAGCCGAAGAAATGCCTTTAGTTCTTGTCGTCGAGCCACAGGCTCCGGCATGGGCACAGCAGATAGTTCGTTTCCTTCAAACAGGAGAACTTCCCGATGAGCAAGAAGAAGCTGAGAAAGTAGTCCGTCAGTCAAGTATGTATCAGTTTGTGGATAACACGCTATACAGAAAGAGACCAAATGGTGTGAAATTAAAGTGTATTTGCCGGGAAGATGGACTGAAGCTGTTGGCAGAGATACATGGAGGCATATGTGGCTCTCACATAGGTTCAAGAGCGCTTGTCGGCAAAGCTTTCCGGCAAGGCTTCTATTTGCCCACTGCCCTCCAGGATGCAACTGAGCTAGTAACCAAGTGTGAAGCATGCCAGTTCCATTCAAAGAACATACATCAGCCAGCTCAAGCTCTTCAAACAATCCCTCTCTCCTAGGCTTTTTCGGTCTAAGGGCTCGATATCTTGGGCCCCTTCCCCCGTGCTACCGGGGGCTTTGAGTTCTTGTACGTCGCCATCAACAAGTTCACAAAGTGGCCCGAAGTGGAGCCAGTGAGGAAGGTGACAGCGCAATCAGCCATCAGTTCTTTAAAAGATTAGTTTACCATTTCGGGGTTCCTAATAGAATCATCACCGACAACGTCATGCAGTTCACGAGCCACACCTTCATGCAGTACGTCCAGGACCTTGGCAGCAAAATCTGTTTTGCATCTGTTGCTCACCCGAGAAGCAACGGCCAAGCGGAAAGGGCAAATGCTGAAGTGTTGCGTGGTCTCAAGACAAGAAATTTTGACAGGCTGCGCAAGTGTGGAAGACGCTGGATTGATGAGTTGCCGGCGGTTCTTTGGTCACTCAGGACGACACCAAATCGAGCTACCGACTAAACACCCTTCTCCCTAGTCTATGGTGCAGAAGCGGTGCTCCCCATGGAACTCATATACGGGTCACCTTTAGTGCTCGCTTACGATGAAGTTGAGCAAGAGCAGCTGCGGCAAGATGACGCAACGCTCCTTGAGGAGGATCGTCTTCGGGCAGCTGTGCGAGCTGCACGCTACTAGCAAGCCTTGCGCCGCTATCATAGCCGCAAAGTGCATGCTCGAAGCCTTGAGGAAGGCGACCTTGTTCTTCGGCGCGTTCAGTCCGCCAAGAGATCAAACAAGTTGACACCGAAGTGGGAAGGCCCTTATTGGGTAGTACGAGTCACCAGACCTGGCGCAGTCCGTCTATAGACCGAAGATGGCATTCAAATGCAAAACTCATGGAATATTGAGCATCTTCGCAAGTTCTACCCATAAGGCGCGGATAGCCGGGTCTCCTGGCAACCCCTTTTGTACATGCTTTGTCGGCAAGACATGTAATCATTTGTACAAAGCTAGGCGCAGATCCTGTGCATAATAAAGCTAAGTGTTTCACAACTTATCGTACATTTCTCTTTTATGTGTGCACATAATGTTGTGATTACGCTTTAGTTTGTGTGAGATGGCTGATGAACTGTCAAGGTTCCCAAACCAATCTTTTCTCTTCTTTCTTTTTCTTAAAGGACAAAAGGGTCCCTCGCGTGCAAGTTTCCCGGGGGGAGTGATGATGGGGTACCATTATAATGACGTTCAAGCAATCATTTCATACGACGAGAGAGGCAATGCAAGGAAAAGCTAAGTTGAAAAACTTTGAAACTTTTTCCTTGTTACGTTTGCAGTTTCCCTTGAACGATTATGTGTTTGTATAAAAACCTGCACGCGAAGGAACCTCGTCGCGATCAGTCCGCGCTCTAGTTTGCCTCGAGTCCGCTCGGCAAGCTTAGCAGCTGCGTTCTGGTCCGGCAAGTTACCTTGCTGGCTGCAACACTTCCAGCAGGCTGCTAAGGACCTGTTCCTCGAAGCGCTCGCGGCAAGTGTGTGCACTGGCAAGTTTCCCAACAACGTAGGGAACACAATCATACAAAGAAGAAATAAAACAAGGGGAACGGCACACATTCATTCAAGCAGCATAAGTTGTATTACATCACGAAAACAGTGCAGATCTAACATGAGATCGAATGTATCTTTTACATGACAGCACAACGATGGATATAACGACAAGCTCAATCCCGACGATCACCCTGGATCCTGGGAATTTGGAGAACCTTGTCAGCAAGAGGAGCAGCAATCTTGTCGGCAGCGGTCACATCGGTGTTCTCCAGCAGCTTCCTGAAGACCCTGGAGAGGTCAAGGCCGGGATTGCGATGAGCAATTTTGAGCAGCACCCTATATACGACTTCGCGTGCAAACTTCCGGGATTCATCGGCGAATGAAGCAGACCTGTCCTCGTGATACGTCTTCAAGGCGTCAATAAGGCCCTCGAAGAACTTGGTCAGTCTGACCCTAGTGGCTTCCTTGTCATGAACAGTGAAGCCCCAGCTCTTCATATCCATGACGGCAATCTGAGAAGAGATGCGCTCAGCGGCATTGACAAGCCTTCCGGTCCAGAGGGAAAGGTTCTCGTGCAATTGGGCGTAGTTGTTCTCAGCATCCTTCTTCAAGGCCTCTTCCTTCTCCAGCTTCTCCATCAAGACCCTCTCCCTCTCCTTGGCGGATTCTAGGGCCATTACCAAGGTGGCCAGTTGGGATTTCAGATCTCTGATTGTCTTGGGGGCGGCATCAAGATCTTGGTTCTTGGACGACAGCTGCGTTTGCAAGTCCCCTAGAGTGCGGGCTGCCTTCAGCGCTTCGTCCTTGAGAGCCTCGATTTCTTTGCCATTAACGGCAAGATATTATTTTAATTTGGCCATTTGGGACTCCAGTTCTGTCTTGGCAGAGGCAGCGGCAGCAGCCTTATCGAAAGCCTCCTTGAGCTTGGCGGCATTCTCCAAAGCCTGGGTTTCGATGGATTTCTTGTGTCCGTCTTCCAGCTCTTGGGTCCGTTGCTTAAGGAGTGTTTCAATTTCCTCATCCTTGCCGCGGAGTGTGGCGGCAAGGGCTTCTTCGCGGGCGGCAAGTTCCCTATCTTTGGCATCGAGATGCGCTGCGCGCTCTGTCAGCTTGCCGTCCAAGGCTGCCGCCTCTTTCTTAGAAGCGGCGAGCTCTTCTTCCTGATCTCCGAGGACGCGAGACTGCTGGTTGTACCATGTATGCAGCTCGTTCGCCTTCTCTTTCAGCTTCTGGTCAACCAGGTCCGCAGCCTTGCGCTCTTCCTGGACCCTGCTCCACCTCTGGCTGTACCTTTCCTGGACTCCTTTGAACCCGACGGCCATGATCTCCATAAAAGCAAGATCTTCGGTGCTGTCAGTTACATTAGTGGCCTCGCCGGTTCTTTGAGTCAGGGGGAGCAGGATCCGGGCTATTTCTTCGTCAAAGTTTGGCCCTGCAGTACCAGATGTGTTGGGGGCTCCAGACTCATGCTGAGAAGCGATCAATGCCAAGCTGCTTGACGGGACCTGCAAGGTTGGCGCCACTAGTTGATTGTCGGGGTTCGGCGCACCGGTGTTGACGGGCGCCTTCTCCACATCCATCCTGACGGGGTCGGACGTATCGCCAGGGGTCTTCTCAGGCTCCTCGGGAGCCTCTCTGATCTCCTCAGTGACTTGCACAAGATTCTCTTCAGCAGCAATCTTGGCGGCTTCATCAGCGGCATCCTTTGCAATATTTGCTACCTCCACAAGGACTTCACCTTCTTCGGCGGAGGCTGGAGCTATGGATTGTAGCAAGAGCAAGGGCGGAATAAGGTTCAGAATTACAAGTCAAGTTCAAGAAAACAAAAAAATCCGTGAGGAATGTTTAAAGACAAGAGGATTACCCGTTGGTGTTTGCTGAGGAAGGGCGTCTCCTTCCCCGGCAACTTGCGTTGCCGGCGTACGGTCATCGGCAGCCCCACTTGACGGGTTAGCCTCCATGCAGGCAGGCTCATTGGTGGAGGCCCTTGTCGGGGAAGCACTCTCCGGAACGATGGTTGACGGGGGAGCCACAACAGGGTCCACCTCCTGGCGTTCTTCTTCTTGGCGGGCCTCCCCCACGTCCTCGCGTAGGGGGCTGGGTTGGGGGCTAGTAATAATGGTTTCGGCCGTCACCACCCCCTGCCCAGCACTTGTCGAGGGATCCTGTTCTGTTGCAGGCCTGGCCCGCTTCGTCTGGTGCACGAGTGGCTCCGGGTCTCTGTCAAGACAAAGGAATCAAGTCAAAACAGCAATCAAATGAAATCAAGACTTGATGAAGATAAGCAAAATCACTTACTCCTCCTCCTCCTCAGACTCGCCAAGGACGTCGAAATCATACATCACTGGCGGAGGCGACTCTCTGGCCCTCTTAAGTGCCGGGGGAGGTGAACCCGTCGGCTGAATGAATTCAACTTCCTCGGCAACCTCTTGCCGGGGGGATGGAGGCTGAGCTCAGGGACGTCGGGTCGATTGCCGGCGTACTTCTTCTTGGCGACCGGTCTTCGTGGTTGTCTTTTTCACCATAGGACCGGCTCCTGGCGAAGAAGCATGCACCGAGTCTTGACTGACCGCCCTTCGAAGATGGCGTTTCTTCTTCGTCGGGGCTCGTGGGCCTTCTTCCTCTTCAGGCTCCCGGGCAACCTCAGTCCCGGCAACCTCAGCTCTGGCAATCTCGCACCCGACAGGCTCTTCTTGTTGCTCTTCGGCAGCTTCTTCTTCGTGATGCTCTTCATCATCATCTCTAGCTGCCGTGGCGCCAGAACTGCCTGCCGCGTTGATTCTCGCGATCTCGGTGGCCTTGCTGGCGATGTACACCAGTTCTTCATCCTTGGTGGCCCGGATGAGATCAGTTTCCTTCCGGGAAGCTTTCTCCGTCAAGTTGGAAGCCCAATCCATCTCGTTCACCAAGGTGGGCATTGGCCAGTCCGCTTTGACTTCGTGGGCATCGCAGTCCGGCATCATCGACAAGATGGAATCCTTGGCGGAGTTGATGTGCAGCGGGATGATTCCGTCCGGCAAATGGAATGTGCCAGTTTTCTGAAACAACTGTTCGCAGAGGCAGGCATGCTCCATGACCGTCAAGTTGTTACCGGTCCCAGGATGTTGGAAATATGCCCTAGAGGCAATAATAAATTGGTTATTATCATATTTCTTTGTTCATGACAAAGGTTTATTATTCATGCTATAATTGTATTGACCGGAAACTTAAATACATGTGTGGATACATACTCTATTTGGTGCTTGCGTTGAGCATAAAACATTATATCTGGATATTGTTTATTGCAAGACGGTTATTCATTTAAGTCAGAGAATAATGGTTATTCTGTTTATATGAGTAATGTCTTTCATGATCATGCACCCAATGTGAATGGTTTACTGAATCTCGATCGTAGTGATACACATGTTCATAATATTAATACCAAAAGATGCAAAGTTAATGATGATAGTACCACATGATTGTGGCACTGCTACTTAGGTCATATTGGTGTAAAGCGCATGAAGAAACTCCATGCCGATGGACTTTTGGAATCTCTTGATTATGAATCATTTGAGACATGTGAACCATGTCTTATGGCAGGATGACTAAAACCCCGTCTTCCGGATCAATGGAGCGGGCAAGTGACTTATTGGAAATAATACATACCGATGTATGCGGTCCGATGAGTGTTGAAGCACGCGGTGGATATCATTATTTTCTTACCTTCACAGATGATTTGAGTAGATACAGGTATATTTACTTAATGAAACACAAGTCTGAAACATTTGAAAGGTTCAAGGAGTTTCAGAGTGAAGTGGAGAATCATCGTAATAAGAAAATTAAATTTCTACGGTCTGATCCTGGAGGTGAATATTTGAGTTACGAGTTTGGTATGCATTTAAGACAATGTGGAATTGTTTCACAGCTCACGCCACCTGGAACACCACAACATAATGGTGTGTCCGAACATCGTAATCATACTCTATTGGATATGGTGCATTCTATGATGTCTCTTACCGATTTGCCACTATCGTTTTGGGGTTATGCATTAGAGACAGCCGCATTCACTTTAAATAGGGCACCGTCAAAATCCGTTGAGACGACACCGTGTGAGTTATGGTTTGGCAAGAAACCTAAGATGTCATTTCTTCAAGTTTGGGGATGCGACGCTTATGTCAAGAGGCTTCAGCCTGATAAGCTTGAACCCAAAGCGGAGAAGTGCGTCTTCATAGGACACCCTAAATAGACCATTGGGTATACCTTCTACCACAGATCTGAGGGCAAGATCTTTGTTGCCAAGAATGGGTCCTTTATAGAGAAGGAGTTTCTCTCGAAAGAAGTGAGTGGGAGGAAAGTAGAACTTGATGAGGTAATTGTACCTTCTCTCGAATTGGAAGGTGGCGCATCACAGAAAGTAGTTCCCGTGATGCCTACACCAACCGGAGAAGAAGCTAATGATGATGATCATGAAACTTCGGATCAAGTTACTACTGAACTTCGTAGGTCGACCAGGGTACGTTCCGCACCAGAGTGGTACGGTAGTCCAGTCCTGGAAGTCATGTTGTTGGACAACGGCGAACCTACGAACTATGAAGAAGCTATGATGAGCCCGGATTCCGACAAATGGCTTGAGGCCATGAAATCCGAGATAGGATCCATGTATGAGAACAAAGTATGGACTTTGGTGGGCTTGCCCGATGATCGGCAAGCCATTGAGAATAAATGGATCTTTAAGAAGAAGACAAACGCTGATGGTAATGTCACCGTCTATAAAGCTCGACTTGTCGCAAAGGGTTTCCGACAAGTTCAAGAGGTTGACTACAATGAGACTTTCTCACCCGTAGCGATGCTTAAGTCTGTTAGAATTATGTTAGCTATTGCCGCATTTTATGATTATCAGATCTGGCAAATGGACGTCAAAACGGCATTCCTTAATGGGTTTCTTAAGGAAGAATTGTATATGATGCAACCAGAAGGTTTTGTCGATCCTAAGGATGCTAACAAAGTATGCAAGCTCCAGCAATCCATCTATGGACTGGTGCAAGCATCTCGGAGTTGGAATATACGCTTTGATGAGGTGATCAAAGCTTTTAGTTTTATACAAACTTACGGAGAAGCTTGTATTTACAAGAAAGTGAGTGGGAGCTCTATAGCATTTCTGATAGTATATGTGGATGACATATTGTTGATTGGAAATGATGTAGAATTTCTGGAAAGCATAAGGGGTTGTTTGAAAAGAGTTTTTCAAAGGAAGACCTGGGTAAAGCAGTTTACATATTGGGCATCAAGATCTATAGAGATAGATCAAGACGCCTGATAAAACTTTCACAGAGCACATACCTTACAAGTTTTTGAAGAAGTTCAAAATGGACCAGTCAAAGAAGAAGTTCTTGCCTATGTTGCAAGGTGTGAAGTTGAGTGAGACTCAAAGCTCGACCACGGCTGAAGAAAGAGAAAGGACGAAGGTCGTCCCCTATGCCTCAGCCATGGGCTCTATAATGTATGTCATACTGTGTACCATACCTGTTGTGTGCCTTGCCGTGTGTCTGGCAAGGGGGTACTAGAGTGATCCAGGAGTGGATCACTGGACAGCGGTCAAAAATTATCCTTAAGTAACTTAAGGAAATGTTTCTCGTTTATGGAGGTAACAAAGAGTTTGTCGTAAAGGTTTACGTCGATGCAAGCTTTGACGCCGATCTGGATGACCCTGAGTCTCGAACCGGATACGTAAAGTGGAGCAGTCGTTTGGAGTAGTTCCAAACTGAGTGTTGCGGCGGGATTTACATGTGAAGTGTATATTTAATGCCCTTTCAACTCCATCCGTGATTGGATCAAGGACGGAGACATTGAGATTTGCAAAGTACATATGGATCTGAATGTTGCAGACCCGTTGACTAAAACCTCTCCCATGAGCAAAACATGATCAGCCCCAAAACTCATTGGGGGTTAGATTCATAACTATGGAAACTAGATTATTGACTCTAGTGCAAGTGGGAGACTGTTGGAAATATGCCCTAGAGGCAATAATAAATTGGTTATTATCATATTTCTTTGTTCATGATAAAGGTTTATTATTCATGCTATAATTTTATTGACCGGAAACTTAAATACATGTGTGGATACATAAACAAATACCGTGTCCCTAGTGAGCCTCTACTAGACTAGCTCATTGATCAAAGATGGTTAAGGTTTCCGAACCATAGACATGAGTTGTCATTTGATAACGGGATCACATCATTAGGAGAATGATGTGATGGACAAGACCCAACCGTAAGCTTAGCACCAGATCGTTTAGTTTATTTGCTACAGCTTTCTTCATGTCAAGTATCTGTTCCTTAGACCATGAGATCGTGCAACTCCCTGACACCGAAGGAATACTTAGTGTGTATCCAAACGTCACTTCGTAACTGGGTGATCATAAAGGTGCTCTACAGGTATCTCCAAAGGTGTTTGTTGGGTTGGCATGAATCGAGACTGGGATTTGTCACTCCGTATGACGGAGAGATATCCCTGGGCCCTCTCGGTAATACAACATCATAAAGAGCTTGCAAGCAATGTGGCTAATGGGTTAGTCACGGGATCTTGTATTACGGAACGAGTAAAGAGACTTGCCGGTAACGAGATTGAACTAGGTATGGAGATACCGACGATCGAATCACGGGCAAGTAACATATCGCTGGACAAAGGGAATTGCATACGGGATTAACTGAATCCTTGACATCGTGGTTCAACCGATAAAAGATCTTCGTGGAATATGTAGGAACCAATATGGGCATCCAGGTTCCGCTATTGGTTATTAACCGGAGAGGTGTCTCGGTCATGTCTACATGATTCTCGAACCCGTAGGGTCTGCACGCTTAACGTTCGGTGACGCTAGAGTAGTATTGGAATATTTGATGATTGGTAACCGAATGTTGTTCGGAGTCCCGGATGAGATCCCAGACGTCACGAGGAGTCTCGGAATGGTCGAGAGGTAAAGATTTATATATGGGAAGTCATATTTTGGGTTCCGGAAAAAGGTGCAGTTTTTTCGGTATTGTACCGGGAAGCTTCCAGAAGGTTCCGGAGGGTTCCGGAAGTCCACAAGTGGGTCCACCACGTCCCAAGGGCTGGCATGGGCTGAGGGGAAGTGCCCTGGCCTTATTGGGCTAGGCGCACCAAGTCCTCAAAAGCCCATGTGGCTAGGGAAGGGGGGAAAAAGGGGAGTCCTAGTAGGAATAGGATTGGACTTGGAATCCAAGTCCTCCCCCCCCCCTTGGCTGCGCCCTAGGGCTTGGAGGGGCTGTTCCCCACGCCCCTCCACCTATATATATAGAGGAGGGGGTGCCCCAAACAACACACCAGCCCCTGGGTGCCCCTCTCTCTCCCGTTACACCACCGCCTCGTCCCGACGACGCTTAGCGAAGCGCTGTCGGTGCTCCACCACCACCATCACCACCACGCCGCCGTGTTGGTTGTGATCCCATCTACTTCTCCTCTCCCGCTTGCTGGATCAAGAAGGAGGAGACGTCATCGAGCCGCACGTGTGCTGAACGCGGAGGTGCCGTCCGTTCGGTACTTCATCGGATTGGATCGCGATTGGATCGTGACGAGTACAACTACATCAACTGCGTTATATACGTTTCCGCTTTCGGTCTACGAGGGTACGTAGACACACTCTCCTCTCTCGTTGCTATGCTTCTCCTAGATAGATCTTGGGTGTTCGTAGGAAATTTTTTGATTTTCATGCTTCGTTACCCATCACAAGATACAATCGCATAATATCAGCGGCGTTCTGTTATTCCCAAGTGAATCTTTCTCTCTTCTGCAGCGGCGCGATGCGTCGCCGGAGGAAATCAGCGCCAACCATTTCTATGGTCAGCTTGGCGGCCTTGAGGCGGGCGATTCTGTTCAGTGCCGGGCGAAGTTTCCCGTCAGTAGCACCAAGATCGCTCCAATTCTTGTCGCGCTTGACTCCCACTGTGTGTGGTATGCAGAACTGAGGGAAATCATTTTCCTGGATCCAGCACCATTCTGCCCTCCACTCGTCCCATTTGAGGTGGAGCTGCCCGGCAAGGTACTGGCCCTTCGTTTTTGCCCTGGCGATCCAAGTCACGCTGCCGGAGAGCGACTTGTCTTCGATGCGGGGAACGAAGAAGTGGCGGAACAGATCCACATTGGGGGAAACTCCGACAAAGTTCTCACACAGATGGGCAAAAACCGCCATGCAAGTCATCGCATTTGGAGTGAAATCCAGCAGTCTAAACCCAAAACTAAACATCATGGCGCTGAAGAAGTCTGAGAATGGGGGAACCAGACCGCAATAAAAATAAGCGCAGAAGAATGGATACGAATCTGCGGGGTCCTTGTCGCCTTCAGGAAGCACCACTGGGGCCTTGTGATCCTTGGTGTCCCTTCCCCACATGTACGCGTATCTCTTAATCAGCTCGTTGCCATCCATGGAAGACGGCGAGAAGAACGCGTTTTCTCTCCACCGCTTCTCCAGCTCTTCCAACGCCTTCTTCTTCTCCTCCGCCTTGGGGTCGAGTGGCTTGGCGGGCTTCTTCCCCGCCGCGTCGGCTCTCTTGGGCGCCATCAAGACTCGGGAGGAAGAAGAAGGTCGAGGTGAGGTGCGAATCGGTGGCGGCGGCGGCGGAAGCGGTTCTCGCGAGAGGAAGGAAATGAAGCAGGGGAAAGCGGGGGTGAATGAGCAGCGCCTCCTCGCGGTCGCCTTTTTATGGGGAAGGCGTGAGGGGGTTGGCTCTTCACTATTTACCCCAGTGGCACTTTTTATAGGCGCTCCACCACGGAATAACCGCAACAGTCCACGTTCCCACATCCCACATTTAATGCGTGGATTGGACGTGAGTCAGGATAACCATCATGATGAAAATTACAGCGGCAGTTTTCCCGCTGCGTGTCTGTGCATTGTATGGGCCTAGCCCAACGACGCTTCAGATGTGCGTATGGCCCAGGCCCGGGGGCTCCTGTCGGTGTATAAAACATGGGTATTTTATACCCTGACTTATGCACAAACGGTGGCAGCCTCCCTGCCGGCCAAGGCTTGCCGGAAACCACCAAGACCAAGATTTAAGGCCTAGTTGCAGAAGCTACTGGAGAGAAGTTCAAGAAGAAGCATCGACAAGCACTCAACTAGTGATGAAGATAAAGACATTCCTTGCCGACAAGGCTGAACCGGCAAGGCGAAGACCCGGTAAGCTCCGTGCCGGCAAGCTTTCGCCAGCACGTCAGCGCTCCACCTCACCGGGCAGCTAGTCGCTAATCGGTGAGGTGTCGACCGCGCAGGCTGGTTAGTGAGATTTGTCGGGCACGTGTCAGCATGCGGGGAGAAGATTTGCCTTTAGTGACACCCGTCCAGAAGGCGTGTCAAAATAATACGAGGTAGCTGGGCGAGCGGTGCAGAAACCTTGCCGGGGCTACCTCTCCACATGACACCTAACGGAGCATTTAATGCTTTTGTCCTAAACTGGCAGAGTTAGGTATGATAGCACTGTTCGCTATCTAATCACTATGTAATGACTGTTTTGCCACTGTGGTAACCCCTTGAGCTATAAAAGGAGGGCCAGGGTAACAATTAGAGGGATTCGGATCCTTTTTCAAACACTAGCACGTCTTGCATGCGTAGCTGCTCTCTCCGCACCTTGCCGGGAGAAGCGCTCCTTGTACTTGTGCTCTCATACATCCAATACACCAAAGCAGGAGTAGGGTTTTACACCTCACGGTGGCCCGAACCTGGGTAAATCCCTTGCGTTCTCCATTGATTCTACTCTTTGTGCACGTTGATCTCCCCTGCTGAACCACAAGGGGCTAGATGGCCCCATAGATGGTCGTACCCACGACAGATGGACTAAACCCTAGGTGGGTATGATGATAACGGTCCTCCCCCTACGGCCTAAACCCTCCGGTTTATATAGACACCAGGGGTACCTAGGGTTACATTGGGTCGATAACTATCAAGAGATAACCATGCCGGTCACGCCATCTTTTCTTGGATGAGACGTCAAGTCTTCGGATGTTTCCTTCTAGAGCCCGTGGTTGTCTGTAGTCCGGCCTTCCTTCGGTGAGTCAAGAGTGGCCCATCAGTCCGGCCCATGAGAGATAGGCCGGCAGCCCGAGGACCCCTTAGTCCGGGACACCCTCAAAAGGAAGAAAGAAAAAGTATTGTAAAAGTATTCATGTGAATGTGAACGCATTTAATTCAAATTTTAGAATTTTCAAAAAGCCATATTTGAATCAAACATCAAAATTAAGATCCGTTTTCAATGTTGGAATCCTCACGCCGTGCTCTTCGAAACTAGGTCCTGCATGAGTATATTTTGATGAACTTTTTTGTGTGCAATTTAGTTCATGTTTGGTGCAACTACCTGATAGCCGGTGTGAACGTTTCCCCTACTCATGGACGTGCAGTTTTCACTGTTGCTAATATGTGTGAACGCATTTAATCCGAGTTTAATTTTGTTTTAAAGTCATAACTTTTAAAACGAACATCAAAATTAAGATTCTCTTTCACCGTTGGAATCATCATGGCGTGCTCTTAAAAACTAGATCTCGTATGGGTATATTTTGACGAATTTTTGTGTGTGCAATTTAATCCTCATTAAGTGCAACTGTCTAGCAGCCGATTTGCAATTATCGGACAGTCGATGTGCAACTTTCCCTCATACTCATGGACATGCAGTTTTCACTGATGGCACCTCCATACCAAACTATTCCCTACAAGTGAGATGTGCAACTTCGTCTGCTGCCACGGCCAACTCCGTAGTAGTGGATGTGGAACTTTTTTCCTGTTCATGGATGTGAAGCTTTTACTATTTGCTGCCTCGACCAACTGTCTAGCGTTGGATGTGCAATTGAGATTATGCACCGACCAACTGCTTAATACTGATCCTTATTTGCTTTGCTCTTGTGTGATCTCAGTCTGTTGTCAATATCTCTGTTACTTTCATGTCTCGTCTAGGCTTTATTAATTTGAAGCTTCTTGCATCTTGCGCCTTCGCTCTAAAAACAATAACTATCCCCCATTTTTATTGTACTCCTACCTCCTTTTCCCTGCAAAAAAAAAAGACATACGCAATCAATCATGTCTAAAATTAGGCGTTCGGATAAGGCACCAGCCATGTTTAGAATTGGAATTAAAACTAGCTAGACGTTAGGATAAGCATTGATGAGACACATTAATATCTCACCAAATAATCGTGTCAACATTGGCATTTTGCTATAAATACAGATCATGGAGATACTCACGCACCCATCAGTTTCATTTAGGAAAAACAACACACATTACCTCTTCGATATGGCGTCGTACATGAAGAACGCTGCTAAAGGACTACTGGGAACCAGCAAGGCTTTCATATGCCTGTCGGTGGTTTTTTTTTTTTTTTTTTTGAGCGAAAGGGTTTCCCCTCCGATTTCATTTAAAGAAACCAACAGTAGCAGTCTAACAACGAACGCGATCACAAGTACCTGCTAATGATACCTAAACAGTATCGAAGCAACATTTTTTATCTTACACTCAAGCCTTGCCTCCTGGCACAAAAGACATGAGGGGGAACTGTCCCAGCAACTAAAAGCCTATGATCCAACGCAAAAGAAGAGCTACCAAAAGCAACAGAGAAGATCTGGTAGATGCTGCTTCTCCTGTCGTCTGGTAGGAAGACCATCGCCCCACACAACTCCGGATCAATCTGATCCAAATTAGTTGAGTTGATGGTTAATTCGTATTGTCTGTGGATGGATGCAGAAAAAATGGGGTCGCATGGCTGCGAAAAGCAGCTGAGCAGGCAGTGGCACGGACGGAGACTATTGCATCGGGGCAGGCACCTGCAACGGGCCCTGCAGGGCTGAGGGCTTCGACAATGGCCATTGCCACAACCTCCTTACATGCATGTGCTGAGTAAAGTCTAAAATAAACCCTGACTTTGTAGAGGCCGTCGCAAATGAATCTCCATCTCTGAATCCCTGAAGTTGATATCCTAACCTCTTTAATCCCGGTCTATTCTAACCCTGGACATGTTTGGCGCACTGGGAAAAGAGACGATCCCAGTCGGGTTCATCCGCTACTCTCACTGAGAATATGGGTCCACAAGTCATATTATTTTCTCTCCTATCATCTTCTTCCCTTATCCTCCTCTTCCGATCCCCTTTTCCTCTCCACCCCTGATCCCTCTTTCTCTCTCCACTGCCGATCCCTCTTTCCTCTCCTACGAGACTGGCCGGGCCGCGCACTGGTTGGCGTTGACGGCCGAGCCGAGCCCGTCTGGGCCGACGTCTGGAGGCGGCGGCTGCTGGAGACCTTCGGACAGCGGGGCCAGACACAGTGGTGGCGGCGGGCGGCGGAGTCTCGGCGGAGCGTAACGTGGCTAGAAGGGCCCGCGCGAGATTCGTCTGAGGCTGTGAGATCGCGTCGGCCTGCACGCGTGTCACAACGCGGCGGCGAGCGCGCGCCAACATGCGGCTCGACCACGGCAAGCGCGGCAACGCGCGGGCGAGCCGGCCGGTGACGTGCGTGAACAGTGGGGCCGAGGCACGCGGTGGGCAGCGGTAGCCGGCCTATCACGCGGCACGCGGTTCATGGCGCAGTCGAGGCTTGGCGCGGCGGCGAGGACCAACACAGCTCGGCCATGTGAGCTGGCCATTCAACACGGGGGCGTGGTGGTGGCATCCAGTCGATGACCGCTGAGAGCGGCGGTGCGTAGCTGCGAGCAACTGCATGATCGAAGCAGGTGGCGTCGGGCACGAAACCAAAGCACCGCGCTGCGTGCTGCGGCTACGAGCTGGCTGAGGCAAACGGCGGCGCGGTCAGCAAGCAACGCTGCGGCCAACGGCCGGCCGGACGCATGGATGCGTACGTGCATGCGTGTGCACAGGCGGACGTGAGTGCAACTTGCGGGAGGTTAGCTTGGCACGGCAAGGCTTGATGGCGTCGACGACCGCCGCCTCCAGCTCTTCCGGAATGGCGTCGACGGCCGAGCCGACCCCGTTGGGCACGCTCCTCAGGTGCTCATGTCGCTGACCACGGTCGCCACCGGGTCGGGCTTGCCCAGGTGAGCACGCTGTTGAGGAGATGCTTATAACACGTGGGTCCACATAGTAAGTCACCGTAGAAATCAATCCCCGCTGGGATTGTGCCTTTCATATTACACCGAACAGGTTTTAGTCATGCAGGGTCGAGATTGACTGGGATCTGTAAATACAGGGTACCATCTTTAGGGATTTAGAGGTGAGGGTTTGTTTTGATCCGCCTCTGCAAGCTTAAGGCTTATCTCAGACTCAGACTTTACTCGCATGTGCTACAAGAACTGCACCGACCCGTCCATCTAGCCATGTACTATGCCACTGCATGCATGCTCGATCGGCATGCGTTCCGGCTGAAATAAATAAGAGTTCTCTTCATGTCATAATAAAGGAACGGAGCTTGCCAGCTTGAGAGGGCAGTAACCATCAACTGCAATCTTTTGCTCGATTTTGGTTATGATTAACATTGCTCATCTCAGCCATAATCTTTTTGTTCTCAACACTGTTATCTTTATGGTTTGGTCTCTTGCCAGATAGCGTCATCGATAGGCTCACCGCTTTATAGTAACTATAGCAAATTTTTAAAATGTTACCGTCCCTAAAAAACTGTCAAACAGAGAATAATAGGTCTATCACATTACCAATAGGGCAATCTATCCCTATAATTTTACGACCTTTTTGGTTTGCGGAATTCTAAAAAACACAGAAACAGAAGAAGAAGAAAACACATGCTTGAAATGCCGTGTCCATGCGAATCCTACATGAGTTTTGTTCATTTGATTGTGCCGCAGTAAAAACTAAGGATTCTTTCAAAGAGGTTTGAGTGGATACTAAGTTTTCACTGAAATGTAGTGCAAAGTAATTCTTAGGAAAAATTCCTGCATGATTCAATCCTATGAATCAAATGACCTATATAAGATTTTTTTTTAAGGATTTCAATCCTCCAATTTTTTTTGGAAAACTCTCCGTTTCAGCCGGCTGATTAATCAGTCACGCAAACCTCCTCCGTAGCATGCCACGTGCCCCACGGGCCCACCCACGCACGCGTCCTCAACCTTATCTCTTACTCTGTATTAGACGCATCTGGTTCCCCCAAGCTCTTCTCTCGATCCCATCTCTCCTCTCTCCCTCTCTCTCTCTCTCTCTCTCTCTCTCTCACCTCTCGATCCCATCGAATCCACCACCGTAACACGCAAAGAGCACCACGCCGGAAAGCTTCCCCGCGTCGTGCTGCTTCTCTCCCGCTTCCGGTGCTACGAGACGGCAAGACCCAACGCTGTGAGGTGGCGCTGCTGGCGCTGCGACGCCGTGCTGCGGGGCAGCAAGGGGTGGTGGTCGCGGTGCTGCAACGCGGCGCTAAACTCAACGACGGAGGTGCTGCAACGACACTGATGCAAGGGGCGACGACCGCGCGACGGTCGGGTGCTTCAATCGATTGGCGGGTGCTGCAGATGGGGGCTCGCCGGCTTTGCGACGAAGCATCGCCAGGGCCGCCGGAGCTGCAATGAAGCGCAGCGGGGGGTCGTTGAAGCTTCGCCGGAGTTGCAATGAAGCACCGCCGGAGTTGCAACGAAGCGCAGCCGAAGTCGTTGAAGCTTCGCCGGAGTTGCAATGGAGGGGCGCCGGTGCTGCATTGGAGCGCCGTCGGTGCTGCGCGGGTGCTGCCATGGGAGCTGCGAGCAGTGAACGAATGTGTTGTGCCGGAGAGACGAGGAGTCAATTTTCTGTTGGGTTGTGCACGTGGCCTAGCTGGCACAACGGACGGCTGCACAAAGCCTCATCTAACGGCTCACGAGGAGGTTTAAAATTGGCTCGCGTCAGCCAGATGATTTGTAGCAGCGCCCAATTTTTTTTTGAGAATCCTTCGAATAAAAGTGGTCCTTAGAATGCATCCTAAAAAGACCCCTCTTGTATGTATATCTAAGGACAACCAGGCAAAAATACCAATGCACTGTATAGACAGAAATTTGGCGGGTCAGTAGTGCCCCCCTCCCAGCGTGACCATGTGCCCCCGGCGACGGGTGCTACCACGGCGGTGACCATGTGTTGCAACCTGGTGACGGGGGTGCGTCACCGCGATTTGCTAGGACCGACAGCACGTTTTGCTGCAAAGGGCGGACCACGCGGAGCACCGATGCTGCAACCACGAGCCGGCGAACGGAGCCGACGAGCAGGGACGGCGAGCGGCGCTACGGTGTTGCAGTGAGGCCGTGGATGGCGACGAGACGGCGCGCTGCATGCATCGCCACTTCAATGCCATCCACGCGAAAGATGCCTACTTTTATTTTATTTTGTCATCATCTGCTAAAGATGCCTAAACCACATTGATGGATCACATGTCTGCAACCTGGCTCGCTGGCCAGGTGATGGCGATGGGGCTCGTCACCGAGTGCTCGCCGTCGCTCCACTCGATCGACCCGAACGTGTGCTTCTCCGTGACATTCCCAAAGATTAGTGGCGCGAAGGTGATCGCGTACTCCTGCGTTCCCTGCGTCGCGCTGAACTGCAGCTTCTGCGGCCTCACCGTCACGACCACGCCGGCGGGGCTGGTGATCTTGGCTCTGTACGTCGCCCTGGGGTTGCTGCCAACGTTCCGCACGACGCGGCGCTGCGTGACCGCGCGTTTCTCCGGGCCGAACAGCGCCGAGAAGGCCGGGTAGTTGAGGTCCCCCACGGCGGAGCCCGCGCGCGTCGAGCAGTTGGTCGCCGGGGTGAGCACGGCCATCTGCTCGGCGGTGTAGCCGAGCGCGCAGAGGAAGGTGATGTAGTCCTCCGTGCCGGCGTCGTACACCAGGCCTGGATCCGCGGCGCGGTTGGGGTCCACGTGGCCTGCCCCGCGCGCGAACGGCGTGGACGCCTTGCCGGTGGACATGTCCCCGATGACGGCGCCCGCGCTGTCCACGTTGTACGCGGTGGTCATCAGGGCGGATTTGATCGCCGCTGGGCTCCACTTCGGCCTCGCCTGCCGGAGCAGCGCGGCGATGCCGCTCACCTGTGGGCACGATATCGAGGTGCCCGACATGATGTTGTACTGCACGCGCCTCGTGTCGCCGTCGAGCAGCGAGGGCGAGGTGGCGCCTGTCCAAGCGGCCAGTATGTCCACGCCGGGGGCCGTGACGTCCGGCTTCAGGATCTCCGGGACGAGGCGGCTCGGGCCGCGGCTGGAGAAGGATGCCATTCTTGGCGAAGGGGGTGACCGTCCGACGACGGTGCCGTGGAACACCATGGTCGCGACGGGGGATGCTTGTGTGCGCAAGTACTTCTTGATCTTCTCGGCGGCGGCAAATGTGACGGCACTGACGGGGAGGATGTGGGCGCTGGTTCTGGCCTGCTCACCCTGTGCTTCCTCGCTGCCGAGGACTGCTCCGGCGCCGCCGGCGAGTTTGACAGCATGTCCTTTCTCTGTTCGTCCATTCACTCCGGGGTCGCACAAAACAATCTTCCCGGCAACCATGTTGGGATCGAGCTTCCCGGTTTCACAGATGTTCGAGCCCACGTCTCCGCCGTACACCAGTGGAACCTTTGTCCGGCCAAGCGGTTTGCCGGCGTACAATGAGGTGCCCGTGAAGGTCTCGCCGTTGCCTAGAACGACGTCGGCCGGGAATTGGCGGTTGATGCTGGACGCGCCGACGGTCAAGAACCACGGCGCGACGTTGACGACGGTGGATTCGCCTGGGCCGGAGTTCCCTGCGGAGGCGGAGACGACGATGCCCTTGCTAACAGCGTGGAACGCGCCCACGGCCGTGGTATCTTTGTAGAACTTGCGTGCCTTCATGGTGCCGAGCGAAGCAGAGATGACGTCGACGCCGTCCGCGATGGCCTCGTCGAACGCGGCGAGGGTGTCGGAGCTGGCGCACCCTTTCCAGCACGCCTTGTAGACGGCGATGCGCGCGCCCGGCGCCGCGCCGACGGCTCTTCCTTCGCCGTAGCCGTACAAGGACGCGTCCGCCACGGCAGAGCCGGCGGCGGTGGAGGCGACGTGCGTGCCGTGGCCTTCGGTATCGAGCGGCGACATGAACACCGTCTCACTGACCGCACGCCGACCACGCGCGGCCTCGTGTCCCCGGCGGAAGAACTTGGCGCCGACGATCTTGGCGTTGCAGTACGCGGAGGCGTTGAACTCCGGGGTCGACACGCAGCCGCCGCTGAACCTGCGGGGCGGCGGCGGCAGCGACGTGTCCGCGGCGAACGACGCGCGTCCTTCCGGGTACACGCCGGTGTCGATGACGCCGATGACGACGTCGGAGGCGCCGCTGGACGCCGGGAGCAGCCCGGACGACTCCGAGAGCCGGAGGAAGGACGGCGTGAGGGTGGTGTGCAGCTCCTGCACCTCGTCGGGCACGACGGCGAGGACGGAGCCCGAGGACGCGAGGCGCGCGGCCTGGCGGGCCGTGAGCCGCGCCGCGAAGCCCGTGGCGGCGTGCGCGTAGGAGTAGAGCACCCTCGGCGCCGGGCGCGACATCTCCACTGGTATGCGGTCGCGCAGGAAGGCAACGTACGGCCGGGTGGCCAGCAGGCTGCGCCGCGGCAGCCGGGGCGCGTGCGCCGGCGCGACGTGCACGATGTAGGAGGACACGCCCTCCATCTCAAGCTCCTCCGCCGTGGCCATGGCCGTCATTGCCGCGCCGATGACGGCGAGCAGGAGGCACAGGGGTCTGGTCAGCTCCATGGCTCGATGCAGTGCCGATGCCTCCGCGCAGTGTGGAGTGCTGCGAGGTCGGGTAGGGGACGCGAAGAAGCAGGCGAGTCAGGCGAGCAGCGCCGGACGCCACGGGTGGCACAGACGGCGTGGGCTGTTGCAGATGGAGATGGTCAGATGGAGGCGGGGCTCGTGTTCATTAATTACTGTTGTGGTACGAGAAAGCGACAACAGCGTGACTCGCGTGCTCCTCCTGCATCGCGTGGTAGGCCCTACTACGGATATCCTCTGTTTTTTTTCTCTCAAAAAGAAAAAGATGTCCTCTGTTTCTCCTACTGAGACTAATGATTGATGGACTGTTTTTCTACTTGGAGTAGAGTACATATTTCTAGGCTAAATTTTTTTAAATAATAAACTTTTTTATTAATTTTCACATATATTACGCCGTTTTTTTTTAAATAATACAGCGTCGGCTTACTGCAGGCCGACAGGAGCCTATCGTCCTACCGGTGGCCGACTGGGGCACGTCGGCCTATCGGTGGCCAACAAGTGGCCTTTCGGCTACGTGTAAGCCGATTAGTGGCAAGGCCACGTCGCGCCCCTCCCAGTCGGCCCGTGAGGTGCTGTCGGTGGCTGGGCCCCAGCCGACAAGCCCTGTCGGCCACCCGCAGGCCGATCGGCTTGCCGCAAGCCGACAGGGTGCCACGCCCGCAGCAGCCCCCTTTTCTTCCTCCTCTTCCCTTCTCTTCCTTCTTTCTTCTCTGTTCTTCGTTTCTTCTCTCTGTCACTCGAAAACTCTCTCATTTTGACACCAAAATCAGCCATTTTTTTTGCCGATTTGCCACCGTGGATGCGTTGTAGATAGTTGGGGGAGGCAAGGGAAACCTCGATCTACTGATGGGGTAGCTCGTGGCGGTCGTGGTGAGCATTTTTTTGGAGCTTTTTTTAGCACATTGGAGGAGGTTGTGGTGGCGGTGAAGGTGGAGGTGGCGGTGGTGAAGCTCGGGCAGTGTGGTGGAGGTGGTGGAGGTGAAGCTCCGGCGGTGTGGTGGAGTCTCCGGCCCCGGTTCCGGTGATTGAAGTTCGTTGTTCGTCGTTGCTTCGCACGCTTCAAGGATATAATTCAACATACATTTTACCTGTCGTAGTTGCTCCGGTGGTAGTATGCGGTAGTCTGTTTGGATGTGAAATATATTAGGTGTGCGGATATTGTTATTTGTTCCGGTAGTATCCGTAATATATTTAGTTGTCAAATATTTAGTTGTGTGAATATTTTTAGTTGCTCCGGTAATATTTAGATGTCAGTATTTGTAGTTGCTCCGGTAATATCCGTAATATATTTAGATGTCAAATATTTAGTTCTGTCAATATTTTTAGTTACTCCGGTAATATCCGTAATACATTTAGATGTCAAATTTGTAGGTGTGTGAATATTTGTAGTTGGTTCGGTAATATTCCGTAATATATGTACATGTCAATTATTTAGGAGTGCTAATATATTTAGTTTGTCATGCTGCTTAATAGTTGTCTTTCATTGTTGAAAAAAAAATTAGGTGAGCCGAGATGTCTGATGTAGTGAAGTTCGTATTTTACTACGGTTCTGGTACTGTCCAAACAACTGAGACGGGAGTTGATCTGGGTGAATTTGATTACATAGAGGTGCCACTGACCGACACTCAAACATGGTCAGTCAGTCAGTTGAAAGAATGGGTGACAACAAGTTTAGGGCTTAATACTGAAACACACACCGTCGGTGTTCATGCATTGTGGACATAGTCAAGTTCAATCATTTACTTTTATTTGAGGCCAATAGAGCAAGACTCCCAGTGGGTGCGCTGGTTACAAGGTTGTGAACGCAGGAGATGCAATCATGTTGCCTTAGTGCTTCCCGTCATGAAGGAGTTCACTGCACATGAAGGCGAGGGTGGCTATGATCTTGGCCAGAGCAGTGAAGGGATGCAGTCAAATGCTGGAGATGATGGTTATGAACCAGGGCAGAGTAGTCAGGTAGAAGGAGGAAATGCCAATGGTTATTACAGTGGCGAGGCTTATAGTGGCGAGGCAGACGCTGACGAGGTAGATGGGCACATGCAGAACCTGATGGAAGAAGAAGACACCGATATTGATAGTGGTCATGCCGATGATTCTGACGAGTCGGATGAAGAAGAAAATGCAGAGGAGGTCCCGAATCCTGCATCATGGAATCATGACTTCTCATCTGCAATGACCGTGAACGATGGGCATGATTCTGCCTGGCAATATCACCAGAACAACATTGCGACGGGTGCTCTGTATCCGAACAAAGAAGCTCTGAAGGACGCAATAATAAATTGGGCAATGTCCACGCAAAGGGTTTTCATAGCTGAGGTGTCTAGTCAGAAATACTTGACAATGGTATGCAAGAATGCAGGTTGTCCTGCCAGGGTGCACGACTATCTCCCTAAGTATGGCACAAGTTGGGTGATCAGTGACTTAGTTCATCACACTTGTCTTATTCCCTGCATCCCTCAAGATCATCCCAACCTTTCATCCACGCTTATTGCGAGGTTGTTTTACAGCGAGATAGTGGAGAGCAACGCGATGGAAGTGAAGGCAATCCAGACAAAAGTCTTCGTCAGGTTCAAGTACAGAATTTCTTATGGCAAGGCTTGGAGGGCTAAGCATACGGCCCTTCGGAGGAGATTTGGTTCTTATTTCGATGCATATGACTCTGTTGTCCGGCTCCTCCACACACTGCAACAGCGGAATCCTGACACCTATGTCGATATCCAAGACCTCTTCATGCCAGAGTTCCCAACTGTGAGGGTGCTGCATCGACTGTTCTTCTCTTTCGGTGTATGCATCGAAGCTTTCAGGCATTGCCGACCGGTGATATGTGTAGATGGCACTTTTCTCACTGGCAAGTACAAGGATCAGATCCTGACAGCCATTGGTCAAGACGGCCAAAATCAAGTAGTCCCACTCGCATTTGCTTTTGTTGAGAGTGAGAACATTGAAAGTTGGACATGGTTCTTCAGGCAACTGAAAATATCAGTTGTGAAGGATAAGCCCAATGTGTGCATCCTTCATGAAAGGCATGCAGGTATACTCAGTGCGATAAAGACACTGACAAACCCTGGCCCTAAAGAACAAACTCCATGGCAGGACTTGCAGAGCCGTTGGTGCATGCGCCATCTGGGGGCTAATTTCTTCTCGCAGTTCAGAAATAAGAGCCTGATGAATCTATTCAAAAAACTCTGCAAGCAGAACCAGCTATGGAAGTACAATTTAATACGTGGCAGACTTAATGTGTGCACGCAAAGACACGTTAGGGGCAGGAAAGCTGCAAGAGATGCAACGGTGAGGGCACATGTTGAAGCAGTAGCTGCACAGTTAGCAACAGGAACAGCGGCCGTGGAGGAGGAGCCTGTTGGGCTATGTGACTTGCTAGGATTTGACCCACCTGGTACTAGGAGAAGGCTCGGGAGGTCGATTAAAACCTTCGAGCAGTGGATAGAGCATGAGCCTCTGGAGAGGTGGTCTTTGCTGCATGACACACATGGAGCAAGGTACGGTGTCATGACTACCAACCTCGCAGAAACATACAACTTTGTCCTCAGAGGAAACCGGGCATTACCACTTACAGCCATCGTTGAGGGTATTTTCTATGGCACCGTGAATTATTTCAGAGACAGACGTCAAAAATCAGAGCAGCATATCTTGAACAACCCGAACACACGTTACTGTGAAAGAGTCATGAAGTACATGCACCAAAAGATGGAAAAAGCTAGGTCACACACTGTAGTCACCATCGGTAATCAAGAAAGAAGGTTTGAGGTCCGCTTAGCTAACAACAAATTCGGATGTGCAAATGAGTTGAGGACGCATGAGGTAAAAATTGGAAATGAAGCCTGGCCAACGTGTGAGTGCACGTGCAACAAACCGAAGTTGCTTCACCTACCTTGCTCACATGTACTTGCTACTTGCGGGAAGCTAGGAATGGACGCAATATCATTCGTGTCTCCATTTTATCTGAAAGAGTCTGTCCTCAATACCTGGACAGGTGAGTTGTTGGGATTTCGATCAATGGGTAATTTCAACACCGTCAACCCTGCTGAAAGGCGTTACATTCCAGACCCAGAGAATATGCGTACAAGTAGAGGTAGACGACAGTGTCGGTGCATCCGGAATGATACGGATGAATCTGAAGCGGGAGGCCCCACTATGCAATGCATTTTATGCAATGAATTTGGCCATAGGGACACTAATTGTCCCACTTTCGTCACTGGGCGTGGACGAGGCAACCGGGGACGAAGAGGAGGGAGAGGAGGAAGAGGAGTAAGAGGAAGAGGAAGAAGCTAGGCTGCATTGAAATTTGTATTAAGTGTGGCACTATGTTCAAAATTTGTATTAAGTGTGGCACTATGTTCTAAATTTGTATTAAGTGTGGCACTATGTTCTAAATTTGTATTAAGTGTGGCACTATGTTCTAAATTTGTATTAAGTGTGGCACTATGTTATAAATTTGTATTTAGTGTGCAACTATGTTTGAAATTTGTATTTAGTGTGCAACTATGTTGTAAATTTGTATGTGCAGGAATGGCGGGAATGTGGTTGCTTAAGCGGGACATTGATAGTAAGCATCGTTCTGCGATATGTTCTACGAAGAAGCTCGAGCCCCTGGTCACTCGCACTTCTAAGGAATATTGGAAGATACACCCGCAATGGGTTGACCGGTACGTGCTTTATTTATTTCCTTCAAGCATGTATATTAATGGGACACACTAACTGAATTGTTCTGACATGCAGACTTAAATGGGCCGGCCTTTTACCTTTCGCGCGTCTGGTTGAGAAGACGGAAGGATGCAAACGCCTCGCCATCGACTCCTCTTTGCTCACTTGCTTAGTGGACCGTTGGAGGCCTGAGACCCACACGTTTCACTTCCGCTGGGGAGAGATGGCTCCTACTCTGGAGGACGTGTCACTATTGCTGGGACTACCGTTGGCAGGTCATGCCATAGGACCGTTGGAGGCACCGGCTGGTTGGGAGCTAGATATGGGACAACGTTTCGGTGCTGTTTTTGCCGGTGCTCCGGCTCTGGCATCGGAGCGTCACGGACCTAAGTATGATTGGTTGCTCCGTTTCCAGGTTAGTTCCCCTACCTCATATCTTTCAGTTGTCGTGCATATGGTTTTACAGAAGATACCTTCACTGTTTACTAATACTTACTTTCTCTTTGCTCAATACAGATACAGAAGTTCCCGGAGCCATTGAATGCGACACAGATCACTCGCAGCCTGGAGGCATACCTACTGTGGCTTCTCGGAAAGGTGATGTTCACAGAGAACCATGTCACCACTATTAGCGCGTGCTACATCCCTATTGCACTGGAGATCGCGAACGCTGAGATTCCGGATCATATCACAGAGGAGTTGGGGTTCGGCGGTCTTAGCGGCTACATACCGAGGTATGTGCAACGCTTGCCAGCGTACATCGGACACGACAGCCCTTCTTGGATGCCCTCTATTTCTACAGTTGTGGTCGTGGGAGAGGTTCTCTATAGGACGACCGGACATACGTGTTGATGAGCATCGACATGCCTACTTTCGCTCTGTGTTGGACACGTCGTAGGGTATGTCTTGTGTTATAATTTAATGCATCTTATTTGTGCACAGTATGGCTGAAACTAACTTTTGTTTTCCGCAGAGACGCTTTGCTGCTGATCAGACTAGGCGAGCATACACGGCATTGAATGAGCAGTTCGATGCGTACACTGGGGTCATCTGGCAGCCCTACAACCAAGCGGCCATAGATGCGAGATACCCCGGCGGTATGTCTGAGCTATGCACAAGAGATCGTGATTACTGGATGACGAAATCTAAGATCATCTTTGATGTCTTCGTCGAGGAGATGGCCCAGCTGAGGGTTATGAGGCAATTTGGTCTACAGCAGTTAGAGGCCCCTCTCCCTACAGAGAACCCGGTGCCAGGACACATCCACAGGTACTGTCTATTTATTCAGTGTTGCATTGTCTTTCACAATTGTCCATTTGAAGCATTAGTTAATTTTTGAACACACACCACAATTTTAGGACCACGAGGAAGGGGATTAACAGGACAACTGCTGAGTGGCTAGTTAGGCTTTAGCCATACGTTACAGAATGGGAGACTGCGAACACACATCTGTGGCACGAGAATATCAAGTTTGATCTCGATGAATTCCATCGCTACTTGCAGCGGTACATGACCGGAACACGGTTACGCATCGTTCATCACTCTCACCCAGATGAGATACCTGACCCTAGTCCGTCGGATATGTACCCGAGCTATGATACTTCGGGCTCTAGGCAGTACGCGGTAAGATATATACTCTTTATGTAATGCATCTAGTTGTCACGTACTTTGCCGTGCATACTTGATAATCGTCCTGATAATTTTCAGGCTGACTTGACACTCGGAATCTACGAGGATGTGTCCACCTTTGGACGTTCACTGTCGTCTGGACCTCTTCTTCAGCACCGGTCTGTGCTCCAGCCCTTCGTGACACGCCTGCAGAACAAGATACGAGTTGTCTATGAGGCTATCACATGCACCCGGAGAACCGACGTTGTTCAGCAGCAGCAGCACCAGCAGCCGCCGCGTCCCTCCACGCACCGACATCAGCCACGTCCACGTCTAGCACATACGCCGACGACCAGGCCACCCCCTCCTGACCAACCTGGCAGTTCGACGTGGCAGCACCCACAGCACCGGGGTCCCACGTCGAGCTTCGTGTTTCAGCCACAGCCACAGCAGCAGGGTCCCACGTCGAGCTTCGTGTTTCAGCCACAGCCAGCTGGTATGTCTCTTCATATTTATTGTTTTCAATATGAATTGAGGCGACCTAGTTCTTCATGACTTAACGTTCCCTCCTGCAGGAGCCTACGGATATCAGGCGTCCATATCCGGATTCACATGGGGGAGTGATCAAGATCCTGAGGAGAACATACAGGATCACATGTCGCAGCACACCCAGTGGATAAACATGTATTCGACTCCTCCACCAAGCCCCACACAGGATACACAGTACGACCAGGACGAGTCTGAGCTTCCTCCTCGTAATATTAGGGCACCCCACAGGTTAGGGTGGTCGACGCCTGATGCACAGCCTGAGCGCCATGGCAGACGTCGTCAGTGATGCTTCTATCTATCAGTAGAGACATGACTATCTACTTATGTATGAGACTTATGCTTATTCTATGTATGAGACAAATGACTATGTACTTATGTATGAGACATATGCCTACTCTGTTTTAGTACTCTGTTATCCAACGTCGTGCGCCAACTACAACATCATATTTAGATAGAACATACTTCTCCTACAATAAGACAGTACAAACAACTGGATACAACTACATCTGAATTAAATGGTAGGTAGGACGGAACTTACAACATACAACGTAAAAACTACATGAAGTCATCATCGTCATCCTCCGTCGATGCAGAACTCTTGCCCTTCGACGATGAAGAACTCTTGCCCTTCGACGATGCAGAACTCTTGCCCTTCGATGATGCGCTACTCTTGGCCTTGGTGCTCGGCATGAAGATATCGTCTTCGTCCTCGCTGTCTTGGGTCCATAAATAAGTATTTTCTGCTGCAGCCTTTAGGAATGCTTCACTCTTATGCTGTTGCTTCTTCCATCTTCCATGCAACCTGAAAAGTTCTTTCCGTATCTCCTCAAATATCTTGGAAGGCCACCCGGACCTACTTAATGCGTGAGCCAGCTCATTCAGTAGCGTGTCACTACTGATGAGTTCGTCCCACGGAATTATTATGTTGTCAACCCTAAAATTGGTGGCTAAACGCAGAAGACATCGGGACATACCAGGGTGAAAACTACGATCAAAAGGATATCCGGACATCTTCGCGAGACTACGACACTACACTAGATTGCTTACCCACCTTACTGCCGAGGGTGTTTTATAGGTTGAGAAGACAAAAATAGGCGGGAACTCGGAAGCGGGGAAATATGGCGGGAGATATAGGCGGGAACTAGAAAGCAGGAAAATATGGCGGGAACTAGAAAGCGGGAAAAATATGGCGGGAACTAGAAAGCGGGAAAATATGGCGGGAACTACAAAGCGGGAAAAATATGGCGGGAACTAGAAAGCGGGAAAAATATGGCGGGAACTAGAAAGCGGGAAAATGTAGCCGGAACTATAAAGCGGTAAAATGTGACGGGAGATACTGGGGGAGTGTGATTTGCAGCAATAGATGTCTTTCACATACAACTAAAAAAAAGTAATTTCCTTTTTGAATGGCAGCTCCAAAAAAACGTACTTCAATGTCAAAAAAGCGTATTCGTAAAAATATTTGGAAGAAAAAGACTTATTTTTCCATAGTACAATCTTATTCTTTAGTAAAATCAAGATCATTTTCCAGCGGTAATGAGCATCCAAAACCAAAGGGTTTTTCTAGGCAACAAACAAATAATAAGATTTTGGGGTATTTTCATTCGATCATTATAGACTTTATTGTTTGTTAATAATTTGGGAACATACAGTCAGAGTAAATAAAATTACTAATTCTTATTAGAAAAAATGAATAAATATCAAGCGTGGGATGCACCTATCGGCCTACGGGTGGCCAGTTAGTTCCAGTCGGCCACCAGTTAGCCGACAGGTTCCAGTCGGCCACCAGTTAGCCGACAGGAACCACTACCTGCGGCCGAGAGGCCTGTCGACCACCCCTAGGCCGACAGGAGGGCAATCGGCCACCCCTAGGCCGAAAGGCCACTATTCGGCTTACCCAAGGCCGACTGAAGCCAGTCGGCTTCCAGGTGGCCGACGCTGTATTATTTTTAAAAAATATATATAACGGCGTAATATTTGTGAAAATTAATAAAAAAAGTGTATTATTTAAAAAAAATTAGCTATTTCTATTCCACTATGGACCACATACGGATGTATATATGGTCCATAGTGGAATCTCTACAAAGACTTATATTTAGGAATGGAGGGAGTAGGCTGCATTCAGAATTATATACCCCTACCACTTTTGCCATGTGCAACCGAACGATTGCATATTTTAAGTTCACAGTTTCATTTTGGTAACTCTAGATCTCACATTATACATCTTGGTCGATTTAGAAATAACAATTTCAGTCGACTTAGAAATAACAAATACTCCATTCGTTTCTAAATATAAGCCTTTTTAGAGATTTTAATACAGACAATATACGGATGTATGTAGACATATTTTAGAGTGTAGATTCACTCATTTTGCTCTGCATGTAGTCCGTATTGTAATCCCTAAAAAGGTTTATATTTAGGAACAGAGGGAGTATGTTTTCAGGACCGACTAACAGTCGTCTGAAATTCTAATTTGAACCAGTCACTTTTTTTAGCCGTGTCCAACAAGTGGTTTCCTCTTTGATTAAGAAAAGGTGAATGAAACAAAAAATAGTTTTCCTCTAAAAAAAATTGTTCAGTCGATTTTGAGTTGAAGGCCCAAATTGAAGAAGAAACAAGCCTAGCTAATATAACTGACACTAGTATGGTCTAATACGACTGTGTTAAACTGCATTGGAGCTGAAGCTCAAAAAATATAGTCCATGTTGGCCAATGACATTAGATGGATACGCACGACAAAAATATAACTAAATAAAATCAAAAAAGTTTTCTAAGCAAGAATGAATCGGCGGCATTGGTATTACCCTTAAATAAAAATAAAATAAAATAAAATGGCAAAATTTGCACACAATTTACACATTTTTTTTAATAATATACAAGAATAAGCATATAATAGTGAAATTACCAAAAAATGATGTTTTTGAAGAATGAATTACTTGGAAAAAATTAGCTTGAAGAAATTTAGTTGCCAAGGTTTAAGTCATCCAAAATTCATGAAATATTGGGGTCCTTCCGAGCATGTACACCAAGCTCCCACATAAGTTTATGGGTTTCTCAAGCACATTTTAACTTTACACAATAAATGTAGTGTATTTACAAAATTTATTTGAGGTTTTAAATTCACCCAATTTTCAACTTCAATTTAAACATGATGCAAAACAACATTCTTCATTACATGTTTCATAACTTTGGGACTAGCGCCGAAGACGCGCGGCGCACGCCGCGCCCGTGCATCGGCCCGTGATTCTGCCCATAATTAGAACCGTTGTTATTTGTGATTTGTATGGCGTCGTAGTGCGCTCATGGATGCAGTAATTACAGTGTAAGTCATGTGTATATATTTTCAAGAATGTTCTATAGAACCGCATTCGAGATTACCAAAAAATACTTATGCATTTAGGTGATATCTACGTTCTAAGAGAGATGATTGCTTGGTTATTTTTTAGTTTTTTGGTTTTTTGTTCTCTGAAGGCATAACATTAGTAAGTTTAGGAATTAGCAAGTCACAAAATCCGGCAGCGTGTGTGTAAGCCACCGGAAGTCTTGCATAGCTGCTGGGCAACTTCCCGAAAACCTCAAAGTTGGCTATAGTCTGAAATTTTGGCAATGGTAACTGGCTACAATCTGAAAATTTGGTAACGGTGTCATGTGAGTTTTTCAGAATGGAATGAACATTTATTGAGATGTGGGTATTAGACACTTACTCACCATAAGATTGGTACATCAGTTTTGCAGTGAACAGGTCATATTAACTTGAGTATATCTCGCAAAAACTGTATTAGGTACTGCTAGAGGGAATCAACATTGTAACTGAATTTTCAGACACGTCCATCAGAAGCTTCGCCCTTGGGTCGTGCTTTTCCTGAACGAAAAATTAAGGAAGACATCACAAGTGAAAAGAAGTACAAAATACCGATTTCACAACTAACATTACTTTCAATCTTTAACATTTTGTTGGCACTGAAACTCCTTGGAGAAAGAGTATATTTTGTATGACCTACAATAACAACAACAAACCAAAAGTAAAGATACATTCAGAACTACGTAACAATGAATAGCTTGCAAAGAGTAACAATGGAAGGTCATTACAGGGGGAAATCAAAAATTGCAAGGTTATTCCAAGGATTAACAACGGATCTCTGGATTGCAATATGTACGCAAATAGAAAATACAGTAGTGATAGTATACCCTTCCTGATCTACAAAGCGAATCATCATCATCATCTGAACTACACAAAGCGCTACCATTATGATCTCCTTCACATGCACTTTCTCCACATGAACATTACAGCAAAGACGGCGCTGTCGTGGCTGCGACACCAGAGGCCACAAGTACTTAGAAGCTACACCAAGTGGACCGCGCTGTGGTGAAGAAGACAACCCCGAGCTCAATATGGAGGAGAGCATGTTGAGACAATGGAACCGACGACGCCGTCATCGCCGGTCAATGTAGTAGTATACATGACTATCCTTGTTGCCACCAGAAAGAGAAGATGCTAGCCAATTTCCATCCTGCCATGTTAGGTAGAAGGATTCTATGAATGCCATGTGTATGCACGGGAAAAGCCTAGAGTAATCATGTATATAGGTAAGACCATTTTTTTTCTAATGAGAACAGAACATAACACAATAGTTCAGTATTGATAAACATGAATATTAGAGAACAACTTTCCATCAAAGGGAAGCACAATTGCAGCATTTTGCAATTGAGGGTAACTAATGGATTCATCTGTTACATTTGACTCTTGTTTTGGGGACATGTAGTTGGGATCACAATTTTACACGACGGAACTTGCCTGCATCCCTTCCTTCCACTACTCAATGGAACCTTTGGGCAAAAGTTCCAATAGCTCCATCATTCTCTATTTTGCGGATCAGCTCCAGAATCATACACTTTAGCTCCACCTGCCTACAAAGTCATGGACGTCATCAATCTTATTTGGTGAATGCTAATTTCCTTACCAACTTCAGTTTGGCATATGATTAAATTCTTGCTCGTGAAAAACTTCTAGTGGACTAAATAAGAATTTAGATGTCAAAGCGTTCAAGAGGTCGGTAATAACGGGAATCATTAACTTCTCAATCTTGAGGAGCTAAAATGCAACAGTAAAGCAGAGAAGAAGAAGATGAGTATAAGTTGAAAAAAAGGTGTGCATCAGCATCATTGTCTTAGAACCAATTATTAGAGACATAAATGCACCTGACTTAAAAAAGTAAGCTTTCTTCTTTTTGGAAATTCACTAAAATTGAATAGGAACACCTGTGTGGTCAAAGTGTCTAACAGTGCCTGTGGCTTCCTGTATTTGTTGTATTTTTTCTGTTGTAGACAAATATTATGGCATGCCAATGCTAGTACTGAATTATTGTGAGTTCTTGGTATTGCTAAAAGAGTTGAAAAAGAGAACTTACAGAGATGCTTCTTGGATTCCCGCAACATAGCCTCTGTGTTTTAAACTGAAGGTATGACTGCATGAGTAAAACAGATATAAGAAGAACATACCACAGAAGCATTCAACAGGAAATAAGCCAATCTGAGCATTAAGACTAAAACACACTATCATCAACCTACAGACTATTTCTTTTGATAGTTGTTAAATTTCATAGCATATAACAAAAGGCATTTTTTTGACTCCTTGCAGCAAATGAGAACATGTATGATCTAAAATGCGCTATAACAATTAGACTCTCCATTTTACAAATGCCGTAACAATGCTAAAAAGAAATAACGGAAAGAACACCAGCAACCAATTGGAAGGAAAGTAACGATGTACGTAGCTACAGCATGGCGGCCATGAGAGTTAATGAGTAAATGCATGCGAATGGGTACATGTCCATGGTAGATTTTAAGCTAGGGAAAAAATTAGTTTCAGTTAAGACAGGGCAAATTGAAATTGTGATCAATTTATTAACTTATTACTGCACTCTGAACATGTCCTTGCATTGTTTAGTATA
The DNA here is from genome assembly GCA_039707655.1 of Elymus sibiricus. Classification (NCBI taxonomy): domain Eukaryota; kingdom Viridiplantae; phylum Streptophyta; class Magnoliopsida; order Poales; family Poaceae; genus Elymus; species Elymus sibiricus. The sequence continues at coordinate 332,537,181 of CM077674.1, read as the reverse complement.
GGCATCTACAATTTAAGGCCCCTTAAACATCAAGGATGAACATCAAGTGGATCAGTCATCCGTCACATATAACTTGATTGTAAACATAATAGAGGAGATACACGCAATTCTAGCTCATAATTATCGGTCCAATCAACAAAGCAGAGAAGGCAAGCAGAGTGCAAACAGGGGAGATGATTCCGCACTTCCCTTTGAATAGGTAGCAGTTGCGGTAGTTGTAGCAGCAGGTGACAACCAGGATTCAAGAGGAATGCTATCATACATTTAGAGCAGTACCAACCTGTACATCAAATATGTTAGACCAATGATCTAGAAATTGCAAAAAAAAATTGTAATGAATAAAGCAGAGGTCCACAAACCATACATAACCTGATTAATCCCTCCTAAGGATAAATTCGGTGCCTATATGAATGCAACCGTCTACCTTTTATCTGAATCTGAGGGAAAACACCAAAGTTATTTTACATTGAAAGGCAACATCAAATGGCAAAAGTAATCACAATAGTTTTAATAGTGGCATTTGGAAGCATAGAACCAAGATCAAATTACCATTAGAAAAATAAAATCTACAAAAAGAGGAAGATTAGATATAGAAGCTTGTTCTGAACAATTTAAGATATGTGCATCATAATAAGGGACTAACAAACTGCAGCACTTGAAAGATAAATGTATCATGTGAACCGAAACAAAAGGAGCATGGAAAATTTGTACACCAAACTAAAAAATATGTTTGTTTGCACACCGGCTAATTGCTCCACCCAAAATTCAATGAAAATTTGGTGAAAATAGAGCATATTATCTTCATCACTTCATCTATTACCCCACAAAATGCCAGCTGAATGGCTTACCCATAATTTTTTTCTAAACTTCTCAAGCAGTGGGTAAATAAGAACCGCAGATACTGCCAGCTGACTCCACCAGAAAGGATTCTATTGTTCTTGATCAAAAATACGTTGGCTTGGATACCTGCGCACCAACCCTGGAAACGTGATGAATACCAAAGGTATATACTGGTAGGAGGTTGTATATGCATACCAAGGAGTCTTGGCAGCCTTACGGCATGCTATATTGCTGAACAAATTGAATCCAATACCACTGTCAATACCTGGAGAGAAAAACATAGATATAAGCGCAAGAGAGAAAGTTTGAATAATTTACCTTGGAGAATAAATGACCATCCATCTTAGCATAACCAAAAAGAAAATATATAAATCGCATCCTGAGCCCATCATGTCCGTGGGAATCACTTTTCTGGCGCAATGAACTAAACATGATGATAGGCTTCTGAATGTACATATTTGTACATGCAACAGTGGCATGACCTTCCTGCATCATCAGATATAGTTCATTTTACTAATTAGTGATGGAAAGTCCAACACTAATAAACCACACTTCTTACTAACTTGCCTACAGAGTACAGATATATTTCAATGAAGGCTCTAACTCCGTTGAAGTAAAAAGAAGGCTAAGCAAAAAAGTGTATCTGAAATTTTCCAATCAAAGTTAGTCTATCATGACATGGGTATTAAACTCAAGATTAATCTTTTCAGATAATTTTCTCAGATTGAACATTAAAGGACAAATAAAATCATTTGACAATGCATGCCTTGAAAAGATAATGTTAGTATAATGTTAGTTCACTGGCTACACTGTTAGCCTCCTTCCGCGAGGAGTGCGTGGAGCAGCCAAGTCCAAACCTTGAGGAGCCGTTCCGGAGCTCGCGGTGGCCGAGCTAGTTCCGCGCGTGTCTAGCACGTCGCAAGAAGTGAGGCCACGCACTGGTGCACGGGTTGCAGCGAGCAAAAAAAATCACATGGCGTCGTACAGGAGAAAGAGGTTACCGGAGTTGAGGCCGGAGACGCGACGTCGCGACGTCAGGGCCGAGGGCGCCATGCTGCTGCGCCGCCGTTGTTGATGCGCCGCCGCCGCTGCTGTTGCGCTGTCCATCCCGAAAAATCAACACCGGCGGGCTGCTGGCTCCTATGGCCAGCCAGGGGAGGCCATGATCACCAAGTTTTGAAAAGAGGGATCTTTTATAGAAGAAAATTAGCATTCTTCCATGAAAACAAATCAATAGTTTCTTAAAAGAAGGTAGATAAACACATTACAGAGTAATTGCTGTAATTAAATAAAAAGATAAGGAGGAGAAAATCCAACCTCTCATGGAATGGGGGCGGCAGATGGATGGAGGCGGGGTGAATTTAGGCGTGAAGCGGCAGTAGGGCTGGACCGTGTCCGCGATGGAGGCGCAGGAAGCAGAGGTGTCCAGCGACGGCGGGAATGGGGGCAAAGTGCAGCGGCACCGCCGGCGTGCTGAGGAGGCGCACCGGTGCTGGATGCAGGCCTGGTGGTCCGCTGGCTCCCGTGGCCGGCAGGGGAGAATCCCTGAGGGGAGAGCACGCCATGATAGTGGAACAGATCAGGGGAGAGACCCGGGGAGCAGCCGCTAGTGGAAGAGATCAGGAAAAGAGAAAGAGGTGGAAATGCCTCGAAGCATCTCAATGGCTGAAGGCCCAGCCACTTAACTCGTTTGGCAGCCCACGTCACAGCCAAATCAAAAGAAAACATTAAAAAAAAAAAGACGTGGCAAGCAAAAAGAATAGACGTGTAGCTCCACCCAGGCCCACCACTACGGAAGACCGACCACGCTACCCAAGGCCGGCCATGGCAAAAACTGAATCGCTGCAGTCACAGCCACGTAACACAACCACGTAAATGAACAGGAAGCAGTAAGAAAAAAGTCCAAAAAAGGAGAAAAACCGGATCGCTGCCGCTTTAGTATTGTTACTTATGTTACATGGCCACCAGCGTGGAGAGGGGTTGTCACCGTAGAACCCCAACCCCTCGCGCTCCCCCACGAGTCGCTCAAAGTGAGGACGTACGCTTTGGGCCACATAAAACAGTTTTCATAGACTGTTGAGCAAACTACTAACCGTGTTGAGCAACCTATATTTTTAGAAAAATGCTCAACGTATGGCCATTTTTTGTGGACTGACTCATACGGACGGACGTGTCCCTCACTAATTCGCTCCATCCCATGCATTTCACACTGGGGCCCGCCTCACCCAAATCAGTTGATGCCATCTCACCCCGTGACCTCTAATACATAGAACTTTGTCTGTAAGTCTAGCATTGCTCATATTTATAGGTAAACCGGTTATGTTACATATCTAGCAATGAGCTTAACTTTCCATTTCTTTTTCTTTCTTAATAACTCAGCTTAGTTTTTTTTCTCTAACTTGCTGGCTTAGTAAGATATTAATCTGTGAACTCTAATACCGTCCTCTTGGCTTTGTAGGCCTGGGAAAATCTTCGAGGTCAGGCTTATATAACCTGCAAGCTAGTGGAATCAGAATTGAATTCAAGTTTTACATGATCACATGTTTTGCATATTTAAGATACATAATTGTGTTCCCCGCAAAAAAAAAAAAGATACATAATTGTGTTGTAATTTCACTAGTACATTCATCTGAGTTTGATTTCTCTCATATGCAACGCGAGTTGCACATGCACAATCAAACTTTTATTTGGAGGAGCCACTCCATGCATATATCACTTCACCTCCTTAGCTTTTTCGTGCCTTTTGCAGAAAGACTTGACCCTCTCCATGCCATCCTCGAGAAGGGATGGATCTACCGCAAACGTAATACGGAGCCAGTCCTTCATTCCTAGTCCACTCCCTGTGGTGCATGAGCATGTGTTAATTTTAATTTCCAGAATACTACAACTAATTAGTGTAAACTGAACCAACATATTTCTCTCCCCCGTGAGTTGTGGGAAGACTAATTTTTAGAATGCAGAAGAGCTTTATTTCTCCCGGTTAATTTGTTTTACAATATAGTCATAAGATATTTAAACAGTGAGAAAATAATAAGCTAATCCTTAGTAGCTTGAGTGGCATCAAATAAACTATTTGAGCTGCAAACAATTTCAACTTGCCACCTGCATTGCCAAAATAAAGGAGATTTGGGTTTGGTAATGAGAAAACAAACTAAAATGTTGATTGTCTAGAGCTTACAGCAGGGGTGGAAGGCGACGGAAAAATAAGGGATGACAAGGGGTATGTATCGTTGTCTCAGATAAGTTTAATACAACATCTAAATAAAATTATGATGGTGTAGCTCAATGTGGGAGAAGGTTACATATAGTTGAGGAAGTTGCACCAGAAGTCATCTTTCGGGGCTAGAGTAACAAAAAAGACTACAACTCTACGAGATCTTAACACACATATATAACATTAACTCTAGGGGTGGTGACTATCGAAAAGCTCGTAGTCGGGATAGTTAGGCGATTGACTCAAACTCTGGCTGATGGGTCCCACATGTAAGTGTCTCGGGCCAACAACTCAGTATTGCTAACTAATTGGTTTACAAGAGTATTCATAGATTTCATCCAAATTTGAACTAAAGATTCAAAAATTCATAAAATGTTGGAAAATAATTGATTTTGGAGCTTTTTTATAAAATTTAGACAAATTTGAAGTGAAATGAAAATGTTTAAAAAATTGAATACATTACGGTAAATCAATTATTTTATTTATTAGTATTTGGAAAACTTCGAGCTCATTTTGTCCAGACATTTTAGATTTTGGACGGTTTTTCCAAAGTTTGGCAAATTTCAAATGAAAAATCAAAATTATTAGAAAAAGTTGGGGGAAAAAAATCAGTTAAATAGATTGGTAAATAAGGTGGCTCAATTCGAGCTAATGCGAAGCCACTGTCGATTTTGAGTCTGCTGGTGAATTCTTTGCGGTTATGGTTTTTTTTTTTGTTAGTCATTGCCCCTAGATTCTGAATTATACGTATGCGTTAACATCCCCTAAAGCAGTGGCGATTCCATTAGGGAGGCTTCAATAGGCTTAAGCCTACCCTCCAAAATCCTATTTAAGCTAAACATACCACTTGCCAAGTATACTCTGGTGCTTTACATGCAACAATTGCAATGCATTTGCTAATTAAACTTAGGAATTTATGTTTTAAGCCTACCCTGCAATGTCCTGTTAGATTCGCCACTGCCCTAAAGTTGTAGCTTTTGCTACTCCAACCGCTAGTGATGTGTGCTTTGGATGCAATTTGCTCAATATAGCTAGACGAAACGTGGAAAACATTGAGTATAATAGAGAAATGCAAAGGACATTTAGCTTGCAACAGCTAGAAAAGATAAGCGAGAAGACAAGAGAGATGAAGAGTTGTTGTACGTTCACTTAATTTCTCTATGATCGATCGATGCATAAATTAATCTAACTAGTACTACAATTATAATCAGATTCGTACTACGACAGAGCAACGAATGCTGGTGGAGGCAAAAACAATTAGACATGGATTTCTGCTTCTGATCTGGTTTTTAATTGGTTGCTTGGACCGACGCACGGCGACGCGGACGTCGGACATGGAAAGGTAGCTAGCGACCGACAGCAAATCCGGCATACTCCCTCCGGCTAATTTTTTTTTAAATAATACACTTTTTTTTACTAAATTACACAAATAATATACAATTTTAAAAAATTTCAAAAATATTATCCAGTCGGTCTTGGTGTGGCCGACAGGGCCCAATCGGCCTAGCCGTGGCCGACAGGCCCAGTCGGCCTAGCCGTGGCCGATTGGAGACTGTAGACGGGGCCGGCCCATGCAGTCGGCCACAGCCAAGCCGACAGGCCAGTCGGCCCAGCCATGGCCGACAGGGTGCCAGGCCTCGGCCGGCTGTGCGTGCGTGCGTGCGTGTGTTCTGTGCGTGCGTGCGTGTGTACTGTAGCGTGGTCTAGCTTTTGCTAGATCACAGTGATCAGCCCTCTGGACAACCCCTAAACAGCCACTAAACGAAAGTTAAAATGGGTAAAATTCATATGGGCAGGTAGTACACTTGACGAGGTTCAAATGTTTCCATTGGACCAAATTCAAATAAGGCATAGATTAAATGCTACGAAAATCACAAAATGCTAAGTTCTATTAACTGAAAGACTGAAAACAGCTTTATTTTCATAGCTATTCTATGGCTGTTGATGATCAAGCTAATGAACACTAATATGGATAAAAGTGATACTAACATGTAGATCGCAGAAAAATGCTCACAATTGATATAAGGCACAAAATCATAGGATGTACAGAACAATAGCAATAGCCTTCGGAAAACGGCTAAATGATGTTTAAAACTGAGCAATTCTCAGACATGGCAAAATTTCCGAGGCCGGGCAAATGATTAAAACAGCCATAGAATAGCTATGAAAATAAAGCTGTTTTCAGTCTTTCAGTTAACAGAACTTAGCATTTTGTGATTTTCGTAGCATTTAATCTATGCCTTATTTGAATTTGGTCCAATGGAAACATTTGAACCTCGTCAAGTGTACTACCTGCCCATATGAATTTTACCCATTTTAACTTTCGTTTAGTGGCTGTTTAGGGGTTGTCCAGAGGGCTGATCACTGTGATCTAGCAAAAGCTAGACCACGCTACAGTACACACAGCCCGCACGCACAGAACGCACGCACGCACGCACGCACAGCCGGCCGAGGCCTGGCACCCTGTCGGCCATGGCTGGGCCGACTGCATGGACCAGCCCCGTCTACAGTCTCCAATCGGCCATGGCTAGGCCGACTGGGCCCTGTCGGCCACGGCTAGGCCGACTGGCCCTGTCGGCCACACCAAGACCGACTGGATAATATTTTTGAAAATTTTCAAAATTGTATATTATTTGTGTAATTTAGTAAAAAAAGTGTATTATTTAAAAAAAATTAGCCTCCCTCCGTCCCATAATGCAAGACCTTTTTTTACACTACGGACAACAATTCTTGATTTTGATTGATATAATAATGTACACTACGGTACCTGGGCAAATGACCACGGACTCCTCGCGGGCGACCTTGGTGCAGAAGTCGACGTCGTCGGCGATGCCGTCCAAGCAGGAGAGGTCCAGCTTCACCATGACGAACATGGACCCCTCCGGCTTGTGAGGGCAGGTGATGCACTCGATGCCGTCCACCTTCCGGTAGCATATCTCCGCCGCCTCCCTCATCACGTCCATGGCGTTCTCGAAGAAGGCCTTGTCCGTGTTGGCGATGATCTGCGGCAGAGCTCCCTGGACGAACGTCACGGCGTCTACCGAGATGGCGCAGTAGCTCATGATCGACTGAAGGACCTGAAGAAAATCATCAGGAGGTTGTCTGTCAGCCCCCGTGAGCACATTTTGGAAGTTGGTTGGGGTAAAGAACGAAGGTAGTACGTACGTTCTTGTCCGTGAGGACCCCCTTGGGATCGGTTGCTGCGATCCAGCCAAGTCGCCAGCCGGGCACCATCCACCGCTTGGAGATGCCGCCGATGGTCACCACCGGAGCTATCTCCCCGAACACGCCCATCGGCACGAACGGCTTGCTCCCGAACGCGCAGTGGTCGTACACCTCGTCGCTGATCACCAGGATCCCGAGCTTCCTCGCCGTCTCTGCAATCTGTAAAATTTCTCTGTATTAATCAGAAGAAGAAGAAGTGGCTAGTGGTGCTACTTGTTTAAAGTTGAGTGAATGCATGGAATTTTCGCCAAAAAATTAATAATTTGAATGCATGGAGCCATGGACATGTGCGTAGATGCTGGGTACCTTGGCCAAGTGGTCGTAGGAGTAGACGCACCCGCAGGGGTTGTTTGGGTTGACAATGACCATGGCGACGGTGTTCTCGTCGGCGAGGGCCTCCACGCCGTCGAGGTCGACCTCCCACTCGTTTTCCGGCAGGAGGTCGAAGCGCCGGAACTCGAGGCCGCACAGCGCGGCGCGCGACTCGTACATCGGGTACCCCGGCCGCGGCAGCAGCACGTTGGCGCCGGGCGACGCCAGCACGGCCATCATGATCTCGATGGCATGGTTGCAGCCGGCCGTGAGGACCACGTCGCCCGTTGAGAGCTCGTAGGGGAGCTCCCGGGACAAGTACGCGGCGACGGCGCTGCAGCAGCACATATCCATGTGTTTACCAACTGACTAGCTGAAGCAGAGAAGAGATTAAGGCTGCAGCAGTACGTACCTGCGCGCCTCCAGCACGCCGCCGGCGGAGGAATATCTGTTGTGCTTGCCCGACAGGGCGGTGGCGGCGACCGCCTCCTCGGCGGCGGCCGCGGTGCGGAAGCACGCGAACGCGGACGGGTCGCCGTGGCCGAGCGGCGCGACGGGCCGCGGGTCGCTCTTGTCGACGCAGTCAAACACGCGGGTCACCATGGAGCGGAGGCTCTGCCGGCCGCCCGCCTCGAGCGCCGGGTTCGCCGCCCCGAAGCGCCACTTGGCCTCGCCGCCGTTCTCCATGGGCGGCTGACGACGAGGAGCGAGCTAGCGTTGGAGTACTATGTGCCGTGTGCGCCTTTGCCTGATGAGGAAAGCGAGGTCGTCGTCGGCTCGCTTATCTCTCACGTACGGCCGGTGGGGGTGGGGCGGCTGTCTAATTGGCATTGGCATCGGCAGCTTTTGTATGTATGCAAGGACCCGTCACAAAATGAAAAATTGCGCGGTCACGGCATCTAGCGGCAGATCGCGAGCCGTTCGCTCCCGTCTGAAGATTAGTGCGGCACTGTGCAATATAAAAAGCTAATCATTTTGCTTGGAGAATACACAGAACCTGTCACGGTACGTGAGGTCCCACCAATGTCAGCTTTTAGTCAGATGATACATGTGTTTGCATGCATGTGTTGCGGACGCAGCTTCAGTGTCGTAAAGGCACCTGTCTTTGGGTCACTGACATGTGGGCCAGCCACCTGTTGGGCCCACATGTCATAGGCACAAAGACAGGTGCTTTAAGGCACTGAAGTGCAGTCGATGTGTTGCCATTCTCTCTCTCCTCCCTCCCAAACTAATTCATCCATTTATTTCATAATTGCTAACTTAAATCATTCATATCTCTTAAACTAAAATTCCGATTTCAAAACTTTTTATATATTTGAACTCCTGTCGCAAAGACTTTTAAAACAAGACAGATTTTGGATACATTTTAAGTCGGCTGAAAATTCATGAAACATATTTCACATAAATCATATCTATTTCAATTTTACATTTTTCAAAAAACATATTTCACTCTTTTGAAATAAACTGTTACCCATTTCGAAAATAATCAGTTTCACAAGTTGTTACATATCTATTATTTTTATTTTCAGAACCCACATTTCACTTTTCACTGGCTTGTACCACAAAAATCACATATATATTTCAATTTCACATTTTAAAAATAACATATTTCACTCATTTGAGATAAACAGTTACACATTTCGAAATAATCAGTTTCACAAGTTGACATTTCAGTTTCATATTACTGTCATTTTCAAAACCCGCATTTCACAAAAATCACATATATTTCAGTTCCACAATTTTGAAATAACATATTTCACTATTTAAAAATATTGTTACACATTTCCAAATAATCAATTCCACAAGTAAAAGTTTCAATTTCATATTGTTTTCATTTTTCAAAAGCCACATATCACTTTCCACTAGCTTGTTTCACAAAATCACATCTATTTCAATTTTCACTTTCGGAACCTACATTTCACTTTGCACTAGCTTGTTTCACAAAAATTACATCTATTTCAATTTCACATTATTGAAAAAAATCATATTTCGCTCTATTGAAGCAAACTGTTACACATTTCATAATTTTCAATTTCACAAGTTGAGATTTTAGTTTCACATTTTTTTCACTTTCAGTAGGTGCATTTTACTTTTCACTAGCTTGTTTCACAAAAATCACATCTATTTCAATTGCACATTTTTTAAATAACCTATTTTACTCTTTTGAAATAAAATGTTACACACTTCCAAATTATTAGTTTCACAAGTTGACATTTGAGTTTCATATTTAGGTTAAATAGGTTTATGTGAAAAATGTTATTTTCACATATTTCTAGTGAAATAGGTTTGTTTCAGATTTTTCTAGTGAAATGGGTTTATTTCACATATGAAATGTGAAACATCAAAAATTAAATGTGTTTGAAATGTATCCAAGATTGGTCTAGTTTTAAAGTTCTTGACGCCAGGAGTCCAAATATATAAAAAGTTTCAAAAACGAGTCTATAGCTTAAAAGATATGGTTGATTTAAATTGTCTAAGAGGAAATAAAGTCTATGGACTCGTTCTGCAGGTAGAGTGAGAGGAGAGACCTGCATGCGTACCTTACCTGACAAAAAGTGTACTTTGGGGTCCATTATGCTGCCACTGATTTGACTAAAAAGAAAGATACAAGAAATATACTAGTGCTATACATCTAGGTGGGCCATACAGTCTCACGACTCTCAGAAAAAGTGGATGGCCTCAGATGTACCGGTACGTGACCTAACCGTGCAAAATGACTTTGCGCGACCCGTCAGCACGTCAACCGATTCATCAGCATCCAGTTGTCGACGCCGCAAAGTCACTTTTACCGGATCCGGTAGCTAGCGGTGGACTTGCCACCAATGAGATGCTGACATGTGTAAAGTTGTGGGACCATATGCATTTGTCTATGAAGTATTTAGTGCAATGCATCTCTTGTATTTCTGATTTTTAGTCAAATCAATGTAAGGATTGGGTAGTACTTTTTAACAGGAGTGGTACGAATGCATGCATGTAGCATATCTCCTCTCTCTCTCCCTCCAACATATTCATCCATTTTATCTTTGTTTAAAATTTTAGATGCCCAATATCTTCAAACAGTAATGTTATATTATTGAAAAAAAATAATATATTCAAATTCCTGAACACATGATCTTTAGAACAAGACCAATCTTGAATATATTTAAACTAGTTTAATTTTTTCTATTTCAATCATATCAAAATTTTAATTTCACTCATTTCAAATTTACTTATTTGAAATAATTGAAATCAGTTATTGAAATGACTGAAACCACTTTTCTGAAGAAACAAATCATGCATATGAAACATATTTCAGTGTGAAATATGTGAAACTAGTTATTTTAAAAAATGTGAAGCCGATTATTTCACTTTATTTTTTTAAATGCGTGAAATTCTGTTTTGAACTAGTGAAATTATTTTTTGAAATGATATTTTTTTTAAATTAGTTTTCTGAAATAAATCGAACCAAATTTTTAAGACGAGTGAAATCCTTTTCAATACACATGTCACATATTTTCGGTGTGAAATACGTGAACTAGTTATTTCAAAATTTTGAAACTAGTTATTTCAAACATGTGAAACTGATTATTTCAAAACTTTTTTAAAATGAGTTATATTCCGTGCTATAACTACTATGGTTCTCGAGTCTACAATAACCACGAGGCTTGAAGGAAGACTCATATGCACGTGTGGAATAATAAATGGTAAAATGTATTCCTAGTCTGGCCTCTAAGACTAGCTCAAGTGTTGCATGATGGTTCTGTTTTCCTGATCATGGGCATGACTATGCCGGCAATTTTGAGGGCACAATGTTAGTAGAACCTTGTGGTTGAATTGACCCATATTGATGTTATGCTATGAGATACATTCGTCACAAGTTAATGGTCAATAACACAGAGAAAGTTTACGTTTGCATAATTCCTTAGACCATGAGAGTATCGAGTTTCTTCATGCTTGATTCATGAACTTTGGGGTTTGTTAAACGTCATCCGTAACTAGGTGGCTATTACGACGGCTTACGGGTTCATGGAAAAGTATGTCAAGTAACTTGATAGCTCAAGATTGGGATTTGCTCCTCCGACGATGGAGAGATATCTCTGGGCCCTCTCAGTGTTACGGTATCCACCATCGTCTGGCCAGACACATTGTGATTTGATCACAGGGATGCCGGAACACGGAAACGAGAAAAGAGAACAAAACAGACAAGTGTTGATCCACGAGGATGCCAATGATTCTCACCTCGGGTGTTTGTAACATATTGCGAAGCAACAGGAATAGCACACGACAACTGAAGGTTCACTCGAATATTCATTCGTGTGGGTATAGGGGTCAATATGGGTGTCCACGGCTCCGATGTTGATCATTGATCGGAAAGTGTTCCGGGTCATGTCTATACTTCACCGAACCTATAGGGTCACACGCTTAAGGGTCATCTATCTGCTGAATACTAGACAGGGAGTCTGAGAGAAAATCACCGGAAAAGTTTCGGACGCAACGGAAACGTTCCGGAGAGGACACCGGAATAGTTCCGGTAAAACTGAAAAGTTATTTTGGGGTATACCATTAAATCAAATTGGTTTCGGCACGCGCCTGGAAATTCTTGGAGGGTGCCAGAATTGTTCTGGAAACTTCTGGGATTTTTCCGGGACAAAAACCGGAAATGATCCGGAGCTGCCGGAACCGGTTTGGTTGCTTTTCGCAGATGAAAATCACTAATCCGAAATTGTTTCGGAACGCGTCCAAAATCATTTGTGTGGGTACTGGAATTATTCTAAGACCCACAGATATATTTTCGGATTAAACGGTCGCGGAAAAATGTTTCTATGAATAGTGAAAGTGCTTTTTGGTTACTTTATGGAAAGCCACCTTTTAGGGCTTTTACCAAAAGGCTTCTAGAAGGATTGGGGACCAAGGAACCCCCATGTGGGGGGCCCCTAGGGGTGGCCGGCCATGGTGGAGCTCCACTTGCCTTCCTTTTATGCCCTTGTGAAGGATCCATGTGATGTGTTTTTTGGGTATTTTTCCCTTTGGGATTTCCTATAAATAGAGGTGGAGGGGGTGCTCTCCACACTCATCCCTTGCTCTCATACACATGCCATAGACTTGTCTGGCTTCTCTCTCCCTCCCAGCGAAATAGTTTCGTAGAGCCGAAAGGCTGTCTGGGTTCCGGCAGGAACTAGTTCTGGACGGTGAAGCCCTACCGGATAGATGACACCGTATGTGTGCAACTCTGTAGAGAGATCGTAGTTTCGGTCTTAGTTCGAGAGTGCCTCCCGAAGGGCTGTCCGAGTGACTGTCCGAGTTTCGAGGGTCCTCCCGAAGGGCTGTCCGAGTGACTGTCCAAGTTTCGAGGGTCCTCCCGAAGGGCTGTCCAAGGATCCGTCCGGTGGGACTATCCGAGGGACTGTCCAGAGGCCTCCCGAAGGGCTGTCCGAGGATCCGTCCGGTGGGACTATCTAAGGGACTGTCCCGAGGCCTCCCGAAGGGCTGCCCGGAGATCCGTTCGGTGAGCTGACGATGGAGTACATCCTCGCGGTTGGGAGGTGTAAATCCTAGCTGCGGGGATCTGCCCCGCCGATCGTCATTGACTCTACTTCCGCTGCGCTACGAGTCGGTAACGAAAAGATCGAACCTTGTATGCAGTCTCCATAGTGGTCCTGGGCTGGTGCGTAGGTCGGAATTTTTTTGTTTTCTGCTGCATTCCCCTACAGTTGCATCATGAGCCGTGCTATGCGTAGATGCAGGTTACGATCTAGAATACATAGAGATGTATGGGTGTTGCACAATATAATTTGTAGTAGATGAGTTCTATTACTGAAAATTATTTGTGCGGGTAGCAGATGAAATCTGTTACCCGATATTCTTGTTGCTTCCCTGGAATTTGCATATTTCTGATCTTGATAACAGCATGGTGGAATTTCAAAGTTCTGGCAATCTGCGATCCTGATTGATCAACGAAGTGCTAACAGTTCGTTGAATTCCACCATAGTTAAAAAGAGAGTTGAAATTTCGCGATCCTGATTGATCAACGAAGTGCTAACAGTTCGTTGAATTCCACCATAGTTAAATCTCACCTCGGGTGTTACGGTATCCACCATCGTCTGGCCAGACACAATGTAATTTGATCACAGGGATGCCGGAACACGGGAACGAGAAAAGAGAACAAAACCGGTAACGAGGTAACTGGCATAGTGGACAAGTTGTTGATCCACGGGGATGCCGATAAATCTCACCTCGGGTGTTTGTAACATATCGCGAAGCAATAGGAATAGCATACGGCAACTGGAGGTTCACTCGAATATTTATTCGTGTGGGTATAGGGGTCAATATGGGTGTCCACGGCTCCAATGTTGATCATTGATCGGAAAGTGTTCCGGGTCATGTCTATACTTCACCGAACCTATAGGGTCACATGCTTAAGGGTCATCTATCTGTTGAATACTAGACAGGGAGTCTGAGAGAAAGTCACCGAAAAAGTTTCGGAGACAGCGGAAACGTTCCGGAGAGAGCACCGGAATAGTTTTGATAAAACTGAAAAGTTGTTTTAGGGTATACCATTAGGTCAAATTGGTTTCGGCACACGCCTGGAAATTTTTGGAGGGTGCCAGAATTGTTTTGGAAACTTCTGGGATTTTTCTGGGATAAAAACCGGAAATGTTCCGGAGCTGCCGGAACCGGTTTGGTTGCTTTTCGCAGATGAAAATCACTAATCCGGAATTGTTTCGAAACGCGTCCAAAATCATTTGTGTGGGTACTGGAATTATTCTAAGACCCACAGAAATATTTTCGGATTTAACGGTCACGGAAAAATGTTTCCGTGAATAGTGAAAGTGGGCCTTTTGGTATTTTTCCCCTTGGCTTCTTGTAGAAGCCACCCTTAGGCTTGGCCTATAAATAGGGGTGGAGGGGGCTGCCTAAAGACTCACTCTTTCTGACATACACATGCCATTGCAATGATCTGGCTTCTTCTCTCCCTCCCCGCGAAATAGTTTCGTAGAGCCGAAAGGCTGTCTGGGTTCCGGTGGGAACTAGTTCTGGAGGGCGAAGCTCTGCCGGATAGATGACACCGTATGTGTGCAACCCCGTAGAGAGGTCGTAGGTTCGATCTTTTTGCCCGAGGGGCTATTCGAGAGTGCCTCCCGAAGGGCTGTCCGAGTGACCGTCCGAGTTTCGAGTGTCCTCCCGAAGCGCTGTCCGAGTGACCGTCCGAGTTTCGAGCGTCCTCCCGAAGGGCTGTCCGTGACACCGTCCGAGGGACTGTCCGACTACCTCCCGGAGGGCTGTCCGAGGGGCACACGAGGGAGAACATCCTCGCGGTTGGGAGGTTGTAAATCCTAGCTGCGGGGATCTGCACCAACGATCTACATCGACTCTACTTCCGCTGCGCTACGAGTCGGTAACGACCAGATCAAAACCTTGTATGCAGTCTTCATAATGGTCCTGGGCTGGTGCGTAGGTCGGAATTTTTTTGTTTTCTGTTGCGTTCCCCTACATGAAATATGTTTTATGAAGCGAGTGAAATTGTTTTTGGAAATAATTGAAATATGTTTTTTGAAATAATTGAAATCAATATATCAAAATGATTGAAATCAATTTTTTTGGCAAAACGTGTGAAATCGGACTCTTAATGATTGAAATAAGTTTTTGAAATGAGTTAAATTATATTCTGAAATGAGTGAAGTGAGTTTTATGCAACAATTTAGGTCCATTTTTTTTAATATGTGAAACTGATTATTTCGGATATGTGAAATTGATTGTTTCATGTGTGAAACTGATTATTTCAAATATATGAAATATCTTTTCAAGGCGAAGCAATTTTATGTTTTGTGAAAGTCATTTCAAAGATAACTGAAATATATAAAATAAAAAGTAGTTCAAATATATTCAAGATTGATCTTGTTCTGAAGATCTTGTCACCACGATTCCAAATGTATAAAAAGTTTCAAAAATGGACATTTTATTTAACAGATATCATTCATTCAAGATATAAGGATGAAATTAAATACATGTCATTTGGATGGAGAGAGAGAATGCATGCTGCCCTGGTCACCCGATTCTAACTCTCTCTCTCTCTCTGTTCTGCAAAAAGCTGCCATTCACTGTTTGTGCCAGGCCGTATTTCGATGTATAGCTGCTGAAATGAATTATTGTGTTTATACCAATCAGACTGCATGGATCTTGATGAAACTGATGGACAGTGGATTTCCCACCGGTACATACCGGACGCCCGAGCTCTCGTCGGACAATCATCACTCTGATTTTTTACCATGCATGCATCCACTATCTGGCGTTACTTTAAGATTCGGTGCCATGCTGATTTTTGATAAAATTTATATTGATTTTTTTTTCTTGTTTCAAAGTGTGCGGTAATGTTTTATCGTGTACCCACAATTCCATTATGAAAAAAGTGCGCTCTTTTTTTCAACACAATACAGACGCAGACACTCATGCATACACACATACACGCATCCCTATGAACGCATACCCTATCCCTATGAGCACCTCCGAAAGGCTAGGCCGGCACATCATCTTGAGATGGACGAAATCGCCACAGACGGCTTCTTAGTCGACGGGACGTCTCCTCCCACTGAACACACATCACCGAAAGACCTGAAATAAATTCAGGAAAATGTGAGCACCGGTGTCGAGTATAGGACTTGAACCCTGGTGGACTGGGGATACCACTATCCTTTTAACCATCCAACCATAGATTGGTTCGCAAGTGCGCTCTTATTTGTACTTAGTACACAACGAAACATTATGATACACTTTGAACCGAGGAAAAAGACCCGATGAAAGTGAAATATCATGTAACGCTATGAAATAAATCAAATTTTGTCACCAAGTAGAAAACGTGACACGAATCTCGAAACAATGACGGGTGATGGATACATGTGATATCCCATGCATGGTAAGAATACTGAAGTGAACGATCTATGCAGAATCGTACGTATACAATACAAAAGTAAGGATCGTACGTACAATACAAAAGTAAGAATACTAAAGTGAACGATCTATGCAGAATAAACGTGGTTACAAGTGGATGCATATGTCCAAGATTTTATTCCCTGTCAAGAATGGCGCCAAAGGCCATGACTATACTATGCTTGGGCTGATAGTATATATGTACTAGTAGCTGTTAGTCTATTATAAGCAATCATTGTTTAAGCTTAATCCAGTTTAAATGTGCCAGCAAAGCATATTAGAACATCACAAACGACAGAGTAGACACGTCTAATACATTCACACGTGTATCAAAGGCACATACCAACAGGGAAATGATCTTGGGGGGGGGGAGTGATTCACATGAAATCCCACTAGCTCGAACTCGAACATGATTACGTTGTTGATCTTTTTTCTCATGCTACATGGAGATGCAAAACAACTCGCCTTATACTATTGATGGTTCTCCTCCACCACCAACAATATGGAACTAAACTTGGTACACATGCTATGCAAGTCAAATGAGCCTGAGAGATTTCAGGATTTTATTACCAAGCCGAGGTTCGGGATTTGAATGGCCCGAGGTCCATAAAATATATTAGTAACATCGTGGTTTTTATGGGGCTAGTGTGTTTTTAATAAAAGCCCTTCATTTCTCTATAATAGATTATTTGCCTCGTATTTTCTTGCTTCTTGATCATTTTTCATTTTCTTTTTGTTTAACACAATCAAAAACATTTTTTGACCCGCAAAGACTATCCTCCCATTCCATCATTCTTCATTCTCATATCCTCGTTTTTTCATGTCCATCCTCCCCTTGTCCTTCCCTGATGGCAACGCACACCGCATCCGGTCCTGACCTCCACTTCAGCTTCCCTGCTCGTGTGCCTCCGCCTTCTCGTCAACTACCATGCAGGCCAGCTATTCCTAGTGCTTATCCTACAACATCGTTGTCGTTGACCTTGCCAGGATCATGGAAACGATGACACCAAGATCTACATCTAAGTAGCACCGTGGCTAACCTGCAAGAAGTTGGAAACTCTAATTCTGTTAAAAGTCTCACCTATCTACGTATGACGAAGGAAGACACCAAGATATGTACGATACATAGGAAGGTGTCCACGAGTTCTACTCGCAATTGGTCCGAACTCCGGGCTCCTAACCCTGTACGTATAACGAAGATATTGGCATAGAGGATAGGATCCCCATCGTCTTGCAAATATTCGAAGGCATCAAGGACCCTATAGGAGGACAGTACCATCCAGAGCCCTCAAAATCCTAGCGATTACGGCTCATATTACCAAGATCGATTCACCTATCTTGTCGAGTTCCATATCCATACGCCGAGTACCCCCTTTGTCACAAATATTATACACTTTCCTCCCATATAATAAAAATTGAGGCAGGAGTAGGGCTATTACCCATTAAAGGGTGCCCAAACCTAGGTACATCTTGTAAGATCGCCTGATAACATGAGGTGATGTTCCCACAACTACAATCACATGTGACTGACGTACTGGTGTTAGGTACCAACAAAAATATCCTCGCCATGATTTACAGAACGTGTTATAATTATTGGATTTACAAGCACGAACTATAAGTTATGTTCCTCATTTTATCGAAAAGGAAGAAGAAGATAGAGGAGTCCACCCACACTTACGCTCCATTTCGCTGGATGTAGCCCAACTAACATGTATATAGATGCCAGACTAAAAGAAAGAGGTTATGCTAATCATGTCAATTAGTAGTAGTCCTACTTTTAAATCGTTTATGGCCTCACACACCACCACATACCCCCCCCCCCCCCCTTCAAAATACCCAGCATATTAAGTTTTCTTATGCCAAGTGTTTGACCAACAATTGCTTTGTAAATATATACTTTATGTAACATAACATTGATGTCATTAGATTCGCCTTTCAAAATACTTTGTTGTGTTTATGATTTTATATCATAAAAATTATATAGTGATTGTTTAATTGTTAGTCAAAGGCTTGTCTTAACAAAACCTAATACGATGGGTATTTTGAAACAGACGGAGTACTACAGTAAAAGGCCAATCAAAATGCAAAAGTTCAGATAAAATACACATAATAAACAATTTTTTATCATAGTATGTAAGAAAAAAAGAAACAATGTACATATATCTAAACAACTAGTGTATGCATACCAAAATATTATAGTATATTGCACAACTAAAAATAGTATGCATACTAAAACATTATGCTTTCCCTCCATATCCATTGCTTCCATTTTGACATGGGCAATAGTCTTCACACGTGCAACATATCGGCGGGCGGCGGGGAGGCGCTCATCCCCGGTGGACGATTCAGCTTCACGGAAAGCTTCATCTTAGACCTTCCCATATTACCGCCACACCCTCTCCCAGTACTGACAGATGATGCGCTCCCCTTCGGTCTTTCCTGGGATGGGTCCAAGAAGGGGGCCTCAGTGCGACATGGCAGAGGCGAGGTGGGCGCTGAGGAAGTTATGCCGCCTAGCAAGGTGCACGACGGTGGCCGGACGAGAAGGGGTTGTACCGTTGGACTTGAGCGTCATTGATGAGCCTCATGTTTGTTGATGACAACATGGCCAACTAGTGGGCCCCACAGTGGATGGAAGGGTCAAATGAGTCTCCTCTTCGTGTTCATGATGTGGCCGAATATTAGATTCCATGGGTGAAGAAATGGGTTAAAGGAGACAACAGCGAGGGCTGACTTGGACTGTGGCACAAATATGTTTCTTCTTCTTCTTTCTAAATACATATATTTTGAGGCCGTAAGCAGGATCGACCAGTTAGCCTACTATCCCAAAATCTAGGTAATTAAATGATGAATCTGATTCGAGCGAGTAATGGTGCAACATCAGAGCATCTGCTGCAGTTTGAGCAAGTAGTGGATCCCTGCTAAACCTAATCATTGTTTCATGTAAAATTGATCATGTGTTGATTAATAAATGGGCAGATGCTTGCCGAATACCACTAACAATGTCTGGTTGTGGGAGGCCAAGAATGATTCAGAGGAGGCCCGGTCTATGCACGTAGCAAGACCCAACAAATGGTGAAATTTTAAATTTATTTCTAGAGAGTGGGAGGGTGAGAGAGAGGGCGAGCGGCGGGGAAACGGAAGAGAGGAACCCAGGGGGAATTAGTGACGCATTGGCGTGGCTTCCCGCTCACGGGCAACGGGCATGATGGATGGAGGGGGGGGGGCTATAGGTGGCCTGTTTCGAGACAAAAGTCAAAAGATGGTCACAAATTGCTTGAAGAAAAATGGTCACATATATACATAAAAATGTTTATTCAACTTCCAAAATGTGTTCACGTATTTTTTTAAATGTGTTCACACATTTTTTAAATACACGGTGAACATTTTCTAGAGTTAATTGCACGAAGGTACCATAATTGGGGCAGTGCGTGCGGATTGGTACCACTTTTCATATTTTTTGCATGTCAGTACCATGTTTGGGGCTGTCTGTTACAAAATAGTCTAAACCGCGTATAATAGTGTATTGACGGTGTATCTGACCCCTCCCGTCAGGTGCTGACGTGGTATGTTCTTTCGCGAAAAAGACCCTTACTTTCTATTTAATCATGCATCTATCCCTTATTTGCCGAAAAAGGGTCCTGGCAGGAAAAAAAATCACGAATATTATACGCGCGCGCGCCTGGCCTGGATTCGAAGTTTCGAACCAGCGCCGTGGCGTTTGAAGCGTACGCGCGCTGTCCAGTGCGCCACTGCGACACTTTTGTTAAAAATAGAGATCGAGAGAGAGATCGACAGACAACAAAATGAATCAAGTGTATCTCTTTATTGAACAAGAACTGCTATTTATACAAGTCCCAAAGGACACAAACGAACAGGTGCCTGTTCAGATAAGGCGCAAGCGATCCGTCGCTGCGCTTGTGGAAAGCCACCGCCAACAGTCATTATAGGCAGAGATTAAACTTGAATTAATTAACTTAATTAATTCTCAACACTCCCCCTAATCACTGCCTATCCTTGTTATCATACAACTTCTTGTTCAAAGTCTCCTCCAAAAACCCTGTGGGAAAAATATGAGGAGATATACATAATATGCCATGAAAAACTCCTTCCAAAAACCCATTAGGAAAATAAGGAGAAATCAACATATCATAATGCTTGTATTACTATTGCCTCATTAAAAACCTTCTATGAGAAACCATATAGGAAAAAACTCATAAAGGAAAAGAGTGCAATATCAAGGATCCGAGGATCTCTAACAGGTTACGTTCAGGAGCACACTCCCCCTGAACCTAGCAAATAACAAAGTCATCTTGTACCAATGCCATGAACATATTTCTGGAATGAACAACTTGGTAAAGACTCCGTGAAGAAATCATCGAGATTATCACATGACTTCAGTTTCAAAATATTTAGCCCTTCATTTCTTTCCAACATATGGAGCTAAATAAAGCAATACACATTCTAATGTTGCTCTTTATAACCTGTCTGCATCTGTGTAATACAAATAACATTATCTTCATCGATAATGGTGGGTAGTTCCTACCAACCAATCCCACTTGAACTTTCAACAAAGTTCATCATTCTGGAAAGTCATATACATTCACATGATGCTTCATATAAATCATGATTTCAGAATGATTAGTGGTTGCAACCACTAATGTTTGTCTTCTCGACTTCCAAGAGAAGTTTGTACCTCCATTCGAGAAGACAAAACCAGTCTGTGATCTGGGATTATGGGAATATGATATATGCCCAGCATCACGATATCCAACCATGGTCATATCTTGATTTTTATCATAAAATAAACCAAGATGTTGGTGTCCAGAAGATATGCAAAAATATTCTTCACACCAACCCAATGCCTTTAATCAGTGATGCATTGTATCTAGCCAATAAATTCACTGTTAATGTCATACCAGGACTGGTGCAGTTTGCTAGATACACCAGTGCTCTCATTGCACCGCGATATGGAAACTCATGTCCGAATATCTCTTCATCACTGTCGTTAGGCCTTAATGGGTCCTTATCTCTAGTAATCCAGAGATCTCAAAACCATATTTCTTTGATGGATATGACTTATCCATGTTGAACTTTCAACAATCTTTTGGATAAATGTAGACTGAAGAACAAGTATTCCCATAGAAATACACTCAAGTTCCATACTCGAGCAAAGTTTGGTCTCAACCAAATCTTTCATCTCACACTCCGTCTTAAGATGATTTTCTCGCCTCATGCAATTCTTGTGTAGTTCTTATGATATTCAAAATATCAACATACACATAAATGATGCAAAATCCATCTTTGGATTTCTTGATGAACATACATGAGCAATCATCAATGTTTGAGTAACCCTTCTAACAAAGGAACTCACCCAGTCGGTTACCACATCCTCGCCGACTACTTCAAGTCATAAAATGACTTCTGAAGCTTTACACAACACATGTTGTGATTAAATTCAGAATCTTCATTCCTTCGGAATTATTATAGAGATATCTGAATCAAGTGACTCATAAAATTATGCAGTCACACCATCCATCAGTTGGATATACAAATTCATTATTCACTGCCAGTGATATCATATATCGAAACGTTATCCACTCATAATAGGAGAATAAGTTTCATCTTAAACGATGAAGGGTCTCTGTGTGAACCCATGTGCTACAAGCCTCGCTTCATGTCTCACCACCTCTTTGTTTTCATTCCTCTTATGAACAAAAACTCATCATGCTCCCCTAGGGAACACAATCAGAGGAGTGGGTATTACTGATCAGGTCAATACCCCCTCTTCTTGAGAGTGAGCGCCTCCTCAATTACTGCCTTCCTTTGGATCAATCAGAGCGTTCAAGACACTCAGCCATGCATGGACTTAAGTTCTAGATCCAATTCAAGGTCTTTTGCAATTTTCGAGGAGAAATAAATGTCGACATAATGTAGTCTTTATATTATATGATTCTCCCGAATCCATAAACATAGTGGGGATTTCATCAATACCTTTTGACTCTTCGTGATTTCCCACAACAGCTCAGTCAAGGTCTTCCGATGTCCCAGCACCAATATTTGTGTGCACACTCGTGCTGGGTCCTGGATGTGTCCAACATCCTCCAGGTGTCCTTCAACCCTAGGTTGAATGTCAACATGAAGTTGACCTGCATTTACTATTTGAGGATTCCTCATTCCCCTCGTACGCTTCTGTGAAGCATTGTCCTCTTGTGTCCAGATTCCTCCCCCTCATGGGTGGCCGAGTGGACCTATAGCTCACATCCACTCTCTCTGGCACATTCACTACGGGAACATTTTACTTTGTGACGCCTTTATTCTCAGTAAATGCAACTGGCAGATTATTTGCGATACTTTGCAAATTGATCTTCTGAACCTCCAGTTCAGATTCATTCGTACGTGGACCTAAGGACTAGATGTCTATTCACATCTCATTCTATTTCCTGGCATTCAATGTGGTTCTTGTCTCCCCCTAATGCCGGAAAAAATGTCCTCATCGAAATACAAACAATGTACCGGGCCATAAAAAAGTCTCATTCTAGAGACTTTAGGTACTTTATGATTGACGGAGAATTGTACCTCACATAGATCCCCATTTATCTATGAGGGCCCATAGATGTACGTTGCGGTGGTGAAATCGGTACGTATCCAACGCAACCGAATTATCGCAGATGGGAAATACTTGTTGACTTCCACGTACTAACTGCAACGGGAAGACCGTATAATATGCAGTTCGTCGAATTTGTATATGCAGTACGTAAAACTGCAATGTACCCAACTAGATGTTGGGAGATTACAATTCTGTAGGAGCAATCTTGCTATCAACTTGTCCTCTTGACAAGTGATTCCGCAAGACCAATCTGGGTATATACACAAAGTACCAATATGCTCCACAACTATGCCTTAATATGGGCAGTAATCATCAAATGCTCACGAACTAAATTCCGTAGCATTATCAATTCTGATGGATTTTATCCCATTCTCAGGATGATTTGCTCTCAAATTAATGATCTGAGCAATCAGCTTTGTAAAAAGCATGGTTCCTTAAGACACACATTGGAACATCCTACTGATGCATCCAAAAGCACTATGGAATATTTAAATATTCCATATAATGGTTGAATTGGATCACTTATATCTCCTGTACAAGGAAATCTAGTGGCTCATCCTTTTATCTTTAGATACGATGGCCTTGTGATCAATTTCCCAGTCTGCACATATCGTGCATACATAATCTAATAAATTTGCAAAATTCACACCATTAAATTGTGTCTAGTGGAACCATCAATAATTTTCTTATCATCCCAATACCAGGGGACCCAGGCAACCATGCCATATCTTGAACTTATCAAGATTTTAGAAAATTATTTTGTACGCCAAATGCGTATCATATTTAATGTATGTATAATACAATCCAAAAGATAGAGAAGGTATTACTCCAGGATTTCCTTCAAATCCCTTTTTGCCTAGTCATGAGTAGGCTTTCAACCTCACTCACTATATGGGTTTCAACATAGAAACCATTGCGGATATCCTTAAAACTCAGCAATGTACGAGTAGAATCTTGATACATGAATGCATCCATGATTATCATATAGTACCCATAGGGAGTGTAATTGTGGCTTGACCAGAACCAACAATTACCATATCACGACCATAACTTGTCATGACACTTCCATTACTCTTCTGAAGAGTATGATAATACTTTATCTCCCTTAATATTTTGTTAGTAGACCCAGTTTCTACTTAACACATTCCTTCTCCATTGGATTACTTCATAAAGTTTCTATCCAATACAATATACATACATTATATGTCACTAGAAGTGAAGCCCACTAGCATGTCTTCGACACTAAGAAGTGGATCTCCCTTTTGCTAAGCATGCTCTTGGTTTCCCACGTTCTAAGGAACATCTAGGAAATTTCAACCATCGGGAAATCATCGTTAAGACCAGTGAAGTAAGCTTCACACTGGTTTCCATGAGCCTCTTTCCCTTGGCAATTGATTGCATGCAGATCCACCAAATGCTTGGAAATATCACATGTCCTTGCAATCAGTTATACAACCACACTTATAGCAATCACCAGAGTTGCTAGCATTGTCATTTTTCTTGAAATGACTTTTGCCCCTTTGAGCTCCACTCTTATTCCGCTTCTCATCACAACCACTTTACTTTCCCGTGGACGGTATTGTCCAGCCAAAATCCTCATAAAAGAATTGAAAGTGGAGAACATTTCATCGACGAGATCGGCATATGAAACTGCTTCAACTGCAGAATCCCAACTTCTAGTTGAGTTGATGCACATTAAAGTTGTATGTTGCCATAGACTTAAAGTCATGGAATCAGACAAGCGTCCATTCCCACTACACTTCAGGTATCAAGATCACCGTATGATATACCGCTCCTTTAAGGAGTTTTAGAGTGTCAGAGGTTTCTCCTCCATCAGATAATCTATTTGCATATCAGGGTCTAGGTGATGTTGTGTGAAATACAATTCAATGCAACATACTTTGCTATATCACATATAGCAAGGGCTCCTTAAGCGAGTGCAGTTATGGTGAAACTGAGATTCCGAGCCATCAACTTAGTCTTGACATCTATGACTCAAGATATAAAATTTTGCAATCAAATAATTCTCTCTTGGATATGTACAACATATCCTACATGCAATCATCATGCACAATTAATTTACTCTCTAGTAAATTAATTTTCAAACATCATTAACATATAGCAATCATCAAATTGCCTAATCAGATATGTTGATATGTTAATGTGCTTTACAATACAGTAATATAACATAAATTACTGTAAATACACATACAAAGAAAAACTGCATAGCTAAAAGCTAAACAGAAAAGAAAAATGAAAACGATAGCGGCCAAAACTGGACAACCCAAACTAGTGGGTGAGACCACTGGCGAATCCAGAACGAAAATGGAGGGTGGGCTCAAAGCTAACGGCGAAAAAAAATGAAACGTTCACTTGAAGAAAAAAATGTTCAGCTCGTAATTCTTTTGCCCAAACATGTTGAGGTTTTCCCAGATTACTACCGGAAACATGTAGTATATACTGGAAATTTTCTGAAATGTTTGAAAAATATTTAATTTTGAATCAAATTTTGAATCTGTTTAGCTAAATAGCCATTATCTCCTAGTCTATTTGTCCAAAGGTGCTCAAACTTGCCCAGAATAATACTGAAAACATGTAGTATTTATTGTAATATTTGTGGATTTTTTGAAAAATATTAAATTTTGGACCAAATTTTGAATCTGCTTAGCTAAATAGCCATTATCTCCTAGTCCATTAATTTGTCCAAATGTAATCAAACTTTTCCACAATACAATATTAAATTTTGAACCAAATTATCCACTGTAACGGGCACATTTGCTGGTACAGTACAATACTAAATTTTAAACCAAATTACCCACTGCTTTTGTTGCCAATTGTTGCTCGAGAGATTTTTTTTGAGGATTTGCTAGTCTGGAGGTTGCAGAGTTGTTTAACTACTCCTTCCGGAGCCTGCCGAGAAGGGAACCTGCAACACATCTTCCTGAGCCGTCGGGGGCGGGAGCGTGCGGTCGTGCCATCGAGATGTGTTACTTAGACTTGGGCTGTTGGGCTGTTCGGCTGTTGGGATGTTCGTTCCTCCTCGTTCTATTCCCGTGTTGGGCTACTGGGCTGAGATGAAGCGTAGTAGTAAAATAAAAATTCTTTTTTTTCGAGGGTAGGCTAGAGCCCGTTTAAGCCTAGCTACTGGACTCGCCACTGGGTGAGACCATATCGTTTTTTCTTTTATTTGACTGATGCCGATTTTCCTGGCCTTGGTCGTATCTCATACAACATGTTGGTCTAGCCCACCCGATGGTGGTTTAATAGATCAAGGATGCTTTGTCATGAGATTTTTAAGATATTTTGGTCGGTCCATCGGAATAGTAGAGTTGCTGGGCGGTCAAGGTGAACCCCCTTTCCAACGGCCATACTCGATCCCATCAAGCGACCCCCCCCCCCCCCCCTCCCCCCGGGGGGTAAACTGCCAAGTGCATGATCCTGATTACTCTCGTACAAAATGCAATCAGAAAGAAGGTTAATCTGCAAAGTTCTGTTAACTTTGGGTGTTAACAGAAAATTTAGGCACGTTTGGCAAATAAAATTGAATCAAAGGATTAAATTAAAAATGTTGAAAGGATAAGGTTTCTCATCTCTTCCCTTCCCGTGAGTGGATGGATAGGAATCAATCGATGATTTTTCTGGTCGCTCCTGTTTCCGGGCCGAGCGAACCTCGCCACGCGCGCACGCCGTATGGCGTTGCTGCGGCCGCGCCAGTATGGCGTTGGCTCGCCTCGCGTCGTCGGCGCCCTTAGTTGCGTCGTTGCGCCCTTGTGGGGTGTCGTCTGTTGTGGCCGCGCGGGCTATGGACCCCGTTGCCGACCGATGCCTGCTTCGTCCGCGTCGAGCCGGAGGGAACGCCGCGAGCCTCGCGCCTCTCGTTGAAGGCCGGTGAGGACCGGATGAGAACCGTGGCCTGGGATGCCACCGCGTCGTCCCGTCGTGCGCCGGACGTGGTCATCCTCGTCGTCGCCGCTGCCGCCGATCTTCTCTTCTTCTCTCTGTGGCCTGTGCCATGTACCAACACCGCCACCTAGCGCCGTCCTCGAGATGCGTCAGTTGCCCTCGCGCCAGGGCCGCTAGCGGTTGCCACGCACGGGGACGGTCGTCGTCCCGTTCCGCGCTTCCCCGCCGGGACGGCCGAGCCTTTCCGGCTCATAAACAACCGTCGTTGTTCGTGCGTAACCATGGTGATGTTCTTATCTCAGCGGAGAGCAAAGTGCTGATGACGTGTTAAAAATAGAGATCGAGAGAGAGATCGACAGACAACAAAATGAATCAAGTGTATCTCTTTATACAAGTCCCAAAGGACACAAACGAACAGGTGCCTGTTCAGATAAGGCGCAAGCGATCCGTCGCTACGCTTGTGGAAAGCCATCGCCAACAGTCAGGGCATGTACAATGGTTGATAAAATAGTCTTATCTTAAGTCTTGTATGTAATTTAGAGATGACAAAAAAAAATTGTTTATAATGGGTCATCTCTTAGCCTTATTTTCGATAACTAGTTATTCCTAAAAACGTGGTGAGACATATTGTGCTAAGAGATCACCTCTTGTCTTCTCTTAAATAAGAGAAGGCAAAGCTTTTTTTCTGAGTTCTCTCTCCTCCACCTCATCATTTATCCTAGGTGGCACTCCTAAGATAGCACCATTGTACATGCCCTCATTATAGGCAGAGATTAAACCTGAATTAATTAACTTAATTAATTCTCAACAACTTTGTCCAAGTAGCAGGCACATTTCTTTCTATACTGTTACTATTGACATGTCCTAGCCTTTTTGACTGTTCCATTTTTTTAATATCTTTTTCGGTTTTTTTTTTTAAGGAACAAGAGTAACAAAACTACTCTTCAGCCAACTCAAAGTCGGCAGCTAAAGCAGCTAACAGGTCGTCCGGAACTCCCGGCACACTTAGTATGTTTCCCATCGTCCTGGCACGAGCAGCCAGAAGGTGGGCAACCATATTCTTCTTCCTGCTAGCATACTGAACTTGCACATCGCTGAAATTGATGAGTTCCAACTTGATGTTCTCGAGCACTGGGAAGCTGGCAGACAAGCATCTGCCACCCAGGTTCAGGTCGTTCGCCAGGACCTTGCAGTCGGTTTCCACAACCAATGGACCATTGTGCAGCGCCGACAAGGCTCTCAATCCTGCCAGTAATGATTGCGCCTCGGCTTCCTCTACAGATCTGCATTGCCCCCCCCCCCCCCCCCCCCCCCCCCTCCCGTGTTCAGAGCCACGGTGGTCACGAGCGATTGCGCCGACGTGAGAGGTCCCACTATCAGCTAGAAAACCCGCGTCCGTGTTAAGTTTGATTGTGCCCGCCTCTGGGGGATTCCATTGGTTGGATGTGGGCGTCTCGGGATGATACCCATGTATGCACGATGTGGGTTGCTCAGCTGAACCATGCACTGCCTGTAGCTCTGTCTTCTTGCCATTGGGTTCAGGATCGCTCCCAGGTTTGCACTTGTGAAGATCCTCCTCGTACTGTTTCAAGAAGACTGAGGATCGGCTAATGAGCTCCTTCCCTGTACTATGAGTACAGTCATCCCGAAGAAACCAGCAGCGCCACAGTAGTAGCAGGATTCTTGTCCTAGTTTCTTGGTTACACGGACTGAGAAGGTTCTGGAGCCAGTCCTCCTGTGTTCCTGAAGCGTGCCTCGCCGGGCAGATTCCAATGATCCCTCATGGCGTGTCTCAGAGCTCTGCTCTTCGTACAGGAAATGACAGCGTGGAATTCAGCCTCCTCACCAATGCCACAGATGTTACACGTGCTATCTACTTCCAAAGTCCGCTTCCACTTGTTCCTCATAGTGGCCAGAGTACTAGTAGCGACTCTCCACCCAAAAATCTTGACCTTCTCTGGCACTTTGGCCTTCCAGATGATGTCCCATATGCCACGATCGTCGGCCTCGGCTGTCGAGCTGGAAGTGGTGGTGTTTGCCTGATTTTGGATTGACACCGCCAGTTTATAAGCGCTCCTAACCGAAAACATACCGGACTTGTCATAGTGCCAGACAATCACATCCGAAACCCCGGCTCTAGGTAATTTTATGTTGCAGATTTCCTCCGCATCAAATCTGTAGAACAGTTGGTGGATTAGCTCCGTATTCCACCCACTGTCGTCCGGCCGCATCAACTGATTGACCCATCGAAGCCTGGAACGACGAATGAAATTGACGGGTTTTAGCCCTTCCCTCCGAGGTATCCAATTATCTCTCTGGATGTTTATCTTCCTCCCATCGCCAATTCTCCAGATTAGGCCGGCTTTCAGGAGTTCAAGTCCATGTTCAATCCCACGCCAAACTGGGGAGGCTTCAGTTGCAAATACCGTATCGATCAGCTCCCCATGTGGGTAGTACTTGAACTTTAGTACGCGTGCGCATAAGCTGTCCGGTCTTTGAATCAGCCTCCAAGCTTGCCTGGCTAGCAAGGCCTGGTTAAAGAGACTCATGTCCCTAAAGCCAATGCCCCCACCTCTCTTTGGTCTAGTCATCCGTTCCCAAGCCATCCAATGGACTTTCCGATGACCGTTTTCCTCTCCCCACCAGAAGTCCCTAATTAGTTTTTCATACTTGTCACAGAACCCTTGTGTCATTTTAAACACCCCCATGCAGTAGGTGTGTAGCGCTTGTAAGACCGATTTCACTAGGACCTCTTTGGCAGCATGAGACATATATCGTTCGGCCCAATCCGAGCATCTCTTGATGAATCTTTCCATGATTGGCTGAAATTGTGAGTCCTTCATGCGTCCCTCCGGCGTAGGAAGCCCTAGATATTTGCTTTCAAAGGTGGAAGAGGTAATTTGCAGCTCGGTCTTCACCTCAATTTGATTTGAAACTGGGCATATCTCACTAAACAAGACCGAACATTTGCTGTTAATCAGTAATTGTCCCGAGCCCTTCTGAAAGTTTTCCAAGATCTCCGAGATGGTTTTGGCTTCTTCTTTGCAAGCCTTGAAGAAAAGCAGACTGTCATCGGCAAACAGCAAGTTCGAGATTCCCGGACTACCCCTGGCGATTTTTAGGGGAGTGATCAGTCCCCGCCGGATCTCCTTGTCCATCAGGCACGAGAGCCCCTCCGCAACGAATAAGAACAGGTAGGGGCTTAACGGATCTCCTTGCCGAAGGCCTCTCGAGGGACTGAATGTCTCCAGGAGTTCTCCGTTGAACTTGACAGAGTACCTCACGGATTTTACACAGCACATTACCCATTCTATCCATCTCTTATCAAAACCCAATTTTGATAGGGCAGCTTCCAGAAAAACCCAATCCACTCTGTCGTAGGCTTTTGCTAAATCCAATTTGAGAGCACAGTGGGTGTTAGCAGGCTGTCTACTATGTTGAATTTTGTAGAAACACTCGAATGCAATGGTGGCGTTATCCGTGATCAATCGGCCTGGGATGAATGCGCTCTGGGTCTCTGATATAAGTTCATCCAACAAAGGCCTAAGCCGATTTACCATGCATTTAGAGATCACCTCATATATAACATTACAGAGGCTTATTGGGCGAAAATCCGTGATCAATCGGCCTGGGATGAATGCGCTCTGGGTCTCTGATATATTCAGGTGTTCCGGGCTGTTTTTCTTGGAATAAGAACGATAATAGTGTCATTGATTCCTTCCGGCATGATACCCTCCTTGAAAAATTTCAGAACCGCGCTCACCACATCCTGCCTTATTGTACTCCAGTTTCTTTGGAAAAACCTCACCGGGAAACCATCAGGCCCGGGAGCTTTCAGTGGACCGATTTGGAAGAGTGCATCACTAACTTCTTGCTCCGTGAAATCCTTGAGCAGTGTTTCATTCATCCCAGCAGTAACCCTTTCATTCATGCAATTGATAATTAGCTTAGGGTCCAACCCTTCTTCCTTCGTGTAGAGCTCCTTGAAAAAGTTTGTGGCCATCTCCTGTAACTTGTGCCTGTCCTCCACCCAATCACCCTTCTCATCCTTTAACTTGTTGATTGTATTCTTTTTGCGTCTCCACGAAGCCTTCCGCTGGAAGTACTTTGTATTTCTATCTCCCTCACGCAACCAAAGAACTCTCGACCGCTGCCTGCACATCATCTCCTCACGGTGGAGAAGCTCATCCAGGTTTCTCGACACCGTTTTGATTTCTTTGTCTCTCTCAGGCGAGGGGTTGCGTTGCCAAAGGATCTCAAGTTGTTTCCTTAGGGATGCGGTTTGCTTTATAACTGAACCAAAGTTTGTCCTCACCCAAACGCTCAGGGATTGCTGGAGGTCTGACAGTTTTGCCAAAATATCAGATAGGTTAGCGGCCGGGTTTCTCTTCTTCCATGACTCAAGGATTGCATCAGACAAGGAGTCCAATCTTTCCCACATGTGTTCATAACGGAAGGCTTTATTCACAAGCCTCCACTCTTTCCTTGGGCCGAATTTGAGTAAGAGGGGGAGATGATCTGAGCGCGAGGGGCAGATGTGTTCAATCGATGCCTCCGGGAATATGGTGCTCCACTGTTGGTCTGCCACCCCCCGGTCGATTCTCGCTTTCACATTGGAAGCACCGTCTTGTTTATTATCATATGTCCATTTAGGACCCTTGAAACCTAGATCAAGTAATTTGCAGTCCGAGAGCACATCTCTAAAGTTTTCCATATTCTTCTCACTCCTCAACACTCTAGAGAAGTGTTCATGCTGCCAGGCCGTTTCATTAAAATCGCGTAACATGAGCCATGGCTCGGTGGACAAGGGTCTGATTCTTCTTAATAGATCCCACATGTGATGTCTCTCGCTCGCTTTCGGTTCCCCGTACACAAAGGTGTCACGCCATTGTCGGCAGTGGGGGTTAAGACGGATTAACTCATCGATGTAACGCGGGCCAACAGCGAGCTTCTTTATTTCAACTTGCTCATCATAGAAGAGAGCGATGCATGCACCCTTTCCTTTCCCAACATGGGAGATGCAGATGTAGGAGATATGCCCTAGAGGCAATAATAAATGTTATTGTTTATCTCCATGTTCATAATTATGTTTATGTTCCATGCTATAACTGCTATGGTTCTCGAGTCTACAATAACC
This sequence comes from Elymus sibiricus, assembly GCA_039707655.1. Classification (NCBI taxonomy): domain Eukaryota; kingdom Viridiplantae; phylum Streptophyta; class Magnoliopsida; order Poales; family Poaceae; genus Elymus; species Elymus sibiricus. The sequence goes on along the minus strand of CM077674.1, from coordinate 332,505,036 downwards.
ACGAGGCTCGGAGGAAGACTCATATGCATGTGTGGAATAATAAATGGTAAAAAGTATTCCTAGTCTGGCCTCCAAGACTAGCTCAAGTGTTGCATGATGGTTATGTTTTCCTGATCATGGGCATGACTATGCCGGCAACTTTGAGGGCACAATGTTAGGAGAACACTTGTGTTGAATCGACCCGAATTGATGTTATGCTATGAGATTCATTCGTCACAAGTTAATGGTTAATAACACAGTGGAAGTTAACGTTTGCATAATTCCTTAGACCATGAGAGTATCAAGTTTCTTCATGCTTGCTTCATGAACTTTGGGGTTTGTTAAACGTCATCCGTAAATGGGTGGCTATTACGGCGGCTTACGGGTTCATGGAAAAGTATGTCAAGTAACTTGATAGCTCAAGATTGGGATTTGCTCCTCCGACGATGGAGAGATATCTCTGGGCCCTCTCAGTGTTACGGTATCCACCATCGTCTGGCCAGACACATTGTGATTTGATCACAGGGATGCCGGAACACGGAAACGAGAAAAGAGAACAAAACAGACAAGTGTTGATCCATGAGGATGCCAATGATTCTCACCTCGGGTGTTTGTAACATATTGCGAAGCAACAGGAATAGCACACGACAACTGAAGGTTCACTCGAATATTCATTCGTGTGGGTATAGGGGTCAATATGGGTGTCCACGGCTCCGATGTTGATCATTGATCGGAAAGTGTTCCGGGTCATGTCTATACTTCACCGAACCTATAGGGTCACACGCTTAAGGGTCATCTATCTGCTGAATACTAGACAGGGAGTCTGAGAGAAAATCACCGGAAAAGTTTCGGACGCAACGGAAACGTTCCGGAGAGGACACCGGAATAGTTCCGGTAAAACTGAAAAGTTATTTTGGGGTATACCATTAAATCAAATTGGTTTCGGCACGCGCCTGGAAATTCTTGGAGGGTGCCAGAATTGTTCTGGAAACTTCTGGGATTTTTCCGGGACAAAAACCGGAAATGATCCGGAGCTGCCGGAACCGGTTTGGTTGCTTTTCGCAGATGAAAATCACTAATCCGAAATTGTTTCGGAACGCGTCCAAAATCATTTGTGTGGGTACTGGAATTATTCTAAGACCCACAGATATATTTTCGGATTAAACGGTCGCGGAAAAATGTTTCTATGAATAGTGAAAGTGCTTTTTGGTTACTTTATGGAAAGCCACCTTTTAGGGCTTTTACCAAAAGGCTTCTAGAAGGATTGGGGACCAAGGAACCCCCATGTGGGGGGCCCCTAGGGGTGGCCGGCCATGGTGGAGCTCCACTTGCCTTCCTTTTATGCCCTTGTGAAGGATCCATGTGATGTGTTTTTTGGGTATTTTTCCCTTTGGGATTTCCTATAAATAGAGGTGGAGGGGGTGCTCTCCACACTCATCCCTTGCTCTCATACACATGCCATAGACTTGTCTGGCTTCTCTCTCCCTCCCAGCGAAATAGTTTCGTAGAGCCGAAAGGCTGTCTGGGTTCCGGCAGGAACTAGTTCTGGACGGTGAAGCCCTACCGGATAGATGACACCGTATGTGTGCAACTCTGTAGAGAGATCGTAGTTTCGGTCTTAGTTCGAGAGTGCCTCCCGAAGGGCTGTCCGAGTGACTGTCCGAGTTTCGAGGGTCCTCCCGAAGGGCTGTCCGAGTGACTGTCCAAGTTTCGAGGGTCCTCCCGAAGGGCTGTCCAAGGATCCGTCCGGTGGGACTATCCGAGGGACTGTCCAGAGGCCTCCCGAAGGGCTGTCCGAGGATCCGTCCGGTGGGACTATCTGAGGGACTGTCCCGAGGCCTCCCGAAGGGCTGCCCGGAGATCCGTTCGGTGAGCTGACGATGGAGTACATCCTCGCGGTTGGGAGGTGTAAATCCTAGCTGCGGGGATCTGCCCCGCCGATCGTCATTGACTCTACTTCCGCTGCGCTACGAGTCGGTAACGAAAAGATCGAACCTTGTATGCAGTCTCCATAGTGGTCCTGGGCTGGTGCGTAGGTCGGAATTTTTTTGTTTTCTGCTGCATTCCCCTACAGTTGCATCATGAGCCGTGCTATGCGTAGATGCAGGTTACGATCTAGAATACATAGAGATGTATGGGTGTTGCACAATATAATTTGTAGTAGATGAGTTCTATTACTGAAAATTATTTGTGCGGGTAGCAGATGAAATCTGTTACCCGATATTCTTGTTGCTTCCCTGGAATTTGCATATTTCTGATCTTGATAACAGCATGGTGGAATTTCAAAGTTCTGGCAATCCGCGATCCTGATTGATCAACGAAGTGCTAACAGTTCGTTGAATTCCACCATAGTTAAAAAGAGAGTTGAAATTTCGCAGACAAAAGGGCAATGCAGATATGATCTACACGGGGGTCATGCGTATGACGAATTTCAGTATGGGGCTCGAGATTTTATTATCTCGTGTTTCATACACCCCGCAAAGTTAAAACTAGAGACTTGAATAATCATACTTGATGATGGACGTTGGTAGCTTCGGTTTGTTTTGAAACCTTAGAAGCCACGTAAAATGGAAATTTGTATGAACCGGTTAGAGGCGTCTAACTTGGTTTTGCAGGATGGTTTGCAGGATGTGCATGTGATGTGGTATAGCAATGCTCATATTAATTCGATTATGTATGAGATGACTATATAATGTAAATTAACATGACCTGCGTGTCATGATTCGGCATGATGGCTGGAGCCATATGATTGTCACTTTAATGACCTGCGTGTCAACCTTAAGTAATGCACTTATTTTATTAGCTACAGAGATAGCAATATTATCTGGTGCATCGACAAGGTGGTGGCAATCTTCGCAAAGGTGAACACCGACGCGAATGCCGAAGACGAAGAAATACAAGACTTCTCCGTCAGAAAGGGCTATACCATATCATGCTATTATGAATTGCCTGAGATGTTTATCCCTTATGATGCACCCTTCTTGATTGCGCGGTAGTCGCTTTTTATTAGGGTGATCTCTCACTAAAAATATCAAGTAGTTAGTGTTCTCCCAAGTGTAGCACCGTCACGGCACCTATCTCTTCGGGGTATCACATGGATACATGGGTACGAACGATTAGAGAAGTGTGAGGTGGGTGAGTTGAGACCTCGCAGCGAGATCACTTGGTTGTCTTGACGTTCCGGAGGATCGTCCTGAGCTCGGAACACGCCCATCGAAAGATGAACAAGAGTCACATAGAGATGTGATTGGCAAGTTGGCCTACCGATTACAATTCTCGTCACCTGAGATGGATACATCCTTGGCGTTGAATTTCAATATGGGTCTTGTATCACTCACAATCAATTATGAGAGATATTGATTTGAGTGGGAGCGCACTATAGAATTAACTTGTTTAATTCTCAGTGCAATTAATTATGAATTTAGTCTAAGTATAAATTGCATAATAGTTGTAGAATAAAGGCTCGCGTTTCCACCTTCCCTGTTAAAATTGAATAAGTTGTTATTTATCTGGTTAAATCTTTACGATTGGTAACGTAATGTGAGGATTGTCCTCAAGAGTGATGAGAAGGACTTTGTCCTATCGCATGCTTTTGGTATTCTCCCGCTAAAGCTATGGATGATGTGACTCTCGTCCTTCGATCCAAAAGCTAGAATTCCGTTATGGTCAAGTGCAATATGTTTGCTTCCATGAGACCCGAACTTCAAAAGTTTGGGATAGCTATGTGATATTCATGGAACTGAAAATTAGTTTCAAATACAAACAAAGGCTAAAAGATATGGGATATCCAAAGCATTGTTTCTTTTGCAAACTGTTAGTAAAAGTGTTTACTATGCATTTGACTAATAACAGAGGGGTCCAGAAGAACGCCTATCATGTGATGAAGGTGAATAAAACAACAACTTAAAGAGAAAGGAAATGTCCAAAGGGTGTTAGTGTGACTTACACACCTAGGAAGTCCGGGGCTAACGCCACTCTTAAAGTTGGGTGCTTCTTCTGAGAGTAGGAGAAATACTAAAAGTTAAACTGTTAGAAGTATAAAGGCAAAAAGAGAGAAGACTGGAATGTCCAGCTCATGTATGAATGTCATACAAGCTATTGATGTATAGAAAGGCTGGTCAAAAAAATAGTTCTTGGGAATTATGATTAAACATGTTAATCACTGATTCTTGGGTGTTGTGAGTTGATCACAGAGATACCCGCTCGATTGCATTTTGTTGCGACTCGATGTAAGAACTACTACGGCCTAAAAGACTTGCCGGGGTGAGGTTTAGATACGCGCTGGGAATATAGTAAATGTTACTATACCTTCCATAGGTGTATTTCTGTCTGTATTTATTTTCATAATTCATTTAGAGTTTTTACACACTCTAGCCCATTGCATAAGGTATCTTGCAAGGAGGTTGTTCATAAGAGAACTTTTGATGTTCGGTGTTATGAATAACTTAAGGGCCATACTTTCATTATGAATGAGATGTATGTTATGAATATTGATAATAATACATTACCTCTGTATTTACTTTCATAAATCATTTTAGAGTTTTATACACTCTAGCCCATTTGCATAAGTTTTGTTGCAAGAGTGTTGTTCATGAAAGAACAATTGTTGTTTGGAATCATGAATAACATAAGGGCCATGCTTCCATCGTGGATGGGATGTATGTTATGAATATTGATGGTAATATGATACATCCATAACACTGACGCTAAATGTCGCAAGACTAAGAGAATACCACACATGTGTGGCACTGCATTTGGTCACATTGGAGAAACCCGCATGGAGAAATTCCATAATGATGGATTTTTGAAGTCGTTTGATTATGAATCATCTGACACTTGCAACTTTCCTCCGAAAAGTGAAGTGACTGAAATACCGTTCACAGGCCATAAGGAACGAGCAACGAACTTATTGGTGATCATACATTTTGATGAATGTAGTCTGATAAATGTTGTTGCTAGTAGTGGATTTATCTATCTTCAGAAATGACTCAAGTAGATATATGGATATTTACTTGATGAGACGTAAGTCTGGATCTTTTGAAATCATTCATAAGGTTTTCAATATGAAGTAGAAATTATTGTAATAAGAAAATTATGTTTCTGCAAATTGATTGCGGAAAGGAATATTTGAGTTACAAGTTTAGCGAATGTCTGATGAGTTGTGAAAAGAGTTTCATAACTTACACCTCCCGGAACTCCACTGTGAGTGGTACGTCCGTGAAGATGTAATCAAACCATTTATGACATGGTAAGATCAAAGATGACATAAATCAATTTGTCATTATCCCTTTTAAAGTAATGCTTTAGAGACTGCGGCTTTTACACTGAAAAGAGCACCATCAGGTCTGTTGAAATGACGCCATGGTATGGTACGCCCAACCATGCTTTGTCTTTTCTTAACATTTGGAATATGGGGCTTGTGTAAAAATATTTACAAACCTATTCCAAATCAGACAAGTACTACTTTGTAGGTTATCCCAAGTAATTGCAAATTCCTCCACCACTATACCGAGGCAAAAATGTTTGCCACAAAGAACGGTGTGATTTTGAAGAAAATGTTTCTTGCAAAAAGGTGAGTGGGAGGACAGTGCGACTCGACGAGATAACAGTATCTTTGTCATCAGATCAAAGGAAAGAAACCTTGGAAGTAATTCCAGAGTTTTCTACTGCGACTGATACGGAAGCCTCTACATGAGATGTATGGACTTCGGTCGAACTTGCAACTGAACCACGTAGGCAAAACTCGTGCAAACCTCTCAGGTGCGCAAGCGAGATATTGTTGTTAGACAACAGTATACCTACGATACACAAGGAAGCGTTGATGGGCCCTGACTCCGGAATTGGCTAAATGCCAATATAATCCGAGATAGTTTCCATAAATGATTCAAGATTATATCTTGATAAACCCTTCGGAAGACTTAGAGTCTAACGAACATTAATGAAACTATAAACTGATGTGGATTAAATGTTTTATCCATAAAGCTCGACTTGTTGCAATAACAAGTTCAAGGAGTTGACTAAGATGAGATTGTCTCACCGTAGCGATGCTTAAAGTCAGATCGGGTTAAACTAGCAATTAATACATATTTCAATCATGAGATATGTAACATGGATGCCAAAAGGATTTCCATGTGATGGAAATGCAACCTAGGACTTGCATGTGGTACAGTCCAAGGTATTTTGTCAATCCAGAGGATGCTAGTAAGTATGCAAACTTCAGAGTTCCAGCAATGGATAGAAGAGAGCAAAATGGAGTTGGAATCTTCGTTTTGATGATATAGTCAAAAGAGTTTGATTTCATCAATGGATAACGAAGATGCTTGTGGTTACAAGAAAGTAAGTGGGAGCATAATAATATTTCTAAAAACTTTGTGTGCTTGACACATTGTTGATTGGAAATTTCTTGACACGAATTAGGACTTCATTAAAAATAGTTTTTCAATGAAGTGCTTGGGCTAAATAGCCTTGATATTAGGCATATTTATCTACGAGATAGAATTGCCTAATAGGCTAAGCCAAAAATACATATTGACAAGATGCAAAAACAGTTTAGCATTAAAACGCCAAGGAGTGATTCTTGCCGAAGTCACATGGAAAGAGTTTTGCAAGACTCGGTGTCCCAAAACACTGATGAGCAAAAAACATGATGGAGATTCCACACACTCTTGTGTTTGGATTAATCATGTATTCCATGGTATGTAAAACAACCAGATATGTCCGATACTCCCAAAGCTGTTGCGAGTATAGATACCAAAGTGATCAAAGTACTGATCATGGGACAACAGTGAAAAATGTCATTGAGTACTAAAGTAGCACTGATGACATGTTTTCTCGCAAGCAGAGATTATGAAGTGCTCGTTGTAAGTAATTACATCGATACAGTCTTCATCAATGCTCCATGCGATTTTTGATTTAAGTTAAGGTTTTTTTGTGTAATACACAATATGGTGGCACGGTAGTTGGAAATTGTTCCAAACAGGTTACTGTGGCGAATTCTATAACAAAGGCTAAGTATGTTGCCACTTTCAAAGCGACATAGAGGATGTTGAATCGTACAGTTCGTTCATGAACTTAGTATGGTTCCAAGATGGCTTTGGTCAATGGAACACTGTTGAAGATAGTTGCTCCATAGCTCAGTCTGAGGAATCAAGGTTTGACCAGTGATTCACATATATACGAAGCCAATTCCACACAAAATATGAATTTTGTGAAAGCGTGAAAACGCGAGGATATGCAAAGATACACACGGAACTGAAGTTGTCAGATCCGTTGGACATCAGGCTATACCACAAGTGAAGTATATTTTACACCGATATGCCATAGGTGTAAAGTGTTTTAGCATTGACTAGATTATTGACTCTAGTGCAAGTGGGAGTCTGTAGGAGATATGCCCTAGAGGCAATAATAAATGTTATTGTTTATCTCCATGTTCATAATTATGTTTATGTTCCATGCTATAACTGCAATGATTCTCGAGTCTACAATAACCACGAGGCTCGGAGGAAGACTCATATGCACGTGTGGAATAATAAACAGTAAAAAGTATTCCTAGTCTGGCCTCTAAGACTAGCTCAAGTGTTGCATGATGGTTCTGTTTTCCTGATCATGGGCATGACTATGCCGGCAACTTTGAGGGCACAATGTTAGGAGAACACTTGTGTTGAATCGACCCGAATTGATGTTATGCTATGAGATTCATTCGTCACAAGTTAATGGTTAATAACACAGTGGAAGTAAACGTTTGCATAATTCCTTAGACCATGAGAGTATCGAGTTTCTTCATGCTTGCTTCATGAACTTTGGGGTTTGTTAAACGTCATCCGTAAATGGGTGGCTATTACGGCGGCTTACGGGTTCATGGAAAAGTATGTCAAGTAACTTGATAGCTCAAGATTGGGATTTGCTCCTCCGACGATGGAGAGATATCTCTGGGCCCTCTCGGTGTTACGGTATCCACCATCGTCTGGCCAGACACATTGTGATTTGATCACAGGGATGCCGGAACACGGAAACGAGAAAAGAGAACAAAACCGGTAACGAGGTAACTGGCATTGTGGACAAGTGTTGATCCACGAGGATGCCAATGATTCTCACCTCGGGTTTTTGTAACATATCGCGAAGCAACAGGAATAGCACACGACAACTGAAGGTTCACTCGAATATTCATTCGTGTGGGTATAGGGGTCAATATGGGTATCCACGGCTCCGATGTTGATCATTGATCGGAAAGTGTTCCGGGTCATGTCTATACTTCACCGAACCTATAGGGTCACACGCTTAAGGGTCATCTATCTGCTGAATACTAGACATGGAGTCTGAGAGAAAATCACCGAAAAAGTTTCGGACGCAACGGAAACGTTCCGGAGAGGACACCGGAATAGTTCCGGTAAAACTGAAAAGTTGTTTCGGGGTATACCATTAAGTCAAATTGGTTTCGACACACGCGTGGAAATTCTTGGAGGGTGCCAGAATTGTTCTGGAAACTTCTGGGATTTTTCTGGGACAAAAACTGGAAATGATCCGGAGCTGCCGGAACCGGTTTGGTTGCCTTTCGCAGATGAAAATCACTAATCCGAAATTGTTTCGGAACGCGTCCAAAATCATTTGTGTGGGTACTGGAATTATTCTAAGACCCACGGAAATATTTTCGGATTAAACGGTCGCGGAAAAATGTTTCTATGAATAGTGAAAGTGCTTTTTGGTTACTTTATGGAAAGCCACCTTTTAGGGCTTTTACCAAAAGGCTTCTAGAAGGATTGGGGACCAAGGAACCCCCATGTGGGGAGGCCCTAGGGGTGGCCGACCATGGTGGAGCTCCTCCATGGAGCTCCACTCGCCTTCCTTTTATGCCCTTGTGAAGGATCCATGTGATGTGTTTTTTGGGTATTTTTCCCTTTGGGATTTCCTATAAATAGAGGTGGAGGGGGTGCTCTCCACACTCATCCCTTGCTCTCATACACATGCCATAGACTTGTCTGGCTTCTCTCTCCCTCCCAGCGAAAGAGTGCCTCCCGAAGGGCTGTCCGAGTGACTGTCCGAGTTTCGAGGGTCCTCCCGAAGGGCTGTCCGAGTGACTGTCCGAGTTTCGAGGGTCCTCCCAAAGGGCTGTCCGAGGATCCGTCCGGTGGGACTATCCGAGGGACTGTCCAGAGGCCTCCCGAAGGGCTGTCCGAGGATCCGTCCGGTGGGACTATCTAAGGGACTGTCCCAAGGCCTCCCGAAGGGTTGCCCGGAGATCCGTCCGGTGAGCTGACGAGGGAGTACATCCTCGCGGTTGGGAGGTTGTAAATCCTAGCTGCGGGGATCTGCACCGCCGATCGTCATGGACTCTATTTCCGCTGCGCTACGAGTCGGTAACGAAAAAGATCAAACCTTGTATGCGGTCTCCATAGTGGTCCTGGGCTGGTGCGTAGGTCGGAAAATTTTTGTTTTCTACTGCGTTACCCTACAACAGAACTTGAGGCCTAGCCTCGTACGCAACTTATTGACATACTCCTTGCTGCTCCTAGTTTCAGAAATAAAAACCAAGGACGGACGGTAGGTATGCACTAAGCACATCATATATTGAAAAATTCAGATCTAAGGTATTCTTTGGGCCGTATGCAGTGTGCGTATCATATATTGAAAAATTCAGATATCTACGTATACTGTATATTATACAATTATGGGTAGTGACTATAATTATATAATATACAATATACGTAGGACCCCTTTTCGTACATTCATAACAGCACGCAAAATTGTATAATATACGTAGGACCCTTTTCAATACTGTCAACATTTTTAAAATTTACAATGAACATTTTAGTATGCGATATTTTTTGTAAATACACACTAAACATTATTTTATAATATATAATGAACAGTTATATATATATATGTATATATATATATAGAACATTTTTTAATATACATTGATCTTATTTAAATATACGATGAACTTTTTGTGTATAATTTTTTCAATATACGGTACGCACACAGCGTACGGCCGAAGAATACCCAAGACTGAAAAAAGATAAAAGAAATCCGAATAAAAAATATATAAGAAAAATGGAAGAGTCAAAAAGGCTAGGACATGTCTAAAGTGTATAAAAACATATATGCCGTCTGTCTGAACATATATGTTTGTTTGTGTTTCCCTATTTACATAAAAGTTCACCGTATATTACAAAAATGTGTATATTAAAATTATCATATTAAATGTTATACGATACTAAAAAAGGTTATAAGATATTAAAAAATTGTTCATCGCATCGTATAATTAAAAAGATGTTCATTGCATCATATATTGAAAAGTTCATCGTATGTTACAAAAGCATATCGTATTTTAAAAAATGTTCATCACATCGTTTAATATATATATATATATTAAACGATGTGATGAACATTTTTTAATATACAATGATCTTATTTAAATATAAGATGAACATTTTTTAAATATACGATGAACTTTTTTCGTATTATGAAAACGTTCATTGTATATATATTGAACATTTTTTAATATACGATGTATATATATGTGTATAATTTTTTCTATATATGGTACGCACACTGCGTACGACCCGAAGAATACCCAAGATCTGAAAAAAGATAAAGGAGATACGAAAAAAAACATATACGAAAAAAAAACGAAACAATCCAACGTATAAAAGGTCATTCGCGTGCTATTACAGTCCAAGGATGCAATGGCGCAGCGGCAGCGACGACGCGCTGCGAACGGCCCGGCGCGAGTTCAAATCCAGGCGCGCGCTTATATTTCCCTGGGTTTTTTTTTTTTTTTTTTTTTTGAGAATCAAGAGTAGTAAACTACTCAAGAGGTAGGCCTACAGTCCGCTATCAACAGGCTCTGTAATCTGTTAGGGACGCTGCAAACTTTTCTCAGGTCTCCCTTCATCTTGGCTTCTGCAGCGAGCTCATGGGCCAAGGTGTTGCACTCCCTCCCAGCAAAGGAGCTTTTGGATCCTGAGAACACCGCCAGCGCTGTCTTGATGTCCGAGATCACGCCGTAGCATGGGGATCGGCAGGGTGCAGTTGAGTTTAATTCTCCGATAATTGATAAACTGTCCATCTCGAGCTCCACCGCCCCCCTGTACACATCGGCAAGCTCATGCAGGCCAATGAGCGCTGCCTTTGCCTCCGCTTCCTCAACACTGCTCGAGCAGGGCATCTGTTTTCCTACTGACAGGAGCACCATCCCCCTGTGGTCCCTGGCGATAGCTCCCGCCCAGCACTCACCGGTGGCTGGCGAGAAAGCTGCATCTGAATTGATCTTGACAGTTCCTTGGGCTGGAGCTGTCCATTTCTTTCTCTCCAGAGTTTTCTGCATCGGCGCTGGGCTGGATAGGGCCAGAGGGTCCTTGCCGGGTGAAGGGTCAGGGTTCTGGAGAGCTTTTTCGAGCTCCTCCTCGTACTGCACCAGGAACAAAACTGATTGTGTGATTGATTCTTTTCCAAGCCCATGCACGCAATCATCACGCAGATGCCAGCTCCTCCATAGCAGTAGCAAAACTCTTGTCCGCATTTCCTCATTTTGTGAACTCAACAGCAACTGTAACCAGTCCGGACCTGTGCGACGAAAGGAGAATTCAGAGGGTAATTCCCATTCCTCCCTCATTGCCGCTCTTAATGCTCTACTTTTAGTGCATTCTACCACAGCATGGTATTCATCTTCCACACCATTGCCGCAGATGTTACAAGTGGCATCTAGCTCAAGTGTCCGTCTGAACTTGTTCTTTTTTGTCGCTAGAGTATTTGTCGCAATCCTCCACCCAAAAATCCTAACTTTGGGGGGAACCTTGGACTTCCAAATCAGGTCCCATATGCTTCGGTCCTGTGCATCGCTAGATGAGCTTGACGGGATCACGGAGGCATGCTCTTTAAGAGAGGCGGCAAGCTTGTATGCGCTCCTGACAGAAAAGACCCCACTTTTTTCGTGGTGCCAAGCGATACAGTCTGATGTGTCCGAACTGGGAATAGGCAATTTACAGATTTCCTCCGCATCAAAATCGTGGAAAATCTGCTTTATAAGCTCCACATTCCACTCCTTGCTGTCCTGTACCATCAGCTGATTAACCCACCTGAGCCTTGATCTTCTTTTGAAGGCTGCAGTACGAAGGCCCTCTTTCCTCGGGATCCACTGGTCCCTTTGTATCTGAATATTCTTACCGTCGCCCACTCTCCATATAATTCCTTTTTTCAACAACTCGAGGCCGGCCTCAATTCCTCTCCATACGGGAGACGCGTCCGAGGAGAACACCGTGTCAAGGAGATTCCCATGTGGATAGTATTTGGATTTGAGCACCCTCGCACACAAGCTCTCCGGATTTTGAAGAAGTCTCCATCCTTGCTTCGCGAGGAGGGCAATGTTGAAAAGATGCATATCCCTAAAGCCAATCCCACCCGCTCGCTTGGGACGTGTCATATGATCCCAAGACATCCAATGGACTTTCCGGTGGCCCTCCTCGTCGCCCCACCAGAAATCCCTAATCATTTTCTCGTATTTCTCACAGAAGCCTATCGAGAGTAGAAAAACTCCTATAGTGAAGCAAGGGAGGGCTTGGACCACTGACTTGACATGAACTTCTTTCGTGGCATATGACATAAACTTTTCTGACCAATCACTGCATCTTTTCCTGAACCTATCCATGATTGGTTGGAAGCTCTCGTCCTTCATTCTTCCTTCCGGTGTGGGTAGCCCTAAGTACTTGCTTTCAAACGACGTAGACACCACACCCAAGGTTTCCTTGATGGCCGCTCTAGTCTCCTCCGGGCAGCATTCACTGAAGAGTAGAGAACATTTGCTTTCACTCAATAGCTGTCCAGTGCATTTCTGGAATTTTGACAGGACCTTCTTAATTGTCTCAGCTTGTCCTTGCGTGGCCTTAAAGAAAATCAGGCTATCGTCCGCAAAAAGGAGGTTAGAGATGCCTGGGCTGTTTCTGGCTATTTTTAGAGGTGTCAAATTCCCATCCTCAATCTCCTTCTTCATGAGATTTACCAGGCCATCCGCGACGAAAAGAAAGAGGTACGGACTCAGTGGATCCCCCTGTCTCAAGCCCCTTGAGGGTGTGAATGGGGCTAGGAGCTCACCGTTACATCTGACTGAATATCTTACCGAGCGCACACATTGCATGATCCAGGAAGTCCATCTCTGCTTGAAACCGGTTTTAAGTAACACTCCCTCCAGGAAGAGCCAGTCCACCCTGTCATAGGCTTTAGCCAGGTCCAGCTTGTACGCACAGTGAGTATTATGGCTGTTCTTAGAGTGTTGGATCTTATGAAAGCACTCAAAGGCAATGGTGGCATTGTCCGTGATCAAGCGCCCCGGGATAAAAGCACTTTGTGTTTCCGAAATGATATCATCTAGGAACGGTCTGAGGCGGTTAACAAGGCATTTAGAGATCACCTTGTATATAACATTGCACAAGCTAATGGGGCGGTAATCTTTCAGCGACTGAGGATCTTTGCCTTTCGGAATGAGGACGATCACTGTATCGTTAATTCCTTCCGGTAGAATCCCATCATTGAAGAAGCTTTGCACTCCTTTCACTACCTCTTCTTTCAGCACCTCCCAGTTTCGTTGGAAAAAACGTGCTGGTAGTCCGTCGGGGCCGGGCGCTTTAAGCGGACCAATCTGAAATAGTGAGTCACTGATTTCTTCGTCGGTAAAAGGTTTGGTTAAATCTCTATTGATGTCGTCCGTAACTCTGGTCTTGACCAGGTCTAGTAGCTCATCTGGGTTCACTTCGTCCTCCTTGGCATAGAGTTTCTGGAAAAATTCCCTTGTCAACGTGTGTATCCCTTCTCTATCCTTTTTCCAAGCACCAGTGCTGTCCTTGAGTTTTACAATTTCGTTCTTCTTTTTCCTCCACGTCGCCTTCCTCTGGAACCATTTTGTGTTTCGGTCTCCTTCACGCAGGTATGTAGCTCTTGATCTTTGTCTCCACATGAGCTCCTCTCTCAACAATAATTCATCCAACTCTTCTGTAACTCTTTTGATCTCTGTTTGTTGCTTAGTTGAGAAAGGACGTTTCCAAAGATTGCTCAATTTTCTCCTAGCTTCAGCAGTTTTCTTGAGGACCGAACCAAAGTCTCTCTCCGCCCATCTTCTCAAAACTTTCTGAATTGTAGTAATCTTGGCACCCACTTCCTGCAGGTTGCACGCTGTACCTGCGCCCTTCCAGCCCTCAGCAATTGTACTGTCAAGTGACTTGGCCCGTTCCCACATTTGCTCATAGCGGAAAGGACGCTGCGCAATCTCACCCACTGGTCTCCATTCCTTACGATTTCCCAGCCGCAGCAACAGAGGAAGGTGGTCCGAGCGTGATGTGCAAACGTGCTCCACTGATGCTGCTCTAAAGAGTTCAGACCAACAAGGGATATAAGCATGATTTTTTTTCTGGGTTTTTTTTCTGGCAGGACACTTTTCTGGCAAACAAGGGATATAAGCATGATTTTAAATAAAAACTAAGGATCTTTTTCGCAAAAGAACATGCCATGTCAGCATCTGACAGGCGGGCCCCAATGGTTAGATACAATGTTATACGCGGTTTAGACTATTTTGTAATAGACTGCCCCAAAGATGGTACTGACATGTAAAAAATACAGAAAGTGGTACCAATCCGCACGCACTGCCTCAATTGTGGTACCTCTTTGCAATTAACTCCATTTTTTAGATATAAGGTGAACATTGTCTAAAATACAGGATAAACCTTTTTTCTAAATGCGGTGAACATTTTTTAACTACATAATGAACATCTTAAAAATACATGATGACCATATTTTAGAATGCGATCAACAATTTTAAGTACATGGTGAGCATTTGAAAAAAATACATGATGAGCATCTTTTTTAAACACGATGAACATTTTATAAATTCACGAAGAATAATGTTTTTAAATGTGATGACATTATTTAAGTACATGATATTTTTTTGTAATACACATGATGAACAATTTTAAAATATTGGACGAACAATTTTTAAATGCAATGAACATTTTAAATACATGATGAACATTTTTTTTATGTACTTGATGATTTACTAGGACATATGCCCGTGCGTTGCACCGGGAGAAACAAATTCTCGCACGTAACCATGTAATATGTGAATGCACTTACATGGGAGGCATGGTGCTCCTGGTTGTAACTCGCTCAATCATTGAGGCGGCCCAGGAATGTGACCACCGTCGAACCGGACTGCACCATGTATGCAAGAACCCTCAATTTTCACCATATGAGACTCTTCAATAAACAGTTATACTGTGCATCTGGTCCATACGTAGTCCCTCATACTCCCACTCGATTTTGACTTACATTGTTGTGGACTTGTTTCATGGTGGGAGGGCGGGTCCTGCACGTATGTATGCAACTCGAGGCCCAGTGGCCTAGTCCCTCATACTCCCGCATGCCTCCATAGGGCTCGGGCACCACCTAGTAAGAGTGGCCCAGGCCTGAATCTTATCTCCTTCTCGGCTTGGCTTCTGAGCAAACATCAGTTGTAATCAATTAGTCGTTCTCGGGTCGAACAATTGGGTCACGACACAAAGGTCGATGCTTGTGTCGACGATGAAAAAAACGATGGGTTTTGTGAAACAATATTTAGTATTACAAAAAATGGTTAGCATGCCAAAGGACCTAGAGTTAATGCAGCTTCAGTAAACCGTATTATAAAAAATTATTCCCTAATTTTTTTGTTAGTTATTATCTCGGAACACAAAAGCCATAACTTGGTTCTTATAGCATGTAAAATATCTTTGCTTAGTAGTTAGCTTTGACCAAATCACCAGAAGAACGTGCACCAGACTGCAGTGTGAGTGCAGATTAGCATTTATTTGAAGTGCCATTATGCTGGCCTTTGAAGATATGGTTTATTCGGATTTCAGTTTCAGAATTCAACAAAAAAAACTATCTTAAATCCGAGTGTTATCCCTAAAAACATCCTGTGTTACGAAAACATATATAAGAAAGGCTATGCATATAGGAACATGCAACATCCTTTCTGAATAATCATTAGATCACTAAACTGTTAGCAGAAGGATGTAAGTTTAGCCTAACTGGAAAGGGATCACTAAGTAGGTTTATGCTTCCAAGCACAGAGAGGAGGACATGATCAGCAATGGCAAAAGCAAATATTTACTACATACTCGTAAATAACCTGATATAGTTAGACTGTACACTAAGATGTAGAAACTTAACTCTACGGTCTCCGGTGCAGGCTACAAAAAACTAAAAATCCCTATGTTCTCTTGGTGAAGAGGCTCTACTTCGGTTGCAATTTCTTTTCTGAACTTCTGCTCAACTTCAACAAGTCACAAAAGTTCCATTTGCATCCCGCTGCTCCACTTCCCACAGATCTCTTTACTAATTGAGCATTATATCCTTGCCTCAGCCCATTATTGTTTTCTCCTGCTCAATAGATGCCCTTTGTCCCTTCGTAACCTTGAATCAAGTTGTGTAGTTCTCTACTTCCAACTTTCTTTGAATTTTCAGCTTTCTGGTATTTGGTCCCTTTCTTCTGCAGCTTTTGTTAAACTATCATGCAACACTACAGAGGATCTGTTAAGACTGGTGTGCTCACCTTTTAACTTTCTCCAGCTCATCATCCAGTTGTTTGTTTTGCAGTTCCAAACTTGTAATCCTCCTACAAGCATCAACTCCATTCGATTCAAGCAAAGTAGCTTTCCCTCTGAGATGACACATTCTGCTCTGCTTGCTCCACTGGCGGCCGTAATGGCTCAGTCACCATGATTTCCCACGGCGGCTCAGGCACCCCGCCCCTTGGCAGGGGACTCCTTCACTATGATTTCCCACGGGGGCTAGGTCACACATCCACGGATGCCGGATGGATCTTCACTCCACGGATCACACATCCATCTTACAGACCGCAATGAAGTCCTCCTTTCTGCCGCTGTAGTAGCCATTAAATTTGATTGATATCATGATTATTGCTTCATGAAACACCCTTTTCAATCTCGGAAGACCAGCCTTGCTCATGTCAGACCTGGACAAAGGTTATAGACGTCTCAGATTCTATTGAATTCACTGCCAGTTTAGTTCTCAAAATTTGGTCTCAACAAATAGAAAAGGTAAGTAAGTATAGCAGAACAAAATCTAATTAATGGCACTTAAAAACAAAGATACTCCACCCAAATGCAGTAATAAAATACCATGGCATCAATATGATTTGTGAGCTGGTTTGCTTGCCATGAGTCTTTTCTTCTAATTCGTGCACCTTGTCTAGTAGAGCATAACTGAACATGTATAAAACCCTACGGGCTCCCAAGTTACTCAACAAATGACAAATCGATACAGATTGGAAACAAAATCAAGCTGAATGCTTGGTCCATTGGTTCTCAAATAGCGAAAGAGGAGTGACTGGTAGATCTTGGTATATTTTATCTACCAGCCCAAATACAAAGTTAAATCAGTGAAAATATGAAAAAAGAGGATCATACCAGTAGCTATCATCAAACATCATCTAGCTCTCCATGATTATCCACAATGTGCATCATAGCTTTTTCTGTTGAGGACTTGAAGTACTAAAATTGTTGAAAGAATTTAAGATTAGTCTAGCCGAATTTACTTACAGATGCAACAAATCTAGCTTGATGAAAGTGTGGACATAACATAAACAATTTGAACTGGGTATTTGAGTTAAATTTAATGAATATTTCATATAGAGGAGAGAATTTAAGGATACAGAGTTATCAACCTGATGAGTAGCAGTAAGAACTACCGGTGACAAAGTTGAATGGCATCGAGCTAATAAACAGCTTCATGGCAAGACCACCACAGTTTTCCTCGTGGCAGCCTCATATACAGAAATAGCCACCTATATCTTTCAAATACCTGGTACACCTCCTGCTCTACTAAATCAACCATCAAGTCATAAAATCATGCACTCGGAATATCCATGCTAGATTCTGTTTGGTCATAAATTGGAAACTGAGATTGCAACTACGCCTCGCGCAGCGGCTGGCACGCTCACTCCTCGCAGGACAAAACCACGTGGATGCACTAAGCATGCACGTAGTGGCGCTGCGTAGTCTGCGTTGCTGCTAACTTAGGATTCGGAAACTCGGATCAATACTTGGAGAGGAACACAAAGAGGAGAGCTTGATTGCGTTGTATCTGCTTGAGAAATATATGCAAAGAAGAACAATCTGACCAACATACAGAGTCATGGGCCGCTCCAATGTACAAAGCACACAACTCCGTCTTCAATCACACAATGTCGTGAACCTCGACCGCGAACATTGGTGATGCCATCGGTGGCGGTGACGGTGTGGTGTACCGTTAACTGGTGGACGCCGTCTCAACCAGTGCCTCCCGGAACACCTTCAGCACTGCAGGACGACGGACAACGACCGAGGCAAAACAACAAACAAGTGGAGGCACGAACACATAACCCAGCAGGCGAACTTCTCGAGCTGCTTGGTTGTGCAGCTGCTACGGCCAAAAAACTGCATAAACAATAATTAAAGGGCCATCCTAACCAGTGCAGTTAAATAAGTTACATGTCTTTAAGATTATGAATCATACAACAATGAATTCTGATATGGTTATTGGCAAGTTAGAATTATATCTTTGGACTTCACACATAAGTAGCTTCATGTTGATGTGTTACATATTTTCCAAAGTACTCCAAGGATAAAAATGCATATCCATACCAAAGTTTAGTGGAATGCAGTTGTAAAAATTGTGGGATTACTATTTATGTGTTGGTTCGCTTGTCATGATTGTCCTCTCATTCAGCTAGCTGCCTACTCATTCCTTTCGTAAGAGCAAATTAATTGTACACCTTTCAATTCAAGTATAAACAAAATAGTAGTCTGGTTTTTTTGTTAATACAATGCAAAACCCATGGAAGCATAACTGAACATATAATAAAAGCCTATAAGGTGGAAAATAACCCATAATTTGATTAATATACAGAGACTGGAAACTGAATTACTCTGAATAATTGAACATCTGCAAGTAAGAACTGAAGATCTCAATCAGTTTTGGGTTCCGAGCACACAGAATTAAATATGTAAGATCTGGCGAAAGGAAACCGACCATCATGAAGAAACGCATCAGGTATATCAGCAGTCCATGATTGTAATGTGTATCAGGTCCTTTCTTTTGTTGAAGTGACGCTGGTTCCTAAACTATCTGGACACAGTATTTGAGATATATTAAATTATATGAGTGAAATTTATCTGATTCCTAAGCATGTATCAACAGGGCGATGAATAGAGAAGGGGATTTAAGAAACGGAGCTACCTGTCTGCTGAATAGTGGGCCTTCGACCGACAGGCAAACAACGCGAACATTGAGGAGGTTAACAGGGGCACCACCAGTTGCTCGCAGCCTCGCTGATGGAGGCGACTTACTTATTTGCTTCAGATTTATTTCCATCGATACACCTCCTCAATCATCATGGTACATACATCTATCAGAACAAATTTGAAACAAGATTGTAGCATGATCAGAACTTGGACGCTAAGGAGATGCAAGCATACAGAAAAAAAAGATCAAGGAGGGCTGCATAATCTCAATCGGAGCATGATCAGAACATGGACCGCCGATTTCTTTGTTTTGAAAGCAAACATATAATGGATGAACTATGAGAACTAAACAGAACTCTTTTGCATCAGATTGTAGTTAAACAAAATGATTATAGATGATTTGCTATTACACCCAACTAATAAAATGAAAAAGGAGGGGTCTACAGTAAAGGGAAATTTAATGTGTCAACAGAAACTCAAACTAAAGGCCGCACGCAAGATGAACCATACCTCTGAAAATTCTTCAAGCACACCAGGCAGGAAGCAGCCCACCAAACAATGAAGGCGTGCACCACACCAGCGACAATTATTCATTGAAACACTAAGCGGCTTCCAAGAAGATATATTGAAGTGTCTATCATGTAGCCCAACCAATTGCCTGCAGAGTTTGACTCTATGAGTACCCAAGAACAATATGAATAAATCTCAAGAAATTTTGTCAAGGATATAACCAGGTAGGATTATTCTCATAAATAATCCAAATTGGCAAACTATGAGTTGAAGATGCAGATTTCAGTTTCCCTAAATGATCGAGATGCATCTGTAGCTCCAACATCAAAAAAGAGGTACAACTAACCATATAGATTTGAGAATACAGTACTTGTCCAGGATAAATGGGGGCTAACTATCTAGCACCAAGCCTGAACCAACGTGACGCTTATCAGGTTTCTTGATCGTCTAATTTAAGGGAGCAAAAAAAGAACAAATTCTACGTGAAAACTCTATTAATGTCTTCAGGTAAATGCTTCTTCGTGTATCATATATGGCAGTTTGATAAAAAAAATAAGAAAACAATAGAGCAAATTAAAATATAATTATGTTTATCAAAAAGGCAGAAGATAATCGATGAACTATAACTGATGTAAAGCTCATCACCAATGTGAAGTATTAACAGGCAATAGCAGCCTTATTATATTAGAAAGAAGTAAAGTGTTAGACCCTGGGTTGTTTTATTTAACTACATAAGAAAAGCTACAGGTAGGCCTGACATTCTTGTAGGCGCCACTAATTGTGAGGATACATGTGTAGAGTCACACGATTGAAACAGTGAAAGAACAGAAAACCAGCCAAAGACACCCTTTCCAGAATGCAACACATGAGGCAAATATTGTCCAGGAAACAAATATGATTAGTACAACATCACCTCATTCAAAACCATTAGGATGAGTTCTGGAAGACCAATTTCCACGAACTTAACTAAGTATTTCATCATGCATGTATCTTTTATTCACTCTTCCAAGAATACAGAAGCAGGGCAAATAAGCCGACGATGGAGCAAAACTGAAAGCCAAGTTTATAAAGACCGAATCCAACTCCGATCAGTACTTGCAAAACAATAGTCATTTACTCTAGCTTCAGCAGATAATTATAGCAACATAGAGCAGTAAATATCATACAACCTAGCACGCACGAAATCACCACCACACCAGTTGCCCTATCAAATCGAATCGAATCCCCGAGGAACCTACCTAGCTATGGAGGAACCCAGGGGCTGGGAGGTCGGCGGCAGATGGTACATACCTCGCACTGGCGGGAGGAGGCAGTACTGGTGCACGAACTTGATGCTAGCACAGGGGTAGCGTATCGGGTGCTCGTCGTCGCTGCAGATCCGGCACACGTCCCCCTCTCGTCCTCCGCGGGTTCAGGATCTCCGCCATGGCTGCGTGGGCCTCCTCCTAGCAAGCGCGTGAGGAGGGGTGAGGGGAGCTGGCTCGGATCCGTCAGCTTCTCCCCCGGAGAGGGAGAGGCGGTGTGGGGGAGCAGGGCTCGCGGTCGCGGTGGCGGAAGGAGGAGAGGCAACGGAAGGAAAGAGGAGAGGATGAGGGCGCCATGGCTAGGTTCGGTCGGCGTCGGCGGCGGCGGCGAGAGTGAGCGGATAAGATGCAGAATATGGAGGGGAAGAAGCACTGCGGGTTGAATATATTGAATGACAGGGGGGTTTCTGCAAAAATGAAACGTTTCTCAGGTACCAGTAAACGTGCACGTGCAACGCACGTAAGTTTAGAAATTTCTTTAATATTTTGATTATCTAAATCGAATTTTTGTTCCTAATAGTTGTCACAATAACATGTTACGTTTTAACAACAATTGGTCTAAAATGAAATTTAACAATCCAAACTCCAATTTCGGCAAACAACCTTCTTCTCGCTAGCTAAATGTGTCCACACCATCCAATCACCATCTTGCAATTGTCATCCCAACGGTTTGAATTTTTGAACATGTTTGTATCTTTCCTGCCGCACGCAACGCTCTACCTCCCGCATCACAGTTGGATGCCGACAAAATCATCAAAGGGTGGTATTCTTTATTTCGATTCAACAAAGTGCCAATAGCTTCTGGATGTTGGCAAAGTGATTCAATCTTCGCTTTGGAATAAAAAGAATTGATATTGGCGCGATCTAACCTATTATGAGGAATCGGTCCTGGGAGCCAGGAATTAAAGATTAGGGGGGCCAAATGACACAAACTTTTGATTACAGGGGCCAAACTACACTGATGCATGTATTTTTTCTAAATTCTGCACTGTTCATCTCCAAATTAGTAGCAAATCAATGATGTTAGGGGGGGCCAGGCCCCTACTGGTCCCCCCAGTCTCCGCCACTGGTCCTGCACTTGTCCTATTATACCTTTTTCGTGTATACAAAATAGTGGGCGTCACCAACGCTCTACCTCCCGCGTCATGCCAAAATTTCTTTTCGGGCGTCACCAACGGTCTACCTCCTGCGTCATGCAAAATTTACTTTTTGGGCTTATCACCGGGGGATTTTGTCCACCTAAATATAATCACACGCCATGGAGGCAAGCTGAAATTGCTGGTGGCTTGGGTCGTCTCAACAACACCCAGTCAACCGACCAAGCTAGAACCTCTACAAGGAGGGCATACCAAATCATCTCCTTTTTTATCAACACGGATAGAATGTTCAAAACAATGCCATCATATTCAACATGAGCAAAAAATAAGGAGATTCCATCCTTTTATGCGAGGCAATGAGCAACTTCAGCAGCCAGTGTCCTATCATCTACCATGAAGATTGGGAACTTCGTCGTTCCAAGACATCCTTCAATATTTCGCAAAACTTCAGGAAATCACAAGTACACGTACTTCGACAGCAAGAAAATGAATAAATCAAAAAGATCAAGAAGACGACATGTCTACCCCTCCACATTACGTAGAAAACCTATTTCTCTTATCATATTCTCTGCTATCCAAGACCCTGAATCTCCTCCAGATTCCTAGAATTTTCGTGATGAAATCGATGTGATAGGAACGATATGATCCACATAAGCCTTGCTGCAAAAAAGAAGACAGAGTAGTTCAAAACACGTAAACAAATACGACCACTCGGGAAAACATGTGCCATTTGATACATACAAGGAACATATGATAAGAGAAGAGGCCCACCAGTTTATATAACTACAATAAGAGAAGAGGCCACCCATCTATTTGTGAAAATTTATGCCCAAATTTATATCTCAAAGAAAGGTATGCCCGGATGTGTAACACGAGCAACTCAAAAATTAAAAAACATAAATCTCCCAGCCTTCTTTTTCATATGACTCATGAGATTCTACAAAAATAAATATGATTTTACAATGTTTCGTCACGCACACATGAACCAGAGCTGCCAGGCACCAATATTCCACCATTTGACAATAACTGTATAACAATGAAGAATGACTACCAGACCACATCCTTTACTACATAATGGAATACTAATGTGCAAACAAAGTCCAATAATGCTCCCAGTGAAGCATTCATATCATCAAGCAAGAATGGTCACATGTTTATCACCTTTTCCAAACCAATGAAACTGATGTTGTAACGCATTGCGCATGCTATGAAAGAAATTGATGAGAACAATATTACCTCTTACAGCAAATCAACACCAACAAATCTATAGCAGCATACAGGCACCATATAAAGGTCCAAATCTTGATTAGGTTCATGCATAAAGGAAGCGAATTTGAAAAACATATCAGAATCTTATTAAGCGATCCTAATTCCATGCAAAGTTGCTTAGGAAAAATAGCAGTGAAGGATCAAGGTGGACAACAGATAACAGTAATATAATAGTCCTTCAAGGTAAATAGTAAAAAAATAGCACATAGTGGGTACAAGTATTTTGAATAATGAAGAAAATTAAGATCTAACCATATACGTGCAATGCACGTTTCTAAAATTCAAAGTATATATGAATATATGCAAATAAAAGTTTTGCTAATGTCATAGTTAGCCATACTTCACTAACATCTTATCATGTCAAATCATTGGTGGACATCCCCTTTGTGCTGCAATTTTTTAAATTTTTGGAACACAATTTAACTGAAATTCAATAGACTTCTATCAGATGACATGATTGTGAAGATCAGTGCAGGTTTATGTCATTGAGCATCATCTACTCACCCTTCAAAACAGTGATGACCATTTGGACCAAGTACATCTCAAGCT
This sequence comes from Elymus sibiricus, assembly GCA_039707655.1. Classification (NCBI taxonomy): domain Eukaryota; kingdom Viridiplantae; phylum Streptophyta; class Magnoliopsida; order Poales; family Poaceae; genus Elymus; species Elymus sibiricus. The sequence continues at coordinate 332,481,060 of CM077674.1, read as the reverse complement.
GCAAGCGCAACAACAACGACATGGCCTTAGAGACCACCATCTCTCCACATTCCTGCATGTGAAGAATTAATTTGCACCAAATCAGAACTACTCCATACCTTATAGATGAAGCCCTAACTAAACGATCAGAAAATATTCAGAATATCCATTTTTGTTGACCTAGCTATCTACAATCTAAAACAGAGGGTGACCATAATCCACACTACAACACATGAATTACTATATAGCTACCTTAAGTGGCATATATGCATAATCGTCATATCTTCTTGTTTGGCAGAGTTCACCATTTGCATAGTCTTGGATGGAGAAGCTTGAACATGCTCTCATACAACTGGGCAATGGTGTGGAGCTCCATAAGCGACGGCGACGATGCCGGCTACAGTTGTCCTTCCGGCATGACGGAGAAGCTTCAAGAACTAATTTGTTTACTCCTTGCTCAGGATCTGTAATGAACATATTATTACACAAATTAATTTACCAACATAGTGCACAAAACAGACAATCAAATTCTAAATGTCGTCTTACATGCTAATAATTCTACATACTTGTATGTTGTTCAATCCATCTATGATATACAATCCTATTGTACATACAAGGAGTGAAGCGTGTATGGAATTAAACAAGCTAGTTGTAGACATGCTAATAGAATCTTGAGACGGACTGTACGCTACCTGGACGGGAGAATCTTGTGATGGAGATTGGGAGGAGGTAGCAGAGGAGTTCTCGACGGCGGCATGGAGGTCGGAGTGGTGAAAGCCGGACGGCAGCGCGCAGTGGGTGGGGAATAAAATGGAGCAAGATATTCAGTGTGTCTTCCTCACGGACAGTCCCAAGGTACCTCTTCTGAAACCACAAAAAATGGATTAAGTAAGTACGGGCTACAAGTTAAATAAAGAATCTGATATGTAATCCAAATTTATCTATTCACCACAATATTGTGGTGCGAAAGGTTCTTGAGGAGCTTCACTTCTTCCTCGAGTCCTCTTATATGCGCCTAATAGTAGAAACAAAAGACACAAGTCACCTCACATGAAGAAAAATCTCAACAACTAAATTGGTAACCAAATCGGCTGGGGAAGTGCTACTCACTTGGGCTTTCTCCCAGGTCGCGTTGGTGCTCCCGATCAAAGCTGGGACCAAAATCAAACAAAAGAGATACTTAGTGTAACAAATGACTCCAAGTCTCCAGACAGTACAAACCAGAAAACCAAATCGCAAAATCCCAGTACCTGCTTTACTGCGAGGAGCTCGCCGGTGTCCAAATTTATCCCGACGTAGACCTTCCCGAGCGTACCGGAGCCGATCATCTCGCCCTTCCGCCATCGGATCGGCAGGATCTCTCCTGCTCGTCCGCTCCCGTGGACAGGCACGGCGTCAGCGGCAGCAGGCAGCGCAGCGGCGAGGGGCTCTTGGAGATGAGCCCGAGCAGCCGCATCCCCCTTGCGGAGGCAGGAGATGATCCGGACGCCGATCCCTCCAAGGGGCCCAGCGGAGTGCTCTGGGGCGGCGCCTCTGGTGCGGAAGTTGATGAATCGCCGCACGGAGTCGAATAAATCGTGGAGCGCGAGCCCGCTGATGCCCGAGGGAGGAGATGGACCCCGCCGCCACCGACGCAGGTCGAGCCCGCTGCGTCCCGCGCTGCCGCCGCCGACGACGCAGGTCGAGTCAGGGGCGGAGCCAGGATTTAGGTATAGGGGGGGCCAAGCAAAGTCGGGAAAAAAAATCGTGCAATACAAAAAAATGCCCCCTCTACTATAGTAATGGTTTGCTTCAACACTACTAAAACATAGCTAAATATGTTTAAATTTTCCTCTACAATTGTTAATAAGATCGAAATATAAATATTTTTGTCGAAAGATAATCTAGTTGCTACGTAATTCTCTATCTATATGTATATTATCATGTAATTTTGAAGGAAATCGTCTCCTACTGCACTTGGATTCGTAACTTCCATGTTGGCCTTATAAAACATTTCAATAGACCGAGATCTCGAAATAACATACTTAAAAATTGAATTAAATTTAATTCTGTGTGGCCGCTTTTTTCTCTTCATCACCACATTGTAGATCCGACAATCAAAGGAACTGAAAAAGAATTATCATTGTAGATCACACTATTAAAATAATTAAAACTGAACGTGCAATTTCAACACATATAAAATTAGAATTCGCAGGGATTAGTAGAGACTCGATAGTGCTAACCTTGGAGCTGAACCGCTAGAGAATTGACAGAGTGTATCTGTAGGTTTGCCTGTCACGCAGCTGGTGTCCCCTAGTTTAATCGACTTCACAAGCAGGAAGGGCCGGAGGCGGCGGCCGCCGGCAGCGCTAATGGCCTCAGTTCACAAGTTAATCACGCTGGGGCCTTTTCTAAGGAAACAGAGCGGCTAGCAGGCCATGACCATGCGTGGGCTCTCCTATGGGCCTTTTTCTTTTCAGATTTATAGACTCCGTTGGAGTTAAGGGGGGCCAAGTACGTATATTCGTTCAATCTGCTCGCTAATTACTCGTAGCTTCGTGAGTATTTGTCGATCGTTAGGGGGGGCCAGGCCCCTGCTCGCCCCCCCTTGTCTCCGCCACTGGGTCGAGTCCGCTGCATCCCGCGCCGCCGCCGCCGCTCAACGGAGGATAGGGACACTGGCGCCGGCGATGCAGGCCGAGCCCGCTACGTCCCGGGCCACCGACGCTGCTCGAGGGAGGAGAGCGACCCCGGCGCCGCCGATGCAGGCCGAGCTTCGCCCGGCGGCGTCCTGTAGTGAGGAGGAGAGAGAGAGAGATGAGGGAGGAGGTGGGGAACCATGGAGCGGGGTAGAATCGATCCATGTGTTGCGGGAGGGGCCGCGGGGATCCGGGGACGCGGTGCGGTAAAAGGATCGGCAGACCACGGCGTCTGCTAGGCAGAACATTTCATCTGAATCGTTGATTTGGATCACAGACCATCGATGTAATGTGGGCACTACGATGCGTTTAAGTTGGTTTGATTGGAGGGTTCTGATTGTTTTGTGTATAGATTGTTGTGTGGCTTTAGGGGAGTTTATGTTTGCTCTTTTAATAGTAGTATAGATATAGATACACTTAAAAGGAGGACTGCGGGTTGAATTCAAAAAAACAGAGGGGCTTTTTTGCAAAATCGCCGACGACGTACGACCAGAAGCAGTAGCCGCTTTATTATTAAAAATAAAGGTAGAGAGGTAGAGAAGTGCAGATAATTTTTTTTAAATGCATGACGGACAATTTTTAAAATGCAATGCACACTTTTTATGTGCACGATGAACATTTTTCTTAAGTGGATGAACATTATTAAAATACAAGATGAACAATATTTTAAAATTCTCACACTTATTTAGAAAAGAAATGGAAATGTAAAGTAAAAGAAAGGAAACAAAAAAGAAATAAGAAAAAAGGAACATAAATATCAAATAGGCTGTATTTATTTTATTTCAAAGAGAAACAACAAAAAGGAAAACATAAAAGGGTATGAAAAAAGAAAAGAACATAAAAAATAAAATAGGAAGATATAAATAATTAAAGAAAATGGACCTTAATTCAGAAAAAAAAAAGAAAAAAACGGATAGATACAAAAACCGGAAAATAAAATAAAATAAAAAACTGCATTGATGGGCTGTGGCCGGTGCGAAGAGTGGCAGAGGCGAGTGGTTACTCTATCTCGTCGCAGTTAGGCGAGATAAAGCCCCGCAAAAAGAAGTAGGCGAGATAAAGCTTTTGCTCTGGTAAGCAAAAAGTGTGAACTCTTCTTCAAAATCGATGAACGTTTTTGAAAATCGATAAAACATCTCAAAATCGATGAACTTTTTTATAAATCAATAATTTTTTTAAAAAAAATCGATTAACTTTTTTCAGAATTTTTGATATTTTTTCAATTTTGTGAACTTTTCTTAAAAAATTGATGAAATTTTGAAATTTACGTTTTCTTTTTCAAATAATTTATATTGGGTATACGTTAATGTTTTACTAAAAGAAAGTTTAACTAGCACTGTTTTCTGCTAGTAGACAAAAGAACTAGTTTGGTCCAGTGGTTATTGCGTTAGGCTGCCAACGTTGCGGTCTGAGTTTGAATCCCAGCGATCCCTTAATTTCGATTAGGATTCATGTCTACTTTTTTCATCATGTTTCCTTTTTGAGCCGGTTGCTGGGCCGGCCCGCTATATGTTGCTAGCAAGCGCTAGTAGCGCCAACCAGCACTTAGAGCAACTCTAGCCGATCCCCTAAAAATAGAGGAGTATCCGGGTGAGTAAAGCTTAGTGGAATTATTTTACTCCACTAACTTTTGGCTGGACCTAGCCAATCCCCTAAATTTAACGGAGTAAAACTTACTTTTGGCTCATACATTTCGTCGAACACCTACTATGCGCCCCCGTGATGATGGTGACCATGCCGGCAAGGTTAGTGACCACGTCGTCAGCCTTCTCATTGCCGCCGTCCTGTGGGTCGGGGTGTTCGACGGGGTCGGATTCCGCCAGAGGGGCAGGCTGGTGCGTTGGGACAACATGCGCAGCGCCAAGAGCTTGCATCCCTGGTTCAATGGGCCGGCCGTGTTTCCAATGATATATGAAATCGTCGATGTTCGGACATTTTACATTTGCTTCACGCCGTGTAGGTGTTGTCCATGTGCTTCACCGGCGTGGACTATGATGGCAAGCACATGCCGTTTGCCGTACACCGGCGCGGTCCCCGGCAAGGTTTCTGACAAGTGGCGGACCACAGGTGGCGTGCAGCGGCGACAATTCGGGGCTGAGCCGCGGCTGCGTAGACGCAACGGGAGGCATGGGGCGTCTTCGGAGCGAAAAAGATTTTTACCCGCCTCCATGACGAGTAAATTTAGGAGTCGGATAGGCGGAGGAGTAAATTATTTACTCCTTTAACAGGTTTAGGAGATCGGCTAGGTGCCAGTTAGAGGAGTAAAACTGAAATTTTAGAGCGGCGATTAGGAGCTCCTGGCCAACCCTATTTGGCGCGTAGGTCGCTACGTAGCGAACGAGCGCGTACCCGCCTCTATACGTATTTATGGGTAGTTCCATTAGCTATTTCCGGTTTTGGGAAGCTTCTAGAACCTTCCCAAACCGGTTTTCTTTTTATTTTTGTGTGTGTTTTTCTTTATGGTTTTTTCTGCTCTTTTTCATTTTCGTTCTTTTTTTTTTTTTTTTTTTTTTCACAATCGGTTTCCTTTTATTTATTTTTTATTTTTTTTCATTTTTTTGAAATCCTGCCATTTTGTGAAATCCTGCCATTTTTTTGTAATCATGAACGTTTTTTGAATTCATGAACATATTTAAAATGATTTTCAAATTTGTGAACATTTTTTAAAATTGTGAACATTTTTTCATTTGCGAACATTTTTACTAATTCATGAACATTTTTCTTGAAATTATGATCATTGTCTCTAAAACCCTTGAACATTTATTTAAAATTGGCGAGCATTTTTTGAATCAACAAACAATTTTTGAATTCACGAATTCTTTTTTTGTTTTGTCGAACATTTTTGAAATGCAGGAACGTTTTTTGAATCGATGAACTCTTTTTGGAATCTATGAATATTTTTAGAATTTTGTGAACCTTTTAAAAAAATTATGAATTTTTTTAAATTTTCAATCATTTGTTCAATTTCACCAATATTTTTTCTATACATGAACTTTATTTCAAAATCATGAATTGTTTTTAATTTCCTGAACGTTTGTTTCAAAATCGTGAAATTTTTGAATGTGCGAACATTTTTTGAATCCACAAACATTTTATGATTTCTTAAATATATTTTTCAAAATTCGCATTTTTTTGAATTTCAGAACTTTTTGAAATCCTGAATCATTTAAAGAAGAAAAAAAAATAAAAATAAAAATAAAAATGAAAAAAACAAACAGGGAACCTGCACATGGGCCGGCTCGAAAGGGTACGCTGGGAGAGTGGGGGGTGCGATGCGCCTCCTCCAAGCGTGCACTGCACCAAATAGGGGCTCCCCTAATACAAAGCCACACAAAAATATTCATGATTTTTGGGATTATATTTATAGTTTATTTGCATATAAACCAAAATTAATTATTATTTGGGTTGAACTATTAGTGTGTGATTTATTGATCGAAAAATCATGGAGCAATTTTGGTAGCTTCCTCATAATATTGGAAAGCTAAATATAGGCTTTCAAGAGATTCCACTAAGTGAGTCCCTCAATTTAGATAGATCAACGATCTATGCATTTTATTAAAAGTGGATTTTAATTAGTGTTTGATGATTTAAACCATTTCAACCCATGTACTCCATCTTATCCTGTGAAAAGAAGGGGTAAGAGGGAGCATGTTAAAACTGCTCGCTACAGTCGTATAGTTCGATGAAATTTTTCTCTTGATAGGAAACATACCATGAAGCTCATGTGTTTGGTACCTTCGATGGTTATTAAGTCCTGTTATATCTTGTGAAGCTTACCAAACAACAAAACATTTAAAAAAAGAGTGGTTTTATTTAGGGTCAAAAAGGGAGTTGCTTAGCACTACTAATTCTGCAATGTCTTTCCATTTTCGTTGGGTTTCATGGCTTTCTGCACAGGCTCTTAGAGCACTGGACGAGCATAAATCCAGAAGGGAATCACATAGTTGAAGAAGGTTGACAATAATGCAGCATCATTGTTGAGCACGACTACGTAAACACTAAAGAGGTTTCATTTTTTTCTTCAAAAAGGAGGATAACCCCCGGCCTCTGCATCAGAACGATGCATGCAACCATATATTATTAATAGTGCAAAATCCAGCAGCCGAACACCATCGACCCGGAAATAAAGCGAAAAACAAACCCTGAGGCCGTATGGAAAAAAAAATGTGTATATATCTTAGCTGGAGTGATTTTAGATTTACAACACCATCTTTCTATTAAGAAGAACAACCATATAATGCTGAACTTTCCATTATTCTTACAACTATTAGAATTGCTATATACGTACGACAATGTTTCGTCCAATACTCATCCAATGGTGGCTCAAACATTGGACTACAGATCTGACCATGCATTGAGAGTGATAAATCTGCTCGCTATTTTGTGTACTCTAAAACCTGCTGGACCTCACACTCACAGGCATGTTCTATGCCTGACCTGCTATGTTTATTTATGTTAAAAATTCATGATTAAGGGCTGCTAGGAGTCCTACCAAGTACCAAAACACATTCAACTGTGTCAATTATAGAACTATGTTTCTTATAAGAAACAGTTCCCAACAAGCGAACCATCAGAAAAGCACGGTACCAAGTTCCCAACAAGCGAACCATCACAATCAACTACTTTTAGTGATCTAAACGCTCTTATATTTCTTTACAGAGGGAGTATCTTATAATATCTAAAAACCTCTCGCTTCTCATCCTATTATACTATAGGAGTGTGGTATCGCACTGTGAACACCTCTTAGCCTCCATTAAGAAAATAAATTTTGGTTCTAATCGGCTTCTTGCGCAGCAGGTCATCTAGTATAGATTTTGTTTTTTAGTCCATCTAGTACAGATAAGACAGAGGGAAGCTACATCACCTAGGTTTTGGCTCGGTAGTTTCACAATAATCCTACAACTCTTGCTAGGATTCGAACAACAGACCTCCAAGTCGGAGGGGAGCACGCCTTACCAGTCGGGTTAACAAGCCTTGGTGAACAAAATGGAACATGCGGGCTTAAGAACTAAATACAACACAGAATCCGAACAGTTTTTTTTATATTTCTTGAAAATTGTGAACAATTTTTTTTAAAGTGAACAATGTTTGAAAAACCGATTTTTTTTAACAACTCGAACAAATGATGAAATTTCATTATTTTAAGTGTAAAATAATTGATAAAACAATTTTTGAAAATCTAACATTTTCTGAATTTTGAGAACAAATTTGATAATGCCAACATTTATCGAAATTCTGAACAACTTTACGAAAGCACAAACAATATTTAAAATTACCGAATATTTTTCGACCACGTGAACATTTTTTAAGTTTCTAGGAAAATTTGAAAACCGTAAATTTTTAAAATTCCCAAACAACTTTAAAAAAATCACCAAAAAGAAATAGTAGTGCAAGGGATCAAACCCTGTAACTCCCGCTGCTAACCGATCGTCACTAGCCACATGAGCTAATAAGCTTCAGTGTCTAAGTAGGAAAGATGGACTACAACAACTATCCCTCAGCGATCGGATTGCTGTAGTGAACCGATATTTTTCTCACTATTTCTTTTTTTTTGTTGTTTTTTGTTTCTTTTTCATTCTTCGTGGACTACAACAAAATTTCCAACACGAACATTTTTTTTAAAATTGAACATTTTTTAAAAACACTAACAAATTTGGAATTTCAAAAACAAATCATAAAATATGAATTTTTTTGAAACCAATTGTTTTTGAATTTACCCGAACATTTTTCGTATTTGTGTAGATTTTTTTTAAAATATGAATATTTTTGAAATTCCAAACAAGTTTTGAAAGCGCAAACATTATTTGAAACTCTCCAAGCATTTTTAGATTTTGTGAACAAATTTGAAAAAGGGAACCTTTTTGGATTTGTGAACAAATTTTGAAAATGGGGAAATTTTTTGAATCGATGGTTTTTTCAAATCCGCAAGCGCTTGGGCTGGCCCAACAGGTGCCCCGACGGGAGCGATGCTATCGCCTAGTTGGGCCAAGGTCTAAGCAATTTTTTCTTCTCTTTTTTCATTAATTCATTTTTTCTCCTTTTTGAACTTTTTTTTTGAAACCGGTTCAAAATTTGAAATAGTGTTTGTAATAGCAAAATAACATTTTTAAGTAACAATTTTAAATTATTTTTCCTTCAAATATTTATTAAATGCTTTTATAAAAACATTTATTGTTTTCAATTTTATCCCAAGTCAACCATTAGGTCTAGCCCTCCACGTTTTTTAAAAGGGCTTTGTCCCAGCATGGACTATGAGACTACAAAATGAATTCTTCTTATTTGGTAAAATGTAACTTGGATTAGTCTAGTGGTTATGACTTGCACTCCCAGTAGTGAGAGCGTGGGTTCGATCCCCCCTCGGCTTGTTTGGCCGGCGGTACTATACGTATAGGCGCTCATCATGCCCTTTATTATGAAGGGGTATGGTTTAATCTCGGCCATTAATATGTTTAGGGGGGTTGTACAAGTGTTACAAGCCATCTTTCACGTAAACCTAAGCAAAGCCCGTAGTTTCAGCCCACATGGCCTGTATGAACCAGCCCATCAGAAAACAAAAACAGAAATCAAATGAAAGAACACATGCATATTCATACATAAACAGATGCTGAAATGTTCTCAAAAAAAAAAGAAAAAAAAGATGCTGAATACTGCAGCCCTTGTACTAGCATATTAGACACTAAATTTATCTAATATCTAATGAACTCTGCAGTCATTCAACAAAGAAAGACGAGACTTAATCCTTCCGCCTCTTCTTAATGACTGACTGTATCTCCCACAGCAACAGGCTTCACTCTCTCTCTACTCCTCGGCTTCAACTTCAACCAGTATCTTCAAGCACATGAATAATATCCATGAAAAACAGCAAGGGCATGTGCTGCGATTTGGGCAAGCAGGGGACCTCTGCCAAACCTCAACTCCATTCCATGTACAAATGGATCGTGCGTTGATTAATAATTGGGCGGACACCGCTGATAAGGTCTGGCCGTGGGAGGCAAAGAATGATCAGAGCATGCCCGGCCTATGCACGTAGCAAGACCCAACAAATGGTGAAAAAATTAAATCCATCTCTATGCAGGAATGAGTCTTGGTCTAATTGAAGTTAGGCAGAGGTAAGAAGCTAGCACCCAACTGTGTCATCGAAGTAATGGTGGCACTAGTAGTTCTTTAAAGTTTAAACTATGATATCTGTCAGTCACTGAGCTGAGCAGACCTTTCCCCCGGCCGCGGTTATATAAGCAAGCACCTTCCCCTCGCCTCCTTCCCGCCACAAACCAAGAAAGCCAAGCACACCACATCACGGTCTGCCGTCTTCAACTCCGGGAGCCGACGATGAGGCACGCACGCATCACGGTGGCGGTCGCCGTTGCATTGGCCATCCTCGCAGGCACCGCCGCCGCGTCCACGGGCGCCACCGCCGCCGGCAGGGGGAAGCAGCAGCGCGCTCCTGGTCCTGCTTCCGGCAGCTGCGTGTACATCGTAATGGTCAATCCCCCGGCCGGCGGCGTCGACAGCGCGGCCTACCATATCGGCATCCTCACCGCCGCGGTCGGCAGGTATGTACAGAGCATTTAGTTTCCTTTTCTATCTTTGGCGTCGAATGGACTAGAGATTTGACGCCATCCTCTCTTTTGTTTGGGTTGAATCTCCAAGCGAGGACAAGGCCAAGGCGGCGTTGATCTACAGTTACAAGAACGCCATCAGCGGGTTCGCGGCGAGGCTCACCCCCGCGCAGGTCGCCGTCCTCAGGAGTGAGTTCCCCTGTTGCTGCTCTGCTCTGCTCTCACAGTCAACTGAATCCCTTTAGCTAGCAGTAAAACTACAGTTACAAGAGATTTCTTTAATTGCATGATGCACAGTTGATGGTTAACTAAGGCAAACCCATGGTATATTCTTTAAGATCAAGTGGGTAATTTTAGTCAGCCATGTTGCCGATACCGAGGTCAATGCAAGGCCTACTCACATCACATGGTTAATATGCTAATTTTTTCGCCATGACCAAGAAAGTTGCACACCATCAGCAAGGACCGACATTATAAATGTATACTGTATAGTACACCCTGCAAATAATTTTAGCAAACTTTCGGTATATATTTTTTCCTTTACTGAGAAGAAAATTAGCTGCTTCACTTTCGGTGTCCAACTCCTGTCATGCAAGTGAAGTAAACTTTTGCCGTCCAGGTCGATCGTTAAATTAACAAATCCAGTTTAGCTATATGCTACCATTATCACCTCCTCTTTCCATTGGTGCATGTGCTTGTTAGTGCCGCCACACAATACATTTTTGCCTGTTGTTTAACTTCTCTCCACCTTCTTCAGAGAACCCTAACATCATCCGGGCGCAGCCTGATGTCAAGTACTCCCTTCACGACGACAACAACAACAACCTCAACTGAGCAAGAGCTCCTGTCCAGTTATTAAGAGTTGTTGCGCAATATGGAACGAGAGCCCCCGAGAAGAATCTTGTGTTGATCTTTCTCTGCATACTTCAAAAGTACACACACATATATATAGTGTAACGTTGCAACAAGTTTATAGCGTAATTTGTTTAGAACTGTTGCACTTGTATAACTCTGTCTGCGTATATACCGATGGGCAAAGATGTCTGGTTTGCTACCATATTATATTTCCTCTGAACGGGTTGCGCAATGAGTTAGGTTGGGTTATCCAGCGTGCTGTGTGCGGGACATAAACTGTACGTAATGCAATGGTACAAGTGAGAGTTCTGTTAAGAGGATGATAACATATACAAATAAACTAACCTACCGGTTGCACTTTCTTAGCTTGTATGCAACCAAAGTAAACAAATAGTGCAGTCAGCATATATAAAAGAGTTCAGCCGCAAAAAAGAAAGCATATATAAAAGAGTAATTGGATTCATGCCACTACAACTTTCATGCATTGAAAAGAAAATGCCACTACAAAAATCCAAGTTGGAAATATGGCATTGCAACTTTGTCATCGGAGTGCATATCCGGTGATACGGGAGCTTAAATGCTTCCATGCTACGATGTGATCTCGGCCATTGGATCTCACATCCAATGGTCAGCCTAGGAGCCCCAAAACATTTCAAAAGAGCCCTCCAGGAAGCCCATAATCGCGCCCTGGTCCGCATCCCCCAGATGTTGACCGTTGGATGTGAGATCCTACGGCCAAGATCACATCGTAGCTTGGGAGCATTTTAGCTCCTGTATGACTTGATATTTTCCCTTTGTCATCCCACTACATATGCCATTTTTGGCCCGCCGGAGTGAATAACGGTTCATTAAAGCTTGTATTTCAACGTGTATTGTTGTAGTACTGCCCATACCATCCTTGTGCCAAATGGTGCACAACATGGATCAAATAGAACTTAGAAATTGCCAACTGTTACGAAGCACGCTCCAATTTTTTTGTAGGTTGCGGAGGTTGTGCGCAAACTCAGATTAAGCGTAACCCGAACTCTACATTTTGCGAACACACCCATCAATGTTTGGTTTCTTTCTTCACATAAAGACATTGCAATTTCATTCACGTTGACTTCAACATCACATAGACATTGTAATTTCATTGACATTGCATTCAACATCACATAGACATTGCAATTTCTGTCAGCGTAACCCGTTTTCAACATCAAACAATTGAAATTGAGATTGGCCTAGAACGACAAATTGAAACCTAATTTTATTTCATCGGCTTCCGCGCTGTGGAAGTGACCTCATATGAGGAGTCTTTGGGTATTTCGACTTCCTCCATGACGAGGTGAACATACCAATGGGATTCTTGGATGCGGGGAAAGGCCACATCTTTGTAGCCCTCCATAACCGCTGATTTCATTTCGGCCATGGTGGTGGCCTCCACACGGTTGAGGTACTAGCGGGCAGCGGGGAGGCGCTCGTCCCCGGTGGCTGACTCGGCCTCACGGAGAGCTACAACTTCGACCCTCTCGGAGTACCACCGGACAGTTTCCCAATACTCACAGGCGGCGCGAGGGGGACCCTGGTGCGACATGGCAGAGACGAGGTGGGCGCGTAGTAAGATAGGTGGCGAAGAGGAAGATGGGTGAGTGTGATGGCGATGAAGAAGGCATCCATCTTATATAGCCGCAAGTAGCACGCTCCGGAGGTAAACAGAGCCGGGAAAGGGCACGCCCCGGCAGGAAAGATCTCGCATGAAAAAAGTGGGAGCGAGCAGGCGGGACACAGGGCGGCGATTATTAATGAGCAAGTTTCCCAATGGGAACGACGGTTACGGGATTGCTATAACATTTGCGCCATTGGCAGGGACATGAAGAGAATGACCAAAACTTTCTCTCATGCAGATAGTTGGATATGGAGTGTGCTTCATATCAGCTCCCCCAGCCTCCAAATATGGAACCTACGACCCAGGTTTTGGAGTGTGCTCCATAACTTTTGGAGGTTGAGACATGTTTGCTGAATCTGCTAGACCCGTTCTTTTGACCTGAACTCCATATTGGCGGTTACTATGGAGTTTTGGGCATGTTTGGTGACTCTGCTACAATTGCTCTAACTTTAGCACACCATCATCTTCCTTCTATCTAGAGTGCCTTGAAACCATTTGGACATTATCTCGTATGCCGGAGGTAAGAAATATGATAGACAACCTGATAACATAGATTGTCGTACTAGGGCTATGAAGAAACAAAAAAAATGCATGGCCAGATGACATACAAAACAGATCCAACATGCTCTCATGATCTGCAGTAACCTCAAATATTTTTTTGCACAAACAAAACTAACATTACCTTGTTCTTGAAAAAAGAGAGTAACTTTGCCTGGAATAAATGCACCAAACATTTATTTTATGTGGGCACTAGAAAATTATGTTAATTAGAAGAAGGCACATATGACATCTGTAGCTATGTAAAAACCTTATCTAACAAAAATATACAACATTTTTTTCACTATGAAAGTTCTAATGAACGTATCTATAATTTTTGATTGTTCCATGCTATTATATTATCAATATTGGATGTTTTATATGCATTTATATGCTATTTTATATCATTTTTGGGAACTAACCTATTAACCCAGTACCTAGTGCCAGTTGTTGTTTTCTGCTTGTTTTTGGTTTTCCAGAAAATCAGTACCAAACGGAGTCCAAACGCTGCGAAACTTTTTGATGATTTTTTTCTGGACATAAGAGACCCTAGAAGCTTCGGGAGGAGACCAGACGGCAAACGAGGAGACGGCAAGGCAACAGGGCGCGCCCAGTAACCTTGTGGGCCCCACATGGCTCCGTCTGACCTAATTCCACTTCTATAAATTCTCAAATATATGGAAACCAACAGAGATCCACCCGAAATAACTTTTCCGCCGCCGCAAGCTTCTGTTCTTCCGCGATCCCATCTGGAGGCCTTTCCCGGTACTCTACTGGAGGGGGAATCGATCACGGAGGGCTTCTAAATCAACCTTGCTGCCCTACCGATGATGCGAGTAGTTCACCACAAACCTACAGGTCCATAGCTAGTAGCTAGATGGCTTCTTCTCTCTCTTTGATCTTCAATACAATGTTCTCCTCGATCTTCTTGGAGTTCTATTCGATGTAATCTTCTTTTGCGGTGTGTTTGTTGGGATCCGATGAATTGTGGGTTTATGATCTGAATATTCATGAGAAGTAATTGAGTCTTTTCTAAACTTTATTATGCGTGATTGTTATAGCTTTATATTTCTCTCCGATCTATCCATTTGGTTTGGCCAACTAGATTGATTTATGTTCAGCGGGAGAGGTGCGTTGTAGTGGGTTCAATCTTGCGGTGCTCTATATCCCAATGACAGAAAGGGACAAGACATGTGTTTGTATTGTTGCCATTAAGGATAAAACGATGGGGTTTATTCATATTAGTTGAGTTTACTTTGTCTACATCATGTCATCTTGCTTAAGGCGTACTTTGTTTTTAGTAACTTAATACCCTAGATGCATGCTGGATAGCGGTCGATGGGTGGAGTAATAGTAGTAGATGCAGGCAGGAGTCGATCTACTTGTCTCGGGCGTGATGCCTATATACACGATCATTGCCTTGAATATCGTCATAACTATGCGCTTTTCTATCAATTGCCCAACAGTAATTTGTTTACCCACCGTATGCTATGTGTTCGAGAGAGAAGCCTCTAGTGAAAACTATGGCCCCCGGGTCTATCTTAAATATAAAAAGAAAACTAAAATATACTTGCTGTAATTTATTTACTTTTATTTTGTTTTGCAATTTATCTATCTACCACTACAAGATTTAATCCTTGCAAGTAACGAGTTCAAGGGGAGTGACGACCCTCTTGCCCGCGTTGGGTGCAAGTATTTGCTTTTGTGTGTGCAAGTGCTGTTCACGAGGCTTTGTGTGATTCTCCTACTGGTTCGATAACCTTGGTTGTCACTGAGGGAAATACTTATCTCTACTGTACTGCATCTCCTCTCCTCTTCGGGGAAAATCCCAACGCAGCTCACAAGTAGCAGGAAGAATTTCTGGTGCCGTTGCCAGGGAGAAGTCACGTCAAAGTAGTCTCCCATCAACTTGCCAATTTCTGGCGCCGTTGCCGGGGAGACATCATCAAAACCTATCAAGTAGCTTTACACAAACTATCATCTACTTGCTCTACTTTTTATTTGACTTTGCCTCTCGTTTTCATCTCCCCCACTTCTCATAAAGAAATACAAAAACACAAAATATTTTTTTTGCTTGTTTGCTTGCTTTGCTTGAAGTTGCTATCATGTCTGAGTTCGAGAAAGTTATTGTTGAAAGTGCTAGTGAATATAGTACTAATGAATCTCTTAAGGAAAAACTTAAATTGTTTGATATTAATCATGATCCTTCTGAGAACAAAGCCCCCACCAATTTTAAAGCTAAAGTCTATCAGGTGGGCAGCAGGAATATTATTGGGAAAAATATCATTCAAGAATTCTTTAATTGCACGGGAGTCATCCCAATAATTAAAGGATCTATTCTTGACAAGACAAATTGCTATGTAGATGCCATTGCCATGCTTGTTGTTAAGCTAGAAAGAAATTTTTTGCATATCCATCCCGCTCTACAAAAGATATTTTATGAACTTCCCAATATCCACAATCCTAGGACTAAAAAGATTGCTACCATCATCCTTATGCATGAATTTGATTATATAATCAAAGAAGCTAGGGACATATTTTCCTTTTATAAAATAGATTTTGAGCATCCTCCAATAGAAGAAATTCTCCATGATAAGGACACTATACGTAGGTTGGAATCTAAAGACTATTTTGCTTACAGTGAAAACATTAGAAGAAGTGTTCCTTATGCTGAAGTAATTAAAACTTTGTATCACAATGCTTGTGATAAATTTGAATGGATTACTAAGGGCATCGATGAGGGATTTAGTGAGGAATGGTTTGAAGGTACGGTTAGAGAACCTATTGATGATGAAATGCATGTCTTATATGAGGATCTTTATGGTGATGATTCGGAGTTCGAAGTAATGAATATTAAAATCACTGAACAAAGCCCCTTCAATTATTTAAGTTCTCCTACTAGAAAAGAAGAACAAGAGAGTATGGAATTAATGAGAAAGGTTCTGGAAGATTTGATTAAAAAGGATTTGGAAACTAAGGATGATAATACTTGAAACAATGCCTTACGCCTAGCTAGGGGCGTAAAACAATAGCGCTTGTTGGGAGGCAACCTAATATTTATCTTTATTGCAATTTTATTTTTCTTGTGTCACACAATTTTAGCTAATGTTATGATTGTGTTTTTATCTTTTAATTAGTGTTTGTGTCAAGTAATGCCTTTGGGATGATTTGGATGATAGTATAATTGATGCTGTTTGAAAACAGAAAGTTTTGCGCCTAGTATTTGATTTTTAATTCTGTATTGGAATGTCAGAAAATCTGAAATTTTTACACAGTATTGGGATACAAATTGTTTACGTTGTCCTAAGTTTTCAGAATTTTTGGAGTTACAGAAGTATATATAATATTCTGTCATTACGTACTATTCTGTTTTAGACAGATTCTGTTTTTATTGCATAGTGTGCTTGTTTTAATGAAACTATGGATTATATCAGGGGGTATAAGTCATGGAAGAGTTAGAATACAGTAGGTATTATGCAAGAACAATTATGAATGAGTTTATAACAGTACCTAAAGTGGATGATTGATTAATTGTACTAACAGATCTCACAAAGTTTCTGTTGAGTTTTGTGTGCTGAAGTTTTTAAGTTTTGGGTGAGATCACGATGGATGAAGGAATAAGGAGCGGCAAGACCCTAAGCTTGGGGATGCTCAAGGCACCCCAAGGTAATATTCAAGGAAGACCCAAGCGTCTAAGCTTGGGGATGCCTTGGATGGCATCCCCTCCTTCGTCTACAATCTATCGGTAACTTACTTGGGGCTATATTTTTATTCATCACATGATATGAGTTTTACTTAGAGCGTCTTGTGCCATACTTTTCTTTTCTTTGTTTTTTTTAGTTTGCCACAATCATCTTTTGCTGGACACACCTTTTGAGAGGGACACACATTTGTTCGTGATTTGTTAGAATACTTCATGTGCTTCACTTATATCTTTTGAGCTAGGCAGTTGCTCTAGTGCTTCACTTATATCTTTTAGAGCACGGCGGTGGTTATATTTTAAAGAAATAGTTGCACTCTCATGCTTCACTTAAATCTTTTTGAGAGTCTAATAAATAGTAATGTCAATTTGCACGGGTTATAAGACTAGTCCATAAAGGATAGGTATTCAAGAGGGATATAATAAAAACTTTCATGTAGATCACGGAATATGAAACATATAGTTTAATGATATTGATGTCGTAATATGAAAGGATATTGGTTCATGATCATTGGTTAGTAGAAATATCGGTATTAAAGTTTGTTATTAACTTCTCATCTAAGTGTTGGTCATGGCATGCTGGGGAGGTCCGAGCATTCTTAGGTCTGAAATGAAATCCTTGAGTGCTGTTATAATCGGGGGTGCGTGATGGTTAACTCCTACCAACCTCCTCCCTAGGGGCATGCGAGTAGTACTTTGCTTCGAGGACTAATAGGCTTTGCAATAAGTATGTGAGTTCTTTATGACTAATGTGAATCCATGGATTATACGCACTCTCACCCTTCCGCAATTTGCTAGCCTCTTCGGTACCGTGCATTGCCCGATCTCACCTCGAGAGTTGGTGCAAACTTCGCCGGTGCATCCAAACCCCGTGATATGATACACTCTATCATACATAAGCTTCCTTATATCTTCCTCAAAACAGCTATCATACCTACCTATTATGGCATTTCCATAGCCATTCCGAGATATATTGCCATGCAACTTCCATCGTTCTGTCATATGACTTGAGTTCATTGTCATATTGCTTTGCATCATCATGTAGCT
Source organism: Elymus sibiricus (assembly GCA_039707655.1). Classification (NCBI taxonomy): domain Eukaryota; kingdom Viridiplantae; phylum Streptophyta; class Magnoliopsida; order Poales; family Poaceae; genus Elymus; species Elymus sibiricus. The sequence goes on along the minus strand of CM077674.1, from coordinate 332,463,060 downwards.
GACATAGTATTTGTGGCTCAGCCACAAATCATCATTTTCATACATGTTACACTAGATCATTGCACATCCTGGTACACTGTCAGAGGCATTCATATAGAGTCATTCTGTATAGTTTTCATCGAGTTGTAATATCGAGTTGTAAGTAAATAAAAGTGTGATGATCATTATTATTAGAGCATTATCCCAGTGAGGAAAGGATGATGGAGACTATGATTCCCCCATAAGTCGGGATGAGACTCCGGACGAAAAAGAAAAAAGAAAAAAGAGAGGCCAAAAAGAGCCCAAAAAAATGAGAGAAAAAGAGAGAAGGGGCAATGTTACTATCCTTTTCCACACTTGTGCTTCAGAGTAGCACCATGTTCTTCATATAGAGAGTCTCCTATTTTGTCACTTTCATATACTAGTGGGAAATTTTCATTATAGAACTTGGCTTGTATATTCCGATGACGGGCTTCCTCAAATGCCCGAGGTCTTCATGAGCAAGCAAGTTGGATGCACACCCACTTAGTTTCAGTTGAGCTTTTATACACTTATAACTCTTAGTGCATCCGTTGCATGGCAATCCCTAGTCCTCGCACTGATATCGATTGATGGACATCTCCATAGTTCGTTGATCCGCCTAGTCGATGCAAGACTTTCTTCCTTTTTGACTTCTCCTATTGATCCCTATCACCGCATTCTATTCCACCTATAGTGCTATGTCCATGGCTCACGCTCATGTATTGCGTGAAGTTGAAAATGCTAAAGCGCGTTAGAAGTACGATCCAATTGTCTGGTTTAACACCGGGGTGCTCGTGATTTATATTTATGCAGTGAAGGCGGAGTCATGCCATGCTAACATGATGAAATGAGTGGGGAATAACATTTGTTAAGGATCGTATATTTTGAAAGTTTAATGATTATGCTTCTTATATTCACGGATATTATTATGTTAATGTTGTTAATTCATCGTTTCTCAATATTTATACCGCAAAGATATTACATGATAAACATGTTAGGTAGCATTCCACATCAAAAATTCTGCTTTTATCATTTACCTACTCGAGGACAAGCGGGAATTAAGCTTGGGGATGCTGATACGTCTTCAATGTATCTATAATTTTTGATTGTTCCATGTTATTATATTATCAATCTTGGATGTTTTATATGCTATTTTATATTATTTTTGGGAACTAACCTATTAACTCAGTGCCTAGTGCTAGTTGCTGTTTTATGCTTGTTTTTGGTTTTCCAGAAAATCATTACCAAATGGAGTCCAAATGCTACGAAACTTTTTAACGATTTTTTTCTCGACATAAGAGACCCTAGAAGCTTCGGGAGGAGACCAGACGGCAAACGAGGAGACGACAAGGCAACAGGACGCGCCCTGTTACCTTGTAGGCCCCACGTGGCTCCGTCTGACCTAATTCCACTTCTATAAATTCTCAAATATTGGGAAACCAACAGAGAGCCACCCGAAATAACTTTTCCGCCGCCGCAAGCTTCTGTTCTTCCGTGATCCTATCTGGAGGCATTTTCCGGTACTCTGCCGGAGGTGGAATTGATCACAGAGGGCTTCTAAATCAACCTTGTTGCCCTACCGATGATGCATGAGTAGTTCACCATAGACCTACGGGTCCATAGCTAGTAGCTAGATGACTTCTTCTCTCTCTTTGATCTTCAATACAATGTTCTCCTCGATCTTCTTGGAGTTCTATCCGATGTAATCTTCTTTTGCGGTGTGTTTGTTGGGATCCGATGAATTGTGGGTTTATGATTTGAATATTCATGAGAAGTAATTGAGTCTTTTCTGAACTTTGTTATGCGTGATTGTTATAACTTTGTATTTCTCTCCGATCTATCCGTTTGGTTTGGCCAACTAGATTGATTTATGTTCAGCGGGAGAGGTGCTTTGTAGTGGGTTCAATCTTGCGGTGCACTATATCCCAGTGACAGAAAGGGACAAGAGACGTATTTGTATTGTTGCCATTAAGGGTAAAACGATGGGGTTTATTCATATTAGTTGAGTTTATTTTGTCTACATCATGTCATCTTGCTTAAGGCATTACTCTGTTTTTATTAACTTAATACCCTAGATGCATGCTAGATAGCGATCGATGGGTGGAGTAATAGTAGTAGATGCAGGCAGGAGTCGGTCTACTTGTCTCGGATGTGATGCCTATATACATGATCATTGCCTTGAATATCGTCATAACTATGCGCTTTTCTATCAATTGCCCAACAGTAATTTGTTTACCCACCGTATGCTATGTGTTCGAGAGAGAAGCCTCTAGTGAAAACTATGCCCCCCGGGTCTATCTTAAATATAAAAAGAAAACTAAAATATACTTGCTGCAATTTATTTACTTTTATTTTATTTTGCAATTTATCTGTCTAACTACAAGATTTAATCCTTGCAAGTAAGGAGTTCAAGGGGAGTGACGACCCTCTTGCCCGCGTTTGGTGCAAGTATTTGCTTTTGTGTGTGCAGGTGCTGTTCATGAGGCTTTGTGTGATTCTCCTACTGGTTCGATAACCTTGGTTAGCACTAAGGAAAATACTTATCTCTACTGTACTGCATCTCCTCTCCTCTTCGGGGAAAATCCCAACGCAGCTCACAAGTAGCAATGACTAGGCGGTGTTGACGTTAAACAAGCGAGCCCATCAATATCACAAATCAGTCATGGAAAGGCACTCAAGTAGCGATGTTTTTAGGGGGGGCAATAGTGATGTGTGGATTGTGGAGACGAGTTTGATTAACATAACCAAAGGACATGAGTATTGGGCTTAGGCCTCACAACTTCCGTTGGTGTTGGATATCATCATCTACTTTATTTGTGTTGGACATGTGGTTATAAGCATAAACTCGTGCCAAATAAAAACTAAACCAACTAGAGGATGTTGGACCTCAAAAGGCCTAGGGTGATTATGCATTGCATTAAAATTAGCAATAGGCTTTTCCGAATGAGAGAGTGTGAGTTTTGTTACATGCATGTAAAAGTCTATCAAACATTTACATATTTTCTATTATTTTCTTGCCATTTTTTGTTGAATGTTTTGATTGATTTTTGCCTGCGAAAAATATTCGGCCTAAAGAGGGAAACGACCCAGACGGAGGGCCGACGGTGATAGGAAAAATTAATTGAAGATTAATAGGTCTCAAGCATGTATGAACAGAAATAATCTGTCCAATGATATTTAAGCGCCATCAAGGAAGTTCATTTAGTTATGTGGCTACTAGAAAGATCATGTTAATCAGCAGAAGGCACATACACCATCTGATAGTTCTGTAACAGCATACCCCATTCATAACATATTAGTTTTGTTTAGCTATAAAAGTTGTACATGACTGGCTGGTGTTGACATTTAGGGCGGAAATGAAACCCCCAAGATGGACATGTTTCCTATAAATTATCCCTTGGAAAATTAAAGCCACCTTCATTGTGCAGGATCTTATAGACTAGTCAACTTAACATGCTTTGAATAAGTAATAGACAAAACATACTTGCATCTTCGCAATTTGCCAACCTAGAGATTAAAATAGGCTTTTATTTTCATTAATTTGATAATTCCTAGCAAGCGCCTACTTTGAACCCTTTTTCAGTTTTGTGTATACTAATCAGAAATTGGGCTGGAAAAGCAACTCCCATGATAGACATGTTTCTTATAAATTATATCCCACCAAATTAAGGTCACCCTTCATTGTGCAAAATCTTACCGATCGATCATCTTAACATGCTCATGAAACATTCTGGCATGCATCTATGTAATGTTGCCAGCAAAGTGAACCAACGAAAGGCTTGTATTTCAATAATTTCGATAAAACGATTGAAAATTACAAGCCATTTTGATAATGGAATTTATTGCATTATCTAGTGCCGACATGACAAAACCGGGGAGACGGGAAAAAACAGCAACAAAATTGCATATATGCACCATGCATCCAGATAGATCGATCATCACGTATATCAAAAGACGCCAACGAAGATAGATCTGTATAATGTTTGATACATATCATCATAAGTTAATCTTTTTAAGTTATCTAGCATTAGGAAATCTTCATATATTGCCAAAAAAATACAAGAAAAATGCATGACAAACAACTTTATTTAGTTGAATAGCTAAAGTACTATATTTCCTAATCCAAGTTGACATTATTTTTCTAGTTTTCACTTCAACTAAGCCCATTTTACCCCATCTTCGGAGGTGTGTGTAGATTGGGCGGTTAACACATTACACTCTTCATCCTCCTTTTCCAAGGATGCCGATGTAGATGGATTTAAATAATATCATATCTAGGTCATTGTGAGATAATGAATTATAAGTTGTCTATGCATTAGAAAACAATTATATTATCCACTAAGCTTCTTACAAGAATATGCATGGCACATAACTTTATTTATTTTTAAGTATACTATGTGTTCTAATTCAAGTTGACATTCGTTTCCAACTTTCACTTTGAGAAACTTGAGAGCCGAGTATAGATTTGGCGGTGCGCGCGTAGGGATGTGTACGTCTAACATATCCAAAACTCCACCCTCCGTGGTCGCAATGTTAGGGGCCTTCATACTTTATGAAAATACACCAACAAAGGTGTGTCTGGCTAATGTCAGATCTAGGATACATCGCCGCAAGGTAATAATTATTTCTGTGCATTAGAAAATCCTTTTAGAATATGAACATTATTTTTTACAAGAATGTGCAATGCACATAACTTTGGTTAATTTAATATCTCAAGGTACACTCTGTTTTCTAATCCAAGTTTACATTTAATTTTCCGATTTCACTTCGAGCAAGTCTATTTATCCCATCCTGAGAGTTGAGTGTATATCGGGTGGTTAATGTGTAAGGTAATTACCAACAACACGATTTTTGCAAGTATGTGTGACATCTAATTTTGTTTACTTTTTTAGAAGAAACACCCACATGTATTTCATATCGATATCTAATAATACATTTTGGAGTAGAGCAATTTGGAAAAGACCAAAAAATACAAAGGAGATACAAAGAGGAACAAAAGGCTCTTGGACTCCATCTTCACTTATGCGAGAAGCAAAGAAACACCAACCTTGTCCCTTTGTGTGATGTTGGTGGAGGGAAAAACACGAGGGACTGCTCGTCGTTGAAGGCGGAGCAAAGCCATGGGGAAAGCACATCTGCCGAGGCCGCACCCCAAGGAAAGCTTGTCGTAATTCCACCAATGAAGAATTTGAGAGAAAGTAGAGGACCTCTAACTCTATACCGAACGAATATAGGAACGTGAATCGTTTCTCATTGATGTACAAAGTCTTGAAGCTCGATTATTCTTGTCACACAGTTACCATGATGGAGGAAGACCGAAGGCGCTGACACAGATCACCAGAAACCCCCTGATTTGGAACCCCAAATTAGTAGGTTTTCATAACCGTCTGCTAGCCGAGCAACGAATGCCATCCGATTCCAGAACCAACTCTCTAAATTCCCCATCTACTAGAGCAAGTGTGGCCGCAACATGGTTCGGAACCTAGGACAAAAGTTCCAATGAGCTGTCGTTGCCACTTCGTTCGCAACCCTGGATATCCTAGATCCACCTGTCCATAGAAACAATGGAAGACATGACCCAAAGCCCCTTCAATGCCATTGCCAAACACGTTGATGAGGGGAAGCTTATTCTACACGGTGGCGCCTTCACCACAAAAGTACCATCGCAAGACACACTAACACTAAAAATATCAACATTGTTGAAATTAAGAACTAGGGTGCCCACACCCTCCCAACAGCAGAGCGAGAGGTGGAGGGAGATGGAACCGGCCCACAACCTTGTCGACGGGGAGCGGGGGGAATGGGTTGCCTCCCTTTTACCTTTTCTTTGCCGGTGGAAAGAGAGGAGATATAGGAAAATAATTTTAAAATTTGTTTACTTGATTTGCTCCAAGTACACTACTACCATCTTTATTCGAAATTGAGAATGTTCCCTACTTTTCTCTTTGAGCGGTTCATTATCCTCATCTTCATCTTTTTTTAGAGTGATCCCGTCTTCATCTTTAGAATCGAGCATAGATTGAGTGGATTGCCGCAAATGATATATATCGCTCATTACGTGTTGCGATAGCGATTGTCTACAAGGGTGTGTTGATCGAGTCGACCCATTAGTAGCGGGATTAGGTGAAGCCGGTTTTAGGAAGCTTCTGGAACTTTCCGTCTGGTTTTGGGAAGGATCCATAAGGTTTTCTCTTTTTTCTATTTTTCACCGAGTTTTCTAGTTTTCTTTCTGCTCTTTTCTTTCTGTTTTTGTTTCCTTTTTCCTTTTCTCTTTGTTTTCTTTTCCTTTTCCATCTTTTTCCTCTTTTAATTCGTGGATATTTTTCAAATTCTAGAACATTTCCTAAATTCATGAACATTTTTTAAATATCATGATATTTTTTAAAATTCAAAACAATTTTGGAATTTGTCAGCAATTTCCAAATTCGTGAACAATTTCAAATTCACGAACGTTTTCGAATCACAACATTTTTTTAATTGTGAAAATATTTTCATATTAATGATTTTTTCCCAAATTCATTCTTTTTAGTTTGCGATCATTATTTCAAATTCATGAACATTTTAAAATTCACAAGAAGTTTCTCAGTGTGAACAGTTGTAAAACTAAAATAAACAAACATAAAAAAATGTAGTGAAAAAATGGACGAGCTCTCTGCCGTTGTAGACTAGCCCGTGGGAAATGATATGTGGCGCTTAATGCTAGTTACACTTAACGCTCGCCTGCAACAAGGCCCAACAGATGTGAACATGCATCAGCGCCTCATATCTAGTTACACATCGCGTCTGACTGCAAAGTGGTGGTGGACGAGATAAAGGGAGCAGGTGCAGGCTGCTATGGTGCAATTATCCAAGAGATTAAACAACATTTAGCTGGTTTCAGTACTTGTAATATAGTGCATGAATTTAGGAGCTCCAATTTTGAAGCTCACAATTTAGCGAAGTTCGCTTTATCATTGGGGCCTGGCCGCCATGCTTGGTTAGGACAGCCCCATGGTCTTCTGTTCATCCCTGTAACCATGGTGACGGTTGAATAAAAACTTCCCGAGATTGCCTAAAAAAAAATCTAGGTAACGAGTTTTTTTTTAAAAGGTAACGAGTTTTTTTTACGTTTTTTCTTTGTTCTGTTTTCTTATTTAAAAATATTCCAAATATATATATTTCAAACATTAAATTTCTGAAAAGTCTATCACACTTTTACAAAATGTTAGTGTAAAAACATGTTCATGCAAGTTTTAAGAAATGTTCGTGGCATTCAAAATAAATGTTTGTGGCATTTAAAAATGTTCACGTGTTTCAAAAAAAAATAACCGTGAATTTTTTTAAAAACATTTACACAATGTACAAAACTTTTCATGCAATTTTAGAAAATGTTTCATACTATTTACAAAAATGTACATTAGTTTAAAAACTATTACGAGTTTAAAAAATATGTTCAGTTGATTTTATAAAAAAAATTATACAATGTAATAAAGTTCATATAGTTAAAAATGTGCTGTTTCATTAAAAAATTGTTTCAATGTGTATTTGAAAAACATTAACACATATTCAATTTCATTTTTAAAAAACATGTATTTGCAAAAATGTTAAACATGTATTAAAAATGTTTTAGTTGTATATAGAAGTGTACAATATGTATAAATCAAAACATATGTTTGAAAAAATTATTAGTCATGTATTTAAAAAATATTAAATGTGTATAAAAAAGTTCTGATGTATACGAAAAACAGACAGTGTGTATGAAAAATGTAAACATGTGTTGAGACGGGGGTGGAGAAACATAAAACAATAAACCCCAAAGAAAACCGATGAAAATTGAAGAAAGAAATATAGAAAACCGATGGAAAAAAAGAAGAAAATAAAACTGAAGAAAACCAAAAAAACTGAAGAAAACTGATGCAAAGAGTGCAAAGGATAAAGAAAACCAGAGAGAAAAAACTCGCGCGTAGCTATGTCTAGTGCCGCTCCGGAGGCGAGACGGAACTAAGCCTTGCAATGGACGAGAAATAGCCCTGGCGTCGCCCGTTCGTGCACTAACTCGCAGGTGAACTGTGTTGTGGCAAGCCCGTATCACCTTGCATTAACGCTTGACATGGGCGAGCGCGTGACCGATGCGAGCCCTTAACATTCAGAATTGAAATGTATCGTCTATACTAAGCAATAAGTAGTATTCCTCGTCCACTGGCACATGAGTTCCTATGTGGGCCGACCCATTAATGCGCCGAAGTGCTTCGAATCGGTTGGCTTAGGACAAGTTCAACTGTTCCCCTAAAATTTCTTCCCTATATCACAAAACTAGGCACTTCCCTAAAAAGTTTCTCCCTTCAAAGTTAACCAACTCCAGCAGTTCCCTTAAAACATCATCCCTGTTCTACATTTTAATTATATTCTACAACTAACATTTGCAACCGAACGACTATATTTCCTACGAGTAGTTTTTCAAATCATTCAATCCGACATCACTTTGCAAAATATCGTGATATTGTTGATTTTTCATCACAACAATCTTCGTTGGATAGCAACAATTACAAAAATCTATACAAATAGTAGCAACACAATTAGTAAACAATATGGATTTCTCTAATATTCTCTCACAGTAAAATCAGTAGAGCATCCTCACTTAAAATATGCAAAAATCAGCAAATAACAGCGGTAGAAGCTTCACCAGCAGGCGCACACATAGATCACATAGCAGCAACAACTCCATCGAATCACCTCTAGCAGCGGCGGCCCACATTCGCATACGGGCGTCGGCCCCTGGACTTCCCTCCCTGCTATCTTCTATCTCCTCTCTCAGATGTGATCCCTAAATGCATTCGACGCCTCTCCAACGCTCGTGTTCCCAACTACAGCGATCGCGCCTCACCGCTTCCTAGTGCCCCCCGTGCCTTAACCGCTCCCACCCCACCACCTCTCAGTGTCGGAGCTCTTCCCTGATTCCGCCTCCACATATGTGTTTCCCAGACCCTCACCACACCACCATGGATCCATCCCCCGGCTTGTGCGGCCTCTCTAATTTGCTCGACCTGAGAAAAACTCAAGGAAAGGGATGAATCAGAGGCGACGATGTGAAGGCGTGGTGGCAGGAGGGAGCTTTCTAGAGGTAGCCGTTGCGTCGTCGCTGGACTTGGGAAGGGAATCGAGGAGGTTGCCGCCTCCCCGTAATAGAGAGAGAGAGAGAGAGAGAGAGAGAGAGAAAGAGAGAGAGAGAGAGAGAGAGGTTGTTTTTGGGGAGCCCCAATATCCGGGGAGGAAGTCGGGGAACTGCTAGGAGGCGTTTTTTTTCCTTTTCTTCCCTATTCTAGCTACCGTGGAGGTGAACGGGCTCTGCTGGACTTCCTCTTATGAGAGGCTTGAGTAGGGAGCTGCTATGTCTCGCTTGATACAAGTTCGTCTTGCCGAAGGCGTCGCTAATAATGGGCCGACCCAAGTAGCTTCCTGCAATTTAGTTTGTTTTTCTTCTCTTTTTTCATTAGTACTATTTTCACATCTCCGAAAACATTCTAAATACATATATTAAAACTTAAATTTACTTTTTAAAAATGAAAAATCGTCAATTTGGAGAAAAAATATACAGAGTGTAAAAAATTTGTTAGTGTAATTTAGAAAAAAATGCTGATAGCATTTAAAGGAATGTTGCCACATTAAAAAAATGTTTACATGTTCTGAAAATAAAGTGCGAGACATTTAAAAATATATTTATACCATGTAATTATCATGTTCGTGTTATTCACAAAAATATCTCATACCATTAAAAAATGTACATTACATTTTATAAAATCATGACTTTCAAAACTATGTTCGGATGATTTTAAAAATTATTTACAGTCTAATTTATTTCACATGATTTAAAAGAAAGATTTGTATCATTCAAAAAAATAAACATGTATTTGAATTTTTCGAACACGTATTCAGAAAAATGTTCAAAAAAATTAATTTGAAAAACATTAATCATGTATTAACAAAATGCTAAACATGTATGGAAAAGTTTTAGATGTATATTAAAAAATAGTGTCTATAAAAAATAGATATCAAAACATATATTTGAAAAAATGTTAATCATGTATTTGAAAAATGTTAAACGTGTATAAAAAGTGTTATTGATGTATATGAAAATGTATAATATGTATGAAAAATGTAGACATGTGTTGAACAAAAGGAAAAAAATTTAAAAGTAAAAACACGTAAAGATGAAACAAATAAAAAGAAAATAAAGAAAAACTAAATAAATTAGGAAAAAAAAAACCCCTAAGAAAGCCAATGCAAACAGTTAAAAAGATAAGAAAAACCATATAGAAAAAAACACTTTTGCACGCTACAATATTGTGCTGGCCCAGTAGTGCCGTGCAAGAAGCGAGACAGACTACGTCATGTACCGGGCAAGAAATAGCCCTCACCGTTTGAGGACGCTTCTCAACCGGTTTTAGTAAGGACTGGTATTTTTCTTCATGTCCCTATCCTGGTTTTATGTTTTTTAGTTTATTTTTTATTATTCTTTTTTTGTTTTTCTAGTTTTTGTTTAAATTTTTCTTTCTGTTTCTTCTTTTCCTTTTCATTTTCAAAATCCTGATTATTGCGAAAACATTTCAACTGCTTAAATAGTTTTTGAATTCTTGAGCATATTCAAAATTCATGAACATTTTTTGTATTCATGAACTTTTTTGAATTGACAAATATTTTTTCAGACTTGTGAACGTTTTTAAAATTCAAGGAAATTTTCAAAATTCACAAACATTATTTGAATTGGTGAACATTTTTAAAATTCACAGATATTTTCAAAATTAATGAGTACTGTTTGGAACCACAAACATTTTTCTAATTTGCAAGCATTTTGTGAAATTCATGAACATTTTTTAAATTCGCGACCACTCTTTTAAATCATGTTTTTTTCTCGAATTTGTATGTGTGTTTGTGAACATTTATCCAAAATGAAAATTTCTTTTTTTCATGAACATTTTTTGAAAGTCATGAACGTTGTTTTAAAGTTCATGAACATTTTCTAAAATTTGTGAACTTTTTTAATTCATTACCTTTTTCCACAAACTTATTTTTTAATATGTGACTTTTTTAATTTCTTCAGCTTGGGCTGGGAATGATCTCCTAGAAATGCAGGCCGTCGAACCATGAAATCTTCACCATAACACCGAGGAAATATTTCAACTCAAAAAAGAAATCGAACCAACAAAAGCAATATGATGCATAAACTCATCGGATATGAATAATCAGATCCGCGAGGACACATACATGTCTAGCTTCATGGCATCGCCACAAAGAACCCGAAGTAATTTTATCCGTAAAACACCAGGACTGTTACTAGATGTTGATGAAGACTATTACTTCCTGAAGATCCGAGTCCCCCCCCCCCTCCCGTCATCTCTCAGCACCAAGATGGTAGCCGGAGGCGAGGGGGCGCGAAATTTCTGCTCCGATGAGTAGGGATTGAGCTCTCTGTCTTGCCTGTTTTTTTTCCTTAGCAACCAGTAGCGGAGCGACAGAAAAAGAAATGAAAGATCAAAATAAAGCCGACACGAATGAGCGAAGGAAGGAGCGTTGCGACCGAGCAAAAGTTTCATGGGCCGACTGTAGGAGATATGCCCTAGAGGCAATAATATATGTTATTGATTATCTCCCTGTTCATAATTAGGTTTATGTTCCATGCTATAACTGCTATGGTTCTCGAGTCTACAATAACCACGAGGCTCGGAGGAAGACTCATATGCATGTGTGGAATAATAAACGGTAAAATGTATTCCTAGTCTGGCCTCTAAGACTAGCTCCAGTGTTGCATGATGGTTCTGTTTTCCTGATCATGGGCATGTCTATGCCAGCAATTTTGAGGGCACAATGTTGGAAGAACATTTGTGTTGAATCGACCCGTATTGATGTTATGCTATGAGATACATTCGTCATAAGTTAATGGTTAATAACACAGAGATGGTTAACGTTTGCATGATTCCTTAGACCATGAGAGTATCGAGTTTCTTCATGCTTGCTTCATGAACTTTGGGGTTTGTTAAACGTCATCCGTAAATGGGTGGCTATTACGGCGGCTTACGGGTTCATGGAAAAGTATGTCAAGTAACTTGATAGCTCAAGATTGAGATTTGCTCCTCCGACGATGGAGAGATATCTCTGGGCCCTCTCGGTGTTACGGTATCCATCATCGTCTGGCCAGACATTTCGTGATTTGATCACGGGGATGCCGGAACACGGGAACGAGAAAAGAGAACAATACCGGTAACGAGGTAACTGGCATAGTGGACAAGTTGTTGATCCACGGGGATGCCAACATGTCTCACCTCGGGTATTTGTAACATATCGCGAAGCAACAGGAATAGCGCACGGCAACTGGAGGTTCACTCGAATATTCATTCGTGTGGGTATAGGGGTCAATATGGGTGTCCACGGCTCCGATGTTGATCATTGATCGGAAGGGGTTCCGGGTCATGTCTATACTTCACCGAACCTATAGGGTCACACGCTTAAGGGTCATCTATCTGCTGAATACTAGACGGGGAGTCTGAGAGAAAATCACCGAAAAAGTTTCGGACGAAACGGACACGTTCCGGAGAGGATATCGGAATAGTTCCGGTGAAACTGAAAAGTTGTTTCAGGGTATTCCATAAAGTCAAATTGGTTTCGGCACATGCCTGGAAATTATTGGAAGGTACCAGAATTGTTCCGGTAACTTCTGAGATTTTTCAGAGACAAAAACCGGAAATGTTCCGGACTGCCGGAACCGCTTTAGTTGCTTTTCACAGATGAAAATCACTAAACCGAAAAGTTGTTTCAGAGTACACCATAAAGTCAAAATGGTTTCGGCACATGCCTGATAATTCTTGGAGGGTGCCAGAATCGTTCTGGAAACTTTCTGGAATTTTCCGGGATGAAAACCGGAAATGTTCCGGAGCTGCCGGAACCGCTTCAGATGCTTTTCGCAGATGAAAATCACTAAACCGGAATTGTTTCGGATCGCGTTGAAAATTATTTTAGTGGGTACTGGAAATGTTCTAAGCCCACATGAATATTTTCAGTTCGAACGGACGCTGAAATATGTCGTCGTGAATAGTGAAAGTGCTTTTTGGATTACTTTTTGGAAAGCCACCTTTTTGGGCTTTTGCTCCAAAATATCTTGGAGATGACATGGATGGATGTGGCTGAAATTTCAGCCCCTCCACCCCTCCTTCTCCTATAAATAGAGGTGGAGGGGGCAACCCAAATCTCATTCCTTCTCACATACAAGTGCCATGCATGATCTGGCTTTCTCTCTCCCTCCCAGCGAAATAGTTTCGTAGAGCCGAAAGGCTGTCTAGGTTCCGGTGGGAACTAGTTCTGGACGGCGAAGCCCTGCCGGATAGATGACACCGTATGTGTGCAACTCTGTAGAGAGATCGTAGTTTCGGTCTTAGTTCGAGAGTGCCTCCCGAAGGGCTGTCCGAGTGACTGTCCGAGTTTCGATGGTCCTCCCGAAGGGCTGTCCGAGTGACTGTCCGAGTTTCGATGGTCCTCCCGAAGGGCTGTCCATGACACCGTCCGGGGGACTGTCCGACCGCCTCCCGGAGGGCTGTCCGGGGGCGGATGAGGGTATACATCCTCGCGGTTGGGAGGTTGTAAATCCTAGCTGCGGGGATCTGCACCGCCGATCGTCATCGACTCTACTTCCGCTGCGCTACGAGTCGGTAACGAAACAGATCAAACCTTGTATGCAGTCTCCATAGTGATCCTGGGCTGGTACGTAGGTCAAATTTTTTTTGTTTTCTGCCGCGTTACCCTACAGTGGCATCAAGAGCCGTGCTATGCGTAGATGCAGGTTGCGATCTAGAATACATAGAGATGTATGGGTGTTGCACAATATAATTAGGTAGTAGATGAGATCTATTACTGAAAATTATTTGTGCGGTTAGCAGATGAAATCTGTTACCCGATGTTCTTGTTGCTTCCCTGGAATTTGCGTAGTCCTGATCTTGACGGCATGGTGGAATCTCACAAAGTTCTGGCAATCCGCGATCCTTTCATGCTGCTCCTGAGTATGCTGATTGACAGATCAACGAAGTGCTAACAGTTCTTTGGGTTCCACCATAGTTGAGAAAGATGGATGTTTCGCAGACGAAAGGGCAATGCAGATATGATCTGCACGGGGGTCACGCGTATGACGAAGTTTAGTATGGGGCTCGAGATTTTATTATCTCGTGTTTCATACACCCTGGAAGGTTAATCTAACAACTTGGATTATCATGCTTGATGATGGTAGCTTCGGTTTGTTTCGAAACCTTAGAAGCCACGAAAAATAAAATTTTGCATGAACCGATTAGAGGCGTCTAACTTGGTTTTGCAGGATGGTTTGCATGTCCATATGATGTGGTATAGCAGTGTTCATAATAATTTGATTATGTATGAGATGACTATATGATGTAAATTGATTAACATGACCTGCGTGTCATGATTCGGCATGATGGCTGGAGCCATATGATTGCACTTTAATGACCTGCGTGTCAACCTTATGTAATGCACTTATTTTATTAGCTATAGAGATAGCAATATTATCTGGTGCATCCACAAGGTGGTGGCAATCTTCGCGAAGGTGAACACCGACGCGAATGCCGAAGACGAAGAAATGAAAGACTTCTCCGTCAGAAAGGGCTATACCATATCATGCTATTATGAATTGCCTGAGATGTTTATCCCTTATGTTGCACCCTTCTTGATTGCGCGGTAGTCGCTTTTTATTAGGGTGATCTCTCACAAAAATATCAAGTAGTTAGTGTTCTCCCAAGTGTAGCACCGTCACAGCATCCTTCCTTTCGAGGTGCGCCATGACCTACATGGGTACGAACGATTGTACGGGTGTAAGGCGGGTGAGGTCAGACCTCGCAGCAAGATCACTTGGTTATCTTGACGTTCATGGCAGGATCGTCTTGAGCTCGGAACACACGCATCGAAAGATGAACAAGAGTCACATGGAGATGTGATTGGCAAGTTTGCCTACCAATTGAAGTTCGCGACATCAGTGTTCATCTCGAACAATGGCGTTGAATGGAAATGTGGGTCTTGAATCACTCACAATCAATTATGAGAGATATTGATTTGAGTGGGAGCGCACTGCAGAATTAACTTGTTTAATTCTCAGTGCAATTAATTTTGAACATTGTCTAAGTGTGGTTTGCATCATAGTTGTAGAATAATGGCTCGTGTTTCCACCTTCCCTATTTAAATTGAATAGCTGTTAAATATCTGGTTAAAACTTTACGGTTGGTAACGTAATGTGAGGATTGTCCTCAAGTGTGCCAAGAAGGACTTTGTCCTATCACATGTTTTCGGTATTCTCCCGCTGATGCTATGGATCATGTGACTCTCGTCCTTCGATCCAAAAGCTAGAATTCCGTTTTCAGTCAAGTGCAATACGTTTGCTTCCATGAGACCCGAACTTCGAAAGTTTGGATAGTTATGTGATATTCATGGAATCTGAAAATCATTTTCAGAGACAGACAAAGGCTAAAAGATATAAGATATCCAAAGCAATGTTTGTTTGCAAACTATTAGTAAAGGAGTTTACTATGCATTAGACTGATAAGAGAGGGATCCAGAAGAACGCCTGTCATATGATGAAAGGTGAATAAAACAACAACTTAAAGAGAAAGGAAGTGTCCGAAGGGTGTTAGTAAGACTTTCACGCCTAGGAAGTCCGGGGCTAATGCCACTCTTAAGTTGGATGCTTCTTCTGAGAGTAGGAGAAATACTAAAAGTTAAACTGTTAGAAGTATAAAGGCAAAAGGAAAGAAGACTGGAATATCCAGCTCATGTATGAATGTTATACAGGTTTTTGATGTATAGAAGGCTGGTCAAAGATATAGTTCTTGGGAATTATGGTTAAACATGTTAATCACTAATTCTTGGGTATTGTGAATTAATCACAAAGATACCCGCTCGATTGCATTCTGTTGCAACTCGATGTAAGAACTACTATGGCCTGAAAGACTAGCCAGGAATGAGGTTTAGATACACGCAGGGAACATAGTAAATGTTACTATGCCTTCCATAGGTGTATTCCCTATGTATTTACTTTCATAATTCATTTTAGAGTTTCACACTCTAGCCCTTTGCATAAGGTATCTTGCAAGAAGGTTGTTCATAAGAGAACTTTTGATGTTCGGTGTTATGAATAACATGAGGGCCATACTTTCATTATGAATGAGATGTATGTTATGAATATTGATAATAATACATAACCTCTGTGTTTACTTTCATAATTCATTTTAGAGTTTCATACACTCTAGCCCATTGCACAATGTTTGTTGCAAAAGAGTTGTTCATAAAAACAACAATTGTTGTTCAGTATTATGAATAACATGAAGGGACATGCTTCCATCCTAGATGGGATGTATGTTATGAATATTGATGGAAATATGATACATCCATAACACCGACGCTAAATGTCGCAAGACTAAAAGAATACCACACAAGTGTGGCACTGCATTTGGTCACATTGGAGAAACCCGCATGGAAAATTCCATTATGATGGATTTTGAAGTCGTTTGATTTTGAATCATCTGACACTTGCAACTTTCCTCTAAAAAGTGAAGTGACTGAAATACCGTTCACAGGCCATAAGGAACGAGCATAGAACATGTTGGTGGTCATACATTATGATGTGTGTAGTCCAATAAATGTTATTGCAAGTAGTGGATTTATCTATCTTCAGAAATGACTCAAGTAGATATATGGATATTTACTTGATGAGATGTAAGTCTGGATCTTTTGAAATCATTCGAAAGGTTTTCAAAATGAAGAAGAAAATATTGTAACAAGAAAATTATGTTTCTACAATTCGATTGCAGAAAGGAATATTAGAGTTTTTACAAGTTTAGCGAATGTCTGATGAGTTGTGAAAGGGGTTTCATAACTTGCACCTCCCGGAACACCACTGCAAATGGAAAGTCCGTGAAGATGTAATCGAACCATTTATGACATGGTAAGATCAAAGATGACATAAATAGATTTGCCATTATCCCTTTTAAAGAGTAATGCTTTAGAGACTGCGGTTTTTACACTGAAAAGAGCTCCATCGGGTCTGTTGAAATGACGCCATGGTATGGTACGCCCAACCATGTTATATCTTTTCTTAACATTTGGAATATGGGGCTTGTGTAAAAGGTTACAAACCTATTCCAAATCAGACAAGTGCTACTTTGTAAGGTTATCCCAAGTCATTGGGTATTCCCCACCACTATACCGAGGCAAAGGATTTTGCCGCAAAACGGTATGCTTTTAAGGAGAATAGTTCTTACAAAAGGTGAGTGGGAGGACTGTGCAACTCGACGAGATAAACAGTATCTTCGTCATCAGATCAAAGGAAAGGAACCTTGGAAGTGATTCCGGAGTTTCCTAACTGCGACTGATACGGAAGTCTCTACAATAAAATGTATGGACTTCGGTCGAACTTGCAGCTGAACCACGTAGGCAAAGCTCGTGCAAACCTATCAGGTGCGCAAACGAGATATTGTTGTTAGACAACAGTATACCTACAATACACAAGGAAGCGTTGATGGGCCCTGACTCCAGAATTGGCTAAATGCCAATACAATCCGAGATAGTTTCCATATAAGTGATTCAAGATTAAAATCTTGATACACCTTTCGGAAGACTTAGAGTCTAACGAATATTTATGGAACTAAAAACTGATACAGAAAAAATATTTTATCCATAAGGCTCGACTTGTTGCAATAACAAGTTCAAGGAGTTGACTACGATGAGATTGTCTCACCGTAGCGATGCTTAAAGTCGGTTCGGGTTGAACTAGCAATTAATACATATTTCAATCATGAGATATGAAACATGGATGACAAAAGGATTTCCATCTGATGGAAATAAAACCTAGGACTTGTATGTGATACAGTCCAAAGTAATTTGTCGATCCAGAGGATGCTAGTAAGTATGCAAACTTCAGAGTTCCAGCAATGGACAAAAGAGAGCAAAGTGGAGTTGGAATCTTCGTTTTTGATGGAATGGTCAAAAGGGTTTGACTTCATCAAATGGGTATCGAAGATGCTTGTGATTCAAGAAAGTAAGTGGGAGCATGATAATATTTCTAAAAACCTTGTGTACTTGACACATTGTTAATTGGAAATAAATTTCTTGACACGAATTAGGACTTCATTTGAAAATAGTTTTTCGATGAAGTGCTTAGGCTAAATAGCCTCAATATTAGGCATGATGATCTATGGAGATAGATTTACCTAATAGGGCTAAGCTATGAATACATATTGACAAGATGCTAAAACTTTTTAGCATTTAAAACGCCAAGGAGTGATTCTTGCCGAAGTCACATGGAAAGAGTTTTGCAAGACTCGGTGTCTCAAAATACTGATGAGCAAAATACATGATGGAGATTCCACACACTCTTGTGTTTGGATTAATCATGTATTCCATGGTATGTAAATCAACCAGATATGTCCAATACTCCAAAGTTGTTACGAGTATAGATACCATAGTGATCAAAGTACTGATCATAGGACAACAGTGAAAGATGTCATTATGTACTAGAGTAGTACTGATGACATGTTTTCTCGCAAGCAGAGATTATGAAGTGCTCGTTGTAAGTAATTACATCGATACAGTCTTCATCAATGCTCCATGCGATTTTCGATTTAAATTAAGGGTTTTTTGTGTAATACACAATATGGTGGCACGGTAGATGGAAATTGTTCCAAACAAGATGTTGTGGCGAATTCTATAACAAAGGCTAAGTATGTTGATGCTTAAGAAGCGACAAAGAAGTTGTTGAATCATATAGTTCATTCATGAACTTAGTATGGTTCCAAGATGGCTTTGGTCTATGGGACACAATTGCAGATAGTTGCTCCATAGCTCAGTCTGAGGAATCAGGTTTCGACCAATGATTCACACATATGCAAAGCCAAGTCCACACAAAATATGAATTTTGTGAAAGCGTGAAAACGCGAGGATATGCAAAGTTACACACGGAGCTGAAGTCGTCAGATCCGTTGGACATCAGGCTATACCACAAGCGAAGCATATTTTACACCAGTATGCCATAGGTGTAAAGTGCATTAGCATTGACTAGATTATTGACTCTAGTTCAAGTGGGAGTCTGTAGGAGATATGCCCTAGAGGCAATAATATATGTTATTGATTATCTCCCTGTTCATAATTAGGTTTATGTTCCATGCTATAACTGCTATGGTTCTCGAGTCTACAATAACCACGAGGCTCGGAGGAAGACTCATATGCACGTGTGGAATAATAAACGGTAAAATGTATTCCTAGTCTGGCCTCTAAGACTAGCTCCAGTGTTGCATGATGGTTCTGTTTTCCTGATCATGGGCATGTCTATGCCAGCAATTTTGAGGGCACAATGTTGGAAGAACATTTGTGTTGAATCGACCCGTATTGATGTTATGCTATGAGATACATTCGTCATAAGTTAATGGTTAATAACACAGAGATGGTTAACGTTTGCATGATTCCTTAGACCATGAGAGTATCGAGTTTCTTCATGCTTGCTTCATGAACTTTGGGGTTTGTTAAACGTCATCCGTAAATGGGTGGCTATTACGGCGGCTTACGGGTTCATGGAAAAGTATGTCAAGTAACTTGATAGCTCAAGATTGGGATTTGCTCCTCCGACGATGGAGAGATATCTCTGGGCCCTCTCGGTGTTACGGTATCCATCATCGTCTGGCCAGACATTTTGTGATTTGATCACGGGGATGCCGGAACACGGGAACGAGAAAAGAGAACAATACCGGTAACGAGGTAACTGGCATAGTGGACAAGTTGTTGATCCACGGGGATGCCAACATGTCTCACCTCGGGTATTTGTAACATATCGCGAAGCAACAGGAATAGCACACGGCAACTGGAGGTTCACTCGAATATTCATTTGTGTGGGTATAGGGGTCAATATGGGTGTCCACGGCTCCGATGTTGATCATTGATCGGAAGGGGTTCCGGGTCATATCTATACTTCACCGAACCTATAGGGTCACACGCTTAAGGGTCATCTATCTGCTGAATACTAGATGGGGAGTCTGAGAGAAAATCACCGAAAAAGTTTCGGACGAAACGGAAACGTTCCGAAGAGGATATCGGAATAGTTCCGGTGAAACTGAAAAGTTGTTTCAGGGTATTCCATAAAGTCAAATTGGTTTCGGCACATGCCTGGAAATTATTGGAAGGTACCAGAATTGTTCCGGTAACTTCTGAGATTTTTCAGAGACAAAAACCGGAAATGTTCCGGACTGCCGGAACCGCTTTAGTTGTTTTTCACAGATGAAAATCACTAAACCGAAAAGTTGTTTCGGAGTACACCATAAAGTCAAAATGGTTTCGGCACATGCCTGATAATTCTTGGAGGGTGCCAGAATCGTTCTGGAAACTTTCTGGAATTTTCCGGGATGAAAACCGGAATTGTTCCGGAGCTGCCGGAACCGCTTCAGATGCTTTTCGCAGATGAAAATCACTAAACCGGAATTGTTTCGGATCGCGTTGAAAATTATTTTAGTGGGTACTGGAAATGTTCTAAGCCCACATGAATATTTTCAGTTCGAACGGACGCTGAAATATGTCGTCGTGAATAGTGAAAGTGCTTTTTGGATTATTTTTTGGAAAGCCACCTTTTTGGGCTTTTGCTCCAAAATATCTTGGAGATGACATGGATGGATGTGGCTGAAATTTCAGCCCCTCCACCCCTCCTTCTCCTATAAATAGAGGTGGAGGGGGCAGCCCAAATCTCATTCCTTCTCACATACAAGTGCCATGCATGATCTGGCTTTCTCTCTCCCTCCCAGCGAAATAGTTTCGTAGAGCCGAAAGGCTGTCTAGGTTCCGGTGGGAACTAGTTCTGGACGGAGAAGCCCTGCCGGATAGATGACACCGTATGTGTGCAACTCTGTAGAGAGATCGTAGTTTCGGTCTTAGTTTGAGAGTGCCTCCCGAAGGGATGTCCGGGTGACTGTCCGAGTTTCGATGGTCCTCCCGAAGGGCTGTCCGAGTGACTGTCCGAGTTTCGATGGTCCTCCCGAAGGGCTGTCCGTGACACCGTCCGGGGGACTGTCCGACCGCCTCCCGGAGGGCTGTCCGGGGGCGGATGAGGGTATACATCCTCGCGGTTGGGAGGTTGTAAATCCTAGCTGCGGGGATCTGCACCGCCGATCGTCATCGACTCTACTTCCGCTGCGCTACGAGTCGGTAACGAAACAGATCAAACCTTGTATGCAGTCTCCATAGTGATCCTGGGCTGGTACGTAGGTCAGAAATTTTTTGTTTTCTGCTGCGTTACCCTACACCGACCTACCAACAGAGCGATGTGGGTGACAGTGCTTGTATTGTTCGCGACGAGTGATACATAACACAACAAGCACTCTATAAACAACTCCCATGGATTACCCGTTCAGTATCGAGTTGCTTATCTCTCTTAGCATTGGAGAGATCCAGTTCCATGCAAGTTGGGTCAACGGCCCTAGACATATGGTGAAACACCACATTGCTTAAATGTTGTTTAAGACCAGATGATACTCGCGCGTTGCTGCGGGAATTGGTTGACGTATAATTTGCTTAGATTTAGTCGTATGGAATAGGAATTATAAATTAATAATATAAGAACTAAAATTTTAAAAAATGATATGTATTTTGATTATAATTAGTTTTATGAATGATAATTTTAAATTAGTAATATAAGAACTAAAATTTAAAATACATACAGTTTACTATATTTAATTATTGAGCCTAGTCTTTTCTCATGCATATTTGCATATTGATGTGGGCCTTTCCCATGCATATTTGCACATTGAGATGACATGTGTGCATCTTGAAAGAAATAGATTAGTTGGGGTTAGTGCTTTTCCCACTGTCTTAACCTACTTTTTTAGGGGGTACTGTCTTAACCTACTTTGGGCCAATTCTAGCTCTGCCGAGTTTGTGGCCCATCACAACTATTTATTTCCAGCCCTCCAAATAGCAGCCCTGCCAACTAGCCAACTTCATGTATTGTGCTAGAGTATCATCGTCGTATTAATTTTCAACCACTACATGAGATGGCATCAGGTAATTGGATCCTGGACTTAGCTGAGCATCATCTCAATATATGGTAGCCAGTTAATTATTTAGGTGTCAATTAGCCTCTGCTTCACGTCGTTTCTCCCCCATTTTCCATGCATGAATGCATTTATTTTTCACCAACCATTCCTTTCTGTGAGCCTATATTTAGCTTGATATTTCTCGAGTAATATGTTTCCATTGTTTGGCTAAGTGCTTTCAAACATTTCTCACTTTAGTACAATTTGTATATTAGGCATGGTTTTTTGGCTTTGTTCAAACAAGCAGTAGAACATTTTTTTTATAATGCACTCTTTTCTTAGATAATGGAGCATATGGAAAAAAAAATTATAACCTGGCTTCAATGCGTACCTAAATTAAGCACATGCATGCATGAGGTGTCATCCAACAACTACTTCATAAGTACCCCTCGCCAAAAGAAAAAATTACTTCATAAGTAGGTACCAAGCTCCAAATGAAACGGTAGCTCATGAATAATCGAGTAATATGCATTTTAATGTACGTGAATTAGTACTAGCTAGCAGCAAGTTAATCTCTTCCCTCAACATGTTGTCATTTACCATCGGCCATTAGTTTTGAAGCTTTGATGGCTAATTTTGCTCAGTAACTGACCCAATCCAGTTTGATTAATTAAATCAGATATCGATCAAATGAGATTAAATTGGCATTGGTGAAAATGAGGCACCATTTAAAAAAAAATTTGAAGGCTTGTTTTCCCTCCTGAAACTATTTTTTTTTTGCGGGGTAAAAGGGAGTTTTATTCCAAAAGGATAGGGTTACAATCTCGAGACAGCTGCTCCTCACACCATGGAGGACTCGAGTTCAACCATACCGCAGTACAACACTCGGTACGGCTATAATGTGCCAAAAGATGTGCTACCCTATTCTACTCTCGACCGATTTTACAAGGAACAAACTCCCTAATCACCATGTGAGCTTTAATCTCAGCGTCAAGATGACCATAGGCTGATCTGGACAATGTATCGTCCATGAGGGTTACCAATGCATTCGAAGAATCCGATTGGACGATCACCGGCCTGTCTGAGTGTTGCATGGCCAAAGCCATACCTTGCATGATTGCATGAATTTCCGCTTCAAGGGCGTCATTACAGTGAAAAATATACGTATATGCCGCGAAGATCATGGTCCCATCCTCGTTCCGCAGTACCATTCCAGCAGAAGCACACCCATCATGGGTCGAAAAAGAACCGTCAACAGAAAGGGCCACCCAACCTGCTTGTGGGCGAGGCCATGGAGCAGGGGTTGGTGCACGATTACTACTCACAACACGGCCTTCCTCCGAGGTTGGCATTTTTCCTTTTATTATTTCTTCCATACTAAAATTTCTTTCCAAATGAAGCGACTTATAGTAGCTGTCCAAGTAGTCAACAGTAGCTTGAACCGGGGTCTCACCCTTTCCATGAGTAAAGTCGTTTCGTAGCTGCCATATTCGCCAAATGGTCATAATCACCATGTCCCTAATATGTTCTGGGCACTTTGACAGGAGTTGCAATAGCCACTCTTTCCCTGATTCAATTAGTAGAGCATCATCAGGTAGTGGCCATATCTTGCTCAGTCCCACCCAGACTTGCCGAGCATGCATGCATGTGATGAGAGCATGAAAGCTGCTCTCTTTCTCCTTTCCACAGACCGACAGGAAGTACGCGCAGGTAAATGGCGTTGTACCTTGCCCAGGTTCGTAGCTAACGCCCCGCTTGCCGTCTTCCACGCTAAGATACGCATCTTCAGCGGGACCCGAGACTTCCAGATCGAATTCCAGATTGTTCGGTCGCCGTCTGGCCTACTGCTGCTAGCACCACCCGCATGAAACTCATCATGTGATTCAGTAGCAAGCTTGTATGCCGATTTGACTATAAAAATACCACGAGGTTCAGGAAACCAGCCAATGAAGTCCGGCCTATTCCTTGGAGAGGTGCGAATCTTCAGAATCTCTATAGCATCCATCGGCCAGAAATGTTCATGGATCCGATCCACAATCCACGCTCCATTGGTGTCCAAAAAATCGGACACCCGGTTAAACCGGCAGTTCCTCTTAGGTGTGATAGGACGAAAGTCATACCGTCGCGGTATCCATGGATCTCTCCATGTTCTTACCGAAGTATCATCCCCAATTCTCCATATGATTCCCCTCTTCACCAGCTCTAAACCATGCGTAATACCTTTCCAAACCTCGGACGAATTTCCAGAAAAAACCGTATCCAATATACTGCCATGAGGATAATATCTAGCTTTTAATAGACGAGCACATAGACTATCAGGGAACTCTATCAATCTCCAAGCTTGCTTTGCTAGCAAAGCTTGGTTAAACGCGCGCATGTCTCTGAAGCCCATGCCGCCCTTGCTCTTAGGCAGCCTTAGTTTGTCCCAACTCAGCCAAGCCATCTTTCTTTTGCCTCTTTCTACTCCCCACCAATATTGCCTCATCAACTTTGTAAGCTCGTCACAAACCGATGCAGGTAATCGGAAGACACTCATTATGTATGTAGGTATTGCTTGCGCCACCGATTTGATTAATATTTCCTTGTTACCAGAGGACAGAAATTGCTCACTCCAATCAACTAGTCTCTTCTTTACTCTTTCTTGAGTAGTTTCAAACCTCCCCTTATGCATTCTCCCTTCCGGAACCGGTAACCCTAGGTATTTGCGTTCGAAAGCTTCACTTGTTACCTCCAGGATACGTTTAACCTCCACAGACACCACCTCATTGCAATTACTAGAGAAAAGGATGGAACACTTCGATGGGTTTATGAGTTGACCTGTAGCTCGTGCATAAGTGCTCAACAAACCTTTTACAATAGCAGCTTGCTGTTC
This sequence comes from Elymus sibiricus, assembly GCA_039707655.1. NCBI lineage: Eukaryota > Viridiplantae > Streptophyta > Magnoliopsida > Poales > Poaceae > Elymus > Elymus sibiricus. Next base: position 332,438,157 of record CM077674.1, on the reverse strand, counting down.
AGTGGCGCGAAAGAACAACAATGAATCATCCGCGAATAACAAGTGAGAGATCATGGGTGCCCGCCGACAAACTTTCACACCTTCCAGCCCCTCCTCCGAAATAGCTTTGTTAACCAACAGAGACAATGCATCAGCAACAAAGAGGAATAAAAACGGAGACAAGGGATCACCTTGTCGGAGGCCACGTGAGGGGATAAAGGGCTCCAATAATTTTCCATTCAGCTTCACCGAATACTTTACCGACGTTACACATGCCATAATCCAAGAAATCCACTGCTGTGAGAAGCCCCATTTGCGTAGAGCCTTCTCTAGAAAAACCCAGTCCACTCGGTCGTACGCTTTTGATAGGTCTAGTTTGTAAGCGCAACAAGCTGGTGAACTGGCTCCCACCGACTGGATGAAATCCAAGCATTCAAATGCTATGATAGAGTTATCTGTAATGAGCCTCCCTGGAATAAAGGCACTCTGATTTTCTGAAATAAGTTCAGACAGAATAGGACGTAGTCGGTTAACCAAACATTTTGAGACTATCTTATAAATCACATTACACAGACTGATCGGTCTAAAATCCTTTAGTTCTTTTGGAAATTGAACTTTAGGGATCAAGACGATAGCCGTGTCATTAACACCATCAGGCATCACTCCAGTAGCAAAGAACTCCATTACTGCTGCAACAATTTCTTGCTTCAGAACTGCCCAGTTACGCTGATAAAAACGCGCTGGAAATCCATCTGTCCCAGGGGCCTTAAGTGGCCCAATCTGAAAAAGCGCGTCTGAAATCTCCTTCTCAGAGAAAGGGGCGCATAACACATTGTTCATTTCCATCGTCACTTTTTCTTGAATGCACTCAATGACCTCATCAGGAGAGAGGGTTGGGTCTTTCGTGTATACCTCCTGAAAGTATGAGCGTGTCATCAATTCCATCTCTGAGGGTGCAATACACCAAGTGCCGTCTATTTTGCGCAACCGCTGAATATGATTTCGCCTTGCTCGCCAAACAGCTCTCCGGTGTAGATATTGGGTGTTCCTTTCTCCCTCTTTTAACCAAGTAATCCTCGATCGCTGCAGCCAAAGCATCTCTTCACGATATAAAAGCTCGTCAAGCTCGTTCATCTTCTGCCTTATACTCTGTCTATCTGCGTTCCCTTGTTGAAGACTAGCTAGCTCAGAGCGCAGTTTTTCAATATCACGTATCACATGGCCAAAGTTTTTACTACTCCACTCTTTGAGATTCCTCATAAGTTCCTTCAAAGAGCTAGCCACCACACCCAAATTACCAGTGGGTTTGTTTCTTTCCCACGAACTGGCTATCACCTCCGGTAGTGTGGGATCTCTTTCCCACATGATTTCATAACGCTGCACACCTCTTTGCCTTTGAACATCAGCAGGAACTAATTCAAGGACGATGGGACAGTGGTCTGAGCAAGAAGTTGCTAGGTGAACCACTCTCGAAGCCAGGAATAGATCACGGCCCCCTTCATCAGCACACACCCGATCCAACCGCACACGTACATTGTTATTACCAACCTGGCCATTATCATATGTAAAGGGAACCCCTGAGAAACCAAGGTCCTCCAACTCGCATAATAATAGGCAGTCCCTGAATGCTTCCATCTGAGATTCCGACCTCATTGTTCTCGACATATGTTCATGCTGCCACAACGCTTCATTAAAATCGCCACAAACAAGCCATGGTTCTTGCGAGACCCCTCTCAACCTTGTTAGATGATCCCACATTTTGTATCTATTCTCAACTCTTGGCTCACCATACACAAACGTCATCCGCCACTTTTTATCTGCTCCTCTATCTTCCACGGAAACATCAATATACCTCTGACAGGAATCCAACACAGTAACGATCAAAGACTCGTCCCAGTACAAAGCAAGTCCACCACTCAAACCTGAGCTGCTCACACCACAAAATCCCTTTAAACCAAGTCTCCATCTCAGCTTCTCCATCTTATCTACTGCTTGTCTTGTCTCACAAAGGAAGACAAGCTTGGGGATATTGGCTTTTGAGAGGGCCAACACCTCACGAACTGTCCGGCGGTTCCCCACACCCCGGCAGTTCCATATTAGGGAATTCATTGTTCCCGGCGCAGCTCCTCGCGGGAGCCCGCCGAATTGCTTACATCATCCACTGATTTAGCTTCAGTTCGTGCATGTTTGCTGCCGGTACTAGAAGTAGGAGACGACGCCTGACCATCCTCCCCGTTGCCTGAAGTAATCGCCAACAACGGCAGATGTGTAACCTGCGGATCATCCATAGCACCACCCTCAGACAGAATACGTTTCCTTAATCCTTTGTCCTCCTCCATGTTATTATTTGCCTTCCCTAAGGTCTCCTTTTCAGTCGATCCCTTTGTAGAAAGGTTCTTGACAGGGCTGGATGCAGTATCTCTCAGACCATCACCACCATGATTTCCGGACGCAGCAGGAGCAGTAGTACGACCACCCCCCTTAAACTCAGACCTGCTCATGTTTGGTGGATCCGCGTACAGCCAGTCCCCAAATTTCAGTTCCTTTGCGGTATAAACACCAGTACCACACTCCTTGAAATCATGCCCAATTTTACCACAAAACTTACAAAAGCGAGCAAGTTTTTCATATCTAACTGCAAACACTTGCCTCTCCCTGCCTTTGACAATACTCACATGCTTTGTAAGGGGCTCCCTCACATCATGTTTAACTCTGATTCTGATGTAACCCCCCCGGGAATTCCCCGCAAGTCTGAGCTCCATAATTTCCCCAGCCTTGCGGATTAGTTTCTCTACAATATCCTTGCTGCAGTAACCATCCGGGAGCTTATGAATCTGCAGCCAGATTGGCATGTGTACAATCTGCGTGTCCTCGGCTCGGCTAAAACCATCATAAGGATGCAGCAACACTGCCCAGAATCTGAACAACCAAGGGCCCTGATGCATGATTCTTTCCCAGTCGCCCAAACAAGATGCTTGCACAACGAACAAATTGGCCCCAACTGGCCTAAACCTCACCGGCTGCGCCGGGTTCCACGCCGCTCTCATGTCCTTGAAGAACGCCGAGTGGCTGAAGGTCTTGTCAGTATGAACACGGGCAAGAGCCATCCAGCGGACGCGCTCGTTGATCTCCGGGACCTCTTCATCGATTACTAGGTCGTCGAACTTCTCATCCTCTAGGTCAAGTTGACCAAAGAAGTCGTCCAGGTCTCCTGTTCCAGCGCCTCTTGACCCGCCGCTCGTTGCAGATCGCGCGTCGGGTGGAGTCGCCATCACAGCTTCCCTCTTGCGAACGTACTCGCTCGATCTCTGGTAGATTGATAGGACTCAGGGCGATCAGATCGCCAAGAGGAGAAGAAACCCTAGCCGCCGTCTAGGGGAAACCGTCTTCAGATATGCCCCGTGCCTCCGTCTTCCTCCTGAAACTATTTGATTGGCTCTGTTGTCCTTTACATTTAATTTGGGCTCACTTAGCTTAAAAAACTATTTTCCATGATAGAACAACATTATGTGGAGCATCTTAGCCTCTCTTGAAGGACAAAACCGTACCAGACAATTAAAACTGAATATATATATATATATATATATATATATATATATATATATATATATATATATAAAACTGACGATGTAAATTATGTATATTCAACCTTTTGGTTTAGAAATATGAAAATTTGTGACCCGTGAAAAAAAACTAATATCACATATTGTTTATTTTGTACAAAGCACAACATGTCATATCTTGAAACCCAAAATTTTATGTCTATGGTCCAACCCACAAACCTCACATATGATTTTCTAAGTTTTATGAATTTTTTATGTGCAATTGTGTCCTTCAATAAATTAGGAGGAGTTCAAATCCAAAAAAAAAGGAGGAGTTAATGTGACCCTGCTATGATAGTTGGGATTTAATTGGGCTATAAAATAGTATGACAAGAAAGCAAGCCAATCAAATCGAAAAAGTAATATTTTTTGACAACAAAATAGAAGCTAGCCAACAATCGTTTCGATAATCCGTAATATTGTGTCTAGCGTCTACTTTGAACCTGTGTTCAATTTTCTGTAGACTATTCAGAATTCGGGCTGGAAATAAAAGTCCAACGGTGAACATGTTTCTTATGAATTATCTCCCAGCAAATTAAAGCCACCTTCATATTGTTCGAGATCTTACAAATCGACCAGCTTAACTTGCTTTTTTTTTTTTTTTTTGCGGGGAAGCTTAACTTGCTTTGAATGCGTACTAACTTACACAAAACATTCTTGCATGCATCTTTGCATCGTTGTCAGCGGAGAGAACTAAAGAAAGGCTTTTATTTTCATTAATTTAGATCCAGCAATGTTTAATTAACAGTAATAGAATCTATTGCACAAGCAATTAACTAAATGGGTTTGCCAATTTGTTAAACATGATATTTATTTATTTCTGAAGGCGTTGCTGATGCTCTTGCTCAAGAACTCGAGGTCATGATAGGTGTTAGTGGTTTGATTGGGTTGTCATCGGGATGGTGTCTCACTTGTTCAGTTTTCGGCCTGGTTTCTATTATAAAGGGGGCCACTTCGTATTTTGTTCCCCTATCTACATGAAACAACACAGGTTTCCTCAAAAATATTATTTATTTATGAGCTTTGAAAACAGACACTACAAATTTTTAGGGTAAATGAACATTTTTTTATGACCCCGAGTGGACATTTTATTTATTTATTTATTATATATATGCATAAACAAATTTGTAAAATCGACTTTCCGCTAGTCGCTCCTGGATGAAAAGACTTGATCCATCAATCTCTTTCTGGCCGAGTTGTGACGACGTCGATGCATGCAGACATGATGAACTCGAGATCGGTCTCGGTGTGGATCTCATCTTCTTCTCAGTAGGGGAAGCCGGCGTTCTGCCCGAGCCCCTGTTGCACCATCTCCATTCCGGTGGCAGCGAACTCCGGCGGTGGCGGCATGGCCATCAACATCTGCTGCATCTCCATCTCATTCTTAGAGTTCGCGCTGCAGCTAGCGAACTCAAAGCCACCGCCGCCTGCGAGCTGCTGCTGCGGCGGGGGCGCGAGGAGCATGCGGCTAGCGCTCCTGGCGCGGCCGACGTCCAGCGCCTCCTGGAGCACCTGATTGGCGCGCGCGGAAACGGCGGCCTGCACGTCCACCAGCGCGGCGGCGAAGGCCATCAGCTCCTCCTCCCCCAGGTCGCGCAGGTCGGCGTCGAGCCACGCCGCCACCGGGCTCCCCGCGGCGCGCTCCTTCTCCATGGCCTCCTCCGCGCGCTCCTTCCGCGCCTTCTCCGCCTCCAGCTGCTCGCGCAGCTGGCCGTACTGCCGGTTCAGCTCCGCCAGGTTGCGGTCGCCGGCGGCGCCCAGGCCGGCGCAGCCCCCCGCCGCCCCGACCTGCGCCGCGGAGGGGATGAAGCGGTCGAGGATGGCCTCGACGGAGGGGTGGCCGAAGGAGAAGGCCTTGCCGGCCGGGGAGAAGACGACGGCGGCCACCTCGGCGCCGCAGAGCACGGCCAGCTCGCTCACCTTCTTGAACAGCCCCGCCCGGCGCTTGGAGAAGCACACCTGGCGCGCCTCCTCGCTCTCGATCCGCCGGATCTCGATCTTCTGCCGCCCCATGCTAAGCTTCCGCTTCGGCGCCATCGACATCTAATACCTCGCTCAGAGAGTGTTTCTTTGTAGGGGAGGTGGTATGATGCCGCCGTGTGTTTCTCTACGGCTCGGGTGCTCGTGTTTATATAGTTGTGCTCGTGTGCTTAGTTGCCTGCAGCCCTGTACATAAATAGATAGGAGTATATATATGCCAACTCATCCTGGGCAATGCATTTTTAATTTCTTATTACTCACCTCTCTGTTCGATTGCTCATGAGTTGTCACGCGCACGAGAAGATCTGAGCAGCCTTTAATATTTCAAATGAAATTTCGACGAATTTATGAAAGTTTGTAAATCTAGGTGGGCGCCAAAATATTCGTAACCTCGGAGTTTCGTGCTAGGTTTAAATTGAATTCAAACCAAATTATTTTACTGGTGAACAGTATGAGATGTTCAGCTGTCCTTGTACCTAACAGGCTAACAACTCATCCGTCATATCACCACCTCGCACATATAGCTGGCCTTCCAGTGGATTAACATCAAAGGGGTGGTAATTGCAGTCGAGTTAATTGGGTGAAATTGATTATCGTCTCATCAAGCTCTTCCTCAATTGGATACCTCACGAATCAATTTTTTTAGGACTGGTTCCTACTATGGTAATATTTATAGAGTACAGTTTTTACAGTTATATTTACATGGTAGGATGTTTCACGGGCACCAACGTACCAAGAGAGAAAATTACAAGGAGTATAGTAGGGTGGAAATATAATCATTAGAGGAGTGTTTGGTAGACTGCATTACCTCAGTCTGGCTCTAGGGAGCTAAGTTCAACCCATATGGATGTCTGGCCTGCATCAAAATTTTGGCCCGCATGAAGCTTAAAGCAGTGTTGGGCCTGACTAAGGAGGAGCACTCGAATCAGTCATTAGGACCCAACTCGACCAGAGCGAGCCAAAGCTAGCCCAACATGAAGGAAGACTTCCAAGGTCTCTTTTTGGCTCTATCATTAAGGAGATTATATGTAAGAATAATTTTTTTATTAGTTGTCTGTTTAGTTTTGAAGGTCGAGAGTCAAACATGGAGGCTCATAACCTAGCTAGGTTTTCTCATTCGCTTGATCAAGGTCGCAATATGTGGCTTAGCACTCCTCATGACCCATTGTGTATCCTTACGAACATCTCTTTTGATTAATAAAGCATAGCAACCCTGTCTAAAAATGCTTAGCAACTCCTTATAAAAACTGGTGCGGCCTCGTATGTAGCGTTTGCACCTCTTCTGTTGTCCTCACCTCCATAATCTCCTTCAACTACCCCCGCTATAAAAACTGGTGCGGCCAGGTATGTAGGTTGTTCTCCTTCATCCCCATTTGAGATAAGCTTTACACGAAAATATGCACATGAACGCTACCTACAACCATTGTGCTTATAAACTTGATATGTCCAAAGCGTATGATCGTGTGGATTGAAGTTTCCTAGAAGGAGTACTGACCAGATTTGGGTTTTGTCAGAAGTGGATAAATTGGGTGATGACCTGTGTTCGGTCTGTGAGATATGCAGTGAAACTAAATGGAGAAATTTTGGATTTCTTCAAACCTTCGAAGGGTCTCCGTCAGGGAGACCCTTTAAGTCCGTATCTGTTCTTGTTTGTGGCTGAAGGTCTATCACATGCCCTCGAGGCTGAATGTGCTGCTGGTAAGATCACCTCGTTGAAAGTGGCGAGAGGGAGCCCAGGTATCTCCCATCTTCTATTCGCAGATGATAGCCTTCTCTTCTTTAAAGCTGACAGTGATGAAGCAAGGAGCATCAAGAATGCCCTCAACAAATTTCAGCAAGGAACGGGCCAATTGTTAAGCCCAAGTAAATGTTCCATGTTGTTTAGCAGAGCTTGCCCTTCGCAAGTCCAGAATGAAATCAAGCAGATTCTGGATATAAACTCTGTCACTTTTGAGGAGAGGTATTTGGGTCTTCCCACACCCGAGGGGCGCATGAAGAGGTCCCAATTTCAACCTATCTTTGATCGCTTCACTAAAAGGCTCTCTAATTGGGTTGAAAGATTTATGTCCCATGGAGCTAAAGATATTTTGATCAAATCGGTGATTCAAGCATTGCCAACTTATACCATGAGTATGTTCAAGATGAGTGTGGGTTCTTGTGAGCATTACGAGAAAATGGTGCGTGACTTCTGGTGGGGTGATGAGCAAAATCAAAGAAGAGTTCATTGGATGTCATGGGAAAAAATGACACAACCAAAATGTCATGGAGGCCTGGGTTTTCGAGACATGCAGGTTTTTAACCAGGCCCTGCTGGCTAAGCAAGCTTGGCGCCTAGTCCAGTGACCAGAAAGTTTGTGCGCTCGGATTCTGAAATCAAAATATTATCCAAATGGCAATTTGTTGGACACGGTCTTCGCGTCCGATGCGTCACCTGTGTGGAGAGGGATTGAGTTTGGCCTAGAACTCTTAAAGAAAGGTGTTGTTTGGAGAGTTGGAAATGGGAACAGTATCCAAATCCTTAGGGATAATTGGATCCCAAGACAATCAGGTCTCAAGGTTCTATCTCTTAAGACCCGGAGCCGAATCAGATGGGTTAACCAGCTCATGTTGCCACAAGCAAGAGAGTGGAATATTCCCCTTATCGACGAGCTATTCCATAGCTTTGACGCGGAGGAAATATGCAAAATAAATATTCCTCTCAATGAGACTGAAGACCATCTAGCATGGAACTATGAGAAAAATGACATCTTCACGGTAAGAAGTGCTTATAGACTGGGAATGAATTTGAAGCAACAGGAAGAAATAGCTGGTTCATCTTGTAGCGTCAGCACTGGAAGGGAAAATCTCTAGAATTTAATCTGGAAAGCGCAGGTCCCTCACAAAGTCCGTATTGTTGCCTGGAGAATTGCCACCGACTCACTTCCCACAAAGGAAAACAAAAGGAGGAGGACCCTGGAAATTGATGGAATATGTAACATATGTGGTATTGAGAAGGAGGATGCTCACCATGCTGTTGTGAACTGCACCAAGGCTAGAGCTCTCAGAGAAAAGATAAGAGAGCACTGGGCATTGCCAAAAGAATTAGTACTTGCTGCACATAATCCAGATTGGCTGTTACATGCTTTAAGCCAATGCTCTGGACACATGCGTGAAAAACTGCTACTGGTTCTATGGCGATCATAGCATCTTAGGGAGGATATTGTGCATAATAAAGGGTAAGCAAAGATTTTGGACTCGGTACTTTTTCTGAAGAATTACTGGGAAACGTTGAACTCTGAAGCCCCAGCCGAAAGTGATGTGAAAGGGAAAAAACTATTGCATGAAACTGGAATGCGATCGTCGCCAGATAGAAATATACAGCCAAAATACCACTGGTCCAGGCCCCAAGGAGCTTGTATTAAACTGAACGTGGATGCTTCTTATGTTTCAGTTCTGGGATCGGCGTGGGCAGGGGTGGTCGCTCGCGATAGCGCGGGATCGGTGGTATTTTCCGTAGGCTGTCATCTTCAGGCATGCGACGATGCAGAGGAAGCAGAGGCAAGCGCCCTAGTGATTGGACTCAAGTGTTTGAGAGATGTAAACAGGGGACAGGTGTACGTTGAGTCTGACTGTGCTGCTGTTGTGACTGCTGTGAACTCTGAAGGAAGGAACAGCACCAAGTGGTGGGCTAAGTATGAAGAGGCTAAAAGCCTGATGCGTGATTTCAGTCTATGTGAGGTGAGGAAAATAAAAAGAGAGTGTAATGTGGCTGCACATGAGTTGGCCGCCCATGCTAGAATTCATGGGGATTTTTTCTGCCGAAGAATGTGCCAACAGATATCCTTCATGTAATTGAGAATGATTGTACTCTTACTATGAATGAATGAATGAGCTCTCTTTTCCCTCAAAAAAAATATATGCACATCGACGTTGTGATTCCATTCAGGCGATCAGTTCCCAGTTTCATTGACTGTAAATCCTCAATTCCGTGTTCATGTTTGGAGCTGTTTTAGACGAATTTCGGCACGCACATGATCAACCGTTTGATTTTTTTTTGATCACTAACCTCATCTCGCTAATTCACACGACTTTCGTGTTGTTAGTTTTCAGTTTCGACGCTCGTAGACGAGTAGAACTACATCTCCGTAGTGCAGCATGTTACTTTAGATGAATTTTAGCAAATTCTTCGCACGCGGTCGACCATTTGAAATTTCTGTTGACCACTAGCTTCATCTTGTTGTTTCACACAACTTTTATGTTGTAAATTTTCTGTTTCGATGGTTGTACATGAGTAGATCTATATCTCCCTAGTGAATTATACAAATGTGTTCACGTGTGCGTTCTAGTTTAGACGAATTTCGGCAAATTATTCGCACCCGGTGGACTGCTTGAAATTTCCTTTGAGCACTAGCTTTTAATCTCATTGTTCCAAACAACTCTCATGTTGTAAGTTTATTATCTCAATGCTCATAGTAAAAGTTGTTTAAGTGTGGTGGTACGAGATTAGTTCACCACGTGGACAAGAGGTGAGATTAAACCATCGATCAGCATGTATCCAAACAATCACGCGTTGTATCTGGGGAGTGCTGACATGCAACCAAACGTCGTGCTAGTGTTTTTGCTCAGGTTGTTGTGGCACCATATACCGTAAAAGGAAGAAATCGACCTTAGACCTATCTCTCGGGGCTGCTCTCGTAGGTTGAATCTTATTCCTTTCCAGGATTCCAGATAGCAATTGTTAAAGAAAATCTCCACATGAAAACTAGCCCTAGCATGCAAAATCGAGACAATATGATCCATATAGGGAGACAACTGATGTCGGGATGTGTCTAGAAAGGACTTAGTGTGCGCTGGAAAATTAGATACGTAGGTTGCTGCCAATGTTGCAGTTTCTCCCCTCTAACATATTTGTGGTATTTAGCCGATCTGATTAAGAAGCCAAGCAAAAACCTTATGTTTCATAACCACTTTAATTTTCAATTCAATATGAAGCGTTCTAATGGGCTGAGACCTTTGAATAATATTTTGTATTATCTTCTTGACAAAAATCATGCACCCCAACGATATGACCATTCACATGGTTCTGGTTAGATGATTTGATGACATGAATACATTCTCTCACAAGTTAGAGTTCATCAAAGGCTTCTAAAGATAGGGATAGATGAAATAGCTTATCGAGCTCATTTGGGCTTAGGCAAAATGATGAAATGAGATGTTTGCATCAATGACATATGATTATAAACATGGGAGTATCTCAACTAGAACTCCATTGTTCCAATCACATTTTCACATAGTAAAATATCTACCATTATCCACTTGACAAGAAGAGATCCCTATGACAATGATATTACTAAATCTACAATTCACAACTCATCTTCATCATCTCAACTTTTCTCCTTGCCTATATAAGCACACGCCCTAAGCTAGAGAAACAAATTTGAGCAACATTTGCATGCATGCATGTCTCTGGTCGAGCGAACGAACCTGGAAAGAAAAACATCATACACATGAACTCTCTTCTGATGTATAGCTAGTTCTTGCTAGTTGAATAACGACATTCAATGGGGTGTAACGACATTCAATGGGCTGCTAATGCTCATTTTTATACTAGCAAATGTGTACTGTAGTGGCGGGCGTCTTTCTGCAAAATCACTAGGGATTGCCTCGCGCATCGAATTGTCATAAATCAAGGATGGCAGGTACACAATCATCAACAACTAATTTTTGTTATAAGAGTAGATAAGGAACAAACTAGTGGTCAAGAAAATAAGATAGCTATGAAACGAAGAGGATATTTCTCTACTCCTATAAAAACATGAGTTGGTGATGATGGTGTGTCTGCCTTCGTGCCATCTACACCATCCGATCTAAAATGTATGGCTGAGACTGAAATATTTGTTGTCCCCGAGCCACTCACCCCACACCGTGCCGAAAGTCTCGAGGTTCTCCTTCTCTCAGGAAAGAAACCGAGTCTTCTAGAACCCCCTCCCAAATTCCTCCCGGACACCCTTCCGCCCTTGCCTATCTTCGACGGGGACCATCAGAGTTGATTTGGTCGAGGACCCCCTGTATAGAATTGTAGTTGGGGTCTCAATAGCGGTGGAGTATTTGGCTTCAAGATTGCCCCGATTCTCTCCTTTTAGATCTGGTTGTGCAGACCATCGGAGACAGAGACGATAGTGGGTTGCTGCCATATCCAATTTAGTTTAGGTTATTACTTCGTTTCCCTTTGTGGCTGCTGGGATCGATTCCGTTTTGTGTAGGCTCTGGTTCTCAACCTCCAACTGAGGCCTTCTCTTCCATGGTGACATGGAGGCTACCATCGGCATGGAAATCATGAGTAGTCCCGGGTGTTGCGGGCACGGAGAATTCTGCCGGTGGCGAGCTACTCGTTCCCGGTGGCGCCGGTGCCAACTGCCCCGAGCTGCTGTGTTCGTTCCCAACCACGCTCATTTCTCCGTAAGTTCCATGTTCTCATGTCAGATTCAAGAGATTGGTCATTTTTTGGAGTAGAGCTGTGTATGAGATTCGTGCATTTGTTTTGTCAAACCATGGTCTCCCCTAAACAAGTAAATTTATTAATATTTTAGAGACAAATCAGTTGTGGACCTATAAAGTACCTCGTGAACTGCGGGTTTAGCCTTTCTAATTGATTCTTGGCAGAAACTTCCATCCTTGGTGAAATTCCTTTTACTCCATTCTCTTAGGTTGTTACCATATTTGCTACTCCATATTGTTTTTTAATTGTGATCTATGTCAGATTTTTGTCCATGGCATGATTTGGTGCAAGGGTAAGTACAACAGCAGGATCAAGCACGGCTAAATGTATTCTTAAGGAAGTTTTGAAGTCCCACACTCAATGAATAAAGATAAGCTTTTGTTCTTTGTTGTACCAAAAATTCAAGATCAGAGGCTACAAGTATGATTTACTCTATTAGTTTGTTAGCTCGGTATTCAGTCCAGATCATTCTCACGTACTCAATGTGCCAACTATGTGCTTTGCTTGAATAAATAAGTTACCAGTTTACTACAGTTCGATTCATTGGATTAGGCATAGTGCTCCAAAATGTTTCAAGCAAAGGTACAAAGAGATATATATTCAGTGTAAACAGCAGGACTCAATTTTGCTTCAGATATATGCTTTTCTGAAAGATAGTTCATTTGGGTGGATGAACACATGGTAGGCTTATGAGGTAGTTTTTTTTCCAGTTTTTCTTTCTTTACATTGAGAGATGTAAAGGGAGCAGAGGAAAAGGCAAAGGCTGGCCCATGAAGTTGAATTTCAGTTTAGGGCCTACTACACGTTCACTTGCAGATCATTGAAGTGTGTAACTTTAAATAGCGTCACAACTCTAAACTGTGCAATCTTTCAGTTGTAGAAGAAGGCTGAAGGGGGATACAATTAATCTTCCTAATCATGATCAAAAGAAACAAATTTCTTGTTGTGATGATAGAAGGGGTTCATGCTAATAAACAGACTACTGGACTTTGTTAAGCAATCGTTGTTTCTTGATTTATCCAAGAGCAGGGAAGGGCATTAAAACCAATATCTCGTGTGAATGTTTTAGCATTTTAGGCATCTTTTGGGTCTATTTACTTGACACGAACTTAAGCATTTTCAAACTCTTGAATGCTTGTAAACCTAAGGATCATAACCCACTGTCCCTTGAAAGTATATCATGCTCTTCGAGGGGATATATCATGCAACCATCAGCCTAGATCCTGAACACGGCAAAGCTTTTTTTTTCAGAGTAAAATCATAATGTAGTTGGTGTGTGGCTCCATATAACTACGTGATGTTTGTAGCGTCATTGTACAAACACCTTTTTATGTGGCTAAAGCCTAACTTTCTCGATAAAAATCTCAGTACTACATTTGGGTTTGTATATTTGTTATTTCACTTCATTTCACGTGATTCCGTAGCATAGCACGGGCATCTTACTAGTGTTCTATAAAACTGGAGAAGAGGATCGGATACTGTTCTGTAAAAGAAACTAGCTAGTGTACTTCGATCATCATCTGCACAAAAAGAGCAAGAACGATGAAGAAAAAGTATGGATGGAAATCACAGGAAACATTACCCAAACTGCCAAACATAATCAATCGACATATATCTCTGATTCTGACAATTCAACTGTCTGTTCAAGTTTCACTACATAGCAGGTTCCCTTCCCTTGCCATGTATTCTTCGTAAGAAAAATATAAAGAGAAACAGAGAGAGAATTCACAGAAAAAAGGCTAAATTTGACGATAGTTCTAGAAAAAACTGAAATTCAGATCCTGTAAACTGGATGGAAATAGTCTGCCAAAAAGAAAATCTGATGAAACTCCTATGGTAAATTCAGATCCTGTGACTCTATCTTTCATGTAATCGTAGACTATATTCGGGAGGCACTCTCTTTTGATTATCCTTGATCAACAAGGCGTGATATTCCTCAAAAAAATATTGCTTTACAAAGCTGATTGCACCAAAAAAGAAAAAGGAAAGAGTGTGCTTGTATTAGAATGTCATTTTGTATTGCAAAGCGGTTTTCTAAAATCAAAGCCCCGCCTTCTTTGACAGTCTTAGCTCCTTTGATGAAAATATTCGGTCATGCCCGTATGCACCTGCATATGACCGCGCCACTAACTTTTGTCCCATCATCGGCTGCCCTTTTCTCACATGAACTGCTTCTGTCAATGCACGGGAATAAGCAGCTAAAATTTTCTAACTATTGCCTCAGTTTCTAAATATAAGATGTTGAAATACAAAAACGTGTTATATTTAAAAACAGAGAGTGTACTTGCTAAAGCATGGCTCCGCAAGATTGTGATGTATACCTAGTAAAGTAGAAATATAAAGAGCACACGACGAACTTATTTACTTGGATAGTTGGACGAAACAGGGGGCAAATGAGCATGGAAAGATGCAAAATAAACTGATCATCTAGAAGGCCTATTGAAAAGAGATAAGTGCACCATTCGTCAGTGAACTCTCGCGAGATGAGCACATTGGTCACACAAGTCTCAAAATGTGAAAAACGGGTCACTTTGGTTTGTTTCATGAGCGAACGGGTCACTTCCGCGTCTCCAGCCGTTATTGTTGCGTACATGGCTTGCGGACTCAGCGTGGGGCCCACAGCTTTTGGCGGGTGTAGATTCGTTGGAAAGCCCCTGGAAAGAAATATTGTTTCACTTTCGACCCCCGACCGTGCGTTTCGAGCAGAGGGCGACATGATGGCGACTGGGTCGACAGCGGCAGCCCCGGCCGTCATGGCCCCTATAGTAGGCGGCGGCGGAGAGGATGGCAAGGTTGCCGCACCTCCTGAAGGCGCCGCATCGCCTGAAGGCGGTGATGGATTTGCATACGATGACAGCGCCGCACCGCCTGAAGACGGTGATGGATTTGCAGAAAGAGAAGAAGAACTATGCAAGAGCAAGTTGGCATGCCAATATACATGCCAAACACAAACATAGGGCCCACAAATGGTTGTTGAAAATGGAGATGTTAATATACCTGAGATACTAGAGGTAATATGTAGTACAAATGACTGAAATAATTCTAGTTTTCAGAGGCAGTACTCACTAATTCTATATTTTTTTGAACAGCACATTGATCATGTACAATTAGATCCCAGGAAAGATCCTTACGATGTGAAAGATTCTATGATATCTCACCTAGGCCATGAGGTTTATACCATTTTTTTGAGTTAACAATTTCATATAATGCAATATTGTACATTAGTTCTATTATGTTCTTCCAACTAGTAATTTCAGTTATATAATTCAAGAAATGCAAGCCCCAAAAATTGTGTTTGAAGAAATTCAACCATCCCTGGTGAATCTGCATTTGTTGTTCAGCATAGAGAAACTATTCCAGCACCAAAGACATCAACGGTGACAACATAAGGTTTGAAAGGTTTAGCAAGGGATAGGTCAGGAAGGAGGAGAGTGGCTAGAGCTGCAGCTAATGCAATTGATAGGGAGAGTGAAAATGCAAGAAGAGGCAGAGGGAGCACTAGCAATAGTGGAAGAGGAAATGCAGACACAACTAGCACAAGCAGCAATGCAGTAGCAGGGAATGCAGGTGCTGGAGGTTTTGAATATCTTCTGTTTGAAGCAAGAGGAGGAGCAATAGGTGGTAGGAGAGGAGCAAGAGGGGCAATAGGAAACAGAAGAGAAAGTACAAGAGGAGGTAGAAGAGGAGCAAGATCTGCAGCTGCCACAAGCATGGATGAAGAGGAGATCAACAACACACAATCAACACCACAAGACTGAAACACTGCTTTATAATTCAATGCTAGTTTGAAACTGATCATGTCCCTTTGGTAATTCAGTGCTAGTTTGAAACTGATCATGTCCTTTTAGTAGTTCGGAACTTGTTATCTATGCAAGACCTTTTATATTTGCTGAGCAATGTGTGTTGTGATATATAGTGTCATGTGTCATTTGAATTGCATACAGTCTGAACTATAATTATGCAACACAATTTCTGAATTTCATATAGTCTCAACTATTACAGAGGCATAAACTGAATTTGATAGAAGACCATCTCACAATGTTAAACAGAACATCAAGAGATCTCCAACATCAATCTTAGATACAATAGGTTCACAACATACTTCATATAGCAAATTTGGATACAAATGGTTCACGTCAAATTGCATCGAGCAAATTTGGATACAATAGGCTACATTGCCACAATTCAAACACATAGGCTACACTGCCATAAATTAGACACAAAGGCTACATGGCCACATACATTGCCACAATCCAAACTAGAGATATTCAAACTAAATCTTGAACAGTTCACCTGCACGCCCCTCGGACCCTGGCCCTGCAAAACCATGCCCACGACCAACATATGCCCTCTCTGCGCCATCTATTGTACCAGGATAGCAACTGAAAGTGTGACAGCGAGCACTGTTCGATTCTTCATCGTAATCATACTCAGACGACAACTCGGTTAAGATTGGACTGTGATCTATAACCTTCAGGACATGGATCTTCAGAAGATGAACAACTGTCGGCTTCTCATCTTTCCGACAAGGAGTAGGTGGCGAAATTGGTTCATCAGAATCAGAGGTTGGATAATCTTGTCATCTGTCAGGTTCTGGTAGCTCCACTTCATACAGTTTAGGCAGTTTGTTTGGATTTTTCATCCAAGCTTCAACAACGACGAAGCAACGATCAGTATGCTCCAGCATCTTCACAAGATCGCCGCCGAGACTGCTAACAAGCTTGGTAACGAACTCAACCTCCCATGCCTCTTGCGGGAGCCCATCAAAGCTCAACCTTGTTAGAAACTTCAAAGACGGCGCCTCGCCACCCATCTCACGGTGCCAACGGCTAAACTGGATGGTCTCTCCGCCGGCGGTAAGCTTACGGGAGTGGTGGATGAGCACGCGAGTGCAGTCGTCGCCAGATCTGAACCGGAGAAGAAAATCGGCTGGAGGCGAACATACCTCCACCATGACGTCGTCGCGGCAGATGCCACATTGCGCCTCCAGCGCCGCCACCACCTGCGCCGGCGACACGGAAGGCCGGTTCCCTTCCACTGTACCGACCAGCGCACGACCGCGCAGCTTCTCCTCCAGCGGGTACATCCCCGCGGTGCGCTGGAGCACACAACGACCAAACTCCGGCCGCATCTCCGCGCCTCCAAGTCTTCGTCGGGAAGAAGAGACTCCCTTCCCTGTTCTGCGGCCGCCAGTTCTCTCCCTCGAACTGGTCCATCTCGATCTAGGTGACGGCTATGGCAGATCGAGAGAGAGGGCAGCGTGAGAAGAAAAGCTAGGGATTTGCCTGAATCTGGGTGAATTGGGGATTTTGACCGAGGCCCGACGTACAATTTGCAAAAACACCCAGCACAAAAAACTATAGGGGCCGCACTGCATAAAAATCGTCCCTTAGACGCGAACTTAACTACCCGACAAAAATACTAATAGTGGGCCCCACACCGAGTCAGCAAGCCATGTCGGCCCGTTACGGCTGAAAACAGGGAGGTGAGTGACCACTTTTTAACATTTTGAGACTTGTGTGACCAATGTGCCCATCTCGCGAGAGTTCACCGACGAATGGTATGTTTATCTCTATTGAAAATGTTCGGCTCCCTAGAAAGAGCAGATAACTGAAGAAGTGCAGATGGTGGCAAATGTCTGGACAGTAAATAGATTCGATGCGTAACAAAGATGCTAACCGAAAAAGGGAAAGGAGAGAGGAGCTTTAGTACATCCTGGACTTTACTTGCCTAGAAAGACACGAGAAAAGAAACTGAAATCAAGAACAATATCCGAAGAGACCCCCCATTCTCTCAAGTAAGAACAAATCTCCTCACTTGATAAGGGGAAAGAACCAATGCACATTTGCTGCAATCCAATAGAGAGAAGCAGAAATCTACGGCTCAATCCATCCATCCATCCTAAAAAGGACATCCACCAGAACCACTCAATCCGGAAGGAATTAATCGCCGAACCGAGAAAGAAAGAACCTAAAATCTTAAAAGTGCACGTGCACTTTTTGGTGAGACCGAGCGGCCAGCTCGCAGCCGCACGATCCAGCCATCACACGCGCTAACTGACAACTTCCCAGCCCACCCCACCGACAGCCTCTCTCTCTTCACCGCACCACCCACG
This sequence comes from Elymus sibiricus, assembly GCA_039707655.1. Classification (NCBI taxonomy): domain Eukaryota; kingdom Viridiplantae; phylum Streptophyta; class Magnoliopsida; order Poales; family Poaceae; genus Elymus; species Elymus sibiricus. The sequence goes on along the minus strand of CM077674.1, from coordinate 332,420,004 downwards.
ACTCCTCTCTCGTTCTCTCACCCGACCCGCGTCTCTCTCTCACTCTTCCACGGATCTGGATCAGAGGGGCCTCTTCCCTCAACGCCGACCACCAGAAGGCCCCCACTAACCGGCCACCACGCTCCACCAGCGGATCGGAGGAGGGGAGGACCACCCCACGTGACTCTGCCCCGAGGTCCTCGTCGCGCCACCACCACGACAGTTGGCTTGGCCGCACCACCACCGGCCCACTCCACCATGGCATCCTCCCCAACCGTCCGGCTGCTCCCTGCCCAACCAGATCCAGCCCCATCGCCGTTGTCCCCCGCCGTCGTCGACAGGATGCGGCCGTCGTCTACTTCCTCTGCCCGAGGCCGGCTGAGATCCTTCCCCTTCGGCTCCGACTGAGTCCACTTCCTCCCAGATGGCGGGGGTGGAGGATCCTCTGGTCGCGGTGGCGTGTGATGTCGGCGTTCCGGCGTCATGATCTGTTGGGCGGAGGTGCAGCAATGTCAGGTCCAGACGCCGGCAGCGTTTCTGGGCTGATTCGGGCAGAGGGGTCCCGTGGGAGAGCGTTGCATTCGCTCGGCTGCGAGAGCTTCTCGTCGGAAATTCTTTGATTGGGCCATCATATCCTAGCAATATGTACTACGGAAGCACAATGTTCAGAGGCACCGGTGTATTTCTGGGTGCCTGCATGTCAATACAATCTAGTACAATATAGTAGTATTTTGCTAGTAAACCTGGCACACGAGTCTAGTTTATCTTTACATCTTTAATTAATGTTTAATTTCCTCTTCTAATTTAGTGCTAGTCTGCTAGAGTACATGATGATAGTTGCTGAAGCAAACTAGTCCAATTCTATGTATGTTTCATCTTCCTTGCAAAAACTTAGCATTCAGCGGATGATCGGGTGGTGAAATAAGTGTTTTAGTCAGCTAACGTTGAATGATTGGGTGGTGAAATAAGTGTTTTCTTTAGTCAGCTAACACTGTAACGCTTGTATGTTCTGTAAATTATCAATCTTGAATTTTCTGAAGAGCATAGAAAGAGTTGCACAACCATATTTTCAGAGTTGCACATTGACTACCATCCAGTTGGTCGGGGCTGTTGTCAAAGTTGCACATCCTACTGGTAGGGAGTTGCTTAAGTCGATCTATTTTTGCTAGTCACATTTTTTTGTTGGCATCTGCAGTATTGTAGTTGCACATATAGTAGTTCTCAGTTGGATATGACCATTGAAAACTTGTACAACACTGCTGTAAACTGGTAAACTGGAAGCATGTCGTCCTACAAGTAGGCCTCATCGCCCACCTTTTTTGCAACTACGCAGGTCCCCTTATCCAAGTTGTTTTGATTGACTTGCCAACCAAGTAGTATAATTGTTTCTGGGTGGCAATTTTTTCGCTCACCCAGGTAGGAATTCATGTGCAACTTTCTTTTTAATTCTTGTGCAACTTGTTATCTTGAGTTGCCAACTTCATATTAAGAGTAGCCATTTTTTCATTTTTTCTGCCCATGTGCAACTTGTTAATTTAAGTTGCCAACTTCATATGTAAATGTAGCCTACCCCACCCCCATTTTGTCTCCCCCTGTGCAATTTTGTTAATTTTGACTAATATGTTTGTTCTTTTCTGTTTTGCAGAGACAAAATGGTTGGTGAAGGAGATGTGCCTGGCAGTGAAACAGAGGTTCATATTTTCTTTTTCTTTTATCCTATGACCATTTATTATGCTCTTTTCTTTTACCCTCTCAGCAGTTCAATCTTTTTTGTTCATTGTAGGGTTCTCCAAATAGGACCTCTCGGCAAAACTCAAAACGGGCTGCTAAGCGGCAACCACGTGGCGCTGATAATGATGGGGATGGAGAGGATGATGACGTGTCCCAGAGAGTATCTAAATGAGCTGGCATCCTCAGGCTTTTCTAGTTGCATAAGAGTACCTGATTAGTTGGCATCCTCAGCATTTCTAGTTGCACAATACCATCCAACTAGTTGACATCCTCTGTCTTTTTGTAGCTGCGTGGACACCCTCAGCATTTTCTTCTAGAAGCCTGAAACCTGAATGTGCAATTTTTTGATTGGTCATGCAAGTGCTGAATATTTCTTTTCCCAAGAGTATCTAATTAATTGACATACTCAAGATTTATAGTTGCACAAGAATATTCAATTAGTTGGCATCCTCAGCGTTTCTACTTGCACAAACAGTATCCAACTAATTGACATCCTCAGCCTTTCTAGTTGCACAAGAGTAACTATTTTTTAGTCCCATCTTCAAATTTTTGAGGGTTGCCCAAGAGTATCTAATGACTTGGTACCCTCAGCCTTTCTAGTTTCACAGGAGTATTTAATTAGTTGGCATCCTGAGCATTTTCTAGTTACACAATAGCATCTAACTAGTTGACATCCTCGGCCTTTCTAGTTGCACAAGAGTAACTATTTTAGTTGGCATCCTCTGCATTTTGTAGTTGCACAACTAACATAATATCAAGTTGGCATCGTCAACCTCTTTTATCCAGTTTCTCTGAAGAACAACAAATATTTTGTATGCAGTGTTAATTAATCACCTTTGGCACCTTTTGTTTGCAAAACCTCAGGTGATCACGTCGGAATGTGATCACCTTTGGCACCTTTTTCTGATGACAGAAAATAGAATTTCATCTTCTTTTCTGTTTCACTTTTAGTATATAGAACATCCTATAGAACATATTCCCCTATTGCAATTTGTGTGAGACAAGACTATTTGTACGCTCGTTTTTAATACTGTTCTTGTGCTTTTTCTAGTCTGGTTTCTTTGCTGCACACATTTACAGCAAAAGTTGGCTTTGGATACAAGTTTAGTTGCACAATTATATGTTTATATTTGCACAGACAGCAAATCCAGTCTTTTTTAGTTTCATCTAGTCTGTGTGTTGGTTGCACACATTTTTTGTAGGAAAAGATAGACTGAATGTAGTGTCTGTGCAAATAGAAGCCCATATTTGTGCCAACTAAACATGGATCCAAAACCATCTTTTCCTGCAATGTGTGCAACCAACAGCCAAAAGACTAGAACAGATGGACTCCAATCTGGGCTGTTTTGTTGCACACATTTGCATAAAAAGGTTGGCTTGGACCCATGCTTAGTTGCACAAATATGTTCTTTTTGCAGAAACAGTACACCCAGTCCATCTTTCTAGTCTGGGATTTTTTTTTGCACACATGCTGCAGGAAAGTTGGTTTTGGACCAATGGCTTAGTTGCACAAATATGTGCTTCTTTTTGCACAAACGGTACACCCAGTCCATCTTTCTAGTCTGGGCTGTTTGTTGCACACATTTTGCAGGAAAGTTGTCCTTGGATTACTGCTTAGTGTGCACATATATTTACTCTTTTATAGTTTTGGCTGTTGGTTGCACACATTGCAGGAAAAGTTGGCTTGGATCCATGATTTAGTTGCACAAATATGGGCTTCTATTTGCACAGACACTACATCCACTCCATGTTTCTAGTCTGGGCTGTTTGTTGCACATTTTTTTGCAAAACTACTCCCTTGTGTCTATTTGCACACATCGAGGCAGAAGTTGGTTTTGCTACCGGGTCTAGTTGCACAGAGTGGTGTTTAATTACACAGACATCAGATTAATGTTGCTCCCTCCAATTATGGAGAAGACCGGTGGCAGATCCAGAGGCAAAGGGGAAGGGAAAGTGAAGAAGGGAGGATCTGGAGCTAGAAGGGAACTTACCTTGATTGATGCTGCCTGGTTCGCCTCTCTCCTCCCTCCTTGTTACCACTTCAGTTCTTGCCAAAAAAATTCACCTTGTTTGGTTTGCCATGGCAGCTCTGTAGGTTTTTGGATCCAGGATGGGATGCCCTTTCTTTCATGGATAAGAAGAAGGAGACGCCGTGGAGGAGGAAGTGTGGGCGAGGGAGGCGTGGGAGGCTTCTGGAGGGTACTGGGGTCACGTGATAGCGACCGGGCCTTGGGTTTCGGTTTCTGTTTCGCGGTTTTTGCGGGTCGAAAGGACGCTTTCCTTTTAGGAAACTGAGGACAGAAAATTTCCTTTTCTGGCCGGCCGCTCGCGAGCGCTAGCCAGCCAACGGCCGCCTGCCAGACGCGTCCAAGAAAGAATTCAAGACGGAATCAAATCGTTCCACAATTCGGCAAGAATTAACGTACGTACAGGTACAGCTGCGCACAGGAACACGAGTGGCCGCAAATCCAAAAGCAAAACAGCGTTGAGACAGAGGAGAGGAAGGAGAAGGTTATTCGGTTAATGAGTTTGCACGGACGGACCTTGCGGTAGGTGGTGCCGTCGGGCTCGACGGTCCAGCCGGCCTCGTGGCAGAGCGCCTTGAGCACCTCGCGCCGCCGGTTGTTCTCCCGCTTCCTCCATGTCGGCACCCTCGACGCCATTCCATTTCCACCGCCGCCACCACTTCCCACAAGCCCCCCGGTCACCATCGTTCCCCTCTCCTGTCTCTCTCTCTCTCTCTTCCCGTCAGAGTCCAGAGCAAGAGCTCACGAGGTGGTGGACTGGAGGACGACGCGACCGCCGCTCTGCTTAAAAAGCGGCACTGGGAACGCCCCGAGTGGCAATTTTACCGAAGATCGTCCCGTGTCCAGGCGGAGGGCTGAAGGGCAGAGCTGGTATCTTGCGCGGTAATAATTGGCCTAGTTCCTAGTTAAAGCGATCCGAGAATGGGAGGCGTCCATGGCCGATTGCCCCGCGCTACGTGCTGTGCAGCTGAGAGGAGCCATGGCCGGCCGACGAAATCTGGAACCCGTGATTAGGCGTTTACTCTTTGTGCATGTGCATTACGTGTGGATTCTTTGTGCCCCCATCTGATTCTGATCAAGGCTTGGATTAAGCATTTTTTTTTGAAACAAGGCAAAAGACTTGCCATTTCATTAATTAAGAAGAGAGTTTGCCCGGTTAATTAGCGGAAAACCGGGCTAAAACCGATACACATCAACCCAATAATGGGCACCACCGGCCAACCTAGCCACATGCCAACAGATGGCCACACATGCCTACGAACGACAGCTTCGACTTCGACGACGATCTTCACGAGGGAATTATGCAGGGCTTGCGCCGACCGAGTCCTCCGCAAACGACCACCGAGTGTCTGTCATCGTCACCACCTGGAACAACCCACCGTAGATCCGACTCCACAGCAACCAAGCAAACACGGAAGAGCACATCGGACACGCCGGACAGACCGACTACCAGAGCCCGAGCCGCGACCCCAACTCATCTTGACGCCATCATCGTTGCCAAATAGACGTCGACGCCCCTGGCCTCGACGAACCAGCCATCACCAACCACCGGTCTCCTAGTCGTAGTCCGCTCCGAGACGATGCCCCCAAGAAGGAGAAAGACGCGGGAACGCCTCCATCGCCCGATCCAGAGGATCTGAGGTTTCCCTCCGGCACCAAGGCCGCGGGGAGAGGGGTGAGCACACCTCCAGAGCGACGCTTCCAGGAAAGATCGCGACACCCGCGGGCGCCGCCGTCGCCGGTTCCGAAGAAGAGGATTTCTCCCGGAGATGCTTCAACCACCTGCAGCCCACACGGCAGACCACCAACTGCAGCCCGCCAACCACCGCAGACCATGTCGAGGCCGACTTCAAACTAGCCACGGGACCCCTCGATCCGCCGCGTCCAGAAGCGCTCCACCCCCGGGCCGAAGCCGCCACCACCAAACCCGGGGCCGCCGCCCCGGCAACCATAGCCCACCACCGTCGACGACATCACCGCCAGAAGAGCTTGACCAGGCCCATCGGTCTGGAGCCCGCATCGCCAGATCCAGAGGCAAGGGAGGGCCTGACCAGATCGGCGACCTCGCTCCGGGCCTCGCTGCGAGAGGCCGGCAGGCAAAGAAGCCGCCGGGAAGCCGCAGCCTCGCGCGGCGCACAAACCCCCGCCGTCGGATGGGCCGGAGCCGCATCGGAGGAAGGGGGAGGGGGGCGCCGCGGTTGCTGGGCAACGACCGCCCCGCAAGGCGCACCGACGCCGCCGCAGAAGCCGCGCGCCGCACCGCCAGCTCGAAGCTTCGCCAGGGGAAGCCGCCGTCGAAGGAGCACCAGATCCACCGCCGCTTCCTTCCGCGCCAGACGAGAAGAAGAGGAAGAGGAAGACCCCGCCACCGCCGTCCGCCGCCCGGGCTTAGCCCGGCGGCCTCCTCCGGCGACGGCGAGGGGAGGGAAGGGGGGGGAGGGGGCGGCCCGGCGGCGCGGGCGCGGGCTCCGCCCGAGTCGCCAGAGAGGCGACGCGGGGGACGAGGTGGGGAAAGGGCCTTTCGTTAGGCTTTGTTGGATTAAGCATATGATGACGTACGTACCTGCTCGGGTTCGAGCTGAGCCTGGGGGAGGGGGCGTTGCGTGGATGTCCCCTGGAGCGGGCGACCGGCGGTGGATTCAGGAAACCGCATCCAATCCAAGCGAGCGATCGATACAGTCCCTGCATGCAGCAATGACATTCTGTGAGCACAGCTATGCTAAAAGCAGCAGATTGCTCAAAGACAAATCACACTTCATACAAGCAGAGCAGGCATCAATAAGGATGGCCATCATAGCATGCACACACATGGTTGAACACTGAGGGATAACAACATGACTATGCATAGTTATGAATAATCTACCATTGACCTTGTAATAACTGGGAAAAAACCAGCGTTTGTAAGTTTTGACATGCATCATTCATTATGATAAATCGGATAGGCAAGCTGAGAATCAAATAGAGCCAAAGAAACTGGTTAATAAACCATAGCTAAAAGGAACTGGTCAATACACCATAGCTTCAAAACTACACAAATAGAAGCTGATGCAGTGTTGACACGCATTAATTAGATGGTTCCTATTTTCCAGTTCGTAAGAAAATATTAACAGAAACAAACCGAATCAAACCAAGATTCCATCATGAACAAAGATAAGACCAAGACCAGGCATAATAAATCTGTTATCATCAATATTGTGACTAGAGACGGACAGTAACTTGCTTACTGACTTGCCAAGCGGAATACAAAACCCTAAATCCTATCAACTCAGAATCAGGATACCATGATTACGTAATTTTTTTTAAATAATACATTTTTTTTATTAATTTTCAGAAATATTACGCCAAAATTATTATTTTCAAAAATAATACATAGTCGGTCATCTGGTCCAGTCGGCCGGAAGGAAGCCGATAGGTGTCCTGTCGGCTGGCGGGAGGCCGATTGGAACTAATCGGCTGGGAGGAGACCGATTGGAACTAATCGGCCTACTGCAAGCCGATAGGTGCATGTAGGTGTAGTTCTCTTTTTGCGTGAACTTATTTCGCTCATATCCATCCATGCACTCACGTATGTATCTAACTTGCACATCCACACGGGAAACTTGCCACGTACCATGCATGCATGCACGTATACTTGTCAATTACATGCATGATATGAGCTACATCACTCACGTATTTGATCATGTACCTAGCTAGCTATGCAGATGTAAAGGCCCGGTGCAGTTCCGGTTGACGCCTCGCTGAATCGTACATACACCCAAATGCTCGCGCGTCAGTTCCGAATACCCGTATACCGGCGCCCTGGCCGGCGCGTATGGATACATCTCCAAATACCGGCGCCCTGCAGTGAATCCTGCGCGTGCATGCATGCGATTAATGCAGTGAATCCTCTGCTGCACATGCATGCAGATGATTGCACGGGACGTGCATGCGCGCATGCTGCATGTCGATCGGTCCATCTGGGCTTGACTAAAGAGAACTATACGTACATGCACCTGTCGGCTGGGAGGAGGCCGATTGGAACTAATGGTCTCGGTCTCCTGCCAGCCGATTAGTTCCAATCGGTCTCCTGCTAGTCGACAGGAAACTTATCGGCTTCCTCTATTTTTGAAAAAAATAATTTCGGCGTAATATTTCTGAAAATTAATAAAAAAATGTATTATTTAAAAAAAAATAGCCCATGATTAAAGGCATTATATTGGCTCCAGGTAACTATGAAGCAACCCTAAGACAACTAGTCATCATCTAGCAGTCTGGAATGGTCAACATGGAACCAACACTACTAGAATCTGGTTTTGTGCCAAGTTTCAAATCTTTGCCGAGCTTTTTTTTATCGAGCACTCGGCAAAGTTTCTCTCTGCCGAGTTTGATTCAAAATTGGACTCGGCAGTGATAAGCAACTCGGCAAACTTCATACCTTGTCTTGTACCAACGAAAAATGACTCGTCGAAGAAAATAAACTCGGCAGAATCTTAAGTTCGCCGAGTTCCAGACTGAAAAAACTCGGCAAAGTCTGGCAGGTGGGCCCAGCTGTAGAGCAGGCGCTGGAGCCGTGGCAGCGGTCTTTCTTTGCCGAGTTTCGTCTAACGAAGAGTCGACAAACATTTTCTCTTTTTCATTTTTAAAAATAGGAAATCCAGGGGTCATATCTTTGCCGAGTTCCCCGATAGAATGAACTCGGCAAAGGTATGATCCTTCGTTTAATCGATGACACATAGTGGCTTAGTCCCACCTTGTCGCGCGAGGAACGACGCGACCTGCTTAAATAGCCGTGTCATCCAAAAGCGGCAAGCTTCGGTCATGATTGCACCCTTTATGAAGGATATGGACTGTCACTACGAATCTTCTCTGCTTATTCGCAGACAAGCACTAGTAGAAAACATGGCATCAGTCCCGGTTCCAGAGGGCCTTTAGTCCCGGTTCTGCAACCGGGAGTGAACAATCGGGACTAAAGGCCCCCACTTTTTGTCCCGGTTGGGTTACGAACCGGGACTAAAGGAGCTCCACGTGGCCGCTGTGGGCGCCCAGGCAGGAGGACCTCTAGTCCCGGTTGGTAACACCAACCGGGACTAGAAGGCAGCCACGCGTCAGCACCTGACAGGCGTTGGTTTTTTTTTTTGAAAGGAGGGGTTTAGGGGTTTTGGAGGCTTCAGGGGTTTCATATTGTGTTTCCCCTTTTCTTTTTGTGTTTACCATTCAATTATTTTACATTTAGGGTTTTCATTTTTATTTTATGCTTTTCATTCAACTCGACGCTAGCTACTACATATAGCAATGAAGGAACCATTACACAACATCGTCATGATCAATATATAGAGAGAAGTGACCTCTCTTTCTCCGTACTTGGTCGAACAACAAGTTTTCGTATATCTATTCGACGCTACTACATATAGTACACGTTCATGCATATATACAATATAACATCTCTTATGATCCCTAATATCTAATTACCACAATCGATTTGCAAATCCCGATGGTATTCTCCGTTTGTAGGTATGACATGCTCAACAAAGAATCCCGTCAATTCCTCTTGAATTGCTCGTATGCGATCAGTTGGTAGGAGTTCGTCCCGCTTCCGCCAGATCTAATTTAAATAAGGGTGTCAATATATATATATATATATATATATATATATATATATATATATATATATATATATATGAATGAAACTCAACATAATTGATGGTAATAAAATAAAAATATGAATATTGTTTACGTACTTCAAATTGTTCTGAAGATCTGCCCCGCTCAGAGGTTTTGTGGTGAATGAACTCGCAAACGTAGTATCCACATAAATTATTTTCGGATGCCTGCCACAAGCACTTTACGAGAATAGAGTTCAATCAAAATGATAATCAATCATGATAATGGTATTGAAACTAGAATCAATGAGAGATGCGCGGAACTAGCTAGTAGTACTTACTTTGGGGTGTGAAAATCACGCTCCTTTTTCCATTCACCCCTAACCTGGTTGGTGAACTTTTTCCAAACCCTGCCCGGCAAAGAAAATGATTACTTGATATCAGGAAATGAACGAAAGTTGCCGATATGGTGCGATAATGATTAAACTTACTTCTGGAGCATTTGACTCATGTCCGTCCACTCCTTGGTATCTTTACATCTCAAGTCCAAGACAATTACTAGTCCCGCGTCAAGCTGAATGGCTAGCAGAATATAGTAGAACCTGCGCACACATAACTCATCAATTACACTTAACCTCGAGTAAGCGAAACAGAATGTGCACAAGACAGTAACACTCACTGGAAGTTGTAAGGAAATAGTATTTTCCTTTTGTTTTGTTGTCCAAGTAACGCCTTTAGCAAGTTTTGCTATGTATCATCGGGTTTTTTTGTACCATATATTCATTTACGGTATTTGGGTTAATGAACCCAATGTCATAGATTTTTCCTCTACATTTGAGGATCTTCAATCTGCATAATATAGTGTGAGGATAATTATACATGCAATGAACGAGCTGAGCTAGAGACTTAATTACAGAAAAAATACTTACAGACAATAGTAACTGACTATAGTTTTGTCGAGGGCGTCTTGATTGTATAACTGAAATAATTCTTCAAATTCAATGTACAACGCCTCGACTCCATTGAAGTAGTGCTCATCTTTAATTCCCACGTAGATACTGTCGGTCCCTTCCTTGCAGGCTTTCAAGTACCAGTCATGCAATCTTCGCATCATCGTTGATAGTTGCGGGAGCTGCTCAGGTCTGACGAGAGGCTTCCCGTGCTGGTATCTAAAGGCTACCCCAGCCATTTCGAACTGTACCTCATCGCCTAAGTAATCACCAAGAGTGTAACCAGGATGAGCGGCCGCTACCCCCGGATCATTAGCGATATCGGGAACACCTTGAGCGGGGGGCACGATTGTTTTTCCTGTTCGCCGAGCTGGGGAATTGTTTTCCCACTTCTTGCAGCACTGCTACTTCTGCTACTTCCCGACCTTTTCACTTCATGAAATGTCTTTACAATACAGCGGTCATAGTGTGATAGCGGCGGAGGCGGTGGTGGTCGCTTAAGGGCATCCAAACAGCGCTTCGCTTTTACCGAATCTATTTTCTCCTTTGGATCTGGACGTTTCGGTGCAAGCTGGCGTTTCACATCGGCAGCCACGAACTCGTTGTTTTCCTCCTCAGTCATGTCGTATGGTAACTTGGCAGGAGCCTTCTTGACGCTTGGACCTGCTCTGGATTTCTTCGTTATTGTACTGCTAGCCGCCGGAGAGGCGGCGGGTCTCTTTCGCCGTTGCTGAGGAGGCGGACTCAGCTGACGCGGCGGAGGAGGCGGAGTCTGCTGAGGCAGCGGAGACAGCTGAGGCGGCGGAGGATTCTGCTGAGGGGCCTCCTCCGGCGGAGTCCGCTGACGCGGCGGAGACAGCTGAGGCGGCGGAGTGTTGTGACGCGGCGGAGACGACTGAGGCAGCGGAGATAGAGCTGGACTGTGAGGAGTCTGCTGAGGGGCCTCCTCCGGCTGAGTCTGCTGACGCGGCGTCCCTTGTGGAAGCACGATGTATTCCTTTCTCCATAGAATGGTGGTCCTTACGGCATCTACCAGATGAGTCTCCTCTTCACCTGTAGGGTACTCAAGCTCTAGCCCCTCGAATCCGTTGGTAACTTCATCCACCCCGACAATAGCAAAGCCATCTGGAATCGGATTGCAATGGAAAGTTCCATCAGGTCTAGGAGGTAAGACATAGCCGACCGCCACCTTCAAGGTTAGGTTGATGCATTTCGCCATTAGCTCACAATGTTCCCTCTCCGTGATATCATCCACGGGGTAGCGAGGAGCCGTGATATCAGGCCGAACGAACTCCGTGGAAGCCACGCTGCTTTTCCGCTGAGATGGTGGGGTAGCTTCATGGGCAGTATCGAATGAAGGATCTTCGTGCTGCTGAGATGGTGGGCCGGTAGCTCGCTGACTGGTAAGTGCCTCTAGTTTCTTCTCCTGCAGCGCTAATCTTTGTTCTACATTCTGCATCCGGTCTGCTTCCTCTTTCTTCTTTCTCCCTCGGCTTCTATAACCAGTGCTGTCGGGAAACCCATGCACCCACGGAACGGAGCCTGATGTGCCTCGTGTTCGTCCAGGGTGTTCAGGATTCCCGAGGGCGCGTGACAGCTCGTCCTTCTCTCTGTCGGGATGGAACCTCCCTTCCTGCACGTCCTTGATTGCTTTCTGAATCTTTATGACGGGTGTTTCAAGTTGTTCTTTCGTGTAAACACACTTCCCTGTTTCTGGGTCCAAAGTTCCCCCATGCCCGAAGAACCAAGTCCTTGCCCGTTCGGGCCAGTTCGATGTCGCTGGTTGGATCCCTTTAGCAAGCAGGTCGTTCTCAGCTTTGTCCCACGTAGGCCGGGCAACCTTGTAGCCACCTGACCCCGTAACATGGTGATACAGCTTCTTTGAAGCATTTAGCTTATTTGTCTAGGACCTGTTCTTAGCTTTCTCCGATTTCTTGTACGCCACAAATGCGGGCCAGTGATCTTTTATCTTCGCATATTGACCGGTGAATTCTGGAGTCTCGTCTTTCTCGACAAACTGTTCGTTCAATCTTTTCTTCCAGTTCTTGAATTGTTCTGCCATCTTCTTAAGAGCTCATTTTTTGACTTTTCGCTGTATAACTGGGTTATTTGGATCCTCCTCTGGTGGTAGGCTGAAATTTATCATGAGCGAGTTCCAAAGCTCATCTTTGCATCTATCGTCGACATAAGAAACTCAATCGTCCTTCTTCTTATTCCATTCTTAGATGCTGATCGGGACGCTGTCCCTAACGCACTAATGTATAAATCGGTCTTGGGTCCGCTTGGGAACAGTCGGTTTGCCATCTGGATCGACTTCTTCGATCGTGAACCTTTCATTCTCGCCCAACCTTTTCTTCGGGCCTCGTCTCCTTATAGAAGTTTGGCTTGATCCGGAGGGCTAAAAGAAGAAAGAAGCGTTAATATATGTACATACAAAACAATTAATGCATCTAGTCAGCAGAGGCTTAATTAATATATATACCTCGCCGGACTTTGCAACAGTTAAGGCTCCAACACCGGCGGAGCCGTCATCTTCTCCCTCCTCCATTCGATCACCGGAGCCGTCATCTTCTCTTCCCTTCTCCATTCGACCATCGGAGTCGTTGAGAAACTGTGAGGGACTATCATCACCTCCGTCGCGGATTATATCCCCCAACATCTCTTCTTTTTCTAAGTCTCTGTCGTGTTCCATAGTTTTTGCAAATATTACAACATGGCAATATACAACCATGAGAGATGGATTAGTGGCAAACATAGACCTAATCACAACAAGGAATCATATGCATATGAGCAATGGATTAGTGGATTATCGGGGTTATGTTTTAACGACCCCCTCCCCCCTCATGTCGAAGTTATACCGAAATTATCGGGGTTATGTTTTAACGACCCCCCCCCCTCATGTCGAAGTCAATGAACAACATGAAAATTTGTAAGTGATTGCTAAACTTTTATGCTTCATTTATATGAAGATCAATTATCCAATATAACTATATTCGCGATATGAGGCATTGGACATTATCTAGAATCATATCTGATGAGTCGTCCTATCTTTCGGGAGAGGATACTTTGTGGACCGCCTCTCTCATGCTTGTGCGACGTGCAAATCAGGTTTTCATATGCCTCAAAATCAAAGGGAAATCTCCTCTCATAACTCTCCGCGGTGCCCAACAATCTGAAATCATTCACTAATATTGATGTTGGACTCGACTAAATATGCACTCCAAAGTCCAATCAACTATATAAGCCCACGGTGATCAAACACATACATGTTACAAAATTTTCTATGTTCACAAAAACCTAAAAAAATTCTCTTCCATCTCATCTCAATGAACAAAAATTTATATTACACATGAAAATATCACAAATTCATTACATACTCTCGGAACAAAAATATCACAAATGAAATGACTTTGATCATGAATAATGCTATAAAAAATGACTTTGATCATGAATAATGCTATAAAACATTTGCATAAATATTACACATGAATAATATCAATGACTTTGAGATCATGAATAATGCTATAACTCTTTTCCACCTTACAAAAATATTTCTACAATATTTACTAAAATTCCAAAGTTGGAATTTATTTTGTTCATGGTTTCTTTGGTTTACAAAGGAACCGTATTTTCTACAAGTCTTCTGCTCCCACCAAAATTATCCTAGCAACTAGACCGTACCTACAACCCATTTCACCAAAGACTTTGGGTTCCACAGTTCAAAAATTTCAAATTTCCTTCAATTGAAATTTGGACCAGAAACAAACTCTCTGATACAAACTCAATTTTTATAGCTCCAAAAATTCTAAAACTTTGCCAAACTCTCTTATATACATCAACACCTCACCACAAAAATTCCTCAAAATTCCTAAAATGCCTAGACCTCTCTGTCATTTCATCATATAGGTTGTGTGCACACTGTTCACTGTCGAAAAATTCAGTTAACTGAATTTGGTTCAGAGAGAGGGGTCAGCGTCGGCCAGCAGTGCGGGCGGCATCGGGGTCGGCGTCGGCGTCGGGGTCGGCCAGCAGCGCGGGCGGCCGGCGTCGGGGTCGGCGGTGTCGGCGTCGGCACCCAGCAGGGGGGAATAGGAGGAGGAGGGGATCGGGGCAGCGCTCACAGTGAGGAGGCATCGGCGACGGCGTCGGGGCAGGGCTCGGGGACGGCGTCGGGGGCGGCGACGAGGAGCGGGCTCGGGGAGGAGGGTGAGGAGGTCCGGCGACGAGGAGGGCGGGGAGGTCCGGCGACGAGGAGCGGGCTCGGGGACGGCTCGGAGGCGACGGTGAGGTCCGGCAACCTGGCGGCGTCGACGTGGCCTTCGGCGTCAGGGGAGAGGGAGATCGAAAACTGCAGATGGTGTTTGGAAAATTTTCTATGTGCTGCTTATATACACAGAGTTTTAGTCCCGGTTGGTGGCTCCAACCGGGACTAAAGGCCCCCCTTTAGTCCCGGTCCGAGGCACCAACCGGGACTAAAGCTCGTTTTCAGCAGCCCAAAGGGCGGGAAACCCAGGCCTTTAGTCCCAGTTGGTGGCTCGGACCGGGACTAAAGGGGGGCCTTTAGTCCCGGTCCTAGCCACCAACATGGACTAAAGGGTGGCACAACCGTGGGGTGGTGAAAGTTTAGTCCCACCTCGCCAAGTGAGAGGAGATCGCACCGGTTTATATACGCCACTGCGATCTCTCTCCCAAACTCCTCTCTAAAGCAAGCAGTTAATTGTCTAACCTCTGCCCTGTTGGGCCTACTAGCCCCGTGGGCCTGCATCCTGGCCCATATATAGTTGGGTTTCTAGTCGTATGCAGGCCGTGGGTTCTGCTAGTAGGCGGGTATTTTTTATGTTATTTTTTGCATATGTTATGTTTTTTTATTTTTTATGTTATTTTTTGCATATGTTATGTCAATTTTAATATTCTTTCATAACCACTATAAAATATATGGCACATGTTATGTTTTTTTATTTTTTATTTATGTTATGGCAATTTTAATTTTTTGCATATGTTATGTTTTTTTATTTTTTATGTTATTTTTTGCATATGTTATGTCAATTTTAATATTCTCCCTATGTGAAGGAGATAGACCCTTACTATGAATCTTCTAGAAGATTCATAGTATTTTCTGTTAACCTAATAATGTTATATTTTCTTTATGTCATACAACGTTTCTCTCTTATCATCTCCGATCAGAGAAACCACATAGTACCTCCAACTTTATGTCATACAACGTTTCTCTCTTATCATCTCCGATGCTTCTGCTGTATTCATCTATGTCAAGACGTTTAAGCCATGTCTATATTAACCTTGTTATTATATATGGAGCCACCAACCGGGACTAACAGCGTATGATCAACCTTGCAAAACATGTGACTGAAAGGATAGGAATAATTGAAATTTCATAAATTAATAAATAATTATTATAAAATCATGTTTCAAATGCCAAAATGCCCTAGCTAGCTCTTACAAAGATTCCCTCCGGTTTGTCCGAAGTGGCACTTTCCAGCTATAAGTCCGGAAACTCCCACTAGAGAGAAAGTGATGGCGGTGAAGCCGGTCACATCCCAGAGTGGGATCTTCGGGTATAAAACTATTTCTTCGCGTGTGTCCCTTGCTTATTGCGCCGTAACCATGGATAATCTTCATCATTTAACAGGATGCTTGGATCAGTCTTCACTCTGAAGGGAGAAATTTCATGAAACTTTTCATAATCTTCTGACATGTCTGTCTTGTCCTCCACTCCCACGATGTTTCTTTTCCCTGGAAGAACTATGTGGCGCTTTGGCTCATCGTATGATGTATTCGCTTGCTTATCTTTTATTTTTCTCGGTTTGGTAGACATGTCCTTCACATAGAAAACCTGCGCCACATCATTGGCTAGGACGAATGGTTCGTTTGTGTACCCAAGATTGTTGAGATCCACTGTTGTCATTCCGTACTGCGGGTCTACCTGTACCCCGCCTCCTGACAGATTGACCCATTTGCACCGAAACAAAGGGACCTTAAAATCACGTCCATAGTCAAGTTCCCATATGTCCTCTATGTAACCATAATATGTGTCCTTTGCCCTATTGGTGTTTGCTGCATCAAAGCGGACACCACTGTTTTGGTTGGTGCTCTTTTTATCTTG
This sequence comes from Elymus sibiricus, assembly GCA_039707655.1. NCBI lineage: Eukaryota > Viridiplantae > Streptophyta > Magnoliopsida > Poales > Poaceae > Elymus > Elymus sibiricus. The sequence goes on along the minus strand of CM077674.1, from coordinate 332,403,617 downwards.
GACGATCGTGTAAAATGTATTCGCATTTATCTCGTACCCTTGGAAAGTCAATACAGTCAAAGATGGTGTCCTGACCAACAAGTACAACTCATCTCCAACAGTGGTGTTACCCATGAGATGTGTTTGCAACCAACCGCCGAAAGTCCCCATGTGTTCACATGTAATCCAGTCGTCAGACTGCTCTGGGTGTTTGGAGCGTAGAATATTCTTGTGTTCATTGATATACGGGGCCACCAAGGTAGAATTCTGTAGAACTGTGTAGTGTGCTTGCGCCCAAGAATGCCCGTCCCTACATATTATTGAGTTCGGTCCTAGCGTGCCTTTTCCACCCAGTCTCCCCTCATGCCGCGATTCAGGAACACCAATCGGCTTAAGGTCAGGAATAAAGTCAACACAAAACTCAATGACCTCCTCTGTTTGATGGCCCGTGGAGATGCTTCCTTCTGGCCTAGCACGGTTACGCACATATTTCTTTAAGACTCCCATGAACCTCTCAAAGGTGAACATATTGTGTAGAAATACAGGACCCAGAATTGCAATCTCGTCGACTAGGTGAACTAGGACGTGCGTCATAATATTGAAGAAGGATGGTAGGAACACCAACTCGAAATTGACAAGACATTGGACCAAATCATTCTGTAACCTTGGTAGGATTTCTGAATCGATTACCTTCTGAGAAATTGCATTGAGGAATGCACATAGCTTCACAATGGCTAATCGAACATTTTCTGGTAGAAGCCCCCTCAATGCAACCGGAAGCAGTTGCGTCATAATCACGTGGCAGTCATGAGACTTTAGGTTCTGGAATTTTTTTCTCTGCCATATTTAGTATTCCCTTTATATTCGACGAGAAGCCAGACGGGACCTTGATACTGAGCAGGCATTCAAAAAAGATTTCCTTCTCTGCTTTGGTAAGAGCGTAGCTGGCAGGACCTTGATACTGCTTTGGATGCATGCCGTCTTTTTCGTTCATACGTTGCTGGTCCTCCCGTGCCTCCGGTGTATCTTTGGTCTTCCCATACACGCCCAAGAAGCCTAGCAGGTTCATGCAAAGATTCTTCGTCGCGTGCATCACGTCAATTGCAGAGCGGACCTCTAGGTCTTTCCAATAGGGTAGGTCCCAAAATATAGATTTCTTGTTCCACATGGGTGCATGTCCGTCAGCGTCATTCGGAACAGATTGTCCGCCAGGACCCTTTCCAAAGATTACTTGTAAATCCTTGACCATATCAAGTATATCATCACCAGTACGGAGGACAGGCTTCTTCTGGTGATCTGCCTCACCTTTGAAATGCTTGCCTTTCTTTCTTAAGGCATGCTTGGTCGGAAGAAATCGACGATGTCCCAGGTACACATTCTTCTTACATTTATCCAAATATATACTTTCGGTCTCATCTAAACAGTGCGTGCATGCGTGGTATCCCTTATTTGTCTGTCCTGAAAGGTTACTAAGAGCAGGCCAATCATTGATGGTTACAAACAGCAATGCTCGTAGGTCAAATTCCTGCTGTTTGTGCTCATCCCACACACGTACACCTTTTATGTCCCACAGCTGTAAAAGTTCTTCAACTAATGGCCTTAGGTACACATCAATGTCGTTGCCGGGTTGCTTAGGGCCTTGGATGAGCACTGGCATCATAATGAACTTCCGCTTCATGCACAACCAAGGAGGAAAGTTATAGATACATAGAGTCACAGGCCAGGTGCTATGATTGCTGCTCTGCTCCCCAAAAGGATTAATGCCATCTGCACTTATACCAAACCATAAGTTCCTTGCGTCACCTGGAAAGTCCGGCCACTTTCTCTCGATTTTTCTCCACTGCGACCCATCAGCGGGTACTCTCAACTTCCCGTCTTTCTTACGGTCTTCTTTGTGCCATCGCAACAACTTGGCATGCTCTTTATTTCTGAACAGACGTTTCAACCGTGGTATTATAGGAGTATACCACATCACCTTCGCAGGAACCCTCTTCCTGGGGCGCTCGCCCTCAACATCACCAGGGTCATCTCGTCTGATCTTATACCGCAATGCACCGCATACCGGGCATGCATTCAAATTCTTGTACTCCTCACCGCGGTAGAGGATGCAGTCATTAGGGCATGCATGTATCTTCTGCACCTCTAATCCTAGAGGGCAGAGAACCTTCTTTGCTTCGTACGTACTGTTAGGCAATTCGTTATCCTTTGGAAGCTTCTTCTTCATTATTTTCAGTAGCTTCCCAAATCCCTTGTCAGATACACCATTCTCTGTCTTCCATTGCAGCAATTCCAGTGCGGTACCGAGCTTTGTGTTGCCATCTTCGCAATTTTGGTACAACCTTTTTTTGTGATCCTCTAACATGCGATCGAACTTCAACTTCTCCCTTTCACTTTCGCATCCTCTCTGTGCATCAACAATGACCCGGCGAAGATCATCATCGGGCACATCTGGTGCCTCTTGATCTTCAGCTTCCCCCGTTGCAGTATCACCGTATTCAGGGAACATAGGATAGTTGTCATCATCCTCTTCTTCTTCGTTGTCTTCCATCATAACCCCTCTTTCTCCGTGCTTGGTCCAAACATTATAGTGTGGCATGAATCCCTTCTCAAGCAGGTGGAAGTGAAGGGTTTTCGAGGAAGAGTAACCCTTCGTATTCTCACAGACAGTACATGGACAATACATAAAACCATTCTGTTTGTTTGCCTCAGCCACATCGAGAAAATTATGCAGGCCCGTAATGTAGTCGGAGGTGCGTCGGTCACCGTACATCCATTGCCGGTTCATCTGCGTGCATTATATAATTAAGTATATCAAAAACCATTACAGAAGATCATGAATAGAGAAATGACCAAATTAATACAAGTTCATCATCACATTAAAACCAAAGTACACTAGTGATCAAATGTTATTACTGAAAAAATAAATACATAAAGTGCATACATAGTTCTCATAGAACAACATCCAACTCTCTAGAGCATCTAATTAAAACATACATTGAAACTAACATACAACTATGTAAAAAATTTAAATGCAACAACAAATCCGATCAAAATCGCAACTAAGGTAACAATTGATCCAACAGCATAATGATACCAAGCCTCATTATTAATGGCATATTTTCTAATCTTCAAGCGCATTGCATCCATCTGGATCTTGTGTAGATCGACGACATCGGCAACATGCAACTCCAATTTCATCTTCTCTTCTTCAACTCTTTTCAATTTTTCTTTCAAATAATTGTTTTCTTTTTCAACTAAATTTAACCTCTCGACAAGAGGGTCGGTTGGAATTTCCGGTTCACATACCTCCTAGATAAAGACATCTATGTCAAGTTGGTCGGCATAATTGTCGTAAATACTAAATGAAACAAATAGTTATAAAAGATAATATACCACATCCGAATCATAGACCGAACGAGGGCCGACGGGGGCGGATACCAAAACCATGGCACTATATAATAACAAACAATAATACAAGTAATAAAATTATACAAGTAGCTATATAAATCATACAAGTAAGAATTTTTTCTTTAAAAAAAGATAAGAACAAGAGGCTCACCACGGTGGTGCCGGCGACGAGATCGGCGCGGGCGATCGACGGCGGTGAGGACGGGGACGGGGACAGGACGGCACCCTACACATGTGCAAACTAAGAAGTTAATTTGAGCTCAAATTGTGCATCTAAATCAAATAAACTCACACATACACTCCTCCACTAAAACCCACAAACCACACTACTTCTAGAGCATTTGAAATGAGCTAAACTAGCAGTGAGAAATGAAAGGATGAAGTTGCTAACCTTTTTAGAACACTTGGATAGTTGGTGCACCGCCAAACCTACACAAATCTTGGGGAAAATGGAGCTTGGAGGTCGAGCTTGGAGGAAGAACAGAGGAGAAAGCTTAAGTGTGGCTCCGACATTTCATCGAACACCTCATGTGCATATATAGGCAAAAAACAGAGTAGCCCACACATCCACCCTTCCACGGCCAAAAAACAGAGGAGATGGGGGGGGCGTGGATATATATAGGCAAAACTTTAGTCCCGGTTTGTGTCTTAAACCGGGACTAATGGCCTACCCTTTAGTCCCGGTTCCAGACACCAACCGGGACTAAAGGGCAGCAACCCCTTTAGTCCCGGTTGGTGGATGGAACCGGGACTAAAGATCCCAGCCGAACCGGGACTGATGCCTGTCAAGGCCCGGCCGGCGTCCTAGCCTCTCGAACCGGGACTGATGCTCCCATTAGTCCCGGTTCGTAACACGACCGGGACTAATGCTCTGACCTGGCCAGGACCAAAGCCCTGTTTTCTACTAGTGAAGATTCATAGTCACATACTGTATCCCTCACAAAGTGAGCATTGATGGTTGCTCGGCTCTTTTTTGAATCATTTCATCAAGCTCTGTCGGTCCATACTGCCTGTCTGGGTCGATTTTGTTTTACCGGGCCGTCCGCCCGATGGTTTGAGCGGGGTTTGAGGCGCCCGGCTGTAGATGCTCTAAGAGGATGTGTCAAAACAAATGATGATTGTGAGTGAGAGAAAAGAGAGAAGAAACGATGAGACAATATAGAAGATAGCATTTAAATTTTGTATAGATTTATTATATGTGTGTAAAGTTTATATAAAAAATAAAGATTTAGAAAATGAAAGAAAAACACGGAGTTTAATTTACATCCATAAGCAAACATGCATGATGGACATGATGTGGCCTGTCAGAAACACGGAGATTCAATGGAGAGGTTGGCTTGGAGGATGAAGCTAATTAAGAGGCAGGGCATATTTTCAACACGTGATCCCTTGAATAATTGTTTTCCCAAGATATCAACGCCTCACCCGAGGTCTCTCAGTTTGTACAACTATCTATTAACTTCATGTGTGGCGTAGGGAGTGGAACATCTCCAACTACGCCGATGGACTGGACGGCTCCATTCACTAAATTACTGTAAAGGTAAATAACAACATGAATAGGACACATATAAATAGACGACGCATATCAAATAACCACTTACTAGCAGCCGACCGGCCCATGGACAACAATTACTCAAAAAAATCACATATAAAGGAGGTTCAAGAGTTGTTACAACCCATCACGAAGACCGTGATAAGGAGAGGAGGAGGATTGTTGGTGAAGACGATACTGCGGCGGCGGCGGTGCATGGCCGCTCCCCACAGCGGCGCTCCTCCGGTGGTGGCTCCCTTTTGGTCTTCCTCCAAGCTTGCAACGATGTAGATGGAGGCTTGGCACATCCCCCAAGTGCTCTTGATGTGGACGGCGCCTGGAAGTGGAGAGGTCGGAACGATGAAGATGATGAATGAGGATGATGGCGACGGCTAGGGTTGGAGGTTTATATATAAGAGCTCTCCCAAAGCCTCCTCCATTGGTGTAGCCTCTCTCGTTTGATCCAAGGGCTCTAGGTGAGCCCAATCCTTTCCCAAAACATTCTTTGATGGCCAAGGAAGTCGTAGGAACAAACAGGGACGAAATCCATGAAGAATCCTGTTTGAAAGGGCAACTTTCGGGATTGTCTGGGCCTAGTACGACCAGTGTATGAGCAGGTTTGCTCGTACTAAACGCCGTCTTGCGCTCTGGACTCTCCGGTACAACCCTCAACCCGCTCAATCCGATCTGACCTGCATCCTTTCCTACTTCATGATAGCTCTTCTCCTTGCTCCTTGCTCCCCTCTGCACGAATTTGGAGTAATCATCCTCTGCCTCCTCCCTGCTCTTAAACCCTTTAAAGAAGTTGTTCTTATAACCATCCACTTGTTCATGGCATGTCTGCCAGGAACTGTAGACTCCTGGATTCCTCCCCGAGTACACCACATAGCACTTCATCTACAAAGACAGAAGTCGAAGCAGTTTCCATATTAGCACAAGTTGAAGTTGTTTCCATTTTAACAGAAGTTGAAGCTGTTTGCATTTTGCAAAGAAGTTGAAGCAGTTTCCATATTAACAGAAGTTGGAGCAGTTTCTATCTTAACAGAAGTTGAAGCAGTTTGCATTCTACATAGTAGATGAAGCAGTTTGCATTTTACAAAGAAGGTGAAGCACTTTGCATTTTTAGAGAAGATGAAGCATATGCCATGTGGGCAAATTCAAAACAGCACGTTGATTATAAGAACAGTCGACTGTCTATATATAAGAGCTCTCCCAAAGCCGCCACCCCTAACCCTAACCTTAGCCAGCGGATCACCTGCAAAATCCCGATCTAGGTCCGTCGTCGCCCGATGTCCTACGCAGTTCAAATCGCGGTGGTGGTAGTCGCCCGCAAGACGGCCGCCGCCGCAGCCGTTGACTTGCGCTCCTCTTGGCCCGAGTCAGAGGAGGTGGTGGAGGGCGGCGGCGGCTTTCGTGACCACCACGACACCGGCACCGGCGACGATGATGACGCCGCCACTGAGGAGGAGGTGTGGGGGTTACGAATCCTAACCTTGTTCGGATCAGCTCGGTGGTGGCCACGGGTAGACGCGGCATGATGGCAAGCACGGCCACATAACACGGTAATGCGCAACACGAAGAGCGCTCTAGTCTTAGCGGAGCTAGAGATCTAAAATCTGGGGGTGATGGGAAGAACGGGGGTAGAGGTGAACATACGTCACTAGTATTTGACCACGCATGCGGTTCTATAAACGAAGCCGCCTAGAATACTTTCGAACTGAAAACGGTTATGATTTTCAAACCGCCTTCGCAAATTATTACACCCGCTTCTGATTTCCAACCGCCTCAACATAAAAAATGACCATCTCTGTAGGATTATTAGAGGCGGCTTTGTCACGTGTGGACGTAATCGTCTCCATTGACCGTTGCTAATGCTTGTTTTTATACTAGTGAGGGAATCTGCAAATGTGTACTGTAGTGGCGGGCGTCTTTCTGCGAAATCACCAGGGTTTGCCTTGCGCGCATTAGATGAAGATCGAATTGTCGTAAATCAAGGATGGCAGGTACACCATCATCACGAACTATTTTTTCTACTATAAGAGTAGATAAGGAACAAACCAGTAGTCAATAAAACAAGATAGCTATGAAAGGGAGAAGAGGTCAACAAAACTAAGATAGCTATGAAACGGAGAAGAGGATTCTGTTTTATAAAACCGGAGAAGAGGATACTGTTCTATAAATGGAAACTACCTAGTGTACATAACTTCGATCAGCAGCTGCACCAAAAGAGCAAGAACGATGAAGAAAAAGTACGGATGGAAATCACAGGAAACATTAGCCAAACTGCCAAACATAATCAATCGACATATATTTCTGATTCTGATAATTCAACTGTCTGATCAAGTTTCACAACATAGCATGGTCCCTTCCCTTTCCATGTTTTCTTCTTAAGAAAAGTATAAAGAGAAACAGTGAGAGAATTCGCAAAAAAGAGGCTAAATTTGACGATAGTTGTAGAAAAACTGAAGTTCAGATCCTGTAAACAGGACGGAAATAGTATGCCAAGAAGAAAATCTGACGAAGCTCCTATGGTAGAACTTCCATCTCTTCTCCACCTCGACGATTCAGTTCACTGCGCCTGCGCGGGTCTTGGAGCTCCCGAGGCCGAGGGTGAGCTCCAGCTCACTCTCATCTGAGGCGCACACCTCGTGGATGCGCTCCCCCTCCCACGCATTCACCAGCACCGGCATCCCGCCGCTCCCGAACGCGAAGTCATCCCCCTCACGGTGTTCCATTTGGACGCCGCCATGGATCGCCAGCGCCACCGGTGAGCACGTCCCGCTCTGTGCCGGGGTGTAAATTCTCGATGAGCCCGCAGTGGCCGCTGCCATCTCCCTGAAGACTCCGAAGGGGTTCGGAGGAGCCACAAGGGTGTAGGTCGGAGAAGACGGGCCGGCCGACGATATCTGGAACCCAGAGAGCCAGGCCGGGTCTGGACCGACCGCATGGCTGCCGCGGGGGCTCGACGGCGTGGAGTTGGGCAGAGAGGCGTAATCGTAGCCGCTGCCGCAGGCACCGACCCATGGCGGCTGGACCTGGACACTCGGATACTCGCCCCATCCTGTGTTGAGGCGGGGCATGCGCCGCGGCGAGCCCGACGGCGGGGTCACCGGCGCGCTGATAGAGCCACCGCTGAAGTAGTACGAGTGGGGCGAGTATCCGGGGAACTTGGAAGAGGACGCGAACCCGGAGTCGGAGGAGAGGTTCTTGAGCCAAGGGATGAGGGAGCTGCCCTCATAGTAGCTGCCGCCGCCGCCGAGCGTGGTATGCAAGGACGTGCCGGAGCTCGGGAAGGAGGACGAGCCTGCGCTCGGGTTGTGCGAGGCCCGCGGGCTCACCGGGTGCGACGAGCACGGGCTTGGGGAGCCCGACCGGACCCTCGGGTTGGCGCCTTCTGCTGCCGGAGGCTTGCAACCCTGAAAAATGAACAAGTTAGCAGTATGACATTTGTGTGTGATATTTTTTTTTGTCATATACTGTATATCATTTGTGTGGGATTACAGTCTGTTACCGAAAGACAAATGCATATTTACCGAGGTTAAATGTACGTATAAGGCTAGTCTATGTTACTATTGCGTCCATTCTAAATTACTTGTCTTATATTTGTTTAAATACGAATGTACCTAACACTCAGTGGCGTAGCCAGGTTACCGCGATGCCCTGGGCCAACCTCGTTGCATCAGTAATGAACAGTACTACCAAATAGTGTTACTTTTTGTACAGTAAACAAAGCAGCAGGCTGCCACGGCCCTAGTAGCCTGGGGCCTAGCTACGCCACCGCTAACACTAAAACCGGTCTAGATACGTACATTCATATCTAGAAAAATCTAAGACGAGTAGTTTGAATCGGAGGGAGTACTGTGTGTGCTGATTTGTGATGATGGAAAGAATACATTATTGGCACGTGCCAAGGAAGATTCATTATCTTCATTTAAGACCTTCTATAGTACTACTACAGAGCCGTCGCAATGCCAAATGCTGGCAGTGACACACTTCCATAAAGGAAGCCTTAAACGTGCAGAGAAATACACATACAAAGCTGATTTGCACGAAAAAAAAAAAAGAGGAAAGGGTATGCTTGTCTCTAGAATGTCATTTTGTTTGCAAAGCGGTTTTCTGAAATCAAAGCCCTGCCTTCTTTGACAGTCTTAGCTCCTTTGATGAAAATATTCGGTCATGCACTGCCCAAATGGGCGTGGAAAGATGCACCATAAACTGATGTGAGATATCATCTAGTAGAAGGCCTATTGAAAATGCACCGCTCCCTAGAAAGAGCAGATGACTGAAGAACCACAGATGGTTGTAAACGTTTGGACAGTAAATATAGATTCGATGCGTAACCGAGATGCTAACTGAAAAAAGGAAAGGAGCGAGGAGCTTTACTTGCCTAAAAGGACACGGAAAAGAAACTGAAATCAATCAAGAACAACAACAGAAGGGGAAAGAAACTGAAATCAAGAACAATAGCAGAAGAGACCCCTTGTTCTCTCAGGTAAGAACAAATCTCCTCACTTGATAAGGGGAAAGAAGCAATACACACTTGCTGCAATCCGAGTTGACGGATTGCGTAATGACGTGCAGCTTGGCTAGAGAGGGAACTGAACTGAAGTGACGACCTAGGCGCTAAAGGAGCAAGAGCACGCGCATCGGCGTCTCATTCCACAGTCGTCCGCACCATGCATATGCAGGAACCCCACCAAGAGCCAAAAAGGCAACCATTGAAGCGAGAATTTCAACAAGAAAAGAAAATCAAAGCAAACTTTTCTACAGAAGGTAGATAGAACTCTGCCAACCATAGCAAAACCAGAGAGAAGCAGAAATCTACGGCTCAATCCATCCATACATCCTAAAAAGGATCTCCACCAGAAACCACTCAATCCGGAAGGAATTAATCGCCGAACCGAGAAAAGAATTCAACCAAATGAGACGGGATCAAATCGTTCCACAATTCGGCAAGAATTAATGTACGTACGTGCGTACAGCTGCGCGCACGAAAACGAATGGCCGCAAATCCAAAAGCAGAAACAGCGTTGAAACAGAACGGAGGAGAGGAAGGAGAAGGATTGCAGTTGCACGGATGGACGGACCTTGCGGTAGGTGGTGCCGTCGGGCTCGACGGTCCAGCCGGCCTCGTCGCAGAGCGCCTTGAGCACCTCGTTGTTGTCGCAGTGCTTGGGGAGCGCGTAGCCGCCGCGGGCGCGCAGCCCGTAGAAGATGTTGGCGGCGACCGCGCGCCGCCGCCGCTCGCGCCGCCGGTTGTTCTCCCGCTCCCTCCACGTCGGCACCCTCGACGCCATTCCCCTCTCCTCTCTCTCCCCGTCAGAGTCCAGAGCAGGAGCTCGCGAGGTGGTGGACTGGAGGACGACGCGGCCGGCGCTCTGCTTAAAAAGAGGCAATGGGAACGCCCCGAGTGGCGATTTTACCCCTCTGCCCTGGAAGGTCCTCCCGCGTCCAGGCGAATGGTTCAAGCCTCAAGGGCAGGGTTGGTATCTTGCGCGGTAATAATTGGCCGAGTTAAAGCGATCCGGGAATGGAAGGCGTTCATGACCGATGGCCCCGGCCCCCGGGTTACGTGCGGTGCAGCTGGGGAGGGATGGTGGGCCCGTGGTATCAGTGGGAGCGATCGATCGGTGGTCAAAGCGCGTAGAAGGCGCACACTCTCTCGTACGCAGCTTTTGCTAATGGGCCGGCCCATCTGTATCGCTGTAATGCGCTCGGAACCAATGGCTCGCCCTGGTTTTGTGAAGATTCTACATGCTTTCGATTGGTTTAGTGAAGCATCTAGATGCTTTCAATCGGTGTTTTATCTTTGATTGTTTGTCCTGGTTTTTAGTTGTTCTTTTCTATTAGTACTTTTTTCTTTTAAATTTCATGAATACTTTTTTCAAATTCCTGACAAAAAAACGTGATTTTTCCAATTTCGTGAACTTTTTCTAAATTCGTGAACTATTTTAAAATATTTGAATATGTTCGAATTAGTGTGCTTTTTCAAATTCTTGTAATTTTGTGAATTTGTGATTTTGAATTCACCTAAAATTTTGGAATTCATGAACATTTTTTTTTAAATTCATGAACTTTTATTGAATCTTTGAACATTTTATAATTTCACTAAAAAATCAAATTTTTGAAGTTTTCAAATTCATTATATTTTTTCAAATTTCATGAACTTTTTTTAATTCCATGAATAATTTTCAAATTCGTGAACTTTTTCCAAAATAAAAAGATATGTTTTTTACCATGTTTTGGAAGACAAAAATATCATTGTTTTAATAGATAAATGCCATGCTACCTATAATAAAAATGGATATGGCAAGTTTAGAATAAGTCCCCTCTAAAAAATGGGGATTTTTGTTCTTTAAAAAATGGAAAATAAAATTAGGATTTTCGTTTTTTAAAATGAAAAAACAATTTAAACAACCTTCATAATATATACTAGCAAAACATGTCGGTGCGTTGCAACGGAAAAAAAAATCATCCCTCATACTCACACTTGACAACATCGGCAAAATCTTTCACGATGTCACACCACAAACAACATGATAAGTGGTGTTGCGCAAAAAGCATAAGATTGGATGATTTTTGAAGTGTACTCAAGATGTTTTCGATTTATTAGACAACAGAAATATCAACGTTAAGCCGACATTTCCAAAATACCCCATATAAAGAATATATTAGTTAAGGTTGCATCCTAAACAGAATATTATAAATGATTAATATAATAGCATATTTGAAATCTACACATTTTTTGAGGGATTTCTATATATAACATGTTAGATTTGGAGTTACGGTTTGAAAGTTATGATTTTTTTTTAAATGAGTAATATAATAGCATATTTGAAATCTACACATTTTTTGAGGGATTTCTATATATAACATGTTAGATTTGGAGTTAGGGTTTGAAAGTTATGATTTTTTTTTGAAATGATTAATATAATAGCATATTTGAAATCTACACATTTTTTGAGGGTTTCTATATATAACATGTTAGATTTGGAGTTAGGGTTTGAAGGTTATGATTTTTTTTTTGAAATGATTAATATAATAGCATATTTGAAATCTACACATTTTTGAGGGATTTCTATATATAACATGTTAGATTTGGAGTTAGGGTTTGAAAGTTATGATTTTTTTTGAAAAACATTTGAATCTGCCCGAAAATTAGATAAAAATAGAGTAGCTGGGCCGAAACTGGAACATTGTGCAGCCCATCTGCTAAGTGCCGCTCGGGCGAAGCAGTAATATCCTACGCCTACCAAGTAGGTTAGAAAAGGAGTAAAAAAGAGAGAACTGGGGATCGAACCCGGGTCTCTGGCGTGGAGTAGTGAGCGTCATACCACCATGCCTCTCAACAGGTTGTGATTTATCTAAGGGGCTTACTGTAAATAAACTGAAGCCGTCGGCGATTTTAGAAGTTAAAAAGTGAACCCTTTTTTTCACTTACCGATGGCATGATGGGTAATTATTGACAACTCCAGGGGTAATTTAATGACGGACGGCCAGAAGCACTACGTGCTTTATTATTAAAAAAATTAAGGTAGAGATAAACTTCTACTGCATTGTCCATAGAACTGTGGGTTTTTTTTTGCGGGTGAGAAAAAAAATCCATATAAAAACTACTACTGCATTGTCCATAGGACCGTGTTTTGGTGCAAGTGGTTAACGCCCCTGTCATTACTTAAGGAGTTCATGGGTATAATCCCCGTCCTCTATGCCCCTCGGTGGTATTTTTTGTGGTGGAGAATAAAAATATGGCATTCGCGAGGGAGTAGGTCACAACGAACAAAGAGTTAACCCTGACGCGGCATCATCCTTACGCCGCGATCCGTGCCAGAAGATCGAACGGCGTCCGATGCGTCCGCTGGGGAACGTCAAACAACCGACGTTCCCCAAATAACATTTCCGTAATTTTCAAAGATGAGCACATATACAGCTTACCTCTAATTTAATACTTGTTGTTCAGTTGTGGTGTGATTTAATTTTGCGGTGTGCATCCTCGATGTCGTGTTGTTGTTGTGGAATTCGGATGTAGGAGTAATTGATATCTTCTCGATATACTCTTTTCGGGAGAATATGAGTTTAACTAGTTCTGCAATCAGTTTAAGGACACACATGCTCCATATTTTTATTGCCAAAAACAAAAATGGAGGCTTCGTGCATTCTTACAGGGAACGAGCCAACAACAATTTTGAACGGATTTGCTATTTTTCAGTCGACTGTTTTTCAATTCGCCGTCATTCAATTTTGTGTCCGTTCAATCTCGCAATGAGATTCGTGCCCGGTCCTCTTTGCTTTGTGCTGGTTTTCGGGTGGTTTTTTTATCGGGCGCGGTTTTTTGTTTTAGCCCGTTTTCCTCGGCCCTGTCCCGGCTGGTTACTGTAGGTTTTTGTCGTTTTTGAATGTAGGAGCGGGGTGTCATTCCCCTTTCTCATTTCGATAAGGCAGAGGGAGAGAGCTCCGCGGCGGAGAAGGGGGAGGCGATTCCTGCTGTTCATGGCGACTCCGAGCTCATCCACCGCAGGATATTGATTTATTCTCCTTCTTCTCTTCGTCCGCCGGCTGCCCTGGTTGGTTGTCCTTGTCTCTCGCGTTTTGCTTGTGCTTTCGTGGCTGTGTAGTCCCAGATCTAGGCGATTTTTGGTTTCGTGGATCCGCGGGATGTGCATGTTGTTGCCGTGGTGTTCTAGTCCGCCATGGTTGTGCGCGTGAGTTTTGGTAGGAGCTTGCAGCGCGCCATGCGTAGTCTGCCGTGGTCTTCTGTTTTTGTTGTGGACGCAGGCCAAATCCCGCCCGGTTTGGATTCCGTAGGCCAATTTTTCGAGGCAGTGTTGTCGATGTTGATGTGGAGGTACGTAGGCGTAGACGTGAGTTTCTGTGCTGTTGATGTGGAGGTAGCGTGGCAGGCTTTTAGTTTTCAGCGGTGGATCCCGTAGCTGTTGACTCTGAAGATCGAGTTCTGGTTGTTTTGCCGAGGAGTTGTGGTTGTAGTTGGTTGCTCATTTTTGTTCGTTTGTGTTGATGTTGTAGCCCCTGAATTTCGTCATGTTGTAATGTTTTTTGTCTCATGATGTTGTTCATCCTGCTGGTTACTGATTTTTCATGATTGTTTTCAGTGATTACCCTTAGTAGGAGTGTATGTTACACTGAGATTTTTGCAGAGTATATGCGCTTGAAGTTCTGCTGTGCCCTTTTTAACCCTAGTAGTTGCCCTATAGCTTCTCTGTAGAGCTTCACTGCAACATCTTGCTTTCAGTGTTTTTGCCATAGTTTCAGTGTATTTTGTTCCGGTATTCTTTTATGTAGCTTTCCCCTGCTTTTTCAGTGTTTTAAACCCCTAGTTTACGTTGTATTGTTCGCCGTATTTACATTTTTGTAACCCTGCATTTTTCACATGGTAGTTCCTCTATTTTCAGTGGTGTAAATCCCCGTAATAGTTGTTGTGTAATTGGGTATATAGTTTCATTGAACCCCTGCACTCTTTTCACAGTGTAGCTTGTCCTAATTACTGTGTAACTTGTCCCTCTAATTACTGTGGGGATTACTTGTCTTTTAGTTACGCCTAATTGCACTTAATTTTGTCACATTTCCATCCTTTTGTGTAGATGCGAATGTGTTTTGTCTCATTTCTTCTGCTTAATTAATGTGTAAGTAATGCCTATTTTTTCAGAGTGTAGAACCCCTGCACTCTTCATGTAGTTACGCTGCAACCATGTTCTTTTTTCAGTGTATTCCCCCCCCCCCTTATTTTTTCTCCGTCACACTGTAATCCCATGTATAATTACACAGTAATTCATCCTGTAGTTACACTGTAATCCCATGTATAATTACACAGTAATTTTACGTGTAGTTACACTGTAATCCCATGTGTAGCTTGTCATGAAGTTACGCTGTAATCCCATGTATAATTACACAGTAATTTTACATGTAGTTACACTGTAATCCCATGTGTAGCTTGTCATGAAGTTACACTGCTGTGACGCCATCGACTTAATCGTGCACTAACCATACACGCAAATGCACACGATCAAGCCTAAGGACTCACTTGAAGATATCACAACACAACTCTAAACTCAAATAAAAGTCATACAAGCTTTATATTACAAGCCAGGGGCCTCGAGGGCTCGAATACATAAGCTCGCGAACACAAGCGTCAGCGGAAGCAACAACAGTATCTGAGTACAGACACAAAAGTTAAACAAGCTGTCTTAAGAAGGCTGAGCAAAACAATGGCACTGGATCAAAAAGGCGCAGGCCTCCTGCCTGGGTGCCTCCTATCTACTCCTGATCGTCAGAGGGCTGCACGTAGTAGTACTCTCCACCGGAGGGGTAGTAGTAGTCGTCGGCAGGGGCAGCTGGCTCCGGGGCTCCGTCGTCTGGTCGCAGCAATTGGGTATGGGAAAAAGGGGAAGCAAAGCAACCGTGAGTACTCATCCAAAGTACTCGCAAGACTTACATCAGATCTATTCTAAATATGCATCGGTATCAAGGAAGGGCTGTAACAGTGGACTGGACTGCAGCAATGCCAAAATAGAGAGAAAGGCCTAGCCTATCGAAGACTAGCCTCTTCAGGGTCTTGCAGCATTAGAAGAGTGCAGATTAGTACATAAATATAGTAGCAACAAGTATAAGTAACCATGCCCAGAGATCCTTTCTCGACTCCCTGCGAGAAAGCGATTCCGGAGCTAACATATTCAAACCATTTCTAGTTGTAGAAGATTGGGATATTTTCCGAGCGTCCTGTTACCGTGGACACGGCTATTCGAATAGATATACTTCCCTGCAGGGGTGCACCAACTTACCCAACACGCTCGATTAACTCTGGCCGGACACACTTGTTCGGGTCATGCCCGACCTCGGTCTATCGACACGTCGTAGCCCTACCTAGGCTCAACAGAGAGGCCAGCACGCCGGTCTACATCCTAAGCACTCAGGGGTCTTGGGCCCATCGCCCTTTGCACTCCTGCGCGTTGCGTATGCGGCCGGTGAGCAGACCTAGCCCCCTTAATACAAGCGCAGGCTTTCCCAGTCCAACCCGGCGCGCGCCGCTCAACTGCTGACGCCTGAAGAGCTTCGGCTGATACATACGACGCCGAGTGCCCATACTTATTCCCGCGTGGTGGTTAGTGCGATAAGGCCAGAGGCCTACTCAGATTACATATCCTAACCCATTAGTGCGTTGGGAGCTCGCGGTGACAAGCAGAGAGTCACGATCATGTGACCCCGTCGCCCCGTCTCGTGGACTTACGGCAAGGGCTAAGAATGCCCGGCCGTGCCACGTATTCATCTCTCGGGTACCCTCTTGGTCAACCTGATACCGCATCTCTCGCGGGTACCCCTCGGGGCCGACCCAACTTTATTCAGTATCAGTAGTAAAGCCAAAATATCCGTGTGTCCATAACATCAAGAAGGAATCCGAGGAATCACCCTCGTTGGATTCCCACTCGACGTACCCGTCAAGGTGAACTCGGAGGAATCACCCTCGATGGTATTCACACTTGCGGGGTTGCACGACAGAAGCTTTATCGGAGGTGGTGAAAGAGGAATCACCATCGGTAACCCACAACCGACTAGCTGTACTACAGAGGAAACATCAGGAGTGAGATAAGAGGTATCACCCTCGGCACTCTATATTAGCTCTATAGAGTCGAGCAACTTAGGGGGTGTGTGGTGATGTGCTGGTCTCAGCCCGTCTATCACATCGAACGGGGCACTCGTAACTAAGCGGGGCAACTAAGAACAAGGAAGAGGGGCCACAGATGGTTTACCATCCAACCTATACTAAGCATTTAGGATTGCAGGTAAGGTATCAATAACAGTTTACAAGGACAGGCTATGCATCAGAATAGGTATCCAGAACGATAACTGTAGCAATTCTAATGCAAGCAAGAGGGAGAAGGAATAGGCGATATAGACATGCGTCAAGGGGGGTTGCTTGCCTGGAAGCTCTGCGGTAAAGGAGGGGTCGTCAACGGTGCAATCGGTCTCCGGAGCTGCGTCGGTCTCGGGGTCTATCTAATAAGAAGAGGGGGAAGAAACAATAAATAAAAGCAATCGATGCAACACAGATGCATGGCATGACGATATGCAGTGTTGGTGGTGACCTAATGCAATGCTACATGTCGCAGACGAAGCGGGAAAATATCTGGGATATTTTCCCGGTGTTTAGGCCGATTTCGGTATACTGAACCGGAGGGGAAGGTTCCATGTTCAGATAGATAGGAGTGATGGTCAAGCATTTTGACCACGTATTCGAATTCGTCTCCTTTTTCTGATCAACTTTCATGTTGAAAACTTTTCCATCCGAGCTACGGTTGAATTTCTACGAATTTTCAAAGATTTAAACTTTTTTCTAAAATTTCTGGAATTAAATCTAATTAAATAATTCGCATTATCCAGAACAGTAGCTGATGACGTCAGCATGACGTCAGCAAGTCAAACCCAGTTGTTCCAGGTCAAACCTGACAGTTGGGCCCCACTCAAGCTGGCAATGGTTAACCGTTACCCGCATCCTCGTGGGTAATTACTCTATCAGGGGACGGGTATGCACCAGCTTTAATGCCCACGGGGAAGCAAGTGGGTTAAATACCTTACCCAGCGCGCAAGATGGGGATGGAGATGGGATAGCATTACCCGTGCCCATTACCCGCCTTACCCATGAAGGCCTTACATGTGGGCTCTAAAATTAGTAGGCCCCATGTAATTCCCGCCCTTACCTACCCAAATTTCCACCCATCCCAGCCCTTTGGCCAAAAATGCCTAAGAAATCCTTAACCTAGCCCCAAGAGATTCTTTAGGGTGCTGAAATGCTTATTTTTTTGTACTGGAATGCTATTGGAGGTTGTTGTTGATTTCATGTATGGGTTTCCCCACGGGGATAACAAACCCGACAGGGATGGGGATGGGCATATTTTTATCCCCGCAGACGGGTATGGGGACGGGGACGGGCATGGGAAGGTTGTCGCGGGGACGGGGATGGGAGTGCAATACCCGCCTGGGTAATCCCCATTGCCAGCCTGAGGCCCCACTGGTCAGTGACACAGAGCTAAGTAGGGATTAAATTAAACTAAACCGGGTTAATTAGCACGTAGTCCCCACATGTCAGTGACTATTTAGATTAACTAATTAATTAAATTATCTAATTAACTAATTAAGCGGGTGAGGCCCGCGTGTCAGTGGCAGTAGCTGCCACGTCAGCGCGTTGACCACGGTCAACGTGGTCAACTGGGGCCAGGGGGGCCATTGGCAGTGACCCAGGGGTGGCCCCCAGGTGTGCCACGTCGGCGGCGACGAAAAAACGCGGCGGCGTGCACGGGCGCTCGCCGGAAAACGGCTACGCGCGGCCGTTTCGCGCGCGGCTTGGCTCATTCGAACAAGCGCTCGCCCGCGCGTCGACTGGTGGCGGTGGCGTCGGCTGGGGTGGCCGGAGTTGGCCGAAACGGCGACGGCAGGCGGCGGCGCGTACGGGCGAGCTCGGATTCGGCGATAGCGGGCACGGCAAAGCACGCAGGCAGCGGCGTTGGGCTCGCACGAGCTCCAGGAGCTCGGCCATGAGCTCGGACGCGAGCTACGGCGGTGAGCTAGACGGCGGCGACGTGTTCAACCACGACGAACGTGGCGTGCTACGGCGCGGATACGAAGGGAAGAACGGCGGGGAGGAAGCGGGGCTCACCGTGCGGCGCAAGAAAGGCCGGCGAGGGCTTAGTAGCAGCAGACAGCGACGAATTCGTCGGCGAGACGCCGGCGACCGAGGAAGAAGAAGAAGACGCCGAGCTCAGAGCAGTGGTTCCCGGCTCGCGCTCGAGGACGGGGACGGGGTAGTCGACGGCGGCGAACGCGATGGACAGGACGGCGAGGCAGGGCGAGGACGGTGGCCGCGGGATCTCGGCGGCGCGGCGACGGTGATGTACTGGAGAAGGAGAGAGAGCTCGGGCGAGCGAGAGAGAGAGAGGGGGAGTGGATTAGGCGTCCAGGTGGAGTAGACGGCCTCGTCCTTATCCCCTCCGCGGGCGAGCGGCGGCAGGTGGCGGCCAGCGGCCGGAGCGAGCGCGCGCTGGCCATGGCGCGGCCGACAGTGAGGCGCGGGGAGAGAGAAGAGGGAGGTGGGCTGGGCCGGTGCACTGTGTACTTAGGCCCAGCTCACAGTAGAATAGGGTATTTTCCTTTTCTTTTTCTGTTTTTCTTTTACAGAAGGTTTAGAAAAAGAAAAGAGCTGCCAAAATGCATTTGCAAAAATGTGTAACTAGTCCACATAAATACTTTGCATTATCCTGCACTGCCACAAAAAGGTTTGGGCAATTTTGGATTCCATTTGAATTTTTCAAAAATGGAAATGGCATTTAAATTGCTGTTTTGCAGTGTTTTAAATGCTCTAGCCCATTTTAGGAAAATATGTGATGTTGTTTTCCTGAACATTAAATTGTTTTGGAATTTTTGCTACAACATGAACTATTTTCCAGCAATTTTTGAGCAACTTCAAATTTCACTTTGAATTTGAATTGAATTCAGTGGAGGAATTTGAAATGAGATATGATTTCACTGTGATCATTCTTTGCAAAACAAATTAGCTTAACACTAATTTGAAGATCACTGTGGCTCTTTACTCAGGGGTGTTACAACTGTAATCCCATGTATATTACACAGTAATTCATCCTGTAGTGGCAGTGTATTTTTTCACTTAATTTACACTTTAATCCCATGTGTAATGCGATGCATAATTACTGCAGTGGTTGTCCTGTTTTTACAGTGTAAATTTACCCGTAGTTACCGTGTAGTTTGTACTGTAGTTACTATGTAATCCGATGCCCGTTTACAGTGTAATTTTACCCTCATTTTCTCACTGTAAACTGATGTCCTTTTACACAGTAATTTTACCGATAATTACTGTGTAGTTTGTACGGTAGTTACACTGTAATCCTATGCCATTTTACAGTGTAATTTTACCCATATTTTATTGTGTAGTTTGTATTTGTACTTACACTGTAATCCGATGCCCTTTTACACTGTAAATTTACCCATAATTACTGTGTAATTTGTATGGTAGTACACTGTAATTCTATGCATTTTTACAGTGTAGTTTTACCCATATTTACTGTGTAGTTTGTATTTGTACGTACACTGTAATCCGATGCCTTTTTACACTGTAATTTCACCCATAATTACTGTGTAGTTTGTATTGTGCTTACACTGTAACCCCACATATTCTTACAGTGTAATTTTCTCTTAAATTATTACTGTAAATTTACCCAGAATTGCACTTCTATATTTGAGGCCCATTTTCTCTCTTGTTTTTCAGGTAGTATCTCAATGGGCAGACTACGGAAAGTCTGTCCCAAGGATGTTCCACTAGTTTCTTAAGTTGAGAGTGCTGATTCTTTGAAAGATCCTTATGTGCCTAATGATTTTGCTGATGATAGTTCTAATGCAATGTCTTTGTTTTTTTTTTGAAAAGGAGGAACAGCCCCCGGCCTCTGCATCAGGACGATGCATACGGCCATCTTATTAAAATCCAAACAAAGTGCGCAGTGCGGTACAGCTCGCAAAAGGAGCAAGAAAGATGAAAAAAAAGTAATGCCACAGCCGGCGGTATAAAAAGGCTAGATGACTAAACACCTATCCTATTATTGGACTGCCATCCAAATCGGTTGTAGATAACCCGTGCGACCGTCTCCCATCGGTTGCACCCAGTAACCAAATGCTCCCTAGAGTCCGTATGAGTGAGTGGCGACCACGAACGGATCCAAGCTGTAGCCCTGTATATTACCTGCAAAAAGTTTATGAGATTTTGCCTGTTAAAGATCATATCATTTCTACAGTTCCATATAGCCCAAAGTAATGCACATATTCCTATCCGAATACGTCCCGCAATAAGTTGTTCCACTCCAGCAAGCCACGTCCCAAATAACATGTCGATGCTGGCTGGAGGGGTTATGTTGAAGGCTATATGGATTGAACGCCAAAGCAACTTAGCAAGCGGACAATCAATGAATAGGTGTTGAATCGTTTCGTCATTGTTACAAAAACAACATCGTGGACTACCTACCCATCTTCGCTTGAGTAAATTGTCTTTGGTGAGAATCACTCTCTTGTGGACAAACCACATGAAGATCTTAATTTTGAGTGGAACTTTAAGTTTCCAAATGTGTATCGATCTCGGGATTGGGCCAGAATTAATCAAATCAAGATACATGGACTTCACCGTAAACACACCGTTCCTAGTAAGTTTCCATCTAAACGCATCCGGTTGGTCCGAAAGGTGCACATCCATCAATCTTCGCACTAGATGCAGCCAGGAAGTCCACCGTTCCCCCACGAGAGACCTCCTGAACTGGATGTGTAATGGCGACGATTGTAATACTGTAGCAACGTAATCCTCCTTACGCTGTACAATATTATACAGAGAGGGATACTGCAAGGCTAGCGGCATCTCCCCTAGCCATGTATCTTCCCAGAACCTTGTTGTTGTACCGTTGCCTACAACAAACTTTGCTCTGCGAAAGAAAGTATCCTTCGTTCGCATGAGCCCCTTCCAGAACGGCGAGTCATTAGGCCTACCGGTTACCTGAGCTAACGTCTTAGTTTGTAAGTATTTATTACGAAGAATCTGTGCCCACATACCATCAGTTTCCGTGGACAACCTAAACAGCCACTTGCTCAGCAAACACTTATTTTTTATCTCCAAGTTCTCAATCCCAAGTCCCCCTTGGTATTTGGGTCTACAAATGATGTCCCACTTGGTCAATCTATATTTCGTCTTAACATCATCGCTTTGCCAGAAAAATCGTGATCGATAAAAGTCTAGCCTTTTCCGTACCTCTATGGGTACTTCAAAGAAAGATAACAGAAACATCGGCATGCTAGTCAACACTGAGTTGATTAACACAAGTCGGCCTCCATAAGACAAAAGCTTGCCCTTCCAGCAACTTAGCTTTTTCTCAAATCGATCTTCAATACACTTCCATTCTTTATTCGTGAGTCTACGATGATGAATTGGGATGCCAAGATAACTAAACGGCAAGGACCCCATTTCACACCCGAACAATTGTCTATATGAGTCTTGTTCCTCTTTAGCCCTTCCAAAGCAGAACAATTCACTCTTGTTAAAGTTAATTTTCAATCCCGACAATTGCTCAAAAAGACAAAGCACTAATTTCATATTTCTAGCTTTTGCGATGTCGTGCTCCATGAATATGATCGTGTCATCAGCGTATTGTAGGATAGAAACCCCTCCATCAACCAGATGAGGGACGAGACCACCTACCTGGCCATTCTCCTTGGCCCACCCGATAAGCACTGCCAACATATCCGCCACTATGTTGAACAGAATAGGAGACATCAGGTCTCCCTGTCTTAGACCCTTATATGTCTGAAAATAATGACCTGTGTCATCATTAACTTTAATCCCCACGCTACCCTGTTTAATAAAGGAGTCCACCTGGTTCCTGCAGGTCTCATTGAACCCCTTCATACGCGTGGCTTGCTGGAGAAAGGGCCATTTGACCTTATTGTACGCTTTCTCAAAATCCACCTTGAAGATCACCCCATCAAGTTTCTTCGAGTGAATTTCATGTAGAGTTTCGTGTAAGACAACAACCCCTTCAAGTATATGTCTTCCTGGCATGAAAGCAGTTTGACTCGGTTGTACCACCGTATGGGCAATCCTTGTCAATCTGTTCGTACCTACTTTCGTGAAAATTTTGAAACTCACATGTAAGAGACAGATGGGCCTAAACTGCTCAATCTGTACTGCCTCCTCCTTCTTTGGTAACAACGTGATAGTTCCAAAGTTGAGGTGGAAGAGCTATAAGTGGCCGTTAAAAAGGTCATGGAACATCGGCATAAGATCATCTTTGAGAATGTGCCAGTATTTCTTATAGAATTCGGCTGGAAACCCATCTGGTCCAGGTGCCTTATTCGGCTTCATTTGTGATATGGCCTCAAACACCTCCTTCTCAGTAAACGGTGCAGACAAAATCTCATTTTCGTCTGTCTGTAACTGAGGGATGTCCTCAACTGTGAGCTCGTCGAGCAACACAAAATTGTCCTCAGGCGGCCCAAAGAGTTGTTTATAGTAATTTGAGATGTATAGCTTGAGGTTTTCATGCCCCACTATCGTACCTTCATCCTGTTCTAACTGAATAATTTTCTTCTTCCTATGTTTGCCATTTGCAATCATATGGAAAAACTAAGTATTGTCATCACCCTGGACAACTTTAAGTGTCTTAGCCCTCAGAGCCCATTTCAGTTCTTCTTCTCTAAGAAGTTCTCGAAGTTGCTTCTCTGCCTCAGATTTTGCGGCCCGTTCAGTTACGTGAAGCAGGGTAGATTCTGCTTTGAGGTCGAGAACTTCAATTAGATGGAGCAATCTCTCCTTTTCCTGTTTATATATCCCACTTTCGTTTCTGGCTCAACCCCGCAAAAATTGACGCAGATGTCTAATCTTATTCTGCCATCTTTCGACATTCGATCGGCCTCCACAATCTTTAGCCCATTCCCTAGCAATAATATCAAGAAACCCTTCTCTCTCGAACCAGCCAAGTTCAAAAGAAAAAGAATTCTTATTCCCGATATGTGTCGCGTCCCTTGAATCAACCAGCAGCGGTGTATGATCGGAAATAGCCCTTTGTAATGCCTGCACTATTACTAGTGGGAATTTTTGTTCCCAATCAATACTTGTGAGCACTCGGTCCAACTTCTCATATGTTGGGACCGGCAACGAGTTCGTCCAGGTGAACTGTCTACCGGTGAGTTCTATCTCCCTCAAATTAACGCTTTCGATGATAGCATTGAACATAAAGGACCATCTTCCATCGATGTTGTCATTGTTCTTTTCTTCTCTCCTTCGAATAATGTTAAAATCGCCACCAACTAGTATCGGTAACCTTTCCGCCCCACAAATTCTCACCAAATCAGCAAGGAAGTCAGGTTTGAGCTGCACCATACACAGCCACCAAAGCCCATTGGAAGCCGTCTAGTTTGGACTTAACTCTAAACTTAACGGCAAATTCCCCTTGTACAACGTCCATCACTTATAATGTTTCACATTTAACCCCAAGTAGAATCCCTCCGGATCGTCCCCTTGGGGGTAGACAGTGCCAATCAAAGTCTACACCACCTGATAATGTGCCAAGAAATTGCGAAGTGAAATTGTCTCTGCCCGTTTCGAGTAGGGCAATGAAATCTACTTTATGTTCTAGTGACGCTTCCGCAAGAAACCTTTTTTTAGCCAAGTCTGCTAGACCTCTGCTATTCCAAAATATTCCTTTCATTTGTCATCGTGGAATTTTTTCTTGAATTTGACTCTCGCGCTTCTATGAACCGCCGATGCAGGATAGACCTTCCTATTCCAGGATCGTTTTGGTTTATCATGCACCTCTTTCGCGTCCAAATGACCGGAAGAGGCCGGTTCAGTGCCAACAGTCTGCAGAGGTGCCTCATACACCTCTGAACCCGTATCATCTACCACATCCTCGGGCTCCGAGGGTGGTATGAGATCATCGCACAAGCTCTCTAGTGCCGTTATTCCCAAGTTATTAATATCATCATTATTCATTGGCTTTACCGCTGCAATGTCTTTGGTAGTTATTTTTGTCTTCTTATGTTCTTTCATTTTCATTTTTTTCTATTTTCATTTTATTAATTTTTGTGCTTGTTGTCTGATTTTTTTTCTTTTTCAGGGTTGTTCTGGTGATGATGAAGAGTTTGACAAAGCACTTTACAATTTCTATGTGAATAATGTAAGTCATTTTCTGATTTAGTTCTATTTTTCATGTTTATCACTTTTCTGATGATTTTATCTTTTTATATGTTGGTTTGATGATTTTGTATTTTGTTTTTGTATAGAAAGTCAAGTACCTGAAGAGAAAATTATCATCTGCTAGTAGAAGGAATGTTGTAAGTCTTTTTTTCTCTTCTTATGTTTTATTTTCTGTCTCTTCTTTTGGTTGCTTGTTTGATGTTATTTTTGCTGGGGTATCCCCTTTGTATCTTTACTTTAGTTTGCATTATTAATGTAGTTCTTATTATCTTTTTTTGTAGAGGCAGAAACGATCTTCCGATTTCCCAGTTTAAATCGGAAGATCATTTTCAGGTATTACCCAGAGCACCTTTTGTAGTTGTTGCTTTGTTACCTTGTATGTGATGTCTGATTGTAGGAGCGCAGTAAATGAAAATGATTCCTGCAGTAATTCATTTCGATTGTCAACTTCTCAGGCATATATTTTCTAGTTTCAAATGGTTAAAGATTTTGTTTGTTCTTTGCTTGCTTGCTCTTATTTTTTTCCCTATTTTTTTGGTGTTTCCTGAATTGTTCTTTTTGTATCTACTGAAATGTTGTTCTAACTAGCAGTTGCAGTGTTTATCTAGTGTTATCTAGTGAAGTTTTCAGTTTGTACTTCTCTGATCATGCCCTACTGTTAATATGTATGATGGCAGTGCTCTATATTTTCGTCTAGGCTATTTTTTAGTTTTCAGTCAGTTTTGAATCCTGTAATGTTTGCTGGCGTTTCCATTTTCTCCTATACTTTTTGGGCATACATCAGTTGGGATTTCATCTATGTCATGTATGTTCGAGTGATTTTTCGACAGTGTATTCCTGTTGATTTCATCTTATCACTAAGTTCAGTCCCCTGATGATTTTTCCCTGATGCATTCCTGAAATGTCTTGTTTTCTTTCTTTTCTATTTTGGACCTAATGTAGGCTCTCAAAACAGAGGTGACCAAAAGCGTTGGAACAAAGGAAAGGACAGTAGGGGCGACCGGTTCAACCTTTTCTCGCTGTTAGTTGCTTGACGGGTCACATTTACAGCCCGACCCGTTTTCTTCGGGAAAAACATACATACAGCTGTCAACAGTTTATTGATTGGAAAATTTGAATGATATCCAATTACAAATCAGTCGAATGTGAAATAGACAGTCCCATTTTGAAAGAGGAATGATCAGCACAATATCGAAAATAACGATATCTCTACTCCTAAAGGGGGAGTCCGTTGTCGTTTCGTCTCGTTAGCCTCCCCACCGAACGATACCATCCCCACCGATTTTTTTCATCTCCGCTGCAAAACCGGTGGGCAAATAACCAGGGAGAATAACACCACAAAAAACCATCAATCCCTGACCACGCTTTCCTATCCCTGAGCACCCTTTCCTAATCTATCTATCTAATCTAATCAATCTATATTCATAACGTTTTGCTTCCTTCCGCATCACGTCCACAACTTTCCTCCCTTGTTTGGGCGGAAACTGTTTGGTAGCGGAGATTAGGAAGCTTCCTATGAGACGTAGCAATAGGAAGTATTCTTTTTCTTGATGATTCGTTTCCATGCATGATGATAGTAAATTAGGCCAACATTCACCACTATTTATCACCGTCATCAATCGTATCCATTCCTGCCAGTTTTAAGGGAATCCGCTCGCTACGTCTTTTTTTAAGGGAATCCGCTCGCTACGTCGTCGTCGCACGTTATTTTCACACGCAATTCCCCCCGGAAAAAAACACAGCGCCCTACCTCGACTTCCCTACCTGGACGCCGCCGCCGCCCACCGATCTCGCCGCCTCCCGACGATCCCCTCCTCCCTCCCGCTGCTCGAACGACCCATATTTTTGGCCACGAGCACCGCCTGCCTCTTCACCCATGCGCCGCCCCTCCTCTTCGCCATAGCCACGAGCGCCGCCACACCTACCTCCCTCATGGCGGCTGCACCAACCGAGGCGGAGCCGCGGCGCCTCCACAGATGCGGCGGAGACACCATATCCCGTGGAGACGGCGGCCTAGAGCTTCTCCCACTCTGCTCCTTCCCCAGGTTACCGGCCTGCTCCACCTCCCCTCTGCTTCGTGTGGATCTGCTCATGTGCAGCAGTAAACTTTATTTAGGTACAACTATTCTTCTAGCCCTTTTGTTCATTACTTACAAATTAACTTTCTGAGCCAATGCTTACGGCATGAAGTATTACCTAGAGTTCCTTAATCAATCTGCTTGTCCATAGAAGATTCTGGGCGTTTCATTTGGTTCAATTACTATCAGCAAGAACGCATTGTGAAACCGTTAGCTTATGAATGTATGCTCTTCCTGCAGTAATAACATTTGCAATGTAAAGGCCGTAGCACACCCATGCATCAGGATGATGCGCACCACGTGGGAATTAATACTAATATGGCCTATGTGGATAATGAAATATCCAAAGATACACTTGGCTGGATCAATTTTTTTCTCTGGAATTGTTCCTCATGATGCGCAGATGTAGATGCTATATTTTTACAATTTCAGAACACCTATGCATGCCAATGTGATTCTTATCCTTTTCATTAGACAGTGTGATCCCATCGATCCATCCATGCACCGAACCGAAAATTTTGTTACTCTGTTCAGGTTGCAATTATGAACGAGCAACATATGTATGCACTGAACTACTTGCGTAAGACAGTGAAATACTTCTTGATCGCGTGAGTGGAATTTTGGAATAGAGAAAAAACATACAACAGAGTGTATGCACTAAAGATGTGCTACTACTTAAAGTCTTATTGTTTGTCTTACAGTGAAGGAGTACAGATCCTCCATATACTTCCAGCAGCTTATAGCTCATCTTTGCAATTTTATTGTCTCTGAAGCATGAAAGTAAAAGGGAATAAATCAAATTCTTTTAAATGGGTTCTGTTCTGAATATAAATTAGCACATCGAAGCCATAGACCAGTTTTTACATATGCATAACTGATAGGTTGCTCTTTTCTCATATTTTATTAGATCGGAGAATTTTACAGATTACATGTTTATAGGAATGACTCAATATTCTCATGGCAGAATGAGGATGGGGCACTCTGTGATCCAACATCTGTTCTACCAAGAATCCAAGCATGGACCCTGAGGTGATCAGTGGTGCTGCAGTGATACACTTTGTTAATGGAACTATGAAGCCATGGCTTTCAACCAGTTCATACAGCCTCCTCCCTCCCTCTCTCTCTCTCTCTCTCTCTCTCTTCACACATAGCACCGGTGGCTATGTCCGGCCGTTGTGGCGTACGTGTCGTTGGTGGCATGGCGTTTGAGCTCTATAGGCATAGGAAGCGGGCTGTTTCATGCAGAGGAAGTTGTTGGCTACTGGCCGAGGAGGATTAGGATTAGTACAATTAGGATAGCTCACTTGAATTGTTTCGGTCTGGATTACTACAGCAATGCATTGATATTTGTTTCTTGGTGTAGGAGCTTCAAAATAACAGGGGACTGCAGGCTTCACAGCAACACATTCGTCTGCGATTTTCTCTCCAAATCTGAAATTATTTGGCCCCTAAATTCTAATCCACTTGAAAAAGTCAGAGTATGATGTGTAGCAGCACAACCTTGCCTCTTCCCCTTGCTCTCCTTTACAAGTAGGCCAAAGACACCACAAGCCATGGCATGGTGGCCTATATGAATGAATGGGTTGCCAGCCAAGCAGGCGGGCGGCTCAGACCAGCCTTGCTTGACATACGTGGCTGCATACATGTCATGGGAAACGGACAGGGGAGTTTGGGACTGGATCTGCAATTATACCTTTGTAAGTTTTACTGATGCAAAATTTTCTTTTGGAAAATCCCTCAAGTCATTTATCATTTTGCTTCTAACAATGGTTTACTATCGTGAACTATTTCTATTTCTTAGAGACAAAGTGTAGGTTCTTAATAGTGCCTAGCATGATAGAAGAGCGATATTAGTGTATCGTTTCTCTGATTCATGCTCTTCTATTCCATATGGTAGGGAGGTGGCAAAGGGAGACAAGCCTTAACTGTGTGGAAGCATGAACATCAGCCTCACAAGATGGGCAATTCAGATGGGATCGAACTCGAGTGGCCTGTTCTGTACCACCCACATCATAGTTCGTTCCATTACCTTTCACCCCCAGGTTCAGTCATCCTTGAAGTTGGACAATGCGCTCCATATGTTTGATGAATGCGCTCTATATGGAAATAGAATGATTTTTTTCAGGAATGGTTAACTATACTTTTTTGTCACTGGTGATCGATACTAGCAAGTTTCCGAGCTACAATGAACTTACATATGGTCAAACGGTCAATTAATTGATTACATAAACTGAGATCACGTAAAACAAGTTTGATAGGTCTGTTGCATCTCACGGGCATTTTTGCTATATGTACTAATAGGTTCTATTTATTTCCCTTGATCGATCAACACTCCTATGTAGGTAAGAAGAGAAAACCTAACAGTACAGCCGGCGAAACGATCAACGGCGAGCTTCATCGCCGCGTACGCGTCGTAGTACCTGGCCATCACCGGCTGGGGCATCGAGGACTTGAAGCTGGTGAAGAAGGCATGGGTATTGGTAGAGCTCCGAGAAGCTGCCCTTCGTCCTGCCCGCCGTCTTCACCATCGGTCCCCGGGTGACCACCCTGGAACTCGGCGACGCTGCCAAGGCGACACGGTCCGGGCTGGTCCGGTCCCTCATCGAGCTAGCCACCATTTGGACCGGCCAACCACCACCGGCGTCAACGTGCAGGGGCAGCGGCGAGGTGGGCTGCGTGTGCGGGTGCTGTGGCGAGGTGATGGACATGCGCGAGCGCCAGCGATGAGGTCGGTGATGTGCCGGGGCAAGTGCGCGGCTGTTAGCCATGAACCTTCCGTAGCAGTTTTTTTCATGAGCCCATGATTTTCTGTGTTCGGGCCTTGCCATAATTAGCGGATCAACCATGACGTGCAGTTTGTTGTCAAATGGTGCCGTGATTTTCGGATCAAGCCATGTTTCTCTTGTACTTCCTATTTCCTGTTCGACTGAATAAAAGTGCAGAAAGTGAACAACACACCAACATGACTAAAAGCAGTCATATTCAGTTATAGAGGTATACATTTATACAAGATATACACACGCAGGTGCGTCCACTAACCCAACTAACTCCTGAGCTGACCTCACTAATCCTGTACACGCGATAAAGACGCAGACGATTAGGAAAGGTTGTTACGGAGAGAGCAATGGGAGAGAGAGAATCACGTGGCGTACGTCTGGTGGACCTGAACATATGCTTCAACAAAGAAAACGGCAGCGTAGGATCATGGTGCGTGATTATAGGCGAACGCTATTAAATCTCACGCCTTCCAAAAAAACACTTACTACCTGATTTGTTGGACGCGAAAATCACGGCCGAGCGATTCTCCCACGATCCGAAGTTCACAGCCGATCGACCGTTTTCCCCAGTTGATGGCCTGCATGCGTGTTGTGCTGAAACGGTCGCTGCCATGGCAGCGAAACCCGCAGCTAGAACGCTGCCAGCGCCAGGTCGAGAACTCGAGATCGTCGGCGGTGCACGCACGACAGCGGTGGCGAGAGGCTATGGTGCATGGGGAGGAGAGAAAAGAAGGAGAGGGGAAGCTTGGGGACATGGTGGTTTACCCGGGGGCTGCCGGTCGGCGCGCTGAGAACGAACGGCGGCGGCGGTGACATTTTTTCTCAGTCCTCTTGGTCGGACCGGTTGAAGACCAGACCGGATAGGACCGACAACTTTTCAGGCTGATTTTAGCAGACCAGACCGTCCATTTTCTCTAGCAGGCCAGGACCGAGCGTGTCAAGACCGATTGAGCCACGGGCGGTACGTGCAGCCCTGCCCACCGTCGAGGCGAAGCTCCTACTCCATGCGAAGCTGATCGCGCCGTTGCACTCGTACGATAGGAGCCACGGGCACGACATGGTGAAGGGCTGAAGGGGTGATCGAGGGTGAGACCCGGATGCTGGTGGCGCAGCTGATCATGGACGAGATCTTCACCGGCACCAAAAAGTTCAAGCGGGAGGTGTTCAGCAGCGTGTAGAAGGAGCTGGACCAATTCGGTCTCTTCATCTACAATGCCACCGTGAAGCAGCTGGTGGACGTGCCGGGGCATGAGTACTTCTCCTACCTCGGCGAGAAGACACAACAGGAGGCAGCGAGCAGGGCCAAGGTGGATGTGGTGGAGGCAAGGATGAAGGGTGAGGTGGGCGCCAAGGAGCGGGACGGCCTCACGCGCCAGAACGCCGCCAAGGTGGACGCCGAGAACAAGGTGCTCTCCGTGTGGCAGCAGGGCGAGGCGCTCAAGGAGGAGGCCAAGGTCAAGGCGGAGGTGCGGGTGTTTGAGAACGCTAGGGAGGCCGACAATGCCGCCGCAAGGACCGACCTCGCCATGAAGGGGAAGGCTGGGACCGGCAGGCCAAGGTCGCTGAGGTTGAGGCCGCCAAGGCTGTCGCCATCCGCGATGCCGAGCTGCAGATGGAGGTCAAGATGAAGAACGTGCTCTGCCAAACCGACAAGCTCAAGGCCGAGCAGCTCAGCAAGGCCATGGTACACTACGACACACAGGTTGGTTATGCAATAAGCATGCATAAAAATATAGTACTAGGGACAAGAGAATTTCATACTTATTATATATATATATATATATATATATATATATATATATATATATATTGGACAATATAAAATAATCACACTCTTGACCTCTGCATTTTATATTTTGTAGGTTCAAGAATCGAACGCGCTCTTCTACAGCTGGCAGAAGGCGGCGGATACGACATTGTATAAGGAGATGAAGGCGGCGGTGAGGTGACGCGGCCGAGCAGAAGCACATGCAGGTCTCGATATGGGAGGAAAGGGAGGGAGATAAGGTGAGGGTTAGCGGTGCAGCAAGCCAGACGAGGAAAGGGGTGAAGAGATGACCTTGAGGAGGGGAGTGAGCTCGGTCCATGGCGTGGGTGGGAGCAGAGGAAGGTCGATCCATGGCGTGGCGAAAGGGGTGATGAGCGAGGGAGAAGTAGAAGGCCCCCTCTCATATCTTGGCGTGCGAGCAAGTCCGTCGAGGTGGAAGAAGCCCGTCATTTGATGACGACGTTGGTGACCTTGGCGTGATGCTGTTCGCCGGTTGTGGCCGAATCTGGCAACCGCCTGGTCTCTCGATCTCCCCCTTCACTATTTTTGATGAGAAGAGGGGAGGGGATGAGAGGGGGGGCGGTGGGAGATGAGGTCTTCGGTTCTGTTGGTTGTGGGGGAGAGGGCGGAGAGAGGGGAGTGGGTGACGCCGGTGAAGTCTATGGATAGGGAGGGGACAGATTGAGGGGAACGAGAGAGTGAGTGGTGAGGAGAGGGAGTGGATAGAGTGCGGTCGTGCGGGAGAGGACAGTAAGTCGTATAGGAGGGGTATAATGGGAATATCATAAAAATAAAGCTTTATTTATACATATTCACTATATATTCAGAATATCATACAAATATTTCCTCAAAAAGTAAAAATAAAAGGAATATCATACAAATTAAAACAATTTTGATAGAAGAAACAAAATATATTTGGATTATGTTGGACTGCTCGCATGTGTTTATTTTGTGTCTTACTATTTCTCTATGTTTATCTAAATAAATTAATTAAAAGGATCCAAGAAATTACGGATGGCCGACTATCATTATATAAAGGGAAAAATCCGTTGTTTGCTCATGGAGAAATGTAACATATTTTTTTATGGGCAATATACCACATACCCTAAATAGTAGATATTCCCGAGAATAACCATCAACAAGTGATTTAGAGGTGAGCCTACAATTTATTAAAATTGGGATGCCACTCAATCTACTACAAACTGCTCATTTCTAGCATTTGTCCAATGAATATATATTTTCCATACCATCATCTTAAAAAAATTATTCTAATCTTTGTTTATATTAGAATACCTTTGTAGGTCATAAAAACTGATGGATTTGATTGTGCTTCGGAAATGTCGACTGACAAAGACCCTGATGTAGCGATGATGGACGGGACTAAGAATTCAACGAGTTTTACACAACCAAAAGAGGTGCATGCAAATAATTGTTCTTCTTTGTATGTATGTTGCACATGATATAATACTCAAAAGGTATATTTCTATATATGTTTAATTTTGCAGAATATGAAAGAGATGGAGATGGATTCTGTCGGGGTTCAAAAAGAATCCATTCAGAGGGTTCCCGGGGCGACGTCATTGGAAGGGAACAAAAATTAACAAGGTTTTATACAACAAAAAGATGTGCAAGTGATGATATCCCACAACAACGACGCACTCAAAATAAAGCAACCCGGTTGGAATTACGATATATCTGGATGACAACATTTATTTTCAATTGGTATTCGGATGAGTATGTTCAATGATGTTCACATAACTCAAGGAAAATATTTCAAAAACACGTGACAACGCACGGGCATTCTACGTCTCAGGTAAGACGAGTCTCGCTATCCGCTTCTGGCAATAAAATATTTCCGAGCCCTCTTCGCATCACAATGATCAGCACCAGCTAGCCCACGAGCAACCTCGTGCGGAGATCAAAAATCATTCATATCCCGCAAATGATTTGGATCGGCAACCACTCCCTCCGCGTGCTGCCGCGGTGGCCGGAGCTGCTGCGCTGCCTACTTATTCGTGTGCCCCGTCCCTGCTGCTACCGCGTACATCTCTTGCAGCGACAATGGAGCTCAGTCTCAGACCACTCGCCGCCTTGTGCGTCCTGCTCGCCACCGCCGTCGCCGCACCGGCGGCGGCCACGGAGGTGGAGGTGGAGATCAGGACGGCGGAGGTACAGTCTTCCTACATCGTGCACGTCGCGGCCGGGCACGCGCCACGGCTGCCGCGCCGCGGCCTGATGACCTCCCGGGCGTACGGCTCGTTCTTGCGGGAGCACATCCCCGTCGAGCTGTCCAGCCCGGCTCCGAGAGTGCTCTACTCCTACGCGCACGCCGCCACGGGCTTCGCTGCGCGCCTCACGGGGCGCCAGGCCGCGCACCTCGCTTCCTCGGGCTCCGTGCTCGCCGTCGTGCCCGACGTGATGCAGGAGCTGCACACCACCCTCACGCCGTCCTTCCTCGGCCTCTCGCCGTCCTCCGGGCTGCTCCCGGCGTCCAACGGCGCCACGGACGTCGTCATCGGGGTCCTCGACACCGGCGTGTACCCGGAAGGCCGCGCGTCCTTCTCCGCCGACCCCTCGCTGCCGCCGTTGCCGCCCGGTAAGTTCCGCGGCGGGTGCGTCTCGGGACCGTCGTTCAACGGCTCCGCGCTCTGCAACAACAAACTCGTCGGCGCCAAGTTCTTCCAGAAGGGGCAGAAAGCTGCACGCGGCAGTGCGTTCGGTGAGGACTCGGAGTCTCCGCTCGACACCAACGGCCATGGCACTCACACCTCCACCGCCGGCGGCTCCGCTGTTGCCGACGCGGCCTTCTACGACTATGCCAGAGGAAAAGCCGTCGGCATGGCCCCGGGCGCGCGCATAGCCGTCTACAAAGTGTGCTGGAAAGGGTGCGCGAGCTCTGACATCCTCGCCGCGTTTGATGAGGCCATCGCGGACGGTGTCGACGTTATCTCTCTCTCCCTCGGCTCCAACGGCAAGGCCCCAGACTTTTATAGCGATACGACCGCCGTGGGCGCGTTCCGCGCCGTCAGCAAGGGCATCGTCGTCTCCGCTTCCGCGGGAAACTCCGGCCCCCGAGAGTCGCACCATGGTTCTTGACGGTCGGGGCGTCCACCCTCAACCGCCAATTCCCGGCCGATGTCGTTCTTGGCAACGGCGAGACCTTCACGGGCACTTCTCTCTATGCCGGCGAGCCGCTCGGCGCGACCAAGATACCACTGATCTACGGAGGGGACGCGGGCTCGAATGTGTGCCAAGTAGGGAAGCTGAACGCCACTATGGTAGCCGGGAAGATCGTCTTGTGCGACCCTAGCGTGGTCGGACGGGCTGCAAAAGGACAAGCCGTCAAGCTCGCCGGTGGTGCCGGAGCAATTCTCATTAGCGACGTAGTGTACGGTGAGCAGGCCATCACCACGCCACATGTCCTCCCCGCCACGGGCGTCCCATTTGCCGCCGGCGAGAAGATCAAGAAGTACATAACGGCGCAGACATCGCCTACCGCGACGCTCGTGTTCCGGGGCACCGTCGTCGGCCGACGCCTCCTTCTCCTAGAATGGCGTCCTTCTCGAGCCGCGGGCCGAACTCCCGCGCGGCGGAGATCTTCAAGCCGGACGTGACCGCGCCCGGCGTGGACATTCTCGCCGCTTGGACAGGCGCCAACTCACCCACGGAGCTCCCCAGCGACACGAGGCGAGTGCAGTACAATATCATATCAGGCACGTCCATGTCATGCCCGCACGACAATTCTATATGTGAAACCGTGGGGGGCACTAACCCCGCGATCCTAACGCCCTCCCGTGTCGCCCCCGCGAGGCGACCGGGAGGCGACTCTAACCCCACCGCCGCCGGTCCACCCTTCCTCCGCCCCCTCCCTCGCCGCCGCCACAGGGCACGACCGGGCGAAGCCCGGACGGTGCCGGCGGCGGCGGGGCCTTCTTCGCCTCCTCGTGCGGCCTCCCGACGCGGGCGGCCTGGGCCGCATCTGGACGAGCTGCTCCCGTGGGGCATCTCGGCGTGGCGGCGCCCCGGCGAGACTACCCGTCGGCTCTTCGGCGCGGAGCTCCTTCGACGGTTCGCGCGGCGCGGCGGGCTGCGGGGCGGGGTCCCCTGTGGCGGCGGCGGCGGATCTGACCTTGCCGGGTCTGGCTACGCCGGTTGCAGTGGACGGCGGCGACCCCTTCCCCTCCCTCCGCACGGATCCGGCTGACGGCGACCTGGACCCTGTACGGGGCCTTCGTCACCATGCGGCCGGTGGTTGCCCGGAGGTGTGTGGGGAGATGGTCGCGGTGGTCTGCGCCTTGGAGGGGCGGCGGCTTCGGCCCCGATCTCTAGGCGGCAAGGAGGTGGATGGCACCGGATCTCCTGGCTGTGCGTGCACCTTGGGGGATCTGGGGCCCGGTCTTGGGGGCTGGCGGCGGTGGATCTGGGGCCCCCGGCCCTGATCCGATCTCCTCCGGCGGCGGTCCTAGGGTTCCAACTCGCGCCGAGATTTTGATCGACCGGATGCATGTCCCCATCGATCTGGCTGCAGTGTCGTGTTCCGGAAGGCTCCGCCGGGAACTCCCTTGGGCGATTCATGCCTGGAGATTGCTGGATCGGGTGGGATTCGGTCATGCGCACCCGTATTTTTCTCTGACCGTTTGGTTTCAGAGGGAGCGCTGCGAAGCTCTGCTGGCTGTTACCATCATGGGGTATGCTTTCTCGTTCCATGGTGAAGTCAGCTGGCGGAGAATGTCATGGAAGCTGAGATCTGAGGACTAGCAATGGTGTTTCGAGTCTCTGTGGCGATGAGGAATTGGCTTGGTGATTCGTGACTTGGAGCAGCGGCATGCTAGTGGGGGCGACTGCACAGGAGAAGTCCAAAGTCTTTCTTTCAGGATGAAAATCCAAGGTCTGGCCTTAATTGGTTGTGCCTGGCAATGGCCTTGTTGAAGGCATTGTTTTTGAGAGCGTGGACTTTCTTCAGGGTGAAAACCTAAGATCGATGATCGGGCGACGACGGTGTTTGTGCACTGTTCCCTTATTGGAGGCGTCGCTTTTGGAGAAGCTGGACTTCTGGTGCTGTCTTGGTGGTGTTAGTGCTGCTGTTTCAGGGAATAGATCATTGCAGCGGGACTTTTCTTTTTCGTAATTCTTCTTTCTTTTTTTGGCTGTGTGCATCCGTAATGTCGCTAGGGCATTGCGTTGTTGCAGAGGCTGGGTGTAATTGGTATCTCCGCGATATTAATATATGCTCTTTGTCGAAAAATGTCATGCCCGCACGTGAGCGGCATCGCCGCGCTGCTCCGACAGGCGAGGCCGGAGTGGAGCCCCACCATGATCAAATCTGCCCTGATGACCACCGCGTACAACATGGACAGCGCCGGCCGCGTCATCGGTGACATGTCCACCGGCAAAGCGTCCATGCCATTCGCACGCGGGGCCGAACACGTCGATCCCAACCGCGCCGTCGACCCGGGATTGGTGTACGACGCCGGCACGGAGGAGTACATCACCTTCTTGTGCGCGCTGGGCTACACGGCCGAGCAGGTCGCCGTGTTCGGCTCCTCCACCAACTGCTCGGCGCGTCCGGGCGCCTCTGTGGGCGACCACAACTTTCCGGCCTTCTCGGTGGTGTTCACCACGAACAAACTGGCGGTCGTCAGGCAGCGCCGCGTCGTGCGCAACGTCGGAAGCGACGCCAGGGTTACGTACAGGGCCAAGGTGACTGCCCCCAGACGGCGTGCTCGTCTCGGTGAGCCCCCGGACGCTGAGGTTCACCGCGACACAGAAGACACAGGAGTACGTGGTCACCTTTGCACAACGAATCTTCGGGAGCGTCACGGGGAATCACACGTTTGGATCGATCGAGTGGAGCGACCGCAAGCACTCTGTGACGAGCCCCATCGCCATCACCTGGCCAGCGAGCAAGGTTGCGGAGATGTGAATGTGATCGGTGTGGGTGGGTACTACAGTACATGCGAGAGTTTACCTCATTTATTGTAAACTAGCAAACATGCCCGTGCGTTGTAACGGGAGATAAAAAAAATAGTACGTGTCTCTAAAATTATAAGCATTTCAAGACCTTCTTATGTGCACCGTCCTCTGTTTTAACATGACGTTCCATGGATCGATCGAGGGTAGGTCTTTTCAGGATGCCATTTTGAAACATGAGATGTGGTCCCAAGCCAACTTTGTTCAACTTTAAAATAAATGAAAATAAATAATATTGCGAACAAATTTAAAGTAAGTGCTCGTGCGTCGCAATAGGAGAAACTTTGACGTGTATCCATATCTATTGGCAAAACACATCCGCAGTTCATGAAAATTCTACGTGCAAAATTCTACATATCAATTTGCTTCTGACTCCCTTATCTTCCCTTGGTGTGAAATCGCTGGGTTGCGACATTAATCCCTGAAAAACAGAAAATGATACTATTTAAATATGTAACATTTGGCTTATAAAGTTTTTATTAGATGATCGATCAAATATATGGCACTTCATAGATACACAAAGAGTGGTCAAAATTTTATTGTCGAATTTGGATCAAAATAAACTTCTTTGATTTCTCAAAAAGAAATAAACTTGCTTTCAATTGGAGAATTACCTCTGCACGTGATGCTCAATGGAAGCAAATATTTGTGTAAATCCATGTAAAACCAAATCAGTGAAATGCACGATGCAATTTCAAAGAAATAAATGAAATATCGCATCGGAAATCATCATCCTGTCCAAGATTTTTAATTTAGGAAACAAAATAATTTCACCGAAATATGTGAAATTTTGGAAATTTCGCATATTTTAGAAATTATTTTGGATTTTGAGACTTCAAATTTCACCTAATTTTAATGAAAGCGGACACTAATTTGTATTACTAATTGAGAGACCAATATATGTGCATGGAAAACAGATCGAATTGGACATCGATAAGCTTGTTTACGGGCAGAGCAGTACCTACATACATTGAGGAGAGCTCTTAGTCATGGATCTCGAGTCCGTAAGGACGTCGAGGGTAGCTCTTGGTCGGACATATAAGTTACCTGTACATCACATTGGTATTAGCCCATGGAAATTAATAACAAAACTGTCTGCTCTAAGCAACTTGGCCAAAACAGAACCATGTGTGTCTACCATGGCAGTGATAGTAGTTACTAACTGTTCAACCATTCCAGATATTTCATATTCCAATCAAAGTGCAAAATGCAACAGACTATGAACAAAACAATACACAATTTGTAGCAGGCAACAAAAAAGGCAGAGGCAACCAATCTTCACAAGATTATAGCTTTCAAATAGAGAAGAGAAAACCTAACAGCGATTAGATAACCACTAAACTATTTTTGCATGCTATACCTTGTCAGGCTTACAATGGGACTTCTAGAATTTAAATAAAGCAGCATATCAAATTAGGGATTTGGACAAAAGAAATACAGTCTCGGTGCATCAACCCCGTCCACAGATTGAAGGAGTTTGGATTGAGCTCACCAGCGTGTATTGGGGCAAGCAGCCGTGGAACATATAATATGAACAGACAACCAAGTCAAATCAAAGGAAGTA
Organism: Elymus sibiricus; assembly: GCA_039707655.1. Classification (NCBI taxonomy): domain Eukaryota; kingdom Viridiplantae; phylum Streptophyta; class Magnoliopsida; order Poales; family Poaceae; genus Elymus; species Elymus sibiricus. Next base: position 332,364,792 of record CM077674.1, on the reverse strand, counting down.
AAGAAACTACAGTTTCAGAAGTAAACATCCGTCGCCCAGTGCACAACTCAAACTCAGTAAATGCTTCCTCAAACCGATGACTTGGGCAAAGCAAATGTATCAACATGTTGCTTGTTGCCAGATCAGACAATTGGCTCTCATATCTTTTATCATGTGTACAACATCAGATCTGTCAACGTTTGTACGTGCTCTGGTCTGGCACAAAACCATTGTTATTCATCCCCAGCTCAATATTTACTTGCAAATATAACACCGAGAAGTAATTGTAAGCTTTTGTGTTTGGCAAGCTCCCAATACCTGCAGTAACCCAATACTGGCGGGCGCACGGTAGCGACGACATCGGTTTCCGAAATCCCAGGTACGTGGGCACCCGCCCATCAGCCTCCACCTGCACTTCCTTGCCTCATAATCTAGGGATCGGCCATGGCGTCCGCAGGACCGCTCCATAGCAGCATATCTTTTTCCTCATTATCATCCATCCATCTTCCTCCTTTTGAGATTTCACCACCAGGCATATCTTTTTCCTCATTGATCATCTTCCTCAGTTTTAATTCGTTTGCCCACCCTTGCCTATTGATCCCAGTCGGTTGATGATTTCAACTCGTAGTTGTATTTAAATTGGTTTATTTCAATGTAAGGGAGCGAGGTGGGATTATGTAATCAATCATCAAACCCTCTCTTTTTCACACTATCATGGGTTAGCTAATTGGATGCCCCCTTCTGAAATAAGCTGTAGGTTGCCTGTTCGATCCATCTTTGTAGCAATTTTTTTAGGCCGGATTCGTTTGATGGGCCGAGGCCCATGCTAGCCGGTTGGGACGTAGTGGGCTTCTTTGGGACAATGACGATGAATTTTCTCTCCTCACGAACGACGTACGAAAGTCACCGCACGTACGGACGAAAATTAGGAAAGAAGAAGCGTTAGCCCTTTTATATATATATATATATATATATATATATATATATATATATATATATATATATATATATATATATATATATATATATATATATATATATATATATATAATATAATATAAATATAAATATAATATTAGGTAAAGATAAAGATTTCAGTTTGCGTGGTTGGATCAAGAGGCCTTCCGTTATTTAATTTCAAAGAAAGACAAGTTCAAAAAGAAATATTCAAAGAAAGACTCGTGTACAAGCCAATACATCTACCACACTGGTAAAAAAATCAACAGTTTAACACATACAAGTTAAATTTTGTCTCATAAAAAGCGCCTTTTCCCTAGGAAAAAACCTAGCCGCCACACAACCCTAATTCATCGCCAGCTAATTCGTGCCCCTTGACTCCAGCGGACGGTTATAGTGGCGGAAGGCGGTCAAGACCATGGATCTTCACGCTTCTGGGAGACTTGGTTTAGTTCATTAGGTTTCGATGTTCTCATGACTTTCATCTGGGCGGTGGATGTGAGGGCGCGATAAATATATCCGGCCTAGAGCCGGAGGTGATGGGAGCATTTTGGAGAAGCACGTGTCATGGTGGTGATGGTTCCAACGTAGCCGCTGGGCCTGTGGGGATTGGTTTTACTATATCTGATCTATCGGGTTGCAGGGGAGAGTCATTAACCACAATGGTTCTACCTCAGTGCGCAGTGGCGTCGATGGTCTCATCGATAGGATCCTCCGACAGTGTTGTCGGCGTATACATCTCTACTGCTAATGGAAGAGTCCGTTGTCGTTTCGTCTGTCACCCTCCCCATCGATCGAGAGACCTCGCCCCCACCTCGCACACGTCCCATCGGTTTTCTCGATTTTTTTCCTTATTTTCGGTTCGGCCCAAGCCGATCCTCTCCTCTCTCTTCTCCCCTCGCGTGTAGGGTTTCATTAGGAGATATTGCGCCGCCGGCCCGCTCGATTCTCCTCCTCGCTCGACTGTTCCTCCCCTCGACTAGGGTTTCACAAGCCTAGCCACAACCCAGCTCGACCACTGCCAGTTCATGCTACAGCTCGCCAACCTGGACGTTCCCGACCTCCGATGCCCCGTCCATGCGAGAACCGCGTCGTCCCGTTCAGGCCGGATCTCTGCCGTCGACCGTGCGAGCTCTACCTCATCCCATCCAAACTCGAGCTCGCTGAAGATGGAGCCGCACGTTATGCACTCAGGATCCCCATGCTCGCGCTCGCAGACGCCACCGAGATCAACCTCTTCATCGACGGCGCCGACGTGGACGACTCGGAGCTCAACCTCGTCAAGGGTCGCGGGCAGCAGCGGCTCTCTTTTCCACGAGAGGGCCGGCGGCCGTTTTGTTGTCGTCCTCGACAAGGAGTTCATTGATGTCGCCATGAGCATGGACCCCGAGTGGAAACTGGTACAAGCTCACTCATCTCTGTCGTGAAGGAGAAATTGTGGACTAACTACTAAGTGCATGTCTGTTTTATTTTTGCTCTGAGTTTATTGACGTTTTCTCGGTCTGGGTGGCATGGAGAAGTGGGTTTTGAGGAAGGCGTTTGATGACGAGAAGGAGCCTTACCTGCCAAAGGTACAGACACCACCTTGTTTGAGTTTTTCAGATTAGATATCCAGCGTAGTATGCAGATGGGGCCGCGTTCTAAACTAATGCTTTCTGCAACTGCAATGTTCCCCTCCACAGCGTATCTTGTACAGGCAGAAGGAATGCAGTTCAGTGACGGCGTCGGCTACAACTGGATCGATGGCCTGAAGGCTTTTACTGAGAAGATGAAGAATGTTGTAGAATAGTGTCCATCAACAAAGAGTCCTACTACTACCGGTTCGAGAGGCTCTACCCTCAGGTGATTGATTAGTTCAGACTTCAGACAGATACCAAGCAGTCAACTGATGCAGGATTCGGCAAGGGAGACCTGCCGTGGGGTCCGAGCATCGCGTGCAGCACGCCGGCGGCCATCGAGGGCAGCAGCAGCTTTCTTTTCTACGAGAAGATGATCGAGGGGGCCGGCGGCCGTTTTGTCGTCATCCTCGATATGTCCAAGCTCGCCCCCGCATCGGTTGCATTATTGCCGACTCATCGGTAAGTGTTCGACAAATTGTCAGGTGCTGATCTAAATCCTTTTCCAATTGCAAGTGGCCTGTAACACAGGGTTGAATGCACATTACCATCACACTGCCATGTAATTTTTGTTGGTACGCAATCAAGTTGTTACAGTTCTATTTATAGTTTATTTGGCCATTTTGTCTTTGTTGTCCATGGTCAGATCGTGGTTTTTAGGCTTGATCGTTATGAGTCAGTAAGGTGAGAATGAGCGGTAATGATTTATTTACCTAATCGTGCCATCACGTTTTTAGTATCACTATATTATTTATGCTAATTCTTTCAACATTACTGTCATTGTTGATGATTCTGAAAGGTAAAGAGAAATGTTAAAGAATTCATCTTCCGCTATGGCAAAAGACCCCGCCGGCTCCGCCGATGTCTACGCGGTCGTCATCCTTAACCACCGTTTAGCGACACTGCCCTGCAGCTTCTGTGACCTCGGTTGGGCTCCTCATGGCTCCTTCACCCTCCAGCTGCCGGTGTGCTTCTCTGTTTGTGTAGTGCAGGTACAGGTGCACCGTTGGGGCATCAATCAGGTGTTCAGCGGCATGTCAAAGCAACTCTCTGGCCAGAACCCCAACTATGTGCGCTTCAGGTAATGCAATCTGTCAATTGGGTTACACTAGGAGGAAGGGATGTGCACAAGAACTTTCCTGCCTAGGTGGTTGCCGGTCTTCTGGATTGGTTTGGCTGCTATAAAAAAGTAGAACCAGTTCCACCAAGATCGATAGTTTATTTGTATCAACAACCGAATTTTATGTGCAATCCTACGGAATGGTGAGCAAAAGCCATTTGGCAGGATAACACTAATATTGTGAAACCTTGGCCACCCTGGATGAAGCTGGAGCCAACACCGAGCCCCCATATTCGTAGCTGCAGTAATGGAAGGCCATGTATGAACCTGGAGTGTCCATGGCTTAAAAGTCTTCTCTCAATCTTTTAGATGAACTTTTTTGGAAGGAGTCCAACCTCCCTGCCACCCCTAATGTTTACATTCACGACAGTTTCTATTGATACAGGCAAATCCTTTGTACGTCGATGAACAATAAACAATTATGTCTTCTTTACATTCCTCCTCATATACTTTTGTGGTTATGATATTCTGATTATAAGGTACCAACTCTGTGGTCTGCAATCCATGAATAGAAGTATACTGAATTATGATATCCATCGATCTAATTTTGTATAGGAAGTTTGAAAAACTAAAGAATCTGTGGTACATGATTTGATTTACTCATTTAGATTTTAGTAAATTGTGAACGAAAGGTTTTTGCACAAAACCAGTGCACCACCCTTTCTACACACATCATTCATGGATTGGCAGACTAAAGGTTCTATTCAGCATCTTTGGTGGAGTGCATAAATGGGCTAGAGTAAAAATAGACCAGAATTGTTATATGTGCTTAGGGAAGTGGGATTAGATCAAGATGTTTTTTGAAAAAAATGAGAAATCAATGGCTCAAGGAGAGTAAGCCCAAAGAGATAATTATTGTTTTCCTTTAGTAGCTTGCCGCATAATTCATTCAAACACATTTAGAGTGGAGCAGGAATATTCAAACAAGGAAATGTACACCATATCTGTTAGTATACATGTGACACTTTCCCGTCTTTCGACTAATGATGCCTCCTACCAGGTATCACTAATAGCACATTCATCACAGAATTTGTATAGCTCATTCCGGTGTAAGTCGGGCCAATTTAGAAAAGATTTTAAAGCAGATTCATACAGGTTATAGAAGTCAGAGTCAAATAGTATAATAAGTGATTTGTTCGTGCATAATTTCTAATTGATTGTCTTCTAAGGACAAATGGAACTGCTACCTTTCCTCTCTCCAGCAAACTATTAGACCCTGCTTGTAACTATTTTTCATCTTGGTGTGATTTATAAGGGAGGCCATGCCATTAGTTTTTTGTTATTACATGCCGTGATGACCCTGATTCATTGATGTATAGTGTTGTATGTGGTCAATTACCTAATACGGTAGTCACACTTCTCCTGATTTGCCTTGATCTGAAATCTGACTTTTGGACTGATTGTAGTCAATCTGAATTAGTGAGGTTCTTTTTTCCAACTGTCCTTGTTCAGTTCTCTACATTATCATGCATTTTCTTTGGTTTAAAGATGTCATGATGTTGACCAAGGCAGAGAAGAAATGTTTTAAAGTTGTCCCTTCTATTGAAACAAGTATGACTTGGTCCTTAGTGCCTATGCAGACATGAAAACGAAAGGTCGAGAGGTTTAAAGATGTCATGATGTTTACCTGTAACACCCCAAAAATCGGGTTATCGATTTTTGTGCTGTTATTCCTTCCTAACTTTCCTCTCCCAAATTTTTTCTCTGGAATCTGGTGAGTGACCAGGTGAATCCAGACAATCCTCAGCCTCTCCATACCTTTCCCATGCTATTGTGCCAGCCAAGCTTCTGTCAGTAAACCCCGAACCTCATTCAAACCCTAGTTTCAAAATATTGGAACTAGAAATCCTGCCTTTGTGTTTACAAAGGAGCCATCATTTTCCTTGCTCTGTTAATCCTCCCAAATTTCCAGAGACTCTCCTACATCCATAAACCCTAGATGTGCAAAAATATTGCTAAGTCATATGCAATATTTCTCATCTAGAATTAATTCTTTTTTCTTCCTTTCTGAGGAATTAAATCCCGAAAAATATCTATCCATCTCCAAAGTTCATGAAAACTTGTGGAGATATTCTTTGTGATCATATTAATATCTCACAAAAATATTGGCCATAATTAAATAAGGGAAATTGCATTTTCCTATTTAAAGCCAATATTTCAATTTGGGGCCTTTCCAAAGGAACTACCATTTTAGTAGCTAGGAAAAATCCCAAATAATTTGTGGAGATTCTCCTATCCATATATTCACCATTTACATCAAAATATCAAGTTCCACAATTCAAATTTTGAGCACAACATCCATTTGCAAATTCTGTCCAGATTTCCAGTTTGCAAAGGAAGTGCTTGTTCCCTTGATCTTTTTTCGCTGAGATTTTTCAGGGTGGTTAAAATTAATAAATCACCACTGGATACCAAAAACCAGTCCATTTAATCTATCCAATCTTCCCCAGTAAATTATCTAAGTTTTTGTTCAGATTGAATCTATGTGAAGGAAGTACCCCCATGGATGATCAATTTGAGCTGAAACTTTTGCAGCTATCTCTCATGACCAAATCATCACTCTAAACCAAAAATCAGCTAATTTCATCTAGCCATTTGACCCCAGCATCATCATCTTCATTTCTGGTCAGATTGCTAGTTTCCAAAGGAAGTACCATCTATATTTGTCCATTTGAGCTGAATTTTTGTCATCATGGCCACCTTAGTAGATGACTAACCCCAGCCCAATATCAGGCCAATAGGAGCACTGTGTTGACCACACCACATGTCAACAGTTTGCTGCTGGAAACTATTTGACCAAGGTGCAGTCACATCAGAGATTCCTGTTCTTTCTTGAGGGGTCAAGTCAACCCAGGGAAGCGTGGAGAACACTTTAGACAAGGTTTGGCCCCGAGTGCGGCGTGGCAACGCCGTGGCCACGCGGTGACCACGGGCAGAGCGTGCCAAACCAGAGCTCTGTGCTCTGGACGCTTCGGGAGGCTGTCTCCAGCGAGCTCCAACTTGTCCGCGAGCGCCGGAGAGCTTCCCAACGCACGCGTGGACCGTATGGAGTCTCCCCCCCCCCCCCCCCCCCCCCCCCCTCGTCTTCTAGCCGTGGACGCTTCTGCCGACCGCCGGAGTGCCGCCACGGTGGTGAATCTCTCGAAGCTCCGGCCGGCGTCCAGAGCCCCTCCCCGCGGATATAAGTAGCGCCCCGAGCTCTCCTGCCTCACCAGCTACCTCCCCCTCCTCTCAGTCGAGCTCCAGAACCTCTCCCCTCTCCCCACAACAACCACGGCCGAAGCTCTGCCGCCGGCGCCCGCGAGGAATCCCGGCACCCTAGCCACTCCCTCCCCTCCTCTGCTACACCCTTGGCCGCCCCAAGAGCTGGCGGAGCCGCTTCCGTCCCCAATTCCTCCGGGGACGCGCCGCCGAGCAGCTCCTCGAACGGCCACGGCCGCTGCTCCTGCCGCCCGTGGGCATCTCCCCTCCAGGCCCTTCGAGCTCCCCTGCGACCCCTCCTGGGCGCGTGACGGCGCCGCGTGCCCGTCCGACTCGTCGGCAGGCGCGGCTGTGCAGGGGAACGCCGGCAGCCGGCCAGGCCCGAGCCGCCGCGGCCATTCCTCTGTTTCGGTCGAGGAAGAGGACGACCAGGGGAGCAGAGAGAGGAGAGATAAGGGGGCCCCACGCGTAAGCCGCACAGCGTTGACCCAGCCAGGCCCGCGCGTCAGTTTAAGTGGAACGTATTTTAAGAAATACGCTTTCCAACTTCGAAGGCGTATTCGGGCACAGCTTCAGTCATGAATACGTTTTTGCTACTTTGAAAGCGTACTTTCTGAAAAGCGCTTTCTCAGCCGCCGGCCGAAGTGGTTAAATAATGAACGTTCGTCTGTTTAGGACTGAAATGGACACTATTCTGTCTGTTTTACAGCCTAACGAACGAACGGCCATTTCTCCGCGACCGTAACTCCGATTGAGGTAAATCCAACGCCCACGTTTTCAGTACGTCGAGCCCGTTCCGATGGCATAATTTTCATAATGTTTCCACACTGTGAAAATGACCATTTTGCCCTTGCCCTTAATCAGCCCCCTTCGAGAGGGAAACTTTCCCGGCAAATCTTTCCGCGAGCTCATCGCACTTCTTCCCGGTGACTCCGTCAACCCCAAGGCAAGCCAACCTCTTATCATGAGCTCCGGACTTGCGTGATGACTTTGCTTGCACCCTGTGTGTTGCCGTATATTTCAGATCATCTGTTAGTCTGCACTGCCGTAGCCCTGTTATTTCATCTGTGCTAGATACTAGTGTTATTTACCATGTGATATCATGAATTGTTGCCATATTTTCCCATGCTGGTAACAATATTTTAGTACCATTATCATGCTAGTGCTATGATTTGATCTCATGCCATGATTGTCAGTACCGTTATGATTTTGCTATGATGTTGTTAAGTAATTGTTCTTGCTCATAAATGTTGATGTTATGATGAGATGATGGAAATATTAAATTGAACTTATAAATTAAACCTCCTCCGTCGTCGATGGGATCGAGTCATAGTGCCACCTATCCGGACTTACCCGTGCAGCCACATTTGCCGGTATGGGACGGCCTTGACTTGGCCTAGCTTTGTGCTCTCTTACCGGTACCACCAAAGAGGGAAGGTTATGCGCGCGTGCTACCCTGGCCCGGTAAGCGGCGATAACCTTATGAGCCCAGTTATTTGTTTAGCCCGGGAGTCCCCGTTTGGGACAGTTTTGTTTGGCCACGACGGTGGCAGGTGTCACGGGGTGACACAGGGGCCACCCAGGGCATGACTCCGGGGGAGGATGATTGTCGGTGGTATGGTGGGGGAGTCACGGATTAGGCAAGTTTCGTTGAAGCAGCACTGGTCCACCCGAATGGGAGTACGAGGCCAGGAGCTCCATGGTGTGGGTAAAGTGCGCAACCTCTGCAGAGTGTAAGAATCTATTCGAATAGCCGAGTCCACGGTATTGGACACAGTTCGTACTAGGCCACTATTTGGTCTTTGTCGATCTGGAGGATAAACCTGTCATAAACTTGCTAAAGAATGTGCTACTAGGTAATGTGGTAACTTGGAATATAGGATAATTGTGAGCAGTCACCATGTTGTTCTGATATGATCACAAGATGAGATCTCAGTGAGTCATGAGTTAGCCCAGCAGGGCAGTGAAACTGGGTGATGTCACATCATAATATTTTAATGCTTCGCAAGGGGTAAGTGTAGTGTAGGTTTGAGTTTAATCTTGGATGCCATGCTTCGTATAAGTAGCCATGCCATGCCATGATATGTAGTTGTTATGCCTGATCCATGTTATGCTATGCTTGATCCATGTTAATTCCATGCCATGTTTAGATTAAATTCTTATAGAAGCATAGGGCTTGCTTTGTCATCTGCTTGTTTGGATGCTATGTATTTGGTTGTCTTGCGAGTATATTCAAAGTACTCACCTGGCCTTGCACGTGGCCAGTTGCAGGAGAAGATCCGTCGTGCTAGATCGTAACCCAGCCAGTCCTGTGCGTTGTGGAGCCCAGCCAGAGACGTCGTTGCCACTGAACCAAGACCTCCGCTGCCATCTAGTTAGCCTTGGAGCCATGTAATATTGTTGTAATCAACAGTATTGTAAAACTCCATTTCATATAATAAAGCCATTTTTGTGCCTGGAATTGCTGTATCATGTCTCAGGCGTGCGCCAGGTCTTATCCTAGGACTGGCGTGCGTCGGCCCTCTATCGGGGTGCCACATTACCATTGCAGATATCCTGCTTCAGGTACTTGCCTTCTAACTCACAATGTCAACACAGAAGTTACTAATATGTAAGACATGCCCTCTCTCATTCAATGATGTCCTGAAATTTTCACACAAAGCTTTGTAATCTTGCCAAGTAATCATGCTAATTTTCAGAGAACTTCAAGTGGCATGCCACCATTTGCAATGGTTGTGATGTAGTAATAATTAATAAACCGCAGGCCTTCTAAATATTCTAAAGTTGCATATGTAAGAGCATATTATATTTCTCATAAACAACTGCAGTTAAGCTTCTATCCTCTTCCTGTCTTGAAGGAATTATCTGTTGAGCAAGCTACAGTCTCTTTGTTTGACTAGCTAGGCTGTGTTGCATACATGTAAAAGATGATGCTTCTGTGGCTTGTTCCATGTATATATGTGTTGAAGCTCTTTGGTATTTTTTAAGATATGAACTCTTTCCGTTGTTTGACTAGCACAAGGCTCCAAGAGCCCACATTTCTGCATGTATATATTTGTTGTACATACTTTGCTGGTTTGCCGACTATAATCATTAGAAGGTAATACACGGCAGCTGAATTCTCTCGGTAGACTTCGACTTAGTCATGTGCTGAAGCAAATTCTGCCTACCTTATTCCTCAAGAGTTGAAGAGGATGGGAACATGTGCTAAAGCAAAAAACATCAGTATATTCAGAATCTACCCAATGGCTACCTTAATTTACAAGTTGTGTGAGCCTGCTCACATATGGATACTGATTCAGTTAATTCTCACGATAGCAAGAAACCAATCCTTTTATTCTGCTAGAATTGAGTACCCACCATTAACATTCGTAACTGCTAGAGAGGGAGAGGGAGAGGGAGGGGGGAGGGAGGGAGGGAGAGAGAGAGAGAGAGAGAGAGAGAGAGAGGCGTGGCGCGCACGTAATCAAGCATCTCTGTTGTGTCTAAGTTGCGCAAGCATCCCTGTGTTGTCGACCCTGCTGGTCGTCAGTGCCACTGGCTCAACCAGGGTGCCCGCCTATATGTCAAATCCAGGCCATTAGGGGATTGCGTGCTGATTTTTTTTCCTTTTTCTTACACGACAGTCATTAGGGGATTGTGTCCTGATTTTTTCTTCCATTCTTCCACAGCTAACATTTGCTATGGTAGTATTTTTCTACCACAACAATATGTTTTTGTTACCTTGTCAACGATAGTGCCAGGCCGTTTTAACAGTGCGATAATGTCAGGCCCACGGGCATAGCCTTAGAGAATGTAGTGTAGCCAAACCTTCGAACACAGCCACTGGACCGTACTTCCTTAGTTGTTCATTTTGAGGACAAACAACCCTTATTATATACCTAGCCTATTATGCGTATTATTTGATAAAATGAAAAACCAATATAAAAAACGTGAATTTGAAGAAAGTTCATAAAATTGAAAAAGGTGCGTACAAACTGAAGAAAATCGTGAATTTGAGAAAATTTCATGAATTTGAAAAAAGTTCGCAAAATTTAGGATAAAGTTCATGAAATCTCGAAAAAAGTTCACAAATTTGAAAAAAGTTCATCGATTTTGAAAAACGTTTAGCGATTTTGAACAAAAAGTTCATCGATTTTGAAAAAAGTTCATCAAATTTGAAAAATAGTTCACTGATTTTGAAAAAAGATCGTCGATTTTGAAGAAAGTTCATCAAAAATGAAAAAAAGTTCATCGATTTGGAAAAAGTTAATCCAAATTAAAAAAAAAGTTCATCGAATTTGAAAAAAAGTTCATCAATTTTATAAAAAAATTCATCAAAACTGAAAAAAAGTTCATCGAATTTGAAAATAAGTTCACAAATTTTTACAAAGTTCGTCCATTTTAACAAAAAAGTACACGAACCAGGAGGAATAAAAAAGACCCAAATGATAAGTGCCACACGTGTGGCACGAAGTAACACCGCCCTGACGTTTTTACAACTAAAATTGCCATCCGAGAAAAAAACGAAACCCCAATAAAACGGAAACTTGCCATCCAAACAGAAAGTTGCCATGCTTCACAACTAAAGTTGCCATCCCCGGGTAACTAAAGTTGCCATCAAAAAATGTCAGGGCGGAATTGCTTCGTGCCACACGTGTGGCACTTATCAGGGTCCAAAAAAGAAGAAAGGAAGAAGAAGAAGAAAAGAGGAAAGATGAAAAGAATGGAAAGATGAATGTAGTCACGTGAGGTTTGCTGGCGGAGTGGTTGGTGCATTGTAGCTCGTAGCAGGAGGTCGCCGGTTAGAGTCGCAGTACGCACTTCTTTTTTGTTTTGAAAAAGAGAAAAAAAAATAGATGGGTTGGCCCAGCTCGTAGCGCTGCACGCGCCCGTTTGCAAAATGAGCTATAACTGGCGCCTGCAGCGCCAAATAGGAAACGCCCTATTAATTGCCCCTCCTGAATTTCATTAGTGCGCCTGGCCTGTGAATTTTACCCCAGACTATAAATCCCCTCCAAACGAAACCCTATAGGTGTAGTATGACTCTTAATAGTGTATCCTTGTAAAAGTCAGTGTGTTGGGTTATTTTTTTGGTGTGGTTAGAGAACTCGGCTCCATTTTGCACGAGGGTTTGAGTTTTATTTTTCCTAAACCTTTGAGAGGCAGAGCCATGGAAATATTTTGTGCTCTCATTCCTCTCGATGGAAGCTCTGACTTACCCTCTTTGTTTCCAATAAGCTACTTTCTTCGAGATTGTGCAATGAAGGATTTTGATGGTAAGGGATCGTGGAGCCTGGGGTGACCAGCATTAAGATAGGAAGGCGGTTGCCGCCCTTGTCCCTTGCTGTTGGGTTGCCACGGCGACGTCAATCACTGGCTTATTTAGAACAAGAGTTAGTGGATTTTGTGATAAGGGTGAGGGCTGAGAGTGAGCGGGGCGGGGGTTGGGATTGGTCTGTTGTATGCGTGAAATTATTTCCCTACTTTAGAAAATATGGCAAATTGCATTTCATTAGAGATTGCTTTGCAGCAAATTGCATGAGCGAGTGGTTCATGCATTTTTCATCAAGTCATACATTTTTTTGGTTATGACATAAGGGTAAGTGTATTGGTTGGTTGCTTCAAGAGTTAATAACAGACATTGTGACAATGGCTCAAGAGATATCAGATCTACCTTCTTGGCTGGGGGGCGTTATGGGTGGCGCACGTCTCGTCCCCCTTGATGGCGGTGGTGGATGGGCACGAACACGAGGGGGGGGGGGGGATCAGGACGGAGAGCAGGGTGGTTGGCGGGGGACTCATCCTTGGCAGTTCGTGGGAAAGTACGGTGTGAAGAAGAGAGGGCGCCATGGCGAAGGTGAGGTAGGCGTCATCCGGTTATAAAGGAGAGAAATCCAGTGAGAAATGTCCCGCTACGGCGGAAACCGGGCAGGAAGCGGATGGTCCGACGAAAAGGGAAGGGTGCGTCGTGGAGAAAAAGGAAGGGTGTGTTGTGGGGTGAGGTTTTTTTGTTGGGACCGCGGGTTGGATATAACACGGTGGATAGTACAAACAACCACATCCCCCCCCCCCCCCCCCCCCCCCACACACACACACATATGGGCTGGATTTTGGGGAGTCTGGACTGTCCAGACGGTTGGATTTTAGGAGCCCGCGGGACGCCCGAATGATGTCCAAACATGACCGCACGTATAATGAAGAAATGAATTTCGACCTTAAAGACGACCTTAATCATTTATTTGATTTATTTATATGCATTGTAGCCCGTAGCAACGCACTGGCATTCTACTAGTAGGATTAGGTCTCCTCATTCGAGCCTTCTTCTTTAGGTTGCTGGTTTGTGCTTTGGATCGTTGTTGGCATATCCTTCCAATGTCTCGCGACTTCTTGAGTACATTTTCAACGACTCGTTGACTTTGCTGATACGGAGCATAAGTGGCATAGAGCTAGCCTCACTATGTGCCATCGGCTTGTGCAAGTCGAATATGCGAGGAAATGTCATTTGGTCTGTTTGTAGTCGTCTTTTGTTACGGGTGTTCTTGTAAGTCTTGGACATGATTAATAGCACGTGGTGGCTTCGTCCTTCTAGACTTCGCAAAAAGGTACAATTGTCGCAATTTTATTTCGAAAGACACACAATAGAGTGTCTCATACAGAATATATGATACTCCCTTCGTCCCATAATATAAGAGCGTTTTTGACACTAAGGGAGTATATGTTAAGAAAAAACACATGCCAGTATAAAAGAAGGACAATTTGACACAAAACGACCACTATCTTTTTCTAGACTGAAGACCGTCTTCTTTCTTCAGTTGTTTGCCGCCAGCCGAAGAAGTACAACTACCATATTGGTACATGGATTAAATCAAGAAAAATAACAAATGGGGAAGTGCAAAACACCGCAAAAAGATGCACAGGAAGCATGCGAGCTAAAGTTTCATCTCGTAGGAGGCGAGCGGTAGGATGGGCTGGCCAAATTAACACATATACGAGCGGTTTTAAGAAGGTTCTGCACCAGTTCGTGGAACCTTCCACCGGCTTTAGGAAGGTTCCACGTGTTTTTTTCTTTTGTCTTTTTCTGTATTTTTCTTTACGGTTTTCATTGGTTTTTTTTTTCCGAATACATTTCGACTTTTTCAATGCATGTTGAACATTTTCCAGATACAAAATGAACAATTTTCCAAATACATGTTTGATTTTTTTAACAAATCTTAAACATTTTATGAATACATGTTGAACATTTTTCGAATGGTAAAAAATATATTTTTTATATTACATGAACATTTTTTAACATTATATTAACTTTTTAAATGTCAAGAACATATTTTTTGGAACATGTGAACATCTTTAAAATGTCACATACATTTTTTATTTGAATGGTAAGAAAAAATCCCTTTAAACTTGCGTAAAAGAATTAAAAAATATGACGGACATTTTCTGAAATGTGTAAACATTTTTTAATGGCATGACCATTTTGTTGGATATTACAATTTCTTTTAGAAAGTTGCACAAGCATTTGTTTGCACTGCGTGAACATTTTAAAATGTGCGATGAACACTTTTAAAAATTAACAAAAATATTTTCTAAAGTATTGAATTTAAAATAGTCAACCTATTAAAAAATTTAAAAAGAGAAAAGGAAAGACATATGTCTCATACCTGTGTATGTGCTCCTATGTAGGTACGTGCCGCTGCCTTACACCCTCACTACGAACAAATGAACCAGGCTAATGGGCCGGCCCATTACTGACTCCCCTTAGGCGAGTCGAGCTACTTGGCACAGCGCCCACTAACGAACGAGCTCCCTTATCAGTGTAGAATAGAGAGTTCATGTTCGACGCCCACAGGCATCAAACAGACGAGGCCACACACAGGGGCAAGCACAATGCGCCGGCCAGTAAGCATTCACTATAGTAGGCGACACATTGTAGCAGACGGTGCTGTAACAAACTAGGTACTGTTGCGAGCCGAACCACAGTAGCAAACCAGTTTAGTCGTTTTTTTTCTTTCTGTTTTTTCTTTTTGCACTTTCTCTTTTTTATAGTTTCTATACTATAATTTTGATAATATACGGCGAACATTTTTCAAATACACATTGAAAATTACTTTAGACTTTTAGTATGCGGAGAATAATTTTTTAATATATGATTAGCATTTTTTAATAAAACTAAACAATTTTTTAAATATGGTGAACTTTTTGTAATAAACGCTGAGCTTTTTAAATACACATTGAATATTTTTGTAATATAGGTTTAACATATTTTTAATATACAATGAACATTCTTATAATACGCATTGAACTTTTTGTGTAATATATGGTAACCATTTTCTTAATATACGATGAACATTTTTGTAATACACGGTGAACTTTTTGTATAATTCACCGTCTTTATGGCTTTTTTAGAAAATTATGAATTATTTAAAAATAATAAGAAAAGAGTAAGAAACGAAAATGAAAAAGAAACAAAAAACCAGAAAGAAAAAAAGGCAACAGAAAAACCTGCAAACAAAAAAAAAGGAGAAAAAAGCCGAACTGGGTGGGCCCAACTCGCCTTGCCAGTAGGCGTCGGGTCGCGTATTTTCTTTTTCTATATGTCGCCTGGTTCGATTCCTAATAGAAATCGCTTGCATGCGACGACTAGCGGGCCGGCCTATTAGTGTGGTTTCTTCGTTGCGTGCTGTAGGTTTGCTCAGCTCTATTTTCTTCGGGTTTTTTCTGTTTTTTTTTCTTTGGTTCTATATGTTTTTTCACTGGTTTTTTTTTTTTTACATTGTTTTTCTTTGTGTTTCTCATTTTACAATTGTTTAATCCGCTCTGCCGCCAAGTTCAGCCAATAGGCTGCATTCTTGCGTGGCAAATTGTTGTTGAGATTGGAGGAGATGGGAGTGAAGGAGGCGGGGAGGAGGGCGCGGCAACCAGGATTTGGGAGATGCGGATGCGTCATCGCCAAACGTTTATAGCGGGAGATTGATGCTGCATGGCGGCCATTCGAACGGCCACTTTAGAAATCCGAGTGAGCGGCCACGCTATTATTGGACTGAGTGGTTACCTGGCACGTCGCCCCGCTCATCGGTGATTAATCAAAAAACGAAGATGCGTGTACATGCAACGTGATGTGTCTGTGGCGCGAGGAGTAAGAAGCTAAAAATTTCCTCCGCACTTGCGACCCTCCCTAGTCTCCAAATACGAAGGTTGCGAGGTCATTTATAGAGCGAGCTCTATAAATTTTCACGCTCGGAAGCCATACGACTATGCCAGAGTGCGATTTTAAAATAAAATCACCATATTACGGTTATTATAGCGATCGAAACCATATAGCAAATCTGCTAGAGTTGCCCTTAATTGGGTCAATCTGGTACGATAATCAATAATGGCTACAATTTTTCCAAGTGATGCGATCGCGTACGTACGTACGCATCCCTGGTATGTGGTACACTATTCAGGGATTTTGATTACTGGTACAGTGGCGGCGCCAGGTTTTAGAGGGTGGGTATTCATTTTGGAGGAGGGTATTCATTTTGCCAAAATCATCACTGTTTTGCAAAAAAAATCGCCTGTTTTATATAAAATTTCAATGGTTTGTCAAAATCTTGGATATTCAGCCGAATACCCAAGAATACCCCTGGCGCCGCCCCTGACTGGGTACTACTGCCTCGGATCGATCTCTTGTTAAAACCGTGGAGGTACTGTTCCATCACGATCTAGGGATTTTTGCAAGTGATGTTTTCATGTCCAAACATCTGAAAGATTTTTGCTAGAGCACGGTTGCCTGCAAAAGCCTTGAAGTCCGGTCCGATTTTCACTCTGCTATAACATGGCTCAACATCTCCGTGTGCTTCTTCTTCTTGTCCGCCAACCCACGAGCTGGACAAAGCTGGGACCTCGCCAGCGGAATAGGAGGCTGATCGAGGTGAAGCCGGCCGAAGCAAGCGACCTCGCCGGAGGTTAAGCAGTGGACGATGGAGAAGATGAAGATCACGTGCAGGGCCGTCTCCAGGAATTCGGGGCCTCGGTGCGAATTGCAAAATGAGGCCCTAAAATTTCTAGAATAGACTATTTCTTTATAGAAAAAGTATGAATGAATTCCAACATTGCATAAATTATAGGCTTATCAAGGTAATAAAACAAAAAAAAGACAACCCTGAAGCAACTATCTTGAAAATCTTTGTGTGTGACAACTTGATCATGGTCTACTAGCCTACTATATATCTTCCCTAAAAAAATTGATCGTTGAACTGATGCGTATGCTCATAATATGCTCACTATTATAATTATTCAACAAAACAAAATAGTCTATATTAAAAAGGGATTCAGTTTCAGCGGACATGTTGGACAGATCGGTGTTGCCCTCACCTTGGTCTCAGCCACGGGCTGCTTCTACTCGTGCGTTGGGATTTGTGACTTGCTGAGCGCCCAGCGGCCAATAGAATCGATGAGTCAATTCTACATGCGGGCAGGGCTGCGGCTGTATCTCCGGAAAGGTTAGGAAGCGATCAAACGAACAATGCTGCTGCCTCCGTCTCTATGTGGCGGCGCCGCACTTCCGCTAGTTCTCTGCGAGAGGCTTTTTTTCTCGTGAGGGCTGGATCGATCGATCGTTCAGCAGATTGTGTCGATCGGGGGACTCGGGAAAGCCTTGTTTGGGGAGACTGAGGAGCGGGCCCGATCGGTAGTGCCAAAGACTAGCTGAGCAGGCCCAGTTACGTGCTAGGTCTGAAAAAAGGGCCCAAAAAGAAAAAATACACTAAGACATTGGCCCAAAATCGGAGGCCCCTGAAATTTGGGGGCCCTGTGCGGTTGCACAGCCCGCACAGGCCTGTGGACGGCCCTGATCACGTGTGCTCTTGTCTCGTTTTTATCTTAACACGTTGGTGATCCTTTCACACACTTCACTTTATATGGCCAGTGCAGCGTCGTCGACTCATGCATGGGGGGCGTCTGAAGCAACTATGACAATTATACTTCTTCGTTGAAGAGATGGTCGTCGGGAAAGCCCGTATGGTCACCAAGGAAGGTGGTGGGCGGCGAGGTTTTTCGCCGCTCCACAGTGGGGTGGCGGACGAGGCTCTGGTGTGGGTGACGGGCAGCTGGTGGCGGGTCGCGTGTTCTACAATGGCGCTGCATCTTCGTGGCAATCCATGTCCCTCGAGCTTGGGCGAGAGGGGATGGAGTTCGCCTCTCCGATAGCGCATCGACAGGCGGTGGTGAGGTGAGCAGGGTTATGCGAGCTCTGACTCTGTTCGACGGTGTGGATGTCCTGTCCCACACAACATCTTCTTTGGCGATCTCGTCTGACAGCTTGCGTCTTGCATTGTGATCTGTGTCGAAGGCGACAACGATGTCTAAGGTTTGGTATGCGAGGTGAGGCATTTGTGCTTGTCGTCCTGCTCGAGGTCAGGTCGATGTCCTTCGTTGTTCCGTTTTCGGGCAGCTGTGTCCACCGTTTGTTGCATTTATTTGTGTTGTGTGGGTTGGGCTATTGTTTGTAAGGACGTCATTAATTTAGCTCCGGGTCTCAGCAACGTTTCTCTTATAAAAAAAAGGTGCATAGTGTCACCATAGCACATAGCCAAACGTTTAGTGCACACCGTACACATAATGTGCATACATGCAACATGACATTATTGCATTGCTGCCCCCCTTCCAAGATAATGGGCGCTCAATAAATGTGAAGCAGCGAGCATGTAGTACACTACACCATCCATTTTGGCAAAATCCTAGCTGCATTAGAAAAGATGGGGTCATGTCCAGTTGTCTTTGAACCAACTCCTCCTCTTTTAGAAAGCACGCACCGCTTTTCCTTCACATTTTCAGGTGGTTCGTACTGATCTATTATGTTTGTTCTAATCTAATGTTTTGCTCTACCCACACACCACTCAAAAGATTACTTGCACGGTTTGGGCACGGGTCATGGATTGCTTATTCATGTGGAATGGATGCATGTGCTTCGATGCAATTTTAACTCGTGTAGGGGGGCTTTTTGTACAATTTTTTTGGACATTGTACCATCTTATTCTATCAATAAAATTGAACAATGAACACCCCTCATATCTCACTTGTCAAACAAGAGTACGACGGCTAAATAGCACCCCTCTTATACTTTTTCTAGCCAACTTCCTTAGTTCATGCCTCGCACCGTATAACTATCCACTCATGTCGATGCCGCTAAAATGTACCTTCCAACATGATGTGGCATCGCCGATCAATTTGTTGGTGGAGGCCTGAGTATGGCCGATGTGATGCTGAGGTTGCAGGGTAGAGGAGACGAGATCTGAGCAGATATTTGCATGGCCGGTCGACAAAGAAGGAGAATGTAACACCCCTATGTAATGAACTACAGTGATCACCAAGATTATGCTTAATCATTTTGCATTACCATGCTTGATCACATTGGAATCTTATCTCATTTCAAATTCCAATTCAAATTGAAATTCAAATTGGAGGTGAAAATAAAAGTTTTCAAATGTCAAAACTAAAATGTTATAAATGTGACAAATAATTCATAGAAAATATTGGTGAAGAAACAACATTTTTATAAAATATTTAATTGCACTAAAATAAATAAAACAGTGGCTTAGACAATTAATTAAATGCCTTTTATAATTTATAAAATATCGAACTATTTTATTTGGGAGTGAAACTTTTAGTCGCAGTGGGTTAGGTTATAACACTAACTTAGGAGTGGGATTTATAATTATAAAACTGAAAATAAAAAGAAACTAAAAATAAAGCAGTAAAAGAAAATAAACAAAAGATAAAAATAAAAACATAAGAAAACAATAAAAAAAATAAAACAAAAGCCTCCCCCCCACTGGGCCTCGGCCCAGCTGGCCACCAGGCCGACCAGGCCGGCCCAGCCGCGGCCTATATGGCCTACCCCCCAACCCCGAAACCCTAACCCCCCACTCACCCCCCGATCCCCTTTCTCCCTCGCCCCCCCCTCCTGGATCGGGGCGCCGCTTCGCCGCCACCATCGCCTCCCCGCCTCTCCCACCACGGCCTCCCCGAGCCTCGCGTCCCCTTCTCTGCAACCGGGGTGAGACCCCGCGGCCGTTCCCCCTCCCCCCCTCCGTCCCGACGATGCAGCCCGCGCCGCCCGTGGCCTCCTCCCGCTCGCCTCGCCTCCCGCGTCGCCGCGCCCGAGCCGCGCCTCGCCCGCGCGCGGCCTCGCCGCTGCCGGTCGCGCTCGCCCGACTCTGCCCGCTTGCGCGTGCTGCTGCTGCTCCGCCTGCTGCCGTCGCCGTCCGCCCGCTGACCCGTTCCGCCCGCTCGCCAACCCGCAGCCGCCCGCGGCCCCGCGCACGCCGGAGCTCGCACGCTCCTCCCCTCCCGTTCGCCGCTGCCCAGCGTGGCCCAGCCGGCCGGCCTCGCCGCGTCGCCTCCGGCCACGGCCGCCCGTTCTGATGGCGCGCGCGCGCGTTGACCATTCCAGTGGCCGGCCTGGGCCACTGCCAGGTGGGGCCCGCCCATAAAAAAATGAATGATGAAAAGAAAAGAAAATAAAATAAATAAAATAAAAGAAATAATAAAATAATTAATTAGTTAATTAATTAATAATTAGCCTAATTAGTCAATGACAGGTGGGACCCACTGGTCCTGTTGACCAGTCAATGGTCCACGTTGACTGCTGAGTCAGCAGTCAACTGAGACCCACCTGTCAGCCTAACCAGCACATTGCTGGGTACACTTCTGTGTACCCGTAGCAATTTAGTATTTAGATAATTCAAATTAAATTAAATCCAGAAAATTCAGAAAATGATTAAAACTTTGAAAAATCATATAAAATAAACCGTAACTCGGATGAAAATGATTTATATATGAAAAACGATCAGAAAAATATGACGAATCCGAATATCCTACCCACATACCTTCCATACCCCTCTAACATGATGAACATGGAACTTTCCCCTCCAGTTCATCTGTCCGATAAATGCCCGGAGCTGGTAAAACACCTCCAGATGTTTCCCGCTCCGACTAACTTGCGTAGTACTGTATTAGAGCACCCCTCGAATAGCGTGCTGCTGTGCCATGCATTTGTGTTGCATTTGTCTGCTTTTATTTATTGTTTCTTCCCCCTCTTCTCACCGGTAGACCCCGAGACTGACGCTACTGCCGAGTACGACTACGTCACCGACGACCCTCCTTCCTTTTCAGCAAAGCTTCCAGGCAAGCAAAACCCCCTTGATCATTCCTATATCGCCTACTCCTTCTCCCTCATGCTTGCATTAGATTTTGCTACTGTAATTGCTTGCTCCTATTCTGATGCATAGCCTGTTTTTGTAATCTGCTGTTGTTACTTTACCTGTCATCCTAAACTGCTTAGAATAGGTTGGTTAGTGATCCATCAGTGACCCCTCACCCTTGTCCCTGTTGCCCCGCTTTGTTACCAGTGCCTCGATCTATGTGATCGATGTGCCGAGACCGACACAGCACCGCACACCCCCTTAGTTGTATGGCTCTGCAGGGCTACTATCGAGTGCCGGGGGTGATACCTCGTACTGCACTCCTGATGATATCTCTGTAGTATAGCACATCGGTGGTGATTGCAGAGGGTGATTCCTCGCTCTCCCCTTCCCGATGATGACTCTGTCGTACAACCCCTCAAGTGGGGACCATCGAGGGTGATTCCTCCTGGTTCCCCTTAACGGATTACATCGAGTAGGAATCCATCGAGGGTGATTCCTCGGATTTCCCTTTGATGTTTCAGACACAGATACCTTGAATTTACCTCAGCCCCTGGTTAAAGTCGGGTCGACCCCGAGGGGTACCCGCGAGAGGTGTGAAGTCGGGTTGACCGTGAGGGTACCCGCGAGATAATTACGAGACGCGGCCGGGCAGGCAGAGACCGCCCTAGAGGGATGGGCCTGACCCTTGTTGCACTTCCTCGAGACGGGACGACAGGAGTACTGATCGCCACCGCGAGCTCCTAATAATTCACTAACGGATTTGGGTATTTGATCTGAGTTGGCCGCTGGACATATACGTGTAGGAGATATGCCCTAGAGGCAATAATAAATGTTATTGTTTATCTACATGCTCATAATTATGTTTATGTTCCATGCTATAACTGCTATGGTTCTCGAGTCTGCAATAACCACGAGGCTCGGAGGAAGACCCATATGCACGTGTGGAATAATAAACGATAAAAAGTATTCCTAGTCTGGCCTCTAAGACTAGCTCAAGTGTTGCATGATGGTTCTGTTTTCCTGATCATGGGCATGACTATGCCGGCAATTTTGAGGGCACAATGTTAGGAGAACACTTGTGTTGAATCGACCCGAATTGATGTTATGCTATGAGATACATTCGTCACAAGTTAATGGTTTATAACACAGAGATAGTTAATGTTTGCCTAATTCCTTAGACCATGAGAGTATCGAGTTCCTTCGTACTTGCTTTGTGAACTTTGGGGTTTGTTAAACATCATCCGTAACTGGGTGGCTATTACGGCGGCTTACGGATTCACGGAAAAGTATGGCAAGTAACGAGATAGCTCAAGATTGGGATTTGCTCCTCCGACGATGGAGAGATATTCTCGGGTCCTCTCGGTGTTACGGTATCCATCATCGTCTGGCCAGACATAAGGTGATTTGATCACAGGGATGCCGGAACGCGGAAACGAGAAAAGAGAACAAAACCGGTAACGAGGTAACTGTCATAGTGAACAAGTTGTTGATCCGCGGGGATGCCAATAAATCTCACCTCGGGTGTTTGGAATATATCACGAAGCAACAGGAATAGAACACGGCAACTGGAGGTTCACTCGAATATTCATTCGTGTGGGTATAGGGGTCAATATGGGTGTCCACGGCTCCGATGTTGATCATTGATCGGAAAGTGTTCCGGGTCATGTCTATACTTCACCGAACCTATAGGGTCACATGTTTAAGGGTCATCTATCTGCTGAATACTAGACGGGGAGTCTGAGAGAAAATCACCGGAAAAGTTTCGGACGCAACGGAAACGTTCCGGAGAGGACACCGAAATAGTTCCGGTAAAACTGAAAAGTTGTTTCAGGGGATACCATTAAGTCAAATTGGTTTCGGCACACGCCTGGAAATTCTTGGAGGATGCCAGAAGTGTTCTGGAAACTACTGGCAATTTTCCGGGATAAAAACCGGAAATGTTCCGGAGCTGCCGGAACCGATTTGGATGTTTTTCACAGATGAAAATCACTAATCCAAAATTGTTTCGGAACGCGTCCAAAATCATTTGTGTGGGTACTGGAATTATTCTAAGACCCACAGAAATATTTTTGGATTTAACGGTCGCGGAAAATTGGTTCCGTGAATAGTGAAAATCACTTTATGGATATTTTTTGGAAAGTCACCTTTTGGGATATTTCCCAAAAGGCTTCTAGAAGGGATTGGGGAGCAAGGCACCCCCATGTGGGGGGCCCCCTAGAGGTGGCCGGCCAAGGTGGGGCTCCTCCATGGAGCTCCACATGCCACCCTTTTTTGCCTTTTATTCTTTTATGTGAGACATAAAGTGGGGGTACTTTTGGTATTTTTGTATGCCAACTTTACCCCTTGGCTTTCCTATAAATAGAGGTGGAGGGGTGCTCTCCAAACCTCATCCCTTGCTCTCATACACATGTCATGCTCGTCTGGCTCTCTCTCTCTCTCCCTCCCACGAAAAGAGTTTCGTAGAGCCGAAAGGCTGTCTGGGTTCCGGTGGGAACTAGTTCTGGACGGCGAAGCCCTGCCGGATAGATGACACCGTATGTGTGCAACTCTGTAGAGAGATCGTAGTTTCGGTCTTAGTTTCGAGAGTGCCTCCCGAATGGCTGTCCGAGTGATTGTCCGAGTTTCGAGGGTCCTCCCGAAGGGCTGTCCGAGTGACTGTCCGAGTTTCGAGGGTCCTCCCGAAGGGCTGTCCGAGTGACCGTCCGAGTTTCGAAGGTCCTCCCGAAGGGCTGTCCGCGACACCGTCCGAGGGACTGTCAGACTGCCTCCCGGAGGGCTGTCCGAGGGGCAGTCAAGGGAGTACATCCTCACGGTTGGGAGGTTGTAAATCCTAGCTGCGGGGATCTGCACCGCCGATCGTCATCGACTCTACTTCCGCTGCGCTACGAGTCGGTAACGAATAGATCAAACCTTGTATGTAGTCTCCATAGTGATCCTGGGCTGGTGCGTAGGTCAGATTTTTTTTGTTTTCTGCTGCGTTCCCCCACAGTGGCATCATGAGCGATCCTATGCGTATATGCAGGTTACGATCTAGAATACATAGAGATGTATGGGTGTTGCACAATATAATTTGTAGTAGATGAGTTCTACTGCTGATAATTTTTTGTGCGGGTAGCAGATGAAATCTGTTACCCGATGTTCTTATTGCTTCCCTGGAATTTGCATATTTCTGATCTTGATAACAGCATGGTGGAGTTTCAAAGTTCTGGCAATCCGTGATCCTGATTGATCAATGAAGTGCTAACAGTTCTTTGAATTCCACCATAGTTAAAAAGAAAGATGAAATTTCACAGACAAAAGGGCAATGAAGATATGATCTGCACGGGGGTCATGCGTATGACGAAGTTCAGTATGGGGCTCGAGATTTTATTATCTCGTGTTTTCATACACCCCGCAAAGTTAATCTAGCGACTTGAATAATCATACTTGATGATGGACATTGGTAGCTGCGGTTTGTTCGAAACCTTAGAAGCCACGTAAAATGAAATTTTGCATAAACCGATTAGAGGCGTCTAACTTGGTTTTGCAGGATGTGCATGTGATGTGGTATAGCAGTGCTCGTATTTAATTTGATTATGTATGAGATGACTATACAATGTAAATTAACATGACCTGCGTGTCATGATTCGGCATGATGGCTGGAGCCATATGATTGTCACTTTAATGACCTGCGTGTCAACCTTAAGTAATGCACTTATTTTATTAGCTATAGAGATAGCAATATTATCTGGTGCATCGACAAGGTGGTGGCAAACTTTGCAAAGGTGAACACCGACGCGAATGCCGAAGACGAAGAAATACAAGAGTTCTCCGTCAGAAAGGGCTATACCATATCATGCTATTATGAATTGCCTGAGATGTTTATCCCTTTGATGCACCCTTCTTGATTGCGCGGTAGTCGCCTTTTATTAGGGTGATCTCTCACTTAAAATATCAAGTAGTTAGTGTTCTCTCAAGTGTAGCACCGTCACGGCACCTATCTTTTCGGGGTGCGCCATGGATGCATGGGTACGAATGATTAGAGAAGTGTGAGGCGGGTGAGGTCAGACCTTGCAGCAAGATCACTTGGTTGTCTTGACGTTCATGGCAGGATCGTCCTGAGCTCGGAACACACGCATCGAAAGATGAACAAGAGTCACATAGAGATGTGATCGGCAAGTTGGCCTACCGATTAAAATTCCCGTCATGAGATGATGATTCTATGGCGATGAATTGAAGTCTGGATCTTGTATCACTCAAAATCAATTATGAGAGATATTGATTTGAGTGGGAGCGCACTTTAGAATCAATTCTTTTAATTCTTAGTGCAATTAATTATGGACACTGTCTAAGTGTTATATGCATAATAGTTATAGAAGAATGGCTCGCGTTTCCACCTTCCATATTAAAATTGAATAGCTGTTAAATATCTGGTTAAACTTTATGGTTGGTAATGTAATGTGAGGATTGTCCTCAAGAGTGCCGAGAAGGACTTTGTCCTATCGCATGCTTTCAGTATTCTCCCGCTAATGCTATGGATAATGTGACTCTCGTCCTTCGATCTAAAAGCTAGAATTCCATTACGGTCAAGTGCAATATGTTTGCTTCCATGAGACCCGAACTTCAAAAGTTTGGGATAGCTATGTGATATTCATGGAACTGAAAATCATTTTCAGATACAAACAAAGGCTAACAGATATGGGATATCCAAAGCAATGTTTGTTTTGCAAACTATTAGTAAAAGTGTTTACTATGCATTTGACTAATAACCGAGGGATCCAGTAGAACGCCTGTCATATGATGATGGTGAATAAAACAACAACTTAAGAGAAAGGAAATGTCCGAAGGGTGTTAGTATGACTTACACACCTAGGAAGTCCGGGGCTGACGCCACTCTTCAAGTTGGTGCTTCTTCTGAGAGTAGGAGAATTATTGGAAGTAAAACTATTAAGAAGTATAAAGGCAAAAAGGAAAGAAGACTGGAATATCCAGCTCATGTATGAAAGTCATACAAGCTATTGATGTATAGAAGGCTGGTCAAAGAAATAGTTCTTGGGAATTATGATTAAACATGTTAATCACTGATTCTTGGATATTGTGAGTTGATCTTAGAGATACCCGCTCGATTGCTTTCCGTTGCAATTCGATGCAAGAACTACTACGGCCTAAAAGACTTGCCAGAGTGAGGTTTAGATATGCGCTGAGAACATAGTACAAGTTGCTATACTCGGTACATTACCTATGTATTTATTTTCATAATTCATTTTAGAGTTTTATACACTCTAGCCCATTGCATAAAGTATCTTGCAAGAAGGTTGTTCATAAGAGAACTTTTAATGTTCAGTGTTATGAATAACATAAGGGCCATGCTTCCATCATGGATGGGATGTATGTTATGAATATTGATAATAATATATTACCTCTGTATTTACTTTCATAATTCGTTTTAGAGTTTTACACACTCTAGCCCATTGCATAATGTTTGTTGCAAAAGGGTTGTTCACAAAAGAACAATTGTTGTTCAGTGTCATGAATAACATAAGGGCCATACTTCCATCGTGGATGGGATGTATGTTATGAATATGGATGGTAATATGATACATCCATAACACTAACGCTAAATGTCGCAAGACTAAGAGAATACCACACATGTGTGGCACTGCATTTGGTCACATTGGAGAAACCCACATGGAGAAATTCCATAATGATGGATTTTGAAGTCGTTTGATTGTGAATCATCTGACACTTGCAACTTTCCTCCGAAAAGTGAATTGACTGAAATACCGTTCACAGGCCATAAGGAACGAGCAACGAACTTGTTGGTGATCATACATTTTGATGTATGTAGTCCGATAAATGTTGTTACTAGCAGTGGATTTATCTATCTTCAGAAATGACTCAAGTAGATATATGGATATTTACTTGATGAAACGTAAGTCTGGATCTTTTGAAATCATTCATAAGGTTTTCAATATGAAGTAGAAATTATTGTAACAAGAAAATTATGTTTCTGCAATTTGATTGCGGAAAGGAATATTTGAGTTACAAGTTTAGCGAATGTCTGCTGAGTTGTGAAAGGAGTTTCATAACTTACACCTCCAGGAACACCACTATGAGTGGAATGTCTGTGAAGATGTAATCAAACCATTTATGACATGGTAAGATCAAAGATGACATAAATCAATTTGCCATTATCCCTTTTAAAAGTAATGCTTTAGAGACTACGGCTTTTACACTGAAAAGAGCGCCATCAGGTCTGTTGAAATGACGCCATGGTATGGTATGCCCAACCATGCTTTGTCCTTTCTTAACATCTGGAATATGGGGCTTGTGTAAAATATTTACAAACCTATTCCAAATCAGACAAGTACTACTTTGTAGGTTATCCCAAGTAATTGGGAATTCCTCCACCACTATACCGAGGCAAAAAGATTTGCCACCAAGAACGGTGTGATTTTGAAGAAAATGTTTCTTGCAAAAAGGTGAGTGGGAGGACAGTGCAACTCGACGAGATAACATTATCTTCGTCATCAGTTCAAAGAAAAGAAACCTTGGAAGTAATTCCAGAGTTTCCTACTGCGACTGATACGGAAGCCTCTACATGAGATGTATGGACTTCAGTCGAACTTGCATCTGAACCACGTAGGCAAAACTCGTGCAAACCTCTCAGGTGCGCAAGCGACATATTGTTGTTAGACAACAGTATACCTACGATACACAAAGAAGCATTGATGGGCCCTGACTCCGGAATTGGCTAAATACCAATATAATCCGAGATAGTTTCCATATAAATGATTCAAGATTATATCTTGATAAACCCTTCGGAAGACTTAGAGTCTAACGAACATTAATGGAACTATAAACTGACGTGGATAAAATGTTTTATCCATGAAGCTCGACTTGTTGCAATAACAAATTTAAGGAGTTGACTACGATGAGATTGTCTCACCGTAGCGATGCTAAAAGTCAGATCGGGTTAAACTAGCAAATAATACATATTTCAATCATGAGATATGAAACATGGATGCCAAAAGGATTTCCATGTGATGGAAATGCAACCTAGGACTTGCATGTGGTACAGTCCAAGGTATTTTGTCAATCCAGAGGATGCTAGTAAGTATGCAAACTTCAGAGTTCCAGCAATGGACAGAAGAGAGCAATATGGAGTTGGAATCTTCGTTTTTGATGAAATAGTCAAAAGAATTTGTTTTCATCAATGGATAACGAAGATGCTTGTGGTTTTAAGAAAGTAAGTGGGAGCATAATAATATTTCTAAAAACTTTGTGTGCTTGACACATTGTTGATTGGAAATAATATAAATTTCTTGACACGAATTAGGACTTCATTGAAAATAGTTTTTTCAATGAAGTGCTTGGGCTAAATAGCCTTGATATTAGGCATATTTATCTACGAGATAGAATTGCCTAATAGGCTAAAGCCAAAAATACATATTGACAAGATGCTAAAACAGTTTAGCATAAGAACGCCAAGGAGTGATTCTTGCCGAAATCACATGGAAAGAGTTTTGAAGGACTTGGTGTCCCAAAACACTGATGAGCAAAATACATGATGGAGATTCCACACACTTTCGTGTTTGGATCAATCATGTATTCCATGGTATGTAAAACAACCAGATATGTCCAATACTCCCAAGTTGTTGCGAGTATAGATACCATAGTGATCAAAGTACTGATCATGGGACAACAGTGAAAAATGTCATTGAGTACTAAAGTAGCACTGCTGACATGTTTTCTCGCAAGCAGAGAATATGAAGTGCTCATTGTAAGTAATTACATCGATACAGTCTTCATCAATGCTGCATGCGATTTTTGATTTAAGTTAAGGGTTTTGTGTAATACACAATATGGTGGCACAGTAGTTGGAAAATGTTCCAAACAAGTTACTGTTGCGAATTCTATAACTAAGGCTAAGTATGTTGCCGTTTTCAAAGCGACATAGAATATGTTGAATCATACAGTTCGTTCATGAACTTAGTATGGTTCCAAGATGGCTTTGGTCAATGGAACACTATTGAAGATAGTTGCTCCATAGCTCAGTCTGAGGAATCAAGGTTTGACCAGTGATTCACATATATACGAAGCCAAGTCCACACAAAATATGAATTTTGTGAAAGCATGAAAATGCGAGGATATGCAAAGATACACACGGAACTGAAGTTGTCAGATCTGTTGGACATCAGGCTATACCACAAGCGAAGCATTTTTACACCGGTATGCCATAGGTGTAAAGTGCATCAGCATTGACTAGATTATTGACTATAGTGCAAGTGGGAGTCTGTAGGAGATATGCCCTAGAGGTAATAATAAATGTTATTGTTTATCTCCATGCTCATAGTTATGTTTATGTTCCATGCTATAACTGCTATGGTTCTCGAGTCTGCAATAACCACGAGGCTCGGAGGAAGACTCATATGCATGTGTGGAATAATAAACGGTGAAAAGTATTCCTAGTCTGGCCTCTAAGACTAGCTCAAGTGTTGCATGTTGGTTCTGTTTTCCTGATCATGGGCATGACTATGCCGGCAATTTTGAGGGCACAATGTTAGGAGAACACTTGTGTTGAATCGACCCGAATTGATGTTATGCTATGAGATACATTCATCACAAGTTAATGGTTTATAACACAGAGATAGTTAATGTTTGCATAATTCCTTAGACCATGAGAGTATCGAGTTCCTTCGTACTTGCTTTGTGAACTTTGGGGTTTGTTAAACGTCATCTGTAACTGGGTGGCTATTACGGCGGCTTACGGGTTCACAAAAAAGTATGGCAAGTAACGAGATAGCTCAAGATTGGGATTTGATCCTCCGACGATGGAGAGATATTCTCAGGCCCTCTTGGTGTTATGGTATCCATCATCGTCTGGCCAGACACAAGGTGATTTGATCACAGGGATGCCGGAACGCGGAAACGAGAAAAGAGAACAAAACCGGAAACGAGGTTACTGGCATAGTGGACAAGTTGTTGATCCGCGGGGATGCCAATAAATCTCACCTCGGGTGTTTGTAATATATCGCGAAGCAACAGGAATAGCACACGGCAACTGGAGGTTCACTCGAATATTCATTCGTGTGGGTATAGGGGTTAATATGGGTGTCCACGGCTCCGATGTTGATCATTGATCGGAAAGTGTTCCGGGTCATGTCTATACTTCACCGAATCTATAGGGTCACACGCTTAAGGGTCATCTATCTGCTGAATACTAGACGGGGAGTCTGAGAGAAAATCACCGGAAAAGTTTCGGACGCAACGGAAACGTTCCGGAGAGGACACCGGAATAATTCCGGTAAAACTGAAAAGTTGTTTCAGGGGATACCATTAATTCAAATTGGTTTCGGCACACGCCTGGAAATTCTTGGAGGATGCCAGAAGTGTTCTGGAAACTTCTGGGAATTTTCTGGGATAAAAACCGGAAATGTTCCGGAGCTGCCGGAACCGATTTGGATGCTTTTCGCAGATGAAAATCACTAATCGGAAATTGTTTCGGAACGCGTCCAAAATCATTTGTGTGGGTACTGGAATTATTCTAAGACCCACAGAAATATTTTTTGGATTTAACGGTCGCGGAAAATTGGTTCCGTGAATAGTAAAAATCACTTTATGGATTTTTTTTGGAAAGTCACCTTTTGGGATATTTCCCAAAAGGGTTCTAGAAGGGATTGGGGAGCAAGGCACGCCCATGTGGGGGGGGGGGGGCCTAGAGGTGGCCGGCCAAGGTGGGGCTCCTCCATGGAGCTCCACATGCCACCCCTTTTTGCCTTTTATTCTTTTATGTGAGACATAAAGTGGGGGTACTTTTGGTATTTTTGTATGCCAACTTTACCCCTTGGCTTACCTATAAATAGAGGTGGAGGGGTGTTCTCCAAACCTCATCCCTTGCTCTCATACACATGCCATGCTTATCTGGCTCTCTCTTTCCCTCCAACGAAAAGAGTTTCGTAGAGCCGAAAGGCTGTCTGGGTTCCGGTGGGAATTAGTTCTGGACGGCGAAGCCCTGCCAGATAGATGACACCGTATGTGTGCAACTCTTTAGAGAGATCGTAGTTTCGGTCTTAGTTCGAGAGTGCCTCCCGAAGGGCTGTCCGAGTGACTGTCCGAGTTTCGAGGGTCCTCCCGAAGGGCTGTCCGAGTGACTGTCCGAGTTTCGAGGGTCCTCCCGAAGGGCTGTCCGAGTGACCGTCCGAGTTTAGAAGGTCCTCCCGAAGGGCTGTCCGCGACATCGTCCGAGGGACTGGCAGACTGCCTCCTGGAGGGCTGTCCGAGGGGCAGTCAAGGGAGTACATCCTCACGGTTGGGAGGTTGTAAATCCTAGCTGTAGGGATCTGCACCGCCGATCGTCATTGACTCTAGTTCCGCTGCGCTACGAGTCGGTAACGAAAAGATCAAGCCTTGTATGCAGTCTCCATAGTGGTCCTGGGCTGGTGCGTAGGTCAGAAATTTTTTGTTTTCTGCTGCGTTCCCCCACAATACGCACTACCACCACGTGGGATAATGGTTATGGGGCCCTCGGCGCCGTATGTATCAGCCGAAAGCTCTGTCAGATGTCCAGTTCAGCATTGTGAGCCCGTCGGGACAAGTGCCATCCAGGACTGAGGTGGTGCTTGGACTCCGATACGCGACACAATGACCCGAAGTGCAAAGGGCGATGGGCCCAAGACCCCTGAGCACTTATGATGTAGACCGGCGGGGACCTCTCTGTTGAGCCTAGGTAGGACTACGTCGCGTCGATCAGCCGAGGCCGGGCATGACCGAGAAAAGTGTGTCCGGCCAGAGTTAATCGAGCGTGTTGGGTAACAGTAGTGCACTCCTGCAGGGAAGTTATCTATTCGAATAGCCGTGTCCATGGTAACAGGACGCTCAGTGTTGTATGCCGATCTACTACAACTTGAACTGGATACATGTTAAATAATATGTAAGCTCCGGGATTGCTTTCTCGCAGGGAGTCGAGGAAGGATCTCTGGGCTTTGCTTCTACATGCTTGTTACTTTATAATATGTTAATCTGCTCTCTTCTAATGCTGCAAGACGCTGAAGATGCTAGTCTTCGATAGGCTAGGCGTTTCCCCCTCTATTCTGGCATTTCTGCAGTTTAGTCCAAAGATATAGCCCCATTCCTTTGATACTGATGCATACTTAGCATAGTTCTGATGTCAGTCTTGCGAGTACTTTGGATGAGTACTCACGGTTGCTTTGCTACTCTTTTTCCCCCATACCCGATTGCTGCGACCAGGTGATGGATCCCAGAAGTCAGCTGCTCCCGCCGATGACTACTACTACACTTTTGGTGGAACCTGCTACTACGTTGAGCCCGCCGACCAGGAGTAGTTCGGAGGCCCTAGGCAGGAGGCCTTCGCCTTTTCGATCAGTGTCGCTGTTATGCTAGCCTCCTTAAGGCATCTTGTTTAACTTTGTGTCTGTACTCAGATACTGTTGTTGCTTCTGCTGATGCTTGTGTAACTCGAGCTTATGTATTCGAGCCCTCGAGGCCCCTGGCTTGTAATATAAAGCTTGTATTATTTTGTTTTGTGTCTAGAGTTGTGTTGTGATATCTTCCCGTGAGTCCTTGGCTTGATCGTGTGCATTTGCGTGTATGATTAGTGCACAATTAAGTCGGGGGCGTCACAAGTTGGTATCAGAGCCGACTGCATGTAGGAAACCCCCTTTCCAACTCCTTGGCCGAAGTTGAGTCTAGTCTCCAAAAACTGTTTTACTAACATGGCTGTGTGGCTTACGGGCCCACGTCGCCAATGGGTGGTATTAGGATATTTTATTCCTCTTCCTTACTCTGGGAACTCTGATCTCTCTTCTTTTCGGGTTAAAGATTTTACTAACTCCGACTCTAGGTTCTCGTGATCACATCCACCCGGAGATTTGAATCAACCTTCTTTGATTTGTGGACCAAGTTCTGCTTCACGGTGTTCACGGCCCGCAGGATCCTTTTATCGAGGGCACCCTACGTCGTCCCCTGCAGATTCGTTGTTCCAATAGTTTTCTCCGGCGTTGGTGTAGCCTTTGCTATGTATCGTTGTTGTATTCCTCACCGCGTGCCTGCGTGCCGCCTAGTTTGTCTAGCTGCGTGTGTTTACGAACTCACGTTGTCCATTGGTATCCAACTCCGTGCATGGATCTGTATGTCCTTAATGACTACTAATATGTATCTAATGCACTTCTTGTTCATTGCTCATGTTACACTATGAATGACTCCATACACATGCAGTTGTTCTTGCTAAACTGCCCCTGTTGTTTTGGCAGGATGGCTGACGATCCTCTGCCTCCACCCTATATTGCCGCAATGATGCAACAGTTTGAACTGAACCGTCAGCTCAATGAGAGTCTGGTAAACCGATTAGAACGCAACGATGCTCGTCAGGAGCCTGGTTCGATATCACTTCAAGATTTCGTGCGCCTCAACCCGTCTGTTTACCGCTACTCCACCAATCCTATGGATGCTGATGATTGGCTTCATGACATCCTGTTTGAGATGGAGTCAGCTAAGGTTGCCCCTGTCAGTTACGTCACATTTGCGGCATTTCACCTGAAGGGTCCAGCTGCTCAATTGTGGGAAAGCCACAGGCGCATGCTGCCTGCTGGAACTGTAACCACTTGGCAGGAATTTCAGTCAGCTTTTCGTGCACGGCATATTCCTCAAGGTCTGATGGATCAGAAGAAGAAGGAGTTCCAAAAACTCACACAGGGCAAAATGACTATGGATGAATATCAGAGGAAATTCCTTGATTTATCCCGCTATGCTGAGGATGACGTCTGCACTGATACTCGTAAGCAGGAGAAATTTCGTGAAGGACTGCGTCCTGATATAAAGCTTGCACTTGTTGTCCATGATTGCGCGGACTTTGCGACGCTTGTCAGCCAAGCTTTTCGAGCTGAGACTGGTCTGACTGAGTACCAGGAGTCGCTCAAGCGCACTCGTGATGTTGGCTCGTCTTCGGGTCAGCCTGCTCAAAAACGCCAAGTCTGGATTCCGCACAATGTACATCACCGACCAGCTCCAACACCATGGCCGTCTTATGTTACACCTCGTCTGCCGCTGCCGCCGAGACAGCTAGCGATTCAGGGTGGGCAGCCAAATACTATGGCTACTCCCCATAATGATGGTTTATGCCACAAGTGTGGACAGCCAGGGCACCGTGCTGCCAGCTGCCGCCCAACCCAGAAGCAAAGTACAAGAGCTCGTCAGCCCAGAAACTTTAATGCCAGGCTGCCTGCACTCATTCGTGGTCATGTCAATCATGTCAAGATTGAAGAAGCTCGACAGGACACCAAAATTGTGCTGGGAACCCTTACCGTCAATTCCGTGCCAGCCTTCATTCTCTTTGATTCAGGAGCATCGCATTCGTTTTTGTCTGAAGCGTTTGCACTCAAGCACGAAATGAAATTTGAAGAGCTGCACCCTCCCTTATCGGTTCAATCTCCCGGTGGGAAATGGAATACAACTATGATAAGTCACAACAACCAGATTGAAGTTGGAGGGTTACTATTCTCTGCACCGCTCATCGCCCTCAAGGCTTCTAACATAGATGTTATTCTCGGTATGGATTGGCTAACAACCCATAATGCTATGATCAACTGTGCCGCCAAGACAGTCCAGCTCACACACCCTTCTGGTCAGACAATCAACTATTCAGCGCAGATAATTCAGAATGCCGAAGCTCAAATATATGCTCTGAATGCTTTGAACGCTTCACCTCTTGAGGGAATTGAGAACGTTCCAGTCATTTGCGATTTTCCAGACATCTTTCCAGAAGAACTTCCAGGAATACCCCCTGTTAGAGCTGTTGAGTTCGTCATCGACTTGAAACCAGGCACCACTCCTATTGCTAAGCGTCCCTATAAGATGCCGCCGCATGAACTCCTTGAACTTAAGGAGGAGATCGACAAATCACTTCGTAAAGGCTTCATTCGCCCCAGTTCTTCTGCTTGGGGGGCACCTTCTCTCTTTGTCAAGAAGAAGGATGGTACGAATCATCTGGTCCAAGATTACCGACCTATCAACCAGGCAACAATTCAGAACAAGTATCCGCTTCCCAGAATCAACGATCTGTATGATCAACTTGCTGGTTCCTCAGTATTCTCTAAACTTGATTTGAGGATGGGATACCACCAGATCAGAGTTCGTAAAGAGGACATACCGAAGACAGCTTTCGTTACTCGCTATGGTTCTTACGAGTACACCGTCATGTCCTTCGGCTTAACCAATGCTTCAGCAACTTTCTCTCGATTGATGAACTATATCTTCATGGACCACGTCGACAAATTTGTCGTGGTTTATTTGGATGATATCCTTATATTTTCCAAGAATGAAGAAGAGCACGCCGAACATCTTCGACTTGTATTGGAGAAACTCCGAGAACACCAGCTGTATGCCAAATACTCTAAGTGTGAATTCTGGTTATCTGAGGTGACATATCTTGGTCATGTGATTTCCAAAGATGGCATTGCTGTTAACCCAGAATGAGTTCAGGCTATTCTTAACTGGACTCCTCCGCAGACTGTTAAGCAAGTCAGAAGTTTTCTCGGTCTTGCTAGCTATTGCCGCCATTTCGTCGAGAACTTCTCCAAGATTGCAAAGCCACTGACTGATTTGTTACACAAAGGCAAGAAGTTTAAGTGGACAGAAAAATGTCAGGAAAGTTTTCAGACACTTAAGGACAAGTTGACCTCGGCCCCAGTGCTAGCACCCCCTGACTCCCGAAAGGACTTCGTGATCTACTGTGACGCGTCTCGTCAAGGATTAGGTTGTGTCCTAATGGAAGATCGCAAGGTGATTGCTTATGGCTCTCGTCAGTTGCGTCCCCACGAAGATAAGTATCCAACTCATGATCTCGAGTTAGCAGCAGTTATCTATGCTCTGAAGCTGTGGCGACATTACCTTCTCGGTAATCGTTGCGAGATATACACGGACCACCAAAGTCTGAAGTATCTGTATACTCAACCAGACTTGAACCTCCGTCAACAAAGATGGCTCGAGACAATAGCTGACTATGACATGGATATTTCTTATACCCCTGGCAAGGCTAATGTGATGGCCGATGCCTTGAGTCGCAAGTCTTATTGCAACAACCTCATGGTTCAGCAAGCACAACCCCTTCTCTACAAAGAACTTCGCAAGTTGAACCTTCACATTGTCCCACAGGGTCATCTCAATACCCTAGTTGTTGAACTAGATCTCGAGGACCTCATCAAGCATATACAAAAAGCTGACTCTGAGGTCGAGAAGATTAAGCGCGATCTAAAAAGGGGAAGGCCCTCATTCTTTACTATTGATGCTGATGGCACCTTGTTCTTCAAAAATAGCTTAGTGGTTCCTAGAAAGGACAATCTGGATCTGACCCCGCGCGTCTTGAAAGAAGCTCATGATACACCTCTTTCAATTCACCCTGGTAGTACCAAGATGTACCAAGACATCCGACAGAGATATTGGTGGCCTGATATGAAGCGAGACATTGCTCGTTATGTTGCTGAGTGTGACGTTTGCCGTCGCATCAAAGCAGAACATCAAAGGCCTGCTGGAACTCTGCAACCACTTGCTATTCCTGAATGGAAATGGGACAAAGTTGAAATGGATTTCATTACTGGTTTTCCCAGATCGCAGAAGGGTCATGATGTTATCTTTGTCATCATTGACCGATTCTCCAAGGTTGCTCACTTTCTGCCAGTCAAGGAGACAATCACTGCTAGCCAGTTAGCAGACTTGTATGTTTCCAGAATCGTGTCACTCCACGACGTTCCGTTGGAGATCAGTTCAGATCGTGGTAGCCTCTTTACCTCAAGGTTTTGGAACAGTTTCCAAGAAGCTATGGGAACTCATCTGTCCTTCAGCACCGCCTTTCAGCCCCAGTCCCAGGGACAAGTTGAACGAGTCAATCAAGTGCTTGAAGATATGCTTCGAGCTTGTGTCATCTCATTGGTAAGAAATGGGAGGAATCTCTACCATATGCTGAATTTTCATACAACAATAGCTATCAGGCTAGTTTGAAGATGGCACCCTTTGAAGTTCTTTATGGACGTAAGTGCCGAACTCCTCTGAATTGGTCAGAAACTGGGGAACGGCCACTCTTCGGTCCGGATATTATCCAACAAGCTGAAGAGCAAGTCCGTATCGTACGGGAACATCTGAAGACCGCTCAGTCCCGCCAGAAGAGCAATTATGACCGCAAACACCAGGTAATGGTCTATCAACCTGGCGAACAAGCTTACCTTCGTGTCACTCCGATGAAGGGAATTCATCGATTTGGAATCAAGGGCAAGTTAACTCCTCGCTACATTGGCCCATTCCGTATTCTTGCAAGACGTGGAGAAGTGGCATATCAGTTGGAACTACCGCCGAATCTTTCGCAGGTTCATGATGTCTTCCATGTGTCGCAACTCCGTCGCTGCTTCAAGGATCCTATCCGAGCAGTGGATCATGAAGTGCTTGAATTGCAGGATGACTTGTCTTATAAGGAACATCCGATCCGCATTCTTGATCAAGCTGAACGTCGAACCCGTCAGAAGGCAATCAAGTTCTTTAAAGTTCAGTGGTCAAATCATTCTGAAGATCAAGCCACTTGGGAACGCGAGGATCGTCTTCGCGAAGAATACCCCGATCTTCTTCCTTCTACCTCCTGAATTCTCGGGACGAGAATTTCTTTTAGAGGAGGAGAATTGTAACACCCCTATGTAATGAGCTACAGTGATCACCAAGATTATGCTTAATAATTTTGCATCACCATGCTTGATCACATTGGAATCTTATCTCATTTCAAATTCCAATTCAAATTGAAATTCAAATTGGAGGTGAAAATAAAAGTTTTCAAATGTCAAAACTAAAATGTTCTAAATGTGACAAATAATTCATAGAGAATATTGGTGAAGAAACCACATTTTTATAAAATATTTAATTGCACTAAAATAAATAAAACAGTGGCTTAGACAATTAATTAAATGCCTTTTATAATTTATAAAATATCAAACTATTTTATTTGGGAGTGAAACTTTTTGTGGCAGTGGGTTAGGTTATAACACTAACTTAGGAGAGGGATTTATAATTATAAAACTGAAAATAAAAAGAAACTAAAAATAAAGTAGTAAAAGAAAATAAACAAAAGATAAAAATAAAAACATAAGAAAACAATAAAAAAAACAAAAGGCTCCCCCCCCACTGGGCCTCGGCCCAGCTGGCCACCAGGCCGACCAGGCCGGCCCAGCCGCGGCCTATATGGCCTACCCCCAACCCCGAAACCCTAACCCCCCACTTCCCCCCTCCCGATCCCCTCTCTCCCTCGCCTCCCCCTCCTGGATCGGGGCGCCGCTTCGCCGCCGCCGTCACCTCCCCGCCTCTCCCACCACGACCTCCCCGAGACTCGCCGCCCCCTTCTCTGCAACCGGGGTGAGACCCCGCGGCCGTTCCCCCTCTCCCCCTCCATCCCGACGCCGCAGCCCGCGCCGCCCGTGGCCTCCTCCCGCTCGCCTCGCCTCCCGCGTTGCCGCGCCCAAGCCGTGCCTCGCCCGCGCGTGGCCTCGCCGCTGCCGGTCGCGCTTGCCCGCCTCTGCCCGCTTGCGCGTGCTGCTGCTGCTCCGCCTGCTGCCGCCGCCGTCCGCTCGCTGACCCGCTCCGCCCGCTCGCCAACCCGCAGCCGCCCGCGGCTCCGCGCATGCCGGAGCTCGCACGCTCCTCCCCTCCCGCTCGCCGCTGCCCAGCGTGGCCCGGCCGGCCGGCCTTGCCGCGCCGCCTCCGGCCACGGCCGGCCCTTTCTGATGGCGCGCGCGCGCATTGACCATTCCAGTGGCCGGCCTGGGCCACTTCCAGGTGGGGCCCGCCCATAAAAAAATGAATGATGAAAATAAAATAAAATAAATAAAATAAAATAAAAGAAATAATAAAATAATTATTTATTTATTCAATTAATTAGTTAATTAATTAATAATTAGCCTAATTAGTCAATGACAGGTGGGACCCACTGGTCCTGTTGACCAGTCAATGGTCCACGTTGACTGCTGAGTGAGCAGTCAACTGGGACCCACCTGCCAGCCTAACCAGCACATTGCTGGGTACACTTCTGTGTACCCGTAGCAATTTAGTATTTATATAATTCGAATTAAATTAAATGCAGAAAATTCAGAAAATGATTAAAACTTTGACAAATCATATAAAATAAACCGTAACTCGGATGAAAATGATTTATATATGAAAAACGATCAGAAAAATATGACGAATCCGAATATCCTACCCAAATACCTGCCACACCCCTATAACATGATGAACATGGAACTTTCCCCTCCAGTTCATCTGTCCGATAAATACCCGGAGCTGGTAAAACACCTCCAGATGTTTCCCGCTCCGACTAACTTGCGTAGTACTGTATTAGAGCACTCCTCGAATAGCGTGCTGCTGTGCCATGCATCTGTGTTGCATTTGTCTTCTTTTATTTATTGTTTTTCCCCCTCTTCTCTCTGGTAGACCCCGAGACTGACGCTGCTGCCGAGTACGACTACGTCACCGACGACCCTCCTTCCTTTTCAGCAAAGCTTCCAGGCAAGCAAAACCCCCTTGATCATTCCTATATCGCCTACTCCTTCTCCCTCATGCTTGCATTAGATTTTGCTACTGTAATTGCTTGTTCCTATTCTGATGCATAGCCTGTTTTTGTGACCTGCTGTTGTTACTTTACCTGTCATCCTAAACTGCTTAGAATAGGTTGGTTAGTGATCCATCAGTGACCCCTCACCCTTGTCCCTGTTGCCCCGCTTTGTTACCAGTGCCTCGATCTATGTGATCGATGTGCCGAGACCGACACAGCACCGCACACCCCCTTAGTTGTATGGCTCTGCAGGGCTACTATCAAGTGCCGGGGGTGATACCTCGTACTGCACTCCTGATGATATCTCTGTAGTATAGCACATCGGTGGTGATTGCAGAGGGTGATTCCTCGCTCTCCCCTTCCCGATGATGACTCTGTCGTACAACCCCTCAAGTGGGGACCATCGAGGGTGATTCCTCCTGGTTCCCCTTAACGGATTACATTGAGTAGGAATCCATCGAGCGTGATTCCTCGGATTTCCCTTTGATGTTTCAGACACACGGATACCTTGAATTTACCTCAGCCCCTGGTTAAAGTCGGGTCGACCCCGAGGGGTACCCGCGAGAGGTGTGAAGTCGGGTTGACCGTGAGGGTACCCGCGAGATAATTACGAGGCGCGGCCGGACAGGCAGAGACCGCCCTAGAGAGGGATGGGCCTGACCCTCGTTGCACTTCCTCGAGACAGGACGACAGGAGTACTGATCGCCACCGCGAGCTCCTAATAATTCACTAACGGATTTGGGTATTTGATCTGAGTAGGCCGCTGGCCATATACGCACTACCACCACGTGGGATAATGGTTATGGGACCCTCGGCGCCGTATGTATCAGCCAAAAGCTCTGTCAGATGTCCAGTTTAGCATTGTGAGCCCGTCGTGTAGGAGATATGCCCTAGAGGCAATAATAAATATTATTGTTTATCTCCATGTTCATGATTATGTTTATATTTCATGCTATAACTGCTATGGCTCTCGAGTCTGCAATAACCACGAGGCTCGAAAGAAGACTCATATGCACGTGTGGAATAATAAACGGTAAAATGTATTCCTAGTCTGGCATCTAAGACTAGCTCAAGTGTTGCATGATGGTTCTGTTTTCCTGATCATGGGCATGACTATGCTGGCAACTTTGAGGGCACAATGTTAGGAGAACACTTGTGTTGAATCGATCTGAATTGATGTTATGCTATGAGATACATTCGTCACAAGTTAATGGTAAATAACACAGAGATGGTTTACGTTTGCATAATTCCTTAGACCATGAGAGTATCGAGTTTCTTCATCCTTGCTTCATGAACTTTGGGGTTTGTTAAACGTCATCCGTAAATGGGTGGCTATTACGGCGGCTTACGGGTTCATGGAAAAGTATGTCAAGTACCTTGATAGCTCAAGATTGGGATTTGCTCCTCCGACGATGGAGAGATATTCTCGGGCCCTCTCGGTGTTACGGTATCCATCATCGTCTGGCTAGACACATTGTGCTTTGATCACAGGAATGCCGGAACACAGAAACGAGAAAAGAGAACAAAACCGGTAACGAGGTAACTGGCATTGTGGACAAGTGTTGATCCACGGGGATGCCGATAAATCTCACCTCGGGTTTTGTAATATATCGTGAAGCAACAGGAATAGCACACGGCAACTGGAGGTTCACTCGAATATTCATTCGTGTGGGTATAGGGGTCAATATGGGTGTCCACGGCTCCGATGTTGATCATTGATCGGAAAGAGTTCCGGGTCATGTCTATACTTCACCGAACCTATAGGGTCACACGCTTAAGGGTCATCTATCTGCTGAATTTTAGACAAGGAGTCCGAGAGAAAATCACCGGAAAAGTTTCGGACAAAACGGAAACGTTCCGGAGAGGACACCGGAATAGTTCCGGTAAAATTGAAAAGTTGTTTCAGGGTATTCCATTAAGTCAAATTGGTTTCGGCACATGTCTGGAAATTCTTGGAGGGTGCCAGAATCGTTCTGGAAACTTCTGGGATTTTTCCGGAGGAAAAACCGGAAATGTTCCGGACCAGCCGGAACCGCTATGGTAGCTTTTCGCTGAAGAAAAACATTGTTCTGGAATTGTTTCGGAATGCGTTCAAAATTGTTTTAGTGGGTACTGGAGTTGTTCTAGGCACACAGAAATAATTTGGGATTTAACGGACGCAGAAAATGTCTTCGTGAATAGTGAAAGTGCTTTTTGTATATTTTTTGGAAAGCACCTTTTGGGATATTTCCCAAAAGGCTTCTAGAAGGGATTGGGGAGGAAGGCACCCCCATGTGGGGGGGGGGGGCTCGTTGTGGCCGGCCACATGTGGTGCTCCTCCATGGAGCCCCACTTGTCCCATGGCTTCACCTTTATGCCCTTGTGAAGGACTTCCTTCATGTGCATTTTGGGTTTTATTGTAAAACCACCCTACCCCTTGGCTTTCCTATAAATAGAGGTGGAGAGGTGCTCTCCACACTCACTCCTTGCTCACATACAAATGCCATGCTCGTCTGGCTCTCTCTCTCTCCCTCCCACGAAAAGAGTTTCGTAGAGCCGAAAGGCTGTCTGGGTTCCGGTGGGAACTAGTTCTGGACGGCGAAGCCCTGCTGGATAGATGACACCGTATGTGTGCAACTCTGTAGAGAGACCGTAGTTTTGGTCTTAGTTCGAGAGTGCCTCCCGAAGGGCTGTCCGAGTAACCGTCCGAGTTTCGAGGGTCCTCCCGAAGGGCTGTCCGAGTGACCGTCCGAGTTTCGAAGGTCCTCCCGGAGGGCTGTCCGCGACACCGTCCGAGGGACTGTCCGACTGCCTCCCGGAGGGCTATCCGAGGGGCAGATGAGGGAGAACATCCTCGCGGTTGGGAGGTTGTAAATCCTAGATGCAGGGATCTGCACCGCCGATCGTCATCGACTCTACTTCCGCTGCGCTACGAGTCGGTAACGAAAATGATCAAACCTTGTATGCAGTCTCCATAGTGGTCTTGGGCTGGTGCGTAGGTCGAATTTTTTTGTTTTCTGCTGCATTACCCTACAGTGGCATCATGAGCCGTGCTATGCGTAGATGCAGGTTACGATCTAGAATACATAGAGATGTATGGGTATTGCATAATATAATTTGTAGTAGATGAGTTCTACTGCTGATAATTATTTGTGCGGGTAGCAGATGAAATCTGTTACCATATGTTCTTGTTGCTTCCCTGGAATTTGTTGGAAATATGCCCTAGAGGCAATAATAAATTAGTTATTATTATATTTCCTTGTTCATGATAATCGTTTATTATCCATGCTATAATTGTATTGATTGGAAACTCAAATACATGTGTGGGTACATAGACAACACTGTGTCCCTAGTAAGCCTCTAGTTAACTAGCTCGTTGATCAAAGATGGTTAAGGTTTCCTAGCCATAGACATGAGATGTCATTTGATAACGGGATCACATCATTAGGAGAATGATGTGATGGACAAGACCCAAACTACGAACGTAGCATATGATCGTGTCAGTTTATTGCTATTGTTTTCTGCATGTCAAGTATCTGTTCCTATGACCATGAGATCATGCAACTCCCTGACATCGGAGGAGTACATATGGGATTAACTGAATCCTTGACATA
The DNA here is from genome assembly GCA_039707655.1 of Elymus sibiricus. Lineage (NCBI taxonomy): Eukaryota > Viridiplantae > Streptophyta > Magnoliopsida > Poales > Poaceae > Elymus > Elymus sibiricus. The sequence continues at coordinate 332,321,581 of CM077674.1, read as the reverse complement.
GAGGTTCGACCGATAAAGATCTTCGTAGAATATGTAGGAGCCAATATGGGCATCCAGGTCCCGCTATTGGTTATTGATCGTAGAGGTGTCTCGGTCATGTCTACATAGTTCTCGAACCCGCAGGGTCTACACACTTAACGTTTGGTGACGATTAGTATAGTTGAGTTATTGTGTTGGTGGCCGAAGGTTGTTCGGAGTCCCGGATAAGATCCCGGACATGACGAGGGTCTCCGGAAGAGTCCGAAGGTAAAGATTGATATATGCGATAATAGTGTTTTGATCTCCGGAAGGGTTCCGGAATTCACCGGAAGGGGTTCCGGATGTTTACCGAAGTGTTCGGGAGCAGCAACACTTTATATGAGCCAAAGGGGTAAAGCCCACGAGGTATTGGAAAGTGCAAAAGGAAGTTTTGCTACTGCCTTAAGCGGTACTACTGCTGTAAGGCAGTACTACCGTGTAAGCGGTACTACCGCTTGTGTGAAGCGGTACTACCGCCAAGCGGTACTACCGCTCGTGAGCGGTACAACCGCTTGTGCACGATACTGCTGGAATCCAAGTTGGACTCTTTCCGTGCGGGCCAAACCGACCTTGTGCGGACAAAACCGACCTTGTGGAGGCTTTCTCTCCAAGTTTAGACCCCAGGGCTCAACATATAAATAGAGGGGCAGGGCTAGCACACGAGAGACATTAAGATTTCCCAAGCCATGTGTCGGCAACCCTAACCCTCTAGTTCTCCCGTCATAATCTCCGTAGTGCTTGGCGAAGCCCTGCAGAGATTGTTCCTCACCACCATCACCACGCCGTCGTGCTGCTGGAACTCATCCACTAATTCACCATCGCTCGCTGGATCGAGGAGGTGAAGGCGTCATCAAGCCGTACGTGTGTTGAACGCGGAGGTGCCGTCCGTTCGGCACTAGTTCGTGATCGGATCGAGGGACGACTTGCGATTTGGATCGCGGAGACGTTCGACTACATCAACCGCGTTTCTTAACGCTTCCGCTTAGCGATCTACAAGGGTATGTAGATTCACTCTCCCTCTCGTAGATGCTCATCACCATGGATAGATCTTGTGTGTGCGTAGGGAAATTTTTGTTTCCCATGCAACGTTCCCCAACAGTGGTATCAAAGCTAGGTCTATGCGTAGATGAGATCTCGAGTAGAACACAAACGAGTTGTGGGCGTGGGTGTATACATATTGCTTGCCGTTACTAGTTGATACTTGATTCGGCGGTATTGTGAGATGAAGCGGCCCGGACCAACATTACTCGTACGCTTACGAGAGACCGGTTCCTTCAACTGACATGTAACTTCGTTGCATAAAGATGGCTAGCGGGTGTCTGTCTCTCTCACTTTAGTTGAATCAATTTCAATGAAGAGGGTTCTTTTAGAAGATCAAAAAGCAATCACACCACGTTGTGGTTTTGCGTAGGTAAGAACGGTTCTTGCAAACCCGTAGCAGCCACGTAAAACTTGCAACAACAATTAGAGGACGTCTAACTTGTTTTTGCAGGGTATGTTGTGATGTGATATGGCCAATAACATGATGAGATATATGTGATGTATGAGATGATCATGTGTTGTATAGAATATCACGACTTGCATGTCGATGACTACGGCAACTGGCAGGAGCCATAGAGTTGTCTTTAATTATTTTGGCCGTTTTTGCTTTACTTTATCGCTATGAGTTAGCTATAGTCGTAGAAGCAACCGTCGGCGCGACAACCTCATGGCGACACGTTGATGGAGATCAAGATGATGGAGATCATGGTGTCATGCCGGTGACGATGGAGATTATGCCGGTGCTTTGGAGATGGAGATCAAAAGCACAAGTTCATGGCCATATCATGTCACTTATGATTTGCATGTGATGTTAATCCTTTTATGCATCTTATTTTGCTTAGGACGACGGTAGCATTATAAGGTGATCCCTCACTTAAATTTCAAGATAAAATTGCGTTCTCCCCAAGTGTGCACCGTTGCGAAAGTTCGTCGTTTCGAGACACCACGTGATGATCGGGTGTGATAGACTCTACGTTCACATACAACGGGTGCAAGCCAGTGTTGCACGTGCGGAACACTCGGGTTAAACTTGACGAGCCTAGCATGTACAGACATGGCTCGGAACACACGAGACCGAAAGGTCGAACATGAGTCATATAGTAGATATGATCAACATGAAGATGTTCACCATTGAAACCACCTCAACTCACGTGATGATCGGACTTGAGTTGGTGGATTTGGATCATGTTACACTCGAATGACCGGAGGGATGTCAATTTGAGTGGGAGCTTTTAAGTAATATGATTAACTAAACTCATTATCTAGAACAATAGTCTAAGTTGTCTTTGCTATATTTATGTTGTAGATCATGGCTCGCGCAGTAGCACCCCTGAATTTTAATGCGTTCCTAGAGAAAGCTAAGTTGAAAGATGATGGAAGTAACTTTGTGGACTGGGCCCGTAATCTAAGGATTATCCTTACGGCTTCCCAGAAGGCTTATGTCCTTGATGCACCGCTTGGTGATCCACCCACTCCAGTTGAGTCTCTAGACGTTGTGAACGCCTGGCAGGCTCGTTCTGAAGATTACTCAATAGTTCAATGTGCAATATTGTATGGCTTAGAACCGGGACTTCAAAGACGTTTTGAACGTCATGGAGCATATGAGATGTTCCAGGAGTTGAAGTTTATCTTTCAGAAGAATGCCCGGATCGAGAGATATGAGATCTCCGATAAGTTCTATGCTTGCAAGATGGAGGAGAACGGGTCTATCAGTGATCACGTACTCAGAATGTCTGGGTACTCCACCCGTCTGGCTGAATTGGGGATGCCCCTTCCGCCAGAGGCTATCACTGACAGAGTTCTTCAATCATTGCCACCTAGCTACAAGAGCTTCGTGTTGAACTATAACATGCACGGGATGAACAAGTCAGTCGCCGAGCTATTTGCGATGCTGAAAGCCGCTGAGTCTGAAATTCAGAAGGAGCATCAAGTGTTGATGGTCAATAAAACCACTAGTTTCAAGAAAAATGGGAAGGGTAAGAAGGGTAACTCCAAGAAGAGTGGCAAAGCAGTTGCTCCTCTCGTGAAGAAACCCAAGGCTGGACCCAAACCAGAAACTGTGTGCTTTCATTGCAAGGGAACTGGACACTGGAAGCGGAACTGCCCCAAGTATTTGGCTGACAAGAAGGCGGCCAACAACAAACAAGGTATATATGATATACATGTTATTGATGTGTACCTTACCAACTCTCGTTGTAGTGCCTGGGTATTTGATACCGGTGCGATTGCTCATATTTGCAACTCAAAATAGGAACTGCGGAATAGACGGAGGCTGGCAAAGGACGAAGTGACGATGCGCGTGGGAAATGGTTCCAAGGTTGATGTGATCGCTGTCGGCACGCTCGCTCTTCGATTACCATCGGGATTAGTGATGAACCTGAATAATTGTTATTTAGTGCCTGCGTTAAGCATGAACATTATATCTGGATCTTGTTTATTGCGAGACGGTTACTCATTTAAATCAGAGAATAATGGTTGTTCTATTTTTATGAGTAATATCTTTTATGGTCATGCACCCAATGTGAGGGGTTTATTCTTATTGAATCTCGATAGTAATGATACACATGTTCATAACATTGATGCCAAAAGATGTAGAATTGATAATGATAATACCACTTTCTTGTGGCACTGCCGTTTAGGTCATATTGGCGTAAAACGCATGAAGAAGCTCCATGCTGATGGACTTTTAGAGTCACTTGATTTTGAATCACTTGACACATGTGAGCCATGCCTCATGGGCAAGATGACTAAAACGCCGTTCTCTGGAACAATGGAACGGGCAAGTGACTTGTTGGAAATCATACATACTGATGCGTGCGGTCCGATGAGCATTGAGGCGCGCGGTGGTTATCGTTACTTTCTCACCTTCACTGATGACTTAAGTAGATATGGGTATATTTACTTAATGAAACACAAGTCTGAAACATTTGAAAAGTTCAAACAATTTCAGAGTGAAGTTGAGAATCATCGTAACAAGAAGATTAAATTCCTACGATCTGATCGAGGAGGAGAATATCTGAGTTATGAGTTTGGCAGTCACTTAAGACAGTGTGGAATTGTTTCACAATTGACACCGCCTGGAACACCACAGCGTAATGGTGTGTCCGAACGTCGTAATCGAACCTTATTGGATATGGTGCGATCTATGATGTCTCTTGCCGATTTGCCACTATCGTTTTGGGGTTATGCATTAGAGACAGCTGCATTCACTTTAAATAGGGCACCATCGAAATCCGTTGAGACGACGCCATATGAACTTTGGTTTGGCAAGAAGCCAAAGCTGTCGTTTCTTAAAGTTTGGGGATGTGATGCTTATGTCAAAAAGTTTCAGCCTGAAAAGCTGGAACCCAAAGCGGAGAAATGCGTCTTCATAGGATACCCAAAAGAGACAGTTGGGTATACCTTCTACTTCAGATCCGAAGGCAAAGTGTTTGTCGCTAAAAACGGAACATTTCTTGAGAAAGAGTTTCTCTCAAAAGAATTGAGTGGGAGGAAGATAGAACTTGATGAGGTTGTTGAACCTTTACGTCAACCTGAAAGTAGCGCAGCGCAGAAAGATGTTTCTGTAGAGCCTACATCAGCTGAAGAGGAAGTTAATGATGATGATCATGAAGCTTTGGATCAAGTTGCTATCGAACCTCGTAGGTCGACAAGGACGCGTACTGCTCCTGAGTGGTACGGCAACCCTGTCTTAGAGGTCATGTTGTTGGACAACGATGAACCTACGAGCTATGGAGAAGCGATGATGGGCCCGGATTCTGACAAGTGGTTAGAGGCCATGAAATCCGAGATGGGATCCATGTATGAAAACAAAGTATGGACTTTGGAAGTATTACCTGAAGGGCGTAAGGCCATTCAGAACAAATGGATCTTTAAGAGGAAGACGGACGCGGACGGTAATGTCACCGTCTATAAAGCTCGACTTGTGGCAAAGGGTTTTTCACAAGTTCAAGGAGTTGACTACGATGAGACCTTCTCACCCGTAGCGATGCTTAAATCCGTCAGAATCATGTTAGCAATAGCTGCCTTTTTCGATTATGAAATTTGGCAGATGGATGTCAAAACAGCGTTCCTTAAACGGTTTCCTTAAGGAAGAGTTGTATATGATGCAACCAGAAGGTTTTGTCGATCCAGAGAATGCTGACAAAGTTTGCAAACTCCAGCGATCCATTTATGGACTGGTGCAAGCATCTCGGAGTTGGAATCTTCGCTTTGATGAGGTGATCAAAGCGTTCGAGTTTATACAAGTTTACAGAGAAGCTTGTATTTACAAGAAAGTGAGTGGGAGCTCTATAGCGTTTCTAATATTATATGTGGATGACATATTACTGATTGGAAACAATATAGAAATGTTGGAAAGCGTGAAGGGATATTTGAACAAGAGTTTTTCAATGAAGGACCTAGGAGAAGCTGCTTTCATATTAGGCATCAAGATCTATAGAGATAGATCGAGACGCTTAATAGGACTTTCACAAAGCACATACCTTGACAAAGTTTTGAAGAAATTCAAAATGGATCAGTCCAAGAAGGGGTTCTTGCCTGTATTGCAAGGTGTGAAGTTGAGTAAGACTCAATGCCCAGTGACTGCAGAAGATATAGAAAAGATGAGTGTCATCCCCTATGCTTCAGCCATAGGCTCTATCATGTATGCAATGCTGTGCACAAGACCCGATGTCAGCCTTGCCATAAGTATGGTCGGAAGGTTTCAAAGTGATCCAGGAATGGAACACTGGACGGCGGTCAAGAATATCCTGAAGTACCTGAAAAGGACTAAGGACATGTTTCTCGTTTATGGAGGTGATCAAGAGCTCGTCGTAAAGGGTTACGTCGATGCAACCTTTGACACTGATCCGGATGACTCTAAGTCACAAACCAGATACGTATTTATTCTTAATGGGGGTGCGGTTAGCTGGTGCAGTTCCAAGCAAAGCGTGGTAGCTGATTCTACATGCGAAGCGGAGTACATCGCTGCCTCGGAGGCGGCGAAGGAAGGTGTCTGGATGAAGGAGTTCATGACAGATCTTGGAGTAGTGCCTAGTGCGCTTAACCCAATGACTCTGTTTTGTGATAATACTGGTGCCATTGCTCTAGCCAAGGAACCAAGATTTCACAAGAGGACCAGACACATAAAGCGACGTTTCAATTCCATCCGCGATTACATCAAGGAGGACGACATAAATATTTGCAAAGTACACACGGATCTGAATGTTGCAGATCCGATGACTAAACCTCTTCCAAGGGCTAAACATGAACAACACCAGAACTGCATGGGTGTTCGATTCATTACAATGTTAATCACATAGTGATGTGAACTAGATTATTGACTCTAGTGCAAGTGGGAGACTGTTGGAAATATGCCCTAGAGGCAATAATAGATTAGTTATTATTATATTTCCTTGTTCATGATAATCGTTTATTATCCATGCTATAATTGTATTGATTGGAAACTCAAATACATGTGTGGGTACATAGACAACACTGTGTCCCTAGTAAGCCTCTAGTTAACTAGCTCGTTGATCAAAGATGGTTAAGGTTTCCTAGCCATAGACATGAGATGTCATTTGATAACGGGATCACATCATTAGGAGAATGATGTGATGGACAAGACCCAAACTACGAACGTAGCATATGATCGTGTCAGTTTATTGCTATTGTTTTCTGCATGTCAAGTATCTGTTCCTATGACCATGAGATCATGCAACTCCCTGACATCGGAGGAGTACCTTGTGTGTATCAAACGTCGCAACGTAACTGGGTGACTATAAAGGTGCTCTACAGGTATCTCCAAGGGTGTATGTTGGGTTGGCATGGATCAAGACTGGGATTTGTTACTCCGTGTGACGGAGTGGTATCTCAGGGCCCACTCGGTAATACAACATCACAATGAGCCTTGCAAGCAATGTGACTAAAGTGTTAGCCACGAGATCTTGTATTACGGAACGAGTAAAGAGACTTGCCGGTAACGAGATTGAACTAGGTATAGAGATACCGACGATCGAATCTCGGGCAAGTAACATACCGAATAACAAAGGGAACAGCATACGGGATTAACTGAATCCTTGACATAGAGGTTCGACCGATAAAGATCTTCGTAGAATATGTAGGAGCCAATATGGGCATCCAGGTCCCGCTATTGGTTATTGATCGTAGAGGTGTCTCGGTCATGTCTACATAGTTCTCGAACCCGCAGGGTCTACACACTTAACGTTTGGTGACGATTAGTATAGTTGAGTTATTGTGTTGGTGACCGAAGGTTGTTCGGAGTCCCGGATAAGATCCCGGACATGACGAGGGTCTCCGGAAGAGTCCGGAGGTAAGTGTGAAGCGGTACTACCGCCAAGCGGTACTACCGCTCGTGAGCGGTACTACCGCTTGTGCACGATACTGCTGGAATCCGAGTTGGACTCTTTCCGTGCGGGCCAAACCGACCTTGTGCGGGCAAAACCGACCTTGTGGAGGCTTTCTCTCCAAGTTTAGACCCCAGGGCTCAACATATAAATAGAGGGGCAGGGCTAGCACACGAGAGACATTAAGATTTCCCAAGCCGTGTGTCGGCAACCCTAACCCTCTAGTTCTCCCGTCATAATCTCCGTAGTGCTTGGCGAAGCCCTGCAGAGATTGTTCCTCACCACCATCACCACGCCGTCGTGCTGCTGGAACTAATCCACTACTTCACCATCGCTCGCTGGATCGAGGAGGTGAAGGTGTCATCAAGCCGTACGTGTGTTGAACGCGGAGGTGCCGTCCGTTCGGCACTAGTTCGTGATCGGATCGAGGGATGACTTGCGATTTGGATCGCGGAGACGTTCGACTACATCAACCGCGTTTCTTAACGCTTCCGCTTAGCGATCTACAAGGGTATGTAGATTCACTCTCCCTCTCGTAGATGCTCATCACCATGGATAGATCTTGTGTGTGCATAGGAATTTTTTTGTTTCCCATGCAACGTTCCCCAACAGAATTTGCATATTTCTGATCTTGATAACAACATGGTGGAGTTTCAAAGTTCTGGCAATCCGCGATCCTGATTGATCAATGAAGTGCTAACAGTTCTTTGAATTCCACCATAGTTAAAAAGAAAGATGAAATTTTGCAGACGAAAGGGCAATGCAGATATGATCTGCACGGGGGTCATGCGTATGAAGAAGTTTAGTATGGGGCTCGAGATTTTATTATCTCGTGTTTCATACACCCCGCGATGTTAATCTAGCGACTTGAATTATCATACTTGATGATGGACGTTGGTAGCTGTGGTTTGTTCAAAACCTTAGAAGCCACGTAAAATAATATTTTGCATAAACCGATTAGAGGCGTCTAATGATGACCCACAAATATAGGGGATCAATCGTAGTCCTTTCGATAAGTAAGAGTGTCGAACCCAACGAGGAGCAGAAGGAAATGACAAGCGGTTTTCAGCAAGGTGTTTTCTGCAAGCACTGAAATTATTGGTAACAGGTAGTTTGATAGCAAGGTAATTTGTAACAAGTGACAAGTAACAATAGTAACACAGAGTGCAGCAATATAGCCCAATCCTTTTTGTAGCAAAGGACAGGCCGGAACGATCTCTTATAATAAGTAAAGCGTTCTCGAGGACACATGGGAATTTCATCTAGTCACTTTCACCATGTTAGTTTGATTCGCGTTCGCTACTTTGATAATTTGATATGTGGGTGGACCGGTGCTTGGGTGCTGCCCTTACTTGGACAAACCTCCCGCTTATGATTACCCCCTCTCGCAAGCATCCGCAACTACGAAAGAAGAATTAAGATTACTCTAACCATAGCATTAAACATGTGGATCCAAATCAGCCCCTTACAGAATAGCGCATAAACTAGGGTTTAAGCTTCTGTCACTCTAGCAACCCATCATCTAATTACTACTCCACAATGCATTCCCTTAGGCCCAAAGATGGTGAAGTGTCATGTAGTCGACGTTCACATGACACCACTAAGAGAATCACAACATACACATCATCAAAATATCGAACGAATACCAAATTCACATGATTACTTATGACAAGACTTCTCCCATGTCCTCAAGAACAAAAGTAACTACTCACACATCATCAACATGTTCATGACCAGCAGGGTATTGAATTGCATAATAGATCTGAACATATAATCTTCCACCAAGTAAACCAACAAACATCAACTACAAGATATAATCAACACTACTAGCAACCCACAGGTACCAATCTGAGGTTTTGAGACAAAGATTGAATACAAGAGATGAACTAGGGTTTGAGATGAGATGGTGCTGGTGAAGATGTTGATGAAGATTAGCCCTCCCACGATGAGAGGGTCGCTGGTGGTGTCGATGGCGATGATTTCCCCCTCCCGGAGGGAAGTATCCCCGGCAGAATCTCTCCGCCGGAGAGCAAAAGTGCTCCTGCCCAAGTTCCGCCTCGAGACGGCGGCGCACCGTCCCGAAAGTCTTCTCTATATTTTTTAGGTAAAATGCCCTTATATACCAGAAAATGGGGGCCAGAAGTGGGCCAGGGGCCCCACGAGGTACCAGGGCGCGCCTGGGGGGTGGCGCGCCCTGGTGCCTCGTGGGCACCTGGGTGGCCCCCTCTGGTACTTTTTGCTTCCAATATTTTTTATATATTCCAAAATAATTCTCCAGAAAATTTCAGCTCATTTGGAGTTGTGCAGAATAGGTATCTTGACAGAGCTTTTTCAGGTCCAGAATTCCAGCTGCCGGTATTCTCCCTCATTGTGTGAATCTTTCATATTTAGAGGGAAAAAGGCATTAGAATAGCTCCACAAAGTGTTATATTGATTAAAAACACTATAAATAACAGTAGTAAAACATGATGCAAAATGGACGTATCAACTCCCCCAAGCTTAGACCTCGCTTGTCCTCAAGCGAAAGCCGATATCGATAATCATGTCCTCATGTTTAGAGAGAGAGGTGTCGATAAAAACAGAATACGGACATAGAAGCATCATGATCATTATTATAACAACAATATTTGTTATCATAAACTTCTTATGAGCAAGTAACAATTCACCACAACAGTGGAGTATAAGGCATAAACCTTCTTGAAAGCTAACAAACTATGTTCTCAGTCAACAATGCAATTACAATTCATCATATTTTTAGGAAGGGTCACATGTAGGAGCTATTCAGCAAGTCCACATACTCAACCATCATTTAGTCTTCCATGATTGCTAACACTCACGACATATATATGGAGCAAAAAGTCTCAGCCAGGCACATAGAAAGATAGGGGCTTATAGTTCTGCCTCCCAACTTATTCACCTCAAGGGTGATGTCAACAATAATAACTCATGATCACTCATATCCAACTGGATATATGTGCTTAGATCTTTCCCCACCACATGATGCTTGCAAAAGAGAAAAATAAAAAGGAAATAGAGGAGAATACTATTGACTCTTGCATAAAAAGTAAAATACATAAAAGTAAAGGATAGGCCCTTCGCAGAGGGAAGCAGAGGTTGTCATGCGCTTTTTGTTTTTGAATGCTAGAGCCCTTAATGCAAAGGAACATCACGTTATATTGCCCCTTGTGATAGCAACCTTTATTATGCAGTCCGTCGCTTTTATTTCTTTACCATCACAAGCTCGTACAACGCTTATTTCCCTTACAATAAAAGTTCAGACATATTTAGAGGCAATTTTTATTGCTTTTTGCACCGATGACAACTTACTTGAAGGATCTTATTCAATCCATAGGTAGATATAGTGGACTCTCATGACATGAAACTGGGTCTAAGGGTTTTGGATGCACAAGTAGTATCTCTACTTAGTGCGAATTTTTGGCTAGCAAAGATATTGGGCAAGCACCACATGTTGGAGGATCTATAACAATATAACTTCTATGTGAATATGAACAAACATAACTCATTACGTTGTCTTCCTTGTCCAACGTCAACAATTTGACACAAAATACTTAATGGGGGCTCACAATCATAAAAGATGTCCAAGATAGTATATTTGCATGTGAATCTTCTCTTCCCTTATTAATTCTTTCATGAATTTCATCATTGACTAATGCTATGTTTGTTATCCTCCAATAAATGTTACCACTTATACTTTTCTTTATGTAATGTCATTACTTTCCATAAGGTTAGCATATGATCTTTTTCGTTATTTTCATTACTATGGTTGAAACATGAAAGTAAAGCAACACAGGCTCAAACTGCTCTTTATTATATAGCTCTCAACTCGATTACATAGATGGATGGGTCACGAAACTAACACTCGAAAATAGATCATGCTAAGCTTTTATTCAACTAGATCACGAAATAACTGAGGATCGAACTAAAAGTAAGTAAAGATAATAGAAGTGATGGTGATACGATACCAGGGCACCTCCCCCAAGCTTGGCGCAAGCCAAGGGGAGTGCCCATACCCATGTGCTCAAGTGTCCTTCTCCGGTGATGATGGTGGTGGAGTAGTGATGGGCTTGTCTTCCGGCTTCCATGGCATAGATGCCCCATCATAGGAAGATGCACGAGTCTCCGGAGTCCTAAAATTTGCAGCTAAACTCATACCTTTGAATCTTTCCTCATATTCAAAATTCTGATTTTGGAGATCGTAGATTTGGCCTTGGAGGTAATCAATTCGTTCATTGAGCTTGAAGATGATGTCCCCAATTGATCGGTCATCCACCTTGCGATCACGGGTGAATTCCGTGATCATGGAGTGGTTGGCGCTGAGTCCACGTTCCACCATCCCTTGGCACTTGAAGATCTCCTGCTCCACCACCTCGAGCCTAGATTCCACGCTCCCGGTCTTCTTGGGTCCTTGGACATCCCGGATGTTAAGCCTCCCCTCACGCATCTCAATGGCTTGAGGGTGTTTCATCACCTCCGAAAGGTAAGGATTGATGACCTTCTCATAGAACTTGTCTTTGGAAGAGCTTGGTGAAGTCATGGCGATCTAGATCTGTCAGAAAAATAGCACGAAACAAGACCAGCGAAGATTTCTGCGATACGGTGGTCAAAACGTCTGGAAGTCTATATATAGATTTTTTTTATCTTGCAAAATAAGTAATCCAGAAGTAAAACGGAGTCGGGAAGCCACACGTGGGGCCCACGAGCCACCAGGGCGCGCCTGGGGGGTGGCGCGTCCTGGTGCCTCATGGGCACCAGGTGGGTCCCCCCGGCTGTTTCTTATTTTTGTATTTTTATAAATATTCCAAAACTGACAGAAAGTATTTTTATGGAATTTTTGGAGTCGGTTTACTTACCGTATCACATACCTCTTCCTTTTCAGGGTTTTGGAGTGTTCCGGAAGGTCTCCCTTATGTATTCTTCCGGTGTAATTGTTTCAATAATATTAGTTTCAACATTAATAGGGGTACCTAAAATATAATGCTTAATTCTTTGCCCATTCACCACTCTCGGATTAGTGCCATCGGAGTTATTTATTTTGATGGCTCCGGAGCGATAAACTTCTTCGATAATATACGGTCCTTCCCACTCAGAGAGAAGTTTTCCTGCAAAGAATCTTAAACGAGAATTGTACAATAGAACTTGCTCACCTACTTTAAATTCCCGTTTCTGAATTCTTCTATCATGCCATCTTTTAACCTTTTCTTTAAACAATTTAGCATTTTCATAAGCTTGGGTTCTCCATTCATCTAATGAGCTAATGTCAAATAACCTCTTCTCATCGGCAAGTTTGAAATCATAATTTAATTCTTTAATTGCCCAATATGCTTTATGTTCTAACTCAAGAGGCAAATGACATGCTTTTCCATAAACCATTTTATAAGGAGACATACCCATAGGATTTTTATAAGCAGTTCTATAAGCCCACAGTGCATCGTCAAGTTTCTTAGACCAATTCTTTCTAGATCTGTTGACGGTTTTCTGCAAAATTAATTTTATTTCTCTATTGCTTAATTCAACTTGACCACTGGTCTGAGGATGATAGGGAGATGCAATTCTGTGGTTGACATCATATTTAGCAAGTAATTTACGGAATGCACAATGAATAAAATGTGAACCACCATCAGTTATTAAATATCTAGGGACTCCAAACCTTGGGAAAATAACATCTTTAAGCATTTTAATAGAAGTGTTATGATTAGCACTACTAGTTGGAATAGCTTCTACCCACTTAGTAACGTAATCAACAGCAACTAAAATATGAGTATACCCATTGGATTTAGGAAAATGTCCCATATAATCAAATCCCCAAACATCAAATGGTTCAACAGCAAGTGAATAATTCATAGGCATTTCCTGACGTCTACCAACATTACCAATTCTTTGACATTCATCACAAGAGGAGACAAATTTACGAGCATCCTTGAAAAGAGTAGGCCAATAAAAACCAGATTGTAGTACCTTGTGTGCAGTTCTGTCTCCCGCATGGTGTCCTCCGTAAGCTTCGAAGTGACACTTCCATAGGATTTGTTCCTGTTCATGCTCAGGTATATAACGTCTAATAATACCATCTACTCCTTTATAAAGATGTGGGTCATCCCAGAAGTAATGTCTTAAGTCAAAGAAGAGTTTTTTCTTTTGTTGGTATGTAAAACTAGGTGGTATATATTTAGCAACAATGTAATTAGCATAGTCTGCAAACCAAGGAGTATTACGAGAAGCATTTATGACAGCTAATTGCTCATCAGGAAAATCATCATTAATAGGTAGTGGGTCATCAAGAACATTTTCTATTCTAGACAAATTATCTGCTACGAGATTCTCAGCTCCCTTTCTATCAATAATATGCAAGTCAAATTCTTGTAGCAATAAAACCCACCTAATGAGTCTAGGTTTAGCATCTTTCTTTTCCATAAGATATTTAATAGCAGCATGATCGGTGTGAATAGTTACTTTAGAATCAACTATATAAGATCTGAATTTATCACATGCAAACACAACTGCTAAAAATTCTTTTCCAGTAGTAGCATAATTTCTTTGGGCACTATCTAAAGTTTTACTAGCATAATGGATAACATTTAATTTCTTATCAACTCTTTGTCCTAGAACAGCACCAACAGCATAATCGCTAGCATCACACATAATTTCAAAAGGCAAGTTCCAGTCAGGTGGTTGAACAATAGGTGCAGTGGTTAAGGCTTTCTTAAGTGTTTCAAAGGCTTCTAGACAATCATCATCAAAAACAAATGGAACATCTTTTTGCAAAATATTGGTGAGAGGCCTAGAAATTTTGGAGAAGTCTTTAATAAATCTCCTATAGAAACCAGCATGACCAAGGAAACTTCTTATACCTTTAATATCTTTGGGACATGGCATTTTCTCAATAGCATCAACCTTAGCTTTATCAACTTCAATACCTCTCTCAGAAACTTTATGGCCCAAGACAATACCTTCATTCACCATAAAGTGGCACTTCTCCCAATTCAAGACAAGATTAGTTTCTTCACATCTCTGCAAAACTCGATCAAGGTTGCTTAAGCAATCATCAAAAGAAGTTCCGTAAACAGAAAAATCATCCATGAAAACCTCAACAATATTTTCACAAAAGTCAGAGAATATAGCAGTCATACATCTTTGAAAGGTAGCAGGTGCATTGCATAAACCAAAAGGCATACGTCTATAAGCATAAGTTCCGAAAGGACAAGTAAATGTGGTTTTCTCTTGATCGGGTTGTGATACAGGTATTTGAGAAAAACCAGAATAACCATCTAGGAAACAAAAATGTGTATGCTTAGACAATCTTTCTAACATTTGATCAATAAAAGGTAAGGGGTAATGATCTTTTCTAGTAGCTTTGTTTAATTTTCTAAAATCGATTACCATCCTATAACCAGTTACAATTCTTTGTGGAATGAGTTCATTTTTATCATTAGGAACAACGGTTATACCTCCTTTCTTAGGGACACAATGAACAGGACTTACCCATCTACTATCAGCTATGGGATAGATTATACCTGCTTCCAGAAGTTTTAATATTTCAGTTCTTACCACCTCCTTCATCTTAGGATTTAATCGACGTTGGTGGTCGACAACTGGTTTAGCATCAGGCTCCATATTAATTTTGTGCTGACATAGAGTGGGACTAATGCCCTTAAGATCATCAAGAGTATATCCATTAGCGGCTCGGTGCTTCCTTAGAGTTTTCAGCAATCTCTTTTCTTCATACGCTGAAAGGTTAGCACTAATAATAATAGGATATATCTTCTTTTCATCTAGATAAGCATATTTCAATGTATCAGGCAATTGCTTCAATTCAAACACAGGATCACCTTTAGGTGGAGGAGGACCTCCAAGAGTTTCAACAGGCAAATTATGTTTAAGGATAGGTGGTTGATCAAAGAACATCTTATCAATTTCATTTCTTTCATGCATATGCATATCATTCTCATGGTCTAGCAAATATTGTTCTAACGGATCAGTAGGAGGTACGGCAATAGAAGCAAGACCAATAAATTCATATTTACTAGGCAATTCTTTTTCATGAGGTTGTCTACGAAATTTGGAGAAATTAAACTCATGAGACATACCACCAAAATCAACACTGACTGTTTCTTTAGTGCAATCAATCTTAGCATTAACCGTGTTCAAGAAAGGTCTACCAAATATAATGGGACAAAAATCATCTTGTGGAGAACCAAGGACTAGAAAATCAGTAGGGTATTTTATTTTTCCACACAAGACTTCAACATCTCTAACAATCCCAAGTGGTGTAATGGTATCTCTGTTTGCAAGTTTAATAGTAACATCAATGTCTTCTAATTCAGCAGGTGCAATATCATTCATAATTTCTTGACATAAAGTAAAAGGAATAGCACTCACACTAGCACCCAAATCACATAAGCCATGATAGCAATGATCTCCTATTTTAACCGAGACAACAGGCATGCCCACAACGGGTCTGTTTTTATCTTTAGAATCAGGTTTAGCAATTCGAGCTGCTTCATCGTAGAAGTAAATAACATGCCCATCTATACTATCAACTAAGAGATCTTTAACCATAGCAACATTAGGTTCAACTTTAATTTGTTCAGCGGGTCTAGGTGTTCTATTATGACTTTTGTTAACCACAGTTGAAACCTTAGCATGTTCTTTAATCCTAACAGGAAAAGGTGGTTTCTCAATATAAGCGGTAGGAACAACTGGATCAACATGATAAACAATTGTTTCTTCTTTAACACTAACAGGTTCCTCTATGTTTTCTTTAATAGGGGGATGATATTTAAACCACTTATCCTTAGGGAGATCAACATGAGTAGCAAAGGATTCACAAAAGGCGGCTACTATCTCAGAGTCAAGTCCATATTTAGTGCTAAACTTATGAAAAGCATCGGTGGCCATAAAAGATTTAACACAATCGAACTCAAGTATTATACCTGACTCGTTACCTTTGTCGAGTTCCCAATCTTCAGAGTTGCATTTAATTCTTTCCAAAAGATCCCATCTGAATTCAATAGTTTTCTTCATAAAGGAGCCAGTCGAAGAAGAATCGAGCATAGTTTGATTATCATGAGAAAGCCGAGCATAAAAATTTTCTAAGATAATTTTTCTTGAGAGGTCATGATTGGGGCATGTATGCAACATATACTTAAGCCCCCCCCCCCCCAAGCTTGAGCGACGCTTTCTCCTTCACGAGGCCAAAAGTTATATATATAATTCCAATCACAATGAACCAAATGCATAGGATAAAATTTCTGATGGAATTCTAGTTTCAGGCGGTTCCAATCCCATGTATCAGTATCATCACATAGCCTATACCATATTAATGCTTTTCCCTCCAAAGATAAAGGGAAAGCTTTCTTCTTAACTCCATCTCCGGTTATACCTGCAAGCTTAAACAATCCACAAATTTCTTCCACATAAATCAAGTGCATATCAGGATGTACCATTCCATCTCCTGCATAAGGCTTATCTAGCAGTTTCTCTAACATGCCCGGAGGAATTTCATATTCAATATCTTTTTCAATAGGTGCAGTAGGTTGAGGAGCAACTATTTGTGTTTCCGGTCGAGGTGAAGATACCCCGAACAAACCCCTCAAAGGATTACTTTCCATAGTGACAAGTGATAGTAAATTTCAGCACATAATATAAATGTTTCCTTACCAAATTCCACTTACCAAGGGCGCGCCACCTCCCCGGCAACGGCGCCAGAAAAGAGTCTTGATGACCCACAAGTATAGGGGATCAATCGTAGTCCTTTCGATAAGTAAGAGTGTCGAACCCAACGTGGAGCAGAAGGAAATGACAAGCAGTTTTCAGCAAGGTGTTTTCTGCAAGCACTGAAATTATCGGTAACAGGTAGTTTGATAGCAAGGTAATTTGTAACAAGTGACAAGTAACAATAGTAACACAGAGTGCAGCAATATAGCCCAATCCTTTTTGTAGCAAAGGACAACCCGGAACGATCTCTTATAATAAGTAAAGCGTTCTCGAGGACACATGGGAATTTCATCTAGTCACTTTCACCATGTTAGTTTGATTCGCGTTCGCTACTTTGATAATTTGATATGTGGGTGGACCGGTGCTTGGGTGCTGCCCTTACTTGGACAAACCTCCCGCTTATGATTACCCCCTCTCGCAAGCATCCGCAACTACGAAAGAAGAATTAAGATTACTCTAACCATAGCATTAAACATGTGTATCCAAATCAGCCCCTTACGGAATAGCACATAAACTAGGGTTTAAGCTTCTGTCACTCTAGCAACCCATCATCTAATTACTACTCCACAATGCATTCCCTTAGGCCCAAAGATGGTGAAGTGTCATGTAGTCGACGTTCACATGACACCACTAAGAGAATCACAACATACACATCATCAAAATATCGAACGAATACCAAATTCACATGATTACTTATGACAAGACTTTTCCCATGTCCTCAAGAACAAAAGTAACTACTCACACATCATCAACATGTTCATGACCAGTAGGGTATTGAATTGCATAATAGATCTGAACATATAATCTTCCACCAAGTAAACCAACAAGCATCAACTACAAGATGTAATCAACACTACTAGCAACCCACAGGTACCAATCTGAGGTTTTGAGACAAAGATTGAATACAAGAGATGAACTAGGGTTTGAGATGAGATGGTGCTGGTGAAGATGTTGATGAAGATTAGCCCTCCCACGATGAGAGGGTCACTGGTGGTGTCGATGGCGACGATTTCCCCCTCCCGGAGGGAAGTATCCCCGACAGAATCTCTCCGCCGGAGAGCAAAAGTGCTCCTGCCCAAGTTCCGCCTCGAGACGGCGGCGCACCATCCCGAAAGTCTTCTCTATATTTTTTAGGTCAAATGCCCTTATATACCAGAAAGTGGGGGCTAGAAGTGGGCCAGAGGCCCCACGAGGTACCAGGGCGCGCCTGGGGGGGGGGGGGGGTGGCGCGCCCTGGTGCCTCGTGGGCACCTGGGTGGCCCCCTCTGGTACTTTTTGCTTCCAATATATTTTATATATTCCAAAATAATTCTCCAGAAAATTTCAGCTCATTTGGAGTTGTGCAGAATAGGTATCTTGACAGAGCTTTTTCAGGTCCAGAATTCCAGCTGCCAGTATTCTCCCTCCTTGTGTGAATCTTGCATATTTAGAGGGAAAAAGGCATTAGAATAGCTCCACAAAGTGTTATATTGATTAAAAACACTATAAATAACAGTAGTAAAACATGATGCAAAATGGACGTATCATCTAACTTGGTTTTGCAGGATGGTTTGCATGTGCATATGATGTGGTATAGCAGTGCTCATATTAATTTGATTATGTATGAGATGACTATATGATGTAAATTAATTAACATGACCTGCGTGTCATGATTCGGCATGATGGCTGGAGCCATATGATTGTCACTTTAATGACCTGCGTGTCAACCTTAAGTAATGCACTTATTTTATTAGCTATAGAGATAGCAATATTATCTGGTGAATCGACAAGGTGGTGGCAATCTTCGCGAAGGTGAACACCGACGCGAATGCCGAAGACGAAGAAATGAAAGACTTCTCCGTCAGAAAGGGCTATACCATATCATGCTATTATGAATTGCCTGAGATGTTTATCCCTTATGATGCACCCTTCTTGATTGCGCGGTAGTCGCTTTTTATTAGGGTGATCTCTCACAAAAATATCAAGTAGTTAGTGTTCTCCCAAGTGTAGCACCGTCACGGCACCTAACTTCTTGGAGTGCGTCATGTCTACATGAGTACAAACGATTAGGGAAGTGTGAGGCGGGTGAGGTCAGACCTCGCAGCGAGATCACTTGGTTGTCTTGACGTTCTGGCTTGATCGTCCTGAGCTCGGAACACGCCCATCGAAAGATGAACAAGAATCACATAGAGATGTGATTGGCAAGTTGGCCTACCGATTAAAATTCTCGTCATCAGTGATGTCCACATCAATGGCGTTGAATTGAAATGTGGATCTTGTATCACTCAAAATCAATTATGAGAGATATTGATTTGAGTGGGAGCGCACTTTAGAATTAATTCTTTTAATTCTTAGTGCAATTAATTATGAACCTTGTCTAAGTAAAATTTGCATAAATAGTTGTAGAATAATGGCTCGCGTTTCCACCTTCCCTGTTAAAATTGAATAAGCTGTTTAGTATTTGGTTAAAACTTTACGGTTGGTAACGTAATGTGAGGATTGTCCTCAAGAGTGCCGAGAAGGATTTTGTCCTATCGCATGCTTTTGGTATTCTCCCGCTAATGCTATAGATAATGTGACTCTCGTCCTTCGATCCAAAAGCTAGAATTCCGTTATGGTCAAGTGCAATATGTTTGCTTCCATGAGACCTTAACTTCAAAAGTTTGGGATAGCTATGTGATATTCATGGAACTAAAAATTAGTTTCAGATACAAACAAAGGCTAGAAGATATGAGATATCCTAGGCAATGTTTGTTTTGCAAATTATTAGTAAAGTGTTTACTATGCATTTGACTGATAAGAGTGGGATCCAGAAGAACGCCTGTCATATGATGAAAGGTGAATAAAACAACAACTTAAAGAGAAAGGAAATGTCCAAAGGGTGTTAGTGTGACTTACACACCTAGGAAGTCCGCGGCTAACGCCACTCTTAAAGTTGGGTGCTTCTTCTGAGAGTAGGAGAAATACTAAAAGTTAAAACTGTTAGAAGTATAAAGGCAAACAGAGAGAAGACTGGAATATCCAGCTCATGTATGAAAGTCATACAAGCTATTGATGTCTAGTAGGCTGGTCAGAGAAATAGTTCTTGGGAATTATGATTAAACATGTTAATCACTAATTCTTGGGTATTGTGAGTTGATCATAAAGATACCTGCTCGATTGCATTCTGTTGCAACTCGATGCAAGAACTACTACGGCCTAAAAGACTTGCCGGAGTGAGGTTTAGATACGCGCTGGGAATATAGTAAATGTTACTATACCTTCCATCGGTGTATTACCGTCTGCATTTACTTTCATAATTCATTTAGAGTTTTACATACTCTAGCCCATTGCATAAGGTATCTTCCAAGAAGGTTGTTCATAAGAGAACTTTGGATGTTCGGTGTTATGAATAACATAAGGGCCATACTTTCATTATGAAGGAGATGTATGTTATGAATATTGATAATAATACATTACCTCTGTATTTACTTTCATAAATCATTTTAGAGTTTTATACACTCTAGCCCATTTGCATAATGTTTGTTGCAAGAGTGTTGTTCATGAAAGAACAATTGTTGTTCGGAATCATGAATAACATAAGGGCCATGCTTCCATCGAGGATGGGATGTATGTTATGAATATTGATGGTAATATGATACATCCATAACATTGACGCTAAATGTCGCAAGACTAAGAGAATACCACACATGTGTGGCACTGCATTTGGTCACATTGGAGAAACCCGCATGGAGAAATTCCATAATGATGGATTTTGAAGTCGTTTGATTATAAATCATCTGACACTTGCAACTTTCCTCCGGAAAAGTGAGGTGACTGAAATACCGTTCACAGGCCATAAGGAACGAGCAACGAACTTATTGGTGATCATACATTTTGATGTATGTAGTCCGATAAATGTTGTTGCTAGCAGTGGATTTTATCTATCTTCAGAAATGACTCAAGTAGATATATGGATATTTACTTGATGAGACGTAAGTCTGGATCTTTTGAAATCATTTGAAAGGTTTTCAACATGAAGTAGAAATTATTGTAACAAGAAAGATTATGTTTCTGCAAACTAGATTGCAGAAAGGAATATTTGAGTTACAAGTTTAGCGAATGTCTGATGAGTTGCGAAAAGAGTTTCATAACTTACACCTCCCGAAACTCCACTGTGAGTGGTACGTCCATGAAGATGTATTCAAACCATTTATGACATGGTAAGATCAAAGATGACATAAATCAATTTGCCATTATTCCTTTTAAAGTAATGCTTTAGAGACTACGGCTTTTACACTGAAAAGAGCGCCATCAGGTCTGTTGAAATGATACCGTGGTATGGTACGCCCAACCATGCTTTCTCTTTTCTTAACATTTGGAATATGGGGCTTGTGTAAAGTATTCACAAACCTATTCCAAATCAGACAAGTACTACTTTGTAGGTTATCCCAAGTAATTGGGAATTCCTCCACCACTATACCGAGGCAAAAGGTTTGCCACCAAAAACGGTATGCTTTTGAAGAAAATGGTTCTTGCAAAAAGGTGAGTGGGAGAACAGTGCAACTCGACGAGATAACAGTATCTTCGTCATCAGATCAAAGAAAAGGAACCTTGGAAGTGATTCCAGAGTTTCCTACTGCGACTGATACGGAAGCCTCTACATGAGATGTATGGACTTCGGTCGAACTTGCAACTAAACCACGTAGGCAAAACTTGTGCAAACCTCTCAGGTGCGCAAGTGAGATATTGTTGTTAGATAACAATATACCTATGATACACAAGGAAGCGTTGATGGGCCCTGACTCCGGAATTGGCAAAATGCCAATATAATCCGAGATAGTTTCCATATAAATAATTCAAGATTATATCTTGATAAACCCTTCGGAAGACTTAGAGTCTAACGAACATTAATGGAACTATAAACTGATGTGGATAAAATGTTTTATCCATAAAGCTCGACTTGTTGCAATAACAAGTTCAAGGAGTTGACTACGATGAGGTTGTCTCACCATAGCGATGCTTAAAGTCAGATCGGGTTAAACTAGCAATTAATACATATTTCAATCTTGAGATACGATACATGGATGCCAAAAGGATTTCCATGTGATGGAAATGCAACCTAGGACTTGCATGTGATACAGTCCAAGGTATTTTGTCAATCCAGAGGATGCTAGTAAGTATGCAAACTTTAGAGTTCCAGCGATGGACAGAAGAGAGCAAAAAGGAGTTGGAATCTTCGTTTTTGATGAAATAGTCAAAGAGTTTGATTTGATCAATGGATAACGAAGATGCGTGTGGTTTCAAGAAAGTAAGTGGGAGCATAATAATATTTCTAAAAACTTTGTGTGCTTGACACATTATTGATTGGAAATAATATAAATTTCTTGACACGAATTAGGACTTCATTGAAAATAGTTTTTGATGAAGTGCTTGGGCTAAATAGCCTTGACATTAGGCATATTCATCTACGAGATAGAATTGCCTAATAGGCTAAGCCAAAAATACATATTGACAAAATGCTAAAATAGTTTAGCATTAGAACGCCAAGGAGTGATTCTTGCCGAAGTCACATGGAAAGAGTTTTGCAAGACTCGGTGTCCCAAAAACACTGATGAGCAAAATACATGATGGAGATTCCACACACTCTTGTGTTTGTATTAATCATGTATTCCATGGTATGTAAAACAACCAGATATGTCCGATACTCCCAAAGCTGTTGCGAGTATAGATACCAAAGTGATCAAAGTACTGATCATGGGACAACAGTGAAAAATGTCATTGAGTACTAAAGTAGCACCGATGACATGTTTTCTCGCAAGCAGAGATTATGAAGTGCTCGTTGTAAGTAATTGCATCGATACAGTCTTCATCAATACTCCATGCGATTTTCGATTTAAGTTAAGGGTTTTGTGTAATACACAATATGGTGGCACGGTGTTTGGAAATCGTTCCAAACAGGTTACTGTGGCGAATTCTATAACAAAGGCTAAGTATGTTGCTGCTTTCAAAGCGACATAGAAGATGTTGAATCGTACAGTTCGTTCATGAACTTAGTATGATTCCAAGATGGCTTTGGTCAATGGGACACTATTGCAGATAGTTGATCCATAGCTCAGTCTGAGGAATCAAGGTTTGACCTGTGATTCACATATATACAAAGCCAAGTCCACACAAAATATGAATTTTGTGAAAACGTGAAAACGCGAGGACATGCAAAGATACACACGGAACTGAAGTTGTCAGATCCGTTGGACATCAGGCTATACCACATGCGAAGCATTTTTACACCGGTATGCCATAGGTGTAAAGTGCATTAGCATTGACTAGATTATTGACTCTAGTGCAAGTGGGAGTCTGTAGGGGATATGCCCTAGAGGCAATAATAAATGTTATTGTTTATCTCCATGTTCATGATTATGTTTATATTTCATGCTATAACTGCTATGGTTCTCGAGTCTGCAATAACCACGAGGCTCGAAGGAAGACTCATATGCACGTGTGGAATAATAAACGGTAAAAAGTATTCCTAGTCTGGCCTCTAAAACTAGCTCAAGTGTTGCATGATGGTTCTGTTTTCCTGATCATGGGCATGACTATGCCGGCAACTTTGAGGGCACAATGTTAGGAGAACACTTGTGTTGAATCGACCCGAATTGATGTTATGCTATGAGATACATTCGTCACAAGTTAATGGTAAATAACACAGAGATGGTTTACGTTTGCATAATTCCTTAGACCATGAGAGTATCGAGTTTCTTCATGCTTGCTTCATGAACTTTGGGGTTTGTTAAACGTCATCCGTAAATGGGTGGCTATTACGGCGGCTTACGGGTTCATGGAAAAGTATGTCAAGTAACTTGATAGCTCAAGATTGGGATTTGCTCCTCCGACGATGGAGAGATATTCTCGGGCCCTCTCGGTGTTACGGTATCCATCATCGTCTGGCCAGACACATTGTGATTTGATCACAGGGATGCCGGAACACAGAAACGAGAAAAGAGAACAAAACCGGTAACGAGGTAACTGGCATTATGGACAAGTGTTGATCCACGGGGATGCCGATAAATCTCACCTCGGGTTTTGTAATATATCGTGAAGCAACAGGAATAGCACATGGCAACTGGAGGTTCACTCGAATATTCATTCGTGTGGGTATAGGGGTCAATATGGGTATCCACGGCTCCGATGTTGATCATTGATCGGAAAGAGTTCCGGGTCATGTCTATACTTCACCGAACCTATAGGGTCACACGCTTAAGGGTCATCTATCTGCTGAATTCTAGACAAGGAGTCTGAGAGAAAATCACCGGAAAAGTTTCGGACGAAACGGAAACGTTCCGGAGAGGACACCGGAATAGTTCCGGTAAAACTGAAAAGTTGTTTCAGGGTATTCCATTAAGTCAAATTGGTTTCGGCACATGTCTGGAAATTCTTGGAGGGTGCCAGAATCGTTCTGGAAACTTCTGGGATTTTTCCGGAGGAAAAACCGGAAATGTTCCGGACCAACCGGAACCGCTATGGTAGCTTTTCGCTGAAGAAAAACATTGTTCCGAAATTGTTTCGGAATGCGTTCAAAATTGTTTTAGTGGGTACTGGAATTGTTCTAGGCACACAGAAATAATTTGGGATTTAACGGACGTAGAAAAATGTCTTCGTGAATAGTGAAAGTGCTTTTTGGATATTTTTTGGAAAGCACCTTATGGGATATTTTCCAAAAGGCTTCTAGAAGGGATTGGGGAGCAAGGCACCCCCATGTGGGGGGGGGGGGGCTTGTTGTGGCCGGCCACATGTGGTGCTCCTCCATGGAGCCCCACTTGTCCCATGGCTTCACCTTTATGCCCTTGTGAAGGACTTCCTTCATGTGCATTTTGGGTTTTATTGTAAAACCATCCTACCCCTTGGCTTTCCTATAAATAGAGGTGGAGAGGTGCTCTCCACACTCACTCTTTGCTCACATACAAATGCCATGCTCGTCTGGCTCTCTCTCTCTCCCTCCCACGAAAAGAGTTTCGTAGAGCCGAAAGGCTGTCTGGGTTCCGGTGGGAACTAGTTCTGGACGGCGAAGCCCTGCCGGATAGATGACACCGTATGTGTGCAACTCTGTAGAGAGATCGTAGTTTCGGTCTTAGTTCGAGAGTGCCTCCCGAAGGGCTGTCCGAGTAACCGTCCGAGTTTCGAGGGTCCTCCCGAAGGGCTGTCCGAGTGACCGTCCGAGTTTCGAAGGTCCTCCCGGAGGGCTGTCCACGACACCGTCTGAGGGACTGTTCGACTGCCTCCCGGAGGGCTGTCCGAGGGGCAGATGAGGGAGTACATCCTCGCGGTTGGGAGGTTGTAAATCCTAGCTGCGGGGATCTGCACCGCCGATCGTCATCGACTCTACTTCCGCTGCGCTACGAGTCGGTAACAAAAATGATCAAACCTTGTATGCAGTCTCCATAGGGGTCCTGGGCTGGTGCGTAGGTCGATTTTTTTTTGTTTTCTGCTGCGTTACCCTACACGTCGGGACAAGTGTCATCCAGGACTGAGGTGGTGCTTGGACTCCGATACGCGACACAACGACCCGGAGTGCAAAGGGCGATGGGCCCAAGACTCCTGAGCACTTAGGATGTAAACCGGCGGGGACCTCTCTGTTGAGCCTAGGTAGGACTACGTCGCGTCGATCAGCCGAGGCCGGGCATGACCGAGAAAAGTGTGTCCGGCCAGAGTTAATCGAGCGTGTTGGGTAATAGTAGTGCACCCCTGCAGGGAAGTTATCTATTCGAATAGCCGTGTCCACGGTAACAAGACGCTCAGTGTTGTATCCCGATCTACTACAACTTGAACTGGATACATGTTAAATAATATGTAAGCTCCGGGATTGCTTTCTCGCAGGGAGTCGAGGAAGGATCTCTGGGGCTTTGCTTCTACATGCTTGTTACTTTATAATATGTTAATCTGCTCTCTTCTAATGCTGCAAGACGCTAAAGATGCTAGTCTTCGATAGGCTAGGCCTTTCCCCCTCTGTTCTGGCATTTCTGCAGTTTAGTCCAAAGATATAGCCCCATTCCTTTGATACCGATGCATACTTAGCATAGTTCTGATGTCAGTCTTGCGAGTACTTTGGATGAGTACTCACGGTTGCTTTGCTACTCTTTTTCCCCCATACCCGATTGCTGCGACCAGGTGATGGATCCCAGAAGTCAGCTGCTCCCGCCGATGGCTGCTACTACACTTCCGGTGGAACCTGCTACTACGTTGAGCCCGCCGACCAGGAGTAGTTCGGAGGCCCTAGGCAGGAGGCCTTCGCCTTTTCGATCAGTGTCGCTGTTATGCTAGCCTCCTTAAGGCATCTTGTTTAACTTTGTGTCTGTACTCAGATACTGTTGTTGCTTCCGCTGATGCTTGTGTAACTCGAGCTTATGTATTCGAGCCCTCGAGGCCCCTGGCTTGTAATATAAAGCTTGTATTATTTTGTTTTGTGTCTAGAGTTGTGTTGTGATATCTTCCCGTGAGTCCTTGGCTTGATCGTATGCATTTGCGTGTATGATTAATGCACGATTAAGTCGGGGACGTCACAGAGAAGGTTATGGTCAATAGTATACAAAAGCATATCTATAGAATGGGTAAGACCTAGATCCCGTGTAAAGGGAAATTTCATTGATAAGACCTCCTCAATTGTAGCCAATATTTTATTGAGAATAATTCCGACAACCTCGGGAGAAAATAAGGCATTTACTGAGGATGTCAGGGCGATGATCAATGGTTGCATATATATGCAAGCATGTCGATCTATGGACAACGATGGTACACCTTTCCAGATTGAGTAGTCGAATTAAAGGTCGTTATAACCGTATCTTTGGGGTGAATTGTCAAAAAAGATTCAGGTCTTCTTCTTCATCCACTGCAGATGTTATGAAAACAAGACAGTCGAAACGTGAGTAACCACTTGTCATGTAGATGCGTGGGTTCGTAGAACTTTGCAGCGAAGCATTCTATCCGTGGTAAATTATACGATGCATAGTATGCGCATAATCAACTACGAAGCAAAACAAAATGTATTATTACAATCTCGCCCCGCTTTCTCCATAGATAAATACTACGTCATATGTTTTGCCTTTCGTCATAGATTTCCCTCTCTCCCGCGCCTGACTAATCTTAAGTTGATTAAGATTCTCCTCTTTCTCGCAGCTAAGTCCAAGTCGATTGAGATTTCGGTTCAGCATTTTGTGTGTGGGGCGGGGGATTTGCAAGTCCATGTAGAAAAAAATCTCTATCTCTATTACTATTAAAAAAGCAAACTGGAATTTTTCTATAGCCACCAAAACAAGTGTACACGAAACAATCAGGAGCCTCCGATCTAATCGCCCAATAAAATCCAATAGTCTATATTTCTCTATCTATCTACTACTATTAAAAAAGTAAACTGGAATTTTTCTATAGCCACCAAAACAAGTATACACGAAACAATCAGGAGCCTCCGATCTAATCGCCCAATAAAATCCAATAGTCTATATTTCGTGTATGGTCTGTCATCTAATCTGACGGCACAGATTCAATGTTCTGCCGGGCAGACTCCCTCGCGCACGTCCTGCTCCGATCCGCTTGATGACCCGTATCCCGAAATCACGGAACAATACCAAAACCGTCCTCCTAAATCGATCCCCACGTCTTCGCATCCATCAACTCCTCATCGCGCGACGCCTGGATCTGGCGATCCCAACCACCACGGCCGCTGCGGCCCTCCTCTTCCGGCCTCCGCTCCACACCTCCCCACGCATGCCGCCGGCGGCGCTCCACGTCTTCGCGGGAGCCGCCTCATCCGACGAGCACATTGGGCGCCCCTGCCGCCGCTTTATAACTCGCCGATGCGCCGGCGAATCACCGCCGCTGTTACTCCACATGCAAGGGATAACCATTACCATCTTCTGCTACGGGACATAGGAGTCAGCACAAGCTCCTTCCGTCGCCATTCTTCCGCACAGCCGACGACTCGAAACTGCTGCTGTTGGTACTCTGCGCGGCCGCCGTCGTTCTCCGCACAGCCAAGGATGAAGCGACTGCCGTTGCTCCTCTACGCGACAGTAATGCACACGGCGCTGCTCTACCCTTCACAACCGTGGTAGCGCGATGCGTGAATGCCCAGGGAAGCGAGCAGGCAGAGGCCGCACCATGTGATGCGTGGATGCCCACCACATGTTCCACGAGTTCCCTTGCTCTCTTTCTATCGCTAGACCTCCCTTCATCTATATATTACTTATTATATTGTTTCATTGTTTTGCTAGATGTAACACTGACCGTTGTTCAATTCTTATACAGGTTGAACCATTGAAAGGGAGAACAAGTTGCGGACGCAACAACTGCAAGGAATCAGTGCCTTGTTGTTTTCAGCAATCCTAAAAAAGTACATGGTGTGATTAACACTAACATTGATGGATTAGTTTTTGCTACCGAGAAAATCATCATCTTAAGCCAGTTTTCATTTGATTTTAGTAGAAGCTCGCATCGGGGTCTTCTAAATTTGAATCCATTTGAACACCAAGTATATGGGTAGTTCCCGGTTGCTCTCAATAGTCTATCCATTCAAACACCAAGAATATGGCAATGAAGGTGATTTCTTTCCGACTTGACTATGACTAACTTGGCTATTTCAATTAGAATCTTATTTTTCATAACTATAATTTTAGGGCAAGCTTGTCTTGGAACACCCGGCCTAGCTATGTAGCCTGATTGACACACAAAGTTGTCCCTATTGTTTCTATCAAAGTGAACATGTCTCTTTTGGTTTTAGCTAGCTAGCTCATAAAGTGCAACAACCATATTTTACTTTTCACAACTTTAAGAAAGTATTTGTGCTGGCTGGCTATGAGATGGTTTTTCTAAGTCTGCAAGAAGCATATTTACTTGTCAAGCCAATTATTTGCACTGGATAAAGCATAATTGGAAGAAACAACTATTGTTTTAGTACTGAAAATGTGTCACAAGGCAGAAGCTATTGCCTCGGATAGATAGCTTAATCATTCTAAATATTTTGGTGATGTATTCAAAAGAACTTTTTCTGCATGTCCAATTTCGACTGGTTCATCCAAGGCTCCCACTGGTTTATTTGCAAGGCATGCCGCATTTTCTTCATCTAAATGCTCACAACTCATAAGTGGCACAATATTTTATTGTTTCCCAAGTTCGAATCAGACTTGCTTGTGCCAGTTTTGCCCTTAAAAACTGACACACCCCTTCTATATTTCACAGGCATGGATTTCTTTTGAAATGTGCATGTGGTGTAAGGGAGAATGTTCTGAGTGTGCCATGCCTACTTCCCCCCTCTTTACTAGGTCCCGGTCTATGTATTCTTGGTCATGTAAGAAAGCTGAGATTTCTTTTGGCCATTTGATTTCCGTAAACATATCATGTGAATATTTTTATAGAAAGTTTCCCTCATATCAAATTGTTTTATCTCTTCTACACAGGTAGTTGGTAGAATATGCAGCCTTTAAAGCAGAGGTTTGTGAATTTTATGCCACATGAGACTCTTTCATTTTAGTGCTTCAGTCCGAATATTTCATTTCTCCGAGCTTTCGAGGAATAATATTGTTCTATTTTCTGAGCTCTTGAACATTTGCCTGCACAAAAAAGGTCTATAATAATTGCCTTCTAAGGTCAGTGATAGTTGTACACATCATTTATTCAATCCTAGATTTTTGTATGGGCGACATAGATTAGATGAGAAAACATTTAGTCACAGTTTTGCTGCCTTCATGTTAAACTCTGAAGAAATGGGTGTTATATATTTTCACATCAGCAAGGGAAGAATAGCTTTATTGTTTCTCTGTTCTTTCTTTTTTCTCAGGTAACAGAAAACTAAATGTATTCCTTTTGTACTTTATGTTCCTTAATCACCTACTTACTCATCTAGCTTACCTGGATTCAAGAGTATGACTATTGGTTGTTGTACGTTGAAGGTTGAAAATATTAACTGTTTGCCTCGCTCGAAGGAAGCTACTGGTCTGATCCAAACAAGCAAGTTTGTTCTTATCTGATCCTAAAAAAGAAATGTCACGACAGAATAAAGTATAGGCAATGCACTATACTTCATATATACAAGTGCTTAAATTATTCTGCTTTTACATGATGAGCCATTCTTCCGAGAAACTATTCCTGTAAGCATACGCCTTTGTACAGCTTTTTTGTTAATTTCTATGTATTATCTTTGACTTTCGTCAGTTCTGATGTTAATTACATCGATCCTTTTCAGTATGCTGAAGGTTGGAACTGAGGCTATCACTGTGAAGAATATTTGCCTTTCAGTTTAAATTCCTTGGTAAAAAATCAGTAAGATACTTGAATAGTGCAGAGGTCGAACTACCTGTGGATTCATTATACTACTGAGAGACGCAGGTAGCACTTGCGCCTCACCTCCAGTAGATTCAAGGACACGTTAGAATTGGCGTGGTTAGCTGGTGCATGTGCTGCCGTTGCACGGATGGAAGGATCGGTGTGAGAGTGTACCTTCCATTAGTACTGTGATAATCGCTCTACATATGGACAAGACTAACAACAGGGAAAATTTAGTAAAGTTATCGCAAAGACCCATGCGTGCACGTGCACACTAACTAGCTAGCTAGATATGTGGTTCCACTATTCATAGTAACATTCTAAAAACACTGCTAGCTAGATATGTGGTTCTGCAAGATCGCACCTTTGGTCTTTCTGGTTGCAATGATAGACATATGATACTACAGGTTTGCGACTGATGGATGAAGCTCGAGCTTTTGCAAGGCCAGCCCAAAACCTAACCTTGCCTGAGGTATGCCCTGACGTAGGATATACCAACATGCGTAGCATAAGTAGTCTCTCTTCCGTAGGTGGCTGCTAGGCCTCTTGGTATTTCTATGTACACTTGGTAACTATCGCCCACCTTCGGGTTATGATTAAATTCAGTTTTGTGTTGGCTACATTAACAAAAGGGAAGTGACTACCATTCTGAGTCTGGTGGATGACGTGACCTCTCTTTGCTTATTCCATTCTTAATTGATTTGTGAAGCCGAGCTTGTTGCCTCTTGAAAATAAGACGGTTCACTACTTTATATCCAAATTGGTGAGAAGATCAATCTTACATGATTATAGATGTCAAAACATGTGGTTGTTGAGCTTTAGCTATAATTTAATTAATTCTCTAGCTCTAATCGTCATCATATTGTTTATTCGCTAGAGGTTGAATAGCTATTCTGTTTCGTCTAGAAGCTTTGTTGCCTTGATAGCTTTCATCACTTCGCATCATTTTTGTTATGACACTAATCAATGAATTATTTTAGGTAGACTGTTTGGGTGGAGAAGAAGGCTTCAGGGCCTGCTAAGCATGACGGGAGGACTGCAATTGAAAGAAACGAGAGGAACATGGTTGGTTAGCTTGAACCAGGGCTTGCTTGAAACATATGCACATCCGGCCGGCGTGACATGGATTAAAGAAGCACATGAAGACATGAAGTTGTGATGCTGATACGGACCAAGTCGAGAGCAATATCAGTGGGTTGCCGTGCGAGGAATATGCATACATAATTCATGTAACGATCTTCTATTATGTTTCTTAAGTGATTAATCTTAGACCAAAGTGTAGTTTATTAGAGCAGTATGTGAATGAAACAAATACTGAGACAGAATGTGGAAGGTTGAAGATTCTTTATATAATTATTGTGTGTAAGACCTGAGAAGTATATTTTTTGACTCATGTTAAGCACATTGTTATATATTTTTTAACATACGGACTGAATTTTGTAGTTGTGTGCATTCCACTTAAATCCACATATGTTATTTTTTCTTGAAAATACACTTATGTTGATTGAGACGTGCGTGCACGTGCACCCTTACTAGTAGAAAATAAAACAAAGAAGGAAAAGCCTCTTTTGGGTGCTAGATAAATACTCCCAACCCCTCCACCCCATAAAAAAAAGGAACCACACCCGTCCCCCGGTCCTCACTACAGTACCCTTTTTCGGTGAGCGTGCAGCGTGCGGCGTGCGCGTGCGAGCGAAAGAAAAAAAAAAGGAGGCGCCTTCCGTTGCATGTGAGCGGAGCGGAGCGGAGGGGGAGAGAGCAGCGGAGCGCGGCGCGGGCCATGTCGATCGCACTGAAGAGCGGGCCCGGGCTAGCCGCCGGCGGCGGCGGGGGCGCCCGGTTCGGCCGCGTCGCCCGCTGCGGCGCCTACGCCTTGCCGCCGGCCTCGGGCGGGCGCGGCGGCTCGTCGGGCCGGGACAGCGACAGCCCGGCGGCGGCGGCGCAGTGGGAGTGGGACGGCGAGGAGGTCGAGGGCGGCGACGGCGAGGTGCAGAGTAACTACAAGGGGCCCTTCGACACCATGGACGCGCTGCAGGAGGCCCTGCCCTTCAGGTGAGCGCTCCCTCCCCACTTCCCCAGTTCCCCCCAGGCTCTCCACGGAGCGCGGATCTTGGGTCTTGGTCGGCGCCGGGCGTTTCTTGGCGGCCCCGTCGGGCGATTCGGGGGTAATGTGGGCGGACGCGGCCGTTCTTGGACCCGCCCCGCGTGTTTCCCGGGCGGAAATGCTGGAGGTTTCTTGGGCCGTCCGGACTGACGCGACGGTTCTTGATCGGTTTTATTAGTTGGGGAATGCGCGTTAGGTTCTTATTAGTTCTCCGTCTCTTCTTGGGTGGTCTTGAAGTGATTTCAGTGAGGTAATTTAGTTCCCGATCCTCGGGTCGGTGCTTCTGTTAGCGAATTTGGGGATTTCCTTGTCGGTCTTGGAATGAACAGATGGATAATTTGAGCTCGTTTAGCGTTCTGGGTGGTTCTTGGTGGTGCCTTAGCCCTTTGCAACCAATGTGGTTGGGGGATTAGGCTCTGATATTTTAGGTAGTGTTCATTACGACCAACGGCACCGCACCATGTGTGCCCTTTCGTCCTTGAACTAGTACACAATTTCACCGGCATTAATGCCTTTAATTGAACTAATTTGTGAATGCTGAGTTTCCTTTCACTTGTCAAGTTGGGACAGTTTGAGGTTGAAAGGTTTCAGTGAATAGACTGGATATTTTGTGTGTAGTAATGTTTTGGTGCTTATTGCTTTGGATACTTTTTGTGTATGCTTTTTTTTTTTTTTTTTTTTTTTGCGAAAGGAAAACTTTCATTGATTAACCACAACCATTACAATCCTGCTGACACAAAAGGTCAATCTCATCAGGCACACAGTGTATGCTTTGTTGATGCTTGTCTTAGGAAAGCTGACACTGCTTTTTATCTAATTAAGTTCTTGGTGTCTTCCTTTTAATCTTAGAATGCCAGTCATATGTGTTTGTCCAAACTCTACAGAAAGATTGAATCTCTAGTTCTTCATAGTTCATGGCTGTTCATTGTGTATTTAATTAGCTACAGCATATAAGTGGCAGTACTGCTGAACGTGAATAGTGTTATCAGGTGTCTGTGTAGTAGGTTGGCCTGGGTAGTGTCCTGCCTAGTGTTACGTTCAGGCCCATTAGAAGTTTGCTGGAAAGCTGTGGTAATTATGCTTATGTGACGTGGCATCATACATATCATGCCCTTGCAGAATTACAACTGTTTTGTGTTGTCATAATGGATGCTCGTTTTAGTAATGAAATTTGTTCTGTTAATAAGACAATCCTGTACATGCATTCAACTTTGGCAAAAGTAATGCACCATCCATTCTGCATATTTATGCATAAAACGCTGTGATCAATTAGAGTAAAAGGTCAATAATATTGGTTTTCGGTAACCCCGCAGCATTACTTATTGATACTTACAAATGGTAGACACAGCTCTCTGATACAGTGATGTCGGTGGTTGCTATACTTTCAATCAACCATTTGAATATGAATCATTCCTCTGTTTCTGTATACATAACCTGAATGCAGTCATTTATCTTATCAGGATGCTTATCATATTTTTACTCTTAAGTCTATGAGAGCAAAAAATGGGCACACTAACTTTTATCATGTAATCTATGGATCAGCCTTAGTTTCTTTTTAATTTTCTACAGTACTATGATCTTGGTACGCTTATTTACTAGTTTAATGATACTTGTTGGCTCTTGCCATCAGAAAATGTGCGTAGATGCTGTAGGATCAAGGTGGTGATCAAGTCATGTGCAAACAGGGCGCAATTCGATGTATCTTAACACAGGAACGCGATCATTAAACATATAGCACGATCTTCTTTCACATGCTTTTGTCAGGTAGCTCATTGTATATGTTAAGTATTTGTGGAACTGTGTCATTAGAATACTCAGCGATTTGTCTATGTTGTTGATCTGGCAACTTAATTTTGTCTTTTTGTTACCCGTGAGCAGCCTGGAGATCGTTCTTGTCTATAAATTATTGCACTTATCAGATAATATCTTAGTCGAGAGACTTTATGCTTCATGATATTTACAGATCTTCCACTTTGCTGAGCAATCTTCTTCTGTGTGGCAGGAAAGGGGTATCCAAGTTCTACAATGGCAAGTCCGGATCTTTCGCGAAGCCTCCAGTTGCTGTGATCCCATCGCCTCCACCGGTGAAGGGCCTTCCGAAGCCAGAAACCCCATCCCCTAGGAAGCGCAAAGGTCTTCTCCCATTCAGTTTCAAGTGGGGCAAATCACAGAGCAAAGAGGTGTACCCTGAAGATGATGTAGCGGACAGCCCCACGACTTGCAGGAGGATGACATTGTCTCCGGCCGCCACAAGCAGCTCAGGGAGCAACAGTGGCAGCGATGATGAAGCTCAGAAGCTGCCTTCCCGGCGATCGCACAGGAAGCCTGGCAATGCCATGGGCGCCTATGCTTCCCCACCTGCTCCTCGTCCACCGAAGCTGCTGTTCCCAGCCCACACGAGATCGCAGTCGATGCGCGAGCTGCAGGACGTGTCGGAGTCGACTGCCATGGTCTCCCCCAGGGACAAGCGCCGGAAGAACTAGCGAAGGCACCGGACCACCTGGGTGTCGCTCTGTCAGTCCTCCAGCCACTGGCGTCCATTTTAGACTGCGGAATCCAGTGGGCGACGAATGATGCCCTGATGCTTGCGGTGCGCGGGCGATGATGCTTTTTGGCGAGGTCAAATGGACCCAAATGTTGATAGAGATCTGGAAGCGTTCTCTTTCCTTTTCTATAGCTGTTGCTGGACACATACAATTGAACATCTGAGAAACTGGTGCCGAGTAGCAGTCCTCGGCGGGCTTTCATGTATTGCTTGCTGTCTTGAGCTGTAAATGCTGGATTTGTGCTCTTGTGGACTGACTATTACTAATTCAATCATGTTGCCCTCACCCACTGGTACCCTTTTCCGTCCCTGTATCTGTATGTGTGGCACTGTTGGTTTTCTTCTTGTTGCCGGCCTCTTGTGCGAACATACTTTGTCTGAGCAGGCGAGATGCTGAAGAGAAGAAGACCTGAAGAAGTTGAGAAGGATGATGAAGCTGAACAGAGGGCCAAGGATGCTCACAACAAATGTCAAGTGGTTTCACAGGACTGGCTGAAACTGGATTTTCGTTCTTCAGGCTCATCGATTCCATTTTTTGGCTCAGGCAGGCTCTACAGAAACCTCAGATGCTCCCTATTTGGGCTAAACAGTGTAGTCCGCGTACGGCATTTTCTTGTGCATATGCGACAACATTTCCGAAAGAAAAACCATTGGTTGATCAACAACATTCCACTGATCCTTGGTTGCCGATGGCATTAGTTCGGTAATAGCCTGATTTCTTCAGCATTGCCATGAAAAGTTGGATCTGCTTTGAATAATTTCTCAGATTTGAACATCTATATGTTTTGCATTTTTAGTGTTTGGTACCCAGAACTTTGTTTATAAGTGGTGGTACATTGTAGCTTTATGGAAGTTATTTGGCCTTCAGAAACCAGGTTGTGCGTAAACTGTCGGCAGATCATGGAAGCTTGTTCTTTGCAGCTTGCTTGACAAGAGTCTAGACTTCACGTTTCCAACGCCATGAACCTATTTGATCCTCAAGCTGTCCATGGTACTCAATCTTTTTCATTTATGTTTGTATAGTTAATCTTGTGCTGTGGTCGAGTGGACTGCAGTTATAGGGCTGATCCATTTGTTTCTACTGTCTGAGTTTGCCATTAGTTGCAGTTGAACGATGAGTTTATACAGAAATAAAGTTGTTTGTCCCAACGGTATTTGCTTCTCAGGGAGGATGCTGGTTGGTATCAAATGGATCTGATAAATTTTGGAAGTTTAGTGGTATCTGTTGCAGTTAGGTAGAAGTACCCTTCATTAGGTAATAATTCCTTTTCGGAAATATTGTGACATATCGTGTTTAGTATTGGATTTATATGTTCTCTTTCATGTCAAATCACATCAAAAGTAACTTAATAAGTGCATATTATCTTTGGTATGAGATTAATATAATAGGTTTTCTCTTACCGCAGGTCATCGAATACGACAGCTTCTGTGATTCAGAGAAAGTCTAATTTCACTATATTGATCTTTTTGATTTTGAAATTAAATGTACAAGACCTTGTTCACAACAAGCAAAATTCATATTTACACAAGGATCATTCATTTATTTTTACTCAGCAACCAGCTTAAGATGGATCAGTTAAATTGTTGATCGTCTGGGTTACTTGCTGTCACTACTTCAAGACCAATGCAGAAGCCTAACTTTTATGACACTTATGTATTTCTCATTTCTGTAGATAATATATATTTCTGCAATGAAACTTCTAAACATCAAAAAAAAAAAAAGTGCAGCTAGTTCTTAAACTAGACCAGAACAAACACACAAACTAATGTACAAAGCCAGGGACATATTGTTGGATCCTCCAGGATCATATTAGCATAAGTTTGAACCACAAGATCCTTAGGAGATGGATATTACCTTGATCTGAGGGTCCAGCCATCTCCTTCTTCAGGTTCTACTCCTCCTGCAGCAAATACTCCTCCTGCAGCTTGATCTGCAGATTGTGCACTGGCCTTCCCGATGCTCCAGTGCTAGGCTGATTAGTAGCCTTGGTCTGAGAGAGAGAGAGAGATAAGTATGTGTGTGTGTGAGTGAGCTTAGAGCAGCAGCTCAAAACAGCAGCCGTAGCTGCTGTTCTCTCCTCTCTTTTTATCTCTAAAATTAGCACTGTGCACCAGGGGGACATGCACCATGTGGCTGATGAGCTGCCCCTGATCAGGGCAGCTCATCAGAGTAGGTAGACACTGTAGCTACAGTGGCCACCGCCCTACTGTAGCTTTCAGATATTTTCACACAATCTTTATCTTTATCATTAAAATATAATGGCTACAGTTTAGGCTTTAAGATCATTATAATATCCAACATTCTCCCCCTTGATCGTAAGGCTAAACTTATAAGCTCACTTTTCAACAAAATAATGCACCAAGACGAAAAGATTGCAGTGGCCAATATGAGATACCACTGAACCCAGTGACTATGATACATTATTCCATATCAAAATGAAACTTCTTAAACTTATGAGCTCCATAAACTTCATTCACATAAACCATCAACTTAATTTACATAATCCTTTACATAAACATCATAAACATTACAGACATTACAGGCTCATCTCTTGATAAAATGGTACACCAAGACAATAGATTGCAACAGTCAATTAAGTACTGCTGAACCAATTGACTATGGTTCCCATTTGATCTCAAAATGAACCCATTCGGGGAGATGGTGTCATAACGGTCCCAACTTTGCCAGGATCAAAGGCTTTTAACCAAACCCATACCGGTAATGTGCTCTCTGAAAACACTGGGTGGTAAGCCTTTCGTGAGCGGATCCGCTAACATCGACTTAGTATTGATGTATTTGACATTAATTGTCTGATCCTGGACTATGTCTTTCACAACAAGAAACTTGATGTCAATGTGCTTGGCATCATCACTTGACTTGTTGTTACTCGAAAATATCACTGCGGGTTGATTATCGCAGTAGAGTGTGATTGGCCTGGAAATGCTATCAATCACTCTCAGTCCCGGGATAAAATTCTTCAGCCATACTGCCTGCCCGGTAGCCTCAAAACATGCCACAAATTCTGCCTGCATTGTCGACGATGCAGTGACAGTTTGTTTGGAGCTTTTCCACAATATAGCTCCATTTGCGAGGGTGAAAACATAACCTGACGTGGATTTCTTAGTATCAACACACCCCGCAAAATCAGCATCTGAATAACCCACCACCTCGAGATTATCAGATTTCTTATATGTAAGCATGAAGCATTTAGTGCCTTGCAAATAACGCAAGACTTTCTTAGCAGCCTTCCAGTGATCCAGACCTGGATTAGACTGATATCTGCCGAGCATCCCGGTCACGAATGCTAAATCAGGGCGAGTGCACACTTGTGCATACATAATGCTTCCAACAATTGAGGCATAAGGAATTGACTTCATCTGCGCAGATTCATAATCATTTCTCGGGCACTGGAAAGTCCCAAATTTATCGCCCTTAACAACAGGAGCAGGCGAGGCTGAGCACTTATGCATATTGTACCTTTTCAGTACCTTCTCAACATATGCTCTCTGAGACAGCCCCAAGATCCCTCTGGATCTATCTCGGTGAATTTCAATTCCTAAAACATAAGCTGCTCCATCGAGATCCTTCATATCAAATTTCGAGGATAAAAACCTCTTAGTTTCCAGCAGCAAATTTTTATCACTGCTGGCTAAAAGTATGTCATCAACATACAGTATCAGGAAGATAAAATTACTCCCCCTGAACCTAACATAAACACAATTGTCCACTTTATTCTCTTCAAAACCAAATTTCCTTATTACTTCATCAAACTTGAGATACCATTCTCTTGACGCTTGTTTCAAGCCATAGATGGACTTCTTGAGATGACATCCTAAATGTTCATTTCCTTCCACAACAAAACCTTCCGGTTGTGCCATGTAAACATCCTCATGTAAGTCACCATTTAGAAATGCCGTTTTGACATCCATCTGATGTAGCTCCAAATCATAATGGGCCACAAGTGCCATAATTATTCTGAATGAGTTTTTAGAAGAGACAGGCGAAAAAGTTTCTTTATAATCAATCCCTTCTCTTTGAGTGAAACCTTTTGCCACAAGTCTTGCCTTAAACCTTTCGACATTCCCTTTGGAGTCACGTTTGGTCTTGTAGACCCATTTGCATCCAACTGTTTTGGCTCCTCTAGGAATTTCTACTAAGTCCCATACTTCATTAGTACTCATGGACTTCATTTCATCTCTCATAGCATTAAGCCATTCAGATGAAAATTCACTTTGCATAGCTTCCTTAAACGATGTAGGATCATTGTCCAACACCGACTCATTCATATCTTCACTCATGTAAGTGAGATAATCATCAGGAATAGCAGACTTTCTAGTCCGTTGTGACCTTCTGAGAGGTTCATTAACTGGCACATCATCAGGTGTGACGTCTGAAGCAGTCACAGGAGTCTCAGCAGGTGTTGCATTAATGATCCTTTCAGCAGGAGGTGCAACATTAGCAGACACCGAGAAAATAGGTTCTTGAATAATTGGAGTCGGGACATATTCCCGTTTTTCCTCCAAAATTATTTCCCGGGGTGTCATGCCCCCCCTCATCATATCATTTTCCAAGAACACAGCGTGTCTTGTTTCAACAAATTTTGTTGCCTGATTTGGACAATAAAACTGATATGCTTTAGATTTGTCAGGATAACCAATAAAATGGCAACTGACTGTCTTGGGGTCTAACTTTCCCATAATTGGATTGAAAATCCTTGCTTCAGCTGGACAGCCCCATACATGAAAATAATTCAGGGTCAGTTTCTTCCCAGTCCATAGTTCATACGGTGTTTTAGGCACCGATTTGCTGGGAACCCTATTGAGAATATGTGTTGCTATTTTGATGGCTTCCATCCATAAATTTACCGGCAAAGTGGAGTGGCTTAACATACTCTGCACCATATCCATAAGAGTGCGGTTCCGCCTTTCTGCCACCCCATTTTGCTGAGGTTCGCCCGGTGCTGAATACTGGGCTATAATGCCATTTTCCTGTAGATATTTTGCAAATGGTCCAGGAATTTGGCCATAAGTAGTATGTCTGCCGTAGTACTCACCACCACGATCAGATCTTACAACTTTAATCCTTTTGTTACTTTGATTTTCCACCTCAGCTTTGAAAATCTTGAACTTGTCTAATGCCTCTGCTCTTTCTTTAATGGGATAAATATATCCATAACGGGAGAAATCATCGGTGAACGTTATGAAAGAATTAAAACCGTTCACCGATCTCACATTAAACGGACCACATATATCTGTGTGAATTATTTCCAAAACTCCCGTACTTCGGTTTGCACCTTTCTTAATCTGCTTGGCATATTTTCCTTTGATGCAGTCGATACAATGATCAACATCCGCATCTGAAAAATCGAGAGAAGGAAGAACTTGATCTTTAATGAGACGCTCAATCCTAGGCCATATTTCGAAGAAGTCTCATTATCAGTACGTTTGCGTTTGGTACTGACATTCATATTCGAGGTAGAACCCACATTATTCACATAATCACAGAGGGAAATTACATAAAGTTTGTCTTGTCTGAAGGCAAGACCAACATTACCATCATACATAATTATACATCGATTATTCCCAAAGTGACATACATAACCATCATCATCTAAGCATGAAACATAAACTAAATTCCGTTTCATCGAGGGTACATAAAGAACACCATGAAGTAGAAGCTTGAAGCCGGTATGAAGTGTGAGAGTAAAATCTCAAAGTGCCTCGGCGTCAGCTTCAACACCATTAGCAACTCTAATGGTTCTTTCCCCTCTTTTTAGGGCCCTCCTCATATGGAATCCCTGCAACGAGTTTGAAATATGAATCGTTGCACCTGAATCAATCCACCAAATGTTGGTGGCATAATTAACATAAAGCAATTCTTCAACAAAAGTAATTACATCAGTACCTTTATTGTTGAGCCATCTCTTAAAACCATAACAATCCTTTTGCTTATGCCCATCTTTACCACAAAAGTGGCATCCTTCAGGTCCTTTCCCTTCTGGATTAGGGGCTTTCTCAGGCTTCTTTTGTTGAGAACCTTTTGAAGACTGGCCTTTATCCTTAAATTTATTAGGCTTAGGCTTCATATAATTTTTCACAAATTTATTGTACCTCTTCTTTTGTGAAACCTTGAACTGATTAGCATGCTCAATTCTGTCAGCCTTTAGCCTTTCTTCTTCTTGCACACAGCGTGCCATCATTTCATCAACGCCCCATTTTACATCCATTGCATTATAGTTAATCACAAATGGAGCGAACTCTTGGGGCAAAGATGACATAATAAAATGGACAAGAAAACCATCAGAGATTTCCATTTCCATAGTCTTGAGTTTGGCAGCCATGTTGCATTTCTTCATGATATGCTCTCGAAGACTTCCAGTGGGATCATACTTTTCATCAATTAGTCTTCTAATGAGACTTGTTGCATAAACTTTAGAAGACCCTTTAAATTGATGCTCAATTTTTGCAAAATACCCCTTAGCTGTTTCACGGTCAGGAAGGGCTCCCCTCATACTCTGTGCAATGGAACCCTTTATCATCATAAGGCATTTGCATTAGAGTCATCCCACTTAGTCTTCATAACATCATAATCCTTCTTGAGGGCATCATAATTTTCATCATTTTCTTTAGGTGCCTTAGGAGGATCATTAAGGAGAGCATAATCAATATTGAGTAAGGCCATCGTTATTTCAAGTTTCTCCTTCCATGTATCATAATTGCTACCATTAAGTTGCTCAATGCCATTAAGCATTCCAGCAATATGAGAGACATTAGGTGCTGCAAAAAGAAAAATTCAAAATGCTTTAGTTAGCATCATCATCATCATAATTAAATTTTATTGATCATATTCAAATCAGCTTTGGCCGGAGATGAAAATAAACAACAAAATTTTGTGGACAAATATTCATCAATTAGCTTTGGCCAAATTGATAAATAAGAGCCACACTTTAATGATCCTCACTTCATGTGACGCCCCCATTCTCGTCCGTACGCTAATCATGCACACAATGCGTACGACCAAGATTAGGGACTCACTGATTGATATCACAACACAACAAAAGACACAAATATAAAGTCATACAGCTCCATATTACAAGCCAGGGGCCTCGAGGGCTCGAATACAAAGCTCGACATAAACACGAGTCAGCGGAAGCAAATATATCTGAGTACAGACATAAGTTAGACAAGTTTTGCCTTAAGAAGGCTAGCACAAACATAAGCAACGGATCAAAAGAGGCGAGGCCTCCTGCCTGGGAACCTCCTAACTACTCCTGAGCGTCGGGGGCAGCCTCCACGTAGTAGTAGGCTCCAGCGGTGGTGTAGTAGTCGTCTCCAGCGTACTCCATCTCCTGGGCTCCATCGTCTGAACGCGGCAACGTATCGAGGGGGAAAAAGGAAGGCAAAGTAGCGGTGAGTACTCATCCAAAGTACTCGCAAGACTGACATTAGATCTATGCTAAGTATGCATCATTATCAACGAAGGGGGGGTTATATCTGGGCTGACTGCAGACAGCCAGACTAGAAAGAAGGCCTAGTCCTATCGAAGACTAGCATCTTCAGCATCTTGCAGCATTAGAAGAGAGTAGACCTGCAGCTCATATATATAGTCATATTGTTGTAGCAATTTTATTAAGTAACCACGCCCAGAGATCCTTCCTCGACTCCCTGCGAGGAAGCAATCTCGGAGCCACAATTCATTTTTAATTAGTTTATGATTATAGTTGTAGTAGGCCAAAGTACAACTCCAAGTCGTCCTGTTACCATGGACACGGCTATTCGAATAGTTTGTTCTTCCCTGCAGGGGTGCACCTCATTTCCAACACACCTGGTCACCTCCGGCCGGACACACTTTCCGGGGTAATGCCCGGCCTCGGGATACAGCACGTCGTCGCCCCACCTAGACTCAACGAAGAGGCCAGCCCGCCGGTCTACTCCTAAGTGCACAGGTTCGTGGGCCCACTTGCCCTTGCACTCCTGTACGATGCGAACGCGGCCGAAAACAGACCTAGTACACTCTAGTCCAAGAGCTGTACATTCCAGCCCAATCCGGCGCGCGCCGCTCCATTGCTGACGTCCGAAGAGCTTCGGCCGATACAACGACGCTGAGTGCCCATAACTTCCCCACGTGAAGGTTTAGTGCGTTAAAGGTCGTATCGACTAACTCAGATTAAATACTCAACCCATTAGCGATTTATTAGTGCGGGGCAAGTGCGAACCATGAAATGCAGTCCCTCGCCCCGCCAATAACACTCGGGTGCCTTACCGGCGCACCCCACCAATATCACTCTCGCGGGTACCCTTGGGGCCGACCCGTCTTCCACATGTTTCAGTAACCCGGTCATAGTAACTGTGTGTATAAAACATCGAGACGGAACCTGAGGAATCACCCTCATGGGGTCCCGCTCGATGAAACCGTCAAGGAGGACTTAGAGGAATCACCCTCGAGAGTCCCACACTTGAGGGGTTGCACGACAGAGTCATCGTCGGGAGTGGTGAAGGAGGAATCACCCTCGATAACCACGACCGACTAGCTACACTACAGAACTAGCATCATGAGTACTTCACGAGGTGTCACCCTCGGTACTCGATAGTAGCGCTGCAGAGTCGTACAACTAAGGGGAGTGCGGTGATGTGAGGGGCCTGGCTTGTCAGTCATGACGACTGAGTCTTCTGTCTTCAAGTCCTCGGTGTCGTCGATGGATGCAGGGGCAACAGGGACTAAAGAGGGTCTCAGGGGTGTCAATGATCAACCTATTCTAGGCAGTTGATATGCTAACAGGTGTAGTAGCAGTTCATCAAAAACAGGCTATGCATCAGAATTAGGAGCTAACTAATACAGTAGCAAAATCTAATGCAAGCATAAGAGGGAGAAGAATAGGCGATATCGGAATGCTCAAGGGGGTTTTGCTTGCCTTGCTGCTCTGCGGCAAAAGGCTGGTCGTCGGCGGTGTAGTCGATCACGGCAGCACCGTCAGCCTCGGGGTCTACCGGAGAGAAGAGGGGGAAGAAACAATAAATATAAAGCACACAGATGCAACATGATGCATGACATGGCAATACGCAGGGCTAGGGGTGTTTACGGCCTATCTAGGTGCGATGGTTAATTTAGAAATTTATTTGAAATTATTTTAACAATGCCATGCACTATTCACCTATCCGAAATAGGCAAAAAGTTGCATGTTCAGATAGCTAGAGGCATGTGACAGATGAATGGATGGCATATTTGGAATCGTGGGATTTTTCCGATCAACTTTCATGTATAAAGTTTTTCCATCGGAGTTACGGTTTAAAAGATATGATTTTCTAAAGTTTTATTGATTTTCTGGAATTAATTTAATTAGTTAAATCCAACATTATCCAGAATAGTGAATGATGACGTCAGCATGAGGTCAGCATTGCGTCAGCAGTCAACAGGGGGCTGGCCAGGTCAAACCTGACCAGTGGGTCCCACATGTCATAGACTCAGTGCTATTTCAGGTTTTTAATTAAATTAAACAGGGTTAATTAGCAGTGGGGCCCATCTGTCAGTGACTGATTAACCTAAACTAATTATTTTAATTAACTTAACTAACTAGTTAGTGGCCTGACAGGGGCGGCCCACCTGTCATAGACACAGGTGGGAGGGGGCCCCACCAGTCAGTGACTGGGCAGAGCCCAGTCAGCTAGTTGACCAAGTCAACTGGTCAACTGGGGCTGGCCTGGCCCACTGGCAGTGGCCCTGGGGGTGGCCCCAGCCCAGCCACGTCGGCGGCGGCGCCGACCGGCCACCGGAGT
Organism: Elymus sibiricus; assembly: GCA_039707655.1. NCBI lineage: Eukaryota > Viridiplantae > Streptophyta > Magnoliopsida > Poales > Poaceae > Elymus > Elymus sibiricus. The sequence goes on along the minus strand of CM077674.1, from coordinate 332,276,751 downwards.
TGCTCCGGCGAGCACCCGAAACGGTGGCGCGGCTCGGAAATGGCGCACAGGGCAGCAAATCGAGCGCCGTTTGGCACGTTCGCGAGCTGGAGGAGCCGCCGATCCATTCCGGGCATCGGGGCGAGCAACGGCGGGCCGTAGCGAGCGCCACGTCGTCGGCGGCAGAGCAAGCTTCGGCCGGCGATGGCAAACGGCGATGCGGCGGGCAAACGAGCGAACTAAACGTGCGGGGTGGCCCTACGTGATGCACTGAGTCGATTGGCGGCGGCGGCAGGACCAAATGGTCACCGAAGAGGCGCCGACGACGAGCTCAGGCGGCGGCGCGTTCGGGCGCACGTCGGGGATGGCCCCAGAGGCAGCTAACGGCGACGAGAGCGAGAGGGGAGGAAGCGGAGGCTCACAGCGGGGCGTTGCCGATCAAAGCGGGCTCGGGGAGGGCTCGAGGCGGCCGGAATCGACGGCGGCGTTGCGGTGGCCGAACGTGGAAGACGACGTGGGGACGGCAATGCAGGGCTCCAGGGGCTCGCGCGTGTGATCTAGGAGGACGAGCTCGTCGCGGCGGAGCTCGTGGGTTCGTTGGAAGGGCGCGGGAGGTCGTGTGGCCGCGCCTACCCGTCGGCCATGGCGGCGGCCGGCGGATCTGGAGGAGGGAGAGAGAGGAGAGCGAGCAGGGCGAGGGGGGGGGGGGAATGGCGAGGGCGTCGTCCAGGGGGAAGGGGCGGCCTCAGCCTTATCCTCTCGCCCACCTGCTCCGGTGCCGTGGCAGCCAGTGGCCGGAGCGAGGCGCGCTCGGCCATGGCGGGCACGACAGCGAGGCGGGAGCAGGTAAGGGAAGACCCCAGTGGGATGGGCCGCACTGTGCCCACGGCCCAGAGGCCAGGTAAGTGGGCATTTGCCCCTTTTTATTTATTTCTTTACTGTTTTCCTTTCTTTGTTTCTGTTTTATTTATTTTAGGCCAATATTCCTTTAAGTAAAAATGTGTCATATGGTCCAACAATTAACTTGCAAAATGTTTGGAGGGCCACATCCACTTTGAGCATTTTTAGAAACTGCTTTCATTTTCCAATGCAATTTAGAGTACTTTTAAAAATGCTTTTAGCTACTGTTATTGATGGTGGGGTCCACACCAGAAGCTTGGTGATGTTGTTTTCTTCAACAACATTTGTTTTAGAATATTCCACAAGTTTGGAACATTTTACTTTTGTTGTTTGCAGAATTATTTTTATCACAATAATTCCTAGGGCATTTTGAAATGGAATTTGAACTTGAATTTGAACTTCAACTTGATCAAGCCCTGTTTAGCAAAAGATTAGCTTAATCACTTGACCATTACTGTAGCTTAATTACAATGATCACTGTAGCTTAAACCCAGGGTGTCACAATTCTCCCCTACTAACAAGAATTCTCGTCCCGAGAATTAAGAAGTAGAAGGAAAAAGCCCGGGGTATTCTGCACGAAGATGATCTTCGCGTTCCCAAGTGGCTTCATCTTCAGAATAATTTGCCCACTGCACTTTGAAGAACTTGGTAACCTTCTGACGAGTCCGACGTTCAGTTTCATTAAGAATGCGGACTGGTTGCTCCTTGTAAGAAAGGTCTTGCTGCAGCTCCAGCATTTCATGGTCCACTGCTCGGATAGGATCCTTGAAGCAGCGGCGAAGCTGTGACACATGGAACACATCGTGAACCTATGACAGGTTTGGCGGTAGTTCCAGTTGATATGCCACTTTACCACGCCTTTCGAGAACAGTGAAAGGACCAATATAACGAGGAGCCAGCTTGCCCTTGATCCCGAAACGGTGTGTACCTCTCATCGGCGTGACTCGAAGATAAGCCTTTTCGCCAGGTTGATAGACCATATCCTTGTGATGACGGTCATACTGACTCTTCTGACGAGACTGAGCAGCCTTCAGATTTGCATGAATAATGCGGACTTGATCTTCGGCATGTTGGATAATATCCGGACCGATAATTGTACGTTCCCCAGTTTCTGACCAATTCAGAGGAGTCCGACACTTACGTCCATATAACACTTCAAAGGGAGCCATCTTCAGACTGGCTTGATAGCTATTGTTGTAAGAGAACTCAGCATACGGGAGAGATTCCTCCCATTTCTTGCCGAAAGAGATAACACAAGCTCGAAGCATATCTTCGAGAATCTGATTGACTCTTTCAACTTGCCCCTGGGATTGAGGGTGAAAAGCGGTGCTAAAGGACAAATGAGTTCCCATAGCTTCCTGGAAACTTGCCCAGAATCTTGAAGTGAATAAGCTGCCACGGTCTGAACTGATAACCAGTGGAATACCGTGGAGTGAAACAACTCTAGACATGTATAGATCTGCCAGCTGACTAGCAGTAATAGTTTCCTTGACAGCCAGAAAATGTGCAACTTTGGTCAACCGGTCAATGACGACAAGAATAGCATCATTACCTTTCTGCGACCTGGGAAAACCAATAATGAAGTCCATTTCAACATGGTCCCATTTCCATTCAGGAATAGAAATAGGTTGTAGAGTTCCAGCAGGCCTTTGATGTCCTGCTTTGATCCGACGGCAAATGTCACATTCAGCAACGTAGCGAGCAATGTCTTGCTTCATATAAGGCCACCAGAATCTTTGACGGATGTCCTGGTACATCTTGGTACTACCCGGATGAATAGACAGAGGTGTATCATGAGCTTCCTTCATCACTTTCTTAGTTACATCCAGATTTTCCTTCTTTGTGGGAACGAATAAGCGACCCTTGAAGTACAAGGCGCCATCATCAGCCACGGTGAAGAATGAGGGTTTACCTTCCGCCAGATAGCGTTTAATCCTTTCGACTTCACTGCAATAGTTTTGCATAGTTTTGATGCTGCCCACGAGATCTGGTTCCACAACCAGGTTACACAAAGAACCCTGGTTAACAACACGAAGGTTCATCTTGCGAAACTCCAGTGGAGGGCGAACGAGATATCCCTGAGGAACAATATGGAGGTTCAGCTTGCGAAATTCTTCTTGAAGCAGGGGGTGAACCTTGTGAACCTGGAGGTGATTGCAATAAGACTTGCGGCTCAAGGCATCAGCCATTACATTAGCCGTGCCTAGGGTATAAGAAATACCCACATTGTAATCTGCTATGCGCTCCATCCATCTCTGTTGATGGAGGTTCAAATCTGGCTGAGTAAACAGATACTTCAGACTTTGGTGGTCGGTGTAGATCTCGCAACGGTTCCCAACAAGGTATTGCCGCCACTCTTTCGGTGCATGAATTACCACGGCATGTTCAAGGTCATGAACCGGGTAGTTCTCTTCATAAGGACGCAATTGACGGGATGCATAAGCAACCACTCTGCGCTCTTGCATTAGGACACAACCCATTCCCTGACGAGAAGCGTCACAATAAATGGTAAAGTCCTTACGAGTATCCGGAGGAGCAAGCACTGGAGCAGAGGTCAACTTGTCCTTAAGTGCCTGAAAGCTCTCCTAACATTTTTCGGTCCACTCATATTTAACACCTTTGTGAAGCAAATTGGTTAAGGGCTTTGCAATCTTGGAGAAGTTCTCGACGAATCGACGGCAATAGCTGGCGAGTCCAAGAAAACTTCTGACTTGCTTGACATTCTTCGGGGGAGTCCAGTCAAGAATCGCCTGAACTCGTTCAGGGTTGACCGCAATACCATCCTTGGAAATCACATGACCAAGGTAGGTTACTTCGTCCATCCATAACTCACACTTAGAATACTTAGCATAAAGTTGATGTTCTCGAAGCCTCTCCAGTATAAGACGAAGATGTTCAGCATGCTCTTCTTTGTTCTTGGAGAATACCAGAATATCATCCAGATAAACCACGACGAATTTATCGAGGTAGTCCATGAATATGTAGTTCATCAGGTGGGAGAAGGTTGCGGGAGCATTTGTTAAGCCGAAGGACATGACGGTGTACTCGTATGAACCATAGCGAGTAACAAATGCAGTCTTGGGAATATCCTCTTCACGAACCCGGATCTGATGGTAACCGAACCTCAAGTCGAGTTTTGAAAATACTGCTGAACCAGCAAGTTGATCATACAGATCGTTGATCCGAGGAAGCGGATATTTGTTTTGAATCATTGCTTGGTTGATGGGACGATAATCTTGGACCAACCGATTCGTACCATCCTTCTTCTTGACAAAGAGAGAAGGTGCTCCCCAAGCAGAGGAACTTGGACGAATGAAACCCAGACGAAGTGAATTTTCAAGTTCTTGCTTAAGCTCAAGGAGTTCATGGGGTGGCATCTTATACGGACGCTTGGCAATAGGGGTGGTGCCTGGCACTAAGTCGATGACAAATTCGACAGCTCTAGCAGGGGGGATCCCTGGTAGTTCTTCCGGAAAAACATCTTGGAAATCCCGGACAACTGGAATGTTTTTGATCCCTTCAAGAGGTGACTCATTTAAGGCATTCAGGGCATATAGTCGGGCTTCAGCATCTCGAACAAGATGAGCATGGTAGTTGACTATCTCATTCAAAGGATGTAGAAGGTGGACAATTTTGGTGGCACAAACGACGGAAGCAGTATGTGCTTTCAACCAATCCATCCCCAGAATAAGGTCGATCTTGGAAGACTTCAATATAATGGGGGAAGCATGGAATTCCAGTCCTTCTATTTCTACGGGGACATCTGGACAAACCATGGAGGTTTGACATTGGCCAGCGGGGGTGTTTACCACTATTGGAACGTTCATCTCCTCGTACTTAATGCCATGCATGTATGCAAATTCTTCAGACATAAAAGAATGCGATGCTCCTGTATCAAATAATACAGAAGCTGGTACTGAGTTGACGAGAAGTGTACCCATCACAGTAGCAGGCTGGTCTTGAGCTTCATTCAGATCAACATTGTTAGCCTGAGCACGACCCTGAGCAGGCCTGGCATTGTTGTTGCGGGGCTGGTTGGAAGGCAGTGTAAGTTGATTCTGATTCTGCCTGCATTCTCTAGCACGGTGTCCTGGACGACCACATTTGAAGCACAACCCATCCTCAGGACGAGAAGGGGGAGCAGGAGCTCGTGGTGGCGGAGCTGGAAGCCTCGGCTGCCTAGGTGGGGGTGGAGGCAGTCGAGGTGCAGCATAGGACGGTCTCGGAGCAGGAGGCGGTGCATGGTACATGTTGTGGGGGATCTAGATCTTGCGCTTCTGAGCAGATGGACCCGAAGATGAGCCCATGTCACGGTTGCGCTTGCTGTTGTCCTTGTAGTCCTGCAGACCCGTCTCCACTATAATAGACTTGTTCACCAAGGTGGCAAAGTTACCGAAGTCTTGAGCAATGAGTGCCAGCTTGATATCTGGGTGTAGGCCTTCACGGAACTTCTCCTGTCTACGAGCATCAGTTGCAACGTCTTCTTCAGCATAGCGAGACAAGTCCAGAAATTCCCGCTGATAAGCATCCACAGTCTTGTTGCCCTGAACTAGATTGCGGAACTCACGCTTCTTCTTGTCCACCATTCCCTGAGGAATGTGGCGAGCACGGAAAGCAGCTTGGAATTCCGGCCAGGTGATAATTGTTCCAACAGGCTGAGAGCGCCTGTGACTGTCCCACCATTGAGCAGCAGGACCCTTCAGAAAGTACGAGGCAAAGGTGACATAGCTAGCCTCTGGGGCGCCTGAAGACTCCAGTTCATAAGTGATGTCACGGAGCCAGTCATCTGCGTCAAGTGGCTGAGTTGAGCTGCGGTAGATCGCAGGGTTGAGGCACATGAAGTCTTGCAGAGTTATTGGGGCTGGCTGCTGATTCATATTCGGCCTTGGGAAATGGTCCATAAGCCCTTGCAAAAACTGGCGATTCAGCTCAAACTGTTGCATCATACCAGCCATGTAGTCCGGGGGTGGTGGTGGTTCAGGTGCACCACGACCACGACCAGCTAGTCTAACCATTCTGTTAAATTATTAACAGTGGTAGTTTAGCATTGTGCAGTTGCAAAGACAAAGAATCATTCATGAAGTAAATTGCACAAAGAAGGAAGTGCAATAAATACGACATAGTAGTTCAAATTTCAACATACATATCCATACATCAGCCTATTACAAACCATAAGTTCGTTACAGAATAGACGATAGGCCCGGCATGAAATTAACCTAGACAACTAGGCGGCACGCAGGCACGCGGTGGAGGGATACAACAACGCATCAGCGTCGGGGACAACGAAAGTAGCCGGGGAACTGCGCATGACCCCGGTTGTGAAAGCCGATGGCAGGGTCCTGCATCCCGTGCAGACTCCGATGCAGAACCTGCATACTAAGCGGGAGCGCAGGTCCACGTGCCGGAGTACGACCTCCAACCTCAGGCCGTTCAAGACCTGGAGGAAACTCAGTCCGAGGTGGGTAAAGGATGTGCTCCGGATGTATCCTCGCACGAACTGCTGGCAACAAGTGCTCCATAGCCTGATACAGACGAGCACGGGTGGCGTACAGCTCGACGTTAAGAGCCCTGACAGTGCGATCCAGAGCCTTAGTGTACTGAACCAAAACCTGTGGGTCGTAACGACGACTCACGTAGGGGGTACAGACAGCAGTGTAGGACCGGTCGGTACGCTGCCGTGCGAAAGGGGTCAAGACCTCAGCGTCGGCGGCAGTATCAACTCCAGCAGGAGCATACGGGATGTATCTGTATGCCGTGTCCTCCAAACAGGAGTTCGCTGCACGGAGACGAACGATAGCAGCATAAGCAGCATCTTGTACTGCCATCTCAACAGTCATTCCAATACCACGAAAGGTGTGCAGTTCAGTGATAGAGCGGTCATGCCGATCCCAGATAACCATCTCAGCCTCATACTGTTCCTGGTTGAACTCGCGGTAGTCCTCGTAAACAGTGTACTCGGGGTACCAGCGATATCCCAGCTTCTTCAAGAGGCCGATCAGAATGGCGGGGAACCCAGTCGTCTCGTGCGCGTAGGTCAGACGAACGATCTGCCTACCGGGACGCATCTGTAACAAGGAGATTCAAGATGTCAAATGACAGTGTGTGCATGATAACTTCAAAGAAGACAATTTTCGACGAAACAATTCTCCGGTGGATGTGATCACGAGAACCTAATGTTAGATTTTAGCAAAATCTTTAACCCGAAAGAGAAGAGAGATCAGAACCCAGAGTATAGACGAGGAGTAAAAGATCCTAATACCACCCGATTGAGATGTGGGCCCGTAAGCCACAACATCAGTGTTAGTAAAAGTTTTTCAATGACTAGACTCAACTTCGGCCAAGGAGTTGGAAAGGGGGCTACCTACAGGCAGTCGGCTCTGATACCAACTTGTGACGCCCCCATTCTCGTCCGTACGCTAATCATGCACACAATGCGTACGACCAAGTTTAGGGACTCACTGATTGATATCACAACACAACAAAAGACACAAATATAAAGTCATACAGCTCCATATTACAAGCCAGGGGCCTCGAGGGCTCGAATACAAAGCTCGACATAAACACGAGTCAGCGGAAGCAAATATATCTGAGTACAGGCATAAGTTAGACAAGTTTTGCCTTAAGAAGGCTAGCACAAACATAAGCAACGGATCGAAAGAGGCGAGGCCTCCTGCCTGGGAACCTCCTAACTACTCCTGAGGGTCGGGGGCAGCCTCCACGTAGTAGTAGGCTCCAGCGGTGGTGTAGTAGTCGTCTCCAGCGTACTCCATCTCCTGGGCTCCATCGTCTGAACGCGGCAACGTATCGAGGGGGAAAAAGGAAGGCAAAGCAGCGGTGAGTACTCATCCAAAGTACTCGCAAGACTGACATCAGATCTATGCTAAGTATGCATCATTATCAACGAAGGGGGGGTTATATCTGGGCTGACTGCAGACAGCCAAACTAGAAAGAAGGCCTAGTCCTATCGAAGACTAGCATCTTCAGCATCTTGCAGCATTAGAAGAGAGTAGACCTGCAGCTCATATATATAGTCATATTGTTGTAGCAATTTTATTAAGTAACCACGCCCAGAGATCCTTCCTCGACTCCCTGCGAGGAAGCAATCTCGGAGCCACAATTCATTTTTAATTAGTTTATGATTATAGTTGTAGTAGGCCAAAGTACAACTCCAAGTCGTCCTGTTACCGTGGACACGGCTATTCGAATAGTTTGTTCTTCCCTGCAGGGGTGCACCTCATTTCCAACACGCCTGATCACCTCCGGCCGGACACACTTTCCGGGGTAATGCCCGGCCTCGGGATACAGCACGTCGTCGCCCCACCTAGACTCAACGAAGAGGCCAGCCCGCCGGTCTACTCCTAAGTGCGCAGGTTCGTGGGCCCACTTGCCCTTGCACTCCTGCACGATGCGAACGTGGCCGAAAACAGACCTAGTACACTCTAGTCCAAGAGCTGTACGTTCCAGCCCAATCCGGCGCGCGCCGCTCCATTGTTGACGTCCGAAGAGCTTCGGCTGATACAACGACGCTGAGTGCCCATAACTTCCCCACGTGAAGGTTTAGTGCGTTAAAGGTCGTATCGACCAACTCAGATTAAATACTCAACCCATTAGCGATTTATTAGTGTGGGGCAAGCGCGAACCATGAAATGCAGTCCCTCGCCCCGCCAATAACACTCAGGTGCCTTACCGGCGCACCCCACCAATATCACTCTCGCGGGTACCCTTGGGGCCGACCCGTCTTCCACATGTTTCAGTAACCCGGTCATAGTAACTGTGTGTATAAAACATCGAGACGGAACCTGAGGAATCACCCTCATGGGGTCCCGCTCGATGAAACCGTCAAGGAGGACTTAGAGGAATCACCCTCGAGAGTCCCACACTTGAGGGGTTGCACGACAGAGTCATCGTCGGGAGTGGTGAAGGAGGAATCACCCTCGATAACCACGACCGACTAGCTACACTACAGAACTAGCATCATGAGTACTTCACGAGGTGTCACCCTCGGTACTCGATAGTAGCGCTGCAAAGTCGTACAACTAAGGGGAGTGCGGTGATGTGAGGGGCCTGGCTTGTCAGTCATGACGACTGAGTCTTCTGTCTTCAAGTCCTCGGTGTCGTCGATGGACGCAGGGGCAACTGGGACTAAGGGGGGTCTCAGGGGTGTCAATGATCAACCTATTCTAGGCAGTTGATATGCTAACAGGTGTAGTAGCAGTTCATCAAAAACAGGCTATGCATCAGAATTAGGAGCTAACTAATACAGTAGCAAAATCTAATGCAAGCATAAGAGGGAGAAGAATAGGCGATATCGGAATGCTCAAGGGGGTTTTGCTTGCCTTGCTGCTCTGTGGCAAAAGGCTGGTCGTCGGCGGTGTAGTCGATCACGGCAGCACCGTCAGCCTCGGGGTCTACCGGAGAGAAGAGGGGGAAGAAACAATAAATATAAAGCACACATATGCAACATGATGCATGACATGGCAATACGCAGGGCTAGGGGTGTTTACGGCCTATCTAGGTGTGATAGTTAATTTAGAAATTTATTTGAAATTATTTTAACAATGCCATGCACTATTCACCTATCCGAAATAGGCAAAAAGTTGCATGTTCAGATAGCTAGAGGCATGTGACAGATGAATGGATGGCATATTTGGAATCGTGGGATTTTTCCGATCAACTTTCATGTATAAAGTTTTTCCATCGGAGTTACGGTTTAAAAGATATGATTTTCTAAAGTTTTATTGATTTTCTGGAATTAATTTAATTAGTTAAATCCAACATTATCCAGAATGGTGAATGATGACGTCAGCATGAGGTCAGCATTGCGTCAGCAGTCAACAGGGGGCTGGCCAGGTCAAACCTGACCAGTGGGTCCCACATGTCATAGACTCAGTGCTATTTCGGGTTTTTAATTAAATTAAACAGGGTTAATTAGCAGTGGGGCCCATCTGTCAGTGACTGATTAACCTAAACTAATTATTTTAATTAACTTAACTAACTAGTTAGTGGCCTGACAGGGGCGGCCCACCTGTCATAGACACAGGTGGGAGGGGGCCCCACCAGTCAGTGACTGGGCAGAGCCCAGTCAGTCAGTTGACCAAGTCAACTGGTCAAGTGGGGCTGGCCTGGCCCACTGGCAGTGGCCCTGGGGGTGGCCCCAGCCCAGCCACGTCGGCGGCGGCGCCGGCCGGCCACCGGAGTTGCTCCGGCGAGCACTCGAAACGGTGGCGCGGCTCGGAAATGGCGCACAGGGCAGCAAATCGAGCGCCGTTTGGCGCGTTCGCGAGCTGGAGGAGCCGCCGATCCATTCCGGGCATCGGGGCGAGCAACGGCGGGCCGTAGCGAGCGCCACGTCGTCGGCGGCGGAGCAAGCTTCGGCCGGCGATGGCAAACGGCGATGCGGCGGGCAAACGAGCGAACTAAACGTGCGGGGCGGCCCTACGTGATGCACTGAGTCGATTGGCGGCGGCGGCAGGACCAAATGGTCACCGAAGAGGCACCGGCGACGAGCTCAGGCGGCGGCGCGTTCGGGCGCACGTCGGGGATGGCCCCAGAGCCAGCTAACGGCGACGAGAGCGAGAGGGGAGGAAGCGGAGGCTCACAGCGGGGCGTTGCCGATCAAAGCGGGCTCGGGGAGGGCTCGAGGCGGCCGGAATCGACGGTGGCGTTGCGGTGGCCGAAGGTGGAAGACGACGTGGGGACGGCGATGCAGGGCTCCAGGGGCTCGCGCGTGTGATCGAGGAGGACGAGCTCGTCGCGGCGGAGCTCGTGGGTGCGTTGGAAGGGCGCGGGAGGTCGTGTGGCCGCGCCTACCCGTCGGCCATGGCGGCGGCCGGCGGATCTGGAGGAAGGAGAGAGAGGAGAGCGAGCAGGGCGAGGGGGGGGGGGAATGGCGAGGGCGGCGTCCAGGGGGAAGGGACGGCCTCAGCCTTATCCTCTCGCCCACCTGCTCCGGCACCGTGGCAGCCAGTGGCCGGAGCGAGGCGCGCTCGGCCATGGCGGGCACGACAGCGAGGCGGGAGCAGGTAAGGGAAGACCCCAATGGGATGGGCCGCACTGTGCCCACGGCCCAGAGGCCAGGTAAGTGGGCATTTGCCCCTTTTTATTTATTTCTTTACTGATTTCTTTTCTTTGTTTCTGTTTTATTTATTTTAGGCCAATATTCCTTTAAGTAAAAATGTGTCATATGGTCCAACAATTAACTTGCAAAATGTTTGGAGGGCCACATCCACTTTGAGCATTTTTAGAAACTGCTTTCATTTTCCAATGCAATTTAGAGTACTTTTAAAAATGCTTTTAGCTACTGTTATTGATGGTGGGGTCCACACCAGAAGCTTGGTGATGTTGTTTTCTTCAACAACATTTGTTTTAGAATATTCCACAAGTTTGGAACATTTTACTTTTGTTGTTTGTAGAATTATTTTTATCACAATAATTCCTAGGGCATTTTGAAATGGAATTTGAACTTGAATTTGAACTTCAACTTGATCAAGCCCTGTTTAGCAAAAGATTAGCTTAATCACTTGACCATTACTGTAGCTTAATTACAATGATCACTGTAGCTTAAACCCAGGGTGTCACACTTCATTAGTTCCTTCTACTAACCCGGTTCACATCAGCTTTGGCCAGAAGTGAAACGAATTAATAAAAGGATTTTGCGGTTTAAATGCCTGTCAAACAACTTTGGTCAGAATGACAAAACATAAAACCACACTTAATTTGAGGATCCATTAAACTTTATTTCGCAGCAGAAACGTTATGCCATAATGACCATAATAATTTTCCATCATCAAAATAAAATGCCATGAAGGAAAGTAAATAAAATATAATAACATAATAGCATAAATAAATCTAACATTGCATAATATGACATACTAAAACATAAAGGAAATTAAAATGCTTAAAGAATCAAATTGTTAAAATTAACATAATAATTCATACATCAATTTTAGCCCTAAAAATGTTCACTTCATTGCATAAATTCAACCATTACTAGGAAAATGTTAAAATAAATTTCCTAAATTTATTTCTGCCCAGAACAGAAAATTTTCTTTAGCCCATAAAAAAAACGTAAGTTTTTTTTTCCGGGCTAAATAAGTTACTGTTAGGCTAGCCAGAAAAATTTACGCTGGCCCAACTAGCTCCCCCTAATCCCCTGAGTATCAAACCGGCCACCTGGGCCGTAACCTGGCCTGGCCTGAGCTGGAACAGCCTAGCAGCCCAGCCAGAGCACGCGACCGCTGCGGGCAAAACAGCCGCAGCCCACAGTCGCCCGCAGAACCCTAGCCATTCGTCCCTCTCCCCCGATCCCCTTTCTCCTCCAACCCGCAGCGGCGACTGGCGAAGGGCGTCAAATCGAGCACGGTGGCATGCTCCGACAGCGACCAGCGCACGAGGGAGCCCAGCCACCGGCCGGTGCAGCAGACGCAAGGCCACCAGGACATGAGCCCAGCCGAGCCTTCAAGCATTAGGTGGTGGCTCCGGCGCCGCTGGAACTTGCAGACGACAACGAGCCCCTCAGGTAAGCACCTGCCGCTCTTAATCTCATCATTAGGACTAGGATTTGCCCTGAATTGGGGAAATTCCATAGCTTTAGGGTTAGGGTTCATCCCAATTTGGGAATTTCTGATTAGGGTTTCGGGATTTGGGGATTTTCTTTAGTGTTTAGTTTCAATTAGATCATCCCCATCTTTAGTTAACGCCAAACCGAAACCTAAACATCAATTGTTGTGATAAAACATGGAGTTACATAAGCTAGGGTTTCGGTTTGGGGAAATCCCTTAGTGTTTCATGCTTAATTAGCTTTTTCCCCATCAATTAGTGCTTAAACCGAAACCTCAGCCACATAATAGGAAGAAACAAGGGAGTTCCAAAATTTCTAGGGTTTCCAGAATTGGGGATTTTGCTTAAGATGCATCAGCCCCCCTTTAGTTCATCAGAAAATAGAAAACCCTAGATCATTACTTGATCTATTAGGGCTAGAACCATAAAAAACTTTTAGGGCTAAATCATTAGATTGAATCAAGCATGAACTTGAAGAACAGCTTGATATCCTTAACTTAATTGCAACAGATCAAATCTGATCTATCACTTATAGGGCTCAAATAAATTCAAGCCATACTTGAACATGAGGATCAGCTTGAATATAATCTCAAACAGGAAGAGCCCTTTGAGCTTTAGCATAAACTTAATAGATCAATCATGATCTAGAGCTTGTAGGGCTCAAACTTAAAGCTACATGGCTCTGGTGCCATTGTTGGATCCTCCAGGATCATATTAGCATAAGTTTGAGCCACAAGATCCTTAGGAGATGGATATTACCTTGATATAAGGGTCCAGCCATCTCCTTCTTCAGGTTCTACTCCTCCTGCAGCAAATACTCCTCCTGCAGCTTGATCTGCAGATTGTGCACTGGCCTTCCCGATGCTCCAGTGCTAGGCTGATCAGTAGCCTTGATCTGAGAGAGAGAGATAAGTATGTGTGTGTGTGAGTGAGCTTAGAGCAGCAGCTCAAAACAGCAGCCGTAGCTGCTGTTCTCTCCTCTCTTTTTATCTCTAAAATTAGCACTGTGCACCAGGGGGATAGGCACCAGGTGGCTGATGAGCTGCCCCTGATCAGGGCAGCTCATCAGAGTAGGTAGACACTGTAGCTACAGTGCCACCGTCCTACTGTAGCTTCAGATATTTTCACACAATCTTTATCTTTATCATTAAAACATAATGACTACAGTTTAGGCTTTAAGATCATTATAATATCCAACACATATCACTACAAGAAAGAAAGAACCGTGCCATTAGTCCACTGTGCATTCCTTGGGGAGCCCCGACCCCCTGTACCGCTCGACGTCCTTGCAGTAATCGTAGATCATGTGAGCGTCGCGCGCCCGCTGCAGCGCCGCCGCGTCTAGGCCCCGCTCGAACCACGTCGACTCCGGCGGCTCGTCGCCGCACCACGCCACGCCGGGCGACGGCCGGCACCACGACACGCGGAGGTTACGGTAGTGGGCGAAGAAGGGCGCCTCCGACCAGTCCGTCTTGACGCGGCCGCCCTGCGTCGCCCAGTCGTCGGCGTTCCAGAGGCTCCCGTGCAGCCGCATCTTCTGCCACGTCGGGAACGGCACCCCGTGCTCCTCCTTGTTCCTGAAGCTCCGGATCGGCACGCCGTCCACCAGGATCCTGATGGCGCAAACACACACGGGAATTGATTTGAGTTGATTCTATCGATAGAACTATATATGATCCCTTGATCGATTTGGTTGCTTACGTGATGCGCTTGGGGTTCCACTCGATGGAGTAGGTGTGGAAGTCGGCGGTGGGGTCGAACCAGAGGCGGAACTGCTCCTCGCGGTTGCCCACGCCGTTGGCGAAGATGTTGGTGTGGAGCGTGTAGGGCTCGCCGGTGACGTTGCCCAGGAACTCCAGGTCCACCTCGTCGTGGTAATCCCACGGTACGTCCTCCGGCATCAGCTGCAGGCATCGATCACATTCACACGTATATTAATTCACCACCGACGTGCCGTGGGCTGGGCACGGTGACCGCGCCCTGACAAGGCGCATTGGCGTGGCGGTGGTAGAAGATCGACTTACGTAGAGCGTGGTGACCGTGCCCGCGGAGTTGTCGGGGACGAGCATGAGGTCGACGTCGAAGCGGGCGTAGAGGTACGCATCCTTGCTGTGGAAGCCAGATCCGTGGGTCTCGTCGAGGCAGAGCGCGAGGATCTGGTCGTCGCCGGCGTCGTCCATGTAGAAGAAGCTGTGGTCGTCACCCCACACCACCTCGATGTCATCGTACAGGTACGCCATGGCCACCTGATCCATGACCACCAGCAGCAACATGGCTACCAAGAGCACGGAATGCCAACAAGAAGAAGACGGCAACGACGACGCCATGGCTAGCTAATTGACACAATATCTTCCTTCCTTCCTTCTTCTTCTTCCTACTCCTGCGCCTTCCATGCGATCAAGATTTGAGTTTATAACGCGCATGCAGATGATGGAGAGATGATGAAACGGGGAAGGGCTCGATTAATTGGAGGAACATGCCATGTTCTTGAGAATGTTTCTGCCAGTGCCAGAGGCATGGCATGTTAGGATCCATGGAATGTTAGGCTGGCTCGTTCAATTTGCCTTAATTGGGGCTTGTCATGGGATAATAACACGGCCTCGTGCATACTAGGGAGCTTAATTATTTCCATGGCCTCCCGCTGGCCTCGCTACCTACCTGACCTACCTGCATGCGACGGGCTAAATAATCACCTTCCAATGCGCCATGCACAGATGCACGAGCGGGGAGGTTGCCTGGTCAACCATACATCTTAAGCAAATTAAACTCTCTTTTCTTTTCTTTCTCATTCTCAGTTTTTTTTTGCGGCAAAACTTCAAATCTATTCATCATAAATCACGATAATACAACGAATACCAGAAATAATAAAAATTACATCCAGATCCGTAGACCACTTAGCGATGAGTACAAGCACTGAAGCGAGCCGAAGGCGCGCTGCCGTCATCGTCCCTCCCTCACTGGACCCGGACAAAAACTTATTGTAATAGACAGTCGGAAAGTCGTCGTGCTAAGGCCCTATAGGACCAGCGCACAAGAACAACAACCGCCGCTGTTGAAGAGAAGGTTAGATCGAAAGGATCCAACCTGTAAACACACGAACAAAGACGAACAAATACCGGATCCATGTGGATCCACCGAAGACAAATGCCGACGGAATCCCTCGAGATCCGCCGGAGACAAACCTCCACACGCCCTTTGATGACGCTAAAAGCACCACCAGGACGGGGGCTAGACGGGGAGAATCTTATTCCATCTTCAGAGAGCAGCCGCCATCTCGTCTCTCTGAGCAGGACACAAACCCTAAGGAAACTCAGAAAAGCATCCAAAAACGAAGCCCTCCCACCGGCAAAGGCCGGGATCCACGACGCCTCCACGGCTCTAAGGCCACAGGAGACGAGGCAGACCGGCGTCGGCGTCGGCGGGAGGCAGAAAAAACCCTAGCAGCGGCTGGGTAGGAGCGCTCTTTCCTGGCGGCTTTAGCTCCTATATATACTGTAGTATTCCCTTCATTCTCAGGTTATTATAGGAGTATCTCCAATAACTTGTATGTTTTACTAAAAACTTATCTATAATACCTAAATAGTTCATCCCCACCGAGTGCGGCTATTTGGCTCCCGAGCTCATCTGCTCGTGCCATGAACGGTAATTTTTTTTAAAAAGCTAAAGAAATTCAAAAAATCTGATTTTTTTTTTGCATGGAAGATGCTTCGGTGTGTGAGGTCCATTCCAAAATTCAGCTCACTTGGACATCTGAGTAGCTCTCGGCACAAAACACAAATTTGGGGTCTGTGAAAGAATTTACTGTTCATGTACGGCTCTGACCCAATTTGTCTTTTTTGCCGAGAGCTACTCAGATGTCGAAATGAGCTGAAATTTGGAGCGGATCTCACACACCAAAGCATCTTCCATGCAAAAAAAGAAAAATCAGTTTTTTAATATATTTTTTAGTATTTTTATGAATTTACTGTTCACCGGGTGCAGATGAGCCCGGGCTCATAAATGGGTATTCGATCCCCACTAACCTATTTATCTTGACATGCAGCCTATCCACATCATCATTCAACATTCATCATCCACCTGAGCAAATCTGCCACCTCATAAAAAAAATCCACGAAACAAAGATTGGCTTCTCCCCTCCTCGTACATCTGTTGCTCTTCCTTCCCCTTCGGCTCCCTCATCTTAAATCCTCCCGTGAGCCCTCTCCCTTCCCAATCCACTCCGAGGACCATGATTCATGCTCCGCCATCGCTGTTGTGACACCAGGAATGACAAGGCCGCTGCCATGGGATCTTGAGAGGGTTAGAACTATACAGATTTGCAGTGCCAAACAAAGGCGAGTCTCTGCCGCCTCGAGCAGATTCTACGCCCTAGCTTTCAAATTTCTCAAGCACCATGGTTGCTTTCATACTTTTATTGACTGTTCCTTTGGAAATCTCAACCCAATTGTGAGGCCATGAAGATCGGCAAAGTTTGCAGCCATCCTCACAGGTCGTAGCGGCGGCGACAAAGGAGGAGCGGTGAGTCTGTCCAGGTAGAACACTGCGTCCGCATGGTCAGTTCAACCTAGAGAACCAAAAATTAGTCAAGGGAATGGAGATAAGTTCATGGTTAGTTCTTTCTTTTTGCTTACATCAAAAGTAGGATCCTTTCGCTTGATGGGCGGAGGACCCGTAGGGCAGCCTCCCTACCTTAAATTTTCTCAGAACAAATTATATAGGTATGCTTCACCAACATCGAGTTGACATATCAGTATTTCTCGGTAGATATATTTCTCGTGGGGTAACGAGAAACGCGGATACCGCACGGTATCCGAATATTTTGCTCGCTACCCAAAACCATGCCTCTACCACCATTTCGAGTTGTGATTCTTTCATGCCCGACGAGATGGTAGGTCAAGGACGAATGTGCATCTGTATAGATATTACGTCAGCATCAAAACAACATTTGTTTATTCAAGGTTATAAGTGAGGATGGAGTAGCGGGAACCAGTTGGAGACATCTCAGTTAATTAAGTGAAGCCAAGAGCATACTGGTTTCTAAGTCAAGTGTTCTCCATGCTGGTTTCTAGGTCAAGTGTTCTCCATGCTGGTTTCTAAGTCAAGTGTTACTCTGGTATGGAATTATCGCTCCTAACTAAATTTGTTTATCACTTTGTGCAACAAAGCATCACCATTTGGAGAGATCAAAATTTTAAATGAGATAAATTATTATGGTATCAATTTTGCATTAAAAAATCATGTGAGAATTGAGATGCCTAGGATGTAAGTTTTTATTTCCAATATCCAATCAGAATATCCAATGATGTTTCACTTGAGCACTTAACTTTCTTTGTGGTCTCTCTTATATTGAATCTTGTTTCTGATACGGACGATAACTTATTTTTTATTTAAGTTGCAATATAAGATCACTCCTTACATCATTCAATCAACATTGTTTCACAGAAAATTACTTACCTGTTGTAAGGAATAAAGTTCACAAGTGTACATAATGTGCACTTCAACATTCAAGTTGAAACTGATGAGTTATCTTGAGGTAAGTCAAATGATGTTTGAGTAATTTCTCTGGAGGTGGGTTGGACCGACAAACTAACAATGATGGCGCACGTTGCCGCGCCGATCTATTATGGCTCTTATAATTGTTAGGCATATGAGAAGTAATTTGTAGAAATTTATTTGTAACGGTTGAAGTATTGTGCTTTAGTATAGTTTGTACTTGTCTCCATTTTGAAAACTCGTTGGGATAAGTCCTATGCTTGCGAGAGTAGTGTATTCAGGCTTTTTTTAGGTCCAATTTACTTGTGGTTGTTTGATTTTGGATCTCAAGTGTATGGTTTTGAATTAGGATGGTTGATGCATACATGTTTTGTGATTGATCCTGACCTATTTTGGTTCCTAAAAAAATCTCCCTTGCAAAGTCTCACACCCCCAACATCTAATCTAAAAAATAAAAAAGTTGAGGAAAAACAATTGGAATATTTGAGAAATAAAAATAAAATAGCAGCGAAAATACTGCAAAAAAATTGGACATATCTTTACCTAATATTAAAGGGAGGAGGCTTTCATAGGTCTCCATACGTCACCTCTTTATATCCGTTTATTTTATGTTAACCACAAAGATTGGCGGCCGAGATTTTAAAATAGATCTTCTACGTAACGGAAGGAAACACATCCCTCTTTACGTCCACGTCCCCTGTCCCCGTCCGTCCTGGTCTCCAGGTAATCCATGAGGTTACGGTTCCTCAAGTCCACCCTGCTCCCGTATGTCTCCGTGCTCTCTCTTCCCTTTTTGTTTTGAACTCCCACGACCTCTCCCAACAAAATTAAACCCAGTGAAAAAAGAAAAGAAAAATAGGGTTTCTAAATCGTTCCAGATCCGTCCATCGTCGCCCGCCGCCCCAGACGAGGAGCCGTAACAATCCCCTGCTACCGGGAAGCACTCCCACGACACTTCTGTTGTTTCCTGCAGACTGATGCAAAAAAATTATCTAAAGTTGTTTCCTGCAAGGTGTTGCATTCCTCAGGGAGAGCTACGTCAGCGGAGGACGACGGCGGCAGCAAGCAAGTAGTAGTGGCTAGCCAGACGAAGGTGGAGGACCTGGGCTTTCAACCCGGTCCCGAAGTGGCAAACGGTCGGGAGAGAGGACAACACTGGGCGGCTAGCTCGAGATGGGAGGGCGAGATGGGGGCCAAGGATCCCGAGTCGAGGTCAGGGCAGAGGAACGTGTCGGGGGCGGTGAGCTCACAGCCTTGGGTGCGTGCAGGCGCAGGGAAGCACACCTCCTCAGCTGACCCAGATGGCACCATCCATACTGGCGGCCTGGGCAAGAAACAGTAAGATTGGGGATTGGGGAAGAACATGCCCACCTCACACGCTACTCCACCGACTATTTTCTTTCTGTGAATTAGTCCACTGAAGCACCGAATGCTCTTCTCAGGTCTCAAAAGAAAAACAAAGTCGCCGGAATTATGTCCGCCCGTGCTCTAGCCAAGGTACGTCGTTCAAACTGCTCGAGCAATACTGATTTGGAGTTATTTTGGTCAAGCGGGTAAACTGAATGAGCCGTGCCCTGCAAGTTTCTCTGGTGGTCGACAACGAGGTGCCACTGATCTGAATAGGGATGATCAATGGTCTGCACGTTGGTGGTAATTGCAGGAATTGGAGAAGAGACGAGGGGAAAAGGGAAGAGAACGAGTCGAGTCAGACGTAGCACCCACGGAGACAGCCGCGTGCAATCCGAGTATGTTTCACTAGCTAGGATCGATGGCTCAACTTCAAAGGCTCGATCAAAGAGAGAAGAGTTCTGAACCGAGATAGGGTCTCTGAAGCATGGCTACTCTACAAGGACTACTTTGATACCGAACCAGCTTTCCCTGATGAATGGTTTCGTCAACGCTTCCGTATGCGCAAACCATTGTTCTTGCGCACGTGGTGGAGGGAGTGGAGGCGCACGATCAATTTCCTGCAGATGCATCAGAATCTTCGAGATCATTAGGTACACGCACAGCTACTCAGTGATCTTGTGGAGCATATGTGGACCCACAATGGGAACCAAAGAGCTAATGTTTGAATTGTTCACTTAAAATAAATTTTATGTTCAAACATGTATTTTTGCTACCAACAAATGTTTATTTACATGTGATATTCACGTGTATGATGGACATGCATGAATTTGTATGGATTTGAGGATTTAGATTCCAGGTTTGTGGCTGCGTGGTAGGCCATGTGAGTGTCCGTCCGGCGATGTCCGCGGTCGCGCCCGGGCGCGTCCACAGATGTTTGAAGGGCCGGATTTGGTGTATCCGATTTTGGATGCTCTCACTTTACTAGAGATTGTATAGGAATGTCGAATCATATCACACAAATATAGGTTAGCAGGCATGCTATTTATCTATATATAGAATACACCGTGATTTTAACGATATGTTTTTATTGCACGCTTTACTTCTTTGCCCTCTACCTCAAGTTGATTGGTGGGTATATTAGGACACCCCCTCCCCTCCCCAATGAAGTTACTGTGTTATAGACGCGTACCAGACAAGCCTAGATAGTAATTTTCTCCATGGCCAACTATAGGAACTGCTTCCATACATCAATCATACTCTCGATGCTTCTTCTCATATGCGTTGCTACCCATGAACAATGTAAGTTTCGAAAAGCAACCGATCCACTTATTGTTATACCTCAGTTGATTAGTCTTTTCAATACTGATCTTCCATTATCATCGAGTTAATGCATATGCTCTGTATAACTTTTTTTTTGAGTTGTTTATAACTTTTATTTCTTCTGAAGTTCTTACGGTTTTTCTGAGTGCTTGAGTATTTGTTTGTTGTCGTATCAATTACTTGTTAGTTGATAAGCAGAGATTAATGTGAATATTAACTGTTTTATGTTCTATAGTCAGAATCTTGGAAGACATGGAAGCCGTTAGGGTCAATTTACCAGGTGGTCTGTGCGCCCGTGTTCGGGGCTACAAAGACGTATGCATATGTTGTTTAGTAAAGGATTCCTGCTATGATTCATTTGATGAATGCCTGGCCGACTGTCCAAAAACTTCTCCGTTAGACCCAGCGGCAACGATGAATCGTTCTCCATCACCATCCTATCTAATCTAGTCATATGGCTTTTGAAGGATGATGCCGGATGTGCTCATAAATAATTTATTATAATAAACACTAGTAGAAAACGGGCCTTTAGTCCCGGTTGGGAAGGGCCTCTAGTCCCGGTTTTCCAACCAGGACAGCGCAATCGGGACTAAAGGCCTCCCCCTTTAGTCCCAGTCGGGTCACAAACCGGGACTAAAGGCCCTCCACGTGGCTGCGCTCGTGCGCTGGGGCTGGAGGACCTTTAGTCCCGGTTGGTAACACCAACCGGGACTAAAAGGCAGCCACGCGTCAGCACCTGCCAGGCGCTGGATTTTTTTTTTTTTTTGAAAGGAGGGGTTTAGGGGTTTGGAGGGTTTAGGGGTATCATATTGTATTTCCCCTTTTCTTTTTGTGTTTACCATTCAATTCCTTTACATTTAGGGTTTTCATATTGTATCATCGGGGCTTTTCATTCAACTCGACGCTAGCTACTACATATAGCAATGAAGGAACCATTACACAACATCGTCATGATCAATATATAGAGAGAAGTGACCTCTCTTTCTCCGTGCTTGGTCGAACAACAAGTTTTCGTATATCTATTCGACGCTACTACATATAGTACACGTTCATGCATATATACAATATAACATCTCTTACGATCCCTAATATCTAATTACCAAAATCGCATTGCCAATCCCGATAGTATTCTCCGTCTGTAGGTATGACATGGTCAACAAAGAATCCCGTCAATTTCTCTTGAATTGCTCGTATGCGATCAGTTGGTAGGAGTTCGTCCCGTATCCGCGAGATCTAATTTAAAGAAGGGGTCAATATATATATATATATATATATATATATATATATATATATATATATATATATATATATATATATGAATGAAACTCAACACAATTGATGGTAATAAAATAAAAATGTGAATATTGTTTACGTACTTCAAATTGTTCTAAAGATCTGCCCCGCTCAGAGATGCTGTGGCGAATGTACTCGCAAACGTAGTATCCACATAAATTATTCCCGGATTCCTGCCACAAGAACTTTACGAGAATAGAGTTCAATCAAAATGATAATCAAGCATGATAATGGTATTGAAACTAGAATCAATGAGAGATGCGCGGAACTAGCTAGCTAGTAGTACTTACTTTGGGGTGGTGAAATCGCAGCTTCTTTTTCCATTCACCCCTAACCTGGTTGGTGAACTTTTTCCAAACCCTGCCCGGCAAAGAAAATGATTACTTGATATCAGGAAATGAACGAAAGTTGTCGATATGGTGCGATAATGATTGAACTTACTTCTGGAGCATTTGACTCATGTCCGCCCACTCCTTAGGCTCTTTACGTCTCGAGTCCAAGACAACTACTAGTCCCGCGTCAAGCCGAATGGCTAGCAGAATAAAGTGGAACCTGCGCACGCATAACTCATCAATTACACTTAACCTCGAGTAAGCGAAACAGAATGTGCACAAGACAGTAACACTCACTGGAAGTTGTAAGGAAATAGTATTTTCCTTTTGTTTTGTTGTCCAAGTAACGCCTTTAGCAAGTAATTCTCTGTATCATCGGGTTTTTTTTGTACCGTATATTCATTTACGGTATTTGGGTTAATGAACCCAATGTCATAGATTTTTCCTCTGCATTCGCGGATCTTCAATCTGCATAATATAGTGTGAGGATAATTATACATGCAATGAACGAGCTGAGCTAGAGACTTAATTACAGAAAAAAATACTTACAGACAATAGCAACTGACGATAGTTTTGTCGAGGGCGTCTTGATTGTATAACTGAAATAATTCTTCAAATTCAATGTACAACGCCTCGACTCCATTGAAGTAGTGCTCATCTTTAATTCCCACGCAGATACTGTCGGTCCCTTCCTTGCAGGCTTTCAAGTACCAGTTATGCAATGTTCGCATCATCGTTGATAGACGCGGGAGCTGCTCAGGTCTGACGAGAGGCTTCCCGTGCTCGTATCTAAAGGCTACGACATCAGCCATTTCAAACTCTACCTCATCGCCTAAGTAATCACAAAGAGTGTAACCAGGATGAGCGGCCGCTACCCCCGGATCATTAGCGATATCGGGAAACACCTTGAGCGGGGGGCACGATTGTTTTTCCCGTTCGCCGAGCTGGGGAATTGTTTTCCCACTTCTTGCAGCACTGCTAGTACTTCCCGACCTTTTCGCTTCATGAAATGTCTTTACAATACAGCGGTCATAGTGTGAGAGCGGCGGAGGAGGTGGTGGTCGCTGAAGGGCATCCAGACAGCGCTTCGCTTTTACCGAATCTATTTTCTCCTTTGGATCTGGACGTTTCGGTGCAAGCTGGCGTTTCACATCGGCAGCCACGAACTCTTTGGTTTCCTCCTCAGTCATGTCGTATGGTAACTTGGGAGGAGCCTTCTTGACGCTTGGACCTGCTCTGGATTTCTTCGTTGTTGTACTGCTAGCCGCCAGAGCGACGGCGGGTCTCTTCTGCCGTTGCTGAGGCGGCGGAGGAGGCGGAGTCAGCTGACGCAGCGGAGGAGGCGGAGTCCGCTGACGCGGCAGAGACAGCTGAGGCGGCGGAGGATTCTGCTAAGGGGCCTCCTCCGGCGGAGTCCGCTGACGCGGCGGAGACAGCTGAGGCGGCGGAGTGTGCTGACGCGGCGGAGACGACTGAGGCAGCGGAGATAGAGCTGGACTGTGAGGAGTCTGTTGAGGGGCCTCCTCCGGCTGAGTCTGCTGACGCGGCGTCCATTGTGGAAGCACGATGTTTTCCTTTCTCCATAGAATGGTAGTCCTTACGGCATCTACCAGATGAGTCTCCCCTTCACCTGTAGGGTACTCAAGCTCCAGCCCCTCGAATCCTTTGGTAACTTCATCCACCCCGACAATAGCAAAGCCATCTGGAATCGGATAGCAATGGAAAGTTGCATCAGGTCTAGGAGGTAAGACATAGCCGACCGCCACCTTCAAGGTTAGATTGATGCATTTCGCCATTAGCTCACAATGTTCCCTCTCCGTGATATAATCCACGGGGTAGCGAGGAGCCGTGATATCAGGCCGAACGAGCTCCGTGGAAGCCACGCTGCTTTTCCGCTGAGATGGTGGGGTAGCTTCGTGGGCAGTATCGAATGAAGGATCTTCGTGCTGCTGAGATGGTGGGTCGGTAGCTCGCTGACTGGTAAGTGCCTCTAGTTTCTTCTCCTGCAACGCTAATCTTTGTTCTACATTCTGCATCCGGTCTGCTTCCTCTTTCTCCCTCGGCTTCTATAACCAGTGCTGTCGGGAAACCCATGCACCCACGGAACGGAGCCTGCTGTGCCTCGTGTTCGTCCAGGGTGTTCAGGATTCCCGAGGGTGCGTGACAGCACGTCCTTCTCTCTGTCGGGATGGAACCTCCCTTCCTGCACGTCCTTGATTGCTTCCTGAATCTTTGTGACGGGTGTTTCAAGTTGTTCTTTCGTGTAAACACACTTCCCTGTTTCTGGGTCCAAAGTTCCCCCATGCCCGAAGAACCAAGTCCTTACCTGTTCGGGCCAGGTCGATGTCGCTGGTTCGATCCCTTTAGCAAGCAGGTCTTTCTCAGCTTTGTCCCACGTAGGCCGGGCAACCTTGTAGCCACCTGACCCCGTAACATGGTGTTACTGCTTCTTTGCAGCATTTAGCTTATTTGTCTGTGACCTGTTCTTAGCTTTCTCCGATTTCTTGTACGCCACAAATGCGGGCCAGTGATCTTTTATCTTCGCATATTGACCGGTGAATTCTGGAGTCTCGTCTTTCTCGACAAACTGTTCGTTCAATCTTTTCTTCCAGTTCTTCTGCCATCTTCTTAAGAGCCCATTTTTTGACTTTTCGCTGTATAACTGGGTTATTTGGATCCTCCTCTGGCGGTAGGCTGAAATTTATCATGAGCGAGTTCCAAAGCTGATCTTTGCATCTATAGTCGCCATAAGAAACTCCATCGTCCTTCTTCTTATTCCATTCTTGGATGCTGATCGGGACGCTGTCCCTAACAACAACTCCGCACTAATGTATAAATCGGTCTTGGGTCCGCTTGGGAACAGTCGGTTTGCCATCTGGATCGACTTCTTAGATCGTGAACCTTTCATTCTCGGCCAACCTTTTCTTCGGGCCTCGTCTCCTTATAGAAGTTTGGCTCGATCCGGAGGGCTAAAAGAAGAAAGAAGTGTTAATATATGTACATACAAAACAATTAATGCATCTAGTCAGCAGATGCTTAATTAATATATATACCTCGCCGGACTTTGCAACAGTTAAGGCTCCAACACTGGCGGAGCCGTCATCTTCTCTTCCCTCACCATCGGAGTTGTTGAGAAACTGTGAGGGGCTATCATCACCTCCGTCGCGGATTATATCCCCCAACATCTCTTCTTTTTCTAAGTCTCTGTCGTGTTCCATAGTTTCTGCAAATATTACAACATGGTAATATACAACCATGAGAGATGGATTAGTGGCAAACATAGACCTAATCACAACAAGGAATCATATGCATATGAGCAATGGATTAGTGGATTATCGGGGTTATGTTTTAACGACCCCCTCCCCCCTCATGTCGAAGTTATACCGAAATTATCGAGGTTATGTTTTAACTACCCCCCCGCCCTCATGTCAAAGTCAATGAACAACATGAAAATTTGTAAGTGATTGTAAACTTTTATGCTTCATTTATATGAAGATCAATTATCCAATATAAATATGTTCGCGATATGAGGCATTGGACATTATCTAGAATCATATCTGATGAGTCGTCCTATCTTTCGGGAGATGATACTTTGCGGACCGCCTCTCTCATGCCTGTCCGACGTGCAAATCAGGTTTTCATATGCCTCAAAATCAAAGTTATCGGGGTTATGTTCTAACGACCCCCCCTCTCATGTCGAAGTTACGACGATATTTGTACAAGATGAATACAAGATTTATACACAAGATGAATACAAGATTTATACACAAGATGAATACACAACTCAACAAATGAACCAACCATCATCCTATGAACAAAGCTCAACATACGACAAATGGACACCTTTTGTCGAACAGCGGAGGGACGATCAGGGACCAACTCCAAGGAGATGCAACACCGCAACCTGTAATTCCACCGAGTGAAAAAAATTAGGCAAACCCAAGTATGCCACTGGATAGAATGGAAGATTTTAGTTGAAATGGACCTATAAAGATCATGGCAAATGGATGCACGGAACTCAAATGGTGATCAAAGCAATATGCAATGCAAATCTGTCCATTATAGCTAGATACCAATTTGAAAGCAAGATTTGAACATGCTACAGAATTTCTACATGGCAACAAATGGCATGACATGAATGTACATGTAACACATGGCAAAACATGCTTACTGAACTAATTCAAATGACCCCTAGATCAATGGCAATCATCATGACAAGTTGACAAGTATTAACAGATTTTCAGACTTGGTGATATTTGCATGCCATGGCAGAAATGAATAGATAGCAAGTTTACAAGCTTGTAGCACTCACTACAGGTCCTAACATGGCATGAAGTAAAATGTACCAGCAAGATGACATCAAAATGCTCCTACTTCATGTTCAAAGATTGCCCAAAAGATGCTTGCATTAAAACATACAAAAAAGACAAAATGAACTCTAATGCAAAAAAAATGTTCTTCAATTTGTTTTAGTAACCACTCATCATATCTCAATTTTGGAGCACATCTCACATAGCTATTTAACAACATCTCAAATTGAAAAAAAAGCTAATGAATCTATTTTAGAAACTAAGTTGGAATTTATATTTATCCTAGTTTCTTTGATTTACAAAGGAACCATATTTTCTATAATTCTTCTGCACCCACAAAAATTATCCTAGCAACTAGGCAGTACCCACAACCCATTTCACCAAAAACTTTGAGTTCCACAGTTCAAAATTTTCAAATTCCATCCAGTTCAAATTTGGTCCATATTCAAACTCCATGACCAAAACCTATTTTTAATTGCTCCAAAAATTCTAAAACTTTGCCAGACCCTCTTATATGCTTCAACACCTCACCAGAAAAATTCCCAAGAATTACTAAAATCCCTAGGACCCTCTGGCATTTCATCATACATGTGGTGTGCACACTGTTCACCCTGTCGAAAAATTCAGAAATGCAGAAGATTCAGAGAGAGAGGGAGACGGCGCCGTGCGCGGGCGGCGTCGGGGTCGGCCAGCAGCGCGGGGGGGGGGGAATAGGAGGAGGAGGAGGGGATCGGGGCGGCGCTCACAGCGAGGAGGTGTCGGCGACGACGTCGGGGCAGGGCTCGGCAACGGCGACGACGACGTTTAGGGCACGACGAGGGCGTCGGCGAGGGGGGGGGGACGGCTCGGAGGCGACGGCGATCTCCGGCGCAGCAGCCTGGCGGCGTCGTGCTGTGGTTCGGCGTCAGGGGAGAGAATGGGAGAAAAAATTTGAAGTGCTGCTTATATACCCAACCCTTTAGTCCCGGTTGGTGGCTCCAACCGGGACTAAAGGCCCCCCTTTAGTCTCGGTCCGAGCCACCAACCGGGACTAAAGGTGAATTTCACCAGGCCGAGCGGCGGGAAGCCCAGGCCTTTAGTCCCGGTTGGTGGCTCGCACCGAGACTAAAGGGGGGCCTTTAGTCCTGGTTGGAGCCACCAACCGGGACTAAAGGGTTGGTCCTGGCGTGGTGGAAGTTTAGTCCCACCTCGCCAAGCAAGAGGCACTCGCACCTGTTTATAAGCCCCGCTGCGATATCCGTCCCGAGCTCCTCTCTAAAGCAGGCAGTACATGCCTAACGTTCCTCTCTGCCCTCGTGGGCCTACTTGCCCTGCGGGCCTGCATCCTGGCCCATGTATAGTTGGGTTTCTAGTCGTATGCAGGCTGTGGTGGCCTGGTAGGCGGGCATTTTTTTATTTTTTGTATATGTTATGTAATTTTTTTAGTCCCGGTTGGTGGCTCCAACCGGGACTAAAGGTCTTTTCCAGTTTTTTTTGTTTTTTGCTTTATTTTTTTTTCTTTTGTTTCTACTTACAGCCAAATATTTAGAGTTTTTGAGTGAATCTTTTTGGTTTAGGTCACAAAAATTATAAACTTTCTGTTAGTGCCAGTAGTTTTCAAATTTGAATAGTTTAAATTTGAATTCTTTGAAATTTGTGTGAATCACTAGTTTGTGAATAACTTTACTTTAAAAATAGATTTTTGAGTGATTCTTTTTCTTGCTGTTTAATATTAGTGTGTTTTATCAGTATGTTCAATTTGGTAATTTTTAGGTTATTTTAAATAGGTGTTTTAATCAAAAACAGATTCTGTTTTGCTCTTTTAGTTTTATAGCTCAAAAAAATCATTAAATGCATGAAAAATAGCGAATGAAGTCAGAAAGGGTTGAAAATTGATGATGTGGCTTTGAATGGTGCATGTTGAATGCACAAAAAGTCTGGAGTTAAAATAAGTTTAAAAAAATGAAATGCCTTTGTAACAGATGAGTTTTCGTCCGAAACCCTGATACTTCGAAAGAGATTGTCCAGTTTGTACACGAAGTGCATCCAGTTTTTGCCGTAACCCTCTCAACTTTTTAGCACATGCTATGTGGGTGAAATGATGATACCATGCCAAGTTTCAACCTTTTCAGAGTTCATTTGTAGTGCTTTTCAATTTCAGGGTCATTTAGCTCAAAAAAAATCAATAAATGCATGAAAAATAGCAAATGAAGTCAGAAAGGGTTGAAAATTGATGACGTGGCTTTGAATGGTGCATATTGAACGCAGAAAAAGTCTGGAGTTAAAAATAAGATTATAAAAATAAAATGCCTTTGTAACAGATGAGTTTTCGTCCGAAACCCTGATACTTCGAAAGAGATTGTCCAGTTTGTACACGAAGTGCATCCAGTTTTTGCCGTAACCCTCTCAACTTTTTAGCTCATGATATGTGGGTGAAATGATGATACCATGCCAAGTTTCAACCTTTTCAGAGTTCATTTGTAGTGCTTTTCAATTTCAGGGTCATTTAGCTAAAAAAAATCAATAAATGCATGAAAAATAGCGTTCCTTCGCGTTTCAAATGCCAAAACACATATATACCCTAACTATTACAAAGATTCCCTCCGGTTTGTCCGAAGTGGCACTTTCCAGATAAGTCCGGAAACTCACTAGAGAAGAAAGTGATGACGGTGAAGCCGGTCACATCCCAGAGTGGGATCTTGGGGTATAAAACTTTTTCTTCGCGTGTGTCCCTTTCTTATTGCGCCGTAACCATGGATAATCTTCATCATTTAACAGGATGCTTGGGTCAGTCTTCATTCTGAAGGGAGAAATTTCATGAAACTTTTCATAATCTTCTGACATGTCTGTCTTATCCTCCACTCCCACGATGTTTCTTTTCCCTGAAAGAACTATGTGGCGCTTTGGCTCATCGTATGATGTATTCGCTTCCTTATCTTTTCTTTTTCTCGGTTTGGTAGACATGTCCTTCACATAGAAAACTTGCGCCACATCATTGGCTAGGACGAATGGTTCGTCTGTGTACCCAAGATTGTTGAGATCCACTGTTGACATTCCGTACTGCGGTCTACCTGTACCTCGCCTCTTGACAGATTGACCCATTTGCACCGAAACAAAGGGACCTTAAAATCACGTCCATAGTCAAGTTCCCATATGTCCTCTATGTAACCATAATATGTGTCCTTTGCCCTATTGGTGTTTGCTGCATCAAAGCGGACACCACTGTTTTGGTTGGTGCTCTTTTTATCTTGGGCGATCGTGTAAAATGTATTCCCATTTATCTCGTACCCTTGGAAAGTCAATACAGTCAAAGATGGTGTCCTGGCCAACAAGTACAGCTCATCTCCAACAGTGGTGTTACCCATGAGATGTGTTTGCAACCAACCGCCGAAAGTCCCCATGTGTTCACGTGTAATCCAGTCATCAGACTACTCCGGGTGTTTGGAGCATAGAATATTCTTGTGTTCATTGATATACGGGGCCACCAAGGTAGAATTCTGTAGAACTGTGTAGTGTGCTTGCGCCCAAGAATGCCCGTCCCTACATATTATTGAGTTCGGTCCTAGCGTGCCTTTTCCACCCAGTCTCCCCTCATGCCGCGATTCAGGAACACCAATCGGCTTAAGGTCAGGAATAAAGTCAACACAAAACTCAATGACCTCCTCTGTTTGATGGCCCGTGGAGATGCTTCCTTCTGGCCTAGCACGGTTACGAACATATTTCTTTAAGACTCCCATGAACCTCTCAAAGGGGAACATATTGTGTAGAAATACAGGACCCATAATTGCAATCTCGTCGACTAGGTGAACTAGGACGTGCGTCATAATATTGAAGAAAGATGGTGGGAACACCAACTCGAAACTGATAAGACATTGGACCAAATCATTCTGTAACCTTGGTAGGATTTCTGGATCGATTACCTTCTGAGAAATTGCATTGAGGAATGCACATAGCTTCACAATGGCTAATCGAACATTTTCTGGTAGAAGCCCCCTCAATGCAACTGGAAGCAGTTGCGTCATAATCACGTGGCAGTCATGAGACTTTAGGTTCTGGAATTTTTTCTCTGCCATATTTATTATTTCCTTTATATTCGACGAGAAGCCAGACGGGACCTTGATACTGAGCAGGCATTCAAAAAAAAATTCCTTCTCTGCTTTGGTAAGAGCGTAGCTGGCAGGACCTTGATACTGCTTTGGATGCATGCCGTCTTTTTCGTTCATACATTGCTGGTCCTCCCGTGCCTCCGGTGTATCTTTGGTCTTCCCATACACGCCCAAGAAGCCTAGCAGGTTCACGCAAAGATTCTTCGTCACGTGCATCACGTCGATTGCAGAGTGGACCTCTAGGTCTTTCCAATAGGGTAGGTCCCAAAATATAGATTTCTTCTTCCACATGGCTGCGTGTCCGTCAGCGTCATTCGGAACAGATTGTCCGCCAGGACCCTTTCCAAAGATTACTTGTAAATCCTTGACCATATCAAGTATATCATCACCGGTACGGAGGACAGGCTTCTTCCGGTGATCTGCCTCACCTTTGAAATGCTTGCCTTTCTTTCTTAAGGCATGCTTGGTCGAAAGAAATTGACGATGTCCCAGGTACACATTCTTCTTGCATTTGTCCAAATATATACTTTCGGTCTCATTTAAACAGTGCGTGCATGCGTTGTATCCCTTGTTTGTCTGTCCTGAAAGGTTACTAAGAGCAGGCCAATCATTGATGGTTACAAACAGCAACGCTCGTAGGTCAAATTCCTGCTGTTTGTGCTCATTCCACACACGTACACCTTTTATGTCCCACAGCTGTAAAAGTTCTTCAACTAATGGCCTTAGGTACACATCAATGTCGTTGCCGGGTTGCTTAGGGCCTTGGATGATCACTGGCATCATAATGAACTTCCGCTTCATGCACAACCAAGGAGGAAGGTTATAGATACATAGAGTCACAGGCCAGGTGCTATGATTGCTGCTCTGCTCCCCAAAAGGATTAATGCCATCTGCACTTAAACCAAACCATAATTTCCTTGCATCACCTGCAAAGTCCGACCACTTTCTCTCGATTTTTCTCCACTGCGACCCATCAGCGGGTACTCTCAACTTCCCGTCTTTCTTACGGTCTTCTTTGTGCCATCGCAACAACTTGGCATGCTCTTTGTTTCTAAACAGACGTTTCAACCGTGGTATTATAGGAGCATACCACATCACCTTGGCAGGAACCCTCTTCCTGGGGCGCTCGCCCTCAACATCACCAGGGTCATCTCGTCTGATCTTATACCGCAATGCACCGCATACCGGGCATGCATTCAAATTCTCGTACTCCTCACCGTGGTAGAGGATGCAGTCATTAGGGCATGCATGTATCTTCTCCACCTCTAATCCTAGAGGGCAGAGAACCTTCTTTGCTTCGTACGTACTGTCAGGCAATTCGTTATCCTTTGGAAGCTTCTTCTTCACTATTTTCAGTAGCTTCCCAAATCCCTTGTCAGATACACCATTCTCTGCCTTCCATTGCAGCAATTCCAGTGCGGTACCGAGCTTTGTGTTGCCATCTTCGCAATTTGGGTACAACCCTTTTTTGTGATCCTCTAACATGCGATCGAACTTCAACTTCTCCCTTTCACTTTCGCATCCTCTCTGTGCATCAACAATGACCCGGCGAAGATCATCATCGGGCACATATGGTGCCTCTTGATCTTCAACTTCCCCCGTTGCAGTATCACCGTATTCAGGGAACATAGGATAGTTGTCATCATCCTCTTCTTCTTCGTTGTCTTCCATCATAACCCCTCTTTCTCTGTGCTTGGTCCAAACATTATAGTGTGGCATGAAACCCTTCTCAAGCAGGTGAAAGTGAAGGGTTTTCGAGGAAGTGTAATCCTTCGTATTCCCACAGACAGTACATGGACAATACATAAAACCATTCTGTTTGTTTGCCTCAGCCACTTCGAGAAAATTATGCAGGCCCGTAATGTACTCGGATGTGCGTCGGTCACCGTACATTCATTGCCGGTTCATCTGCGTGCATCATATAATTAAGTGTATCAAAACCATTACAGAACATCATGAATAGAGAAATGACCAAATTAATACAAGTTCATCATCACATTAAAACCAAAGTACAGTAGTGATCAAATGTTATTACTGAAAAAATAAATACATAAAGTTCATACATAGTTATCATAGAACAACATACAGCTCTCTAGAGCATCTAATTAAAACATACATTGAAACTAACATACAACTATGTAAAACATTTAAATGCAACAACAAATGCAATCAAAATCGCAACTAAGGTAATAATTGATCCAACAGCATAATGATACCAAGCCTCATTATCAATGGCATATTTTCTAATCTTTCTAATCTTCAAGCGCATTGCATCCATCTGGATCTTGTGTAGATCGACGACATCGGCAACATGCAACTCCAATTTCATCTTCTCTTCTTCAATTCTTTTCAATTTTTCTTTTAAATAATTGTTTTCTTTTTCAACTAAATTTAACCTCTCGACAAGAGGGTCGGTTGGAATTTCCGGTTCACATACCTCCTAGATAAAAACATCTATGTCACGTTGGTCGGCATAATTGTCATAAACACTAAATGAAACAAATAGTTATAAAAGATAATATACCACATCCGAATCATAGATCGGACGAGAGCCGACGGGGGCGGATACCAAAACCATGGCACTAGCTATATAATAACAAACAATAATACAAGTAAGAAAATTATACAAGTAGCTATCTAAATCATACAAGTAAGAATTTTTTCTTTTAAAAATAAGATAAGAACAAGAGGCTCACCACGGTGGTGCCAGCGACAAGATCGGCGCGGGCGATCGACGGCGGTGAGGACGGGGACGGGGACGGGACGGCACCCTACACATGTGCAAACTCTAAGAAGTTAATTTGAGCTCAAATTGTGCATCTAAATCAAAAGAACTCCCACATACACACCTCCACTAAAACCCACAAACCACTATACTTCTAGAGCATTTGAAATGAGCTAAACTAGCAGTGAGAGATGAAAGGATGAAGTTGCTAACCTTTTAGAACACTTGGATAGTTGGTGCACCGCCAAACCTAGACAAATCTTGGGGAAATGTAGCTTGGAGGTCGAGCTTAGAGAGGAGAAAGCTTAAGTGTGGCTCGGGCATTTCATCAAACACCTCATGTGCATAGGAGGTGAGAACAGAGTGGCACACACCTCCCACATGCCGGCCGGCCAAAAAACAGAGGAGTGAGTGCGCAGGGGCGAGCATATATATAGGCATCTTTTTAGTCCCGGTTGGTGTCTAGAACCGGGACTGAAGACTGACCTTCAGTCCCGGTTCCAGACACCAACCGGGACTAAAGGGGTTGCGCCAGGAGCGAGGGCCTTTAGTCCCGGTTGGTGGCTGGAACCGGGACTAAAGGTCCCAGCCGAACCGGGACTGGTGCCTGCCGAGGCCCGGCCGGCATCCTGGCCGCTCGAACCGGGACTGATGCACGCATTAGTCCCGGTTCGTAAGTAGACCGGGACTGTTGCTCTGATCTGGCAAAAACCAATGCCCTGTTTTCTACTAGTGAAATAATATCATAATACTTGCTTTACAATAGTTGATAAGTTATATATCAATGTTCTTTACGAGTTAATTAGTTTTTTGTTTTATTTGCACGTGCACTGGGATTAAAACGCCACCGCTTCACCGTGCCACCTACAAAACATACATGCTGCCATTGCTCCTCTAAACCATTCTCTTCACATGGCACCAGTGCCACTTCACGCGTAATTTTGTTCTATGTGAATCACCCTCCCAACGCACCCTGCTATCCCTCCAAGCGCCTTCGATGCGCCCAGCCGTGCCACCAATCGCCACTAATGCCCCAATGTTTGAGATGGGCTAGAAACACCGCCATGTCGATTAGAGTACTATTTCCTCACACACAGTACACGCTCCAAGAAGGTGATTTGCCACCATGGTGGTTATCTCTTCGGCATCCTCGGTATCGTTCGACATGTCGCCCCCCATCACCGTTGTTGTCCTTGATGACATTGCCGCCATGGTGGTTACCTCTTCGGCATCCTTGGTGCCGTTCGTCATGCCGCCCCCATCACTGTTGTTGTCCTTGATGCCATTAGTGACATCGCCAAATGGAACCAAACCCGTCACAGTTAAGGATGGCAATGGGTAGGGGTATGGTGCGGGTACAATGATCCCATACCCATACCCATGTTTCTCATGGGCGTAAAATCATACCCCTACCCTACCCATAGGGCATAAATCCATGCCCGTGCCCATACCCTATGGGTATGTATGCCCGATGGGTACCCATCGGACATAACAACACATCATTGAAAGGTGGGAAGGCGGCGTAGTTGCTAGGTCTATTGCACCTACAAGAGGTTTATAGGGTTAGGGAAATGGTGATTGTAAGGAGGGGCGGGGTATTGCCGGGGGAGTACAAGAAGACGATGAAGGTGGACTCATTATTTTAGGTTCATGACACATGTGACCTACCTATATGATCATCGAGTCGGGTTTGGGCATACCCATTGGCACATAATTGTACCCATGTCCTACCCATGACTAGTCGGGTAGGGTTTGTGTACTACCCACGGGCATGAAAATCTACCCATACCCTACACATATGGGTCGGGTACCCATAGGTAAAATTGTCATCCTTAGTCACAGTGCGGCACGTAGCAAAAGGAAAATGACGACTGAGAGAAGATTTTCCGTGGTGAGATTTGCGTATATTTCATCCCAATTGACTGAAAATGACAACAATTACCCCAAACAATGGGAGTGTCTAATAAATAGTCGACTGATTTCCATTTGGGTATCCGTCAAATATTTGGCCCAATCCACTCTTTGTTTTTGACCCAATTGGAATAAATGCATACTTTTCCCCTCAGACCGGCCCACTGCTCCAATCCCGCTAGCCGCCCGGCCAATTGAAAGTACTAACAGGCGGTTTCCAGTTTAACGGTTTTGTACCATAGCGAGACCCAGTGCTGAATGGCAGGTGATGTTGTACTGAAATATTTTCTCCATTTCCCACAAAAATTATTTCTCTTTTTTTTGCGGGTGATAAAAATTATTTTCTCCATTTCCCATAAAAAATATTTTATCCATTTGTTCGTTAGTTTTTTTTTTGCAAAAATGATTCAGATCTATTATCAAATTCACCGGAAGGACAAAGCACCTTAAATATAATAAAAATTGCATCGAGATTCCAAGACCACCGAATGAAATCCATCATTTTGCGGGAATAGGAAAAAAGTCAAAACATTACAATCAGGCTACAACGAGCACGACATTTCGGAGCTCGGCCTCCATGGAGGCCGAACTTTTTGAAATTCAAAATTCATACTTTTTGGTTTCAAAAAAATCTGATAAAATTGTACAAGTACACAAGGATGTGATGTGCATGTGCGTAAAATTTCAGAATGAAATACCTTGAGATGCGATATGTGCAAAAAGAACAAATTCATGGACTTTTGGGATGAATAGTATCATATGTTGAAAAGTTACAGATTTGTCTTTTTTGCACAGCCCTCATTTCAACATATTTCACCCTGAAAATTTACACACATGTGTGTTATGCCTCCATGTATGTCTGTATTTTTTTCAGAATTTTTTGAAATGTAAAAATTATGAATTTTGTTGAATTTTGAATTTTTCAAAAACCGGCCTTCATGGAGGCCGAGCTCCAAAAGCAATTTCCGGGCTACAACCAGCCACTTTATGAAACTGTTGGCGATTTACAATACACCACCTAATTTTGATTTGGACTGAGAACGATCAGAATCATCAATACAAGCTTAAACTGGTCTCCAGGGTCGCGATTTCCCCCCCTCAAATGTCTTAGAAACACCGGCATTGATAATGTCTTGTAAAGAAACCTAACAAGCTACAAGTAGAGCTGGCAAAAAACCCAACACTGGATTCAAACCGGTGCTCAACAACATCAGTCGTAGCACAAAATGATCCTACCCGAAATGCGGTTGTGTAGACTATCAAAGATCAATTCCAAACTTGAAAATAACGCGACCATCAGCTGTTGTGTGATATTTTGTCTTTGTTTAGCGTAGTCCACCTATCGCCGGTGTGGATGTTATGCTCGTCGGGATGTTGATCTATGAAACAAATTGCTAGCAATTTTCTGAACATAGAAGATAAAAAGAACATTGTGACATGAAGAATGACAACAAAATCAAGCAAAACAGAAAAAGTGACACTCAAAAACGGTTAATGCAAAATAAACTTGAGTTACAAGAGACTATAGTTCTATGATGTAT
The DNA here is from genome assembly GCA_039707655.1 of Elymus sibiricus. Taxonomy (NCBI): domain Eukaryota; kingdom Viridiplantae; phylum Streptophyta; class Magnoliopsida; order Poales; family Poaceae; genus Elymus; species Elymus sibiricus. Next base: position 332,239,953 of record CM077674.1, on the reverse strand, counting down.
GAGTGAACCGAAGCACGATCAGTGCCCCAATGCCCTCATCATCATTTAGCAAGTGGTCACGCTAATGGCTAACACTACACTTCCGCAAAAGCATAGCATGGTACTTATTAAAAGGGATTAAGCTGGCCCTTCACGCCTCCCACTTATGGCTAGAACTTATTTGGTGCAGATGGAGAAGGGCTATCATGTATACTGTTGTGCAAGTTTGGAAAAAGCTCCAACACTGAAAACCGAGTAAAGAAAAATGAACAATTACGAGAAAAAGAAGGACATATCAAATAAATGATAAATGCTGAGAAAAATAATGACATGGCAGATAAAATAATAAATGCTGACTGGCAAGGAGGAATGATAACGGAAAGGAAATAAAACATGAACAATCACAAGGCAAAGGTATACTGAAATCTGATGCACTAAAGATTAAAGAATGAAGACTAAGGACGTAGAATAGAGACTGAAAAATGATAGACCAAAGAGTGAGAGAGTGATTACGAAAATATAGAAGAATGAATATTTGAGGTACTAAAAGGAAGTGGTCATCGTCCTACAAGAGCCGTGCAAGCTTACAGACCGAGGAACAAAATATCAAGAGTAACGATGAATAAAAAGACTTTTGGGACGTGGACGTGCAACAGATTCTGAAGATACGTACGTCACCGCGGAATCGTGTGGACTTTCTTGCATGGTTCCCGGAGAAATCTGGTCGTTTTACTGTGAAGAGCGCCTATAAATTGGCGACGAAGGAACATGATGAACAATTCGCGGGAGGAGCATCAAGTACAAACCCAGAGGGTGAGCGTTCTCTCTGGAACATGGTGTGGCGTGCAAAGGTTCCGTTGAAGATGCGTATTACCGCATGGAAAGCAGCCTCTGGTGCACTAGCGACTGAACAAAATAAGGTATACCGTCACCTCTCATCTTTTGGTCGTTGTCGGGTATGCGGCCGTGACACCGAGGATACGTATCATGCGCTTATTACATGCCCTCAGGCGAGAAGTGTGTGGCAGGCCATGCGTTCGTTATGGCCTCTGCCTGCTGACGAGGTACTAGTGGATAGTGGGAAAGAATGGCTTCTACATGTTCTAGCAGAGTGCAATGATCAATCACGGGACTTGGTAATTCTTCTCATCTGGAGGATATGGCAATTAAGAAACGATGTGGTGCATGGCAAGGATGTACCATCGATTGAGATTACCAAGGAGTTTCTGGATAGCTATTATAAATCTCTTGGTCTCACGAGGAAATATAGTATGGATGAGATTATAAAGGGTAAAATGCTACTACAAGAGGAGACACCACGTCAGGTGGTGCATCATGTGGTGCCGCCTGCCCCCTGGCCACCACCGCCGTCAGGATGGACAGCTTTGTCCGTCGATGGTTCCTTCTCCAGGCAGGATGGTAGCGCAGGAGTTGGTATGATCCTACGTCGGGAGGATGGCTCGGTTATATTTTCTGCATACCGAGTTATTTTTCACTGCAACGAGGCACTTGAGGCGGAGATACATGCGCTTATGCAAGGTTTGGCCCTGGCTGCACAACATACGGATCGTCCAGTGATGGTCCAAGCTGATTCCTCAGAGGTTCTCTCAATACTCGTAGGTGATAATTGGTCTCGTTCAGCTTATGGACATTTGGTAGCTGAAATCAAGGCGACGATGATTGGCAGGGAGTTTATTCATCAGAAAATCAGTAGAGCTCAAAATAGGGTAGCAGATTGTATGGCAAATTATAGCCGTACTGAGTCGTGTACTGCGGTATGGATGAGCAGATGTCCTCCATGTTGTGAGGATATATTGCCACTCGATTGTAACCCTATGATCCATGAATAAAACTCCCTTAGTTGCGCAAAAAAAAAACGATGAATAAAATGTGATGTCTGAAGAATTACGCCTAACAAATTGAATGCAAGATTAAAGACTCATGAAAAAAATCAAAGAGGATGGCCGAGGGTCTAAAAGTAGAAAGCTAGGAAGACAAGGTAACTAAAGTAACTAACTGAAGGAGATAGCCCATACACGAGTCGAGTGGCTGGTGGATGCCCTCTATCCACTTGGGGCGTGTTTGGTTGTCACCTACGAATTTGCCTTCATTGCATGCTTGACCCAGTTGAGCCTGGTCAAGGAAAAACAGACAAAAAACTAACATCTGCATGTTGTTTGGTTGCCCGCATCTAGGCCTCTTGCATTAATTAGGGGAGCAATTTTGACATGTTGTTCGGTGTCCTGCATTGGCTCGACTCATGCAACTACACGGTGTTTGGTTGCATACACGGGATATGATTAAGAGTCAACACTTACACTTAACACACAGAGTTACACTAGAGTGCCGTGCGACTGCAGTAGACGGTGACCGCGGCGCCGCGGCTGACACGGCTCAGCATGGAGTCACGGGCGAGCGTTCCTGCCGGCGTCACGGCGAACTAGTTGCTAGCGTCGTCGCCGCAGAGAAAGTCCATGCGGAGGAGCGCTGAGGCAGAGGACGGGGGAGGAGAAATGCAGTGCCTGTCGGACCATGGCGACTGCGATGGACGGTGGTCGCGGCCCCGCATCCGACACGACGAGCACGGAGTCGTGGGCGAGTGACCCCATCGGTGGCGCGGTGAACTAAATGCTAGTGTGGCGCAGGGGGGCGAATAGTAGGGCGCTGAGGACAGAGGAGGAGAAATACAGTGTGTGCGCTATGACAGCGTCAGTGTAGTAGGACGAGTGAGAGGAGGTCGAAATGAACGACGCCGGAGACGACTCCAGTGTAGTAGGACGCGGGCAAGGGGTTCGAGAGGAACGACGTCGGTGGTGGTGACAGTGCAACAAGGCGCGGGAGAGGAGGCCGAGAGGAACAACTCCGGCGGTGGTGCCAGTGTGGTAGTACGCATGAGAGAAGGCAGAGAGGCAGCGGCACCGCGTCCGACATGACGAGCACGAATTCGCGGGTGAGCGATCCCGTTGGCGACACGACGAACTAGTTGCTAGCCTCGTCGCCGCAGAAAAAGTCCATGCGGTGAGACGAATAGGCGGGCGCCGAGTCGGAGGACAGAGGAGAAGAAATATAGTGTGCGCGCCATGGCGCCGTTAGTGCAGTAGGATGCAAGAGAGGAGGTCGAGATGAACGACAGCGACGATGATGCCACTGCAGAAAGACGCAGGAGAGGAGATCGAGAGGAACCATGCCGACAGTGGCGTCAGTGTAACAGGACGCGGGACAGGGGCCTAGAGGAACATTAAGGAGTGTCTTAAACCAAACCACACATATGCATATGTACAATCACGAGGAAGATGTAGATCTACTCGTCTACGATCGTCGAAACAGAAAACGTGCAACACAAAAATCATGTGGAACTGCGAGATGAAGTTACTGGTCAAACGAAATTTCAAACGGTCGACTGTGCATGACAAATTTGACAAAATTCGTCCAAAATAGTTTCAAACATGAACATGAAATTGAACATTTACAATGGATGAAACTACGAACCAATCGCTTGAATGGAATCACAACATCGATGTGCTTCTTTTTCGTGTAGGCCTTATCTCGAATCGAAGCATCGTTGTGTAGATTAGAAAGTACTAATAAGTGGACTAGATTAGGAGTTAAACGAACACACTAGGTGCAACCTCACGTACACCACTTATGAGACCCAAAGATGTTGCATTCCTGGACCCACCCACATGCGCTCTCGTGCATAGCCCGAGCCTGGCTCGCTGGAAACTGCCGTTCAACCGTTTCTAGCGGGCCTGGCTGGGAGGTGCTTTAAGTTCCGTGCGATGCAGCCCGAACAATGAATGCAGGCAGCTAAATAGCCCAATTTCACCCTGCGCGGCCTGGTTAAACTCTATGCGGACAACTAAACACGCCCTTAGAGATATTGATCGAGCAAAAGTAATGCTTACTTTATGGAGGTGTTGGCATAACCGAAATGAGGTGGTGCATAACAAGGACCCAGCGCCAATGTTTGCTTCCCGAAGGTTTCTTTGTGAGTGTCTGGACTCACTACTTTCAGTTAAGAATTTGAACTGTACCACCATTCAAGGTAAAGAAGCAATTTCCTATGAGACTAAAATTAATGACACACATAAAATGAGAACTGTAGCTGCTCCTGTTAAATGGTCTCTACCGCCGGAGGGATGGATGAAGCTCAACACGGATGGCTCATGGACGGAGGAGGGAGCGACAGGTGCTGGTATGGTACTGAGGAATATCCAGGGAAACATTATCTACTCTTCTTGTATAGAACTATTCAGATGTCGTGATGCGGTCAAAGCTAAATTGTGTGCTTGTATGGAGGGGTTTTCACTTGCTATCCAGAGGACGGATCTACCTATATGTCTAGAGATGGACTCGCTTTCAGCGGTGAACATGATGAATGGGAGAGAGACAGACCGGTCTCTCTATGCATCTTTGATGGCGGAGATTAAACACTTGAGATCTCTTCGTATGATTTGTATTCCTCATGTTAATCGTAGTCAAAACGTTGTTAGTGATTTCTTAGCTAAATTTGCTAGAAGTGAGCATAGAACTGTAGTCTGGGTGGGTTCCGCCCCCCCCCCCCCCCCCCCCCCCCACCCCCCAACAGAAGTAGTCCATCTTTGTAAGGAGGATTGTCAGGTTGGCTGAGTAATACAAGTTTTATACCTGCAAAAAAAAGTAACTAACTGAACAGAAGTAGTTTTTTTTGCGGGTAACTGAACAGAAGTAGTTGTTGTCCTACAAGAACCAGACAAGCTTAAATAAAAAAGAATAACATAGACTAAATAAAAAAACAAATAATATAAACTAAATAAGAATCAGGATACGTGCACCCCTTGTGTAGCACGCTTTTCGATTAAACAAAAAGAAAAAAATAACGATACACTGTGGACACGCTCGATACAGTAATTAAGACACGGCGATGCAACCCCGAGCCCAGTAGAAGCCCACGTATACGCCTAATACTAACTTCTTTCTCGCTCTATGTTCGACCTCGCGACTGGATCGAGGGTGACCTCAGGAGCGCACTGTCGCCGCCGTCTGGAATGTCTCGTCGACGCCACACTGTCAACTCGCCATGCCGCCGCCTCGAGTGACCTCTTCTCCGCCGCCGTCACAAGAGCGAGGTAATTGATTCTTGTTTTGTGTGTGTGCTTGTCGTATGTGATTGGTGCTTGTCGCATGTGCTTGGTGCTCGCTAATGTTGCTGCTTTCATGCTACTGCCTACTGCTAAGGAGGGAAATAATCTAATATGTCATGTCACTTGAATTGTCTTGATTTAATTAATGTTGTTGTTATGTTGTAATGCATACTTATGCACTGTTTGACTATGGGTCTATGGCTACGTGAGCCTTGTATATTCCTATTTATCATGTTATTGTTTGTCTATGGTCATTGAGAATTCACAAATCAGAAAAACTTGTTGGAACTTGGAAGTTTGGAGCAAGGAAGTATGTATCATTTGGTAAGCTACAACCTGAATTATTTATTGTTTTCAACTTTTCATGCTTCTCTATCTTAAATTGACAAAGTCTAATACTATCATATGAGGTATTGATAATCATTCAGGACTTGAAAAGAGGCATGGAGGCAACCAATGGGGTAGTATTTTGATCTTATCTCACGCATTTTATCATGTTTTATCTTTATTACATGTTATTTCATTAATTATTTATATATACTCACCGTATCGCCATATTGTTGTTTCTAGAAATTGTCGTGTCTCATATCCCCGTACTCGTGTCACCACATCTCGGAATGTAAGAACAAGCTGCAAGGACGAGGTCACCTACTGAATCACATATCATGACACCTGCACCTGCATTCTTCTCCTTATCACAGAATGCGCCATCAACCGAAATGGCGAGGCAATTAACCAGCAGCAGACGGTGGCCAAGGGGCATGGGCGATGGTGCACCCCAGCCTATTTTGTTTATGAAGGTCTCCATCCACCACTCCTTTCCCTTTGACAGTATCGCTACTATCCTTGCTGTAGATCTGAAATAGTGAGCCCATATAACTTGATAGGAAGCACTTCGTTACCTCAATTGGTGGAACTGGTTTGTCATGCAATTGATCATTCTAGAGCTGACAATTCCTCCAAATGATCATGACCACACACATCCTTTCCCTCTCATTAATCCGAGCTAAGAGGTCTAAGATCCACTCTAGGCCGATGTTGGAATATCTTCCCGTCCCGGTAATTGCCATTCCTCTCACATAGCCTCCCAAACCGCATGTGATTGAGGACATGACACCATAGCATGGAATTCATCCTCAGTCCCCCTACCACACCGTAAGCATATATCATCGAACTAGTGCACCTATACAATTTGCCATTGTATTGGGTGTGTTGGGGACACAAGAGATTTCTTGTATTTGATTGCAGGGTTGTTTGAGAGAGACCATCTTCATCCTACGCCTCCCACGGATTGATAAACCTTAGGTCATTCACTTGAGGGAAATTTGCTGTTGTCCTACAAAACTCTGCACTTGGAGGCCCAACAACGTCTACAAGAATAAAGTTGCGTAGTAGACATCAAGCTCTTTTCTGGCGCCGTTGCCGGGGAGGTGAGTGCTTGAACGTATATCTTTAGATCTTGCAATTGAATCTTTTAGTTTCTTGTTTATTCACTAGTTTGGTTTTATAAAAGAAAACTAAAAAAATGGAATTGAGGTTTCCACAAATGCTTCATCTTTATAATATCTTTCTTGAAAATGATGGATCAGAAAATTGTGCCAAAGTGTTAGAAGAAGAATTCAATAAAATGTTTGGCATAAAACCTTTGAATGATGAGCATGATTGCAATGTTGTTAGTATGAATTCTTTGAATATCCATAATGCTAATGATGATTGCACTAGTCATGATAAAAAGGTTTCTTACAAGCATGTCAATTTTTGTGGAGTGCAAAAACTTTGTGAAGACATGCCATATAGGCATGATAGATTTTGTAAGAAGCATAAACATGATAAAACCAATTGGTGGGTTAAAGTGATAGATGAATTTGCTACAAAATTATGCTCTCTTAATCCCATTACTTGTGAACTTTTCAATAAGATTGGTCATCTTAATTTCCAATGCATACTCTTTCATGATCGAATCATGTCCAAATATTGCAATAACTTGATCACCCTTGAACTTTATAATGAACTTTATCTATTTTTGGGGTGTGAAGAATTGTCACATAAAAATAGTTGGTTTGAAGCATTCATATTCACGGACCATACTGAATGTAATCTAAGAGAAATCTATATGTTTTGTATGGTAAATTGCAATGAGAATGCTTATATTGCCAACTACAGAAAGACGGGAAAACCAATAGAATATAAGAGGAATACTAATGAAAGGGTAAAGATTTCCACTTTCCCTCCTATTGTCTCTCGTGATGAAACAGGTGATGAGAAGGAGCTTCCTATCCAACCAATCTCTTCAATAGAAAGCTCGGAAAAATTAAATAAACCCACACATAATGTGGTGAAGAAGAAGAAAAGAAGGAAAAGTAGAGGTAAAGAGGTATCTCTCCCAAATAATGTTGCTCGTATTATTATTGTGCCTCATGAGAATGAATCAAAAATAATTGTGGAAGATGATACACTTGATGACGATTTTGTTATGCCTATTGCTTGTTGTGATGATTATGATTGGGAAGATAATGGTACTTCTTATGATCTTGAAAACCTTTTTGGCACCAACTTGGGAAATTATGATGATAATAATTGTTATACTATTGGTGCTATTCATACTATTGATGATAAGAGTGATTATGCTAATGATATGCAAACGCACAAGCTTGGGGATGCTATGTTTGATTGGAATGACATGTTTGAGAATTTATTTGCTGCAAATAATGTTTATCCTAAGCTTGGGGATGCTATGCTTAATGAGGATGATCTTTTTATTCCCCCTACTTTTGATGAGCAAATTAATTATGATGATAACATGCTCCTATCTATGATGCTTACAATAAAAATGAAAGTGGGTTTGGAAGAGTGTCAACTTTAGGTAATAATTATCCCACTATTTTGGAGGGTGTTCAATCTTATAATAATGATAAAAGTGGATTTGGAGAGGTCATGACTTTATTTAGTGTTGAATCCACTACTTTGGAAGAGGTTTCAATTGATTATGATGAGAACAAAGTTGCTACTTATGATGATTCTTATGATGATACTTATGTTATAAAAAGTAATGATGATTATTATTATAAAACTTGTCATAATTATGAATACCCTTTTTCTGAACATTACTCTTTTAATGTGGAAACAATTTATAGTATTCAAGTTTCATATGATACTCCCACTATTATGAATGAGAATAAATTTGCTTATGTGGAGAGTAATAAAAATCCTATGCTTGTAGGTCATGAAAAGAATGCTTTATGTGATAGCTATATTGTTGAATTCATTCATGATGCTACTGAAAATTATTATGAGAGAGGATCATATGCTTGTAGGTGTTGGAATAATATCAAGTTTCCTCTCTATGTGTTGAAAGTTTTGAAGTCATGCTTGTTTTGCCTTCCTATGCTAGTTGATCCTTGCTCCCATAAGTTGTTTACTCATAAAATCCCTATGCATAGGAAGTGTGTTAGGCTTAAATGTGCTTGCCATATGTTTCATGATGCTCCCATTATTTTCAATTCTTTACTTTTATGTGAGCATCATTGAAATCATCATGCCTAGCTAAAAAGGCATTAAAGAAAAGCGCTTATTGGGAGACAACCCAACATTTACACCTACTATTTTTGTATTTCCACATGATTAAGATATCGTAGTAATCATGTTTTATATATTTTCTTTCAATAATGTGTCAAGTAAAGCCTTTGGGATAGTGTGGATACTTGTTGATTTGATTCTGTGCAAAAACAAAAACTTTTGTGCCCAGTTCTAGAATTTATATTCTGTACTGGAACGTGATAAAATTCTTAATTTTTTTCACATTATTGGGTTGCAATTTTTTTTACATCATCCTAATTTTTCAGAATTTTTGGAGATGCAGAAGTATAACTTTAATTCAGATCATTACAGACTGTTCTGTTTTTGACAGAATCTGCTTTGTTTGCATAGTTTGCTTGTTTTAGCGTTTCGATAGCTTATATTGACTGATATAAATTGTGGAAATGATAGAGTACAGTAGACATTATGTGGGAACAATTATGAATCTTGTCTTGACAATACCAAAGTGAATGATTTATGCTTCATCATACTAACGCATCTCACGAAGTTCCGTTAAGTTTTGTGTGATTGAAGTTTTCAAGTTTTGGGTGAGATATCGATATGAGGAGAATAAGGAGTGGCAAGACCCTAAGCTTGGGGATTCCCAAGGTACCCCAAGTTAATATTCAAGGAAGACTTAAGCGTCTAAGCTTGGGGATGCCCCGGAAGGCATCCCCTCTTTCGTCTTCAATATTATCGGTAACCTCACTCGGAACTATATTTTTATTCATCACATGATATGTGTTTTGCTTGGAGCATCATTTTCTTTTGTTAAAATTTTCTTGATGTTATCAATAATCATGTTTTGTATCTTTTATTTCAAAAAAAGTGTCAAGTATAGCCTTTACCATGCTCAACTTGCAAGTGTATGAGTTGCTGTTTCAAAACAGAAAGTTTTCTATTATTGTCTGAATTCTCCAGAAAAGTCAGAATGTTATAAAATCTTGAAATTTTTACACCTTAAGATATCATAAATTTTCTAAAGTTTGGTAAACTTTCAGAATTTTTTGAGTTAAATACGTATGGATTTTGCTTCATCCTTTACAGACTGTTCTGTTTAGACAGATTGCTGTTATGTTTGCATTGTCTGCATATGTTTGCTTGTTTAATGATTCTATTTGAGGATAGGAGTATTAAATATGCAAAGGAATTTAGTATGAAATGTTTAATTATAATTTTAGTAATTTGTTACAGTAGAGAATGATAAGGTTTTAGATTGATTTATACTAACTTATCTCACGAGTTCTTGTCGAGTTTTGTGTGGATGAAGTTTATAAGATTTAGGGAAACAGTGATATGAGAGGAATTAAGGAGACACAAGAACTCAAGCTTGGGGATGCCCAAGGCATCCCAAGTTAATATTCCAAGAAGTATCAAGCATCTAAGCTTGGGGATGCCCCGGTAGACATCTCACCTTTCTTCATCAACACCTATCGGTTAGCCTAAGTTTTTACTTATTCACATGATATGTGCTATTCTTGGAGTGTCCTTTTATTTTCATTTTGTTTGTTGTTTGAATAAAATTATCAATATCTGAAATCTTTATTTGGAGAGAGTCTTCACATAGCTACTTAATTGTTTAACTACTCATTGTTCTTCACTTATATCTTTTGGAGTAGTTTGTCATTCACTCTTGTGCTTCACTTATATCCTATGAGTAAATTGTTGAATGAATGGCATATCATAAAGTTGAAATTATATGTACTTCATATGCTTGTCTCATGCTTAGAAATATTTCACATTTGGTTTAGAAAGTAAAATCTATTGAAGTTTGGCAATCACAATCTTAGTCATACAAGCAATTCATGAATGATTAGTATATGGAAGAGAACTTTCACATACAAATATATTATCTTGGACATCTTTTATGATTGTGAATACCCATTAATTATTTTCAAACTTGAGTAAATTAGTTGAAGTTGGACAAGGAAGACAACGTAATGAGTTATGTTTGGGTATATTTGCATCGAAGTTATATTGTTATGGATCCTCTAACATGTGGTGCTTGTTTAGAATCTTTTGCTAGCCTAAATTTCTGTACTAAGCGGGAATACTGCTTGTGCATCCAAAATCCTTGAGCCAAGTTTCTTCCATGAGTGTCCACCATACCTACCTATATACGGTATTACCCCGCCGTTCCAAGTAAATTTGCATGTGCCACCTCTAATCATTCAAATAAGCATCTGTTTTGTGTGCCCGTACCGCTCATGAAGCGGTGGGGGGTGGTCAGTATCTTCCATGTTAAGCGGGTTATTCTCATGATGGGTGTTTGTTCACTTACTTTTATGCTATTTACTTTCATGCTATTTATTTTTGTTGAGTCAACTTCTTATTCCAACCTATTCTATAGTTGGCAAGCATCATGTGGTGGGGATAGATCCAGGCACATATATCCATTCAAATATATTTGATCATGAATTATTATTGTTGACAATTATCTCTATGATAAATGAGTTGGGAGGCGAAACATTAAGCCCCTATCTCTCTCTGTGTTCGATGGATGCCATTTGTTCTAAAAATATGCTTTGAGTACTAGAAATCAGAGAAGACTATATGATAATTGAGTATGTGGAGCTCTTACTTAGACTCTGTTGAAGATAAGTTGAATTGTAATTGTTTGGTGACAAAGAACATAGGTTGTTAAGTTTCAAGAGAATGCAATGTTTAAACCATAACATGTGAATTGATTGCTACTTGATCATGACGAGTTTTATGAGAAAGAGTTGTTGTTATGATGCTAGGAAAAGTGATTGAAATTATCATTGATCAAACTTATGCACTATGCTAGCATTCACACTTCATAAATTATTTCTTTTATCATTTACCTACTCGAGGACGAGCAGGAATTAAGCTTGGGGATGCTGATATGTCTCCAACGTATCTATAATTTATGATGTATTCATGCCATGTTTACAACAATTTTATATGGTTTTGGTATGATTTGAATGGAACTAACCCGGACTAATGCTGTTTTCAACAGAACTACCGTGGTGTTGTTTTTTGTGCAGAAATAAAAGTTCTCGGAATTGGCTGAAACTTTTTGGTGATTTTTTTGGAACATAAGAGACCCCCGAAGCTTCGTGGAAGGACCAGAAGAGTCACGAGGAAGCAACAAGCCTGCTAGGCGCGCCCTGGGGGTAGGGAGTGTAACACCCCTAAGTAATGAGCTACAGTAATCCATCATGATTATGCTAAGCCACCTTGTCTAATTATGTCTGTACTTGGATACTAATGCTTCCGCTGATGCTTGTGTAACTCGAGCTTATGTATTCGAGCCCTCGAGGCCCCTGGCTTGTAATATAAAGCTTGTATTATTTTATTTTGTGTCTAGAGTTGTGTTGTGATATCTTCCCGTGAGTCTCTGGGCTTGATCGTGCACACTTGCGTGTATGATTAGTGCACGATTGAGTCGGGGGCATCACAGGGAGGGCCTAGCGAGCTTGTCGCTCCCTCGTGGGCCCCCTTGACGTGAAACCAACGCCAAAAATTCCTATAAATACCAAAAACCCCAGAAAGAAACCTAGAACTCCTACGCCGCCGCAAGCCTCTGTACCAAAGCGATCTCATCCGGAGCCCTGTTCTGGCACTCTGCCAGAGGGGGAAATCATCACCGGAGGCCATCTTCATCATCCCGGCGGTCTCCATGATGAGGAGGGAGTAGTTCACCCTCGGGGCTGAGGGTATGTACCAGTAGCTATGTGTTTGATCTCTCTCTCTCTCTCTCTCGTGTTCTTGATTTGGCATGATCTTGATGTATCGCGAGCTTTGTTAATATAGTTGGATCATATGGTGTTTCTTCCCTCTCTCTATCTTGTTGTGATGAATTGAGTCTTGCTCTTTGAGGTTTCGTTATGTCGGATTGAATATTGGATTTGAGATCACTTGATGTATGTCTTGCTTGTGGATACCCGTGGTGACAATGGGGTATTCTATTGAGTTACTTGATGTATGTTTTGGTATTCAACTTGCGGATTCCCGTGGTGACATTGGGGTAATCTAGGCACATAGGTTGATACACGTTTTCGTCCTATGTTCTTCGATAGAAACTTTGGAGTGATTCTTTGTCGCATGTTGAGGGATTGTTATATGATTCAATTATGTTAGCATTGTTGAGAGATTGCACTAGTGAAAGTATGAACCCTAGGCCTTGTTTCCAAGCATTGTAATACCGTTTGTGCTCCGTTTTATCACTTGCTACCTTGCTGTTTTTTTATTTTCAGATTACAAAAACCTATATCTACTATCCATACTACACTTGTATCACCATCTCTTCGCCGAACTAGTGCACCTATATAATTTGCCATTGTATTGGGTGTGTTGAGGACACAAGAGATTTCTTGTATTTGATTGCAGGGTTGTTTGAGAGAGACCATCTTCATCCTACGCCTCCCACGGATTGATAAACCTTAGGTCATCCACTTGAGGGAAATTTGTTGTTGTCCTACAAAACTCTGCACTCACTACAAGAAATATGGCAACTTGCGACCATCAATATTGGTCACTGAATGGTCATTGTTTCCCATTTGTGACCTTTTTGTGACCAAAAACAGTGGGTCAAAAGCTGGCCGTCTTTAATGAAACTTAACGACCTTCAATGTGAAATGGTCGTAGACTGTTACGACCAAAACAAAAGGTCGTAGCTTTTACGACCAATTGTTTTGGTCACTGGCAGTCTGCCCAGACCACGTCAGGTCCAACGTGGCAAGCTGACGTGGCAAAATTGCGACCAAATGAATTGGTCGTAGATTAGAATCAGCCCGGTCCAGTTCGACACTTTACTTGGGCCAAGCCCAACAATTCAGCCTTTTTATATTTTTGTCCTATTAATTTTGGTCAGCTACATGGGCCAGGCCCAACATTTTAGCCTTTTTATTTTTGGGCTGTAGCCTTTGTTTTTCTTTTTTTAATGCACCCCAATTGTCAGGTTCTGGTAAGTGGGTCCCAAATGTCACGTTCTAGTTTGTGGGTCCCTGTTGTCAAGGTCATGTTCTTCAGCTTTCAATATGCCGATAATTAAACAACCAATATTTAAATCGAATTAGACAGAAAACAGATGCAATACTTCAAATAACAGCAAGAAGCAATCTGCTACATCATATAACACACATACAAATGTGATCAACATCAAGTTTACAATCAGATAACAAGCTCTACAAGTGTACAGTCTATCACATGAGCCAAGTTCGTGCTTCAGTTTGATCCAATAGGATCAGCATCATGGGCTTCATTGCTCCCAAAACTAGCTCCAATGAGCTAGAACTATGCTTCTTCTGACTTCTTTGTCCTGATGCTCGCGAAGAAACATGAAAGGCCAGCATCTGCACGTTATAGAACAAAATGGTTAGGAACAAAATAAAAGTAAATCTCACAGCATATTTAACAGTAAATAACAAAATAATGAAGGCCAATCCGTGTGCATAAATACCAGCAGAACATGCAAAAAGAGGCGCAGCTAGGAACTGAAAATGTACCAATGGTAGTGTTGCTGCATTAGGGCCGTCCCAGCTTGTCCCTGCCCAAACGGCATGATGATCTGCTGATCCATGTACTGCTCCAGCGTCACTTCCGCTACCACTACTAGAAGAAGCTCAGCTCATCGATCATCTGCACGCCAACAAACCAAGAAGATAGCCTATTTAGCCTACTGAAGTAAAACCATCCATCAAAATCTCGTTTCTGAACATCAGCATCAAATCAACAACACTGAATTAACATGCATAAAAGGAAAGAGCTAATACAGGGCAGGTATATGGGTATCAAAACAAACAAGAAAGGAACGGCAATCTATTTTAAGTACTTCAGGTTTGAGCCATTTTCGATACTAAAATCAATACATAACAGCCAACATTTCAATCCATGGACACCACATGACAGAAAAGGTACTAAGGCACTCCTTGGTACTTAAAACCAAAGCAAGGTACAGAGCACAGGCCAGGCCAACAATAAATTGGTACCAAATCCGGAAATCACCATCTGAATTGAAGTTAATGAGCCATTTTAGAATCAACTTGACAGTTGACAGTAATGTTTGCATTGGACACATCCAGAACTAAAATTATACATAAATGCCTTATTTCCGATGCCCAATGCCTCAGTTCAGTAAACACTAAGCATGGTACATAGTAAAGATTTGACACAACCAGAACTGAAATCATTCACTCTATCAAGCATATCTACAATGATGCAGCACACAAGAATAGAGAGATGCACAACGGAGCAGCATCGTATATCACACAACATGGACACTCTTTGAACAAGCATAGTGTTTCGGTCTAAAACCACCAAGTCAATTTCAGACTTGAAGCATGTCGAATAACTAAACATACATACATGTGTATATAGAAGCAGCAGAAGCAAATAATACATATATCCTCTTTCTTCCTGTACAACACTAACTAACCTATCTTATTGTTCAGCTAGAGGATCTGCACTTGGTAACTCAATGAAGCTTGTGGATAAAATGGCACTTCTGACAATAACAGATGCAGATTAAACTAACTGAGGTTGTAATATAGACCCAAACGAATTTGGGACAGGGAGGACAAGCTAGCAAATTGATTACCTGTGTAGAGTAGACCCTCTCGTGGGACTCGTCCAGATTGATGTTGGTGGCCTGGTCGAATCCCATCAATGTCCCCTGGAAGAAGAAACGAAACAGAGTCGGAGACAAGGGAATTTGGATTGTGACTGAAAGTTCGCGAGCTAAGACGAGAGATACTCACGGTCGACGAGGGACTCGAGAGTCAGTCAGGCTGATGGACGGCAAGCGTGTGGCAACCTCCTACTCCTCCTGATGCTTGGAACTTGCCGACGATTTCCCTGTGGTACCTCAGGGGAGTTGCTACTAGCTCACCGCTGCCATGACATCCACAGCCTTCTCCTTGCCCGTCGCCATATCCCCTGCAACAAGAACACATCCTTTGAACACCACATTGCAGATCTGGGAGGGTGGAGAGACAGGCTCTCACCTGACCTGCCGCCAGCTCCGCACCGTCGGAGAAGGCATAGTCGAGGGCTGCAAGCAGTGTGAGCCTAAAAGAAAAAGAATTTGGAGATGAGATCATTGGTAATATAACTGGGAGTAATCATTTAAGGAAGAAACAGACGCAGAATTCAGCCATGCATGCCAAACTTTACTATATGGTATACTACTGCTGAGGACGTATTTTAGAGAGAATGTACAATGATACAACAAATGGCATGTAGGCGTGTCACAGTAGATACAACCTTTAAGGACATTAGAAATACACAATGTAACAAGCAGTATTTGCTTCTCTAGAGGATAGCAAACTCAAATTTGTTGAAGGTAACTAACAACAATGCTACCAAATACCTGAGACTGTTCTTGCTCAATAGCATGTGATATACCAAACCCATACAAAGAGGAAAGGAAAGAGATAATACAGGGCAGGTACTATGGGTATCAAAACAAACAAGGAATGACAATCCATTTAATGTACTTTAGGTTTGCGCCATTTTTTATACGGCCATTTACCTGAAAGGGGCAGTGAAGAGCATACACATGATGAGCAGAGATATAATTTGGAGAACCAGTTGACCAATATCAACTGTATGAAGTATAGCAAGCCTAAACTGCTTAGTACTGTAAATCAACTAGACATTCTACAACTGAGATGTACTACAGTTGTACCAGTGCCAGGCAAGGTAGCATAATAGTATAGTCATATAATGTAGCACTGAATAATTAACAGGCTGGGCAGACATCCCAAAAGTTCCAATATTTTCAAAGGTGACCATGATATATCAAAACACCCATACAGTAATCAACATTTCTCCTCATTTTATGTAGACATAAGGATACAAACTAGCTATGGTTCAGATACATAAACTCTAAACCATAATGTGTGTTTGTTGCTGGTTGCTATATTTAAGTTTTTCATCAATTTGATTAACTGAAGGAGTAGCACAAGGTTATCAACTTAAACTATTAACAAGGCAAACCAATGCTCACGGACTGTCTCTCTGACTATCTCCTCTCCCTTGGATTCGCCAGCCAGTAACAGGCAAACAATGCTCAGGGACAGACATGAACGGGAAAGGGGGGTTCGGTCCTTACTTCACGTCGAGGTTAGTGATGCACGATGACGGCCAACAGCTTCCGCGGTGTGGTGGCGATGAACGGACGCGCCCCTGGAATCACCGGATTCATGCAGGGCTCCAGCTTCCGTCGGTTCCATCCAGGCATCCACGCTCCCTTATCATCCCGTCCATGGGTGCCTGCAGAGAGAGGGGATTCAGATAGGTAAATTGAGACAGAGAGATAGTGGGGAGAGAGAGAGAGAGAGAGAGAGAGAGAGAGAGAGAGGAGGCCAGATCCGGCGAACCCTGGCCAGGAGTTGGAGTGAGAGGACGCCGTTGATGTTGGTGGCTTCCAAGACACGTCCGTCGCCCGCTCCGCCATGCCACTCACACGACCAGGATCTGCAAACCCCACAACCGAACCACATCAGAACCCGATTCAATCTCGGTGGACAGGGACAAAGAGAGCGGAGGAGGAGGGATGTGATGAGGAGGAGTGGAGGGACTCACCTGAGTCACCGAAGCAACGTCGGAGCCATGCCAGTGACGCGGTGGCCCAAACCCTAGCGGATGGGGAGGGTCATGCGTGGCAGCAGGAGGACGCGCCCGTCGGAGGAGATGGAGGAGCGGAGCGAGGGGATCACGTGGGTGTGCTGGGCGCTGCCGGCGGCCGCTGGAATCGGCCGGGATCGGAGGAGGTGGCGGCGGCGAGGAGAGTCACGGGGAGAGGGAGAGAGAGGGAGAGTGGAGGCGACGAGGGGGGTTGGGTGGGGTGAGAGAGAGAGAGAGAGGGGTTTGCTGCGGTGAGAGAGAGAGAGGTGCCGTAGGATGGATGGATGGATGGATGTTTGCCATGTCATTGATCCATGCCACAAATGATTCCACCAATGAGAATTAAGCTTATGTAGTTGTATTTTTTTCTTTTGTTTCTCTTATATTTTTTACCATCTTATTCTGGGTAAAAACTCAACATATTACTCTCTTATAGTTTGTCAAATGACCCAATATTGTGCACATGTGTATATCTTGGATGGCAAACAATGTTGATATTCGGGTTTTTCATTTTCTTTCGCTAAAAAGAACATTTTAAAAATCATATTTTTTTGTGAAGAATATAATAAATTTTTGTTGCAATATGGCACCACTCCATTTTTCAAAAATATTAGACCACATTTTATGTGCAATTCACCAAATGGTTGCATGTTAAAATATTTCCATCCGCCTCTCGTTGAAATGACAAATGTCTGCCGATTCAGCAGGAACTGGGTCAAATTTGAAATGCAGCTGCCTCATAATCTGCTCTTTATTTTTTCCAAAAATCATTTCTAGGTACGCAAGTAGCCATTCCATCAGAGATACTCCATAAGTTTTGCAAGATTCAACCCCTAGTTACGAATGGTCATGCCCGCCGTTTTGACCCCATTTTGAAACAGGCATAAGAAATTAAAAAAAAAATCAAAAAATTGAAAACCTTCGCATTGTGTCATTATATGTGACCTAGTTCCCAGGAAAAATAACAAACTTGGAATACGGCAAATGTCTTAAAAAAGTGTTCTCAGGAACGAGCTATCATGTATGAAGATCCATGGCTTTCAAGGCAAATGGCCAATGTTATGGCAACATTCATGGCATAGTTTGTTCAAATGACATCATATTTTGCACAAGTTTGCATCTTGGAATGGCAAACAATGTTGCCTAAGGAAGTTTTCATTTTCTTTGCACGAAAAATTCATTTTCCATTTTTTGAGTGCCCAAAATGAGTTTTTTTTGTGAAGAACCTACCAAATATTTGTTGCAAAATTGGACCAAATCAATTTTATAAAATACTAGGCCATATTTAATGTACAATTGACCAAATGGTTGGGTGTCAAAAGTTTTTGATCCACCTCTCGTGAAAAAGAAAAATTTCCGCCGATTCAGCAGGAAGCGGGTCAAATTTGAACTACAGCTGCCTCATAGTTTGCTATTTATTTTTTCCAAAAATCGTTTGTAGGTACATATGTATATATTTAATCAGAGAAAGTCCAAAAGTTTTGCAAAATTCAACCCCTAGCTACGAACGGTCATGCCAGCCGTTTTGACCGCATTTTGAAACGGGCATAAGAAATTCAAAAAAAATCAAAAAAATTGAAAACCTTCGCATTGTGTCATTATATGTGACATAGTTTTCAGGAAAAATAACAAACTTGGACTACGGCAAATGTCTTAAAAAAGTGTTCTCAGAAACGTGCTATCATGTATGAAGATCCATGGCTTTCAAGGCAAATAGCCAATGTTATGGCAACATTCATGGCATAGTTTGTTCAAATGATATCATTTTTTGCACAAGTTTGCACCTTGGAATGGCAAAGAATGTTGCCTAAGGAAGTTTTCACTTTCTTTGCACGGAAAATTCATTTACCATTTTCCGAGTGCCCAAAATGAGTTTTTTTTGAAGGACCAACCAAATATTTGTTGCAAAATTGGACCAAATCATTTTTATAAAATATTAGGCCATATATAATGTACAATTGACCAAATGGTTGGGTGTCAAAAGCTTTTGATCCACCTCTCGTGAAAAAGACAAATTTCCGTCGATTCAGCAGGAAGCGGGTCAAATTTGAACTGCAGCTGCCTTATAGTTTGCTCTTTATTTTTTCCAAAAATCATTTATAGGTACATAAGTATATATTTAATCAGAGATACATTGTGTGGTGACGAGACGTCGAGGTTTGGACGGTGGCCGAGGGCCCCAACTCCAGAGCGCGTAAATTAGCATGCCAGCCGCGTGGTCACCGCGTGACCGTGGCATTGCCACGCGTTCTGGGTGGCCTCGGCATGTCTGGTGGGTTGGGCACTCCCCCGGTAGGTGTTAGGAAGAAGAAGACAACAGAAGAATCTCACGAGGAGACTGAACTAAGTTCAAACATGAATTAGCAGCCAAGTGTTTGATTAGCGGTGGGGGAAATGCACATGGCCAATGGGCCTGAGTTTTGGCTGAGGATGATCATCTACTAAGGAGACTGTCTTGGCAAATTTGCAGCTCAAATGGAGGAGCCTAGGTGGCACTTGCTTTGGAAAGTACCACATTGGACAGAAATATGAATGTTGAAGCTGGGCTCAAATGAATGAATGGATTAAGCTGAAATTTGGTGGAAGATGGTCATTTGGGCATAGGAAAGCACTGTAAAAATTTGATACCATTTGGACATGCCAAAGTGGTACTTCCTTGACAATGCTCTTCTCTGGACTGAAACTTGGGAAAATTATTGAGAGAAATTAGCTAAATGAAATGAGCTCAAATTTGGTGGAGGGAAGTTATATATGTAGGATCATGCCCTGGTAAAATTTCAGCAATAATTAAGCAATATAAAATATAGTTGCTTCACAAACTAAAAATATGACTAGAATAAAAGATTGGATGATAATCTCACATGGATTTCTGGATAGAGCTCAAATTTTGTGGAGAGTGATTATTTGAGCATCTGGAAGATTTGGAAAAATTTCAGATCATTTGGATAAGCCTAGCTAGTACTTCCTTCACAAAGCTTCTCTGTGGATAGAAATTTTGGAAATTTGCCGAGGAAGATTTACTAGGCAAATGGAGCTGAATATTGGCATGTGGCAATGATTTAGATTTGGAAGAGTGACCAAAAAGTTTGAGGGCAATAGGAGGGGTCTAGATAGCACTTGCTTTGCAATGTGACAATCTGGCCAGAAAATAGAAATTGAAGCTGGGCTCACATAGATGATTGGATTGAGCTGAAATTTGGAGGAGGATGATAATTTTGGCATATGAAGTCACTGTCATAATTTCATACCATTTGGATAAAAAAAATGGTACTTCCTTCACAATGCTCTCCACTGAACTGAAAATTGGGAAAAATATTGAGGGAAATTGGATAAATTAAATGAGCTAAAATTTGGTGGAGGGAGGTTATATGGGCAGGTTCATGTCCTGGTAAATTTTCAGCAATTATAAAACAAAATATAAAATATAGTTGCTTCACAAACTGAAAATATTACTAGAAACAAAGATTGGATGGTGAGCTCACATGGATTGTTAGATGGGGCTCCAATTTTGTGGAGAGCTATGATTTTGGCATATAGAAGATTTGGAAAAAAATCAACTCATTAGGATATGCCGAGCTAGTACTTCCTTTACAAAGCTTCTAGCTGAACAGAAACTTTGGAAATTTGCTGAGGAAGATTTACTAGGCAAATGGAGCTGAATTTTGTCATGAGGCAATGATTTGGATAGGAAAGAGTGCCCAAAAATTTTGAGGGCAATCAAGAAAATATAAATAGCACTTCCTTCACAAAGTGTTGTTCTGAACAGAATAGGAAAATGAATATTCTTGAATTATTTTTGAACTAGGCAAGGAAGGTTTTTGACATATTTGAGGAAGATATGATCCAAAGAAGTTATGAGAATTTTTTGGAAATTTTGGGAATGACAGAAATGTAGGCTGCTTCACAACCTAGGGCAAAAATTGACACATGGACATGACACATAGGCAAAACTGATGAGGTGGTGCCTAGTCATAGCAATGCACCACAATTTACAAGGCTATGACCATCTATATTGGTCGTGATCAGCTAGAAATAAGGCAGCGGACCAGTGCTGTCTGCTTTATGACCATTTCGTGTAAGGAAATTACGACCTTTCTGACCAAAATGGTCGTTATGGTTTAGGGTTTGGAGCCCCCCGAACAGCTTATGACCAATTGGTCTCAAATGGTCGTAGATTTACGACCATTTCTTCCAGGGTCACTGACAGAAGGTCACAAGTTGACATATTTCTTGTAGTGACTTGGAGGCCCAACAACGTCTACAAGAATAAAGTTGTGTAGTAAACATCAGTCATATCCCAAGAATAAGCTCTACATCAGCAGGTATGAAAGATTGTCGCACCCTTCCCTCATTCCATGTCCCATCTAGTATACCCTTGAGTGAGAAAGACTGGGACAAACTAACTACATATTGAAGAAGAATCAAGGTCAGTTCATCTGCTCATGCCTTTTATTGTAACAATAATGGATACTAATGATTTCCGCCCGTGAGGCAGGGGAAAATATTATGCATGTGCATGTATCTAGGCAAAAGATTACAAAAGAGATCGGCAAGTTAATACGTACCTAAACAATTTTTTACTTAGGATACATTGCATCATCATTCTTTAGTCTACCTACATGCAATTTAATCAAATAAGGATGCATTATTTTGCTTGGATAAGTATCCGAACAAACATTTAGCTGTGAAAAATCTATTGATTCTACACACAATCATGCAACATGAACAAATGACCTTTAGCATTAGAAAAAGGATTGCTGCTACAAAGACAGTCAATAACATGCAGGTGTGCAAATCATATAATAACGCTAGGCATCAGAGAAAACCTACATGAAAAAAACTCAAACAAACATTTAGTGCTACAGAGAAAACCTGCATGAATAAAAATTCTCTACATTGAAGAGGGAACCTTTATCTCGAATTTTCAATCCATGCAAATAGAAACTTACATTGAAACCACGGATTGAGATCCCCCAATCATCAAGCTCCCGCAAACGGAATCAACAAACAACAACAGGCATACTTGATGACACATAAGGCTGGTCACAATGGGAGTATCATAAGTAGTATCATGCATGCCAACTAGGCATTTTTGTTGAAGTGGCACGCTATTAAATGAGGAAAGAGAGGATTCGGTATCATATTAAATGGTGTACTAGTATGTGTCATGCATGACAATAAATGAGGTCAATGTGATACTAGGCAAGGCTATGATACTATGCATTATGGAGATAGTATCATAGACTACTATCATATGCATGATACTAGTATATGATACTTTCCATTATGACCAGTCTAATCATAGAGGAAGACAAGCGCGGAGACCAACCTCCTACGTCGGCGCCAGCAGCTCCGGGGTCTCATCCAACTCCCTCTATCCTTGTTGCATCTCTCTCTCTCTCTCTCTCACCCTCTCCACCACACTAAAAAAGGGGTGATCGACGATGCAGAATGGAGAAAAACATGCAGGAAAGGGAAGAAGTACCAGCGATGAGGTCCGACTTGAGGTGCCCATACTGTTGGCTGATGACCCACAAGTATAGGGGATCAATCGTAGTCTTTTTGATAAGTAAGAGTGTCGAACCCAACGAGGAGCAGAAGGAAATGACAAGCGGTTTTCAGCAAGGTATTTTCTGCAAGCACTGAAATTATCGGTAACGAGTAGTTTGATAGCAAGATAATTTGTAACAAGTGACAAGTAGCAATAGTAACAAAGCGTGCAGCAAGGTAGCCCAATCCTTTTTATAGCAAAGGACAAGCCGGAACGATCTCTTATAGTAAGTAAAGCGTTCTCGAGGACACATGGGAATTTCATCTAGTCACTTTCATCATGTTTGTTTGATTCGCGTTCGCTACTTTGATAATTTGATATGTGGGTGGACCGGTGCTTGGGTGATGTTCTTACTTGAACAAGCCTCCCACTTATGATTACCCCCTCTCGCAAGCATCCGCAATTACGAAATAAGAATTAAGATAACTCTAACCATAGCATTAAACATATGGATCCAAATCAGCCCCTTACGGAATAGCGCATAAACTAGGGTTTAAGCTTCTGTCACTCTAGCAACCCATCATCTAATTACTACTCCACAATGCATTCCCTTAGGCCCAAAGATGGTGAAGTGTCATGTAGTCAACGTTCACACGAGACCACTAAGGGAATCAACAACATACATATCATCAAAATATCGAACGAATACCAAATTTACATGATTACTTATGACAAGACTTCTCCCATGTCCTCAAGAACAAAAGTAACTACTCACAAATCATATTCATGTCCAAGATCAGAGAGGTGTTGAATAGCATAATAGATCTGAACATATAATCTCCCACCAAATAAACCAACTAGCATCAACTACAAGGTGTAATCAACACTACTAGCAACCCACAGGTACCAATCTGAGGTTTTGAGGCAAAGATTGAATACAAGAGATGAACTAGGGTTTGAGATGAGATGGTGCTGGTGAAGATGTTGATGAAGATTAGTCCTCCCACGATGAGAGGATCGCTGGTGATGTCGATGGCGACGATTTCCCCCTCCCGGAGGGAAGTATCCCCGGCAGAATCTCTCCGCCGGAGAGCAAAAGTGCTTCTGCCCAAGTTCCGCCTCGAGACGGCGGCGCACCATCCCGAAAGTATTCTCTATATTCTTTTCTAGGGAAAATGGCCTTATATACCAGAAATTGGGGGCCAGAGGCTGGCCAGGGGCCCCACGAGGTACCAGGGCGCGCCTGGGGGGGGGTGTCACGCCTTGGTGCCTCGTGGGCACCTGGGTGGCCCCCTCTGGTACTTCTTGCTTCTAGTATTTTTTATTTATTCCAAAATAAATCTCCGTAAAATTTCAGCTCATTTGGAGATGTGCAGAATAGGTATCTCTGACATAGCTTTTTCAGGTCCAGAATTCCAGCCGCCGGCAATCTCCCTCCTTGTGTAAGTCTTGCATATTAAGAGAGAAAAGGCATTAGAATTGCTCCAAAAAGTGTTATATTGATTAAAAACACTATAAATAACAGTAGCAAAACATGATGCAAAATGGACGTATCAACTCCCCCAAGCTTAGACCTCGCTTGTCCTCAAGCGAAAGCCGATATCGATAATCATGTCCACATGTTTGGAGAGAGAGGTGTCGATAAAAACAAAATACGGACATAGTAGCATCATGATCATTATTATAACAGCAATATTTATTATCATAAACTTCTCATGAGCAAGTAACGATTCATCACAACAATGGAGTATAAGGCATAAACTTTCTTGAAAACTAACAAACTATGTTCTCAGTCAACAATGCAATTGCAATTCATCATATTTTCAGGAAGGGTCTCATGTAGGAGCTTTTCAGCAAGTCCACATACTCAACCATCATTTAGTCTTCTATGATTGCTAACACTCATGACATATATATGGAGCAAAAAGTTTCAGCCAGACACATAGAAAGATAGGGGCTTGTGAGTTTGCCTCCCAACTTATTCACCTCAAGGGTGATGTCAACAATAATAACTCATGATCACTCATATCCAACTGGATATATATGCTTAGATCTTCCCCACCACATGATGCTTACAAAAGAGAAAAATAAAAAGGAAGTAGAGGAGAACACTATTGACTCTTGCATAAAAAGTAAATACATAAAAGTAAAGGATAGGCCCTTCGCAGAGGGAAGGAGAGGTTGTCATGCACTTTTTGTTGTTGGATGCACAAGCTCTTAATGCAAAGGACCGTCACTTTATATTGCCCTTTATGATAGAAACCTTTATTATGCAGTCCGTTGCTTTTATTTCTTTGCCATCACAAGTTCGTACAAAGCTTATTTTCCCTTACAATAAAAGTTTCATACATATTTAGAGGCAATTTTTATTGCTTTTTGCACCGATGACAACTTACTTGAAGGATCTTATTCAATCCATAGGTAGATATAGTGGACTCTCATGACATGAAACTGGGTTTAAAGGTTTTGGATGCACAAGTAGTATCTCTACTTGGTGCGGATTTTTGGCTTGCAAAGATATTGGGCAAGCACCACATGTTGGAGGATCTATAACAATATAACTTCTATGTGAATATGAACAAACATAATTCATTACGTTGTCTTCCTTGTCCAACGTCAACAATTTGACATAAAATACTTAATGGGGGCTCACAATCATAAAAGATGTCCAAGATAGTATATTTGCATGTGAATCTTCTCTTCCCTTATTAATTCTTTCATGAATTGCATCATTGACTAATGCTATGTTTGTTAACTTCCAATACATTTTACCACTTATACTTTTCTTTATGTAATATCATTACTTTCCATAGGATTAGCATATGATCTTTTTTATTATTTTCATTGCTAGAATTGGAACATGAAAGTAAAGAAGCAAAAACTCAAACTACTCTTTATTATATAACTCTCAACTCAATTACATAGATAGATAGATCACGAAGCTAACAATAGAAAATAGATCATACTAAACTTTTATTCAACTAGATCATGAAATAACTAAGGATCGAACTAAAAATAGGTAAAGATAATAAAAGTGATGGTGATACGATACCGGGGCACCTCCCCCAAGCTTGGCACAAGCCAAGGGGAGTGCCCATACCCATGTGCTCAAGTCTCCTTCTTCGGTGATGGTGGTGGTGATGAAGTAGTGAGCTTATCCTCCGGCTTCCATGGCATAGGTTCCCCATCATAGAAAGATGAACGAGTCTCCGGAGTCCTGAAACTTGCAGCTAAATTCATACCTTTGAATCTTGCCTCATACTCAAAATTTTGGTTTTGAAGATCATAGATTTGGCCTTGGAGATAGTCGATTCGTTCATTAAGCTTGAAGATGATGTCCCCCATCGATTGGCCCTCCACCTTGTGATTACGGGTGAATTCCGTGATCATGGAGTGGTTGGCGTTGAGTCCACGTTCCACCATCCCTTGGCACCTGAAGATCTCCTGCTCCACCGCTTTGAGCCTGGACTCCACGCTCCCGGTCTTCTTGGGTCCTTGAACATCCCGGATGTGAAGCACCCCTCACGCATCTCAATGGCTTGAGGGTGTTTCATCACCTCCGGTAGGTAGGGGTTGATGACCTTCTCGTAGAACTTGTCCTTGGAAGAGCTTGGTGGAGCCATAGCGATCTAGGTCTGTCAGAAAAATAACACGAAACAAGAACAGAGGAGATTTCTGCGATACAGTGGTCAAAACGTCCGGGAGTATATATAAAGATTTTTTATCTTGCAAAATAAGTAATCCAGGAGAAAACGGAGTCGGGAAGGCTCACGTGGGGCCCACGAGCCACCAGGGCGCGCCAGGGGGGTGGCGTGCCCTGGTGCCTCGTGGGCACCAGGTGGGCACCAGGTGGGTCCCCTCGGTTGTTTCTTATTTTTGTATTTTTTCTAATGTTCCAAAACTGACAGAAAGTATTTTTATGGAATTTTTGGAGTCGGTTTACTTACCGTATCACATACCTCTTCCTTTTCAGGGTTCTGGAGTGTTCCGGAAGGTCACTCTTATGTATTCCTCCGGTGAAATTGTTTCAATAATATTAGTTTCAACATTAATGGGAGTATCTGAAATATAGTGCTTAATTCTTTTCCCATTCACCACTCTCAGATTAGTGCCTTCGGAGTTATTTATTTTGATGGCTCCGGAGCGATAAACTTCTTCGATGATATACGGTCCTTCCCATTTAGAGAGAAGTTTTCCTGCAAAGAATCTCAAACGAGAATTGTATAATAGAACTTGCTCACCTACTTTAAATTCCCGTTTTTGAATTCTTCTATCATGCCATCTTTTAACTTTCTCTTTAAACAATTTG
Source organism: Elymus sibiricus (assembly GCA_039707655.1). NCBI lineage: Eukaryota > Viridiplantae > Streptophyta > Magnoliopsida > Poales > Poaceae > Elymus > Elymus sibiricus. The sequence goes on along the minus strand of CM077674.1, from coordinate 332,212,883 downwards.
GCATTTTCATAAGCTTGGGTTCTCCATTCATCTAATGAGCTAATATCAAATAACCTCTTTTCACTGGCAAGTTTAAAATCATAATTTAGTTCTTTAATTGCCCAATATGCTTTATGTTCTAACTCAAGAGGTAAATGACATGCTTTTCCATAAACCATTTTATAAGGAGACATACCCATAGGATTTTTATAAGCAGTTCTATATGCCCATAATGCATCGTCAAGTTTCTTAGACCAATTCTTTCTAGATCTATTGACGGTTTTTTGCAAAATTAATTTTAATTCTCTATTGCTAAATTCAACTTGACCACTAGTTTGAGGGTGATAGGGAGATGCAATTCTATGGTTGACATCATATTTAGCAAGCAATTTACGGAATGCACCATGAATAAAATGTGAACCACCAACATTACCAATTCTTTGACATTCATCACACGATAGGACAAACTTACGAGCATCCTTAAAAAGAGTAGGCCAATAAAAACCAGATTGCAACACCTTGTGTGCAGTTCTGTCTCCCGCATGGTGTCCTCTGTAAGCCTCGGAATGACACTTCCATAGGATTTGTTCCTGTTCAGGCTCAGGTATACAACGTCTAATAATACCATCTACCCCTTCTTTATAAAGATGTGGGTCATCCGAGAAGTAATATCTTAAATCAAAGAAGAACTTTTTCTTTTGTTGGTATGTGAAACTAGGTGGTATAAATTTAGCAAAAATGTAATTAGCATAGTCTGTAGGAGATATGCCCTAGAGGAAATAATAAATGTTATTGTTTATCTCCATGTTCATAATTATGTTTATGTTCCATGCTATAACTGATATGGTTCTCGAGTCTGCAATAACCACGAGGCTCGAAGGAAGACTCATATGCACGTGTGGAATAATAAACGGTAAAATGTATTCCTAGTCTGGCCTCTAAGACTAGCTCAAGTGTTGCATGATGGTTCTGTTTTCCTGATCATGGGCATGACTATGCTGGCAACTTTGAGGGCACAATGTTAGGAGAACACTTGTGTTGAATCGACCCGAATTGATGTTATGCTATGAGATTCATTTGTCACATGTTATTGGTTAATAACACAGAGAAAGTTAATGTTTGCATAATTCCTTAGACCATGAGAGTATCGAGTTTCTTCATGCTTGCTTCACGAACTTTGGGGTTTGTTAAACGTCATCCGTAAATGGGTGGCTATTACGGCGGCTTACGGGTTCATGGAAAAGTATGTCAAGGGACTTCATAGCTCAAGATTGGGATTTGCTCCTCCGACGATGGAGACATATCTCTGGGCCCTCTCGGTGTTACGGTATCCATCATCGTCTGGCCAGACACAATGTGATTTGATCACAGTGATGCCGGAACGCAGGAACGAGAAAAGAGAACAAAACCGGTAACGAGGTAACTGGCATAGTGGACAAGTTGTTGATCCATGGGGATGCCGATAAATCTCACCTCGGGTATTCGTATGTCGGGGAACACAGCAGAAAACAAAAAAAATTCGACCTACGCACCAGCCCAGGACCACTATGAAGACTGCATACAAGGTTTCGATCTTTTCGTTACCAACTCGTAGCGCAGCGGAAGTAGAGTCGATGACGATCGGCGGTGTAGATCCCCGCAGCTAGGATTTTACAACCTCCCAACCGCGAGGATGTACTCCCTCGTCAGCTCACCGGACGGATCTCTGGGCAGCCCTTCGGGAGGCCTCGGGACAGTCCCTCGGATAGTCCCACCGGACGGATCCTCGGACAGCCCTTCGGGAGGCCTCTGGAAAGTCCTTCGGATAGTCCCACCGGACGGATCCTCGGACATCCCTCCGGGAGGCCTCTGGACAGTCCTTCGGATAGTCCCACCGGACGGATCCTCGGACAGCCCTCCGAGAGGCCTCACGGACAGCCCTTCGGGCGGGTCACTCGGACAGCCCTTCGGGAGGACCCCCGAAACTCGGACAGTAACTCGGACAGCCCTTCGGGAGGACCCTCGAAAAGCCCCTCGGGCAAAAAGATCGAACCTACGACCTCTCTACGTGGTTGAACACATACGGTGTCATCTATCCGGCAGGGCTTCGCCGTCCAGAACTAATTCCCACCGGAACCCAGACAGCCTTTCGGCTCTACAAAACTATTTCACGGGGAGGGAGAGAAGAAGGCCAGATCATGCATGGCTTGTGTATGTTGAGAAAGAGTGTGTCTTTAGGCAGCCCCCTCCACCCCTATTTATAGGCCAAGCCCAAGGGTGGCTTCTCCAAGAAGCCAAGGGGAAAAATACCAAAAGGCCCTCAAGGTGGCTTCTCCAAGAAGCCACCCAAAAAGCACTTTCACTATTCACGAAAACATTTTTCCACGACCGGTAAATCCGAAAATATTTTTGTGGGTCTTAGAATAATTCCAGTACCCACTAAAATGATTTTGGACGCGTTCCAAAACAATTCCGGATTAGTGATTTTCATCTGCGAAAAGCAACCAAAACGGTTCCGGCAGCTCCGGAACATTTCCGGGTTTTTTCTCCGAAAAATCCCAGAAGTTCCCAGAACAATTCTGGCACCCTCCAAGAATTTCCAGGCCTGTGCCAAAACCAATTTGACTTAATGGTATACCCTGAAACAACTTTTCAGTTTTACCGAAACTATTCCGGTGCTCTCTCTCCGGAACGTTTCCGTTGTCTCCGAAACTTTTCCGGTGACTTTCTCTCAGACTCCCTGTCTAGAATTCAGCAGATAGATGACCCTTAAGCGTGTGACCCTATAGGTTCGGTGAAGTATAGACTTGACCGGAACTCTTTCCGATCAATGATCAACATCGGAGCCGTAGACGCCCATATTGACCCCTATACCCACACAAATGAATATTCGAGTGAACCTCCAGTTGCCGTGTGCTATTCCTGTTGCTTCGCGATATGTTACAAATACCCGAGGTTAGAATCATCGGCATCCCCATGGATCAACACTTGTCCACAATGCCAGTTACCTCGTTACCGGTTTTGTTCTCTTTTCTCGTTTCCGTGTTCCGGCATCCCTGTGATCAAATCACAATGTGTCTGGCCAGACGATGATGGATACCGTAACACCGAGAGGGCCCAGAGATATCTCTCCATCGTCGGAGGAGCAAATCCCAATCTTGAGCTATCGAGTCCCTTGACACACTTTTCCATGAACCCGTAAGCCGCCGTAATAGCCACCCAGTTACGGATGACGTTTAACAAACCCCAAAGTTCATGAAGCAAGCATGAAGAAACTCGACACTCTCATGGTCTAAGGAATTATGCAAACATTAACTTTTTCTGTGTTATTAACCATTAACTTGTGACGAATGAATCTCATAGCATAACATCAATTCGGGTCGATTCAACACAAGTGTTCTCCTAACATTGTGCCCTCAAAGTTGCCGACATAGTCATGCCCATGATCAGGAAAACAGAACCATCATGCAACACTTGAGCTAGTCTTAGAGGCCAGACTAGGAATACTTTTTACCGTTTATTATTCCACACGTGCATATGAGTCTTCCTCCGAGCCTCGTGGTTATTGCAGACTCGAGAACCATAGCAGTTATAGCACGGAATATAAACTTAACTACAAACATGGAGATAAATAATAACACTTATTATTGCCTCTAGGGCATATCTCCTACAGACTCCCACTTGCACTAGAGTCAATAATCTAGTCAATGCTGATGCACTTTACAACTATGGCATACCGGTGAAAAACATGCTTCGCTTGTGGTATAGTCTGATGTCCAACGGATCTAACAACTTCAGTTCCGTGTGTATTTCTGCATATCCTCGCGTTTTCACGTTTTCACAAAATTCATATTTTGTGTGGACTTGGCTTCGTATATATGTGAATCACTGGTCAAACCATGATTCCTCGGACTGAGCTATGGAGCAACTATCTTCAATAGTGTTCCATTGACCAAAGCCATCTTGGAACCATACTAAGTTCATGAACGAACTGTACGATTCAACATCTTCTATGTCGCTTAGAAAGCGGCAACATACTTAGCCTTAGTTATAGAATTCGCCACAGTAACCTGTTTGGAACGATTTCCAAACACCGTGCCACCATATCGTGTATTACACAAAACCCTTAACTTAAATCGAAAATCTCATGGAGTATTGATGAAGACTATATCGATGCAATTACTTACAATGAGCACTTCATAATCTCTGCTTGCGAGAAAACATGTCATCAGTGCTACTCCAGTACCCAATGACATTTTCCACTGTTGTCCCATGATCAGTACTTTGATCACTTTGGTATCTATACTCGCAACTCCTTGGGAGTACTGGACATATCTGGTTCTTTTACATAACATGGAATACATGATTAATCCAAACACGAAAGTGTGTGGAATCTCCATCATGTATTTTGCTCATCAGTGTTTTGGGACACCGAGTCTTGCAAAAACCCTTTGCATGTGACTTTGGCAAGAATCACTCCTTGGCGTTTTAATGCTAAACTGTTTTAGCATCTTGTCAATATGTATTTTTTGCTTTAGCCTATTAGGCAATTCTATCTCGTAGATAAATATGCCTAATGTCAAGGCTATTTAGCCCAAGCACTTCATCGAAAACTATTTTCAATGAAGTCCTAATTCGTGTCAAGAAATTTATATTATTTCCAATCAACAATGTGTCAAGCACACAAGGTTTTAAGAAATATTATTATGCTCCCACTTACTTTCTTGAAACCACAAGCATCTTCATTATCCATTGATGAAAACAAACTCTTTTGACTATTTCATCAAAAACGAAGACTCCAACTCCATTTTGCTCTCTTCTATTCATTGCTGGAACTCTGAAGTTTGCATACTTACTAGCATCCTCTGGATTGACAAAATACCTTGGACTGTACCACATGCAAGTCCTAGGTTGCATTTCCATCACATGGAAATCCTTTTGGCATCCATGTATCATATCTCAAGATTGAAATATGTATTAATTGCTAGTTTAACCCGATCTGACTTTAAGCATCGCTATGGTGAGACAACCTCATCGTAGTCAACTCCTTGAACTTGTTATTGCATGAAGTCGAGCTTTATGGATAAAACATTTTATCCACATCAGTTTATAGTTCCATTAATGTTCGTTAGACTCTAAGTCTTCCGAAGGGTTTATCAAGATATAATCTTGAATCATTTATGGAAACTATCTCGGATTATATTGGCATTTAGCCAATTCCGGAGATAGGGCCCATCAACGCTTCCTTGTGTATCGTAGGTATACTGTTGTCTAACAACAATATCTCGCTTGCGCACTTGAGAGGTTTGCACGAGTTTTGCCTACGTGGTTCAGTTGCAAGTTCGACCGAAGTCCATACATCTCATGTAGAGGCTTCCGTATCAGTCGCAGTAGGAAACTCTGGAATTACTTCCAAGGTTTCTTTCCTTCGATCTGATGACGAAGATACTGTTATCTTGTCAAGTTGTACTATCCTCCCACTCACCTTTTTGCAAGAACCATTTTCTTCAAAAGCATACCGTTTTTGTGGCAAAACTTTTTGCCTCGGTATAGTGGTGGAGGAATTCCCAATAACTTGGGATAACCTACAAAGTAGCACTTGTCTGATTTGGAATAGGTTTGTAAATATTTTACACAAGCCCCATATTCCAAATGTTAAGAAAAGACATAACATGGTTGGGTGTACCATACCATGGAGTCATTTCAACAGATCTGATGGTGCTCTTTTCAGTGTAAGAACCGCAGTCTCTAAAGCATTACTTTAAAAGGGATAATGGAAAATTGATTTATGTCATCTTTGATCTTACCATGTCATAAATGTTTTGATTACATCTTCACGGACATTCCACTCACAGTGGTGTTCCGGGAGGTGTAAGTTATGAAACTCCCTTCACAACTCATCAGACATTCGCTAAACTTGTAACTCAAATATTCCTTTCCGCAATCAAATTGCGGAAACATAATTTTCTTGTTACAATAATTTCTACTTCATATTGAAAACCTTATGAATGATTTCAAAAGATCCAGACTTACGTTTCATCAAGTAAATATCCATTATATCTACTTGAGTCATTTCTGAAGATAGATAAATCCACTGCTAGCAACAACATTTATCGGACTACATACATCAAAATGTATGATCACCAGTAAGTTCGTTGCTCGTTCCTTATGGCCTGTGAACGGTATTTCAGTCACTTCACTTTTCGGAGGAAAGTTGCAAGTGTCAGATGATTCATAATCAAACGACTTCAAAATCCATCATTATGGAATTTCTCCATGCGGGTTCTCCAATGTAACCAAATGCAGTGCCACACATGTGTGGTATTCTCTTAGTCTTGCGACATTTAGCGTCAGTGTTATGGATGTATCATATTACCATCAATATTTATAACATACATCCCATTCATGATGGAAGTATGGCCCTTATGTTATTCATAACACTGAACAACAATTTGTTCTTTTATGAACAACCCTTTTGCAACAAACATTATGCAATGGGCTAGATTGTGTAAAACTCTAAAATGAATTATGAAAGTAAATACGGAGGTAATATATTATTATCAATATTCATAACATACATCCCATCCATGATGGAAGCATGGCCCTTATGTTATTCATAACACCGAACATCAAAAGTTCTCTTATGAATAACCTTCTTGCAAGATACTTTATGCAATGGGCTAGAGTGTATAAAAACTCTAAAATGAATTATGAAAAATAAATACATAGGTAATGTACCGAGTATAGCAACTTTTACTATGTTCCCAGCGCATATCTAAACCTCACTCCGGCAAGTCTTTTAGGCCGTAGTAGTTCTTGCATCGAGTCGCAGCAGAATGCAATCGAGCGGGTATCTTTGTGATCAACTCAAAATACCCAAGAATCAATGATTAACATGTTTAATCATAATTCTCAAGAACTATTTCTTTGACTAGCCTTCTATACATCAATAGCTTGTATGACTTTCATACATGAACTGGACATTCCAGTCTTCTCTCTTTTGCTTTTATACTTCTAACAGTTTTACTTCCAATAATTCTCCTACTCTCAGAAGAAGCACCAACTTGAAGAGTGGCGTCAGCCCCGGACTTCCTAGGTGTGTAAGTCATACTAACACCCTTCGGACATTTCCTTTCTCTTAAGTTGTTGTTTTATTCACCATCATCATATGACATGCGTTCTACTGGATCCCTCTGTTATTAGTCAAATGCATAGTAAACACCTTTACTAATAGTTTGCAAAACAAACATTGCTTTGGATATCACATATCTTTTAGCCTTTGTTTGTGTCTGAAAAATGATTTTCAGTTCCATGAATATCACATAGCTATCCCAAACTTTTGAAGTTCAGGTCTCATGGAAGCAAACATATTGCACTTGACCGTAACGGAATTCTAGCTTTTGGATCGAAGGACGAGAGTCACATCATCCATAGCATTAGCGGGAGAATACCAAAAGCATGCGATAGGACAAAATCCTTCTCGGCACTCTTGAGGACAATCCTCATATTACGTTACCAACCATAAAGTTTAACCAGATATTTTAACAGCTATTCAATTTTAATAGGGAAGGTGGAAACGCGAGCCATTCTTCTATAACTATTATGCTTATAACACTTAGACAGTGTCCATAATTAATTGCACTAAGAATTAAAAGAATTAATTCTAAAGTGTGCTCCCACTCAAATCAATATCTCTCATAATTGATTTTGAGTGATACAAGATCCAGACTTCAATTCATCGCCATAGAATCATCATCTCATGATGGGAATTTTAATCGGTAGGCCAACTTGCCGATCACATCTCTATGTGACTCTTGTTCATCTTTCGATGCGTGTGTTCCGAGCTCAGGATGATCCTGCCATGAACATCAAGACAACCTAGTGATCTTGCTACGAGGTCTGACCTCACCCGCATCACACTTCTCTAATCGTTCGTACCCATGCATCCATGGCGCACCCCGAAAAGATAGGTGTCGTGACGGTGCTACACTTGGGAGAACACAAAATACTTGATATTTTAAGTGAGAGATCACCCTAATAAAAGGCGACTACCGCGCAATCAAGTAGGGTGCATCAAAGGGATAAACATCTCAGGCAATTCATAATAGCATGATATGGTATAGCCCTTTCTGACGGAGAACTCTTGTATTTCTTCGTCTTCGGCATTCGCGTCGGTGTTCACCTTCGTAAAGTTTGCCACCACCTTGTCGATGCACCAGATAATATTGCTATCTCTATAGCTAATAAAATAAGTGCATTACTTAAGGTTGACACGCAGGTCATTAAAGTGACAATCTTATGGCTCCAGCCATCATGCCGAATCATGACACGCAGGTCATGTTAATTTTACATCATATAGTCATCTCATACATAATCAAATTAATATGAGCATTGCTATACCACATCACATGCACATCCTGCAAAACCAAGTTAGATGCCTCTAATCGGTTTATGCAAAAATTTATTTTACGTGGCTTCAAAGGTTTTGAAACAAACCGAAGCTACCAACGTCCATCATCAAGTATGATTATTCAAGTCGCTAGATTAACTTTACGGGGTGTATGAAACACGAGATAATAAAATCTCGAGCCCCATACTGAACTTCGTCATACGCATGACCCCCGTGCAGATCATATCTGCATTGCCCTTTCGTCTGCGAAATTTCATCTTTCTTTATAACTATGGTGGAATTCAATGAACTGTTAGCACTTCGTTGATCAATCAGGATTGCGGATTGCCAGAACTTTGAAATTCCACCATGCTGTTATCAAGATCAGAAATATGCAAATTCCAGGGAAGCAACAAGAACATCGGGTAACAGATTTCATCTGCTACCCGCACAAATAATTATCAGCAGTAGAACTCATCTACTACAAATTATATTGTGCAACACCCATACATCTCTATGTATTCTACATCATAACCTGCATCTACGCATAGGACGGCTCATGATGCCACTGTCGGGGAACGCAGCAGAAAACAAAAAAATTCTGACCTACGCACCGGCCCAGGACCACTATGAAGACTGCATACAAGGTTTCCATCTTTTCGTTTCCGACTCGTAGCGCAGCGGAAGTAGAGTCGATGACGATCGGCGGTGTAGATCCCCGCATCTAGGATTTTACAACCTCCCAACCACGAGGATGTACTCCCTCGTCAGCTCACCGGACGGATCTCCGGGCAGCCCTTTGGGAGGCCTCGGGACAGTCCCTCGGATAGTCCCACCGGACGGATCCTCGGACAGCCCTCCGGGAGGCCTCTGGAAAGTCCTTCGGATAGTCCCACCGGACGGATCCTCGGACAGCCCTCCGGGAGGCCTCACGGACAGCCCTTCGGGCGGGTCACTCGGACAGCCCTTCTGGAGGACCCCCGAAACTCGGACAGTAACTCGGACGGCCCTTCGGGAGGACCCTCGAACAACCCCTCGGGCAAAAAGATCAAACCTACGACCTTTCTACGGGGTTGCACACATACGGTGTCATCTATCCGGCAGGGGTTCGCCGTCCAGAACTAATTCCTACTGGAACCCAGACAGCCTTTCGGCTCTACGAAACTATTTCGCGGGGAGGGAGAGAAGATGGCCAGATCATGCATGGCTTGTGTATGTTGAGAAAGAGTGTGTCTTTAGGCAGCCCCGTCCACCCCTATTTATAGGCCAAGCCCAAGGGTGGCTTCTCCAAGAAGCCAAGGGGAAAATACCAAAAGACCCTCAAGGTGGCTTCTCCGAGAAGCCACCCAAAAAGCACTTTCACTATTCATAGAAACATTTTTCCGCGACCGTTAAATCCGAAAATATTTCTATGGGTCTTAGAATAATTCCAGTACCACTAAAATGATTTTGGACGCGTTCCGAAACAATTCCGGATTAGTGATCTTCATCTGCGAAAAGCAACCAAAACGGTTCCGGCAGCTCCGGAACATTTCCGGGTTTTTGCTCCGAAAAATCCCAGAAGTTCCCAGAACAATTCTGGCACCCTCCAAGAATTTCCAGGCCTGTGCCGAAACCAATTTGACTTAATGGTATACCCTGAAACAACTTTTCAGTTTTACCGAAACTATTCCGGTGCTCTCTCTCCGGAACGTTTCCGTTGTCTCCGAAACTTTACCGGTGACTTTCACTCAGACTCCTTGTCTAGAATTCAGCAGATAGATGACCCTTTAGCGTGTGACCCTATAGGTTCGGTGAAGTATAGACATGACCGGAACTCTTTCCGATCAATGATCAACATCGGAGCCGTGGACGCCCATATTGACCCCTATACCCACACGAATGAATATTCGAGTGAACCTCCAGTTGCCGTGTGCTATTCCTGTTGCTTCGCGATATGTTACAAATACCCGAGGTGAGAATCATCGGCATCCCCGTGGATTAACACTTGTCCACAATGCCAGTTACCTCGTTACTGGTTTTGTTCTCTTTTCTCGTTTCTGTGTTCCTGCATCCCTGTGATCAAATCACAATGTGTCTGGCCAGACGATGATGGATACTGTAACACCGAGAGGGCCAAGAGATATCTCTCCGTCGTTGGAGAAGCAAATCCCAATCTTGAGCTATCGAGTCCCTTGACACACTTTTCCATGAACCCGTAAGCCGCCGTAATAGCCACCCAGTTACGGATGACGTTTAACAAACCCCAAAGTTAATGAAGCAAGCATGAAGAAACTCGACACTCTCATGGTCTAAGGAATTATGCAAACATTAACTTTTTCTATGTTATTAACCATTAACTTGTGACGAATGAATCTCATAGCATAACATCAATTCGGGTCGATTCAACATAAGTGTTCTCCTAACATTGTGCCCTCAAAGTTGCCGGCATAGTCATGCCCATGATCAGGAAAACAGAACCATCATGCAACACTTGAGCTAGTCTTAGAGGCCAGACTAGGAATACTTTTTACCGTTTATTATTCCACACGTGCATATGAGTCTTCCTCCGAGCCTCGTGGTTATTGCAGACTCGAGAACCATAGCAGTTATAGCACGGAATATAAACTTAACTACAAACATGGAGATATATAATAACACTTATTATTGCCTCTAGGGCTTATTTCCTACATTGTAACATATCGCGAAGCAATAGGAATAGCACACGGCAACTGAGGTTCACTCGAATATTCATTCGTGTGGGTATAGGGGTCAATATGGGTGTCCACGGCTCCGATGTTGATCATTGATCGGAAAGTGTTCCGGTCATGTCTATACTTCACCGAACCTATAGGGTCACACACTTAAGGGTCATCTATCTGCTGAATACTAGACAGGGAGTCTGAGGGAAAGTCACCAGAAAAGTTTTAGAGACAGCGGAAAAGTTCCGGAGAGAGAGCACCGGAATTGTTTCGGTAAAACTGAAAAGTTGTTTCAGGGTATACCATTGAGTCAAATTGGTTTTGGCACACGTCTGGAAATTCTTGAAGGGTGCCAGAATTGGTCTGGGAACTTCTGGGATTTTTCGGAGAAAGAAACCCGGAAATGTTCCGGAGCTGCCGGAACCGGTTTGGTTGCTTTTCGCAGAGGAAAATCACTAATCCGGAATTGTTTTGGAACGCGTCCAAAATCATTTTAGTGGGTGCTGGAAATATTTTCGGATTTAACGGTCACGGAAAAATGTTTCCATGAATAGTGAAAGTGCTTTTTGGGTGGCTTCTTGGAGAAGCCACCTTGAGGTCCTTTTGGTATTTTTCCCCTTGGCTTCTTGGAGAAGCCACCCTTGGGCTTGGCCTATAAATAGGGGTGGAGGGGGCTGCCTAAAGACACACTCTTTCTCAACATACACAAGCCATGCATGATCTGGCCTTCTCTCTCCCTCCCCGCGAAATAGTTTCGTATAGCCGAAAGGCTGTCTGGGTTCCGGCAGGAACTAGTTCTGGACGTCAAAGCCCTGCCGTATAGCTGACACGATATGTGTGCAACCCCGTAGAGAGGTAATAGTTTCGATCCTTTGCCCGTGGGGCTGTTCGAGTACCTGCCCGGAGGGCTGTCCGAGTGACCCACCCGAAGGGCTGTCCGTGTGGCCTCCTGGAGGGCTGTCCGAGGATCCGTCCGGTGGGACTATCCGAGGGACTATCCAGAGGCCTCCCGGAGGGCTGTCCGAGGATCCGTCCGGTGGGACTATCCGAGGGACTGTCCAGAGGCCTCCCGAAGGGCTATCCGAGGATCCGTCCGGTGGGACTATCTGAGGGACTGTCCCGAGGCCTCCCGAAGGGCTGCCCGGAGATCCGTCCGGTGAGCTGACGAGGGAGTACATCCTCGCGGTTGGGAGGTTGTAAATCCTAGCTGCGGGGATCTGCACCGCCGATCGTCATCGACTCTACTTCCGCTGCGCTACGAGTTGGTAACGAAAAGATCAAACCTTGTATGTGGTCTCCATAGTGGTCCTGGGCTGGTGCGTAGGTCAGAAATTTTTTGTTTTCTGCTGCGTTCCCCTACAGTGGCATCATGAGCCGTGCTATGCGTAGATGCAGGTTACGATCTAGAATACATGAGATGTATGGGTGTTGCACAATATAATTTGTAGTAGATGAGTTCTACTGCTGATAATTATTTGTGCGGGTAGCAGATGAAATCTGTTACCCAATGTTCTTGTTGCTTCCCTGGAATTTGCATATGTCTGATCTTGATAACAGCATGGTGAATTTTCAAAGTTCTGGCAATCCGCGATCCTGATTGATCAACGAAGTGCTAACAGTTCGTTGAATTCCACCATAGTTAAAAAGAAAGATGAAATTTAGCAGACGAAAGGGCAATGCAGATATGATCTGCACGGGGGTCATGCATATGACGAAGTTCAGTATGGGGCTCGAGATTTTATTATCTCGTGTTTCATACACCCCGTAAAGTTAATCTAGCGACTTGAATAATCATACTTGATGATGGACATTGGTAGCTTCGGTTTGCTTCGAAACCTTAGATGCCACGTAAAATGAAATTTTGTATGAACCGATTAGAGGCGTCTAACTTGGTTTTGCAGGATGTGCATGTGATGTGGTATAGCAGTTCTCATATTAATTCGATTATGTATGAGATGACTATACAATGTAAATTAACATGACCTGCGTGTCATGATTCGGCATTATGGTTGGAGCCATATGATTGTCAATTTAATGACCTGCGTGTCAACCTTAAGTAATGCACTTATTTTATTAGCTATATAGATAGCAATATTATCTGGTGCATCGACAAGGTGGTGGCAAACTTCGCAAAGGTGAACACCGACGCGAATGCCGAAGACGAAGAAATAAAAGACTTCTCCGTCAGAAAGGGCTATACCATATCATGCTATTATGAATTGCCTGAGATGTTTATCCCTTATGATGCACCCTTCTTGATTGTGCAGTAGTCGCTTTTATTAGGGTGATCTCTCACTTAAAATATCAAAGTAGTTAGTGTTCACCCAAGTGTAGCACCGTCTGAAATTCGTATCTTTTCGGGGTGCGCCATGTACACATGAGCACGAACGAATCGAGAGGAATGAGGCGGGTGAGGTCAGACCTCGCAGCAAGATCACTTGGTTGTCTTTGACGTTCAGGCAGGAGAGTCCTGAGCTCGGAACACGCCCATCGAAAGATGAACAAGAATCACATAGAGATGTGATCGGCAAGTTGGCCTACTGATTGAAATTCGCGTCATCAGTGATGAACCCGTCAATGGCGTCGAATTGAAATACGGATCTTGTATCACTCGCAATCAATTTTGAGAGATATTGATTTGAGTGGGAGCACACTATAAAATTAACTTGTTTAATTCTCGGTGCAATTAATTATGATCACTTGTCTAAGTGAAATTTGCATAATAGTTGTAGAATAATGGCTCGCGTTTCCACCTTCCCTGTTAAAATTGAATAAGCTGTTAAATATCTGGTTAAAACTTTACGGTTGGTAACGTAATGTGAGGATTGTCCTCAAGAGTGCCGAGAAGGACTTAGTCCTATCGCATGCTTTTGGTATTCTCCCGCTAATGCTATGGATAATGTGACTCTCGTCCTTTGATCCAAAAGCTAGAATTCCGTTACGGTCAAGTGCAATATGTTTGCTTCCATGAGACCCGAACTTCAAAAGTTTGGGATAGTTATGTGATATTCATGGAACTGAAAATCATTTTCAGACACAAACAAAGGCTAAAAGATATGTGATATCCAAAGCAATGTTTGTTTTGTAAATTATTAGTAAAGTGTTTACTATGCATTTGACTGATAAGAGAGGGATCCAGAAGAACGCCTGTCATATGATGAAAGGTGAATAAAACAACAACTTAATGAGAAAGGAAATGTCCAAAGGGTGATAGTGTGACTTACACACCTAGGAAGTCCGGGGCTAACGCCACTCTTAAGTTAAGTGCTTCTTCTGAGAGTAGGAGAAATACTGAAAGTTAAACTGTTAGAAGTATAAAGGCAAAAAGAGAGAAGACTGGAATGTCTAGCTCATGTATGAAAGTCATACAAGCTATTAATGTATAGAAAGGCTGGTCAAAACAAATAGTTCTTGGGAATTATGATTAAACATGTTAATCACTGATTCTTGGGTATTGTGAGTTGATCACAAAAGATACCCACTCGATTGCATTCTGCTGCGACTCGATGCAAGGACTACTACGCGCTGGGAATATAGTAAATGTTACTATACATTCCATCGGTGTATTACCTATGTATTTATTTTCATAAATTCATTTTAGAGTTTTACACACTCTAGCCGATTGCATAAGGTATCTTGCAAGAAGGTTGTTCATAAGAGAACTTTTGATGTTCGATGTTATGAATAACTTAAGGGCCATACTTTCATTATGAATGAGATGTATGTTATGAATATTGATAATAATACATTACCTCTGTATTTACTTTCATAATTCATTTTAGAGTTTTACACACTCTAGCCCATTGCATAATGTTTGTTGCAAAAGTGTTGTTCGTCAAAGAACAATTGTTGTTCAGAATTATGAATAACATAAAGGCCATACTTACATCAGGGATGGGATGTATGTTATGAATATTGATGGTAATATGATACATCCATAACACTGACGCTAAATGTCGCAAGACTAAAAGAATACCACACATGTGTGGCACTGCATTTGGTCACATTGGAGAAACCCGCATGGAGAAATTCCATAATGATGGATTTTGAAGTCGTTTGATTATGAATCATCTGACACTTGCAACTTTCCTCCGAAAAGTGAAGTGACTGAAATACCGTTCACAGGCTATAAGGAACGAGCAACAAACTTATTGGTGATCATACATTGTGATGTATGTAGTCCGATAAATGTTGTTGCTAGCAGTGGATTTATCTATCTTCAGAGATGACTCAAGTAGATATATGGATATTTACTTGATGAGACGTAAGTATGGATCTTTTGAAATCATTCATAAGGTTTTCAATATGAAGTAGAAATTATTGTAACAAGAAAATTATGTTTTGGCAATTTGATTGTGGAAAGGAATATTTGAGTTACAAGTTTAGCGAATGTCTGATGAGTTGTGAAAAAGGTTTCATAACTTACACCTCCCGGAACACCACTGTGAGTGGAATGTCCGTGAAGATGTAATCAAACCATTTATGACATGGTAAGATCAAAGATGACATAAATCAATTTGCCATTATCCCTTTTAAAAGTAATGCTTTAGAGACTGCGGCTTTTACACTGAAAAGAGCACCATCAGATCTGTTGAAATGACTCCATGGTATGGTACACCCAACCAGGTTATGTCTTTTCTTAACATTTGGAATATGGGGCTTGTGTAAAATATTTACAAACCTATTCCAAATCAGACAAGTACTACTTTGTAGGTTATCCCAAGTAATTGGGAATTCCTCCACCACTATACCGAGGCAAAAAGGCTTGCCACCAAGAACGGTATGCTTTTACAGAGATTGGTTCTTGCAAAAAGGTGAGTGGGAGAACAGTGCAACTCGACGAGATAACAGTATCTTCGTCATCAGATCAAAGGAAAGAAACCTTGGAAGTAATTCCAGAGTTTCCTACTACGACTGATACGGAAGCCTCTACATGAGATGTATGGACTTCGGTCGAACTTGCAACTGAACCACGTAGGCAAAACTCGTGCAAACCTCTCGGGTGTGCAAGCGAGATATTGTTGTTAGACAACAGTATACCTACGATACACAAGGAAGCGTTGATGGGCCCTGACTCCGGAATTGGCTAAATGCCAATATAATCCGAGATAGTTTCCATAAATGATTCAAGATTATATCTTGATAAACCCTTCGGAAGACTTAGAGTCTAACGAACATTAATTGAACTATAAACTGATGTGGATAAAATGTTTTATCCATAAAGCTCGACTTGTTGCAATAACAAGTTCAAGGAGTTGACTACGATGAGGTTGTCGCACCATAGCGATTCTTAAAGTCAGATCGGGTTAAACTAGCAATTAATACATATTTCAATCTTGAGATATGATACATGGATGCCAAAAGGATTTCCATGTGATGGAAATGCAACCTAGGACTTACATGTGATACAGTCCAAAGTATTTTGTCGATCCAGAGGATGCTAGTAAGTATGCAAACTTCAGAGTTCCAGCAATGGACAGAAGAGAGCAAAATGGAGTTGGAATCTTCCTTTTTGATGAAATAGTCAAAAGAGTTTGATTTCATCAATGGATAACGAAGATGCTTGTGATTACAAGAAAGTAAGTGGGAGCATAATAATATTTCTAAAAACCTTGTGTGCTTGACACATTGTTGATTGGAAATAATATAAATTTCTTGACATGAATTAGGACTTCATTGAAAATAATTTTTCGATGAAGTGCTTGGGCTAAATAGCCTTGATATTAGGCATATTTATCTACGAGATAGAATTGCCTAATAGGCTAAGCCAAAAATACATATTGACAAGATGCTAAAATAGTTTAGAATAAGAGCGCCAAGGAGTGATTCTTGCCGAAGTCACATGGAAAGAGTTTTGCAAGACTCGGTGTCCCAAAACACTGATGAGCAAAATACATGATGGATTTTCCACACACCTTTGTGTTTGGATTAATCATGTATTCCATGGTATGTAAATCAACCAGATATGTCCGATACTCCCAAGCTGTTGCGAGTATAGATACCAAAGTGATCAAAGTACTGATCATGGGACAACAGTGAAAAATGTCATTGAGTACTAAAGTAGCACTAATGACATGTTTTCTCGCAAGCATAGATTATGAAGTGCTCGTTGTAAGTAATTACATCGATACAGTCTTCATCAATGCTCCATGCGATTTTTGATTTAAGTTAAGGGTTTTGTGTAATACACAATATGGTGGCACGGTGTTTGGAAATTGTTCCAAACAGGTTACTGTGGCGAATTCTATAACAAAGGCTAAGTATGTTGATGCTTTAGAAGCGACAAAGAAGATGTTGAATCATATAGTTCATTCATGAACTTAGTATGGTTCCAAGATGGCTTTGGTCAATGGGACACATATATACAAGATGGCTTTGGTTATTGCAGATAGTTGCTCCATAGCTTAGTCTGAGGAATCAAGGTTTGACCTGTGATTCACATATATACAAAGCCAAGTCCACAAAAAATATGAATTTTTTGAAAGCGTGAAAACGCGAGGATATGCAGAGATACACACGGAACTGAAGTTGTCAGATCCGTTGGACATCAGGCTATACAACAAGCGAAGCATTTTTACACCGGTATGCCATAGGTGTAAAGTGCATTAGCATTGACTAGATTATTGACTCTAATGCAAGTGGGAGTATGTAGGAGATATGCCCTAGAGGAAATAATAAATGTTATTGTTTATCTCCATGTTCATAATTATTTTTATGTTCCATGCTATAACTGATATGGTTCTCGAGTCTGCAATAACCACGAGGCTCGAAGGAAGACTCATATGCACGTGTGGAATAATAAACGGTAAAATGTATTCCTAGTCTGGCCTCTAAGACTAGCTCAAGTGTTGCATGATGGTTCTGTTTTCCTGATCATGGGCATGACTATGCGGGCAACTTTGAGGGCACAATGTTAGGAGAACACTTGTGTTGAATCGACCCGAATTGATGTTATGCTATGAGATTCATTCGTCACAAGTTAATGGTTAATAACACAGAAAAAGTTAATGTTTGCATAATTCCTTAGACCATGAGAGTATCGAGTTTCTTCATGCTTGCTTCATGAACTTTGGGGTTTGTTAAACGTCATCCGTAAATGGGTGGCTATTACGGCGGCTTACGGGTTCATGGAAAAGTATGTCAAGGGACTTGATAGCTCAAGATTGGGATTTGCTCCTCCGACGATGGAGAGATATCTCTGGGCCCTCTCGGTGTTATGGTATCCATCATCGTCTGGCCAGACACAATGTGATTTGATCACAGGGATGCCGGAACTCAGGAACGAGAAAGGAGAACAAAACCGGTAACGAGGTAACTGGCATAGTGGACAAGTTGTTGATCCATGGGGATGCCGATAAATCTCACCTCGGGTATTTGTAACATATCACGAAGCAACAGGAATAGCACACGACAACTAGAGGTTCAGTCGAATATTCATTCGTGTGGGTATAGGGGTCAATATGGGTGTCCACGGCTCCGATGTTGATCATTGATCGGAAAGTGTTCCAGTCATGTCTATACTTCACCGAACCTATGGGGTCAGACGCTTAAGGGTCATCTATCTGCTGAATACTAGACAGGGAGTCTGAGAGAAAGTCACCGGAAAAGTTTCGGAGACAGCGGAAAAGTTCCGGAGAGAGAGCACCGGAATAGTTTCGGTAAAACTGAAAAGTTGTTTCAGGGTATACCATTGAGTCAAATTGGTTTCGGAACACGTCTAGAAATTATTGGAGGGTGCCAGAATTGGTCTGGGAACTTCTGGGATTTTTCGGAGAAAAATCCCGGAAATGTTCCGGAGCTGCCGGAACCGGTTTGGTTGCTTTTCGCAGATGAAAATCACTAATCCGGAATTGTTTCGGAACGCGTCCAAAATCATTTTAGTGGGTGCTGGAATAATTCTAAGACCCACAAAAATATTTTCGGATTTAACGGTCGCAGAAAAATGCTTCCATGAATAGTGAAAGTGCTTTTTGGGTGGCTTCTTGGAGAAGCCACCTTGAGATCCTTTTGGTATTTTTCCCCTTGGCTTCTTGGAGAAGCCACCCTTGGGCTTGGCCTATAAATAGGGGTGGAGGGGGCTGCCTAAAGACACACTCTTTGTCAACATACGCAAGCCATGCATGATCTGGCCTTCTCTCTCCCTCCCCGCGAAATAGTTTCGTAAAGCCGAAAGGCTGTCTGGGTTCCGGCAGGAACTAGTTCTGGACGGCGAAGCCCTGCCGGATAGCTGACACCGTATGCATGCAACCACGTAGAGAGGTCATAGTTTCGATCCTTTGCCCGTGGGGCTGTTCGAGTTCCTGCCCGGAGGGCTGTCCGAGTGACCCGCCCGAAGGGCTGTCCGTGTGGCCTCCCGGAGGGCTGTCCGAGGATCCGTCCGGTGGGACTATCCAAGGGACTGTCCAAAGGTCTCGCGGAGGGCTGTCCGAGGATCCGTCCGGTGGGACTATCCGAGGGACTGTCCAGAGGCCTCCCAAAGGGCTGTCCGAGGATCCGTCCGGTGGGACTATCTGAGGAACTGTCCCGAGGCCTCCCGAAGGGCTGCCCGGAGATCCGTCCGGTGAGCTGACAAGGGAGTACATCCTCGCGGTTGGGAGGTTGTAAATCCTAGCTGCAGGGATCTGCACCGCCGATCGTCATCGACTCTACTTCCGCTGCGCTACGAGTCGCTAACGAAAAGATCAAACCTTGTATGTTGTCTCCATAGTGGTCCTGGGCTGGTGCGTAGGTCGGAAATTTTTTATTTTCTGCTGCGTTCCCCTATATAGTCCGCATACCATGGAGTTGTACGAGAAGCACTTATGACAGCTAATTGTTCATCAGGAAAATCATCATTAATAGGAAGTGGGTCATCAAGAACATTTTCCATTCTAGACAAATTATCTGCTACGGGATTCTCAGCTCCCTTCCTATCAGTAATATGCAAGTCAAATTCTTGTAGCAATAAAACCCACCTAATGAGTCTAGGTTTAGCATCTTTCTTTTCCATAAGATATTTAATAGCAGCATGATCGGTGTGAACAGTTACTTTAGAATCAACTATGTAATATCTGAATTTATCACATGCAAACACAACTGCTAGAAATTCTTTCTCAGTAGTAACATAATTTCTTTGGGCACTGTTTAGAGTTTTACTAGCATAATGGATAACATTTAATTTCTTGTCAACTCTTTGTCCCAGAATAGCACCAACAATATAATCACTAGCATCACACATTATTTCAAAAGGCAAATTCCAATCAAGTGGTTGGACAATAGGTGCAGTGGTTAAAGCTTTCTTAAGTGTTTCAAAGGCTTCTAGACAATCATCATCAAAAACAAATGGAACATCCTTTTGCAAAAGATTGGTAAGAGGCCTAGAAATTTTAGAGAAGTCTTTAATAAATCTCCTATAGAAACCAGCATGATCTAGGAAACTTCTTATACCTTTAATATCTTTAGGACATGGCATTTTCTCAATAGCATCGACCTTAGCTTTATCAACTTCAATACCTCTTTCAGAAATTTTATGCCCCAAGACAATGGTTTCATTCACCATAAAGTGGCACTTCTCCCAATTCAAGACAAGATTGGTTTCTTCACATCTCTGCAAAACACGATCAAGGTTGCTTAAGCAATCATCAAAAGAAGTTCCGTAAACGGAAAAATCATCCATGAACACCTCAACAATCTTTTCACAAAAGTCAGAGAATATAGGAGTCATACATCTTTGAACGGTAGCAGGTGCATTGCATAAACCAAAAGGCATACGTCTATAAGCATAAGTTCCAAAAGGACAAGTGAAGGTGGTTTTGTCTTGATCGGGTTGTGATACAGGTATTTGAGAAAAACCAGAATAACCATCTAGAAAACAAAAGTGTGTATGCTTAGACAATCTTTCTAACATTTGATCAATAAAAGGTAAGGGGTAATGATCTTTTCTAGTAGCTTTGTTTAATTTTCTAAAATCAATTACCATCCTATAACCAGTTACCATTCTTTGTGGAATGAGTTCATTTTTATCATTAGGAACAACGGTAATACCTCCTTTCTTAGGGACACAATGAACGGGACTTACCCATCTACTATCAGCTATAGGATAGATTATACTTGCTTCCAGAAGTTTTAATATTTCGGTTATTACCACCTCCTTCATCTTAGGATTTAATCGTCGTTGGTGATCGACAACTGGTTTAGCATCAGGCTCCATATTAATTTTATGCTGACACGGAGTGGGACTAATGCCCTTAAGATCTCAAGAGTATATCCAATAGCAGCTCGGTGCTTCCTTAGAGTTTTTAGTAATATCTTTTCTTCATGCGCTGAAAGGTTAGCACTAATAATAACAGGATATATCTTCTTTTCATCAAGATAAGCATATTTCAATGTATCAGGCAATTGCTTCAATTCAAATACAGGATCACCTTTAGGTGGAGGTAGGCCTCCAAGAGTTTCAACAGGCAAATTGTGTTTAAGCATAGGTGGTTGATTAAAGAACATCCTATCTATTTCATTTCTTTCATTCATATGCATATCGTTTTCGTGGTCCAGCAAATATTGTTCTAATGGATAAGTAGGAAGTACGGCAATAGAAGCAAGACCAATAATTTCATCTTTACTAGGCAATTCTTTATCATGAGGTTGTCTACGAAACTTGGAGAAATTGAACTCATGAGATATATCACCAAACTTAACTCGAACCTTTTCTTTAACACAATCAATTTCAGCATTAACGGTATTCAAGAAAGGTCTACCAAATATAATGGGACAAAAAATTTCTTGTTGTGAACCAAGTACTAAGAAATCAGTAGGATATTTGCTTTTTCCACACAAGACTTCAACATCTCTAACAATCCCAAGTGGTGTAATAGTATCTCTATTCGCAAGCTTAATAGTAACATCAATATCTTCAATCTCAACGGGTGCAATTTCATGCATTACTTCTTGATATAAAGAAAATGGAATAGCACTCACACTAGCACCCATGTCACACAAACCATGATAACAATGATCTCCAATCTTAACAGAAACAACAGGCATACCAACTACGGGCTTGTTCTTGTCTAACTTATCTCGTTCATTTCTAACATGTTTAGCAATTCTAGCAGCCTCCTCACAAAAGTAAATAACATGCCCATCTATATTATCGACTAAGAGATCTTTAACCATAGCAACATCAGGTTCAACTTTAATTTGTTCAGAGGGTCTAGGTATGTGATAGCCTGGTTTAATAGGGATGATAGACTACTCATATCAATAAGGAATTCCTTCTTTTCCGGGAGCCCATTCGGACAGAACTCCAAAGTTAAGCATGCTCAGCTTGGAGTAATTTCAGGATGGGTGACCGACCGGGAAGTTAGTCCCGGGTGCGCATGAGTGAGGACAAAGTGCACAGGAAAGACTAGTATTGATCTGTGGGGCCAGTCTAGATCCCGCCAGGAGTAACGACCACCGGCGGGTGTGTCCGGGGCGTTACAAGTTGGTATCAGAGCCGACCCTCGCGGTTACACGGATGTTTGCGGGTCAGGTGCGCGGTCATGTTGTGCATGACGTTTGTGACCCGACGTGGCACACGGCATGGCACATGTGCCGGACTACTCGCACAGACGTATGTGCCAAGAGGGAACGCTCCTGTGGCCCAACGAGGACGTCGGTTCCTCTGAGTGGGGGTGTATGTGATAGCCTGGTTTAATAGGGATGATAGACTACTCATATCAATAAGGAATTCCTTCTTTTCCGGGAGCCCATTCGGACAGAACTCCAAAGTTAAGCGTGCTCAGCTTGGAGTAATTTCAGGACGGGTGACCGACCGGGAAGTTAGTCCCGGGTGTGCACGAGTGAGGACAAAGTGCGCAGGAAAGACTAGTATTGATCTGTGGGGCCAGTCTAGATCCCGCCAGGAGTAACGACCACCGGCGGGTGTGTCCGGGGCGTTATAAGGTGCTCTAGTATTACTTTTATTAACCACAGTTGAAGCTTTAGCATGTTCCTTAATCCTAACAGGAAAAGGTGGTTTCTCAATATAAGCAGTAGGCACAACTGGATCAACATGGTAAACAATTGTTTCTTCTTTAACACTAACGGGTTCCTCAATCTATTCTTTAACAGGGGGATGATATTTAAACCACTTCTCCTTAGGGAGATCAACATGAATAGCAAATGATTCACAAAAGGAAGCTACTATCTCAGAGTCAAGTCCATATTTAGTGCTAAACTTATGAAAAGCATCGGTGGCCATAAAAGATTTAACACAATCGAACTCAAGTATTATACCTGACTCATTACCTTTGTCGAGTTCCCAATCTTCAGAGTTGCATTTAATTCTTTCCAGAAGATCACATCTGAATTCAATAGTTTTCTTCATAAAGGAGCCAGTCGAAGAAGAATCGAGTGTAGTTTGATTATCCTGAGAAAGCCGAGCATAAAAATTCTGTAAGATAATTTATTTTGAGAGCTCATGATTGGGGCATGTGTACATCATGTACTTAAGCCTGCCCCAAGCTTGAGCGATGCTTTCTCCTTCACGAGGCCAAAAATTATATATATAATTCCGATCACGATGAACCAAATGCATAGGATAATTTTTTTGATGGAATTCTAGTTTCAATCGGTTCCAGTCCCATGTATCAGTATCATCACATAGCCTATACCACATTAATGCCTTTCCCTCCAAAGATAAAGGGAATACTTTCTTCTTAACTCCATCTCCGGATAAACCTGCAAGCTTAAATAATCCACAAATTTCATCCACATAGATCAAGTGCATATCAGGATGTACCGTTCCATCTCCTGCATAAGGATTAGCTAGTAGTTTCTCTATCATACCCGGAGGAATATCATAATAAATATTTTCAGTAGGTGCAGTAGGTTGAGGAGCAACTATTTGTGTGTCCGGTTGAGTTGAAGATACCCCGAACAAACCCCTCAAAGGATTACTTTCCATAGTGACAAGTGACAGTAAATTTCAGCACGTAATATAAATGTTTCCTTACCAAATTCCACTCACCAAAGGTGCTTCACTCCCCGGCAACGGCGCCAGGAAAGAGTCTTGATGACCCACAAGTATCGGGGATCAATCGTAGTCCTTTCGATAAGTAAGAGTGTCGAACCCAACGAGCAGAAGGAAATGACAAGCGGTTTTCAGCAAGGTATTTTCTGCAAGCACTGAAATTATCGGTAACGAGTAGTTTGATAGCAAGATAATTTGTAACAAGTGACAAGTAGAAATAGTAAGAAGGAGTGCAGCATGGTGGCCCAATCCTTTTCATAGCAAAGGACAAGCCGGAACGATCTCTTATAGTAAGTAAAGCGTTCTCGAGGACACATGGGAATTTCATCTAGTCACTTTCATCATGTTTGTTTGATTCGCGTTCGCTACTTTGATAATTTGATATGTGGGTGGACCGGTGCTTGGGTGCTGTTCTTACTTGAACAAGCCTCCCACTTATGATTACCCCCTCTCGCAAGCATCCGCAACTACGAAAGAAGAATTAAGATAACTCTAACCATAGCATTAAACATATGGATCCAAATCAGCCCCTTACGGAATAGCGCATAAACTAGGGTTTAAGCTTCTGTCACTCTAGCAACCCATCATCTAATTACTACTCCACAATGCATTCCCTTAGGCCCAAAGATGGTGAAGTGTCATGTAGTCGACGTTCACACGACACCACTAAGGGAATCAACAACATACATATCATCAAAATATCGAACGAATACCAAATTCACATGATTACTTATGACAAGACTTCTCCCATGTCCTCAAGAACAAAAGTAACTACTCACAAATCATATTCATGTCTAAGATCAGAGAGGTGTTGAATAGCATAATAGATCTGAACATATAATCTTCCACCAAATAAACCAACTAGCATCAACAACAAGGTGTAATCAACACTACTAGCAACCCACAGGTACCAATCTGAGGTTTTGAGGCAAAGATTGAATACAAGAGATGAACTAGTGTTTGAGATGAGATGGTGCTGGTGAAGATGTTGATGAAGATTAGTCCTCCCACAATGAGAGGATCGCTGGTGATGTCGATGACGACGATTTCCCCCTCCCGGAGGGAAGTATCCCCGGCAGAGTCTCTCCGCCGGAGAGCAAAAGTGCTCCTGCCCAAGTTCCGCCTCGAGACAGCGGTGCACCGTCCTGAAAGTCTTCTCTATATTTTTTTCTAGGGCAAATGGCCTTATATACCAGAAATTGGGGGCCAGAGGCTGGCCAGGGGCCCCACGAGGTACCAGGGCGCGCCTGGGGTGGGGGGTGGCGCACCCTAGTGCCTCGTGGGCACCTGGGTGGCCCCCTCTGGTACTTCTTGCTTCCAGTATTTTTTATTTATTCCAAAATAAATCTCCGTAAATTTCAGCTCATTTGGAGATGTGCAGAATAGGTATCTCTGACATAGCTTTTTCAGATCCAGAATTCCAGCTGCCGGCAATCTCCCTCCTTGTGTAAGTCTTGCATATTAAGAGAGAAAAGGCATTAGAATTGCTCCAAAAGTGTTATATTGATTAAAAACACTATAAATAACAGTAGCAAAACATGATGCAAAATGGACGTATCATTGACCAACGCCCACTCTAGGAACAGGAAGAAGTACCGAAGCGCCACTGCCATGCGCAGCCCGGCAGCTAGCTTCTGCACCACCGCGCGGAAGGGGTCGCCTATGAAGAAGTTCTCCTTGAGAGGTTCCCTCGGAATGTGTCCAGGAATGACCGCGCCTTACCATGATGGCATCATCTGCTCCCCTTCCATGTCTCCTTCTCTCCGTCGCTCTTCTCTCTCAAGGCTCTGTGCTATAGATGCCAAATGGACCAACGAAGTGAAAAAAGAACGAGGAAACGTGTTTTGAATCAGAATGGGTTGACCAAAACAAACCTGACAAAGGGCACCGGACATCATGTTGCAAGTAGGACAACTTGCAAGCCTCCCACATAATGCTTCGAATTATGCGGGCTTCCCACCTTACTCAGAATCTCGTTGGGGTTGCCGCATGTCCACTTGAAGGTCCATCGTCCTTAGTGCTGCATGCCCACATCAACTCGCTAGAGGCTACATGCCCACATTATCATGATTTATGCGGGCATCCACTATAGGAAGAAAATCAATTCATGTTCACATGAACGTGTTGGATTTCTTAGACTTATAGAAATCAATCACTCAATATTAATTCTTCATCAAGAAACACAACACTAGCATCATTGTCATACATTCATGCAATCAATAATTAAATTGTACATAGTTCAATCTCTTTTGCTTATTTCTTCAAGAACTATTTAACATCAGCTTGGCATCCTTGCCATCAGCTTCTTCAATTCAGTGAAGAACAAGTTAATAAGATGTTTACTCACAGAAACACTTGCATCATCCTACCTTGTTCAGCATCACTTGCTTCTTCTTTAGTACCATCAAAATCTTCTCCTTGGTCGGACGCTCCTTCTTCAACACCTCTGGTCTCTGCTTCAGCATCGATGTATTCACCAGCGCTCTCCTCAACATCATCATGGGATGAGTACTCGGTGCAAGATGTTTACCGGGGGTCCTCCTCACGCAAAGGCACCGGCTCATCATCCGTGAGTCCGCTCCGAAGATGCGGGGCTATCTCTTGGCATCTTAGAACTAATAAATGCATAACGAATAATTGAGTGTATAAGTAAAATGATTATGTAATTGATTAATATTAATAAAATTTATGAATAATTTTGGCATGACCTTTGCTAAAAATGAGACATGAGCATGGCCTCCAGCTGACCTTGCTACCTACCTAACCTACTTGTATGCGGCCGGCTAAATTATTACCCCCATCCAATGTGACATGCATAGATGCATGAGCGGGGAGGTTGCCTGGTCAACTATACAATGGCAAATTAAACTCTCTTTTCTTTCTCAGGTTATAAGAGCATCTAGCTTGTATGTTTTAGTTTCTTGGTAAAAAGAATGACCACCAACAACTTATCATTAACTACTTTTACACAGTGGTCATTCTACATACAAGCTTGGGGTCAGTTGACCCCACAACTTTTAGGAAAAACAACCTTCCTCCACTATTTGAGGTGTCCTAATGCGCGGGCGCGCGGGCCACTCAGCCGGCTCTCATTTTCTAACATGTTAGGAAAACTTTCTTTTTAGAACTTTTGAAGTTTGTAGTATGAGCTTTTAGAAAAAACATACTTTAGCTTTCTGAATTTTAAACTTTATGGATTTTTGAAACTTTTAGAATTTTGTTCTTTCAAGTTTTAATTTTCTAAAATCAAACTTTTAGAATTTTATTTTTCCAAGTTTTCATTTTTTCTAAAATTCAAATTTTTAGAATTTCAAACTTGCAACTTTAAATAATTTAAATTTTCAAAATCCACAAAAGAAAAGAAAGTAAAACTTGAGAAGAAAAGGGAAAATGATGACGTTGATAGGGCTCCTCCTCATCGCGTGCAGTACCCTCCCCACGCAAAAAATGTGACGCCCTCGGGTGGTGCCCCCCTTAACAGCCCGGCATTGCCAACGCTCGAAGGCCGCAGCTCAACGTGAGGGAAGGTATTCACTTTCACATTTCATATATTGCACTCAATAGACCATGATAGATAGGGTAAATTTGATGCATACGTAGTCATGCTGATGTAGGGTGGAACCCTAATTTGACGATCTATCCACAATTGAAGGGGAAAAGAGAGGAACAACAAAATCAACCAAGGGAAATCACTCAAACAAACCCAAATCACACATCCACTAGGATAGCATACATGAGATCCACAAGCATACAAGGACAATCCAAGGAAACACGCACAAGGGTAAAGTTCTTCCCACTCCAAAGGAGGTGAGGTCTTGGTGATCTAGGTGATAGCCTTCTCCCTTAGGAGGTCTTGATGATCCTATGATGGGGATCCTTCTCCCTGGAGAGGTCTTGATTCCCCAAGAGGAGATACAAGGAGCAAAGCTCTACTCAATGTCTCAATATACTTAGCTAATCCTAGAAAGGATGCGGAGGAGGTCTATTTATAGTCTAGGACGAAGTGCGGGTGAGGGGGAGAGATTACACGGCCGAATGGCCAAAGGCACGCTGGCAGGGGCGGATGTCCGGCCGTCGGGCCGGATGTCCGGCTGTTCATGGGGGTGCCGGATGTCCGGCCCTGGCGCCGGATGTCCGGCCTGGAGGTGCTTCCATGTTCTGTAAAGGGCGGCCGAAAATCCGGGCAGGGGCCAGATGTCCGGGCCTGGTCGGGCCGGATGTCCGGGCCCTGTAGCTTCTTCGCTGCTGGGCTGCTGCTGCTGTGCTTCTCCTCAGGGGCCAGATGTTCGGGCCAAGGGCCGGATGTCCGGCCGCTGACACTTTTCAGCGGTCCTCTTCCTCGCGCTTGTCCGTCCGTGTACTTGTCGACTTGGTCTTCGTTTCGAGCATTCCCGAGGCGGTCTTCTTCATACTTGATCACACATAGCACTTCGGCTTGAGGTAGTAGCCATGTCTCACACGAGTCAAATGGAAGTTCATTAAGGTGAGATGTCACCTCGGTCTCGAGAGCTCTTGCACGTGCTCGTGTCATTGGTCCGCTTGGCACTTGAGGGGACGTAGGTAGGTCCATGGGGATGACCGTAGGATGCTCCGCATCATCTCCCCCCCCCCTTGAAAAAGATCCGTCCTCGGATCAGAATCCACATCACCATGGAAGGGAGATAAGTCCTTGACGTTGAAGATGTCACTCACGTTGTACTTGTCACGAGGGATGTCAATCTTGTAGGCATTGTTGTTGTAGCGTGCTAGCACCTTGAAGGGTCCGTCGGCTCGGGGTAGTAGTTTGGACTTGCGCTCATTGGGGAAGCGGTCTTTGCGAAGGTGTAGCCACACAAGATCTCCGGGGTTGAACACCATGGGGTGCTTGTTGATGTTGACCTTGGTCGCGAGTCGTTGTATTTGGCGCTCAATCGCGTGCCTTGTATCTTCGTGCATCTTCTTGAGGTAGCTCGCTCGTGCACTCGCATCCATGTCGATGCGCTCTTGTAGAGGTAGTGGTAGAATGTCCAATGGAGACAACGGGTTGAAATCGTAGACGACCTTGAAGGGGGACTTGCCGGTAGTAGAGTGTCGTGCTCGATTGTAGGCATACTCGGCGATGGGTAAACATTCCTCCCACTCCCTTATGTTCTTCTTGATCAACACGCGGAGTAGTGTGGGTAGAGTCCGGTTCGTGACCTCCGTTTGGCCGTTGGTTTGTGGGTGATATGCCTATGAGAATAGGAGGTTGATTCCGAGCTTGGTGCATAGTGTCTTCCAAAAGTAGCTAAGGAACTTGACGTCGCGGTCCGACACGATCATCTTGGGCACTCCATGCAATCGCAAGATTTCCCTACAAAAGAGATTTGCAACATGTGAAGCATCGTCTATCTTGTTGCATGGAATAAAATGTGCCATCTTAGAGAAACGGTCCACAACAACAAATACCGAATCTTTGCCATTTTGAGTTCGAGGCAAACCAAGCACGAAATCCATACTAATATCTTCCCATGGATGATATGGAATAGGAAGTGGCATATATAGACCATGAGATTGAGCTTTGGACTTAGCTTTGCGGCATGTAGAGCACCGGTTGGTGTAGCGTGACACATCTCGAAACATTTTGGGCCAAAAGTAGTTCTTGGAGAGCGTAGCAAATGTCTTGTCGCGTCCGAAATTTCCCATTAGTCCTCCGCCGTGAGCCTCTTGCAAAAGCAACAAACGAAGAGAAGACTCGGGGATACAAAGTTTGTTAGCTCGCATAAGATAATCATCTTTCAAGAAGTATCGCTCCCAAGTGTTGTGTGATACGCATTTGGCATATGGAATCGCAAATGAAACATCATGCTCTTTGATGTGCTCAAATCCTATAACATTCAACTCAAGCTTAGTAACTAGCATGCACTTGCAGGAAAGAGCGTCCGCCACAACATTTTCCTTACCTTTGATATACTTGATAACATAAGGAAATGACTCAATGAACTCACTCCATTTAGCATGACGCTTGTTCATTTTGTTTGACCCTTAAGGTATTTAAGCGTTTCATGATCCGTATGGATGACAAACTCACGTGGTCGGTGTCGGTACCAAAACCGGCAGATCTCGGGTAGGGGATCCGAACTGTAGGTCTAGGAATCAATGGGTAACAGGGAACGTAGAGACAGCGATTTACCCAGGTTCAGGCCCTCTCGAAGAGGTAATACCCTACGTCCTGCTAGATTGTATTGATGTGATTGTATGAAGGTTACAGAGTTGATCTACCTCGAGATCGGATGGGCTAAACCCTAGGTAGTTATGATATGATGATCCTCTACGAACTAAACCCTCTGGTTTATATAGACACCAGAGGGTCCTACGGTTACATATAGTCGGTTACCATCAGGGGATAAACATGCCAGCCACGCCATTTATTCCTTGGAGGAGACGCCAAGTCTTCAGAGGTTTCCTTCTGATACACAGGGTCGCCCACAATCCGGCCTTCCATCGACGAGTAGAGAGCGGCCCATGAAAGCACATTTGCTCCCTTGGTCGTTTTGGTAATTCATAGCAACATATATCTCATTGAACTAATGTCCATTCAAGTTAAATATTTTAGGATGTTCAATGATTGGCATGGCATGGACTAGAGACGTGGACCCCTCAAAATGCTAAGGACAAGGATTGGCACAAGATCAAGACTCTACATTTTTGGTTTAGTGATCCAAGATCACATTGAGTCCATAGGAAAGCCAATACTATTAAAAGGGGATGAGGTGTTGCTTAATGGTCTTTTTGCTCAAGTGCTTAGTGACAGTACTCCTAAACCCTCAACCACTCTCTCTATCCAAATGATGTCCAAAACCCACATTCCAACTCGGCCCCACCGATATTCTCTATCCGGAGCCACCGAGTTCATCTGGACTTAGCCACTGCCAAAATCCTAACAAATCGGATCCACCGATATGGATCTCGGTCTCACCGAGATGGCCTTGCCAACTCTCTGTAATCATTTGCACTCACTTCGGTTTCACCGAGTTTTGCAAATTGGTCTCACCGAGATGGCTTGCCAACTCTCTGTTGCCTTATTGCTTCACTTCGGTTCTACCGAGTTGATGCAATCGGTGCCACCGAGATGAGGTTTGCCCTAGCCATTGCACTTCGGTCCATCCGAGTTGTTCGTATCGGTCCCACCGAGATTCCTAACGTTCATATCTTTTACACAGTTCGGTGCTACCGAGATTATGGTTTCGGTGCCACCGAGTTGGGTCAAAAGTGTGTAACGGTTGGATTTTGTGTGGAGGCTATATATACCCCTCCACCACCTCCTTCTCAGTAAGGAGAGCCATCAGAACGTGCCTACACTTCCACCATACATTTTCTGAGAGAGAACCACCTACTCATGTGTTGAGATCAAGCTATTCCATTCCTACCATTTGAATCTTGATTTCTAGCCCATCCCAAGTTGCTTTCCACTCAAATTCCTCTTCCACCATAGCCAAATCTGTGAGGAGTTGTTTGAGTGCTGGGAAGACTATCATTTGAAGCACAAGAGCAAGGAGATCATCAACAACACACCGTCTATTACCTTTTGGAGAGTGGTGTCTCCTAGATTGGTTAGGTGTCACTTGGGAGCCTCCGACATGATGTGGAGTTGAACCAAGGAGTTTGTAAGGGCAAGGAGATCGCCTACTTCGTGAAGATCTACCCCGAATGAGGGTAGTCCTTCATGGACGTAAGGCATGGTGGAATAGATAAGGTTGCTTCTTCGTGGACCCTTCGTGGGTGGAGCCCTCCGTGGACTCGCGCAGCCGTTACCCTTCGTGGGTTGAAGTCTCCATCAATGTGGACGTACGATAGCACCACCTATCGGAACCACGCCAAAAACCACCATGTCTTCATTGCGTTTGAAATCTCCAATCCCCTCCTTTACTTACATTTGCAATTGTTTACTTTTCGCTGCTATACTCTTAGAATTGCATGTGTAGGGTGATGCTTGACATGTATTATTGCTAAAATCTGCCTACAATTAAAATTGGGAAAAGGTTAGGTTTTATTTGGTCAAGTAGTCTAATCACCCCCCATCTAGACATACTTTCGATCCTACAAGTGGTATCAGAGCCAGGTTTCCGTAAGCCTTGATTTCCATTGCTTTGGTGATCATAGCCTTGGTTTCACAACCTAGGAGAGTATGGCGTCTAGTGAGGGTAACTATCACCATAGAGGTCCATATTTTGATGGTACAAATTTTGCTAGTTGGAAACATAAGATGAAAATGCATATTCTTGGTCATAACCCTGCCGTTTGGGATGTTGTTTGTGTTGGCTTGCAAGGTGACTTCTTTGACGATGGCAAGGAACCGGATCGTGAAGCAACCCCAGAAGAATTGAAGATGTTGCAATACAATGCTCAAGCTTGTGACATTCTATTCAACGGTTTATGTCCCAAAGAATTCAACAAAATCAGCCGCCTCGAGAATGCAAAGGAAATTTGGGATACTTTGGTTGATATGCATGAGGGTACCGAGTCCGTCAAGGAATCTAAGTTGGATGTGCTTCAAAGTCAACTTGACAAGTTCAAGATGAAGGATGGTGAAGGAGTCGCTGAGATGTACTCTAGGCTTGCTCTCATCACAAATGAGATTGCCGGCTTAGGAAGTGAAGAGATGACCGACCAATTCATCATCAAGAAGATACTTAGAGCTTTGGATGGAAAATATGATACCGTTTGCACATTGATTCAAATGATGCCAAATTACAAAGATCTCAAGCCCACGGAAGTCATTGGAAGGATTGTTGCTCATGAAATCTCACTCAAGGACAAAGAGGAGCTGCACAACAAATCAAGCGGTGCTTACAAAGCCTCAACCGATGCTCCAACAACTCCAAGTGACAAGCTAGTATCCAATGAAGAGATTAGCCTAATGGTGAAAAGGTTCAACAAGTTCTACAAGAACAAAGGGAAAGAAAGAAGTTCTAGCTCAAGACACTATGAGAGAAGATCATCAAGTCGTGACCGTAATTGCTACAATTGTGGGAAGCCCGGACACTACTCCAATGAGTGTACGGCTCCCTACAAGAAAAGAGACGAATCACCAAGAGGAAGACATAGAAGAGATGAATCACCTCATAAGGAGAGAAGGAGTAGAGATGATCGTTATGAACGAAGACACTCTCGAAGAAGCAAGGATTCGGAGAGGAACGACAAGTCATCCAAGAGCTACACAAGGAGAAGACATCAAGCTCATGTTGGTGAATGAGTTTCCAGCTCTGACTCCGACAACCACTCCGAGAGAAGCTATCGCTCCAACTCCGACTATAGTCAAGATGAAGGTGTTGCCGGACTTGCACTTGTGTCATCCAACTCCTATGATTTATTTGACTCACCAAATGAAGGAATTGGAAGATGCTTCATGGCAAAAGGCCCCAAGGTATCACACCCCGAGTATCTTGATTTCAATAGTGATGAAGATGATTTGCTTGGTGATGATGATTTACTTGTTGATAAGGATAGTGATGTGAGCTATAATGAAAATGCTAGTAATCATGATAGTCAAGAGGAAACGAGTAACAATGCTATGAAGGAGATTGATTGTCTAACTAAAGAACTAAATGCTCTTAAGTTAGCTCATGAAACAACTCAAGAGGATCATAGAGAACTTCTAAGAACTCATGAGAAGCTACGCTTCGAGAAGCTAAATTTAGAGCAAGAGCATGAGTTTCTTTTCAAGCTATCAATGACGATCTTCGAAAGAAGAGTTCTTCATATCTTGCCAAACGTGTACTCTTGTCTACCTTTATGACACAAGTTAAACCTAAGCAAACTAGCAACAAGGGTAAAAAGGGTTCTACCTCTAGTAGTAACAATAACAATGATAAATCCAATGTTGTTGCTTCTAGTAGTTCTATTGATTCCACTAATGATTCTCTTAGCCAAGTTACACTTGAGCAAGAAAATATGCTATTGAAAGGAATTATAGAAAAATGTGTCTACAAGAGTCTTGCCGGGAGTAAGCAATTTGAGGAAATTGTACGCAAGCAAGGAAGGCACCGGAAGAACCAAGGTGTTGGTTTTGAACGAAAGTTCAATGCCAATGGAGTTGAGTGGGAAGAAGATCAATACCCCAAGACGAAGTTTGTTCCTCAACAAGAGAAGTATGATCCTACTTCCTTCAAGGGAACACAAGCTCAAGGAAATCTTCTACCACAAGACCACAAGCTAAAAGGCAAGGACAAGCTTCAAGAAGAGATTGATTCATTTGAAGAAGCTCCTCAAGCCATGGTCAAGTGGGTTCCCAAGACTTCATCAAGTTCTACTTCATCAAGTGCTACTACAACTCCAAGGATTCCCATCAAGTTGATGTGGGTCCAAAAGAAGAAGAACTAGAGAGTTCTTGAGGGTGACTCCGCCGACAAACTTCACTCATATACTTTATGGCAAGAACTTGTGCAACCAACTTCCACATTTTGCACTAGTTCATGGAGCCACAAACCCTCTTGTTGGTAAGGCAAGGGACAAGGTATTCAATGCATTCCTGGACATCATATATGTGTATTTCACTCTATGTCTATGGATATCCTTGTATGTTCCTTGTGTGGGACTAACCCATGTAGGTATTGAAAGCACAAAACTCCAAAGGATTGCTCCCAACTCTTGATGGTCTACATCAACATTGAGCATCCACATCTTCAACATCTACATGAAGTCATCATCGACAAAACCCAAGGTTAGTTCATCCCTCTTAGGGGGGATATCACATCTAGGGGGAGCTTTGCTCTAAACAATTGAGCTAAAGCAACTCTAATGGTGTGAACACATCAATGCTTTATGTAAAAGTGCCAACCCCACTTGTGCTTAAACGATGAGTATGACCTATGATCAAATGTTCTCATTTGGCTCCTAAGTCAATATACTCATATATAGATGACCTAGTCATCGCCATTGCTTGATAGATGCTAGAATTGGTTTTGCATGTTTGACACATATTTCATTTGCTATCTTATTGTGTGAGCATGTTGGTTTGCATGTTTTCATCATTCGAGGACATCCATTTGTTGTTTTGATTGTCTTGGTTTTTCTGGTCAAGTGGATGTACAAGAATGCCTAACTACCTTCTCTAGCTATCTATGCTTTCTTGTCTCAAATTCCTTTCTTGCTGCATCACAAAAATTGAACAAGTCATTTTCGGACCCTCCGGGTGAGGAGCACTCGGAGCCACCGATCTGAAAGGGCTGAACCTCCAAAACCTTCTAAATGATTTCGGCCGAACCAATTCACTCAAACTCGGTCCAACCGAAATCACTTAGATTGATCTAGGTTTTCCATCTCGGTGCTACCGAGCTGAACCGTTTCGGAGCCACCGATGTGCTGACCTGCGTGCAGTTACACATATCAGTGCCACCGAGTTGTTCAACTCGGCGCCACCGACAGCGTACGGGTATATATATCGCGCGGACCGAACGGTAGAAATTTCTCGACCCCACTCATTCCCGCACCCCGTTGCTGCCGTCGCCCTCGTCTTCGGACTTCACCGTCGTCTCTAGCGCGCCCTCGCCACCGGATTCCGTCGCCGTCAACGGCAATCTTCACCGCCATTGCCGCCGTAGAGAGTCTCCACTGAGTTAGGGTGAGATTCGATCCCTCTTGTGCTCCCATTTCCGATTCAATGCACGATTGGACTGCCTAAATTCATGCCACGGATTGAGAACTCCTGTTACACTGCAATCTCCGTAGATTAGATGCGAGTAAAAAATTTAGGTTTAAGTTTCCGCCCAATGCATCTTGGACCGACCGATTCGAAATTTTCGGCCCCACCGATTTGGCCTCTGGCCATAGCACTAGTACGTCTCGGTGCCACCGAGTTGTACATATCGGTGAGACCGAAAGTAAAATCTCAGTGAAACCCTAGCATCTCGGAGCCACCGAACCCCATCTCGGTCAGACCGAAATGGCGTGTAAGGTTTCTGTAGAGTGCTTCAGTGTCACCGAGATAATCAACTCGGTCCATCCGAAATGCATCCTGTGAAAACTTGAAACTAAGAGTTGAACTCAAATTTTATGAAAAACCTCTGCTTTTTGTGATGACTCATCTACTCTGCCCATACCCATCTATTCACAGGGTCAGCTCAGCAAGATGTCAGATTCCAGTGACAGCCAGAATAGGTCAGAGCAGCTTGCAGAACTAAGTGAAGGGTCAAGCCCTGCAGAAAGTTTCTATGAGGGAGAGAGGGGCTCTCCAGATCTTCCTAAGGCAGCTACTAGAACAAGGAAGAAGAAAACCTCAGACAGTGAGGATGAAAATTTAGTTGCTAGTGAAACAGCAACTAAGAAAAAGAGAGTCGTGCTTGCTAAGGAGTATAGCACCAAACCATCTTCTGCCAAAGAGAAAATTGCTGTGAAGAAAGTTCCAAAGCAGACTATCCAATTCACTCTTGAAGAGCCTAGTGAAACAGAACTAGCTGCAGGTACAAAGAAGAAGAGAGTAAGGAAAACTAGTGCCCGTGTGATTGGCAGACCCTCCATGATGATTGATGAGGAGGAAGAGGAGGAACCAGCAGCCACTGCACCCCCTACAAAAGCTCAGAAACTCATGTCTGATGCAATCAGGACTGCTGCCCCCACCAAGTCCAAACCAAAAGCTCCAGCACCCAAGAGGTCAACCAGGAACATATCAGCTGCTGAGAAGAACAAGGCCCCAGTGCCTGAGGTAAATGTTGATGAAGAGCCACTAGTGCTCAGGAAATTGAAGCCAAAGATACCAGACCATGATGATGCACACCCAGTTGCGGAAAACATGGTGCTAAGGAAGGATAAAGGCTTGCGTCAGTGGAGACTGACAGATCCTTATGCTACAAGGAGGAAGACAGCGTGTGACTATCGCTTTCACACACGCGAACAACAAGATTTCTATGAAACAGTTCTGTTGGATAAGAAGCCCATCGTTAGTGACATGAAATGGGTGGATTGGGAATACATCGATGAGAATGAGGATTATTTCCCCCATGTCCATGAGAGCATCAGGATTGCAGGTGTTGATGACTTTGTCGGACAGAAGTTGACCAAGTGGAATGACGAAATGGTCATGCAATTCTACTCTACTGCACACTTCTATCCAGATGGCCGGATTGTGTGGATGACTGAAGGTATCAGGTACCAGTCAACCATCTCTGAGTGGGCAAGTCTTCTTGGTGCCCCTAAGGAAGAGGACGATGACATTGATATCTATGCTAAGCTCAAGATGGATCACAACAACATGAAGAACATGTACACTGCTATCCCCCAGAAGGACATTGAGACTCATAAGCTTGGATCAGTGAAGCATCTGCTACCAGGATTGGCCACCACGAACACCATCTTGCGGTACACCTTGTTACCCAAGTCAGGAGATGACAAAATGATTCGTGGCCACTCCATCAATTTGCTGCATTTGTTTGATACACCTCAGAAATTCAAGGTGATGAGCCTGATAGTTGAAACTATCAAGAGGACTGCAGCTGATCAGAAGAGATCGTGCGGATATGCACCACATATTCAGATATTGATTAATTCCAAGGTTGGAACCAGCACATACCTTCTTGATCGAGAGCATTTGCCATTGCGTCCAGATTTTGAAGATAATGTGATAGTGATGGATCCTTCGCATCCCACTTCAGCACAAGCTCAAGAGAAGATCCGCAAAGCCAAAGAAGCAAAAGCAGCCGAGGAGGCATCAGCTCCCAATGCTCCAATTGCAAATCTTAAGTCTAAGTCTGACCAAATGACTTATCTGCTTGAAGCCACCCTGAGGATTGAGCGAAGTCTGACCAACCTCACCCAGCACCAGGCTAGCTTAGAGCGGATAATTGAGACGAAATTCCATGATTTAGATGTCAAGGTCACAGAGATACAGACTACAGTGGAGCGGCTGCAGAATGATGTTGATGCTGTCAAGACAGCCCCATCAGATGACAGTGGAGATGATAGACCAACCACAGAGCGATTTCGGACAGTGCCTAGGGCAGCCAGGTCTGCTGCAGTGTCAGATGTGGATCCACGGACCACAGTCTCTGCACCTGCTGCTACTGACATAGTGCCACCGCCGGTATCCACTCCACCAGCCCGGCAAACGTCTGCAGAAGCCTTCGCGGACGCTCTTCTTTCAACGCCATCTACGCACACCGGAGCTGCCAGCAGGAGATCGCCTTTAGGAGCTTCGGAGGACCATGCTTAGAGTGCCGATTAGTCCTATACCTATTCGATCTTTTTGGTACTTGTTGCCAAAGGGGGAGAATTTGTATAGATCATAGGCTTCGAGAGAGAGTGTTTCTGTTTTGTTTCTCTCGAATTCTTTTGCTACTATTTGCTTGTTGGTACTTTGTTGCTTGTTGGTACTTTGTTTGATGTGTGTGCTTGCTACAGTGTCTGTGAGATATTCTGTCGTTTATGCTTGTGAATGATCATGCTATGCTTATTGTGATGATCTATGTTTATCTCTATCATTATCTTGTATGATCACTCACTCACTTATGTTGGTGATGCGTGCTTGCTATTCCAATCATATCATTTTGCGCGCTCCACCAGGATGTATGTGACATGGAAGAGTGACCCATGAGCCTAATCGATTGTGCATTTGCATTCAAACGCAAATTTTAAATAATGCACAAATTTAGGGGGAGCTCTTGCTTATCACATACTTCTCAAAGCGACGATGTATTTCATTCATTTAATCATTTGTCGAAGCTTTGATCTATATGTTGTCATCAATTACCAAAAAGGGGGAGATTGAAAGCACATTTGCTCCCTTGGTGGTTTTGGTAATTCATAACAACATATATCTCATTGAACTAATGTCCATTCAAGTTAAAGATTTTAGGATGTTCAATGATTGGCATGGCATGGACTAGAGACGTGGACCCCTCAAAATGCTAAGGACAAGGATTGGCACAAGATCAAGACTCTACATTTTTGGTTTAGTGATCCAAGATCACATTGAGTCCATAGGAAAGCCAATACTATTAAAAGGGGATGAGGTGTTGCTTAATGGTCTTTTTGCTCAAGTGCTTAGTGACAGTACTCCTAAACCCTCATCCACTCTCTCTATCCAAATGATGTCCAAAACCCACATTCCAACTCGGCCCGACCGATATTCTCTATCCGGAGCCACCGAGTTCATCTAGACTTAGCCACTGCCAAAACCCTAACAAATCGGATCCACCGATATGGATCTCGGTCTCACCGATATGGATCTCGGTCTCACCGAGATGGCCTTGCCAACTCTCTATAATCATTTGCGCTCACTTCGGTTTTACCGAGTTTTGCAAATCGGTCTCACCGAGATGGCTTGCCAACTCTCTGTTGCCTTATTGCTTCACTTCGGTTCTACCGAGTTGATGCAATCGGTGCCACCAAGATGAGGTTTGCCCTAGCCATTGCACTTCGGTCCATCCGAGTAGTTCATATCGGTCCCACCGAGATTCCTAACGTTCATATCTTTTACACAGTTCGGTGCTACCGAGATTATGGCTTCGGTGCCACCGAGTTGGGTCAAAAGTGTGTAACGGTTGGATTTTGTGTGGAGGCTATATATACCCCTCCACCACCTCCTTCTCAGTAAGGAGAGCCATCAGAACGTGCCTACACTTCCACCATACATTTTCTGAGAGAGAACCACCTACTCATGTGTTGAGATCAAGCTATTCCATTCCTACCATTTGAATCTTGATTTCTAGCCTATCCCAAGTTGCTTTCCACTCAAATTCCTCTTCCACCATAGCCAAATCTGTGAGGAGTTGTTTGAGTGCTGGGAAGACTATCATTTGAAGCACAAGAGCAAGGAGTTCATCAACAACACACCGTCTATTACCTTTTGGAGAGTGGTGTCTCCAAGATTGGTTAGGTGTCACTTGGGAGCCTCCGACATGATGTGGAGTTGAACCAAGGAGATTGTAAGGGCAAGGAGATCGCCTACTTCATGAAGATCTACCCCGAGTGAGGCTAGTCCTTCGTGGACGTAAGCCATGGTGGAATAGACAAGGTTGCTTCTTCGTGGACCCTTCGTGGGTGGAGCCCTCCGTGGACTCGCGCAGCTGTTACCCTTCGTGGGTTGAAGTCTCCATCAACATGGACGTACGATAGCACCACCTATCGGAACCACGGCAAAAACCACCGTGTCTTCATTGCGTTTGAAATCTCCAATCCCCTCCTTTACTTGCATATGCAATTGTTTACTTTCCGCTGCTATACTCTTAGAATTGCATGTGTAGGGTGATGCTTGACATGTATTATTGCTAAAATCTGCCTATACTTAAAATTGGGAAAAGGTTAGGTTTTATTTGATCAAGTAGTCTAATCACCCCCCCTCTAGACATACTTTAGATCCTACAACCCACCAGCCCGGCCCACGAGAGATAGGCCGGCAGCCCGAGTACCCCCTAGTCCGGGACACCCTCAGTAGCCCCCGAACTAGTCTTCGAAGCAGAGGTAGGTGCCAAACATCGTCGGCTTTGTAGACCAGTTCCCTTTCTTCCGTGACACCGGCAACAGGCCTGTATCACTCCGAACTGTATTCTCAAGCGTTGCCCGGTCGTATATGCGCCGAACTATACCTCGGTAACGAAGTATACTAATAACTTAGCCCCGAAGGGTAGTTGCCTTGGTGTGAATAGTGTCCTCATCTGACAACTTTTACCGTAGGGTCACACCTTGCCACGACCGCGAGTTGGCTTATGAAAAACTCGATTCGCGGTTCGAGGCAGTTTTCATTGGCACGTCCCATCGATATGGAGATCGTGTCCTGTTTTCAAGGGATATGATCAATAATCCGCCTCACCTCACACGCGCATAATGACACGGTTACGTGGGGAAATGGCGAGGATTGCGGTGCAGTAAAGGGACCGTGGGTTTTACAGCCCATAAAAGGGGCACAGCCTTCGTTCCTTTTGCACGCTCTCATTTTCCCCCTTCGCCATTGCCTTCCCCATCTTTTGAGTTCCAGCGCCCAGATCCGCTCTCCCTTCCAAGAACCTTTCCCGCCACCCATTCGATCCAGCAATGGCAAGCTCCGGGTCCAAAGGCAAGTGGGAGGCGTCCGTCATCACCGAGAGCGCCATCATGGAGTTGAAGGGCGCGGAATATCTCCCCGCCAACGTCGCCCACCGTGCTCCAAAGGCCGGCCAGGTCGTCCCCACGCCGCGGTACGGCGAGAGGGTGGTGTTCATCCCCCACTTCCTCCGAGGTTTGGGCTTTCCCCTTCATCCCTTCGTCAGGGGTCTCATGTTCTTCTACGGGCTTGACTTCCACGATCTCGCGCCGAACTCCTTCCTCCACATCTCGGCCTTCATCATCATTTGTGAGGCTTTTCTCCGGGTCCGGCCACACTTCGGCCTGTGGCTGAAGATCTTCAACATCAAGCCGAAGATCGTCGACGGTCAGCAGGCGGACTGCGGGGGCGTGATGGTCAGCAAGCTTCCCCAAGTGGAGTGGCCAAAGGGCACCTTCATCGAGACCGTCACGGTTTGGCAGAGGGAATGGTTCTACATCACCGAGCCGAGGAGCGCGGACTGGGGGGCGATTCCGGCCTTCCGATCCGGACCCCCTACGAGGCTGGTCTCATGGACCAAGAAGGGCCTCAACTGGGGGTCGAATAAGGAGGTGGTGCTGCTGCAGAGCCGGATCGCCAAAATGATAGAGAAGGGCGTCGAGCTGGTCAACGTGATCCAGATCATGCTCGGCCGCCGAATCCTTCCTTCCCAGGACAGGGCTTCCCCCATGTGGGCCTACAAGTCCGAAGACCCGGCCACCGTGCGCAGCTTCTTCCGCACCTTCCACGTTCAACTATGGAAGGTGTTGTTCAAGCCGCAGAAGGAGTGGCCGGCCGTAGAGGAGGACATCGGCCTTGACGCCGCAAATCCCCCACGGGAGGTATGACTAGTACTGTTCTTATATCCAAACTATTTCCTTTTCATAAGGTATTTAGCTTTTTTACTTCTCATCCGCAGAGCTGGCTGAAGAAGGCCGAACGGACCGACAGTCCGGCGCCGATGCCAGAGGGACCTAGAACCCCCCTACTGACGGCCATGTTGGCCGTGGAGCCGTATGAGGCGCCGGAGAGGAAGGAGAAGAAAAAGGACCAGAAGAGGGAGGCCAGAGAGGGCCTCCGCTCCCGAGGACCCCCGGGGACTAGATCCGGGGACACCAATGCTCCCTCCGCGCAAGAGGAGGAGAAGGAGCAGGGAGAGGACGGGGAGGAAGACGATTCCTCCCGAACAGGGAAGAGGGCGGCGTCCGAGGACGCCGAGGAGGTGCCGTCTCAACCCGCTCCCAAAAGACCACGCAAGGCCAAAGTAGCCTTGTCCGGCGATAGCTCGGCTTCTGCCGAGGACTCTGAGGCCTCCGAAGAGGTTCCTCGGAGGGTCCCCAGGGCCAAGCCACAGGCTCAAAGGTACGCATTCTAGTAACCGCTTGCCAATCCTTAGCCGAACTGGGTTTGATATTGATCACGTTTCCGTTTGTAATCTTGCAGCCCGCTGCGCGATCTCCCTACCGACCAAGTCTCGGAAGGGGATTCTCCACCGGCGGCGCTAGCGGAGAGCGGGACCAAATCCCGCGCCTTGCCTCCCCCAATCGTCGAGGAGGCCGAGGAGGTCCTGTTGAGGAGGACCCCTCCCGTGCCGCACACAGGGGGAGGAGGCGACACTATCATGGCCGAGGTGAACACCTCGATCGCCGAAGACCAGGAGGAGAGAGCCCCTTTTGTGAACGAAGGGGAGGAGCCCGGACAAGCCGAGCTCTCTCCGAGGACGACTTTGGAGACGTCAAGGCGTCCAGAGTCCGGCGCCCCGGACTTCGAGAGGAAAGAAGCCGAAGCGCCGCCGCCACCCCCGCCCGCCCCAGAGCAGGCGTCGACCGGGTGGCCAGACGAGATGGAGGATGCTCTAACTAGCTCCTCTATCGCCGAAATCATCATGCCCTTATGGGCGCGGTGTTACAAAGTCTTCGGTCCATGGATAACGGACTGAAGGAGGCTTTTAGCGGCCTTCTTACCGGCATCAAGGTGAGCGAAGTAATGCTTTTCCCTTAGAAAAATTCTTTTGTGTAAATGTATAGCCTCATACACAGTAGCCCCCGAGACGCTGACTGGCTTGAGCAAAGCCCGTCAGAGGATCGAAAATCAATATCCCGGATACTAACGTGCGTAGAATAATGCACATGCGTCATCTTCGACCGCAGCCGCCAACGCCGAAGAGCTCCGAGGACGACCTGAGCCTGGTGAACAAGAGGTTTGACGAGGCGCAAGGTACGTCCGAGCTGTAATGTTGAATACAGCCGTTGTTTGGTAAGCAGGGTTTGGAGTATCCTAACGGATTTAACTGATGTTACGACAGCCGCCTCCGTAGAGGTGGAAAACCTCAAGGCCGCACTAAAGATGGCTCAGCTGGAAGCGGCGGAGCAGAGGTCGGCGGCTGAGAAAGCGGCCGCCGAACTGGCTGTGGAGCAAACCACGAGCCAGAAGCACGAGGCCAGGGTGCTGGAAGTGCAGCAAGAGCTCGGGGATGCCGTCACAAAGTGTGAGGCCCTCGAGCAGAAGAATAAGGAGCAGGCCGCTGAGCTGGCCTCATTGGCGGCGGTGGCCAAGGAAGCATGGACAGAGGCGCGCGGCTACCAAGAGGAGCTCCGCCAAGTCAGGCTCATTGCGGATGGTAAGCCATACTTGCTGAAAGTATCTTTGGAGGTAACAGGTTTGCGTTGCTCACGCGAGTATGGCGTTCCCCAGGCGCCTTTGTGGACCTCCCGAAGAGTGCGGCGGACGCGGCCAGGTTCTTCGCTGCTCAGGAGGGTCGGGCTGAGCAGAGGCTGTTCTGGGCGCAATTTCAAGCGCCCGAACACCCTCCCCTCCTGAATAATCAGATGAAGCAGCTGATGGGGCTACATCGGATGGCGGAGCCCGTGATGAAGGACCTCTGCCTCAAGCTGTGGCCTTCAGAGCCGTTGCGGAGCAGCTATTTTGGGCTGGTGCAGAGGCTGGACGACGCCGTGCCCCGAATTGATGCGTGGAAGCGCTCCGCGTGCATTGAAGGAGCTCGGATGGCCTTCGGCAAGACGATGGTGCACTGGCCGAAGATCAAGCCAACCGAGATGGCCACCGGACCTCCACCCCCCGGAAAGGAGCAAAGGCGCCCCGAGCAATATTTTCCCATCATGATGGATGGTGCTCGGGCAATAAAAGCCCAGTGCTCGAAAGATGTAATTTATGAGTAGATAAGTTATCCGAGGAGCTTAAAACCTTTGTCTTTACTTGGAATGCACGGTGTTGGCTATATATAATGTCTGCTATGTTAATTTTGACTCCTGTGCGGCCGTTTCTTAACTGAAAGTTACTAGTCATCGGTTTCAGCCCCCAGTGCAGATACTGCCTAGGGTGTTTCCTTGTTACATCTTAACCCTTAGCCGACGTCTCGGTGCCCGGAGGCGGTTGTATGTACGGAAAACAAGGCAATCAGACTATGTGGTTTTAGTGCTTTCACTTAGCCATAGGAGCTTGACTGCGGGGGCTAGTGACTAGCCCCCAGTGTTTGTGATATTCGGACGAGCCGCGGTTGACACCATCATCACATGGCTTCTGTAACAGAGAACCCTTCGTTTAACACGGATTGACCTCCAACGATCTTTGGTTTGACACGAGTCATCGGATCGCCGACCAGTTCTCGCTTATTGTGACAGTCAGTTTTCGGCTTTCTCCACTG
This sequence comes from Elymus sibiricus, assembly GCA_039707655.1. Taxonomy (NCBI): domain Eukaryota; kingdom Viridiplantae; phylum Streptophyta; class Magnoliopsida; order Poales; family Poaceae; genus Elymus; species Elymus sibiricus. The sequence continues at coordinate 332,168,192 of CM077674.1, read as the reverse complement.
AGGTACTTGACTAGGCTAGCTAGAAGTACAATCGCGGTGGTTCTCCCTTTACCCTCTTAGCCGAACAGTGCGGAACGTAAGAGGGTAAACACAGGAGCCGGGCAACCCAACTATTGACCAAAGACGCAATTCGGAACTGATTCATATAGTGCAATATCCATGACGCCGAGCACATAAAATAAAAGTAGGTGCCGAAACAGAGTTTGAGGCAAGATTTATGTTCGAGCCCCCGGTCTATTAGCCAGTTAAGAAAATGATGTATCGTGATAGGTTACTTCGGCCTAAAAAAATGGAAAGGAATATGCGAACGCGAATGACTGCGCAAGTACCAGAGAAAAATTGGTCTTTATTTCCTTTGAATATGTGACGTCCAACCGTACAATCCGAATTGCCGAAGTAACTTTTATAGATACTTTGGAAGAAATAAATGCATTAGAGTAAAGGTTTACACAGGGCCTTCATGAGTGGTTTGACATCCCTACTACGCCCTGCTGCACGTCTGCGCCTTTGCTCTGTAAGAAGCTTCCGTGTGAGCGGAGCTGTCGACCGTATGTTCGGCGGAGGTAGTAGTGTGCGACAGACGAGCCCTTGCGAAAGGGAGTTGAGAAGTCACCGTGGTGTATCAGTTTGACGCTGATCAGGCCCTAGATGGTGCCCATTGTCGATGTTGATTCGAAGACATCTCTTGGCCATTGCTCAGTCGAACCGAGCTCTCGGTCTTTGTTTCATGTGTCCCCACAACTACCCATGGAATTTCGAGCGTGAAATTGTGCACTCGAGGTACGTATTTTGCGACTAGGTGGGCCATGCTGTGGGGCACGTACCCCTATTTTGAGTGGGCATGAGAGTGCTCCGGGACCGAGGCTGCAGCTCGGGAGCACTTGCGTGCGTCCAGTGTCTTGGCAGTAGACTGGACTTGCGACGCCTCTTCGGCGGCTTGGACTTCGGCGGCTAGAGCCGCCGTGTGTTCCTCTGTCCGGAGCGAGCGCTCAGTATTACCGTTGATGGTAATAACGCCCTTTGGTCCTGGCATCTTGAGCTTCAGGTATGCATAGTGCGGGACGGCGTTGAAGCGGGCGAACGCAGTCCGGCCGAGGAGTGCGTGGTAACCACTGCGGAAGGGGACAATATCGAAGATCAAGTCCTCGCTGCGGAAGTTATTGGGCAAGCCGAAGACAACCTCCAATGTCACAGATCCCGAGCAGTGTGCCTCGACACCTGGGATTACACCTTTAAAGGTGGTGTTGCTGGGTTTGATTCTTGACGGGTCGATCCCCATTTTCTTCACTGTATCTGAGTAAATCAGATTGAGGCTGCTACCTCCGTCCATAAGGACTCTGGTGAGGTGAAATCCGTCCACGATGGGGTCGAGTACCAGAGCCGCCGTTCCTCCATGGCGTATACTGGTCGGATGGTCTCGACGGTCGAAAGTGATCGGGCAAGCCGACCATGGGTTGAATTTCGGGGCTACCGGCTCTAAGGCATAGACATCCCGAAGTGCGCGTTTCTGCTCCTTCTTCGGTATATGCGTGATGTAGATCATGTTCACAGTTTTGACCTCTGGAGGGAATTGCTTTTGGCCTCCGTTGTTTGGCCCGTGAGGTTCGTCGTCGTCCTCGCTGCGGGGGGGCCTTGCCCTGTTCTTCGGTTGTGACCTTGCCGGCCTGTTTGATTACCCAACAGTTACGGTTGGTATGGTTAGCGGGCTTGTCTGGGGTGCCGTGAATCTGGCAGGGCCTATCCAATATTCTATCCAGTGCAGACGGGCCGTCCCGGTTCCCTTTAGAGGGTTTTTTCCGCGGTCCCGATTTCGAGCCGCTAAATCCGGCGTTTACTGCTGCGTCATCGGCTTCACCGCCGTTGTTTGAGTGCCGGCGCTTATTGTTCCTATTGCGCCAGGGTTTCCCGTTTCCGTCCCGGACCTCTGAAGTTCCGGGGTCTTCGGGGTGGTTGCTTCGACGAGCTAACCAGCTATCCTCACCCGCGCAAAAGCGGGTCATTAAGGAGGTAAGGGCCGACATTGTTCTCAGCTTATCCTGGCCGAGTTGGCGGGCGAGCCATTCGTCCCGGATACTGTGTTTGAATGCCGCAATCGCTTCGGCATCTGGACAGTCGACGATCTAGTTCTTCTTGGTCAAGAACCGGTTCCAGAATTGCCGGGCTGACTCCCCGGGCTACTGAATGACTTGGCTCAGGTCATCGGCGTCCGGTGGCCGAACATAAGTGCCTTGAAAGTTAGCTCGGAATGCATTCTCGAGCTCTTCCTAGCTCCCGATGGAGTTTTCGGGTAGGCTGTTCAGCCAATGCCTTGCTGGTCCCTTGAGTTTCAATGGTAAGTACTTAATGGCGTGAAGGTCATCTCCTCGGGCCATATGAATGTGGAGGAGAAAATCCACAATGCACACAGCTGGGTCAGTTGTCCCATCGTAGGATTCTATATTGACGGGTTTGAACCCCTCGGGGAACTGATGCTGCATCACCTCGTCGGTGAAACACATTGGGTGTGTGGCGCCCCTGGCCCGGGCCACATCGCGCCGAAGATCGGTTGTCATCCGGGCAAGGTGTTGTTCCTGAGCTCTGTCGTTCCTGTCGCGCCAGGCTTGGTATCCGTCCCGTCTAGCGGGCGCGTGTCCTGTGGATCCATAGATGGATCGTGACTGGATCCCTCTGGCGTTCAGGTCGCGGCGCAGATCGTATCGGTCGTCCGGTTGAACCGGGTCTTTGCCTGCTCGGGAGGAGGTGCGGGTGGGTATTCGGCTTCCCCGGCCGCCCTGTCCCGTCCTCGAGGGGGGGGGCGGGAGTTCGTCTTCCACAGACGGTTTGTCCCGCCCTCGAGGGGGGCGGTCGGGCTGGCTTGCGTACGTTCGTCTGGGAGGCATGGGTTCTAGGGCCTCATCCTCAAATTCTGGGAGTAGGCGCCGCCGTGGATAACTCTTGTATTGACCCTGTCGTTGATCATCAAGGCCCTCTTCGGCAGCTAGGACCATCGTCCATCTATCGTTGAGTGTATCTTGTTCGGCTTTTAAGTGTTGTTGCTTCCTCTTCAAGCTTCGGGCCGTGGCGATGAGTTGTCGCTTGAATTTCTCTTGCTCCAGGGGATCCTCCGGGACGATGAAGTCTTCGGGTCTGAGGCTATCCTCCTCTTCATACGGAGGGAGGTAATTACTATCCTCGGAATCCTCGAGGTCCTCGGGGTCACCCTGGTCTTCATGCCCTTCAGGGGCGTCAGGGTGCTGCTCGGGGGTGTTGTCGCCGAGCTCCCCCATGTTATCCGGAGTGTCGTTCTCTCCGGTGTCGTTTGTGTCTGTGTTGTTTTCCTTGCCCTTTCCTCGCCCTTTGGCTCGCCGTCGTCGGCGTTTGGGCGGTTCCTCGGCTGGGCCGTCGCCGTCCTTCATAGTCGTGTCGCCGTCCTTTTTGGGGGTGTCGACCATGTAAACGTCGTAGGTGGAGGTGGCGTTCCACTTTCCTGTTGGAAATATGCCCTTGAGACAATAATAAATTAGTTATTATCATACTTCTCCGTTCATGATAATGGTTTATTATTCATGCTAGAATTGTATTGACCGGAAACTAAATACATGTGTGGATAATAGACAAATACTATGTCCCTAGTATGCCTCTACTAGACTAGCTCGTTGATCAAAAGATGGTCAAGGTTTCCTGACCATGGAAATGAGTTGTCATTTGATAACGGGATCACATCATTGGGAGAATGATGTGATGGACATGACCCAACCATTAGCATAGCAAATGATCGTTCAGTTTATTGCTATTGCTTTCACTATGTCAAATACACGTTCCTCTGACCATGAGATCATGCAACTCCCGGATACCGTAGGAATACTTTGGGTGTATCAAACGTCACAATGTTACTGGGTGATTATAAAGGTGCACTACAGGTATCTCCGAAAGTGTTTGTTGAGTTGGCATGGATCGAGATTGGGATTTGTCACTTCGACTATCGGAGAGGTATCTCTGGGCCCTCTCGGTAATACAGCATCACAAAAGCCTTGCAAGCACCGTGACTAAAGAGTTAGATGCAAAGATGATGTATTACGGAACGAGTAAAGAGACTTGCCGGTAACGAGATTGAACTAGGTATTGGATACCGACGATCGAATCTCGGGCAAGTAACATACCGCCAGACAAAGGGAACAACGTATGTTGACATATGAGGTTCACCGATAAAGATCTTCGTGGAATATGTAGGAACCAATATGAGCATCCAGGTTCCGCTGTTGGTTATTGACCGGAGAGTCGTCTCGGTCATGTCTACATCATTCCCGAACCCGTAGGGTCCGCACACTTAAGGTTCGATGACGATTTAGTATTATATGAGTTATGTGATTGGTGGCCGAAGTTTGTTCGGAGTCCCGGATGAGATCACGGACATGACGAGGAGTCTCGAAATGGTCGAGAGGTAAAGATTCATATATTGGAAGGCTATATTCGGACGTCGGAAAGGTTTCGAGTGATTCGGGTATTTTTCAGAGTACCGGGGAGTTACGGGAATTCACCGGGAGAAGTAATGGGCCTTATTGGGCCATACGGGAAAAGGAGAGGCAGGCCACGTGAGGAGGCGCGCGCCCCTCCTTGCCCAAACCGAATTGGACTAGGGGAGGGGGCGCAGCCCCCTCTTTCCTTTCCCTCTCCCTTCCCCCTTTCCTACTCCGTATGGGAGGTGGAATCCTACTAGGACTAAGGAGTCCTAGTAGGACTCCCCACACTTGGCGCACCCCTAGGGGGCCGGCCTCCTCCCTCCCTCCTTTATATACGGAGGTGGGGCACCCCTTGGAGACACACAATTGTCCCATAGCCGTGTGCGGTGCCCCGATCTCCGTTTTCCACCTCGGTCATATTTTCGGAGAGCTTAGGCGAAGCCCTGCCGGAATCACTTCACCGTCACCGTCGCCACGCCGTCGTGCTGACGGAACTCATCTACTACCTCGACGTCTTGCTGGATCAAGAAGGCGAGGAACGTCATCGAGCTGCACGTGTGTAGAACTCGGAGGTGCCGTACGTTCGGTACTCGATCGGTGGAGCTCGAAGGATTGTTCGACTACATCAACCGCGTTGTGAGACGCTTCCGCTAAACGGTCTACGAGGGTACGTAGACACACTCTCCCCTCTCGTAGCGATGCATCTCCATGGATAGATCTTGCGTGAGCGTAGGAAATTTTGAAATTCATGCTCCGTTCCCCAACATTTCCGGTGTTGGAAGTGGCTAGGAAAGGAACCGTATAGGGCGGGACGTCGATATCCTTGTCCATGTCGTCAGCCTCCTCGGAGGCGTAGTCCAGCATGTCGGTTAAATCTTCGACAGTGGCTACCAAGTGGGTGGTGGGTGGGACGCAAAATTCCCCGCGGCCAGCTTCCTGTCCGACCTGCTCCTGGTCCGAGGACGGGCCATCCGCGATAGTTGTACTCTGGATCCGGTCTAACATCTCGCTTAAAAACGAGAGGTCAACCGGATTCACGTTCGGGCGTCCGTCGGAGCCGAGCTCCGGCGTGCCGATACTGTGAATGTGTTCAGCCAAGGGTGACCCTTGGTTTTCCGGCATTGGGGTTGGATCCGAACTCAAGGCCAGATCCGAACTAAGGCCCGCCCCGGGGATAGGGACGGGGAGGGAATCTGAGGTCAAAGCCTCGGGATTTGTAGGCTCCTCGGGTGAAGCCGAGAACCCAGTAAAAACCAGATCGCTTTGAGCATCGGCGACATACTCAAGGCCGCCGAACCTGATTTCCTGCTCAGGGGCGAAGCTGCCGACCTGATCAAGGTGACCGGCCGGATCGGCGTGCAGCACAATGCTGCCGAACGCGAAAAGCTGTCCGGGGATGAAGATGTCCCCGCTGTGGATTCCATCGCTGATGAAAAGGCGAGCCATTGATCCTTGGTAACCTACGGCGGAACTCTCAATGAAAGCACCAATGTCGGTACCAAAACTGGCAGATCTCGGGTAGGGGATCCGAACTGTAGGTCTAGGAATCAATGGGTAACAGGGAACGTAGAGACATCGATTTACCCAGGTTCGGGCCCTCTCGAAGAGGTAATACCCTACGTCCTGCTAGATTGTATTGATGTGATTGTATGAAGGTTACAGAGTTGATCTACCTCGAGATCGGATGGGCTAAACCTAGGTAGTTATGATATGATGATCCTCTATGGACTAAACCCTCTGGTTTATATAGACACCAGAGGGTCCTAGGGTTACATATAGTCGGTTACCATCAGGGGATAAACATGCCGGCCACGCCAATTATTCCTTGGAGGAGACGCCAAGTCTTCGGAGGTTTCCTTCTGATACACGGGGTCGCCCACAATCTGGCCTTCCATCGACGAGTAGAGAGCGGCCCACCAGCCTGGCCCACGAGAGATAGGCCGGCAGCCCGAGTACCCCCTAGTCCGGGACACCCGCAGTAGGAAATGAGAGAACAAAACCAAAGTTACCTTTTTCGAAGATTGAAGATGTATCGAGTATCACTCAATGTATAGCTATGATAGTAGAATTGGTACCGGGTTTGTTTCTCACACCTACACAAAAAGGCTTATGGAGTAGCTTGGTTAGGATTGTGGCACAAAATAGTTGCAATTTGCAAGCAAGATATCAATAATGTTGAAAAAGATTCACAAGTTCGCAAGTGTAACAAGTAGACCAATAGCAATAAATAGCACACGGAAACACACGCGCGGATAGATAAATGAGGTCGTGCAACCAAGGAATGAGCTCAAAATGTGGAATCCACGGAAAATACTCTTGTTGCACAACACTAGAGAGACACTAGCACGATTTCTCAATAGGCGGATACGAACTTGTGCACAACCTATAAGAGACAAAACGTATGGCTTTCTATCTCACTTATGCTATGTATGTATGAGTCCCGGTGAACTTGTCACAATGATCCAAGATGATCAAATATGTTATGTAATGTGGCGATGCTATGGCTATTGCTTACAAGCTTGTTGTTTCTCTTTCTCTTTTGCTTAAAAGCTTCTCTTTCTTTTGATGGTTTCCTTTGGCCACTTATGCGAAATGTTCTTACGAAGATAGCAATGATGTATATGCGGGAACAGAATTTTGGCACAAGAGATGATATGATGATATTTGCACGCTATGATAGCTATGCGGAACGGTATCACTAAAGTGCACAAGTAGCGTTGCCCAGCAATAATCAAATGGCTAGTCTCGTAGGAAAGCTACGCAAAAGATGGTCTCGGGGTTTCACAATGCAATGGCAAGGAGATGAGAAGTTGTCGTCGAGGTTACCGTCCTTGCTTACGGTTATGGTGTCACAATTATGGAGTGGTTGTTGTCGATGACGAGTCCGTGGCGATGATGAGCGGCAGTGATGTCGATGTCGAACCGTCCCTAAGTAGCCGAAACACGTTAGGAAACGGCAAACCGCGACTCAAAATCTCAAGTGGCAAACGTGGCAAAATTTGTGGTGGTTGCGGAAGTTTGTGGTGGAGTCACACGAGTATGCGATGGTATTGCGGAAGAAACGGTGGAAAAAGATGAAAAATCTAAGAAATTGTGAAGGTTTGGTGGGCTGGTTGCCAGGGGCCGGATGTCCGGGCTGGTCATCGGGCCGGATGTCTGGGGTCACGGCCGGATGTCCGGGGTGCCCACTCCGCGGATGAACTCGATGAACAAGAAAAATTTCGAGGCAAAATTGGGGAGATTTTGTGGATGGAATTGATGGAGAAGATGGGGGAAAGCTAGATCCACTCGAAAGCAAGCAAATGCATGGATCAAAATCAACAAAACATCATCAAACCAACAAATCACAAAAAATTTGGTAGGGCTATTTTTGTGGGGAATTTTGGAAATTGGGCAAAATCAAACAAAATTGGGGCTAGAAAACGAGGGGAAAGACTCCAAAGTATGAATCGACGTGGCTCTGATCCAAGATGATGTAGGGTGGAACCCTAATTTGACGATCTTTCCACACTTGGAGGGGAAAAGAGAGGAACAACAAAATTAACCAAGGGAAATCACTCAAACAAACCCAAATCACACATCCACTAGGATAGCATACATGAGATCCACAAGCATACATGGACAATCCAAGGAAACAAGCACAAGGGTAAAGTTCTTCCCACTCCAAAGGAGGTGAGGTCTTGGTGATCTAGGTGAGATCCTTCTCCCTTAGGAGGTCTTGATAATCCTATGATGGGGATCCTTCTTCCTAGAGAGGTCTTGATTCCCCAAGAGGAGATACAAGGAGCAAAGCTCTACTCAATGTCTCAATATACTTTGCTAACCCTAGAAAGGATGCGGAGGAGGTCTATTTATAGTCTAGGACGAAGTGGGGGTGAGGGGGAGAGATTACACGGCCGAATGGCCAAAGGCGCGCTAGCAGGGGCCGGATGTCCGGCCTGGAGGTGCTTCCACGTTCTGTAAAGGGCGGCCGGAAATCCGGGCAGGGGCCGGATGTCCGGGCCTGGTCGGGCCGGATGTCCGGGCCCTGTAGCTTCTTCGCTGCTGGGCAGCTGCTGCTGTGCTTCTCCTCAGGGGCCGGATGTCCGGGCCAGGGGCCGGATGTCTGGCCGCTGACACTTTTCAGCGGTCCTCTTCCTCGCGCTTGTCCGTCCGTGTACTTGTCGACTTGGTCTTCGTTCCGAGCAATCCCGAGGCGGTCTTCTTCATACCTGATCACACATAGCACTTCGGCTTGAGGTAGTAGCCATGTCTCACACGAGTCAAATGGAAGTTCATTAAGGAGAGATGTCACCTCGGTCTCGAGAGCTCTTGCACGTGCTCGTGTCATTGGTCCGCTTGGCACTTAAGGGGACGTAGGTAGGTCCATGGGGATAACCGTAGGATGCTCCGCATCACATGCCCTTTGGAATATGTTGTGGTACTTCTACTAAAAATACATCACACACATTACATGTTACGTTAGGCCCGCAAAAAAGCTATTAATCGCTACTGCCAGTGTTGCGGGTGGTTTGTCTACTAGCGCTCGAACCGAGGGCCAGCCTAGTAATGGGCACAACACACGACAATTTTTTCCGGCGGTTTCATTCGGGGTTTCTTCAAGCCATTGATCTCATGTTTGAATGTATTTTATTCTTTTCTGAAAAAATTACAAATATTTTTTTACAAATAGCCCAAATATTTTTAAAGAACGTGCGGACATTTTATAAAACTTAAAATCACATGAATATTTTTTTCAAAAAATAGGTGAACACCTGTTGAAATATATTTACATTTTAAAAAATGTGTGATTATTTTTTTTAAATTACATGAACATTTTAAAAAAGGCATGAACACTTTTTCCAAAATGAGCATGCGGCTTTATAAATTGTTCAAGCCTTTATAAAGATATTCATGCACCTCTTTAAAATGTTCACGTGATAAAAAAAAGTTCACATATTTAAGAAACATATAGTGTCATTTTAAACATTTTCATATATGTTTATAAAATATAAATTTAAATTATACTCCCTCTGTATCAAAATATAAGATGTTTTTGTAAGCTAGTTTAACCTACGAAAACATCTTCTATTTTGGTACAAAGGTAGTATAATTTAAAAGTGGAAACGAAAAATTAAATTTAAATAAAATAAAATAGAAACAAAAGAGAAAGAAAAAGAGAAAAGGAAAGTAAAAAAGTAAACCTATTGGTTCAGAACGAGCGAGGTATAGTCGAGGAACCACTCACATGATCGCACAGGCATAGCCCATTTCTAAGCTATGACCAGTTTCCTTTTGTTTTGTTTGATTATCTATTGTTTCATTTTTTTTTGCTTTCGTTCAAGTTTTGGTTTAAGTTTGTTGGTTCCTTGTGGTTTTTAGTTTTTTTTTTCATTTTCGTTTTTTTTCCTTTTACTTTCTATTCAATTTTTAATTTTAATATTATTTTTCAACCTTTCAATTTTATTCCTTTTTTGCAAAAAAAATCTTTCTTTTTTACTTTCTATCCAGTTTACGCTTTTTGTCTTGTCCTTTTATACTTTAAACATTTTCCCATACTATATGAAATTTCATGCACTGGTGCCTGGATACTCTTTTTTTATTGTATAGATGTATTTTTGTGTACATTAATTTCGAAAATATGTGATAAAAATGTATGCATGAGCATGGTTTTCTTTATTTTCGACAATGTGGTTGTTTCCTATTTTTAAATGCAAATGCTGAAAATCTGATGTTGGATTTTTAAAATTGCCAGCCAACCTCCAGATTCTCCATGCAACAGATAGATTTCATGCTTTTTTGTATGATTTTCCATGTTCTATTTTTTTCCATATAGTGTAAAATATTAATAGAAAAATTGTCATGCTGCAGGCTGCAACGATTAATTGGCATGCGTTTGAACAGGATCCGACGTACCTGAGGACATCAGATCTTTAACGCTAGAAATCTGAAATCATATGTATATTGGGGTTCTTTTTAAATAGATTAACATCATTTTTTACAAAATTTGTGAAATTAAAATATGTTTCTAAAACGGTGCAGACCCGTACATGGGCCCGCTCTAGGGTGCCGCGCAGGAAAAACGTGGCACAAACTAGGCCCAATGACCGCTAAAAACACTGGGCCTGATTAGCCCAGTCCCCTTCCCCTCCCCGAGATCACCCGACACATTTTCTCAACAAAAAAAAAAGTAATCTCCCCGACACATACCAGGAGATGACGCCGCTGAGGAGGAAGCGGCGAGCGGCCCCCGCCGCAGCCGCACCCGCCCCGGCCCTGAGGCGCCATTGCCGGAGAAGCTGCACTGCACTGGCTCGCCGACCAAGAGAGTACGTACCTCCGAGCCCTAACCCCCTCCGCGCGCCCCCCCCCCCCCCCCCCCCGCGCCATTCCAGGTTCGAGGTTCGTAGCTTGGCTACACCGAGCGGTCAGATTACACAACTTCCGATACTAATCGAACTCCCCAAGCATGATTATTGCTTTAGTACCATGTCGTCCTTCTCTGCATAGAGCATCTATATATGAAGCCGTAGAAAGCGACGGCTCAAATCATCTCGAGGAAGCAACAAACCTTCTTTGATGTCTAAATTTGATTAGAGCCTTCTTCAGAGGATTCACTGTCCACAGTTTGTCCAAAGATGCAATGGCAGTGCACCACTTATCGTTGTCCTCATTATTAGTACCAGGATACAGTCAGCAATTAAGATTGAGAGCTTTGAAATCTGATGTTGGATGGGATGTAAGGTATATGTAATCTAGTGCAAATAATATTCGGGACTGAAGAGTAAAGCTACTGGCATCTTATTCTCTTGTCACTTGTCAGTCTGGATGCCTTGCCAAACTCCCATTACGGTTCTTGTAAAGGAAAACTCCCTCTATTATTAAGCGTCAGGGCCTGAATTTTCCTGATATCCTCGTCAGTATTTAGTACCCACAGAGGCACCTTCCATAGTTCCATTATCATTCTTTTGAAAGAATAATATTTAGTCGTCTTTCATGATTCCCTGGGAAAGCAGGAGGCCTAATTCTTGGACCATGAACATCCAAAATATTCTACAAGCCTTTAATTATAGAGGGCAAAGAATATACGCCTTTATGCATTTGAGTACTTTGTGGGCAACAAGTTGTGGACACGCAGGGAATATTTATCTTTCCGTCTTCTTCTTCTTCTTTATTCTTCCACCGCCAGAAACCACATACTCTTGCAAGCCAATGAAACCCACTGAATGATGCACATGTTTCATGGCTTGGAGAGCTAGGTACTCGGATTCCATATCAAATCATCACACGGTTAAAGGCAGAGCCGTGCTCCATTATACGCTGCCGAATGTTCTCTCTTGACTGTTACTACGAACGAGACATGACATAATAGGTTAACTTGGCGTTAGCAACAGGTGTAGGCACGAGAGAATCTTCGGTGCATTTTCCTCCGTACACGGTGCTACCTTCGCATTGATCTATCACGTTTAGATCATACGAATTATGCACCGGTAGCGATTTAGCCACTATTCATTTTGCGGCTTATAAATTTCATATTGTCTACTTCGTTCGAGTTTGTTCCTGAAATTTTCGTGGCTATATATAACATATGACCTCCCATACAGAAAGTCCTGTTAATGCTCATAAAGGTATTATATGAATCACAGACCTCTGTAATCAAATATAAGAGGTTTTAGAGACTTGGCAGGGAGTAGAACATATAACAAGGCAAGGAAACTACAAGTAATCACTCCTTTCTATAGCTAAAATGCCCATATTTCTCAAACAAAGTTTATTTTCTCCGATCCCATTCTCAAGTACATTGTAGAAGTAAAAAATGACTTTGTAAGAGAATGTACTGGAGCACACCCTGCAAAAAAAGAAAAAGACTTATATTTGACGTCACTCCCTTCTCCATGTTTGGCATCTCTAGGCGGTGCATGGTCACCCTAACTTCCTACAATGCCTCCGGTGACTACCTTCATCAAATTTGCCACCTCAACCACCTATTAATAGAGAGGGTCGTGAACACTGCCCCTCCAGACAAACCAAAAGGAATGGTTCTCGTCCTGTTGCTCCTGCTCACCGACTCAACCTTTGTAATGGCAAACCATCCATTCCCACCTCCTGCGGCAGGCGTTGGTATTGTGCCGCCTCACACAAGTGTCGCATGCACGCCGCCACAAACAGTCCACTGCCCCACAGGTCATCCATCTAAAATTGTGGAAATCCGGCAATCCGGAGATTGATCATTGCCACAAATGGTGAGATTGAGTAAGAACTTAAAGAGGAAGATGAGCTTGAACTTGACTCAAACCGTGGCATACAAATCCATAAAGTACACCTCCCTAAATTTATTTGAAAGGGGTAATTTTGTCCAGCTTTACTTATAAAAAACTAAAAGGATAACACACCTCTTCAGCTAAAAGTATAACTTACCCTTTAGCTGAAGAGGCAGGTTCTAATCTCAACCACTGATCTGCATCGGAAGTCAGAAATAAAAAAGGAAGATGTAATTTTGTTGCTTGCATAATAGCAAACATGGAATATACATCACAAGCATATTATTTCAGCTTGCTGCACATTTGACTTGATTACACAAACACAAGTGACTTGATAAGGTACCAGTACCAACTTTGGCAAATACCTTAATTACACAAACACAAGTGACTTGATAAGGTACCAGTACCAACTTTGGCAAATACCTTAATTACACAAACACAAGTGACTTGATAAGGTACCAGTACCAACTTTGGCAAATACCTTAATTACACAAACACAAGTGACTTGATAAGGTATTAGTACCAGCTTTGGCAAATACCTTAATTACACAAAAACAAACATGATTAAGCTACTTTCCTCAGCAGCAACACACGACCATCCTTGCCTCGAGCTGCCTCTCCATGTTGAATCTTGCAATGAAGTCTTCCACTCTCCTATTCAGCTCCTCGGTAGGCAGCTCCGTTGCCTCTTCACAGTCTTCTTCCTTCATCACCTCTTCTTGCAGGTCATCACCAACATTATTAACCAGTGCGACGTCACTCTCTTCTTCCTTTTCACATTGATCTAGCTGCTGCGTGGTCATGCGTACACTATCTTCTTGTTCTGCTTTGACAATATCTTCTGCAGCATGGGTCTCTTTGATTGCATGTGTAAAAGCCACAAGCTCACGGACCACAGCATCTATGTCATCCTCACTAGTACTCGGGGATCGAGCACCGTTCCGCGAGAGCCTGGACTCGGTGGCGAGGAAGAGGACGATGATGTTGGAGAAGATGAAGAGGCACTTGGGTGTGGCAATCGCTGAAGCAGCAGAAGGAAGTGACACAAAGAGGAAGGCCCTCAGGCAAGAACACGCATGCGGTACCCAGGTCACCATGGATAAGAGGACCAAACCAAGAAGAGCGGCTTTGGAGAAGGCCTGGAGCCGGCCTGCGTAACCTCTGGCCATGGCGGTTTTCGTGGTAAAGGGGCGATGTTGCGTTGCACTCTTGGCTTTGCAATAGCGAAAAGAAGAGCGAGCATATGCATGAAAAAACACAAGGAACCTGATGGATGCACGGCACCTAACGCATGCGGGTGTGGTCTATTTATAGCTGGGGAGTAGTGGCCGAAAGTCAGTTGGTCTTTCCCCTGCCGGCTAAGTTATTCCCGGTTGAAATCAATCACTTGATTCCCTGCCTTATGCTGTTCTCTGCTTTGCCCATCTTTGCAAAAAGCAGTGGGACGTGATGGTCTGGTGGTGCTTGGGGAATGTGGGCCGAATGCAAGGTGTCTTGCTATGGTGGCTCTACATCATTCTGGACGCTGGACTCGGTGGAATTTATACTTGGTGGAATTTATTTTTATTTTTTGAAGGCTTCATTTGATACTATCATGTGGAAACTGAAAACCCAGATTTAGATGAAGATATTTGTTCGATGTATCTATCGAGGGATTATTCCAAATAAGATCCAATCTATCGAAATGCAAATGGTAGAGGAACAAAAGGTGTCGCTTCTGCAATGAAGATGAAGCAATTTAGCAGTCTTCGTCTCATGTCTTCTTTGTCCCTTTTGGGGGGGTGGGTTCTGTTTTGTAGCATCTCCTTTCTCTGCAAGTAGTATCTCGGGTATGTTTGCTGTTCGGGAAGCAATTCAGCATTGTTCGTCTCATGTCTTCTTTGTCCCTTTTGGGGTGGTGGGTTCTGTTTTGTAGCATATCCTTTCTCTGCAAGTAGTATCTGGAGTATGTTTGCTGTTCGGGAAGCAATTCAGCATTGCTCGTCTCATGTCTTCTTTGCCCTTTTGTGTAGTTTGATTGATGAAGCATGTTGTAGCCTTGTAGGACGCCGGTTTCAGTCAGTCAGCTGAAACCATTGGTCAGGTGCTTTAGGCTTTAGCCTTTAGCACTGTGTTGTTTGTTGTTGTTAAGTTTGCAACCAGGAAGCTGGCGAATCAGGTAGATCTTTTGTGCTGGCGAATGAGGAGCGGAGCGATGGGGAATAGGACTGCGCAGCTGAACTCTGTTTGTACTAATGCTCTCTTTTTTTCAGATTCCAGTAAAAGTCCCAATTGGACAGGGAGATTCTTTGGATAATCTGTTCAGGAAGGCAACGACTTGATGAGATAATTCACATGCTCACAGAAATCGCTCACTTGTGGCATTGTTTCCTATTCAACCGCGAAATCGCTGCTACTGAGCAGGTAAATATTACTTCCTTCTTTTCTTCTGTATATGCCAGTGAATTTACCTTTGTATGTATTTCCGCCTGTGATTAATTTCCCAATCACTTCAAGAAATACTACTACTGTACCAGCCCAGGAACTTACTGATGTTGCTTGACTCATGTTCAGTTCTGTATTTTAAGGCTGTCTGGATAGAAAAAGAGAACTCACTAACGATGCCGGTCTTGTTCCACTTTTTTTTTTGTATAGACTGTTCTGTTTGTTTTTGTAATTCATCATTTTGTCAGCTAAACTTATTGCTCAATAATACATCAAGGCATGCAAGGAAATTTGAACATTGTGTGCAGCACCATGCCGACCTTGCATTCAAACTGACAAATCAGATTGTTTTCAAAAGACCAGCAAATTAAACTTTAAGTGTTCAACATAGCAAATTAAGATTAAACTTTTTTATTAGAGAATTGGCAGGGGCCGCGCGAACGCATACCCCCTTTATCATAAATTATGACGTCCACTCTCCCACTTGGGGAGATGGTAAGCCAACGCATCCACCAAGTGCAATGTGGACCATTAGCCTAGGCCACGACTCTTCATGATCAGTCGTCGACCCCGTCCAGGTAAGTATATTGGAAGGTAGCACTATGCCTTGATTATATAGCTAGCGCTCCCGGCTCCAATCTTCCCAGCAAGCGATGTGGTACTAAAAAAGAAACTAGTGTAGCGATCTGTGTTTAACGTGCTGCTGGCTGCGGCGTCCGCGTGTGCGCTCGCGCTCACGTCTGGGCCAAAGCGTCTGCCGTGAGCAGGCCCAGAACGAGGAACGGGCCTTTGCCATCTGAACGGTAAGCATCCCTCAAAAGGGAAAAAAAAACTGAACGCTAAGCATACCTCTCAAAAAACAATCTGACTGCTAATCATACGAGGAAAATCGATCACTTTTGCATCATACATTGAGTACATCATCTCTCAGAAACTGGAGTTAAATGAATCTATAGTCATTATACAAACTCACTTTAGTCCCGTACTATGAAATACAAAGTTTACGCTCTCTGCAGAAAGACATCCAGATGGCAACAAGTAGGTTCACACTTGCTCGCGCTGCCTCCTTAGGGGCGGCAGCGCGCCGCCCCAACCCACCTTCCTCTCACCTTCCCCGTCGCCGACGGAGGAAGCCGGAGAGCAAGTTCGTTCGGCGGACGACGGTGGTGGGCTCGCCTCTCCTCTTGGGGGCAGGCTCCGGCTAATGCGGGACGGTGACCCTGGGAGCGTGTGGGCGGAGTCAGGAAGCTGGGGCGGCGGCCCCAGGGGCTCTCGGTGGTGGCTACGATGCCACAACTGCGGGGGCAACATGGTGGCCACCCGTGGCACCGCGCGGCAGATCGGGGCGTCCCCTGCCCAGCTCCGTTATGTTGAGGATGGTGGCGGCCCAAGGGCCGCGGATGGTGGCGGCCCAAGCGCTCGTCGGCGGCCCTGGACGTCAAGGGTTGTGCATCCGGAGTAGCTCTCTCCTCTAACGAGGTTGGGAGACGCCGTTGGTGCGGCGAGCATAGCGGATCTGGGTAAGGCCCAGATCTGTGGTCGACGATGTCGGGGGTTGGTTCTTTCGGACAGTTGGTGCGCACGACAGTGGGAGCTTGGTGGGTTCTAGCCTATTGTGGCTCCCGGATCCCAGGGTGGCGTCGCTGGACGATGGTCCACCTGGCCAATCCGGTCTGGACTTCCGTTCGTGGTCGTCATTGGTGGAGGAGAGGTTGGTGGCTGTTCTATAGGAATAAGAAGAAATCGGTCCGGTGTCACTTTTCTTCATCTATGATGGGTGTGGCTCTCCTTCCTGCAGTGGTGGACTCAGACGACGACTTGTCCCCTTGTCTCCGCTCTGGTGGTTTGGACTTTGGTTAAGGGCCGGGGCAAAATCCTCACTCGGTTGGCTGATACGACGCCTACCGGTGTCGTGTCCTCCTTGGGGGCAATGTCATGGCCTTGGCCGTGCCTCTCCTCGAGCGCTGGGGGAGGCAAACAGGCAGCAGCGGCGTCACGACATTGTGCCCTTCATGAAGGCGATGCCTTGGCTATTCACGAAGTCCTTGGGGGTAGAGGTAGGGGCGTCTCAGTTTTCGGTTTGGGTCGCCTCTCAGGACATGGGCCTCCGGGGCGCAATGTATGCCATCGCCAACGCTTTCGGCGCGTCTTCTTCCTCTGGTTCGGCTAGGTCATGCCACCCACTTGCCGACTTCTCTAGGCGACATGGGCGGGGAGGATGTCTTTTTTTTTTTTTTTGCGAGAAACTTCCAATCTATTCATCTTCAATTATGGCAGTACAAAGAACAACAGAGGTAATAAAAATTACAACCATGTCTGTGGACCACCTAGCGACGACTACAAGCACTGGAGCGAGCCGAAGGCGCGCCGCCGTCATCGCCCCTCCCTCACCAGAGCTGGGCAAACCTTGTTGTAGTAGACAGTCGGGAAGTCGTCGTGCTAAGGCCCCATAGGACCAGCGCACCAGAGTAGCAACCATCGCCGATGAAGAAAGTCGTAGATCAGAAGAATCAAACCTATAAACATCCAAACGAAGACGAACGAAGACCGGATCCAAACAGATCCACCGAAGACCAGCACCGACCGAATCCCGTGAGATCCGACGGAGACAAACCTCCACACGCCCTCCGACGATGCTAGACACACCATCGGGATGGGGATAGAACGTGGGAGACATTATTCCTATTAAGGGACATTGCCGCCGCCACACAGCCCCAACCAAGACGCTAAATCTAACAAGAACGAGAACGGGGTCCCTCCCGCCGGCGAGGGGCCGAGATCCTCCGTACCTCCATGGCCTAGAGGCCATCGGAGATGGGGCGGACCGGCGGCGGCGCCGACGGAAGGAGAAGAGCTTTTCTTGTGGGGGAGGATGTTGACTCAGTCAGTCCTATGGTCATTATCGCGACTTGGTTGTGTAGTGCATACGAAGTGACGCGGCCTGGTTGCTCTGTGCCCCGTCTCCTCACTTTCATGGCAGGAGATCGGGCAAGGCGAGTTCTTCCTTTGTTTCCGATTGTAGTAGGTCTGGTCTAATCCCAGAGATGAGCATGGAGTTGCTTGCCTTTTTGGCATTATATCTGTCGTTGGCGTTGTACTGGCCGCTTGGCCCTTCTTCTATGAATTGATGATACACCTTTCCATGGTGTATATTGTAGAAAAATTTACGCTATGTACTTGTCTAATGACTCGTTTTGATTTGAAATCAGTACTACTTGTCTAATGACTCATTTTGGTTCGAAATCACATGAGCGAGCAAAAGACACTGACGTTGACAAGCACACGTAGGTAGCGAGGAGCACGCCAAAGTCAGAGATTAGTGAGGGCTCATCTCCATTTTTTCCATATAGCCCCTGGAAGCAGCTCTAGTTAATCAAGTTGCCCCCGCTCCCTAATCTCGAATTCTTTTCTCAAATTCCTAACCCTAGCTCTCAAATCAGCCTATCCCCATGGCTCTTCCCCTCCCTCATCAAGTACCCCTTCCTCGACTCATGTGCAACGGCCATCGCAAGGGGCGAGACGGACTTCCGAGGCGACTATTAGGGCTCGACGTGTGGGAGGAGGTCCTCGGCACGGAGTCCGAACACCGAGAGCACTTCCTTGGGCGTGACCATGATGAGAAGCATGTGTGTGGCCACAACCGCATTCACCGAACTCCGGCCGCTAGGTGGAGAACGGTGGCGTCATTTGTGTCCGATGCGCGGCAGGCCTGGCGGGGGCATGTATTTTGTGAACCAAAATTATCAGAAACAAAGAGGTGTGTACACTTGACTTGTTAAGGTACCCGTACCGGCTTTGGCAAATACATTAATTACACAAACACAAACACAAACATGATTAGCTACTTTCGTTAGCAGCAGCACACGACAATCCTTGCCTCAAGATGCCTCTCCATGTTGAATCTTGCAATGAAGTCTTCCACTCTTATTCAGCTCCTCGGTAGGCAGCTCTGTCACCTCCTCGCAGTCTTTTTCCTCCATCACCTCTTCTTGCAGGTCATCACCAGCATTCTTAACCAGTGAGAAGTCACTCTCTTCTTCTTTCACGCCCGATGGCGCATTCTCCTTTTCACACTGATCTAGCTGCTGTGTGGTCATGCCGCGTATACTATGCTAACTTCTTGTTCTGCCTTGATGCTCTCTTCCGCAGCATGAGTCTCTTTGATCGTTGGTGTAAAATCCACAAGCTCAGGGATCACAACATCTATGTCATCCTCAACAGTGCTCGGGGATTGAGTGTCGTTATGTGAGAGCTTCGACTCGGTGGCGAGGAGGAGGACAATGATGTTGGAGAAGATGAAGAGGCACTTGGGTGTGTCGATCGCCGAAGCAGCAGAAGGAAGTGACACAAAGAGGAAAGCCCTCAGGCAAGAACACGTGTATGGCACCCCGGTTACCATGGAGAAGAAGACGGGGGAGACTTGTATGAGATCTCACATTTAGGTGAGATCGTGAGATCAACCCCCAAAAATCATATTTACACATTTCAAAAAAATCTAAAATTATTTGACAACATCCATGTGGGGTATGTCTACGGCTCCGAAAAAATCAGCTCAAAACTCGATGTACATTTAGAGATTAAAAAAAAAACAAATTCGATTTTGAACATGTATTTTGACACTATTCACATCTGATTTTGTCTTTTTTGTTTCTATTAATGTAAGTTGGATTAGGAGCTAAAACTTTTTGAGGTTGTCCATCAAACATTGATGTGTGTCTACAAAAAAATTTGAAAATGTTTGAACATGTATTTTTTTTCAAAAAAATCGATTTCATAGATCTCACCTAATGTGAGATCTCACACAAGTCTTCCCCAGAAGAAGGCCAAGCCGAGAAGAGTGGCTTTGGAGAAGGCCTGGAGCTGGCCTGCATAGCCTCTGTCCATGACGGTTTTCGCGGTAAAGGGGCTATGTTGCGATGCGCTCTTGGCTTTGCAATAGCGAAAAGAAGAGCAAGGATATGCATGAAAAACACAAGGAATCTAATGACTGCATGACACTTAACATAGGCAGGTGTGGTCTATTTATAGTCGGGAAGTAGTGGCCAATGGTCAGTTGATTTTTCCCTGGCCGACTAAGTTATTCCCCGTTAAATTCAATCATTTGATTCCTTGCCTTATGTTTGACGGGCCAGTGGGAACCGGGGTATCATGGCCCGTCTGCCTGCGGCCCAGGAAGCAACGCCTGGCGAAGGCCCAAGATGCGGCCCAGCCACGGGCACCGCGAAGCGAAGACACCTCGCGAGATGCCGGCCTCACGAGGAGCCCTCCACCAGGAGCGGACCACCAAGACTTAGTAGCGGCAGCTGCAGCAGCAGGTAACCTCGCGAGGCCCCCTCGCGAGGCGGCCTCCCGAGGCGGCCGCCCAGGCCTGACGCCAGTTGCGCGGTCCTGCGCCTACCACGCGGGTGACGTGCTTGGCGACGAGCGGTGACAGGAGCCGTACCAGCAGGCTCGGACAGAGAAGGTTTCCTCTTTGGTGCTAAAGGAGCAGCACCATCTGCCCTCCTCCAAAGCAAGTCCCAAGGACTGCCCGTTTGGTGAAAGAAGACCAAGATGACAAGGCGCGCAGGGCGGAGGTCATCACCGAGCCCACCGGCGCGTCATGGATAACACCTTTGCAGGCGAAGACCACCTTTTGTCAGGATAAGCCTGGGCGCCTGTCCCCTTTCAAAACCGCCGTTGTGTGGCTACCCTTCCCGCCAAGATTTTCAGGGGAAGAGGACCAGGGCGGCTATAATAAGGGGTAGTGCTGCCACCGTAGAGAGGGGGATCGATTCCATTGTCTTCTACCTTGTACGCGAAAGCTCTCTTGCCCACAATAATCCCAAACACAAGCAAGAGTAGGGTTTTACACCGCAAGGTGGCCCGAACCTGGGTAGCTGTTGTGTCCCCTGTCGTGCCTTGCGCTAGCGTGCTCTCGCCGTAGTCTCGCCGTGGTCACCATCGAATCGGTAGGAACGAGCTTGCCCCCAGTGTTCGAACCAGGGTTCCCGGAGCCCCGATTCCGACATTTGGCGCGCCAGGTAGGGAGGCTAGCTTTCGTTCCGTCCGCTTCCTCATCGCCATGGCCGACGCTCGCCGCGAGCGCGTGGAGCGCAGGGCAGTCTGGGTGGCCCAGACGAAGCCGGTCGCCCGCGACAACCGTCGTCGCCGCGCCGCGGCCGCCGCCATCGACCCCGCTGCAAGGGAGCAGCAGGCTTCCTCCCTCCACCCGTCCGTGCAGCCGGATGGCCACACCGCCACTGCCTCCTCGCTCGCCCGCCACGACACGCCAAGCCCGCAGGCCGCGCTACTCATGGCACGTGAGCTCCTGCGCTACCGCCCCACCAACGCCGGCTACGACGCTTGGCTCGCCCGCATCACGGAGCTCGTCAACGCTGCTGGAGACGCCCCGGCGCCCTCTCACTCGCTCCACCCTCCGTCGTCTCACGCCGGGGAAGTGGCGCATGGTGCGCCTCCGCCGCCTCCTCCGTCCAATGAGGTTGCCAGGCGCCACCGCGACGCGCGGGCGCGAGAGTCGTCCCGCGGCGCGTCCTCGCCGGAGCACGGCGAGGCCAGCTGCCAGATCGTCCGGCGCGCGCTGCCCGACGCGCGCGTGCTCCTCGAGCAGCAGCACCAGCGCCAGGACCGGACCGTCTAGGAGGTCGCAGCGGCCGGTTGCCAGAACCGTGCCGCCCTCACTGGTGGCGTCCCCTCCAGCTGCGGGGACTGCCGTGCCTTCACCCGTGAGCTGCGCCGCGTGGTGTGGACCACGAAGTTCAAGCCGGACCTGCCTCCGCGCTACGACGACACCCCCAACCCTGCGGAGTTCCTGCAACTCTATGCCCTGAGCATCGAGGCGGCGAACGGTGACGACAAGGTCATGGCGAACTGGTTCCCCATTGCCCTCAAGGACGGCCTGCGCTCATGGCTCATGAACCTTCCCGAAGCGTCCATCTCCTCGTGGGCCGAGCTCTGCCGGCAATTCGTCGCCAACTTCAAGGGCACGCACGAGCGCTCACTCACGCTCAACGACTTGCGCGCCGTGCGCCAGCGCCCTGACGAGACCCTCCGCAAGTACATCCAGCACTTCAACCAAGTGCGCAACAAGATCCCACGCGCCTCCGACGCTGCCATCATCTCCGCATTCTCCTCCGGCGTCGCGGAAGTCCGGATGCGTGAGAAGCTCGCCATCAACGACGAGCTTGACTCCGTGCTTGAGCTGTTCGACCTCGCTGACGGGTGCGCCAAGGCTGAGGAAGGCCATCTCTTCGCCCACAACAACCCCGACGCGGCGCCAGACGCCGCCAAGGCCAAGAACAAGGACGCCAAGCGCAAGGGCCCTGCCGTGTTTGCGGCCGAGCCCGAGCAGAAGCGTGGTTGTGAGCGCGACGAGCCCAAGAAGGACAGCCGCCCTCTCTGCGCCTACCACAATGTGCACTCCCACAGCACCGAGGACTGCCACGAGCTCAAGCTGCTTCACGACGAGCGCCTGGGCCGCCGCGGCGACCGCAACGATCACGGTGCCAGCTGCGGAGGCGGCCGCAACGGTAACCACTGGGGAGACCACAACAACAATGGCAACTTCCGGCAGGGCTGGCGCGACCAGCTTCGGCAGGCCAACGTCGCTCTGCCGCCGGTGCGTCGGAGGAACGATGACAACCAGCTTGACGAGGGCGCTGGGGGCTACCAGGAGCCTCGCGGAGTGGCCTGCATCCTTGGCGGTGCCCAGGCTCCCGCGTCCAACCGCCACTTCAAGCAGTTCTCTCGCGAGGTGAACGCCGCCCTCCCGAGG
Organism: Elymus sibiricus; assembly: GCA_039707655.1. Lineage (NCBI taxonomy): Eukaryota > Viridiplantae > Streptophyta > Magnoliopsida > Poales > Poaceae > Elymus > Elymus sibiricus. The sequence continues at coordinate 332,145,315 of CM077674.1, read as the reverse complement.
CCTGAGGCCACTCAGCCCCTCAAGTGGTCGCAGTACGCAATCACCTTCGACTCTAAGGACCACCCCAAGTCTACAAGTGTTGTGGGCACGATCCCCATGCTGTGCACTCTCACCATCAGCAACGTCGCCGTCACCAAGACGCTCATCGACGGGGGCGCAGGCCTCAACGTGATCTCCATCGAGACCTTCGAGCAGCTCCAGGTGCCCTACGAGCAGTTGATGCCGACGAGACCCTTCTCCGGAGTGACCGATGGCTGCACGCTGCCTCTGGGGCAAGTGCGCCTTCCCATCACCTTCGGCACCCGCAAGAACTACCACACTGAGCTCATCGTCTTTGACGTGGCGCACATCGGCCTGCCCTACAACGCCATCCTGGGCTACCCAACGCTCGCCAAGTTCATGGCGGTAACCCATTAGGCCTACAACGTCCTCAAGATGCCGGGCTGCAGCGGCATCATCACGATCCACTGCGACGAGAAGGATACAGTCTGCTCCCTCGAGCGCGCCTACAAGGCTGCCGCCACCGCTTACCCTGCTGACGAGGACAACGCCGCGCCTCACGAGGCCGCACCCGCGAAGAAAAAACAGTTGTTTGATACGTCTCCGTCGTATCTATAATTTTTGATTGTTTCATGCCAATATTTTACAACTTTTATATACTTTTAGCATCATTTTATATAATTTTCTTGGACTAACATATTGATCCAGTGCCCAGTGCCAGTTCCTGTTCGTTGCATGTTTTTTGTTTCGCAGAAAATCCATATCAAATGAAGTCCAAACGCGATAAAAATTTACAGAGATTTATTTTGGAATATATGTGATTTTTGGGAAAAAGAATCAACGTGAGACGATGCCGGAGGACACGGCAAGCCTGCAGGGCAAGGTCCCCACTTGCGCGCGCCTAGGGGCTTGTGGCTCCCTTGTAGGTCGGTTGAGGGTGTCCTTCTGCCGCAAGGAAGCTAATATCCGGATAAAAATCCCCTCAAAATTTCAACCCAATCAGAGTTACGGATCTCCGGGAATTTAAGAAACGGTTTTCGGCCAGAAAATAGGAATGCGAAACAGAAGAGAATAGGGAGAGAGATCCAATCTCGGAGGGGCTCCTCCCCTCCGGGAGCCATGGCGGCCATGGACCAGAGGGGAAACTCTCCTCCCATCTAGTGGGGAGGCCAAGGAATAAGAAGAAGGAGGGGGGGCTCTCTCCCCCTCTCTCCCGGTGGCGCCGGAACGCCGCCGGGGCAATCATCGTGACGGCGATCTACACCAACAACTTCGCCGCCATCAACACCAAATCTCTCCCCCTCTATGCAGTAGTGTAACACCTCTTCTCCCCGCTGTAATCTCTACTTAAGCATGGTGCTTAATGCTACATATTATTATCCAATGATTTGGGGCCATCCTATGATGTTTGAGTAGATTCGTTTTGTCCTATGGGTTGATTGATGATCGTGATTGGTTGAGTTGTATATTTTATTTTGGTGCTGTCCTGTGGTGCCCTCCGTGTCGCGCAAGCGTGAGGGATTCCCGCTGTAGGGTTTGCAATACATTCATAATTCTCTTATAGTGGGCGGCTAGAGTGACAGAAGCTTACACCCGAGTAAGGGGATTGTTGCGTATGGGAGTAAAGAGGACTTGTTACTTAATGCTATGGTTGGTTTTACCTTAATGATCTTTGGTAGTTGCGGATGCTTGCTAGAGTTCCAATCATAAGTGCATATGATCCAAGTACGGAAAGTATGTTAGCTCATGCCTCTCCCTCATATAAAATTGCAATAATGATTACCGGTCTATTATCGATTGCCTAGGGACAAATCCTTCTCTTGTGTTACAAAAGCTTTCTACTAAATAACTAACTTTTATTATCTTGCAAATTACTCGTAGTTTTATTCTCGCTAAGTACTCCTAGTTTTATTCTTGCGAAGTAGTTCTAGCACTACACCTACAAAGTAGTTTTATTCTTGTTCTAGGTAAAGCGAACGTTAAGTGTGCGTAGAGTTGTATCAGTGGTCGATAGAACTTGAAGGGAATATTAATTCTACCTTTAGCTCCTCGTTGGGTTCGACACTCTTATTTATCGAAAAAGCTACAATTGACCCCATATACTTGTGGGTTATCAAGACCTTTTTCTGGCGCCGTTGCCGGGGAGCAATAGCGTGGGGTTGATATTCTCGTGTGCGCTTGTTTGCTTTATCACTAAGTAGTTTTTTATTTTCTGTTCCACTAAGTAGTTTTTATCTTCTGTTCTGATTTGTTCTCTATCTTTAGTTATGGATATGGGACACGAAATACCAAAAAAATTAGTTGTACTTGCTACTCATGGAGATGGGGAACCTCCTAAAACCCTCGATGCTGGTTATGTGGAAAACATTAATTACTACTTTGTTAATCCTGATAAATCTCCATTCAACTTGTGTGGCACCCCGTCTCAGAGGAACCAGAACACCCCGTATTCCAGCCCAGAGATCAAGTCTTCTGGAATACGGTACTGCTTGGCATAGAACAAATTAGCTCTTTATTACAAATAATACGAGTACAAGAGTCTGACGTTACAAAGGATTACATTGGCATGACGACACTACGCCTGCTAAGGTAGCTCTATGCTAGCAGCGTAACAACTCGTAGCAGCGGAACAGCGACGACGGTGATGGACACCACTCCACAGGGACTCTGGTTGGGACACAGCCTAGCTCGCAGACTCGGGATCCTCGACAAGCAATCAATCACAGCATCACCTGCAATCTGGCATGACACGCCAGGTGAGTACTTTGAATGTACTTGCAAGCTCACAACAACCAAAAGCATCAAGGCAAGACAACAACATAGCATTAACAGGTTAAGTTATGCACAACTACTATGATGTGGAGGTAACTATTAATCATGATATATGGTAATGCTAGAATTACTGAGGAACCATTATCTTGGGTCACATGAACCATCTCACTCTTGGCTACCCGGCCAAGCAAAATATCATCTCGATCACCTCGTGATTAATATATCACTCTTGGCTATCCGACCAAGCAACATATCCTCTCGATCACCTTGTGATCAATATATCCTCGTGATCACCGCGTGATCACATCATGAACCGATGATCATCCTCAAGATCATCCCAATATCATCATCGGCATCCTGCCAAACTGTTACTTGCTCACATAAATATAAGTCATTCCGTCATCGTGAGTGTTGATCGAACGGCGTGACCTACAACGAACTGTGTCCATAACCAAGGATGCGTCTATCTGGATAGTTTGTACACTCTGCAGAGGTTCGCACACTGTACCCACACCATGAAACTCATGGCCTCGTACTTTAGTACATATTCCCATTCGGGTAGACCAACGACGTTCAACCAAAACCAATTTATTGCATTACACTCTCCCGGCCACTCCGACACGCACCCGTCTGGGTCATGCCATGGGTGGCCCCGATGTCACCGTGTGACATCCGCCACCATTGTGGCCAAACAAAACTGCCACCTCGTGGCTAAAACTTTCCCAAACGGGGACAATGGTATACCATACAACTTTGGCTCACAAGGTTATAGCCGCCTACCGGGCCAGGGTAGCACGCACATATAACCTTCCCTAGTTGGAGGCACCGACGGGAGGCATGACAATAGACCGAATTAGGGCCTCCCCATCCAGGCAAATGTGGCTGCGCTAGTGAGCTCGATTCGGTGGCACCTGATCAACGAAATGACGGAATTTGTCCCCAAGGTATATCTGTGATAATTGTTACTCCAATATCATATATCAACCTGTGATTCAAGTCATAGCAATATCCATCCAATAATCCCAAGAATAATATAGCCAAATCATTATTATCAACTCCATAGGTGAAATATTAAATATGATCATGATAAATCCATAGCAAATGATACTACCAATCCAATAGCAATAGCAAGATAGTAAATTACTAGTCATATCCAATCCATCCATCAATATGGCAGTAGCAAATCCAATAATGCTCCAACAAACATATAATATGCAATATGATCATAATGAAATATAACTATTGAGCCTAATAATCCAAAGAGATCATGGCAATATCAATCTTGCAAGATACTAGATATATTCAATCCAATCATAATCATGACAGTAGCAAATCCAATAATACTCCAAGAATTGCCATGAATAAATCATATTCTGAAAACAACATAAACAAGCAAATGAAATATCCACATAATGCATTTTTCTCTGTCCAGAAAATCTAGACCGGAGAGAAAAATGTCAACTTCTACCAGAAAATAAAGGAGCTAAAAAGAAAAATAACGCAAAAAGAATCAACTCAAATGGACTTGTAGTTTGGGAGATATAGCTGGTCAAAGTTGGGTCAAATCTGGATAAAAACTGAATTAAAATGAATTTCCAGAAAACCTCTGGAGGGGTAACATCGAAAAAGTAAAGCCAAAATACGTTTTCACTTAGAAAACAGTTCGGCGCGGCCAGGGTCACTGGCCAGTGGGCCCCTTCGGTCAGTTTTAACGGGAGAAAGAGGGAGGCAGGGGCGGCGAGCTCACCGGCGACGGTTGGCCGGTGAGGAGGCCGCGGCCGGGCTGGGAGACCGCGGGAATAGGTCGGGAGGACGCCGAAGAATCTCCCTGTACCCTTTGCTCATCGGAAGATGGCCGGACGGCGACGAAATCGAGCTCTCCAGCGGCGGTGAGCTTCGGCTGTCGGCGAGTCTGGCGATTCTGGCGAGCATTCAGGCACCGGAGCAGATGGGGAGGATCAGTGGGCTAAGAGGGGCTTAGGGATGCCTTCTGTTAGCGCTGGAGCTGGTCGGAGTGAGCTGGTGGTGGAGAGGGCCGAGCGGCAAGCTCCTGGCCGGAGCAGAGGAAGAAGAGCTCCCCGGCTCTAGTTCTAGCCACTGGGGGTCGATTGGTGGCTGGTGAGGGCGAGTGATGAGGCGAGGTAGCACCGGGGACGGCTTAAATAGCCGGAGAGATATGCGGGGGGCCGAGAGCCGCCGCGGGGATGCGGTTGATGCTCCGGCGAGGTAGTGCGCTGCGAGGTCCTTGGAGGCGACGGGAGAGGGCAGAGGAGGGCCACTGATGCAGTCGGGGCAGCGCTAAGGACACAGAGCAAGGAGACGGAGGCGAACAGAGGGTGGTCGGCCACTGAGCGCACTGTGCACCCGCGTGCGGTGGTGGCTGGGGTCCGGCGAGGGAGCTTCTGGAGGGGAAGCTAAGTCAGGGGGATACATGGGAGGAGGAGAAGGGTGGATGGCACCAGCGGACGCGAGGGGATGGCCGGGAAGACGAAGCCCGATGCTACCCGACGCGCAGAGCGCGGCCACAGCGAGCAGAGCACGCGCACAGGCATGCCAGCAGCGCGGTCACCGCGTGTCATGGCGAGGAGGGGGCACGAGGTACTGGCAAAAGGTGTATAAGGTGTAGTCCTTTCATCCTGGAGCACCACTGCATCTTTGGTTCGATTAAAGTGACTTTGGGATGATGGGATGCATCAGCTAAAGTTTGCTGTAGCAAACTTGGGCATGAAGCTGTGGTAAAATGGGATGGTAAAAGGGAGAAACAAGTTGTCACAGGGGTTTAGGGTAGGAAGTACTACAATCCTGTGAAATCTGAAGCCATTTGGACCAATTTTGATCATAGTTGCTTCACAACTGACAATCTGGTCCAGAAAATAGATTTGGATGATGCGCTCACATGGAGTGTTGGATTGGGCTGAAATTTGGTAGAGCGTGATGATTTAGACATAAGAAGACACTGTAAAAAATTTATGTCATTTGGACATGCCAAAATGGTACTTCCTTCACAGTGGTCCTCTCTAGATAGAAACTTTGGGAATTTGCTGAGGAAAATTGGCTAGGCAAATGGAGCTGAATTTTGGCATGTGGCAATTATTTGGGTATGAAAGAGTGCTCAAAAAGTTTGAGGCCAATCAAGAAAATATAAATAGCACTTCCTTCACAAAGTGCCATACTGGACAGAATAAGAAATGGATATTCCTGAATTATTTTTGAACTAGGCAAGGAAGGGTTTTGACATATTTGTGGAATATATGATCCAAAGAATTTATGAGAATTTTGTGAGAATTAATGACAAGGCAAAAATATAGGTTGCTTCACAACCTAGGTCAAACAGGGTCATTCCTTTAATAGAAAAAGGAATATTCCCAAGAAATAAAGATTGTGGTTAGGATATAATGGAAATGACAATGTCTTGGGAAAGATTTGAGAATGATGAACCACTTGAGAGAAGAAGAAAGGATGATCTTCCCAGGTTTCAAGTCCACAGAGCCGCTCCAAAAGTAAAACGGAGCAAAAACCAAAGAAATCCAAAAGAAAAAGAAAGGGCCAAAAATTGGGGTGTTACAAACCTACCCCCCTTACAAAAATCTCATCCTCGAGATTTGGTTGCTCAGGGAACAAGTATGAATATTCTGACTTAAGGAAACCGTTTCCAACTCGGGTATCCTTTTCCTTTGTATGTTGTTCCCACTGAATCTCATATGACCTGATTATCTGACTTTGGTGTGGTTTGCTTCACCTTACCCAAATTTCTGACGGGTCTTGCCTCATATGTCAAACCATACGCTGACTCCAATTATTTCATATCTGCCGGCTTAGCTGGGGTGGCGATATATTATCATACCTGGGACGCAATAACTTTCCACAAGTTCGGAGTGATTTCCAATTGACATGCCACTCTTGATCTATTGCCGGTAATATCCAAGGAATCTGAGAATAAATTTCTGGTGGACAGGAAACCTTTTTAATTCCTTCCATCGGGTTGCTCAAATGGATGCATGTGTTCCGGTCAAACAATGCTGAGAAGCTTAGCCGTTGTCTTGACGGGATCTAACTGCCCGTAGGTGGTACTGAATCATCTTGGGTTGTTTCTTTATCTCGAGCATGAAATATGTACCAAAGATTCAACCGTCTCCTGCCGTGAGCAGTATAAAGGGGCACGGCTTTATAGCTGTAACATACCTCAAACAGTAGCATCTTGACACTGGACTGACAGTCGTTCTGTCGGGAAGATATTTTTCATGGTAGGTTGTCCTTGTACTTAGTTCCACAAGTGAGAACACATGATCTGAGCTTGTTGTTCGGCTTTTGGCTTACCCATGCTGTCGGTATATCCATCTGTGGTAATACGCCGTGAGATGCTTTAACACGGTCGCTGAAGTCAAACTGCTGAAATGGCTAAGGAATCTTGGATCTGACGGGACAAACTTGGATATTCCACACCGACAATTCTGAGCATATACCATTGGACAAGCGCGTTGGCTAGATATGAGGTCCTTAGAGTAGGCCCCTGAGTGTATGTCCATGGCTATCCACATGGAATCATGGTCTCAAGCTGACTTGGGTATCCCGACCATGGCAGTCGTGCAAGAATATTCATACCTCTGTTGCCAATCTTACTCCTTGATTGTCATTATTTTGTTTGTTGGAATCCCTTGCTGAAATAGTTTGGCCACCTATGTCCCTGACCCTTCTTGTGATCATAGATGTTGTTAGTGCAATATTCCAGCATTGTTCCTTGTTCTTGTTCATGACATGACATGTAAAAGGGGCATGTAGTTGTATAGAGCTCGTTGTTGTGGCCAATCATGCGAGATAGTGACAAGAGTTAATGATATCACCTTGCCGAGTGCGGGAAAACTGACCATGGTAACCACTGTCAAGACTGTTGATCCCGGGTTGTCTGCTTCACAACTTGTAAATTCTTGCATCACATGAGATGTATATCTGACTTTCTTCTTCTTGCACAACTTATGGGGTTGCGGGATTCTTGCCTTCCTTCGATAGATCTACTTGAACATAGTTGTATACTTGTACGAGTGGCTTGCATGATCTGGGCTGCATGCTCACCATATATATGGAAGTATATGTAGTTGAATACAAGATTCCTGAGACAGACATGTGTCCTGACTGGTTTGCACTCCTGAGAAGCTTCTCCTTTGGTTGCTTATTGATGAAGATTCATTGCCTTATGCCGGAAGCTTTTTCCGAGGTATCTTGCTGTGGAAGACTGGGTATCTTAGACCGGAAGCTGTCCATGTATCGTACAAAGGAAGATTGAGGAGCCTTGCATCATAAGCTTCTTCCGGTAGCGTGTGGAGGAAGACTGAGTTTCTTACACCAGAAGCTTCATACTGTGATATGCGGACTGAATGCCATATACATACCCATAATGTTTTTGCTGCTGGTTACCTTTGACTGAAAATATACCGTTGGCCTTGCACACGACTTGTCTTCCTGTGGGTTCGATCATTACTGCTTTAAAGATTGCACAACTGATGTAGACTTGATGCTGATAGTCAATCCAAGACGCCATGTGTATTCCGACCAGATTTTCCCAATACAATGCAGTCAACTGAGAATGCCATACTGTTTAGCTGAGCTTCCAAATATTTGAAATCCTCAGTGCTTCTTCGAGTCCGGTGGCGGGTTGATGAGCAACTTTCATAACGGGAAATAAGGTAACACCGAAGGCCCAAAAGAAGCAAAAGAAACAACCCAATCGAACAAAGGCACACAACAGACACACAAGCATCATCACATCTTACTGTTATACGCAACAACATGCATGCCTACTTAAGCACACAAATCGCGCGGAAACTCCGGTTCTATGATCTAATCATGCTGTGACGGTGTGCACGAAGATGAATCAATGTGTAGAGGGGTTGGTGTAAACATAGCTACACCAAGTGCTGGCTTAGCAAGGTGGCATCCTTGACTAGCTCGGAGGTGAGGACGTACTTTATGATCACGTAACAGGATACGAATGTCACGGCCACATCATCATCAAGCGAACGGAAGGGAACCATATTCGTCCAAGGAATAGGTGAGTGGATAGGATAGTGGTGGAAAGCTGGGTCTGCTGGCATTGCCCTTTTCTGATAACAAAGATCAGTAAGGCTTGCCAAAGCGACAAGATGAAAGGCATAATCCGGGATAGAAGCATGCCTACCACCGAAATGATAGGTGTGGCTGAATAAATGATACTGGCGCGGTACCTGGGCACCATTCCTGCAAACGGTGCCGGGAACACTCGGTAACATGGCATCACTCCGCTGGGACAGAGATGACGCCAAACACCGAGGAGTAGGTAAAAAGGAAACTGGAGGGATGCAGGGGTTGTGCCGTAGTGGATCAGAACCGATGCCATCTACACTCACAAGATCAACCGTTAGTGACAACATAATAAGTCTATTTGCATGCTATGCAACAAACAAATGCAGCAACCAAATGCAACAAATGGGCTAGACTCTATACTACCGGTTTCTACCACTCGCGCTGACTAGGGCGTCCTACAGCGAGACCTGCTCTGATACCAAAGCCTGTGGCACCCTGGCTCAGAGGAACCGGAACACCCCGTATTCTAGCCCAGAGATCAAGTCTTCTGGAATACAGAACTGCTTGGCATAGAACAAATCAGCTCTTTATTACAAATAATACGAGTACAAGATTCTGACGTTACAAAGGATTACATTGGCACGACGACACTACGCCTGCTAAGGGCTAAGGTAGCTCTATGCTAGCAGCGTAACAACTCGTAGCAGCGGAATAACTTCTAGCAGCGGAACAGTGACGACGGTGATGGACTCCACTCCACAGGGACTCTGGCTGGGACACGGCCTAGCTCGCAGACTCGGGATCCTCGACAAGCAATCAATCACAGCATCACCTACAATCTGGCATGACACGCCAGGTGAGTACTTTGAATGTACTCGCAAGCTCACAACAACCAAAAGCATCAAGGCAAGACAACAACATAGCATTAACAGGTTAAGTTATGCACAACTACTATGATGTGGAGGTAACTATTAATCATGATATATGGTAATGCTAGAATTACTGAGGAACCATTATCTTGGGTCACATGAACCATCTCACTCTTGGCTACCCGGCCAAGCAAAATATCATCTCGATCACCTCGTGATCAATATATCACTCTTGGCTATCCGGCCAAGCAACATATCCTCTCGATCACCTTGTGATCAATATATCCTCGTGATCACCGCGTGATCACATCATGAACCGATGATCATCCTCAAGATCATCCCAATATCATCATCGGCATCCTGCCAAACTGTTACTTGCTCACATAAATATAAGTCATTTTATAAGTCATTCCGTCATCGTGAGTGTTGATCGAACGGCGTGACCTACAATGAACTGTGTCCATAACCGAGGATGCGGCTATCTGGATAGTTTGTACACTCTGCAGAGGTTAGCACACTGTACCCACACCATGGAACTCATGGCCTCGTACTTTAGTACATATTCCCATTCGGGTGGACCAACGACGTTCCAACAAAACCAATCTATTGCCTGACACTCTCCCGGCCACTCCGACACGCACCCGTCTGGTTCATGTCATGGGTGGCCCCGATGTTACCGCGTGACATCCGCCACCGTTGTGGCCAAACAAAACTGCCACCTCGTGGCTAAAACTGTCCCAAATGGGGACAGTGCTGTCCCAAACGGGGACAGTGGTATACCATACAACTTGGGCTCACAAGGTTATAGCCGCCTACCGGGCCAGGGTAGCACACACATATAACCTTCCCTAGTTGGAGGCACCGGCGAGAGGCATGACAATAGACCGAATTAGGGCCTCCCCATCCAGGCAAATGTGGCTGCGCTGGTGAGCTCGATTCGGTGGCACGTGATCAACGAAATGACGGAATTTGTCCCCAAGGTATATCTGTGATAACTGTTACTCCAATATCATATATCAACCTGTGATTCAAGTCATAGCAATATCCATCCAATAATCCCAAGAATAATATAGCCAAATCATTATTAATAAAGCCAATTTTGTGCCTGGAATTGCTGTATCATGTCTCAGGCGTGCGTCAGGTCTTATCCTGGGACTGGCGTGTGTCGGCCCTCTATCGGGGTGCCACATGGATGCACAAGCAGTATTTCCGCTTAGTACAAATGAAGGCTAGAAAATAGATTGAGAAGCAACCAACCAAAAAGCAAAAACGGTCATAAACATGTATTGAACATAACTAACACCGAATAATGCACCATAAGTAGGATATAATTTCATTGCATAACTATTGACTTAATGTGCATGCATAGGGAATCACAAACCTTAACACTAATATTCTTACTAAATCACAATTACTCACTAACATGACTCACATATTGTCATTTCCATATCGCAAACTATTGCAAGGAATCACACTTATCATATCCAATGATATATATGAAAGTTTTTATTATATCCCTCTTGAATATTCATCACTTTGGGACCAAATTCATATCTTGTGCAAATTACCATTACTATTATCAACTCTCAAAAAGATTTAAGTGAAGCATGAGAGTGCAAATATTTCTTCAAAATTTCAATCTTATCAAATCTCAAAATAATATAAGTGAAGCATGAGAATTCATTTCTTCAAAATTTCAATCTTATCAACTCTCAAAATAATATAAGTGAAGCATGAGAATTCATTTCTTCAAAATTTAGCCACCACCGTGCTCAAAAAGATTTAAGTGAAGCACTAGAGCAACTGCCTAGCTCAAAAAAATGTAAGTGAAGCACATAGAGTATTCTAACAAATCATGATGAACGTGTGGCTCTCTCAAAATAGGTGTGTTCAGCAAGGATGATTGTGACAAACTAAAAAGCAAAGAAAGCAAAGACTCATATAATACAAGACGCTCCGAACACATATCATGTGACGAATAAAAATATAGCTCCAAGTAAAATTACCGATGGTTGGTAGAAGAAAGAGGGGATGCCTTCCGGGGCATCCCCAAGCTTAGACGCTTGAGTCTTCCTTGAATATTACCTTATGGTGCCTCGGGTATCCCCAAGCTTAGGCTCTTGCCACTCCTTATTCCTTCATCCATCGTGATCTCACCCAAAACTTGAAAACTTCAATCACACAAAACTCAACAAAACCTTCGTGAGATCCGTTAGTATAACAAAATAAATCACTACTTTAAGTACCGTTGCAAACCCATTCATATTTTATTTTTTCATTATACCTACTGTACTCTAACTTCACCATGGCTTATACCCCCCGATACAATCCATAGATTCATCAAAACAAGCAAGTAGTGCATCAAAAATAGAATCTGTCAAAAACATAACAGTCTGTAGCAATCTATTTAAAAGCCATACTTCTGTAACTCCAAAAATTCTGAAACATTAGGACAACGTGGGAAATTCATATACCAATACTGTGTAAAAAATTCAGATTTTCCTAACGCTCCAGTACAGAAACAAAATTCCAGCACTGGATGCAAAACTTTCTGTTTTCCAAACAGCATCAATTATACTATCTTCCAAATCATCCCAAAGGTTTTACTTGGCACAAACACTAATTAAAAACAAAAAAACACAATCATACCAGTAGCATAATTGTGAAAACACACAATAACAGAAACAAAAGGTAAAAAATTATTTTATTCATTGGGTTGCCTTCCAACAAGCGCTATTGTTTTGTGCCCCTAGCTAGGCATAATGCATAGTTTCAAGTATTGTCATATTTGGTTTCCAACTCCTCAATCACATGTCCATTTTTTCTAATAGATTTAACATAAGTGTTTCTCACCATCACACTTCTAGGCACAAAACCAAGAATTTTACTTTTGTGAATAGGTTCCTTAATTATATCAATGAAATCGGGGTGCACACTAATCATTTTAAGATCCTCATTTACCTTACTAGAAGTAGCACCATTGGTTTTAGGAGCATACATAAACTTGCAATTCTTGCTAGGAGTAGTCTTTTCAATAATTTTAGTGGAAGAAAAAGCGGAACCTAATTTATTAATAATTTCCTCTAACTTATCGATCCTAGCGGGACTTTGTTCCACCCTTTCATTAATTATTGGTTCTTTCTCTTTTAGCATCTTAAGAGTAATCCCTACTTTTGATCCAAATTGAGTAACATGGTTATGAATCTTTTTTTCTAAATTTTCAATATGCTCAACGGTGGGCATTTTATTTTCGATAGCATCTAACCTTTGCATAACATGTTCCAAGGTCAAAGTTGTTTCATTAATAATAATAGGCGGTGATCCCACTAAATTTGCCATAGCATTAAAAGCATCCATAGAGGGACACATCAAGAAATTCCCTCCAGTAATAGTATCAAGCACAAATCTATACCAAGTAGTGATGCCCACATAAAAATTGCGAAGAAGGATGGTAGAGGATTGCTTACGAGTTGATCTATTATGAGCATCACAAATCCTATACCAAGCATCTTTTAAATTCTCTCCTCCGCTTTGTTTAAAATTAAGTACTTCATTTTGAGGGGAAATAGTAACGAGTGAAGAACTAGCCATAATGATAAAGCAAGCAAGCAAACAAGCAAAGAAGAAAAAGGCGAACGGAAAATATTTTAGTATTTTTGTAAAAACGTTTTAGAAGTGGGGGAAATGAAAACAAGAGGCAAATAAAATAAATGCAAGGAGATGAGAGTTTATGCGAAGGTACTTGATAGATGTTGATGATGTCTCCCCGGCAACGGCACTAGAAATTCTTCCTGCTACTTGTAGCTTGCGTTGGTATTATCCCCGAAGAGGAAGGGATGATGCAGCACAGCAGAGGTAAGTATTTCCCTCAGTTATGAAACCAAGGTTATCAATCCAGTAGGAGAACCACGCAACACCTCGTTAGCAGTACCTGCACACAAACAACAAATCCTTGCACCCAACACAAACGAGGGGTTGTCAATCCCTTGGCGGTAAGTTGCAAGATTAAATCGTATGTGATAGATAGATATATTGAAACAAAAATACAAAATAAAATAAATAAAATAAAAGTGTAGCAAATATTTTTAGGGTTTTAGTAAATGATTTAGATAGACCTGGGGGCCATAGTTTTCACTAGAGGCTTCTCTCAAGAAAATAGCATACGGTGGGTAGACAAATTACTGTTGGGCATTTGATAGAAAAGCAAATAATCATGACGATATCCAAGGCAATGATCATGTATATAGGCATCACGTTCAAGACAAGTAGACCGACTCCTGCCTGCATCTACTACTATTACTCCACACATCGACCGCTATCCAACACGCATCTAGTGTATTAAGTCCATAAAGAACGGAGTAACGCCTTAAGAACGATGACATGATGTAGACAAGATAAACTCTTGTATGAATAAACCCCATCTTTTTACCCTTAATAGCAATGATACATACGTGTCATGTCCCTTTCTGTCACTGGGATTTAGCACCGCATGATCGAACCCATTACAAAGCACCTCTTCCCATGGCAAGATAAATCAATCTAGTTGGCCAAACCAAATCAATAGATCGGAGAAGAAATACGAAGCTATAATAATCATGCATAAAAGAGATCAGAGAAGACTCAAATAATATTCATGGATAATCTGATCATAAACTCACAATTCATCGGATCCCAACAAACACACCGCAAAAAGTGATTACATCGGATAGAACTCCAAGAACATCGAGGAGAACATTGTATTGAATATCAAAAAGAGAGAAGAAGCCATCTAGCTGCTAACTATGGACTCGAAGGTCTGTGGTAAACTACTCACGCATCATCGGAAGGGCGGCAAGGTTGATGTAGAGCCCCTCCGTGATCGATTCCCCCTCCGGCGGAGTACCGGAGAAGGCCACCAGATGGGATCTCTCGAGAACAGAAACTTGCGGTGGCGGAAAAAGTATTTCGTGGACTCCTCTGTTGGTTTCCCTATTTTTGGGAATTTATAGTGGTGGAATTAGGTCAAACGGAGCTGGGGTGGGCCCATGAGGCACCAGGGCGCGCCTAGCCCCCCCCCAGGCGTGCCCTGGTGGCACGTGGCCACCTCCTCTAGCGTCTGGTCTTCTCCCGAAGCTTCTAGTGTTTATCTTGTCCAGAAAAAAATCTCCAAAAAGTTTCGTGGCATTTGGACTTCGTTTGATATTGATATTCTGTAAAACAAAAATAGGCAGAAAAACAGCAACTGGCACTGGGCACTAAGTTAATAGGTTAGTCCCAAAAAATGATATATAATTGCTGTAAATGTATATAAAAACATCCAAGATTGATAATATAACAGCATGGAACAATCAAAAATTATAGATACGTTGGAGACGTATCAGTGGTGGTTCAGGAAGTGTCCACTCATTATCATTCTTCAATATATTATTCAGTAATTCTTCAGCCTGCCCAACAGTTCGTTGCCTTCTCTTATTTTTTTCTCAGGGAAAGAGAATTTATAGCGTTGGAATTAGGTCAGACGGCCACCTGTGGGCCCAAAAGGCACTACGACGCGCCCTGGGGGGGGGGGGTCGCGCCCTACTACCTTGTGGGCAGCAGGTGGCCCCCCTTCTGTTGATTCTTGCGCCAATAATTTTTATATATTCCATAAAAATTCTCCAAAAAGTTTCGTCCAAATCAGAGAACTTTGATTTCTGCACAAAAACAACACCATAGGAATTCTGCTGAAAACAGCGTCAGTCCGGGTTAGTTTCATTCAAATCATGCAAATTAGAGTCCACAACAAGAGAAAAAGTGTTTGGAAAAGTAGATACGGCGGAGACGTATCAACTCCCCCAAGCTTAACTCATTGCTTGTCCTCAAGCAATTCAGTTGACAAACTGAAAGTGATAAAGAAAAACTTTTACGAACTCTTTTGTTCTTGTATCCGTATATAAGCTTAAATAGTACCCAGGTTTTTAGCAAATATCATGAACTAACCATGCTCATAATAACACTTAAAAACTATATTTACTCATATCAATGGCATAATCAACTAGAGAGCAATAATAACATATCTCAAATGCCAACAATTTGTCAAAACAATCATGATATAATATGATAGCATGGTATCTCGCTAGCCCTTTCTGAGACCGCAAAACATAAATGCAGAGCACCTCCAAAGTTCAAGCAGTGACTAAATATTGTAATTCAGGGTAGAAGAGATCCAATCATGAAGCACACAACATTAACTATGCTCAATGCATAATGATGACAATAGTGCTCTCAGGATTGGCACTTAGTGCAAGAAGGTGAGACTCAACAATAAAAGCAAAATAACATAAAGTAAATAATATAGAAGTAAATAGATAGGCCCTTCGCAGAGGGAAGCAGGGATTTGCAGCGGTGCCAGAGCTCGAAGCTTAAAGCATAGATGAAAAATAATTTTGAGAGGTGTACTTTTCCTGTCAACGTCACGACCGAGAGTTTTCAATATCTTCCATGCTAAACATATTATAGGCGGTTCCCAAGCGGAAAAGTAAAGTTTACTCCCCTCCCACCATACCAACACAAGCCATGGCTAGCCGAATCCTTGGGTGCCCTCCATACCAACAACTTTCTGGGGGACTTTGTTTTCATTATGTATTTTCGATTTTGAGCATAGGACTGGGCATCCCAGATACCAGCCTCTCTCGTGCAATGACAAGTGAATAAACACTCATCTTGAGAGTAACCCACTTAGCATGGAAGATACTGACCGCCCCCTGTCGCTCCATGAGCGGTACGGGCTCACAAAATGGATGTTTATTTGAATGATTAGAGGTGGCACGTGCAAATTTACTTGGAGCAGCAGAGTAATACCGCATATAGGTAGATATAGTGGACTCATCTGGAACAACTTTGGTTTAAGGATTGTGGATGCACAAGCAGAATTCCCGCTTAGTACAAGTGAAGGCTAGCAAATAGGTTGAGAAGCGGCCAACTAGAAACCGAAAACGGTCATGATCATGCATTGAGAAGAACATAAATATCATGGAGGCTATGTTGGTTTTGAATCAACTACATGCATGAACATGTGCCAAGTCAAGCCACTTGAAACATTCAGTGGACGATACCATATTAACATACTACATCATAACCATTTTAATGCATGTTGACATCCAAGATAAATCATTATCCACTCCTAGTTACTTAAGCATGGCATGAGCAACTATAATCTGTAATTGCAATCACAAACATGTTTACTCATAATATGCTAAATCATGGATACTGAGTTAAATATATTAACAAAAACAAAAAACAAGAAGAGTTCATACCAGCTTTTCCTTGCCACAGTCACTTCATCAAATCATCATCATTATTGCCTTTCACTTGCACGACCGAATGATGTGAAAATAATAATAGTACAAGTGTGTTGTGGACTAAGCTGGGATCTGCAAACATTTTATACAAGGGAGAAGACAAGGTAATACTGGCTCTTTGTTAGATCAACAATAAAGCATATAAGAACCACTCATCACTTTTATCGTGGTCTTCTCCCTATGACAACTCAACGAAAAGAAAAGGAATTCAGAGAAACACACTGAAATATTTTTGGAGTTTTTAGTTTTTCTGAAGAAAGTAAATTAAGGAAGAAAAACGAAGAGCGAGAAAAACTATTTACACGGGAGAACTCCCAACAAGCAAAAGAAGAAATGGGAAATCTTTTTGGGTTTCTTTTAATACTACGAACTAACAAACAAGAAAGAAAAACCAAAAAGAAGCGAGAAATATTTTTGGGTTTTTGAAGTTTTTCAAACACACAAGAAGAAAGCGAGAATAAAATTAACATGGATATACAATGAAAAATTGTGAACACCGACAACTGGAATGAATGTGTGAACATGAATGTAATGTCGGTGAGAGATACGTACTCCCCCAAGCTTAGGCTTTTGGCCTAGCTTGGTCTACTGTCATGGCTGTCCTGGATAATAATCGAAGTGGTAGCTCGTGGAGGCGTTCTGAGCCTCCCCCTCAGCCAGACGGGCAGCCTCAACTGCCGCATTATACTCGTGCACCTCGCTCTCATGAAGAAAGTATCTCTGTTTGTTCTGAAAATCAAAGAGGGCAGGAGCAGGCAAAACAACAAACACAGAACGATATTTATCGAATATCAAGTTATAATCATAACTGCGAGTGTTGCGCTTAATGAACTCATGGTTCTACATTGCCTCAAAATTCAAATATTTATCAGGTAAAAGAGGATCATTAGGCTTGGGTGAGACACCTAGCCTTGCAGCTACTTGGGAGGCATAAATTTCTCCATGTAAATCACCATTGCCCGAGTTGCGGTGCAACCTACGTGCAACAATAGCCCCAAGATTATAATGTTTGTCACTCGTTAAAGCAGTGTACATAAGGCTCAGATCAGGGGCACAAAGTGCACTACAATCTTGTTTACCAACAATGCATTTACCATTAAAAAGTGTGAAGTAGCGAATAGCGGGAAAGTGAATGCTCTTTATCCTAGCTTGTGTAACTCCCCTATTCTCACCATTGCAAAGACTATTGAGAAACAATTCATAATCAGATTGTCGCGGTTCGCTAAGTGAACCCTAAAATGGAATTTTGCATGCATCACAAAACTCTTCTAGAGACAGAGCATAAGATCTGTCATAGAGATGAAATAAAACTCTAGAAGTGCGCGGATGATATTCAAAGTTTTGGGTGAATGAATGAATGAGTGAGGTTGTAGTGCTATGGTGGCTTATCTGCGATGAAGGCGGAGAGCTCGGTGTTGTGAATATATTGGTCAAACTCTTCCTTGATGCCTGCACCTAGCATGAACTCGTTGCATGGCCACCGACAAGATTTCGCTTCGGCACCTCGCACCAAACTTGCCCTTGGTTCAACATATGATTGACGTGCGCGGCTTTCACTTGATGATGCCTCGGAGGACCTCCTCCTTGAGGAACTCCTTCTGAAAATGTTCATGTTCCTACGAACAAATTTCTGAATTTTTTTGGACCACAAAAATATGTCAACAAAACTTCACAAGATTGATAGCAACTACTCATACAAGTACCTAGAGGCTATATCAAGCATTCAAAATACTTAGAACTCAAGGAATTTAACATGCAAGCTCATTTTCAGTAGCACCAATAGCTGCAATTTATGCAAAATATAATCCACTAAAGCAAAAACTAATTGGAGCAATGGGAGAGTCACATACCAAGGAGCAATCCCTCAAAACAGTTTTGGAAACGGAGCTCCGAGCAAAGAGATCGAAAATCTCAGGTTTGGGAGCAAGAACACGAGAGAGAGAGCTACAAAGATTTTTTTCTGGAGGTAGGAGATGAAGTGGGCTGAATGGATAAGTGAGTGGGTCCCTGTGAGACCCACAAGGCACTTTGGCGTGCCCTGGGGAGTGGCCGCGCCCTACTGCCTTGTGGGCAGCAGGTGCATCCCCCTGGGTTGTTCTCAGTACCAAAAATTCTTATATATTCCAGAAAAAATCAAGTCAAAATTTTATTGCATTCTGAGCACTTTTATTTTTGGGCCATTTTTTATTGCATGGAAAATTCAGAAAATAAGATAATCATGGCATTTTATTTTATTAAACTATAATTAACAAAGAGCAAAACGTAGGTACAGAAAGTTGTGCTTACTAAATTCATCAACCACATGCCCTTCAGAAAGAATCCATTAATAAGGTTGATCAAGTCTTATTAACAAACTATTTTCGAGTGACATGAAACCGAAAAATTTTCGTATAACACTAAGTTACCTCAACAGGGATATACATCTCCCCAACAATGAGAAATTCATACTTCTTTTTGACAGTAGGAAGAGGAAATTTGAAATCTCCAATAGTGATTGCCGAAACCTTTTCAATACAATTGATACCATTCACTGAAGTTTGTTTCTTCGGGAAATAAACCGTATGCTCATTACCATTGACATGAAAAGTGACCTTGCTTTTGTTGCAGTCAATAACAGCCCCTGCAGTATTAAAAAAGGGTCTTCCGAGGATAATTGACATATTGTCGTCCTCGGGTATATCAAGTATAACAAAGTCCGTTAAAATAGTAACATTTGCAACAACAACGGGAACATCCTCGCAAATTCCAATGGGTATAGCAGTAGATTTATCAGCCATTTGCAAAGATTTTTCAGTAGGTGTGAGTTTATTCAAATCAAGTCTTCTATATAAAGAGAAAGGCATGACACTAACACCGGCTCCCAAATCACATAAGGCAGTTTTAAGATAACTTCTTTTAATGGAGCATGGTATAGTGGGTATTCCCGGATCTCCTAACTTTTTAGGTACTCCACCCTTAAAAGAATAATTTGCAAGCATGGTGGAAATTTCAGCTTCAGGTATCTTTCTTTTATTAGTGACAATATCCTTCATGTATTTAGCATATGGAGACATTTTCAACATATCAATCAAGCGAGTGCGCAAAAAGACAAGTATAAGCATTTCAACAAAGCGCTCTAAGTCTTCATCATCCTTATTTTTAGATGGTTTAGTAGGAAAAGGCATAGGTTTTTGAACCCATGGTTCTCTTTCCTTTCCATGTTTTCTAGCAACAAAGTCACTTTTATCATATCTTTTATTCTTAGGAGGTGGGTTATCAAGATCAACATCAGCTTCTATTTCTACATCATTATCTGGTTGAGCATCAACATGAACATCATCATTTTCATTATCGTTATCATTATCAATAGGTGCATGTTCATTACCAGATTGTGTCTCAGCATCAGAAATAGAAACATCATTAGGATTCTCCGGAGGCTTTCCCCCCTCAGGTTCACTAGAAGCATGCAAAGTCCTATCATTTTTCTTTTTCTTTTTTGTTTTTAGATGGACTAGGTACATCAATATTATTTCTTTGAGAATCTTGTTCAATTCTTTTAGGATGACCTTCAGGATACAAGGGTTCCTGAGTCATTCTACCTCCTCTAGTAACAGCTCTAACAGAACGATCATTTTTTTTATTATTCATCTCATCAAGCAAATCATTTTGTGACTTAGCAATTTGTTCTAGCTGAGTCTGAATCATAGAAGCATGTTTACTCAAGCATTTAACATCATTAGCAGTTCTAAACATCAAATCACTCAAGCGTTCAATCATGATGGCATTCCGTTTTAGTTGATTATTAACATACAAATTAAAGTGTTCCTGTTTAATGATGTAATTATCAAATTCATACAGGCATTGACTAGCAGATTTATTATACGGAATATCACCTTCATCAAATCTAGTGAGAGAATTTACCTCCACTACCTGTGTCGGGATGTCGAGCCCATGTATTTCTTCAATAGGTGGTAAATTCTTAACATCTTCAGCTTTAATACCTTTTCCCTTCATTGATTTCTTAGCTTCTTGCATATCTTCTGGACTGAGGGATACAATGCCTCGCTTCTTCGGAGTTGGCTTAGGTGGTGGTTCAGGAAGTGTCCACTCATTATCATTCTTCAATATATTATTCAATAATTCTTCAGCCTGCCCAATAGTTCGTTCCCTGAAAACACAACCAGCACAACTATCTAGGTAGTCCCTAGAAGCATCGGTTAGTCCATTATAAAAGATATCAAGTATTTCATTCTTCTTAAGAGGATGATCAGGCAAAGCATTAAGTTATTGGAGAAGCCTCCCCCAAGCTTGAGGGAGACTCTCTTCTTCAATTTGCACAAAGTTAAATATTTCATGTAAATCAGCTTGTTTCTTATGAGCAGGAAAATATTTTTCAGAGAAGTAATATATCATATCTTGGGGACTACGCAGACAACCAGGAGCAAGAGTATTAAACCATTTCTTAGCATCACCCTTTAATGAGAAAGGAAACAATTTAAGGATATAGTAATAGCAAATTTTTTCCTCATGAGCAAATAGGGTGGCAATATCATTCAACTTAGTAAGATGTGTCACAACAGTTTCAGTTTCATAACATGAAAAGGATCAGATTCAACCAAAGTAATTAACTCAGGATCGACAGAGAATTCATAATCCTTATCAGTAACGAATATGGGAGAGGTGGCAAACTTAGGATCATATTTCATTCTTTCCCTCATAGATTTTTCTTTCATTTCAGCAAGCAATTTTATAACCTCATCTCTATCATTACAAGCAAGAATGGCTCTAGCCGTCTCCCTATCAAAGACATGTTCATCAGGTGATTCAACTCTAGTAGGGGAGCTAGGCATAATAGGTGAATCATAATTCTCAAGAGTTTCAACATTTTTAGCATTTTCAATTTCTTTAGCTTTAGCAAGTTGTTCATCAAGAAATTCACCAAGTGGCACAACATTATCAAGCATAGTACTAGCATCATCATAAGTATCATTCATAGCAGAAGTAGTATCATCAATAACTTGCGACATATCAGAATGCATAACAGGTGGTGGTGTCACAAGTCTACTCAAAACCTAAGGTGAATCAAGTGCGGAGCTAGATGGCAGTTCCTTACCCCCCCCCCCTCGTCTTAGAAGGAACGATCTTGGTCTTAGCGTCTTTCAAATTCTTCATAGTGATCAACAGATATAAATCCCAAGTGACTCAACAAATTTAGCTATGCTCCCCGGCAACGGCACCAGAAAAAGGTCTTGATAACCCACAAGTATAGGGGATCGCAACAGTTTTCGAGGGTAGAGTATTCAACCCAAATTTATTGATTCGACACAAGGGGAGCCAAAGAATATTTGCAAGTATTAACAGTTGAGTTGTCAATTCAACCACACCTGGAGATAAAATATCTGCAGCAAAGTATTTAGTAGCACAGTAATATGATAGTTTTGATAGCAGTAGCAACAGTAGCACTAGTAACAGTAACAGTAGCAGTTTTGTAGCAAGTGTAAAGCAGTAGCAACAAAGTAACTTAGCAGAAACCAATATGAGAAAGTCGTAGGCATTGGATCGGTGATGATAATTATGTTGGATGATATTCATCATATAACAGTCACAACCTAGGGCGATACACAATAGCTCCAATTCATCAATGTAATGTAGGCATGTATTCCGTATATAGTCATACGTGCTTATAGTAAGAACTTGCATGACATCTTTTGTCCTACCCTCTCGTGGCAGCGGGGTCCTTAAGGAAACCAAGGGATATTAAGGCCTCCTTTTAGAACCGGAACAAAGCATTAGCACTTAGTGAATACATGAACTCCTCAAACTATGACAATCACCGGAAAGAATCCCAATTATTGTCACCTTGGGGTATGCGGATCATGACACGTAATAGGTGCATATAACTTGCAAGATAGGATCAAGAACACAAATATATTCATGAAAACATGAAGGGTTCAGATCTGAAATCATGGCACTCGGGCCCTAGTGACAAGCATTAAGCATAGCAAAGTCATAGCAACATCAATCTCAGAACATAGTGGATACTAGGGATCAAAGCCCTAAGAAATTGACTCGATTACATGATAAATCTCATCCAACACATCACCGTCCAGCAAGCCTACGAAGGAATTAGTCACGCCCGGTGGTGAGCATCATGAAATTGGTGATGGAGGATTGTTGATGATGACGATGGCGATGAATCCCCCTCTCCGGAGCCCCGAACGGACGGCCCCCTGTGTGCCCCACAAGGCACTATGGCGCGCCCTAGGGGGGTCATGCCCTACTGCCTTGTGGGCAGCAGGTGGCCCCCTTCTGTTGATTCTTGCGCCAATAATTTTTATATATTCCATAAAAATTCTCCAAAAAGTTTCGTCCAAATCAGAGAACTTTGATTTCTGCACAAAAACAACACCATAGCAATTCTGCTGAAAACAGCGTCAGTCCGGGTTAGTTTCATTCAAATCATGCAAATTAGAGTCCAAAACAAGAGCAAAAGTGTTTGGAAAAGTATATACGGCGGAGATGTATCAGCGAGCTCCTGGCCGGAGCAGAGGAAGAAGAGCTCCCCGGCTCTAGTTCTAGCCACTTGGGGTCGATTGGTGGCTGGTGAGGGCGAGTGATGAGGCGAGGCAGCACCGGGGACGGCTTAAATAGCCGGAGAAAGATGCGGGGGGCCGAGGGCCGCCGCGGGGATGCGGTTGATGCTCCGGCGAGGTAGTGCGCTGCGGGGTCCTTGGAGGCGACGGGAGAGGGCAGAGGAGGGCCACCGATGTAGTCGGGGCAGTGCTAAGGACACGGAGCAAGGAGACGGAGGCGAACAGAGGGTGGTCGGCCACTGAGTGCACTTTGCACCCGCGTGCGGTGGTGGCTGGGGTCCGCCGAGGGAGCTTCTGGAGGGGGAGCTGAGTCAGGGGGATATGTGGGAGGAGGAGAAGGGTGGATGGCACCAGCGGACGCGAGGGGACAGCCGGGAAGACGAAGCCCGACGCTACCCGACGCGCAGAGCACGGCCACAGCGAGCAGAGCACGCGCACAGCCATGCCAGCAGCGTGGTCACCGCGTGGCATGGCAAGGAGGGGGCATGAGGGACTGGCAAAAGGTGTCTAAGGTGTAGTCCTTTCATCCTGGAGCACCACTGCATCTTTGGTTCGATTAAAGTGACTTTGGGATGATGGGATGCATCAGCTAAAGTTTGCTGTAGCAAACTTGGGCATGAAGTTGTGGTAAAATGGGATGGTAAAAGGGAGAAACAAGTTGTCACAGGGGTTTAGGGTAGGAAGTACAACAATCTTGTGAAATCTGAAGCCATTTGGACCAATTTTGATCATAGTTGCTTCACAACTGACAATCTGGTCCAGAAAATAGATTTGGATGATGCACTCACATGGAGTGTTGGATTGGGCTGAAATTTGGTAGAGCATGATGATTTAGACATAAGAAGACACAGTAAAAATTTCATGCCATTTGGACATGCCAAAATGGTACTTCCTTCACAATGGTCCTCTCTAGATAGAAACTTTGGGAATTTGCTGAGGAAAATTGGCTAGGCAAATGGAGCTGAATTTTGGCATGTTGCAATTATTTGGGTATGAAAGAGTGCTCAAAAAGTTTTAGGGCAATCAAGAAAATATAAATAGCACTTCCTTGACAAAGTGCCATACTGGACAGAATAAGAAATGGATATTCCTGAATTATTTTTGAACTAGGGAAGGAACGGTTTTGACATATTTGTGGAATATATGATTCAAAGAATTTATGAATTTTTTTTGGGAATTAATGACAATGCAGAAATATAGGTTGCTTCACAACCTAGGTGAAACAGGGTCATTCCTTTAATAGAAAAAGGAATATTCCCAAGAAATAAAGATTGGGGTTAGGCTAGAATGGAAATGACAAGGTCTTGGGAAAGATTTGAGAATGATTAACCACTTGAGAGAAGAAGAAAGGATGATCTTCCCAGGTTTCAAGTCTACAGAGCCGCTCCAAAAGTAAAACGGAGCAAAAACCAAAGAAATCCAAAAGAAAAAGAAAGGGCCAAAAATTGGGGTGTTAGAACTTGATAATAGGATATACTTTGGATCAACGGGAATAATTTAGGGATTATCGCTTGTCTCAAAAAGGGAAACTCTTATGGGATCAAATTGATTATTTGCATTGGTATGCTCGGAATTTATGCTTAAGATATGATTATACTTGTTGCTCTAAGATGAAGGCTCCACACCTTCCCATTTCATGTAAATTTAATGATAATGAAACCTTGGCTTCTTATTCTAATGGTGTATATGATTACTATGATGTGGAACAAATGGAAGAATTTGTTGCTTTTAAGGGTGCTTATGAAATTGCATCTATGTTTGAAAAGTATGAAAATTATGATGATGCTGTTTATAGATCTAAAAATTATGCTATACTAAAATATTGCTATGAGAATTATGAATACAATGCCTATATTGATGAATTTATTGAGAAAGTCTCCGCTGCCCAAGAAGAGACTAATATTTTGCAGGAACCTATGGAAGAAGAAATTGCTGAAACTATGAGCTCATTAGATGAAAAAAATGATGAGGAGAGTGAAGAACAAAGGGAGGAAGAGCGGATTAGCTACCCATGCCCACCTTTTAATGAGAGTAACTTTGAACTCATACATTGTTTAATTTCCCTTCGTGCTTACCGAAGGATGAATGCTATGATGATTGCTATAATCCCTTGGATTCGTTTGAAATATCCCTTTTTGATGAAATTGATGCTTGCTATGCTTGTGGCCATGATGCCAATTTGAATGATGCTTATGGAGATGAACTTGCTATAGTTCCTTATGTTAAACATGAAATTGTTGCTATTGCACCTACACATGATAGTCCTATTATCTTTTTGAATTCTCCCAACTACACTACATCGGAGAAGTTTGCGCTTATTAAGGATTACATTGATGGGTTGTGTTTTACTACTACACATGATGATTTTGATGAATATGATATGCATGTGCTTGATGCTCCTACTTGCAATTATTATGAGAGAGGAACTACATCTCCACCTCTCTATGTTTCTAATACGATAAAATTACAAGAAACTGTTTATGCTATGTATCGGCCTTTATTATGTGTGCATGAATTGTTCTTTTATGACATGCTGATGCATAGGAAGAGAGTTAGACTTCGTCATTTCACGATATATGTTGCTTTGTGCTCACTACTAAATTATAAATCATTGTTAATTAAAATTGGCTTTGATATACCTTGGGATCCGGGTGGATTGATTACTTGAGCACTTTAAGCCTAGCTTAATGGCTTTAAAAGAAAGCGCTTCCTGGGAGACAACCCGGAAGTTTTAGAGTCATTTTATTCTGTTGTGTGCTTTTAAAAAGTTTAAAAACAAAAAAATATATAGAGGGGAACCTAAATTTTTTTTCAAAAAGAGAAGCGATTGGAAGGTTATGCATTGGAGAAGTGAGGGTCGGCCTTGAACACTTGTGTTCTTGCTCATGGAAACAATGTAGAATTTTTCATGGAAGTTTCTCACAAAAATAATTATCCCCTTGTACAAATCCTTTGTATTATAAAAATAATGTGCCAAGATTTACCTTTAGGATGTTAAAATTGCTTGTTTGGTGTGTGCTGTGAAAAAATAGAAACTTTTGCTGTAGTGTTTGAATTTCTATAATTTACTGGAACATGAAAAAATTCTAAATTTTTTACACAGTACTTCTATGCCAATTTTTTATTAATTCCTAATTTTTCAGAATTGTTTGAGTTACATAAGTATATGTTTCATTTGCATCTTTACAGACTGTCTTGTTTTCACAGATTGCTGTTATAGTTTCTTTATTTGCGTATGTTTGAAATCTTGTTGAGCCCCATTGACTTGGGAGCCATAGAAATTGTGATAGCATACAGTGGGTAATGTTTGATTATAATTATACAATAATGTTACAGCAGGACATGATGGGATTTGATGTTATATGTACTAACCCCTCTAATAAAAAGTTCGGTTAAGTTTTGTGTGGGTGAAGTGTTAGAAGATTGAGGAGGTATCGATATGAGGAGAATAAGGAGAGGCAAGAGCTCAAGCTTGGGGATGCCCAAGGAACCCCAAGTAAATATTCAAGGAGACTCAAGCGTCTAAGCTTGGGGATGCTGATGGAAATATGCCCTAGAGGCAATAATAAAGTTGTTATTATTTTATATTTCCTTGTTCATGATAAAGGTTTATTATTCATGCTCGAATTGTATTGACCGGAAACTTAAATACATGTGTGAATACATAAACAAATACCGTGTCCCTAGTGAGCCTCTACTAGACTAGCTCGTTGATCAAAGATGGTTAAGGTTTCCTAACCATAGACATGAGTTGTCATTTGATAACGGGATCACATCATTAGGAGAATGATGTGATGGATAAGACCCATCCGTTAGCTTAGCATATGATCGTTCTGTTTATTGCTACTGCTTTCTTGAATGTCAAATACATGTTCCTCAGACCATGAGATCATGCAACTCCCGGATATCGGAGGAATACCTTGTGTGCTATCAAATGTCACAACGTAACTGGGTGATCATAAAGATGCTCTACAGGTATCTCCGAAGGTGTCCGTTGAGTTGGCATGGATCGAGACTGGGATTTGTCACTCCGTGTTTCGGAGAGGTATCTCTGGGCCCTCTCGGTAATGCACATCATAAGAAGCTTGCAAGCAAAGTGACTAAGGATTTAGTTACGGGATGATGTATTACGGAACGAGTAAAGAGACTTGCCGGTAACGAGATTGAACTAGGTATGGAGATACCGACGATCGAATCTCGGGCAAGTAACATACCGATGGACAAAGGGAATTACGTATGTTGTCATTGCGGTTCGACTGATAAGATCTTCGTGGAATATGTAGGAACCAATATGAGCATCCAGGTTCCGCTATTGGTTATTGACCGGAGAGGCGTCTCAGTTATGTCTACATCATTCCCGAACCCGTAGGGTCCGCACGCTTAACGTTCGTTGACGATATAGTGTTATATGAGTTATGTGATTTGGTAACCGAATGTTCTTCGGAGTCCCGGATGAGATCCCGGACGTCACGAGGAGTCTCGGAATGGTCGAGAGGTAAAGATTTATATATGGGAAGTCATATTTTGGGTTCCGGAAAATGGTGCAGTTTTTTCGGTATTGTACCGGGAAGCTTCCAGAAGGTTCCGGAGGATTCCGGAGGGGTTCGGAAGTCCACAAGTGGGTCCACCACGCCCCAAGGGCTGGCATGGGCTAAGGGGAGGCACCCTCGCCTTATTGGGCCAGGCGCACCAAGTCCTCAAAAGCCCACGCAGCTAGGGAAGGAAAAAAGGGAGAGTCCTAGTAGGAATAGGATTGGACTTTGGAGTCCAAGTCCACGTATGTACTATTCACGGTTACTGTTCACGTGGCACTATTCCTTCTACTCCAAGCCCCTACACATATATAAATAGAGGAGAGGGGGCGCCCCAAAGGACACAACATTGTCTTAGCCGTGTGCGGCGCCCCCCCTCCACAGTTCCGTCCCTCGGTCATATTTTCGCAGTGCTTGGGCGAAGCCCTGCGGAGATAGCATCACTATCACCGTCACCACGCCGCCGTGCTGCCGGAACTCATCCACTACCTCGCCGTCTTGCTGGATCAAGAAGTCGAGGACGTCACCGAGCTGAACGTGTGCTGAATGCGGAGGTGCCGTACGTTCGGTGCTCGGTCGGTTGGATCGTGAAGTTGTTCGACGACATCAACCGCGTTGTTCTAATGCTTCCTCTTACGATCTACGAGGGTACGTAGACATGCTCCCCCTCTCGTAGCTATGCATCTCCATGGATAGATCTTGCGTGTGCGTAGAATTTTTTTTGTTTTCCATGCAACGTTCCCCAATAGTGGCATCATGAGCCAAGTCTATGCGTAGATGATATGCACGAGTAGAACACAAAGAGTTGTGGGCGGTGATCGTCATACTGCTTACCACCAACGTCTTATTTTGATTCGGCAGTATTGTAAGATGAAGCGGCCCGGACCAACCTTACATGTCCACGTACATGAGACCGGTTCCACCGACAGACATGCAACTTGTTTTGCATAATGGTGGCTGGCGGGTGTCTGTTTCTCCTACTTTAGTTGAATCGAATTTGACTGCGGCCGGTCCCTGTTGAAGGCTAAAACAGCAAACTTGATAAATCACCGTTGTGGTTTTGTGCCGTAGGTAAGAACGGTTCTTGCTAGAAGCCCGTAGCAGCCACGTAAAACTTGCAACAACAAAGTAGAGGGCGTCTAACTTGTTTTTGCAGGGTATGCTGTGATGTGATATGGTCAAGACATGATGTGATATATGTTATTGTATGAGATGATTATGTTTTGTAATTTATCGGCAACCGGCAGGAGACTTATGGTTGTCTCTTTATTGTATGAAATGCAAGCGCCATGTAATTGCTTTACTTTATCGCTATGCGTTAGCAATAGTTGTAGAAGCAATAGTTGGCGAGACGACCACGACACAACGATGGAGATCAAGGTGTCGAGCCCGTGACGATGGAGATCATGACGATGCTTTGGAGATGGAGATCAAAAGCACAAGATGATGGCCATATCATGTCACATATTTTGATTGCATGTGATGTTTATCCTTTATGCATCTTATTTTGCTTATAACGACGGTAGCATTATAAGATGATCCCTTCACCAAATTTCAAGATAAAAGTGTTCTCCCCGAGTATGCACCATTGCTAAAGTTCGTCATTTCGAAGCACCTCGTGATGATCGGGTGTGATAGATTCTACGTTCACATACAACGGGTGTAAGCCAGTTTTACACAAGCAGAATACTTGGGTTAAACTTGACGAGCCTAGCATGTACAGACATGGTCTCGGAACACTGGAGACCGAAAGTTCGAACATGAGTCATATAGTAGATATGATCAACATGGAGATGTTCACCATTGATGACTATCCCATCTCACGTGATGATCGGACATGGGCTAGTTGATTTGGATCATGTAACACTTAGTTAACTTGAGGGATGTTAATTTAAGTAGGAGTTCATTAGTAATTTGATTAATTGAACTTAATTTATCATGAACTTAGTCTTGATATTTTCTTTGCATATCTATGTTGTAGATAAATGGCCCGTGCTACTGTTCCGTTGAATTTTAATGCGTTCCTAGAGAAAGCTAAGTTGAAAGATGATGGTAGCAACTACACGGACTGGGTCCGTAACTTGAGGATTATCCTCATTGCTGCACAGAAGAATTATGTCCTTGATGCACCGCTAGGTGATGGACCTGCTGCAGGAGCTGTTGCAGACATTGTGAACGCCTGGCAGGCTCGATCTGATGACTACTCGATAGTTCAGTGTGCCATGCTCTATGGCTCAGAACCGGGACTGCAAAAGCGTTTTGAACGCCACGGAGCATATGAGATGTTCCAAGATCTGAAATTGATATTTCAAGCTAATGCCCGGGTTGAGAGATATGAAGTCTCCAACAAGTTCTTTAGCTGTAAGATGGAGGAGAACAGTTCTGTCAGTGAACACATACTCAGAATGTCTGGGTACCACAACCACTTGACTCAGCTGGGAAATGATCTTCCGGTTGAGAGTGTTATTGACAGAGTTCTTTAGTCACTGCCACAAAGCTATAAAGGCTTCGTGATGAACTATAATATGCAAGGGATGGAGAAGATAATTCCCGAGCTCTTCGCGATGCTGAAATCAGCGGAGGTAGAAATCAAGAAGGAGCATCAAGTGTTGATGGTTAACAAAACCACTAGTTTCAAGAAAAAGGGCAAGGGAAAGAAGGGGAACTTCAAGAAGAATGGCAAGCAAGTTGCCGCTCCCACGAAGAAACCCAAAGCTGGACCTAGGCCTGAAACAGAATGCTTCTACTGCAAAGGGACTGGTCACTAGAAGCGGAACTGCCCCAAGTATTTGGTGGATAAGAAGGATGGCAAAGTGAACAAAGGTATATTTAATATACATGTTATTGATGTGTTCCTCACTAATGCTCGCAGTAGCGCCTGGGTATTTGATACTGGTTCGGTTGCTCATATTTGTAACTCGAAACAGGAGCTACGGAATAAGCGAAGATTGGCTAAGGACGAGGTGACGATGCGCGTCGGGAATGGTTCCAAGGTTGATGTGATCGCCGTCGGCACGCTACCTCTAAATCTACCTTCGGGATTAGTTTTAGACCTCAATAATTGTTATTTGGTGCCAGCATTGAGCATGAACATTATATCTGGATCTTGTTTATTGCGAGACGGTTATTCATTTAAGTCAGAGAATAATGGTTGTTCTATTTATATGAGTAACATCTTTTATGGTCACGCACCTTTTGTGAATGGTCTATTCTTGTTGAATCTCGATCGTAGTGATACACAATATTGATGCCAAAATATGCAAAGTTGATAATGATAGTGCAACATACTTGTGGCACTGCCGTTTAGGTCATATTGGTGTAAAGCGCATGAAGAAACTCCATGCGGATGGACTTTTGAAATCTCTTGATTATGAATCATTTGATACTTGCGAACCATGCCTCATGGGCAAGATGACTAAAACTCCGTTCTCCGGAACAATGGAGCGAGCTACTGATTTGTTGGAAATAATACATACCGATGTATGCGGTCCGATGAATGTTGAAGCACGCGGCGGGTATCGTTATTTTCTAACCTTCACAGATGATTTGAGTAGATATGGGTATATCTACTTGATGAAACACAAGTCTGAAACATTTGAAAAGTTCAAAGAATTTCAGAGTGAAGTAGAGAATCATCGTAACAAGAAAATAAAGTTTCTACGATCTGATCGCGGAGGCGAATATTTGAGTTACGAGTTTGGCCTTCATTTAAGAAAATGTGGAATTGTTTCACAACTCACGCCACCTGGAACACCACAGCATAATGGTGTGTCCGAACGTCATAACCGTACTTTATTGGATATGGTGTGTTCTATGATGTCTCTTACCGATTTGCCACTATCATTTTGGGGTTATGCATTAGAGATAGCTGCATTCACGTTGAATAGGGCATCGTCTAAATCCGTTGAGACGACACCATGTGAACTATGCTTTGGCAAGAAACCTAAGCTGTCGTTTCTTAAAGTTTGGGGATGTGATGCTTATGTGAAAAAGCTTCAACCTGATAAGCTCGAACCCAAAACGGAGAAGTGCGTCTTCATAGGATACCCTAAAGAAACAATTGGGTACACCTTCTACCACAGATCAGAAGGCAAGGTCTTTGTTGCCAAGAATGGGTCCTTTCTAGAGAAGGAATTTCTCGAGAAAGAAGTGAGTGGGAGGAAAGTAGAACTTGATGAGGTAATTGTACCTTCTCTCGAATTGGAAAGTAGCTCATCAGAGAAAACCGTTCCCGTGATGCTTACACCAATAAGAGAGGAAGATAATGATAAAGATCATGAAACTTCAGATCAAGTTACTACTGAACTTCGTAGGTCGACCAGAGTACGTTCTGCACCAGAGTGGTACGGTAATCCTGTTCTGGAAGTTATGTTGTTAGACGACGGCGAACCTATGAACTATGAAGAAGCTATGATAAGCCCGGATTCCGACAAATGGCTTGAGGCCATGAAATCTGAGATAGGATCCATGTATGAGAACAAAGTGCGGACTTTGGTGGACTTGCCCGATGATCGGCAAGCCATTGAGAATAAATGGATTTTTAAGAGGAAGACAGATGCTGATGGTAATATCACTGTCTACAAAGCTTGACTTGTCGCGAAAGGTTTTCGACAAGTTCAAGGGGTTGACTACGATGAGACTTTCTCACCCGTAGCGATGCTTAAGTCTGTCCGAATCATGTTAGCAATTGCCGCATTTTATGATTATGATATCTGGCAAATGGATGTCAAAACTGCATTCCTTAATGGTTTTCTCAAAGAAGAGTTGTATATGATGCAACCAGAAGGTTTTGTCGATCCTAAGGGTGCTAACAAAGTGTGCAAGCTCCAGCGATCCATCTATGGACTGGTGCAAGCATCTCGGAGTTGGAATATACGCTTTGATGAGGTGATCAAAGCATATGGTTTTGTACAGACTTACGGTGAAGCCTGTATTTACAAGAAAGTGAGTGAGAGCTCTGTAGCATTTCTAATATTATATGTGGATGACATATTGTTGATTGGAAATGATATAGAATTTCTGGATGGCATAAAGGGATACTTGAATAAGAATTTTTCAATGAAAGACCTCGGTGAAGCTGCTTATATATTGGGCATCAAGATCTATAGGGATAGATCAAGACGCTTGATAGGACTTTCACAAAGCACATACCTTGACAAAGTTTTGAAGAAGTTCAAAATGGATCAGTCAAAGAAAGGGTTCTTGCCTGTCTTGCAAGGTGTGAAGTTGAGTCAGACTCAATGCCCGACCACGGCAGAAGATATAGAGAAAATGAAAGTCATTCCCTATGCCTCAGCCATAGGTTCTATTATGTATGCCATGCTGTGTACCAGACCTGATGTGTGCCTTGCCATAAGTTTGGCAGGGAGGTACCAGAGTAATCCAGGAGTGGATCACTGGACAGCGGTCAAGAATATCCTGAAGTACCTGAAAAGGACCAAGGACATGTTTCTCGTTTATGGAGGTGACGAAGAGCTCGTCGTAAAGGGTTACATCGATGCAAGCTTCGACACTGATCCGGATGACTCTAAGTCACAAACCGGATACGTATTTATATTAAATGGTGGAGCTATCAGTTGGTGCAGTTCCAAGCAGAGCGTTGTGGCGGGATCTACGTGTGAAGCGGAATACATAGCTGCTTCGGAAGCAGCACATGAAGGAGTCTGGATGAAGGAGTTCATATCCGATCTAGGTGTAATACCTAGTGCATCGGGTCCAATGACAATCTTTTGTGACAACACTGGAGCAATTGCCATAGCCAAGGAGCCCAGGTTTCACAAGAAGACCAAACACATCAAGAGACGCTTCAACTCCATTCGTGAATATGTCAAGGATGGAGACATAGAAATTTGCAAAGTACACACGGATCTGAATGTGGCAGACCCGTTGACTAAGCCTCTTCCACGAGCAAAACATGATCAGTACCAAGACTCCATGGGTGTTAGATTCATTACTGTGTAATCTAGATTATTGACTCTAGTGCAAGTGGGAGACTGATGGAAATATGCCCTAGAGGCAATAATAAAGTTGTTATTATTTTATATTTCCTTGTTCATGATAAAGGTTTATTATTCATGCTAGAATTGTATTGACCGGAAACTTAAATACATGTGTGAATACATAAACAAATACCGTGTCCCTAGTGAGCCTCTACTAGACTAGCTCGTTGATCAAAGATGGTTAAGGTTTCCTAACCATAGACATGAGTTGTCATTTGATAACGGGATCACATCATTAGGAGAATGATGTGATGGACAAGACCCATCCGTTAGCTTAGCATATGATCGTTCTGTTTATTGCTACTGCTTTCTTGAATGTCAAATACATGTTCCTCAGACCATGAGATCATGCAACTCATGGATATCGGAGGAATACCTTGTGTGCTATCAAACATCACAACGTAACTGGGTGATCATAAAGATGCTCTACAGGTATCTTCGAAGGTGTCCGTTGAGTTGGCATGGATCGAGACTGGGATTTGTCACTCCGTGTTTCGGAGAGGTATCTCTGGGCCTTCTCGGTAATGCACATCATAAGAAGCTTGCAAGCAAAGTGACTAA
Organism: Elymus sibiricus; assembly: GCA_039707655.1. Taxonomy (NCBI): domain Eukaryota; kingdom Viridiplantae; phylum Streptophyta; class Magnoliopsida; order Poales; family Poaceae; genus Elymus; species Elymus sibiricus. The sequence goes on along the minus strand of CM077674.1, from coordinate 332,110,634 downwards.
GGATTTAGTTACGGGATGATGTATTACGGAACGAGTAAAGAGACTTGCCGGTAACGAGATTGAACTAGGTATGGAGATACCGACGATCGAATCTCGGGCAAGTAACATACCGATGGACAAAGGGAATTACGCACGCTTAAAGTTCGTTGACAATATAGTGTTATATGAGTTATGTGAATTGGTAACCGAATGTTGTTCGGAGTCCCGGATGAGATCCCGGACGTCACGAGGATTCTCGGAATGGTCGAGAGGTAAAGATTTATATATGGGAAGTCATATTTTGGGTTCCGGAAAAAGGTGCAGTTTTTTCGGTATTGTACCGGGAAGCTTCCAGAAGGTTCCGGAGGATTCCGGAGGGGTCCGGAAGTCCACAAGTGGGTCCACCACGCCCCAAGGGCTGGCATGGGCTAAGGGGAGGCGCCCTGGCCTTATTGGGCCAGGCGCACCAAGTCCTCAAAAGCCCACGCAGCTAGGGAAGGAAAAAAGGGAGAGTCCTAGTAGGAATAGGATTGGACTTTGGAGTCCAAGTCCACATGTGTACTATTCACGGTTACTGTTCACGTGGCACTATTCCTTCTACTCCAAGCCCCTACACATATATAAATAGAGGAGAGGGGGCGCCCCAAAGGACACAACATTGTCTTAGCCGTGTGCGGCGCCCCCCCTCCACAGTTCCGTCCCTCGGTCATATTTTCGCAGTGCTTGGGCGAAGCCCTGCGGAGATAGCATCACCATCACCGTCACCACGCCGTCGTGCTGCCGGAACTCATCCACTACCTCGCCGTCTTGCTGGATCAAGAAGTCGAGGACGTCACCGAGCTGAACGTGTGCTGAACGCGGAGGTGCCGTATGTTCGGTGCTCGGTCGGTTGGATCGTGAAGTTGTTCGACGACATCAACCGCGTTGTTCTAACGCTTCCGCTTACGGTCTATGAGGGTACGTAGACATACTCCCCCTCTCGTAGCTATGTATCTCCATGGATAGATCTTGCGTGTGCGTAGAATTTTTTTTGTTTTCCATGCAACGTTCCCCAACAGATGCCCCGGAAGGCATCCCTTCTTTCTTCAACAATTATCGGTATGTTTCGGTTTTTGTTTCGTTCACATGATATGCGTAAATTCTTGGAGTGTCGTGTGCCTTTTCTTTTGCTTTTAATAATGCACCATGCTGGTATGATATAGTCCTTGGTTGATTTATAGAATGCTCTTTGCACTTCACTTATATCTTTTGAGTATGGCTTTATAGAATGCTTCATGTGCTTCACTTATATCATTTGAAGTTTGGATGCCTGTTTCTCTACATTAGGAAAACCGTTATTTGTAGAATGCTCTTTTGCTTCACTTATATTTATTAGAGTATGGTCTTTTGTAGAAATAATTAAACTCTCATGCTTCACTTATATCTATTTAGAGAGTCAACAGGAATTGGTCATTCACATGGTTAGTCATAAAATCCTACATAAAACTTGTAGATCACTGAATATGATATGTTTGATTCCTTGCAATAGTTTTGCGATATTAAGATGGTGATATGTGGGAGGTACTAGTGAATGATTGTGGTTTAGTAAGAATATTGGTGTTAAGGTTTGTGATTCTCGAAGCATGCACGTATAGTCTTTAGTTATGCTAAGAAGTTGGAGCATGATTTATTATTGAGTGTCTTCCTTTGTGTGGATGTCGGGGGCGCGCGATGGTTAACTCCTACCAACCTCCCCCTAGGGGCATGCGTAGTAGTACTTTGCTTCGAGGGCTAATTGACTTTCGCAATAAGTATGTGAGTTCTTTATGACTAATGTGAGTCCATGGATTATACGCACTCTCACCTTTCCGCAATTTGCTAGCCTCTTCGGTACCGTGCATTGCCCTTTCTCACCTCGAGAGTTGGTGCAAACTTCGCCGGTGCATCCAAACCCCGTGATATGATACGCTCTATCACACATAAGCCTCCTTATATCTTCCTCAAAACAGCCACCATACCTACCTATTATGGCATTTCCATAGCCATTCCGAGATATATTGCCATGCAACTTCCATCATCATCATATACATGACTTGAGCATTCATTGTCATATTGCTTTGCATGATCATAAGATAGCTAGCACAATATTTTCATGGCTTGTCCATTTTTTGATATCTTTGCTACGCTAGATCATTGCACATCCTGTTACACTTCCAAAGGCATTCATATAGAGTCATCTTGTATAGTTTTTATCGAGTTGTAATATCGAGTTGTAAGTAAATAAAAGTGTGATGATCATCATTATTAGAGCATTGTCCCAGTGAGGAAAAATGCTGGAGACTAATGAGTCTTCGAAAAAGTGGGGATGAGGTCCATGAGACTGTTCCAAAAAAAAGGAGAGGCAAAAAGAGCCCACCAAAAAAAGAAAAAAAAAGAAAAGAAGAGAAAACAAAAAAAGAGCAAAAGAGAGAAGGGGCAATGTTACTATCCTTTTACCACACTTGTTCTTAAGAGTAACACCATGTTTTTCATATAGAGAGTCTCCTATTTTGACACTTTCATATACTAGTGGGAATTTTTCATTATAGAACTTGGCTTGTATATTCTGATGATGGGCTTCCTCAAATGCCCGAGGTCTTCATGAGAAAGCAAGTTGGATGCACACCCAGTTAGTTTTCAGTTTGAGCTTTCATACACTTATAGCTCTTAGTGCATCCGTTGCATGGCAATCCCTACTCCTCGCATTGATATCGATTGATGGGCACCTCCATAGCCCGTTGATCCGCCTAGTTGATGCGAGACTTTCTCCCTTTTTGACTTCTCCTTATTGATCCCTACCACCGCATTCTATTCCACTTATAGTGCTATGTCCATGGCTCACGCTCATGTATTGCGTGGGGGTTGAAAAAGCTGAAGTGCGTTAAAAAGTATGAACCAATTGCTTGGCTGACATCGGGGTTGTACATGATTTATATTTTGTGTTAAGAAGATGGAGCATGACAAGGCTATATGATTTTGTAGGGATAGCGTTCTTTAGCATTTTTATTCTGAAAGGCATGATTGTTTGTTGGGATGCCTGAGTATTGATGTCTTTATATCAAATTATAGACTATTGCTTTGAATCACTCGTGTCTTAATATTCATGCCATGATTAGACTATATGATCAAGATTATGCTAGTTAGCATTCCACATCAAAAATTATCTTTCTATCATTTACCTACTCGAGGACGAGCAGGAATTAAGCTTGGGGATGCTGATACGTCTCCATCATATCTATAATTTTTGATTGTTTCATGCCAATATTTTACAACTATTATATACTTTTGGCAACATTTTATATGATTTTCTTGGACTAACATATTAATCCAGTGCCCGGTGCCAGTTCCTGTTTGTTGCATGTTTTTTGTTTCACAGAAAATCCATATCAAACGAAGTCCAAACGCGATAAAAATTTATGGAGATTTATTTTGGAATATATGTGATTTTTAGGAAAAAGAATCAACGCGAGACGATGCCCGAGGACACGGCAAGCCTGCAGGGCGCGGCCCCCCTGGGCGCGCCTAGGGGGCTTGTGGCTCCCCAGCAGGTCGGTTGAGGGTGTCCTTCTGCTGCAAGGAAGCTAATATCCGGATAAAAATCCCCTCAAAATTTCAGCCCAATCGGAGTTACGGATCTTTGGGAATTTAAGAAACGGTTTTTGGCCAGAAAACAGGAACGCGAAACAGAAGAGAACAGAGAGAGAGATCCAATCTCGGAGGGGCTCCTCCCCTCCGAGAGCCATGGCGGCCATGGACCAGAGGGGAAACTCTCCTCCCATCTAGTGGGGAGGCCAAGGAAGAAGAAGAAGGAGGGGGACTCTCTCGCCCTCTCTCCCGGTGGCGCCGGAACGCCGCCGGTGCAGTCATCGTGACGACGATCTACATCAACAATTTCGCCGCCGTCAACACCAACTCTCTCCTCCTCTATGCAGCGGTGTAACACCTCTTCTCCCTGCTGTAATCTGTACTTGAACATGGTGCTTAATGCTACATATTATTATCCAATGATTTGTGGCCATCCTATGATGTTTGAGTAGATTTGTTTTGTCCTATGGGTTGATTGATGATCGTGATTGGTTTGAGTTGTATGTTTTATTTTGGTGCTGTTCTATGGTGCCCTCCATTTCGCGCAAGCATGAGGGATTCCCGCTGTAGGGTTTGCAATACGTTCATAATTCTCTTATAGTGGGCGGTTAGAGTGACAGAAGCGTACACCGGAGTAAGGGGGTTGTTGCGTATGGGAGTAAAGAGGACTTGTTACTTAATGCTATGGTTGGGTTTTACCTTAATGATCTTTGGTAGTTGCGGATGCTTGCTAGAGTTCCAATCATAAGTGCATATGATCCAAGTACGGAAAGTATGTTAGCTCATGCCTCTCCCTCATATAAAATTCCAATAATGATTACCGGTTTAGTTATCGATTGCCTAGGGACAAATCCTTCTCTTGTGTTACAAACGCTTTCTACTAAACAACTAACTTTTGTTATCTTGCAAATTACTCGTAGTTTTATTCTCGCTAAGTACTCCTAGTTTTATTCTTGCGAAGTAGTTCTAGCACTACACCTACAAAGTAGTTTTATTCTTGTTCTAGGTAAAGCGAACGTTAAGTGTGCGTAGAGTTATATCGGTGGTCGATAGAACTTGAAGGGAATATTAATTCTACCTTTAGCTCCTCGTTGGGTTCGACACTCTTATTTATCAAAAAAGCTACAATTGATCCCCTATACTTGTGGGTTATCACTGTTCTCTCAGGACCGCACCGAGATGAAGAAAGTGTCGGTGGACGGCAACGGCTCAGGCCCTGCCTTCACCATCGGCACAGGCCTTTCTCCTGCATAGAAAGGCGCGCTCGTCACCTTCCTTTGGGCAAATGCGGATGTGCTCGCTTGGACAACATCTGATTTGTCCGGTGTGCCGAGGGAGGTGATCGAGCACCACTTAGCAGTGTGCCCCAATGCATGCCCTGTGAAGCAAAAGGCACGGCGCCAAGCGCCAGAGAAGCAAGAGTTCATCGTGCAAGAAGTTTAGAAGCTACAGGAAGCTGGAGTCATCCGTGAGGTGCGCCATCCCGAATGGCTCGCCAACCCAGTTGTGAATCCCAAGAAAGGTGGCAAAGAGCGAATGTGCGTCGACTTCACGAGCCTCAACAAAGCTTGCCCTCAAGATCCTTTCCCGCTGCCTCGCATCGATCAGATCATGGACTCCACCGCCGGGTGTGAGTTGTTGTGCTTCCTAGACGCCTTCTTAGGCTACCACCAGATCAAGATGGCAACAGAAGACGTGGAGAAAACAGCCTTCATCACCCCCTATGGCATATACTGCTACATCTGCATGCCCTTCGGCCTGAGGAGTGCTGGAGCCACCTTCCAGAGGCTTATGCGCATCGCCTTGGGGCCCCAGATGGGGCGAAACGCCGAGGCCTATGTCGATGGCATTGTGGTCAAGACTCGCGAGGCCTGGTCCCTCATCACGGACCTTGAAGAAACGTTTGCTAACCTGCGCAAGGTCAACCTCAAGCTCAACCCCGACAAGTGCGTCTTTGGAGTTCCTTCCGGCAAGCTACTTGGCTTCCTAGTCTCCCACCGCGGCATCGAAGCCAATCCTGAGAAGATCAAGGCCATCGAGAAGATGCGCCCTCCCCAAAACCTCAAGGAAATGTTGTGCCTGGCGGGATGCATGGCCTCGCTTGGGCGCTTCATCTCCAAGTTCGGCGAGCGGGCCCTGCCGTTCTTCAAGCTCATGAAGAGATCCGGGCCCTTCAAATGGACTCCTGAGGCTGACGCAGCCTTTGAAGATCTCAAGAGATACCTCATGAGCCCGCCCATCATGGTTGCGCCACGCTCTCGTGAGCCCCTTCTCCTGTACTTGGCATCCACCCCCCAGACAACCAGCGGGGCCCTGGTGGCAGTACGGGAGGAGCGCATCTGCGCCCAGAAGAAGCCTACTGAAGCTGCTTCAGCGTCTCCCGAGGTCGCGCCATCGCCTGCTGAGGTCCTGCCTCCGGAGGCCTTTGGCGTGCTGCCTCCCGCGCCTTCACCTGCCGAGGGCCCTCCTCAGGAGGCCTCCGATGAGCCGCCTCACGAGCCGCCTCCTGAGCCCTCCAAACCTCGTGAGCCTCTTGGGCCCTCCGGAGAGCGATCTGCCGCTGCAACTACGCGCCTCGTCGAGCACCACGTGTACTTCGTCAGCACGGTGCTATGGGATGCACGAGAGCACTACCCCATGCAGTAGAAGCTCCTCCTCGCGCTCCTCATCGCCTCCAGGAAGCTGCACCACTACTTCCAGGGTCATCCCATTAAGGTGATCACATCCTACCACTTGGAGCAAGTCCTGCGTAGCCCCAACGCCGCGGACCGCGTCGCCGATTGGAACATCGAGCTGCACGCCTTCGAGCTGGAATTCTGCACCACGCGGGTGATCAAGGGTGCAGCCCTGGCAGATTTCGTAGCGGAGTGGACAGATCCGCACCAAGAGGAGCCTCGCGCGCATGAATCCCTCCTGCCCGGGGACGAAGCACCTGGCGGCTGGACCATGCACTTCGATGGTGCATTCTCTCGGCAGGGCGCGGGGGCTAGCGTCATGCTCACCTCGCCAACAGGAGACAAGCTCTACTACGTTGTCCGACTCTGCTTCAGGCATGACGACAAGGTCTCCAACAAAATCGCAGAATACGAAGGCCTCATCGCCGGCCTCAAGGTAGCCTTCGCTCTCGGCATCAAGCGCCTCACCATCAAGGGAGACTCGCAGCTCCTCGTCAACTTCTCCAACAAAAGCTACAAGCCTAAGGACGAACACATGGACGCCTACTTAGAGGAAGTGCGCAAGCTTGAGAAGCGTTTCCTTGGCCTCGAGCTCCAGCACATACCTCGCAGCAACAACAAAGAAGCAGACGACATCGCCAAGCGAGCATCAACGCCCCGGCGTCTTTGAGGAAAGGCTCTTGAAGCCATCAGCTGCACCACCCGCCGCGAGTGCCACGACGCCTCATGAGGAGCTCCCACACGCACTGCCCTCAGGTGCACCTCACTTCGGCCCATCCTCAGGCGCTCGCCTGCTGCTCGCGCTGGAGCCTCAAGCGGATAGCTGGGCTACTGAGTTCAAGGCCTACCTACAAAGCGGCACCCTCACAGAGAAGGATTCAAAGGCAGAGCGTGTGGCTTGCCAGGCCACCGCTTACTACTTGAGGGATGGCGAGCTCTACCGCAGGCGCCCCAATGGCGTCGCGCTGCGATGCATCTCCGAAGAGCAAGGCTGTGAGCTGCTTGCCGACATCCATGGTGGAGACTGCGGCCACCACTCCTCATCACGCACCCTCGCCGACAAGGTGTTCCGCAGCGGCTTCTACTGGCCCACCGCGCTTCAAGACGCCACCGAGCTGGTCCAATCCTGCGAAGGTTGTCAATTCCACGCCAAGCAAATACACCAGCCGGTGCAAGACATCCAGATGATTCCTCTCTCGTGGCCCTTCGCGGTCTGGGGGATGGACATCCTGGGCACCTTCCCTCACGCGGCAGGCGGCTACCGCTACCTCTACGTCGCCATCGACAAGTTCACCAAGTGGGTGGAGGTCGAGCCTGTGCGCACCATCCCGGCAGGATCAGCCGTCAAGTTCATCAAGGGCCTCGTGAGCCGCTTTGGCATCCCCAACCACATCATCACTGACAATGGCTCCCAATTCACAAGCGGCCTCTTCAAGTCATACTACGCCAGCCTTGGCACGCAGATTTGCTACGCCTCCATGGCGCACCTGCGAAGCAACGGCCAGGCTGAACGTGCCAACGCTGAGGTCCTCAAGGGCCTCAAGACGCGAAGCTTCAAGAAAAAGCTTGATGCATGCGGCAAGGGCTGGCTTGACGAGCTCCAGTCCGTGTTGTGGTCAATCCACATGACAGCAACCAAGCCTACTGGTGAAACTCCCTTCTTCCTCGTCTACGGAGCTAAAGCAGTCCTCCCTTCTGAGCTCAAGCACGGATCCCCACGAGTCCTCGCCTTCAATGAGGCTCGTCAGGACGGCTCACGAGAGGCTGACCTGCTACTCCTCGAGGAAGCTTGCCACCAGGCCGCTCTACGCGCTGCCCGATACCAGCAGGCTTTGCGTCGCTATCACAGCCGCAACATATGCCCACGCACACTTAAAGCTGGCGATCTTGTCCTGCGAAGGATCCTCTCCAGAGAGGGACTCCACAAGCTCTCACCCATGTGGGAAGGCCCATTCAGGGTTGCTCATGTCTCCCGGCCCGGCGCCTCTCGGTTGGAGACGGAGGAGGGTGTTCCTGTGCCCAACACATGGAACATCCAACACCTCCGCAAGTTCTACCTGTGACCTCACGCATACGAACGAAATGGAGTTGTACACGCTTCGGAGCCTCTCATTGCGTTTGCCTGATGGGCCCGCGAGAGCTCCCGCCCACACCCCAGTGGAAGCCCCATGCTCAGCGTTGGCGGAACGATGAAATTGAGGGCGCCTCCCGGCCACCACATCCTCAAGCTGACACGTGCTGGACATGGCAGCCTTTCTTTCTGATGTGAGACTGAGGGCGCCACGTGGCTGCACCAACCTCAAGCTGACCCGTGCCGGACACGGCAGCCACATCTTTTTGGTTGTGTAATGAACCTTATTATTATGCTATAGTAAAGCTTTATTTTCTAGATATGATGTGTATTTGGTAAGTTGTTTGCTTCAGGAGTCGTGCATGCTCGCGACCTCCCTCCTGCGCATCACGCGAGCGGGGGCTGGACACTGTGCCTGTGCTCGGGTCAGTCCCAGCAGCGTCGCTAAACCCAAGTGACTGAGCTCTGGCTCGCGGGCCTGCTCCCGTGCACGTCACCTCACCAAGGTCCTTGGTGCCTTGTCTCCTCGCGTGACGCCCACGAGCGAACTAACAAGCATGCACTGCTCCCCCGCTTGTGCGCTTGTCGGCATGCAGCTATCACAGGAACAAGGCTCACAAAAGGCCTCGCGAGCGCTGCCTCGCGAGGTACCTCACGACAAGGTGCCTCCTTAAGCCCACAGGGAGCCTCACGAGCACTGCCTCGCGAGACGGCCTGCGGTGGCCGTCCTCACCAAGTGTTAACAGGAGGCCTCATGAGCAAGAGCCTCACGAGGCGCACTCCGCAGCCACGACACGGCAAGCGACACATTCACGAAAAAGCTAAGTATAAAAACATCTCGCGAGCCGCTCTCGGCGCCCCTCAAGCTCTCCTCTCCCTGCAACCTCGCCGAGTGCTGACGTTTCTTCCTCTGTGCAAGCCGCTTGCACGTCAAAGGGGGGCTTCCTGAGCATCGCGCCTCAGGAGCCCTTACCGCCTCTCAGTGCCCTACACCTCCTGGCCTTGTCCAGGCACACGACCTGACATACCAGTGATGGTTGTAGCCCACTTGGGGGCTGGGTCCTGATGACGTAGAGCACCAAGGCAAGCAAGGAAAGGAAAATAAGCCTCGTGAGGGGACCTCACGAGGAGCATACATTACAGCAAGCCATTAAATACTTAAACGCAAAAGTCATATTTTCACGCCCCCACGGGGCTACATTGGTTCTGATACAGGAGCAAAAGAGAGGAGCCTAGGCCGAGCGCGGCTCATCTTCAAGATCCGACTCGGGCGCTACCTACGCCTAGTCCGAATCATCGCCCTCACTCTTGATGCTCGGGGAGCTTTCGTCACTTTCGCACCCGCTGGTGGAGTCGGTGCCGCTGCCGCTCTCGCTCTCCGCGCAGCACTCCATACGGCCACCGGAGACCCTGAAGAACTTCACAAAGAGTGTGGCGGCTCCGTCGTACCTAAACTAGAGGAGCTACCCCCACCTTAGACCACGGGAGCGGGCGAACGACTTCCACCCCCGCGTCAGGAACAAGAAGCCAGTGGGGGAGAACTCAGCCGCCACCCAGGAGGGGACGTTGCAGCAGCCATCCGCCTGTAGCCACAGGCCCGAGGGCCTGCTGTCCTCCATCGCTCTCGCAAAGGATTCCAGGAGCTGGAGCCAACTGCGGGGCCGACGGTGCAGCCCCACGACGAACTCGTGCGCCGCCACCGCCGTGTGGGCCTCCGCCTGGGGAGGAAGGGTGGGCGCCCTGCCACGCCCGCCCCAACCACGAGCGCCGCGCCCTCCATGGCCGCGGGGGGTGTAACACCCCAAAATTTAAACCATGTTTTTATTAAGTAAAATTTGGCCAGAAATAAAATTTTGAATTATATGAGGTCATTTATTGTTTCAGAATCTTCTCTGTTATTGGTTTTCTAAAATTCTTCCCTCCATATAGAAAATTTTGGAAAAATATTATGGGGTTTGGTAGTTTTCTTAAATCATTTCATTTATATTTTAAATAACTGTAGGAAATATTTCATAATAAAATTTGCCCAAAATAATTCTTTTAATAGCATTTTCAAGCTTGGAAATGCTCCTGTTGCACTAAAACTATTTCAAATAATTCTTTGAAAATTCCACAAAAATTATGAGGGGTCATGTCATGCCTATAGATCACTTTTGTGCAAAAACCGAACATGGTCCTTTGAAAATTTTGAGCACAGGTTCCATTTTACAGTTCTGGTCCAAATGGAGCATTGAACTACAACCTCAATTTTTCTTGCTCCAAAAATTCTGAAATTTTTCCACCTTATAGTCCTTCCAATCAAACACTTAAGTCCAGAAGGGCAGCCCCAATTTCATCTTGCAAGCCCACCAAATAATCCCCTGTAGTTTCTGTCCAGAACTGAATTCTGGTAAAACTTGCACTTGCAAGTTTTTCTTTTTGCCAAACCAATTCCACCATCATCTCCACCATCCAATGAGACATCATCCTGGCAAGTTTCACATCCAACAAAATCTCCTAGGTCACCCTAGCATTCTATCAAACACCCTGTGGGAATAGAAGAAATCTTGGATCTTTCTGAACTACACATATGACTTACTCATATGGCCAAACCATCATGTCCATCATCCTTGCCACCCTAGGAATCATCACCCTGCCAAAACTCAACTCCATTGGATCACTCTAGCCCACGCTGACATTCGGTCGAACACGCTACGTGCGTGAACAGGGCGTGGCCAGAGCACGCGTATTGCACCGCGTCAGCACTGAGCTCCTGTCGCTCCGCTGCTACTTCTCTCGCTCGTCCTAGCCCTCCCCTAGATCGTCTGACCATCCCCGCACCTTGCCGACACCCTCCCCCGGCCTCTAGCGCCGACCACCGCCGTCCAGCGCCGCCACTCATCGCTGTCACGCGCCGTCCAGGACGCGTGGCGTGTCTCTGAGCTAGCCAGCGCGCCACCACCTTAATCCCTACCTACCTGATCTCATCCAAAGCTCCACCGACCCCGCCGACCACTGCCACCGACCTCACCGGCCTCATCTACCTCAGTAATGGCCGCCCGCAGCCGAGCCGTCCTCTCGAAGCCACAGAGCCGCCTCGCCCGCGCTATAAAATCCCCCTCGAGCTCCATCTCGTCGTCAGTACTTCCCCTCCCACCTCTGTTGGCCATCCGAGGCAGCCACACGGCCGGGAGTGGTCGTCTTCTCCACCTCCGGCCGAGGCGCCTGCCGCCGACTCCTTGATGATTCCCACCTCTCCAGTTCCTCCCCCTCCCCATTTTTTTTCACCAATAGCCTCCTGGAGCACCCGCGGATCCTTACCCGTCATCAATTCCACCAGAGGCAGCCCATGGGAGAAAGCCCTCTTCCACCCGAAGCTCCCTTCCGCCATGGTTGAAGCTCTGCTCAACCTCGAGCTCTCTGGCGACTCCCTTCCCCTCCAACGGACGCGGTCCGACCTCCTGAGCACATTGGTGTGCCGAGCGCAGGGAACGGCGCCTCCAACCACCGGCAATCATCGCCGGAGCCCTTTCCCTGCTCCTGTGCAGGCACGCGCGAGGGAGATGACAAACCCGACAGGTGGGCCCCCCTGTCGGTGAGCTACCGCTCCCCTCCCCCGCGTGGCAGCACCTCTGGGCTCGGCCCAGTGGCGCCGTTTAGCTGGGCCTCGCCCAGTGCGCACCTCTGCCAGTCCGCCAGGGTGATTTTCTGTCTTTTTCCTTTATCCAAAGACTTAAATATTTCCACAGGATTCATTTAAAATTCAAATGAGACAATACAAATTTATAGAATTGTTATCTGTTTAACTAGGCACAGTGAGCATTTTTCCTATGGCTAATTTCTGCCTGACCTAATTAATAGTTCATTTTCTTGTATAAGTCAATTTATAAAATCCCTAGAATATTCATCTCTAATCCAAATCCAGTGAAACCAATTTATAAATGTTTCTAAAATTATGCCTCATTTAATAGGTGCCTCAACTCTTTTTTATAAAAATGTTTTTATAAAATTCTTGCAGATCCATTATTCCCATAGTTCCACCTAATTGAAATGTTCAAAAAAAATTCTTAATTCTCAAAATCTAGTAGAATCACCTTGGTTATTTTACATATAACCAGAGAGGTCCTAGAAAAGTGAATTCCTATTTTTAGAGCACTTTTGTTTTTCTGCTTGATGTATTGCTTGTTGCAATTCGTTCTGACGTTAGATAACAAAATAAGCGGAGGACCTGCATATGGACCAGAAGTATTTGAAGGCTTTGCTGAGCCAGGAAAAATGAAGGGAAATGAAGCCCCAAAGCTTATGGCACCCAACTTTTCTACATACTCAAGGCAAGCATCTTGGGCACTTGATATGATGAATGTTTGATAGTTTGCTAGCTAGAATATTTAAATCATGCTTATGTTAATGAAATTTGCATAATGCTATTCTTGCATGCATGATCCATGGATGTTTATGTTGGTCCAGCACTAATCTGTAGGAAAGAATCAGTCACGAGAAAAGTGACCGTGAGACTGAAATCTCATTGTGACGAGAATGATCAGTGAGGGCATGTTGGGACATGCCAGGTGGTGACTCTGTTGGGAACTACCAAGGAAATATATTGTGCTAATCACTGCAGGAAAACTTAACCTCCTGAGTCGACCATAGATCGAGTCTTGTTCCGGTAACCCCCATACATGATCCGTGCTGCCACTTGTCCCTGCCACAGGTAGGGTATGGTTTAGTAAGTTGTTAACCCCTTTCCTTGCACACACTGTATAGAGAGGCCATGGTGAAAGATACCAGAGGCCTCTGGTAGGCATATCACCTGGTCAGGGGGCATGGGTGTATCCGGCTGGGCCGAGAGGGGGGCCACCCCTTGTATTCCACGCGTTATAAATTGTGATCCCATGCTATTCAAGACGATGGTCTCCCCGTCTTAGAGTTTTTCTGGAGTGATGCCTTGGGTGATTCCGGGCATCAGAACGGTTAAGCTAGTGTGTGCTGGTCAGGTGTGTTTTCATCCCAAAGACCGTAATGGGAATTAGTCAGCGTCTCAGTGTTGGCTAAAGAAATCATTTACTTGTGGGTAAAGAGTACACCCTCTGCAGAGTTTTAAAACCTATTCGAATAGCTGTGTCTGTGGTTAAGGACTACAATCTAGGTTGGTCAAGTGTCGGTCTTTGGAGGAAATAATTAAAATTGAGCATGATTCACTTTTGCAGGATGATTATTATCGCTACGGATGCTATCATGAATATTATTGTTAACATGAATATTACTGTGGACTAACCTTTTCTCTTATATGTAACCTTGAGTATCTCTTGGGATGGTTGTGCCACCTGGATACTCATTTCTTTTCAGTATCTCTTGGGATGGTTGTGCCACTTGGATACTCATTTCTTTTCAGTATCTCTTGGGATGGTTGTGCCACCTGGATACTCATTTCTTTTTAGTATCTCTTGGGATGGTTGTGCCACCTGGATACTCATTTCTTTTCAGTATCTCTTGGGATGGTTGTGCCACCTGGATACTCATTTCTTTTCAGTATCTCTTGGGATGGTTGTGCCACCTGGATACTCATTTCTTTTCAGTATCTCTTGGGATGGTTGTGCCACCTGGAGACTTATTTCTTTTCAAGACCTCTCGAGGCGTCGCATTCAGACACCCGTTTGGCATTTGTTTTCAAGACCTCTTGAGGCGTCGCATTCAGACACCCGTTTGGCATTTGTTTTCAAGACCTCTCGAGGCATCACATTCAGACAACCGTTTGGCATTTCTTTTCAAGACCTCTTGAGGCATCGCATTCAGACACCTGTTTGGCATTTGTTTTCAAGACCTCTCGAGGCGTCGCATTCAGACACCCGTTTGGCATTTCTTTTCAAGACCTCTCGAGGCGTCGCATTCAGACACCCGTTTGGCATTTGTTTTCAAGACCTCTCGAGGCGTCGCATTCAGATACCCGTTTGGCATTTCTTTTCAAGACCTCTCGAGGCGTCGCATTCAGACACCCGTTTGGCATTTCTTTTCAAGACCTCTCGAGGCGTCGCATTCAGACACCCGTTTGGCATTTCTTTTCAAGACCTCTCGAGGCGTCGCATTCAGACACCCGTTTGGCATTTCTTTTCAAGACCTCTCGAGGCGCCGCATTCAGACACCCATTTGGCATTTATTCTTGGAATCCTCGGGCGGTCCAACGCCCGATGTTCCATTTTATTTTCTTGGAATCCTCGGGCGGTCTAACGCCCGATATTCCATTTATATTTCCTAGTTTATTTACTAGAATGATATATTTAGCCATCTACACCATATTGATATTTATCATGCCATGCTTTAATATCAGTCAGCATATGCATATAACTTAGTTCATCATGATCATATGCTCTCTGTTGCATTCGGTATATCTTTTGGTCATGATGTTTGCGAGTACATTCAAACGTACTCACTGGCTTGTCCCTGGCTATTGTCTTGGCCAGATCACGATTAGAAGAAGAGCACTACGAAGGCATACCCCGCAACCTAGGAATCGGAGATAGCAGCCACGCGGGATAGGAGTTATCCAGGTCAGCTGTTCCTGTGGGAATGGAGCCCCACCAGATATGGACATCCGCTACCCGCTTCCGTCATCCGCCGTTAGAAATCATTGTTGTATCATTAGACCTTTATGGTCTTGTATCCAATTCTTGCAATTGCTTGGTAATCTGTAACAAGGACGTGTCCACCAGTAACAATGATCTTGGGGCTGGTGACGACACGAGGGGTTAATTTTTGGGATATTGTGTCCCAGAAATCCGGCCCCGATAGGGGGCAACCCTTCCGCGGGTGCTAGGGCTGGCCCTCACGGTGGCTGCTGGGGAACGCGCTCGGCCCCGAGGGGGAGCCCTCGTGGCAGCAGTGGATGCATTGGCTCGACCTCTACCCCTCGCCGTCACAGCAGTGGTCCTCGGGGAAAGCAAGGAAGGGTGAAAAGTTGAAGAAGGGGAGAGGCAAGGGTAGAAGATGAGTGAGGAAGGTCTCTACCCCCCGCTCCTTTTATAGCACACTAGGGGGTCGCTCTCCCTGCCACTTCACCTTCTTCGATACCGGGAATCAAGGAATAGCAGAAGGAAGGCAATGATAGCCCTGCGCCACACACGGGCAGGTTTTATGGCAGCGCGGGCAGTTACCGAGGCGTAGTGGAGGAAGTGGGGGCGTCCCACGTCCCATCGTGCGCCACGCGTCGAACCTAGGCCCCGCAGTCTGCCAGGGCCCGCGCTGTTTCGCTCCCGACGGGCGGGAACGTGCGCGCCACGGGCCCGGGGGCTACTGTCGGGCCAGTGGGAACCGGGGTACCACGGCCCGTCTGCCTGCGGCCCAGGAAGCAACGCCTGGCGAAGGCCCAAGATGCGGCCCAGCCACGGGCACCGCGAAGCGAAGACACCTCGCGAGGTGCCGGCCTCACAAGGAGCCCTCCACCAGGAGCGGACCACCAAGACTTAGCAGCGGCAGCTGCAGCGGCAGGTAGCCTCGCGAGGCCCCCTCGCGAGGCGGCCTTCCGAGGCGGCCCCCCGAGGCGGTCGCCCAGGCCTGACACCAGCCGCGCGGTCCTGCGCCCACCACGTGGGTGATGCGCTTGGCGACGAGCGGCGACAGGAGCCGTACCAGCAGGCTCGGACAGAGAGGGTTTCCTCTTTGGTGCTAAAGGAGCAGCACCAGCTGCCCTCCTCCAAAGCAAGTCCCAAGGACTGCCCGTTTGGTGAAAGAAGACCAAGATGACAAGGTGCGCAGGGCGGAGGTCATCACCGAGCCCACCGGCGCGTCATGGATAACACCTTTGCAGGCGAAGACCACCTTTTGTCAGGATAAGCCTGGGCGCCTGTCCCCTTTCAAAACCGCTGTTGTGTGGCTACCCTTCCCGCCATGATTTTTAGGGGAAGAGGACCAGTGCGGCCATAAAAAGGGGCAGTGCTGCCACCATAGAGAGGGGGTCGATTCCATTGTCTTCTACCTTGTACGCGAAAGCTCTCTTGCCCACAATAATCCCAAACACAAGCAGGAGTAGGGTTTTACACCGCAAGGTGGCCCGAACCTGGGTAGCTGTTGTATCCCGTGTGGTGCCCTGCGCTAGCGTGCTCTCGCCGTGGTCACCATCGAATCGGTAGGAACGAGCTTGCCCCCAGTGTTCGAACCAGGGTTCCCGGAGCCCCGATTCCGACAATGTTGTTCTCTACTTTGCCAATCTTTGCAAAAGCAGTGGGATGTGATGGTTTGGTGGTGCTTGGAGAATATGGGCTGAATGCAAGGTGTCTTGCTACGGTGACTCTATATCATTCCGGACTCTGGACTTGGTGGAATTAATTTTTATTTTATTTTTGAAGGCTTCATTGTTTATTGTCACCTGGAAACTGAAAACCCAAATTTAGATTAACATATTTTTTCGTTGTATCTATCGATGGATTATTCTAAATAAGATCCAATCTATCAAAATGCAAATGGTAGAGGAACAAAAGGTGTGCTTTTGCAACGAAGATGAAGCAATTTGGCAGTGTTCGTCTCCTATCTTTGTCCGTTTTGGGGTGGTGGGTTCTGTTTTGTAGCATAACCTTTGTCTGCAAGTAGTATCTTGAGTATGTTCGATGTTCGGGAAGCAAATCAGCATTGTAGATCTCATGTCTTCTTCGGCCTTTTGTGTAGTTTGATTGATGAAGCATGCTGTAGGACGCCGGTTTCAGTCAGTCAGCTGAAACCGTTGGTCAGGTGCTTTAGGCTTTAGACCTTTAGCAGATTGTTGTTAACTTTGCTGCCATGAAGCTGGCGAAATCAGGTAGATCTTTTGTGCTGACGAATGAAGTGCGAAGCGATGCGGAATAGGACTGCACAGCTGAACTCTGTTTGTACTAATGCTCTTTTCTTTTCAGGTTCCAATAAAAGTTCCAGTTGCAAGGGGAGATTCTTTGGATAATTTGTCCAGGAAGGCAACAACTTGATGAGATAATTCACATGTTAGAAATAGCTACTCCTCAGAGAAATCACTCGTTTGTGGCATTGTTTCCTATTCATCCTGTATATCACTGCTAGTGAGCAGGTACATATTACTTGCTTATATTCTTACCAGTGCATTTACCTTTGTACAGTATATAGTACCGCCCGTGATTAATTTCCCGATCACCTCAAGAAATAATACTACTGTACCAGCTCAGGAACTTACTGATATCTTTTAAGGCTGTTTAGATTATTATTATTTTTGAGGTGTTTAAGGCTGTTTAGATAGAAGAAAAGAACTCACTAACGTTGCTGATCTTGTCCCCTTTTTTGTAGACTTTTCTGTTTGTTTTTGCAACTCATCATTTTGTCAACTGAACTTATTACTCAGTAATACAGCAAGGAAATCTGAACAATTTGTTGCGGCACCCACATGGCACACGCCCATGGCCAGCTTGAATTCAAACTAACAAATAAGATTGTTACCAAAAAGACTAGCAAATTCAAATTTAAGTGTTCAATTGAGGAACAAAGATTCAAGTCCAGGGAAAAGTTGCTGCCAAAACTGTTGGCAAATTAAGATTTAATTGTTTGATTAAAGAATTGGCAGGGGCCGCGCGAACGCGTACCCCCTCTCTCCCACTTGGGGAGATGGTAAGCCAGCGCATCCACCAAATGCAATGTGGACCACTAGCCTAGGCCATGATCCTTCTTGATCGATCGTCGACCCCGTCCAGGTAAGTATGTTCTAAGGTCGCACCATGCCTTGCTTATATAGCTGGTGCTCCCGCTCCAGCCTTCTCAGCAAGCGATGTGGTACTAAACAAGATGTGGCCACTCTCTGTATGAGACGCTGGGATCTTTGATCCTTTGCTTCCTTCTTATATGAAAAGGCAGAACCACTGTCATTGCCCGTCAAAAAAAAAAAAACTAAACAAGATGTGGCAGTACTAACCAAGACTAGCGATCTGTGTTTAAGTATAATGCTGCTCGCGTCTTATCACAGGCTGCCTTGTTTGGGCCAAAACGTGGGCCGTGAGCAGGCCTAGAACACGGCACAGGAGGAGGAGGGAGGCCTTCAGGCAAGCAAGCGCAGCTTTTTGCCATCTGACCGCTAAGCAGTTTCTCAAAAAAGAAAGGAAAACACTAACAATTAGTCGGCGGATTGCTCGGCTGCATCCGCCGCCTGCTCCACTTGGCACGTGCCTTTCTGGGGCGCACACTCAATCTATTCCCTTAGAACCAGAAGCATCGTGTGTTCGCTGCCGTGAAGTGCTTTACAACAAGTGATGTGTTGCACTGAGGTTTTGCAACAAGACCTATGTTGCAAAAAGATTCTGCAAAAGAAAAAATGTTTGAAAAAAAACCGCAACAAGACCTCTGTTGCAAAAAATAATCCGCAACAGGACCTCTGTTGCAGAAGTTTTTGCAACATGAGTTATGTTGCAGAAGTTTCTGCAACATGACCTATGTTGCAAAAGGTTCTGCAACACAGTCGTTGTTGCAATTGTAAGGACGAGGCTGGGCTCTTGGTTGGCACAAAATCTAGCCGACGCGTAGCGTGCCCCAAAAAGAAAAGGAAAAGTTCTAAAAAAAGGAAAATCTGACCGCTGTCCTTTTTTGCATTGTATACTCGTACTACGATACATTAAGCCCATCATCCTCTAAGAAACTGGATTTAAATGCATCTGTAGTCATTGTGCAAACTCACTTTAGTCCTCGTGCTCGTGAAATACAAAATAAAAGCTCTATACTTGTCCAGTGACTCATTTTTGTTTGAAATCATATGATTAAGCAAAAGACACTGACGTTTACAGACACGTAAGTAGCGAGGATCATGCACGAAGGTAGTGATTAGTAAGGACCTCCAACACTATCCCTGAAATCCCCCACCCTGCCCCCAAATCGAAGGCCGGAATAAGGGAGTCCGCACGGTCCACCCAGCCCGCTGTCAGTTAGCCCACGTCTTCCCACCGCTCATGTCTTCCCACTCATCTATTTCTCCTCTCGGTCCGCTCGGCCCACTGCCAATCAGACTAGCCCACAATCCATAGTCTGAAAGAAAATGATAACATTGGAGGGCTTTCGCCCGGCTTGTTGTCCACGAACATTTGAGGGCGTCTGTTTGAGCAATAGTGTTGGAGTCTACAGATGTCTTGAGGGCACATCTCCCCACCTTTTGCAAATAGCCCCCGAAAGCAGCTCTGTTAGTCAAATTGCCCCCACTCCCTAATCTTCAATTCTTTTCTCAAATTCCCAATCCTAGCTATCAAATCTGCCTCTCCCACATGCTCTTCCCCTCCCTCGCCGAGTACTCCTTCCTTCACTCATGTCCCATGGCCATAGCTGGGGCGAGACGGGCTTCTAGAGCGACGATGAGGGCGACACATGGGAGGAGGTCCTCGGCACAGAGCCCAAACACCGAGAGCACCTCCTTGGACGTGCCAGTGACAAGCAGCATGTGCATGGCCACGACCCCGTTAGCCGAACCATTGTTCGCTAGGTGGAGCATGGTGGCGTCATTCGTGTCCCATGCGTGGCGGGCCTCGCGGGATGTGCACTTTATGGATCAAAAATATCAAAAACAAAGAGGTGTCTCTTGCAAAAAATGAACAAATAGATGTGTGCACTTGACTTGACTAGTACGCGTGCACGTGCGAATGCACGTCTCGACTAATATTACAAACATATGTAAGAATTAACATACATAGAAAGATATTTTGATTACACTAAAAAGTATTACGCATCAAGAAAACACTTTAATGTCGCATCGTACGCATAGAGTCAAATTTCTTTATCTCTTGTCGATGTAGCTGAGTAGGTGCACCAAAAATTGCTTGTGTGGTCGCCATCCTGAATGGGAATAATATGTCATTATCTTGGAGTTTGCGCATAGTAGAATGTAAAATCATGAAACAATGAATATTGACCCTGCAAATTGGTTGATTCAGTTCTTCTGCATTTCCATGAGTGCATAAAACTAAAGGCAAAATAACCTGACAAGTTCTTGTAGATAAATGCACTATCATTGTCTTGAGCGTTAGAAAAACTAAATAAGATGCTTTAGTAGGTTTCAAAGGCGGTCACGTGTCTGTGCTTTTTGGAACACAAGCTCGTAATCGACAATGCCAGAAAAAAATCATCATTCTATTCAGGATTTGCTACTTGGAGTGCTTGGTTTAGGTAAAATGAGATGCACATCCTTCAGAGTTGTAACGCGGCGGGCATCAACTCTCTTGCGCATCATATTTAGCACAAGCCAAAAAAATAAGCATGAGAGAAGAGAGGAAAGTAAAATCCGGACAAGTTGAATTAGTTTTAAAGGCTTGTGCATCAGATTAATACTATAAACTCCATATACCAAGCATCATGCTTAAACCACAGTCACAGACTCACGGTGACTACATACAACAGCTTAGCATTAGAACATTGTATGCAATAACCCATTAATGTTAGAATCAGTATAAGGGAACAGAAAATCACATCAATTACCATAAAAGATTACATTTGTTAAGTGCAATGTCTGAACTGATAGCAGCATATGATTATTCAAGGGCGACATCACTTTGCTAAACGGAAATTGTAAGTGATAGAGAAAAATAAGTATCGCACATATGAATGGAACTATGCTACAACAAAACAAATGAAGCAAAAGCAAAGACTGTTTATGAGCTAGTTCATTTTGATTGAAACTCATGAGGTTCGTTCATTTAGATTGAAACTCATGAGCTAGTTCATTACATGCAGATATATTATCTTGAGAAACATTACACCTTTAAAAAAATAGACAGGACACCTTATATTGAAGTCAACAACAAAAGCTTGTATTCTACTAAGTTCCTCTAGAGTTCTCCATTAACCTGAACATCATCAACGTAACATGGAAAAATAAAAATGTTACTGCCAGAGTTCATACTTCCATCTTGTGTGTCCTTTATACTTCTCTGCCATTGTATTCCTATGTGTAAACTATTTCCCAGGCTAATGAAAATAGTTCGGCGCCTTGTGCGCCACTTGTTTGTTAAAAAAAAAATTCCAACAGGTTGGAACTTCAAAGGAAAGATCATGCATATTGTTAGAAACAAACAAACAAACAAACTATGGATTATGTGGTTGCAATTGCGGGAAAACTTACCTTTTTCTATACATAAAAACCATATAACTTTTTCTATTAATACATGCAGAAATGCAGGAAAATATCATATGAACGTATTCATTGCAAAATCATCGTTCTGGATCCTTTTTTAAATACAACAAAGGATCCATGTAAGAAGAAACCTGAAAACCAGAGTACTGCATACAACCAATCAGCTAGCTTACTTTTTTTTGCATGGCTAACAACTTGAAAATCTTGCTACAGATGTAACAAGAAAAGAAATCTATTAGACATGATTTTGAAAAATCTTCTAACTGGTTAAACTTAAATGTCAAACGTATAGGGAAATATCAGAAGCCCAGGCTCATACTTTTCTTTATCCTGGAAAGTCTAGCATACCAAATTTGACCACGTTGTTGTTTTTGTACCATAACCTCTTGCTCGGCCGGAAGAGCTGACCTCATGGAGGTTGGCGCC